>JANJGN010000086.1:0-1200000 GCA_026770705.1 Isurus oxyrinchus | reverse complement strand
TTTTGAAATGTTGAGGTTGTTGTTGTATTTGTTGGTGTTTTTCAATGTTGAGGTTGTTGTTGTTATTCAATGTTGAGGTTGTTGTTGAATTTGTTGGTGTTTTTCAATGTTGAGGTTGTTGTTGTTTTTCAATGTTGAGGTTGTTGTTGAATTTGTTGGTGTTTTTCAATGTTGAGGTTGTTGTTGAATTTGTTGGTGTTTTTCAATGTTGAGGTTGTTGTTGTTTTTCAATGTTGAGGTTATTGTTGAATTTGTTGGTGTTTTTCAATGTTGAGGTTGTTGTTGTTTTTCAATGTTGAGCTTGTTGTTGAATTTGTTGGTGTTTTTCAATGTTGAGTTTGTTGTTGTTTTTCAATGTTGAGGTTGTTGTTGAATTTGTTGGTGTTTTTCAATGTTGAGGTTGTTGTTGTTTTTCAATGTTGAGGTTGTTGTTGAATTTGTTGGTGTTTTTCAATGTTGAGGTTGTTGTTGTTTTTCAATGTTGAGGTTGTTGATGAATTTGTTGCTGTTTTTCAATGTTGAGGTTGTTGTTGTTTTTCAATGTTGAGGTTGTTGAATTTGTTGGTGTTTTTCAATCTTGAGTTTGTTGTTGAATTTGTTGGTGTTTTTCAATGTTGAGGTTGTTGTTGAATTTGTTGGTGTTTTTCAATGTTGAGGTTGTTGTTGTTTTTCAATGTTGAGGTTGTTGTTGAGTTTGTTGGTGTTTTTCAATGTTGAGGTTGTTGTTGAATTTGTTGGTGTTTTTCAATGTTGAGGTTGTTGTTGAATTTGTTGGTGTTACTCAATGTTGAGGTTGTTGTTGTTTTTAAATGTTGAGGTTGTTGTTGAATATGTTGGTGTTTTTTCAATTTTGAGGTTGTTGGTGTTTTTCAATGTTGAGGTTGTTGTTGAATTTGATGGTGTTTCTCAATGTCGAGGTTGTTGTTGAATTTGTTGGTGTTTTTCAATGTTGAAGTTGTTGAATTTGTTGGTGTTTTTCAATTTCGAGGTTGTTGTTGAATTTGTTGGTGTTTTTCAATGTTGAGGTTGCTGTTGTTTTTCAATGTTGAGGTTGTTGTTGAATTTGTTGGTGTTTTTCAATGTTGACGTTGTTGTTGTTTTTCAATGTTGAGGTTGTTGTTGAATTTGTTGGTGTTTTTCAATGTTGAGGTTGTTGTTGTTTTTCAATGTTGAGTTTGTTGTTGAATTCGTTGGTGTTTTTCAATGTTGAGGTTGTTGTTGTTTTTCAATGTTGAGTTTGTTGTTGAATTCGTTGGTGTTTTTCAATGTTGAGGTTGTTGAATTTGTTGGTGTTTTTCAATGTTGAGGTTGTTGTTGAATTCGTTGGTGTTTTTCAATGTTGAGGTTGTTGTTGTTTTTCAATGTTGAGGTTGTTGTTGAGTTTGTTGGTGTTTTTCAATGTTGAGGTTGTTGTTGAATTTGTTGGTGTTTTTCAATGTTGAGGTTGTTGTTGAATTTGTTGGTGTTTTTCAATGTTGAGGTTGTTGTTGTTTTTAAATGTTGAGGTTGTTGTTCAATTTGATGGTGTTTTTTCAATTTTGAGGTTGTTGGTGTTTTTCAATGTTGAGGTTGTTGTTGAATTTGATGGTGTTTTTCAATGTCGAGTTTGTTGTTGACTTTGTTGGTGTTTTTCAATGTTGAAGTTGTTGTTGAATTTGTTGGTGTTTTTCAATTTCGAGGTTGTTGTTGAATTTGTTGGTGTTTTTCAATGTTGAAGTTTTTGTTGAATTTGTTGGTGTTTTTCAAAGTTGAGGTTGTTGTTGTTTTTCAATGTTGAGGTTGTTGTTGAATTTGTTGGTGTTTTTCAATGTTGCGGTTGTTGTTGTTTTTCAATGCTGAGGTTGTTGTTGAATTTGTTGGTGTTTTTCAATGTTGAGGTTGTTGTTGAATTTGTTGGTGTTTTTCAATTTTGAGGTTGTTGTTGTTTTTCAATGTTGAGGTTGTTGTTGAATTTTTTGTTGTTTTTCAATGTTGAGGTTGTTGTTGTTTTTCAATGTTGAGGTTGTTGTTGAATTTGTTGGTGTTTTTCAGTGTTGAGGTTCTTGTTGAATTTGATGGTGTTTTTCAATGTCGAGGTTGTTGTTGAATTTGTTGGTGTTTTTCAATGTTGAAGTTGTTTTTGAATTTGTTGGTGTTTTTCAATTTCGAGGTTGTTGTTGAATTTATTGGTGTTTTTCAATGTTGACGTTGTTGTTGTTTTTCAATGTTGAGGTTGTTGTTGAAATTGTTGGTGCTTTTCAATCTTGAGATTGTTGTTATTTTTCAATGTTGAGGTTGTTGTTGAATTTGTTGGTGTTTTTAAATGTTGAGGTTGTTGTTCAATTTGTTGGTGTTTTTCAATGTTGAGGTTGTTGTTGTTTTTCAATGTTGAGGTTGTTGTTGAATTTGTTGGTGTTTTTCAATGTTGACGTTGTTGTTGTTTTTCAATGTTGAGGTTGTTGTTGAATTTGTTGGTGTTTTTCAATGTTGAGGTTGTTGTTCTTTTTCAATGCAGAGGTTGTTGTTGAATTTGTTGCTGTTTTTCAATGTTGAGGTTGTTGTTGAATTTGATGGAGTTTTTCAATGTTGAGGTTGATGTATTTTTTCAATGTTGAGGTTGTTGTTGAATTTGTTGATGTTTTTCAATGTTGAGGTTGTTGTTGTTTTTCAATGTTGAGGTTGTTGTTGAATTTGTTGGTGTTTTTCAATGTTGAGGTTGTTGTTGTTTTTCAATGTTGAGGTTGTTGTTATATTTGTTGGTGTTTTTCAATGTTGTGGTTGTTTTTGAATTTGTTGGTGTTTTTCAATGTTGAGGTTGTTGTTGTTTTTCAATGTTGAGGTTGTTGAATTTGTTGGTGTTTTTCAATCTTGAGTTTGTTGTTGAATTTGTTGGTGTTTTTCAATGTTGAGGTTGTTGTTGAATTTGTTGGTGTTTTTCAATGTTGAGGTTGTTGTTGTTGTTCAATGTTGAGGTTGTTGTTGAGTTTGTTGGTGTTTTTCAATTTTGAGGTTGTTGTTGAATTTGTTGGTGTTTTTCAATGTTGAGGTTGTTGTTGAATTTGTTGGTGTTTTTCAATGTTGAGGTTGTTGTTGTTTTTAAATGTTGAGGTTGTTGTTTTATTTGTTGGTGTTTTTTCAATTTTGAGGTTGTTGGTGTTTTTCAATGTTGAGGTTGTTGTTGACTTTGTTGGTGTTTTTCAATTTCGAGGTTGTTGTTGAATTTGTTGGTGTTTTTCAATGTTGAAGTTTTTGTTGAATTTGTTGGTGTTTTTCAAAGTTGAGGTTGTTGTTGTTTTTCAATGTTGAGGTTGTTGTTGAATTTGTTGGTGTTTTTCAATGTTGAGGTTGTTGTTGTTTTTCAATGCTGAGGTTGTTGTTGAATTTGTTGGTGTTTTTCAATGTTGAGGTTGTTGTTGAATTTGTTGGTGTTTTTCAATGTTGAGGTTGTTGTTGTTTTTCAATGTTGAGGTTGTTGTTGAATTTTTTGTTGTTTTTCAATGTTGAGGTTGTTGTTGTTTTTCAATGTTGAGGTTGTTGTTGAATTTGTTGGTGCTTTTCAGTGTTGAGATTTTTGTTGAATTTGTTGGTGTTTTTCAATGTTGAGGTTGTTGTTGTTTTTCAATGTTGAGGTTGTTGTTGAATTTGTTGGTGTTTTTCAATGTTGAGTTTGTTGTTGTCTTTCAATGTTGAGGTTGTTGTTGAATTTGTTGGTGTTTTTCAATGTTGAGGTTGTTGTTATTTTTCATTGTTGGGGTTGTTGTTGAATTTGTTGGTGTTTTTCAATGTTGAGGTTGTTGGTGTTTTTCAATGTTGAGGTTGTTGTTGAATTTGTTGGTGTTTTTCAATGTTGAGGTTGTTGTTGAATTTGTTGGTGTTTTTCAATGTTGAGGTTGTTGTTGTTTTTCAATGTTGAGGTTGTTGTTGAATTTGTTGGTGTTTTTCAATGTTGAGGTTGTTGTTGAATTTGTTGGTGTTTTTCAATGTTGAGGTTGTTGTTGTTTTTCACTGTTGAGGTTGTTGTTGAATTTGTTGGTGTTTTTCAATGTTGAGGTTGTTGTTGTTTTTCAGTGTTGAGGTTGTTGTTGAATTTGTTGGTGTTTTTCAATGTTGAGGTTGTTGTTGTTTTTCAATGTTGAGGTTGTTGTTGAATTTGTTGGTGTTTTTCAATTTCGAGGTTGTTGTTGAATTTGTTGGTGTTTTTCAATGTTGAGGTTGTTGTTGAATTTGTTGGTGTTTTTCAATGTTGAGGTTGTTGTTGTTTTTCAATGTTGAGGTTGTTGTTGAATTTGTTGGTGTTTTTCAATGTTGAGGTTGTTGTTGTTTTTCAATGCTGAGGTTGTTGTTGAATTTGTTGGTGTTTTTCAATGTTGAGGTTGTTGTTGAATTTGTTGGTGTTTTTCAATGTTGAGGTTGTTGTTATTTTTCAATGTTGAGGTTGTTGTTGAATTTGTTGGTGTTTTTCAATGTTGAGGTTGTTGTTGTTTTTCAATGTTGAGTTTGTTGTTGAATTTGTTGGTGTTTTTCAATGTTGAGGTTGTTGTTGAATTTGTTGGTGTTTTTCAATGTTGAGGTTGTTGTTGTTTTTCAATGTTGAGGTTATTGTTGAATTTGTTGGTGTTTTTCAATGTTGAGGTTGTTGTTGTTTTTCAATGTTGAGGTTTTTGTTGAATTTGTTGGTGTTTTTCAATGTTGAGTTTGTTGTTGTTTTTCAATGTTGAGGTTGTTGTTGAATTTGTTGGTGTTTTTCAATGTTGAGGTTGTTGTTGTTTTTCAATGTTGAGGTTGTTGTTGAATTTGTTGGTGTTTTTCAATGTTGAGGTTGTTGTTGTTTTTCAATGTTGAGGTTATTGTTGAATTTGTTGGTGTTTTTCAATGTTGAGGTTGTTGTTGTTTTTCAATGTTGAGGTTGTTGAATTTGTTGGTGTTTTTCAATCTTGAGTTTGTTGTTGAATTTGTTGGTGTTTTTCAATGTTGAGGTTGTTGTTGAATTTGTTGGTGTTTTTCAATGTTGTGGTAGTTGTTGTTTTTCAATGTTGAGGTTGTTGTTGAGTTTGTTGGTGTTTTTCAATGTTGAGGTTGTTGTTGAATTTGTTGGTGTTTTTCAATGTTGAGGTTGTTGTTGAATTTGTTGGTGTTTTTCAATGTTGAGGTTGTTGTTGTTTTTAAATGTTGGGGTTGTTGTTGAATTTGTTGGTGTTTTTTCAATTTTGAGGTTGTTGTTGTTTTTCAATGTTGAGGTTGTTGTTGAATTTGTTGGTGTTTTTCAATGTTGATGTTGCTGTTGTTTTTCAATGTTGAGGTTGTTGTTGAATTTGTTGGTGCTTTTCAATGTTGAGGTTGTTGTTGTTTTTCAATGCAGAGGTTGTTGTTGAATTTGTTGCTGTTTTTCAATGTTGAGGTTGTTGTTGAATTTGATGGTGTTTTTCAATGTTGAGGTTGTTGTTGTTTTTCAATGTTGAGGTTGTTGTTGAATTTGTTGGTGTTTTTCAATGTTGAGGTTGTTGTTGTTTTTCAATGTTGAGGTTGTTGTTGAATTTGTCGGTGTTTTTCAATGTTGAGGTTGTTGTTGTTTTTCAATGTTGAGGTTGTTGTTGAATTCGTTGGTGTTTTTCAATTTCGAGGTTGTTGTTGAATTTGTTGGTGTTTTTCAATGTTGAGGTTGTTGAATTTGTTGGTGTTTTTCAATCTTGAGTTTGTTGTTGAATTTGTTGGTGTTTTTCAATGTTGAGGTTGTTGTTGAATTTGTTGGTGTTTTACAATGTTGAGGTTGTTGTTGTTTTTCAATGTTGAGGTTGTTGTTGAGTTTGTTGGTGTTTTTCAATGTTGAGGTTGATGTTGAATTTGTTGGTGTTTTTCAATGTTGAGGTTGTTGTTGAATTTGTTGGTGTTTTTCAATGTTGAGGTTGTTGTTGTTTTTAAATGTTGAGGTTGTTGTTTAATTTGTTGGTGTTTTTTCAATTTTGAGGTTGTTGGTGTTTTTCAATGTTGAGGTTGTTGTTGACTTTGTTGGTGTTTTTCAATTTCGAGGTTGTTGTTGAATTTGTTGGTCTTTTTCAATGTTGAAGTTTTTGTTGAATTTGTTGGTGTTTTTCAAAGTTGAGGTTGTTGTTGTTTTTCAATGTTGAGGTTGTTGTTGAATTTGTTGGTGTTTTTCAATGTTGAGGTTGTTGTTGTTTTTCAATGCTGAGGTTGTTGTTGAATTTGTTGGTGTTTTTCAATGTTGAGGTTGTTGTTGAATTTGTTGGTGTTTTTCAATGTTGAGGTTGTTGTTGTTTTTCAATGTTGAGGTTGTTGTTGAATTTTTTGTTGTTTTTCAATGTTGAGGTTGTTGTTGTTTTTCAATGTTGAGGTTGTTGTTGAATTTGTTGGTGCTTTTCAGTGTTGAGGTTTTTGTTGAATTTGTTGGTGTTTTTCAATGTTGAGGTTGTTGTTGTTTTTCAATGTTGAGGTTGTTGTTGAATTTGTTGGTGTTTTTCAATGTTGAGTTTGTTGTTGTCTTTCAATGTTGAGGTTGTTGTTGAATTTGTTGGTGTTTTTCAATGTTGAGGTTGTTGTTATTTTTCATTGTTGGGGTTGTTGTTGAATTTGTTGGTGTTTTTCAATGTTGAGGTTGTTGGTGTTTTTCAATGTTGAGGTTGTTGTTGAATTTGTTGGTGTTTTTCAATGTTGAGGTTGTTGTTGAATTTGTTGGTGTTTTTCAATGTTGAGGTTGTTGTTGTTTTTCAATGTTGAGGTTGTTGTTGAATTTGTTGGTGTTTTTCAATGTTGAGGTTGTTGTTGAATTTGTTGGTGTTTTTCAATGTTGAGGTTGTTGTTGTTTTTCACTGTTGAGGTTGTTGTTGAATTTGTTGGTGTTTTTCAATGTTGAGGTTGTTGTTGTTTTTCAGTGTTGAGGTTGTTGTTGAATTTGTTGGTGTTTTTCAATGTTGAGGTTGTTGTTGTTTTTCAATGTTGAGGTTGTTGTTGAATTTGTTGGTGTTTTTCAATTTCGAGGTTGTTGTTGAATTTGTTGGTGTTTTTCAATGTTGAGGTTGTTGTTGAATTTGTTGGTGTTTTTCAATGTTGAGGTTGTTGTTGTTTTTCAATGTTGAGGTTGTTGTTGAATTTGTTGGTGTTTTTCAATGTTGAGGTTGTTGTTGTTTTTCAATGCTGAGGTTGTTGTTGAATTTGTTGGTGTTTTTCAATGTTGAGGTTGTTGTTGAATTTGTTGGTGTTTTTCAATGTTGAGGTTGTTGTTATTTTTCAATGTTGAGGTTGTTGTTGAATTTGTTGGTGTTTTTCAATGTTGAGGTTGTTGTTGTTTTTCAATGTTGAGTTTGTTGTTGAATTTGTTGGTGTTTTTCAATGTTGAGGTTGTTGTTGAATTTGTTGGTGTTTTTCAATGTTGAGGTTGTTGTTGTTTTTCAATGTTGAGGTTATTGTTGAATTTGTTGGTGTTTTTCAATGTTGAGGTTGTTGTTGTTTTTCAATGTTGAGGTTTTTGTTGAATTTGTTGGTGTTTTTCAATGTTGAGTTTGTTGTTGTTTTTCAATGTTGAGGTTGTTGTTGAATTTGTTGGTGTTTTTCAATGTTGAGGTTGTTGTTGTTTTTCAATGTTGAGGTTGTTGTTGAATTTGTTGGTGTTTTTCAATGTTGAGGTTGTTGTTGTTTTTCAATGTTGAGGTTATTGTTGAATTTGTTGGTGTTTTTCAATGTTGAGGTTGTTGTTGTTTTTCAATGTTGAGGTTGTTGAATTTGTTGGTGTTTTTCAATCTTGAGTTTGTTGTTGAATTTGTTGGTGTTTTTCAATGTTGAGGTTGTTGTTGAATTTGTTGGTGTTTTTCAATGTTGAGGTAGTTGTTGTTTTTCAATGTTGAGGTTGTTGTTGAGTTTGTTGGTGTTTTTCAATGTTGAGGTTGTTGTTGAATTTGTTGGTGTTTTTCAATGTTGAGGTTGTTGTTGAATTTGTTGGTGTTTTTCAATGTTGAGGTTGTTGTTGTTTTTAAATGTTGGGGTTGTTGTTGAATTTGTTGGTGTTTTTTCAATTTTGAGGTTGTTGTTGTTTTTCAATGTTGAGGTTGTTGTTGAATTTGTTGGTGTTTTTCAATGTTGATGTTGCTGTTGTTTTTCAATGTTGAGGTTGTTGTTGAATTTGTTGGTGTTTTTCAATGTTGAGGTTGTTGTTGTTTTTCAATGCAGAGGTTGATGTTGAATTTGTTGCTGTTTTTCAATGTTGAGGTTGTAGTTGAATTTGATGGTGTTTTTCAATGTTGAGGTTGTTGTTGTTTTTCAATGTTGAGGTTGTTGTTGAATTTGTTGGTGTTTTTCAATGTTGAGGTTGTTTTTGTTTTTCAATGTTGAGGTTGTTGTTGAATTTGTTGGTGTTTTTCAATGTTGAGGTTGTTGTTGTTTTTCAATGTTGAGGTTGTTGTTGAATTCGTTGGTGTTTTTCAATTTCGAGGTTGTTGTTGAATTTGTTGGTGTTTTTCAATGTTGAGGTTGTTGAATTTGTTGGTGTTTTTCAATCTTGAGTTTGTTGTTGAATTTGTTGGTGTTTTTCAATGTTGAGGTTGTTGTTGAATTTGTTGGTGTTTTTCAATGTTGAGGTTGTTGTTGTTTTTCAATGTTGAGGTTGTTGTTGAGTTTGTTGGTGTTTTTCAATGTTGAGGTTGATGTTGAATTTGTTGGTGTTTTTCAATGTTGAGGTTGTTGTTGAATTTGTTGGTGTTTTTCAATGTTGAGGTTGTTGTTGTTTTTAAATGTTGAGGTTGTTGTTTAATTAGTTGGTGTTTTTTCAATTTTGAGGTTGTTGGTGTTTTTCAGTGTTGAGGTTGTTGTTCAATTTGATGGTGTTTTTCAATGTCGAGTTTGTTGTTGACTTTGTTGGTGTTTTTCAATGTTGAAGTTGTTGTTGAATTTGTTGGTGTTTTTCAATTTCGAGGTTGTTGTTGAATTTGTTGGTGTTTTTCAATGTTGAAGTTTTTGTTGAATTTGTTGGTGTTTTTCAAAGTTGAGGTTGTTGTTGTTTTTCAATGTTGAGGTTGTTGTTGAATTTGTTGGTGTTTTTCAATGTTGTGGTTGTTGTTGTTTTTCAATGCTGAGGTTGTTGTTGAATTTGTTGGTGTTTTTCAATGTTGAGGTTGTTGTTGAATTTGTTGGTGTTTTTCAATGTTGAGGTTGTTGTTGTTTTTCAATGTTGAGGTTGTTGTTGAATTTTTTGTTGTTTTTCAATGTTGAGGTTGTTGTTGTTTTTCAATGTTGAGGTTGTTGTTGAATTTGTTGGTGTTTTTCAGTGTTGAGGTTGTTGTTGAATTTGATGGTGTTTTTCAATGTCGAGGTTGTTGTTGAATTTGTTGGTGTTTTTCAATGTTGAAGTTGTTGTTGTTTTTCAATGTTGAGGTTGTTGTTGAAATTGTTGGTGCTTTTCAATCTTGAGATTGTTGTTATTTTTCAATGTTGAGGTTGTTGTTGAATTTGTTGGTGTTTTTCAATGTTGAGGTTGTTGTTGTTTTTCAATGAAGAGGTTGTTTTTGAATTTGTTGATGTTTTTCAACGTTGAGGTTGTTGTTGAATTTGATGGTGTTTTTCAATGTTGATGTTGTTGTTGTTTTTCAATGTTGAGGTTGTTGTTGAATTTGTTGGTGTTTTTCAATGTTGAGGTTGTTGTTGTTTTTCAATGTTGAGGTTGTTGTTGAATTTGTTGGTGTTTTTCAATGTTGTGGTTGTTGTTGTTTTTCAATGCTGAGGTTGTTGTTGAATTTGTTGGTGTTTTTCAATGTTGAGGTTGTTGTTGAATTTGTTGGTGTTTTTCAATGTTGAGGTTGTTGTTGTTTTTCAATGTTGAGGTTGTTGTTGAATTTTTTGTTGTTTTTCAATGTTGAGGTTGTTGTTGTTTTTCAATGTTGAGGTTGTTGTTGAATTTGTTGGTGTTTTTCAGTGTTGAGGTTGTTGTTGAATTTGATGGTGTTTTTCAATGTCGAGGTTGTTGTTGAATTTGTTGGTGTTTTTCAATGTTGAAGTTGTTGTTGTTTTTCAATGTTGAGGTTGTTGTTGAAATTGTTGGTGCTTTTCAATCTTGAGATTGTTGTTATTTTTCAATGTTGAGGTTGTTGTTGAATTTGTTGGTGTTTTTCAATGTTGAGGTTGTTGTTGTTTTTCAATGCAGAGGTTGTTTTTGAATTTGTTGCTGTTTTTCAACGTTGAGGTTGTTGTTGAATTTGATGGTGTTTTTCAATGTTGATGTTGTTGTTGTTTTTCAATGTTGAGGTTGTTGTTGAATTTGTTGGTGTTTTTCAATGTTGAGGTTGTTGTTGTTTTTCAATGTTGAGGTTGTTGTTGAATTTGTTGGTGTTTTTCAATGTTGAGGTTGTTGTTGTTTTTCAATGTTGAGGTTGTTGTTGAATTCGTTGGTGTTTTTCAATTTCGAGGTTGTTGTTGAATTTGTTGGTGTTTTTCAATGTTGAGGTTGTTGTTGAATTTGTTGGTGTTTTTCAATGTTGAGGTTGTTGTTGTTTTTCAATGTTGAGGTTGTTGTTGAGTTTGTTGGTGTTTTTCAATGTTGAGGTTGTTGTTGAATTTGTTGGTGTTTTTCAATGTTGAGGTTGTTGTTGAATTTGTTGGTGTTTTTCAATGTTGAGGTTGTTGTTGTTTTTAAATGTTGAGGTTGTTGTTTAATTTGTTGGTGTTTTTTCAATTTTGAGGTTGTTGGTGTTTTTCAATGTTGAGGTTGTTGTTGAATTTGATGGTGTTTTTCAATGTCGAGTTTGTTGTTGACTTTGTTGGTGTTTTTCAATGTTGAAGTTGTTGTTGAATTTGTTGGTGTTTTTCAATTTCGAGGTTGTTGTTGAATTTGTTGGTGTTTTTCAATGTTGAAGTTTTTGTTGAATTTGTTGGTGTTTTTCAAAGTTGAGGTTGTTGTTGTTTTTCAATGTTGATGTTGTTGTTGAATTTGTTGTTGTTTTTCAATGTTGAGGTTGTTGTTGAATTTGTTGGTGTTTTTCAATGTTGAGGTTGTTGTTGTTTTTCAATGTTGAGGTTGTTGTTCAATTTTTTGTTGTTTTTCAATGTTGAGGTTGTTGTTGTTTTTCAATGTTGAGGTTGTTGTTGAATTTGTTGGTGCTTTTCAGTGTTGAGGTTGTTGTTGAATTTGTTGGTGTTTTTCAATGTTGAGGTTGTTGTTGTTTTTCAATGTTGAGGTTGTTGTTGAATTTGTTGGTGTTTTTCAATGTTGAGTTTGTTGTTGTTTTTCAATGTTGAGGTTGTTTTTGAATTTGTTGGTGTTTTTCAATGTTGAGGTTGTTGATATTTTTCAATGTTGAGGTTGTTGTTGAATTTGTTGGTGTTTTTCAATGTTGAGGTTGTTGGTGTTTTAAAATGTTGAGGTTGTTGTTGAATTTGTTGGTGTTTTTCAATGTTGAGGTTGTTGTTGAATTTGTTTTTGTTTCTCAATGTTGAGGTTGTTGTTGTTTTTCAATGTTGAGGTTGTTGTTGAATTTGTTGGTGTTTTTCAATGTTGAGGTTGTTGTTGAATTTGTTGGTGTTTTTCAATGTTGAGGTTGTTGTTGTTTATCACTGTTGAGGTTGTTGTTGAATTTGTTGGTGTTTTTCAATGTTGAGGTTGTTGTTGTTTTTCAATGTTGAGGTTGTTGTTGAATTTGTTGGTGTTTTTCAATGTTGAGGTTGTTGTTGTTTTTAAATGTTGAGGTTGTTGTTTAATTTGGTGGTGTTTTTTCAATTTTGAGGTTGTTGGTGTTTTTCAATGTTGAGGTTGTTGTTGAATTTGATGGTGTTTTTCAATGTCGAGTTTGTTGTTGACTTTGTTGGTGTTTTTCAATGTTGAAGTTGTTGTTGAATTTGTTGGTGTTTGTCAATTTCGAGGTTGTTGTTGAATTTGTTGGTGTTTTTCAATGTTGAAGTTTTTGTTGAATTTGTTGGTGTTTTTCAAAGTTGAGGTTGTTGTTGTTTTTCAATGTTGAGGTTGTTGTTGAATTTGTTGGTGTTTTTCAATGTCGCGGTTGCTGTTCTTTTTCAATGCTGAGGTTGTTGTTGAATTTGTTGGTGTTTTTCAATGTTGAGGTTGTTGTTGAATTTGTTGGTGTTTTTCAATGTTGAGGTTGTTGTTGTTTTTCAATGTTGAGGTTGTTGTTGAATTTTTTGTAGTTTTTCAATGTTGAGGTTGTTGTTGTTTTTCAATGTTGAGGTTGTTGTTGAATTTGTTGGTGCTTTTCAGTGTTGAGGTTGTTGTTGAATTTGTTGGTGTTTTTCAATGTTGAGGTTGTTGTTGTTTTTCAATGTTTAGGTTGTTGGTGAATTTGTTGGTGTTTTTCAATGTTGAGTTTGTTGTTGTTTTTCAATGTTGAGGTTGTTGTTGAATTTGTTGGTGTTTTTCAATGTTGAGGTTGTTGTTGAATTTGTTTTTGTTTTTCAATGTTGAGGTTGTTGTTGTTTTTCAATGTTGAGGTTGTTGTTGAATTTGTTGGTGTTTTTCAATGTTGAGGTTGTTGTTGAATTTGTTGGTGTTTTTCAATGTTGAGGTTGTTGTTGTTTATCACTGTTGAGGTTGTTGTTGAATTTGTTGGTGTTTTTCAATGTTGAGGTTGTTGTTGTTTTTCAATGTTGAGGTTGTTGTTGAATTTGTTGGTGTTTTTCAATGTTGTGGTTGTTGTTGTTTTTCAATGCTGAGGTTGTTGTTGAATTTGTTGGTGTTTTTCAATGTTGAGGTTGTTGTTGAATTTGTTGGTGTTTTTCAATGTTGAGGTTGTTGTTGTTTTTCAATGTTGAGGTTGTTGTTGAATTTTTTGTTGTTTTTCAATGTTGAGGTTGTTGTTGTTTTTCAATGTTGAGGTTGTTGTTGAATTTGTTGGTGTTTTTCAGTGTTGAGGTTGTTGTTGAATTTGATGGTGTTTTTCAATGTCGAGGTTGTTGTTGAATTTGTTGGTGTTTTTCAATGTTGAAGTTGTTGTTGTTTTTCAATGTTGAGGTTGTTGTTGAAATTGTTGGTGCTTTTCAATCTTGAGATTGTTGTTATTTTTCAATGTTGAGGTTGTTGTTGAATTTGTTGGTGTTTTTCAATGTTGAGGTTGTTGTTGTTTTTCAATGCAGAGGTTGTTTTTGAATTTGTTGCTGTTTTTCAACGTTGAGGTTGTTGTTGAATTTGATGGTGTTTTTCAATGTTGATGTTGTTGTTGTTTTTCAATGTTGAGGTTGTTGTTGAATTTGTTGGTGTTTTTCAATGTTGAGGTTGTTGTTGTTTTTCAATGTTGAGGTTGTTGTTGAATTTGTTGGTGTTTTTCAATGTTGAGGTTGTTGTTGTTTTTCAATGTTGAGGTTGTTGTTGAATTCGTTGGTGTTTTTCAATTTCGAGGTTGTTGTTGAATTTGTTGGTGTTTTTCAATGTTGAGGTTGTTGTTGAATTTGTTGGTGTTTTTCAATGTTGAGGTTGTTGTTGTTTTTCAATGTTGAGGTTGTTGTTGAGTTTGTTGGTGTTTCTCAATGTTGAGGTTGTTGTTGAATTTGTTGGTGTTTTTCAATGTTGAGGTTGTTGTTGAATTTGTTGGTGTTTTTCAATGTTGAGGTTGTTGTTGTTTTTAAATGTTGAGGTTGTTGTTTAATTTGTTGGTGTTTTTTCAATTTTGAGGTTGTTGGTGTTTTTCAATGTTGAGGTTGTTGTTGAATTTGATGGTGTTTTTCAATGTTGAAGTTTTTGTTGAATTTGTTGGTGTTTTTCAAAGTTGAGGTTGTTGTTGTTTTTCAATGTTGAGGTTGTTGTTGAATTTGTTGGTGTTTTTCAATGTCGCGGTTGCTGTTCTTTTTCAATGCTGAGGTTGTTGTTGAATTTGTTGGTGTTTTTCAATGTTGAGGTTGTTGTTGAATTTGTTGGTGTTTTTCAATGTTGAGGTTGTTGTTGTTTTTCAATGTTGAGGTTGTTGTTGAATTTTTTGTAGTTTTTCAATGTTGAGGTTGTTGTTGTTTTTCAATGTTGAGGTTGTTGTTGAATTTGTTGGTGCTTTTCAGTGTTGAGGTTGTTGTTGAATTTGTTGGTGTTTTTCAATGTTGAGGTTGTTGTTGTTTTTCAATGTTTAGGTTGTTGGTGAATTTGTTGGTGTTTTTCAATGTTGAGTTTGTTGTTGTTTTTCAATGTTGAGGTTGTTGTTGAATTTGTTGGTGTTTTTCAATGTTGAGGTTGTTGTTGAATTTGTTTTTGTTTTTCAATGTTGAGGTTGTTGTTGTTTTTCAATGTTGAGGTTGTTGTTGAATTTGTTGGTGTTTTTCAATGTTGAGGTTGTTGTTGAATTTGTTGGTGTTTTTCAATGTTGAGGTTGTTGTTGTTTATCACTGTTGAGGTTGTTGTTGAATTTGTTGGTGTTTTTCAATGTTGAGGTTGTTGTTGTTTTTCAATGTTGAGGTTGTTGTTGAATTTGTTGGTGTTTTTCAATGTTGTGGTTGTTGTTGTTTTTCAATGCTGAGGTTGTTGTTGAATTTGTTGGTGTTTTTCAATGTTGAGGTTGTTGTTGAATTTGTTGGTGTTTTTCAATGTTGAGGTTGTTGTTGTTTTTCAATGTTGAGGTTGTTGTTGAATTTTTTGTTGTTTTTCAATGTTGAGGTTGTTGTTGTTTTTCAATGTTGAGGTTGTTGTTGAATTTGTTGGTGTTTTTCAGTGTTGAGGTTGTTGTTGAATTTGATGGTGTTTTTCAATGTCGAGGTTGTTGTTGAATTTGTTGGTGTTTTTCAATGTTGAAGTTGTTGTTGTTTTTCAATGTTGAGGTTGTTGTTGAAATTGTTGGTGCTTTTCAATCTTGAGATTGTTGTTATTTTTCAATGTTGAGGTTGTTGTTGAATTTGTTGGTGTTTTTCAATGTTGAGGTTGTTGTTGTTTTTCAATGCAGAGGTTGTTTTTGAATTTGTTGCTGTTTTTCAACGTTGAGGTTGTTGTTGAATTTGATGGTGTTTTTCAATGTTGATGTTGTTGTTGTTTTTCAATGTTGAGGTTGTTGTTGAATTTGTTGGTGTTTTTCAATGTTGAGGTTGTTGTTGTTTTTCAATGTTGAGGTTGTTGTTGAATTTGTTGGTGTTTTTCAATGTTGAGGTTGTTGTTGTTTTTCAATGTTGAGGTTGTTGTTGAATTCGTTGGTGTTTTTCAATTTCGAGGTTGTTGTTGAATTTGTTGGTGTTTTTCAATGTTGAGGTTGTTGTTGAATTTGTTGGTGTTTTTCAATGTTGAGGTTGTTGTTGTTTTTCAATGTTGAGGTTGTTGTTGAGTTTGTTGGTGTTTTTCAATGTTGAGGTTGTTGTTGAATTTGTTGGTGTTTTTCAATGTTGAGGTTGTTGTTGAATTTGTTGGTGTTTTTCAATGTTGAGGTTGTTGTTGTTTTTAAATGTTGAGGTTGTTGTTTAATTTGTTGGTGTTTTTTCAATTTTGAGGTTGTTGGTGTTTTTCAATGTTGAGGTTGTTGTTGAATTTGATGGTGTTTTTCAATGTCGAGTTTGTTGTTGACTTTGTTGGTGTTTTTCAATGTTGAAGTTGTTGTTGAATTTGTTGGTGTTTTTCAATTTCGAGGTTGTTGTTGAATTTGTTGGTGTTTTTCAATGTTGAAGTTTTTGTTGAATTTGTTGGTGTTTTTCAAAGTTGAGGTTGTTGTTGTTTTTCAATGTTGATGTTGTTGTTGAATTTGTTTTTGTTTTTCAATGTTGAGGTTGTTGTTGAATTTGTTGGTGTTTTTCAATGTTGAGGTTGTTGTTGTTTTTCAATGTTGAGGTTGTTGTTCAATTTTTTGTTGTTTTTCAATGTTGAGGTTGTTGTTGTTTTTCAATGTTGAGGTTGTTGTTGAATTTGTTGGTGCTTTTCAGTGTTGAGGTTGTTGTTGAATTTGTTGGTGTTTTTCAATGTTGAGGTTGTTGTTGTTTTTCAATGTTGAGGTTGTTGTTGAATTTGTTGGTGTTTTTCAATGTTGAGTTTGTTGTTGTTTTTCAATGTTGAGGTTGTTTTTGAATTTGTTGGTGTTTTTCAATGTTGAGGTTGTTGATATTTTTCAATGTTGAGGTTGTTGTTGAATTTGTTGGTGTTTTTCAATGTTGAGGTTGTTGGTGTTTTAAAATGTTGAGGTTGTTGTTGAATTTGTTGGTGTTTTTCAATGTTGAGGTTGTTGTTGAATTTGTTTTTGTTTCTCAATGTTGAGGTTGTTGTTGTTTTTCAATGTTGAGGTTGTTGTTGAATTTGTTGGTGTTTTTCAATGTTGAGGTTGTTGTTGAATTTGTTGGTGTTTTTCAATGTTGAGGTTGTTGTTGTTTATCACTGTTGAGGTTGTTGTTGAATTTGTTGGTGTTTTTCAATGTTGAGGTTGTTGTTGTTTTTCAATGTTGAGGTTGTTGTTGAATTTGTTGGTGTTTTTCAATGTTGAGGTTGTTGTTGTTTTTAAATGTTGAGGTTGTTGTTTAATTTGGTGGTGTTTTTTCAATTTTGAGGTTGTTGGTGTTTTTCAATGTTGAGGTTGTTGTTGAATTTGATGGTGTTTTTCAATGTCGAGTTTGTTGTTGACTTTGTTGGTGTTTTTCAATGTTGAAGTTGTTGTTGAATTTGTTGGTGTTTGTCAATTTCGAGGTTGTTGTTGAATTTGTTGGTGTTTTTCAATGTTGAAGTTTTTGTTGAATTTGTTGGTGTTTTTCAAAGTTGAGGTTGTTGTTGTTTTTCAATGTTGAGGTTGTTGTTGAATTTGTTGGTGTTTTTCAATGTCGCGGTTGCTGTTCTTTTTCAATGCTGAGGTTGTTGTTGAATTTGTTGGTGTTTTTCAATGTTGAGGTTGTTGTTGAATTTGTTGGTGTTTTTCAATGTTGAGGTTGTTGTTGTTTTTCAATGTTGAGGTTGTTGTTGAATTTTTTGTAGTTTTTCAATGTTGAGGTTGTTGTTGTTTTTCAATGTTGAGGTTGTTGTTGAATTTGTTGGTGCTTTTCAGTGTTGAGGTTGTTGTTGAATTTGTTGGTGTTTTTCAATGTTGAGGTTGTTGTTGTTTTTCAATGTTTAGGTTGTTGGTGAATTTGTTGGTGTTTTTCAATGTTGAGTTTGTTGTTGTTTTTCAATGTTGAGGTTGTTGTTGAATTTGTTGGTGTTTTTCAATGTTGAGGTTGTTGTTGAATTTGTTTTTGTTTTTCAATGTTGAGGTTGTTGTTGTTTTTCAATGTTGAGGTTGTTGTTGAATTTGTTGGTGTTTTTCAATGTTGAGGTTGTTGTTGAATTTGTTGGTGTTTTTCAATGTTGAGGTTGTTGTTGTTTATCACTGTTGAGGTTGTTGTTGAATTTGTTGGTGTTTTTCAATGTTGAGGTTGTTGTTGTTTTTCAATGTTGAGGTTGTTGTTGAATTTGTTGGTGTTTTTCAATGTTGAGGTTGTTGTTATTTTTCAATGTTGAGGTTGTTGTTGAATTTGTTGGTGTTTTTCAATTTCGAGGTTGTTGTTGAATTTGTTGGTGTTTTTCAATGTTGAGGTTGTTGTTATTTTTCAATGTTGAGGTTGTTGTTGAATTTGTTGGTGATTTTCAATGTTGAGGTTGTTTTTGTTTTTCAATGTTGAGGTTGTTGTTATTTTTCAATGTTGAGGTTGTTGTTGAATTTGTTGGTGTTTTTCAATGTTGAGGTTGTTTTTGTTTTTCAATGCTGAGGTTGTTGTTGAATTTGTTGGTGTTTTTCAATGTTGAGGTTGTTGTTGAATTTGTTGGTGTTTTTCAATGTTGAGGTTGTTGTTGGTTTTCAATGTTGAGGATGTTGTTGAATTTGTTGGTGTTTTTCAAAGTTGAGGTTGTTGTTGTTTTTCAATGTTGAGGTTGTTGTTGAATTTGTTGGTGTTTTTCAATGTTGAGGTTGTTGTTGAATTTGTTGGTGTTTTTCAATGTTGAGGTTGTTGTTGTTTTTCAATGTTGAGGTTATTGTTGAATTTGTTGGTGTTTTTCAATGTTGAGGTTGTTGTTGTTTTTCAATGTTGAGGTTGTTGTTGAATTTGATGGTGTTTTTCAATGTTGAGTTTGTTGTTGTTTTTCAATGTTGAGGTTGTTGTTGAATTTGTTGGTGTTTTTCAATGTTGAGGTTGTTGTTGTTTTTCAGTGTTGAGGTTGTTGTTGAATTTGTTGGTGTTTTTCAATGTTGAGGTTGTTGTTGTTTTTCAATGTTGAGGTTGTTGTTGAATATGTTGGTGTTTTTCAATGTTGAGGTTGTTGTTGTGTTTCTATGTTGAGGTTGTTGTTGAATTTGTTGGTGTTTTTCAATGTTGAGGTTGTTGTTGTTTTTCAATGCTGAGGTTGTTGTTGAATTTGTTGGTGTTTTTCAATGTTGAGGTTGTTGTTGAATTTGTTGGTGTTTTTCAATGTTGAGGTTGTTGTTGTTTTTCAATGTTGAGGTTGTTGTTGAATTTGTTGGTGTTTTTCAATGTTGAGGTTGTTGTTGTTCTTCAATGTTGAGGTTGTTGTTGAATTTGTTGGTGTTTTTCAATGTTGAGGTTGTTGTTGAATTTGTTGGTGTTTTTCAATGTTGAGGTTGTTGTTGTTTTTCAATGTTGATGTTATTGTTGAATTTGTTGGTGTTTTTCAATGTTGAGGTTGTTGTTGTTTATCAATGTTGAGGTTGTTGTTGAATTTGTTGGTGTTTTTCAATGTTGAGTTTGTTGTTGTTTTTCAATGTTGAGGTTGTTGTTGAATTTGTTGGTGTTTTTCAATGTTGAGGTTGTTGTTGTTTTTCAATGTTGAGGTTGTTGTTGAATTTGTTGGTGTTTTTCAATGTTGAGGTTGTTGTTGTTTTTCAATGTTGAGGTTATTGCTGAATTTGTTGGTGTTTTTCAATGTTGAGGTTGTTGTTGTTTTTCAATGTTGAGGTTGTTGAATTTGTTGGTGTTTTTCAATCTTGAGTTTGTTGTTGAATTTGTTGGTGTTTTTCAATGTTGAGGTTGTTGTTGAATTTGTTGGTGTTTTTCAATGTTGAGGTTGTTGTTGTTTTTCAATGTTGAGGTTGTTGTTGAGTTTGTTGGTGTTTTTCAATGTTGAGGTTGTTGTTGAATTTGTTGGTGTTTTTCAATGTTGAGGTTGTTGTTGAATTTGTTGGTGTTTTTCAATGTTGAGGTTGTTGTTGTTTTTAAATGTTGGGGTTGTTGTTGAATTTGTTGGTGTTTTTTCAATTTTGAGGTTGTTGTTGTTTTTCAATGTTGAGGTTGTTGTTGAATCTGTTGGTGTTTTTCAATGTTGACGTTGCTGTTGTTTTTCAATGTTGAGGTTGTTGTTGAATTTGTTGGTGTTTTTCAATGTTGAGGTTGTTGTTGTTTTTCAATGCAGAGGTTGTTGTTGAATTTGTTGCTGTTTTTCAATGTTGAGGTTGTTGTTGAATTTGATGGTGTTTTTCAATGTTGAGGTTGTTGTTGTTTTTCAATGTTGAGGTTGTTGTTGAATTTGTTGGTGTTTTTCAATGTTGAGGTTGTTTTTGTTTTTCAATGTTGAGGTTGTTGTTGAATTTGTTGGTGTTTTTCAATGTTGAGGTTGTTGTTGTTTTTCAATGTTGAGGTTGTTGTTGAATTCGTTGGTGTTTTTCAATTTCGAGGTTGTTGTTGAATTTGTTGGTGTTTTTCAATGTTGAGGTTGTTGAATTTGTTGGTGTTTTTCAATCTTGAGTTTGTTGTTGAATTTGTTGGTGTTTTTCAATGTTGAGGTTGTTGTTGAATTTGTTGGTGTTTTTCAATGTTGAGGTTGTTGTTGTTTTTCAATGTTGAGGTTGTTGTTGAGTTTGTTGGTGTTTTTCAATGTTGAGGTTGTTGTTGAATTTGTTGGTGTTTTTAAATTTCGAGGTTGTTGTTGAATTTGTTGGTGTTTTTCAATGTTGAAGTTTTTGTTGAATATGTTGGTGTTTTTCAAAGTTGAGGTTGTTGTTGTTTTTCAATGTTGAGGTTGTTGTTGAATTTGTTGGTGTTTTTCAATGTTGTGGTTGTTGTTGTTTTTCAATGCTGAGGTTGTTGTTGAATTTGTTGGTGTTTTTCAATGTTGAGGTTGTTGTTGAATTTGTTGGTGTTTTTCAATGTTGAGGTTGTTGTTGTTTTTCAATGTTGAGGTTGTTGTTGAATTTTTTGTTGTTTTTCAATGTTGAGGTTGTTGTTGAATTTGTTGGTGTTTTTCAGTGTTGAGGTTGTTGTTGAATTTGATGGTGTTTTTCAATGTCGAGGTTGTTGTTGAATTTGTTGGTGTTTTTCAATGTTGAAGTTGTTGTTGAATTTGTTGGTGTTTTTCAATTTCGAGGTTGTTGTTGAATTTGTTGGTGTTTTTCAATGTTGAGGTTGTTGTTCAATTTGTTGGTGTTTTTCAATGTTGAGGTTGTTGTTGTTTTTCAATGTTGAGGTTGTTGTTGAATTTGTTGGTGCTTTTCAGTGTTGAGGTTGTTGTTGAATTTGTTGGTGTTTTTCAATGTTGAGGTTGTTGTTGTTTTTCAATGTTGAGGTTGTTGTTGAATTTGTTGGTGTTTTTCAATGTTGAGTTTGTTGTTGTTTTTCAATGTTGAGGTTGTTTTTGAATTTGTTGGTGTTTTTCAATGTTGAGGTTGTTGATATTTTTCAATGTTGAGGTTGTTGTTGAATTTGTTGGTGTTTTTCAATGTTGAGGTTGTTGGTGTTTTAAAATGTTCAGGTTGTTGTTGAATTTGTTGGTGTTTTTCAATGTTGAGGTTGTTGTTGAATTTGTTTTTGTTTCTCAATGTTGAGGTTGTTGTTGTTTTTCAATGTTGAGGTTGTTGTTGAATTTGTTGGTGTTTTTCAATGTTGAGGTTGTTGTTGACTTTGTTGGTGTTTTTCAATGTTGAGGTTGTTGTTGTTTATCACTGTTGAGGTTGTTGTTGAATTTGTTGGTGTTTTTCAATGTTGAGGTTGTTGTTGTTTTTCAATGTTGAGGTTGTTGTTGAATTTGTTGGTGTTTTTCAATGTTGAGGTTGTTGTTGTTTTTAAATGTTGAGGTTGTTGTTTAATTTGGTGGTGTTTTTTCAATTTTGAGGTTGTTGGTGTTTTTCAATGTTGAGGTTGTTGTTGAATTTGATGGTGTTTTTCAATGTCGTGTTTGTTGTTGACTTTGTTGGTGTTTTTCAATGTTGAAGTTGTTGTTGAATTTGTTGGTGTTTGTCAATTTCGAGGTTGTTGTTGAATTTGTTGGTGTTTTTCAATGTTGAAGTTTTTGTTGAATTTGTTGGTGTTTTTCAAAGTTGAGGTTGTTGTTGTTTTTCAATGTTGAGGTTGTTGTTGAATTTGTTGGTGTTTTTCAATGTCGCGGTTGTTGTTCTTTTTCAATGCTGAGGTTGTTGTTGAATTTGTTGGTGTTTTTCAATGTTGAGGTTGTTGTTGAATTTGTTGGTGTTTTTCAATGTTGAGGTTGTTGTTGTTTTTCAATGTTGAGGTTGTTGTTGAATTTTTTGTAGTTTTTCAATGTTGAGGTTGTTGTTGTTTTTCAATGTTGAGGTTGTTGTTGAATTTGTTGGTGCTTTTCAGTGTTGAGGTTGTTGTTGAATTTGTTGGTGTTTTTCAATGTTGAGGTTGTTGTTGTTTTTCATAGTTTAGGTTGTTGGTGAATTTGTTGGTGTTTTTCAATGTTGAGTTTGTTGTTGTTTTTCAATGTTGAGGTTGTTGTTGAAGTTGTTGGTGTTTTTCAATGTTGAGGTTGTTGATATTTTTCAATGTTGAGGTTGTTGTTGAATTTGTTGGTGTTTTTCAATGTTGAGGTTGTTGGTGTTTTAAAATGTTGAGGTTGTTGTTGAATTTGTTGGTGTTTTTCAATGTTGAGGTTGTTGTTGAATTTGTTTTTGTTTTTCAATGTTGAGGTTGTTGTTGTTTTTCAATGTTGAGGTTGTTGTTGAATTTGTTGGTGTTTTTCAATGTTGAGGTTGTTGTTGAATTTGTTGGTGTTTTTCAATGTTGAGGTTGTTGTTGTTTTTCACTGTTGAGGTTGTTGTTGAATTTGTTGGTGTTTTTCAATGTTGAGGTTGTTGTTGTTTTTCAATGTTGAGGTTGTTGTTGAATTTGTTGGTGTTTTTCAATGTTGAGGTTGTTGTTATTTTTCAATGTTGAGGTTGTTGTTGAATTTGTTGGTGTTTTTCAATTTCGAGGTTGTTGTTGAATTTGTTGGTGTTTTTCAATGTTGAGGTTGTTGTTATTTTTCAATGTTGAGGTTGTTGTTGAATTTGTTGGTGATTTTCAATGTTGAGGTTGTTTTTGTTTTTCAATGTTGAGGTTGTTGTTATTTTTCAATGTTGAGGTTGTTGTTGAATTTGTTGGTGTTTTTCAATGTTGAGGTTGTTTTTGTTTTTCAATGCTGAGGTTGTTGTTGAATTTGTTGGTGTTTTTCAATGTTGAGGTTGTTGTTGAATTTGTTGGTGTTTTTCAATGTTGAGGTTGTTGTTGGTTTTCAATGTTGAGGTTGTTGTTGAATTTGTTGGTGTTTTTCAATGTTGAGGTTGTTTTTTTTTCAATGTTGAGGTTGTTGTTGAATTTGTTGGTGTTTTTCAATGTTGAGGTTGTTGTTGAATTTGTTGGTGTTTTTCAATGTTGAGGTTGTTGTTGTTTTTCAATGTTGAGGTTATTGTTGAATTTGTTGGTGTTTTTCAATGTTGAGGTTGTTGTTGTTTTTCAATGTTGAGGTTGTTGTTGAATTTGATGGTGTTTTTCAATGTTGAGTTTGTTGTTGTTTCTCAATGTTGAGGTTGTTGTTGAATTTGTTGGTGTTTTTCAATGTTGAGGTTGTTGTTGTTTTTCAATGTTGAGGTTGTTGTTGAATTTGTTGGTGTTTTTCAATGTTGAGGTTGTTGTTGTTTTTCAATGTTGAGGTTGTTGTTGAATATGTTGGTGTTTTTCAATGTTGAGGTTGTTGTTGTGTTTCTATGTTGAGGTTGTTGTTGAATTTGTTGGTGTTTTTCAATGTTGAGGTTGTTGTTGTTTTTCAATGCTGAGGTTGTTGTTGAATTTGTTGGTGTTTTTCAATGTTGAGGTTGTTGTTGAATTTGTTGGTGTTTTTCAATGTTGAGGTTGTTGTTGTTTTTCAATGTTGAGGTTGTTGTTGAATTTGTTGGTGTTTTTCAATGTTGAGGTTGTTGTTGTTCTTCAATGTTGAGGTTGTTGTTGAATTTGTTGGTGTTTTTCAATGTTGAGGTTGTTTTTGAATTTGTTGGTGTTTTTCAATGTTGAGGTTGTTGTTGTTTTTCAATGTTGAGGTTATTGTTGAATTTGTTGGTGTTTTTCAATGTTGAGGTTGTTTGATGTTTATCAATGTTGAGGTTGTTGTTGAATTTGTTGGTGTTTTTCAATGTTGAGTTTGTTGTTGTTTTTCAATGTTGAGGTTGTTGTTGAATTTGTTGGTGTTTTTCAATGTTGAGGTTGTTGTTGTTTTTCAATGTTGAGGTTGTTGTTGAATTTGTTGGTGTTTTTCAATGTTGACGTTGTTGTTGTTTTTCAATGTTGAGGTTATTGTTGAATTTGTTGGTGTTTTTCAATGTTGAGGTTGTTGTTGTTTTTCAATGTTGAGGTTGTTGAATTTGCTGGTGTTTTTCAATCTTGAGTTTGTTGTTGAATTTGTTGGTGTTTTTCAATGTTGAGGTTGTTGTTGAATTTGTTGGTGTTTTTCAATGTTGAGGTTGTTGTTGTTTTTCAATGTTGAGGTTGTTGTTGAGTTTGTTGGTGTTTTTCAATGTTGAGGTTGTTGTTGAATTTGTTGGTGTTTTTCAATGTTGAGGTTGTTGTTGTTTTTAAAAGTTGGGGTTGTTGTTGAATTTGTTGGTGTTTTTTCAATTTTGAGGTTGTTGTTGTTTTTCAATGTTGAGGTTGTTGTTGAATTTGTTGGTGTTTTTCAATGTTGACGTTGCTGTTGTTTTTCAATGTTGAGGTTGTTGTTGAATTTGTTGGTGTTTTTCAATGTTGAGGTTGTTGTTGTTTTTCAATGCAGAGGTTGTTGTTGAATTTGTTGCTGTTTTTCAATGTTGAGGTTGTTGTTGAATTTGATGGTGTTTTTCAATGTTGAGGTTGTTGTTGTTTTTCAATGTTGAGGTTGTTGTTGAATTTGTTGGTGTTTTTCAATGTTGAGGTTGTTTTTGTTTTTCAATGTTGAGGTTGTTGTTGAATTTGTTGGTGTTTTTCAATGTTGAGGTTGTTGTTGTTTTTCAATGTTGAGGTTGTTGTTGAATTCGTTGGTGTTTTTCAATTTCGAGGTTGTTGTTGAATTTGTTGGTGTTTTTCAATGTTGAGGTTGTTGAATTTGTTGGTGTTTTTCAATCTTGAGTTTGTTGTTGAATTTGTTGGTGTTTTTCAATGTTGAGGTTGTTGTTGAATTTGTTGGTGTTTTTCAATGTTGAGGTTGTTGTTGTTTTTCAATGTTGAGGTTGTTGTTGAGTTTGTTGGTGTTTTTCAATGTTGAGGTTGTTGTTGAATTTGTTGGTGTTTTTCAATTTCGAGGTTGTTGTTGAATTTGTTGGTGTTTTTCAATGTTGAAGTTTTTGTTGAATTTGTTGGTGTTTTTCAAAGTTGAGGTTGTTGTTGTTTTTCAATGTTGAGGTTGTTGTTGAATTTGTTGGTGTTTTTCAATGTTGTGGTTGTTGTTGTTTTTCAATGCTGAGGTTGTTGTTGAATTTGTTGGTGTTTTTCAATGTTGAGGTTGTTGTTGAATTTGTTGGTGTTTTTCAATGTTGAGGTTGTTGTTGTTTTTCAATGTTGAGGTTGTTGTTGAATTTTTTGTTGTTTTTCAATGTTGAGGTTGTTGTTGTTTTTCAATGTTGAGGTTGTTGTTGAATTTGTTGGTGTTTTTCAGTGTTGAGGTTGTTGTTGAATTTGATGGTGTTTTTCAATGTCGAGGTTGTTGTTGAATTTGTTGGTGTTTTTCAATGTTGAAGTTGTTGTTGAATTTGTTGGTGTTTTTCAATTTCGAGGTTGTTGTTGAATTTGTTGGTGTTTTTCAATGTTGAGGTTGTTGTTGTTTTTCAATGTTGAGGTTGTTGTTGAAATTGTTGGTGCTTTTCAATCTTGAGATTGTTGTTATTTTTCAATGTTGAGGTTGTTGTTGAATTTGTTGGTGTTTTTAAATGTTGAGGTTGTTGTTCAATTTGTTGGTGTTTTTCAATGTTGAGGTTGTTGTTGTTTTTCAATGTTGAGGTTGTTGTTGAATTTGTTGGTGTTTTTCAATGTTGACGTTGTTGTTGTTTTTCAATGTTGAGGTTGTTGTTGAATTTGTTGGTGTTTTTCAATGTTGAGGTTGTTGTTGTTTTTCAATGCAGAGGTTGTTTTTGAATTTGTTGCTGTTTTTCAACGTTGAGGTTGTTGTTGAATTTGATGGTGTTTTTCAATGTTGATGTTGTTGTTGTTTTTCAATGTTGAGGTTGTTGTTGAATTTGTTGGTGTTTTTCAATGTTGAGGTTGTTGTTGTTTTTCAATGTTGAGGTTGTTGTTGAATTTGTTGGTGTTTTTCAATGTTGAGGTTGTTGTTGTTTTTCAATGTTGAGGTTGTTGTTGAATTCGTTGGTGTTTTTCAATTTCGAGGTTGTTGTTGAATTTGTTGGTGTTTTTCAATGTTGAGGTTGTTGAATTTGTTGGTGTTTTTCAATCTTGAGTTTGTTGTTGAATTTGTTGGTGTTTTTCAATGTTGAGGTTGTTGTTGAATTTGTTGGTGTTTTTCAATGTTGAGGTTGTTGTTGTTTTTCAATGTTGAGGTTGTTGTTGAGTTTGTTGGTGTTTTTAAATGTTGAGGTTGTTGTTGAATTTGTTGGTGTTTTTCAATGTTGAGGTTGTTGTTGAATTTGTTGGTGTTTTTCAATGTTGAGGTTGTTGTTGTTTTTAAATGTTGAGGTTGTTGTTTAATTTGTTGGTGTTTTTTCAATTTTGAGGTTGTTGGTGTTTTTCAATGTTGAGGTTGTTGTTGAATTTGATGGTGTTTTTCAATGTCGAGTTTGTTGTTGACTTTGTTGGTGTTTTTCAATGTTGAAGTTGTTGTTGAATTTGTTGGTGTTTTTCAATTTCGAGGTTGTTGTTGAATTTGTTGGTGTTTTTCAATGTTGAAGTTTTTGTTGAATTTGTTGGTGTTTTTCAAAGTTGAGGTTGTTGTTGTTTTTCAATGTTGAGGTTGTTGTTGAATTTGTTGGTGTTTTTCAATGTTGCGGTTGTTGTTCTTTTTCAATGCTGAGGTTGTTGTTGAATTTGTTGGTGTTTTTCAATGTTGAGGTTGTTGTTGAATTTGTTGGTGTTTTTCAATGTTGAGGTTGTTGTTGTTTTTCAATGTTGAGGTTGTTGTTCAATTTTTTGCGGTTTTTCAATGTTGAGGTTGTTGTTGTTTTTCAATGTTGAGGTTGTTGTTGAATTTGTTGGTGCTTTTCAGTGTTGAGGTTGTTGTTGAATTTGTTGGTGTTTTTCAATGTTGAGGTTGTTGTTGTTTTTCAATGTTGAGGTTGTTGTTGAATTTGTTGGTGTTTTTCAATGTTGGGTTTGTTGTTGTTTTTCAATGTTGAGGTTGTTGTTGAACTTGTTGGTGTTTTTCAATTTTGAGGTTGTTGTTGAATTTGTTTTTGTTTTTCAATGTTGAGGTTGTTGTTGTTTTTCAATGTTGAGGTTGTTGTTGAATTTGTTGGTGTTTTTCAATGTTGAGGTTGTTGTTGAATTTGTTGGTGTTTTTCAATGTTGAGGTTGTTGTTGTTTATCACTGTTGAGGTTGTTGTTAAATTTGTTGGTGTTTTTCAATGTTGAGGTTGTTGTTGTTTTTCAATGTTGAGGTTGTTGTTGAAGTTGTTGGTGTTTTTCAATGTTGAGGTTGTTGTTGTTTTTAAATGTTGAGGTTGTTGTTTAATTTGTTGGTGTTTTTTCAATTTTGAGGTTGTTGGTGTTTTTCAATGTTGAGGTTGTTGTTGAATTTGATGGTGTTTTTCAATGTCGAGTTTGTTGTTGACTTTGTTGGTGTTTTTCAATGTTGAAGTTGTTGTTGAATTTGTTGGTGTTTTTCAATGTTGAGGTTGTTGTTGTTTTTCAATGCAGAGGTTGTTTTTGAATTTGTTGCTGTTTTTCAACGTTGAGGTTGTTGTTGAATTTGATGGTGTTTTTCAATGTTGATGTTGTTGTTGTTTTTCAATGTTGAGGTTGTTGTTGAATTTGTTGGTGTTTTTCAATGTTGAGGTTGTTGTTGTTTTTCAATGTTGAGGTTGTTGTTGAATTTGTTGGTGTTTTTCAATGTTGAGGTTGTTGTTGTTTTTCAATGTTGAGGTTGTTGTTGAATTCGTTGGTGTTTTTCAATTTCGAGGTTGTTGTTGAATTTGTTGGTGTTTTTCAATGTTGAGGTTGTTGAATTTGTTGGTGTTTTTCAATCTTGAGTTTGTTGTTGAATTTGTTGGTGTTTTTCAATGTTGAGGTTGTTGTTGAATTTGTTGGTGTTTTTCAATGTTGAGGTTGTTGTTGTTTTTCAATGTTGAGGTTGTTGTTGAGTTTGTTGGTGTTTTTCAATGTTGAGGTTGTTGTTGAATTTGTTGGTGTTTTTCAATGTTGAGGTTGTTGTTGAATTTGTTGGTGTTTTTCAATGTTGAGGTTGTTGTTGTTTTTAAATGTTGAGGTTGTTGTTTAATTTGTTGGTGTTTTTTCAATTTTGAGGTTGTTGGTGTTTTTCAATGTTGAGGTTGTTGTTGAAATTGTTGGTGCTTTTCAATCTTGAGATTGTTGTTATTTTTCAATGTTGAGGTTGTTGTTGAATTTGTTGGTGTTTTTAAATGTTGAGGTTGTTGTTCAATTTGTTGGTGTTTTTCAATGTTGAGGTTGTTGTTGTTTTTCAATGTTGAGGTTGTTGTTGAATTTGTTGGTGTTTTTCAATGTTGACGTTGTTGTTGTTTTTCAATGTTGAGGTTGTTGTTGAATTTGTTGGTGTTTTTCAATGTTGAGGTTGTTGTTGTTTTTCAATGCAGAGGTTGTTTTTGAATTTGTTGCTGTTTTTCAACGTTGAGGTTGTTGTTGAATTTGATGGTGTTTTTCAATGTTGATGTTGTTGTTGTTTTTCAATGTTGAGGTTGTTGTTGAATTTGTTGGTGTTTTTCAATGTTGAGGTTGTTGTTGTTTTTCAATGTTGAGGTTGTTGTTGAATTTGTTGGTGTTTTTCAATGTTGAGGTTGTTGTTGTTTTTCAATGTTGAGGTTGTTGTTGAATTCGTTGGTGTTTTTCAATTTCGAGGTTGTTGTTGAATTTGTTGGTGTTTTTCAATGTTGCGGTTGTTGAATTTGTTGGTGTTTTTCAATCTTGAGTTTGTTGTTGAATTTGTTGGTGTTTTTCAATGTTGAGGTTGTTGTTGAATTTGTTGGTGTTTTTCAATGTTGAGGTTGTTGTTGTTTTTCAATGTTGAGGTTGTTGTTGAGTTTGTTGGTGTTTTTCAATGTTGAGGTTGTTGTTGAATTTGTTGGTGTTTTTCAATGTTGAGGTTGTTGTTGAATTTGTTGGTGTTTTTCAATGTTGAGGTTGTTGTTGTTTTTAAATGTTGAGGTTGTTGTTTAATTTGTTGGTGTTTTTTCAATTTTGAGGTTGTTGGTGTTTTTCAATGTTGAGGTTGTTGTTGAATTTGATGGTGTTTTTCAATGTCGAGTTTGTTGTTGACTTTGTTGGTGTTTTTCAATGTTGAAGTTGTTGTTGAATTTGTTGGTGTTTTTCAATTTCGAGGTTGTTGTTGAATTTGTTGGTGTTTTTCAATGTTGAAGTTTTTGTTGAATTTGTTGGTGTTTTTCAAAGTTGAGGTTGTTGTTGTTTTTCAATGTTGAGGTTGTTGTTGAATTTGTTGGTGTTTTTCAATGTTGCGGTTGTTGTTCTTTTTCAATGCTGAGGTTGTTGTTGAATTTGTTGGTGTTTTTCAATGTTGAGGTTGTTGTTGAATTTGTTGGTGTTTTTCAATGTTGAGGTTGTTGTTGTTTTTCAATGTTGAGGTTGTTGTTCAATTTTTTGCGGTTTTTCAATGTTGAGGTTGTTGTTGTTTTTCAATGTTGAGGTTGTTGTTGAATTTGTTGATGCTTTTCAGTGTTGAGGTTGTTGTTGAATTTGTTGGTGTTTTTCAATGTTGAGGTTGTTGTTGTTTTTCAATGTTGAGGTTGTTGTTGAATTTGTTGGTGTTTTTCAATTTTGAGGTTGTTGTTGAATTTGTTTTTGTTTTTCAATGTTGAGGTTGTTGTTGTTTTTCAATGTTGAGGTTGTTGTTGAATTTGTTGGTGTTTTTCAATGTTGAGGTTGTTGTTGAATTTGTTGGTGTTTTTCAATTTTGAGGTTGTTGTTGAATTTGTTTTTGTTTTTCAATGTTGAGGTTGTTGTTGTTTTTCAATGTTGAGGTTGTTGTTGAATTTGTTGGTGTTTTTCAATGTTGAGGTTGTTGTTGAATTTGTTGGTGTTTTTCAATGTTGAGGTTGTTGTTGTTTATCACTGTTGAGGTTGTTGTTAAATTTGTTGGTGTTTTTCAATGTTGAGGTTGTTGTTGTTTTTCAATGTTGAGGTTGTTGTTGAAGTTGTTGGTGTTTTTCAATGTTGAGGTTGTTGTTGTTTTTAAATGTTGAGGTTGTTGTTTAATTTGTTGGTGTTTTTTCAATTTTGAGGTTGTTGGTGTTTTTCAATGTTGAGGTTGTTGTTGAATTTGATGGTGTTTTTCAATGTCGAGTTTGTTGTTGACTTTGTTGGTGTTTTTCAATGTTGAAGTTGTTGTTGAATTTGTTGTTGTTTTTCAATTTCGAGGTTGTTGTTGAATTTGTTGGTGTTTTTCAATGTTGAAGTTTTTGTTGAATTTGTTGGTGTTTTTCAAAGTTGAGGTTGTTGTTGTTTTTCAATGTTGAGGTTGTTGTTGAATTTGTTGGTGTTTTTCAATGTTGCGGTTGTTGTTCTTTTTCAATGCTGAGGTTGTTGTTGAATTTGTTGGTGTTTTTCAAAGTTGAGGTTGTTGTTGAATTTGTTGGTGTATTTCAATGTTGAGGTTGTTGTTGTTTTTCAATGTTGAGGTTGTTGTTGAATTTTTTGTTGTTTTTCAATGTTGAGGTTGTTGTTGTTTTTCAATGTTGAGGTTGTTGTTGAATTTGTTGGTGCTTTTCAATCTTGAGTTTGTTGTTGAATTTGTTGGTGTTTTTCAATGTTGAGGTTGTTGTTGAATTTGTTGGTGTTTTTCAATGTTGAGGTTGTTGTTGTTTTTCAATGTTGAGGTTGTTGTTGAGTTTGTTGGTGTTTTTCAATGTTGAGGTTGTTGTTGAATTTGTTGGTGTTTTTCAATGTTGAGGTTGTTGTTGAATTTGTTGGTGTTTTTCAATGTTGAGGTTGTTGTTGTTTTTAAATGTTGAGGTTGTTGTTTAATTTGTTGGTGTTTTCTCAATTTTGAGGTTGTTGGTGTTTTTCAATGTTGAGGTTCTTGTTGAATTTGATGGTGTTTTTCAATGTCGAGTTTGTTGTTGACTTTGTTGATGTTTTTCAATGTTGAAGTTGTTGTTGAATTTGTTGGTGTTTTTCAATTTCGAGGTTGTTGTTGAATTTGTTGGTGTTTTTCAATGTTGAAGTTTTTGTTGAATTTGTTGGTGTTTTTCAAAGTTGAGGTTGTTGTTGTTTTTCAATGTTGAGGTTGTTGTTGAATTTTTTGGTGTTTTTCAATGTTGAGGTTGTTGTTCTTTTTCAATGCTGAGGTTGTTGTTGAATTTGTTGGTGTTTTTCAATGTTGAGGTTGTTGTTGAATTTGTTGGTGTTTTTCAATGTTGAGGTTGTTGTTGTTTTTCAATGTTGAGGTTATTGTTGAATTTGTTGGTGTTTTTCAATGTTGAGGTTGTTGTTGTTTATCAATGTTGAGGTTGTTGTTGAATTTGTTGGTGTTTTTCAATGTTGAGTTTGTTGTTGTTTTTCAATGTTGAGGTTGTTGTTGAATTTGTTGGTGTTTTTCAATGTTGAGGTTGTTGTTGTTTTTCAATGTTGAGGTTGTTGTTCAATTTGTTGGTGTTTTTCAATGTTGAGGTTGTTGTTGTTTTTCAATGTTGAGGTTATTGTTGAATTTGTTGGTGTTTTTCAATGTTGAGGTTGTTGTTGTTTTTCTATGTTGAGGTTGTTGAATTTGTTGGTGTTTTTCAATCTTGAGTTTGTTGTTGAATTTGTTGGTGTTTTTCAATGTTGAGGTTGTTGTTGAATTTGTTGGTGTTTTTCAATGTTGAGATTGTTGTTGTTTTTCAATGTTGAGGTTGTTGTTGAGTTTGTTGGTGTTTTTCAATGTTGAGGTTGTTGTTGAATTTGTTGGTGTTTTTCAATGTTGAGGTTGTTGTTGTTTTTAAATGTTGGGGTTGTTGTTGAATTTGTTGGTGTTTTTTCAATTTTGAGGTTGTTGTTGTTTTTCAATGTTGAGGTTGTTGTTGAATTTGTTGGTGTTTTTCAATGTTGACGTTGCTGTTGTTTTTCAATGTTGAGGTTGTTGTTGAATTTGTTGGTGTTTTTCAATGTTGAGGTTGTTGTTGTTTTTCAATGCAGAGGTTGTTGTTGAATTTGTTGCTGTTTTTCAATGTTGAGGTTGTTGTTGAATTTGATGGTGTTTTTCAATGTTGAGGTTGTTGTTGTTTTTCAATGTTGAGGTTGTTGTTGAATTTGTTGGTGTTTTTCAATGTTGAGGTTGTTTTTGTTTTTCAATGTTGAGGTTGTTGTTGAATTTGTTGGTGTTTTTCAATGTTGAGGTTGTTGTTGTTTTTCAATGTTGAGGTTGTTGTTGAATTCGTTGGTGTTTTTCAATTTCGAGGTTGTTGTTGAATTTGTTGGTGTTTTTCAATGTTGAGGTTGTTGAATTTGTTGGTGTTTTTCAATCTTGAGTTTGTTGTTGAATTTGTTGGTGTTTTTCAATGTTGAGGTTGTTGTTGAATTTGTTGGTGTTTTTCAATGTTGAGGTTGTTGTTGTTTTTCAATGTTGAGGTTGTTGTTGAGTTTGTTGGTGTTTTTCAATGTTGAGGTTGTTGTTGAGTTTGTTGGTGTTTTTCAATGTTGAGGTTGTTGTTGTTTTTAAATGTTGAGGTTGTTGTTTAATTAGTTGGTGTTTTTTCAATTTTGAGGTTGTTGGTGTTTTTCAATGTTGAGGTTGTTGTTCAATTTGATGGTGTTTTTCAATGTCGAGTTTGTTGTTGACTTTGTTGGTGTTTTTCAATGTTGAAGTTGTTGTTGAATTTGTTGGTGTTTTTCAATTTCGAGGTTGTTGTTGAATTTGTTGGTGTTTTTCAATGTTGAAGTTTTTGTTGAATTTGTTGGTGTTTTTGAAAGTTGAGGTTGTTGTTGTTTTTCAATGTTGAGGTTGTTGTTGAATTTGTTGGTGTTTTTCAATGTTGTGGTTGTTGTTGAATTTGTTGGTGTTTTTCAATGTTGAGGTTGTTGTTGAATTTGTTGGTGTTTTTCAATGTTGAGGTTGTTGTTGTTTTTCAATGTTGAGGTTGTTGTTGAATTTGTTGGTGTTTTTCAATGTTGCGGTTGTTGTTCTTTTTCAATGCTGAGGTTGTTGTTGAATTTGTTGGTGTTTTTCAAAGTTGAGGTTGTTGTTGAATTTGTTGGTGTATTTCAATGTTGAGGTTGTTGTTGTTTTTCAATGTTGAGGTTGTTGTTGATTTTTTTGTTGTTTTTCAATGTTGAGGTTGTTGTTGTTTTTCAATGTTGAGGTTGTTGTTGAATTTGTTGGTGCTTTTCAGTGTTGAGGTTGTTGTTGAATTTGTTGGTGTTTTTCAATGTTGGGGTTGTTGTTGTTTTTCAATGTTTAGGTTGTTGTTGAATTTGTTGGTGTTTTTCAATGTTGAGTTTGTTGTTGTTTTTCAATGTTGAGGTTGTTGTTGAATTTGTTGGTGTTTTTCAATGTTGAGGTTGTTGATATTTTTCAATGTTGAGGTTGTTGTTGAATTTGTTGGTGTTTTTCAATGTTGAGGTTGTTGGTGTTTTAAAATGTTGAGGTTGTTGTTGAATTTGTTGGTGTTTTTCAATGTTGAGGTTGTTGTTGAATTTGTTTTTGTTTTTCAATGTTGAGGTTGTTGTTGTTTTTCAATGTTGAGGTTGTTGTTGAATTTGTTGGTGTTTTTCAATGTTGAGGTTGTTGTTGAATTTGTTGGTGTTTTTCAATGTTGAGGTTGTTGTTGTTTATCACTGTTGAGGTTGTTGTTGAATTTGTTGGTGTTTTTCAATGTTGAGGTTGTTGTTGTTTTTCAATGTTGAGGTTGTTGTTGAATTTGTTGGTGTTTTTCAATGTTGAGGTTGTTGTTGTTTTTCAATGTTGAGGTTGTTGTTGAATTTGTTGGTGTTTTTCAATTTCGAGGTTGTTGTTGAATTTGTTGGTGTTTTTCAATGTTGAAGTTGTTGTTGAATTTGTTGGTGTTTTTCAATGTTGAGGTTGTTGTTATTTTTCAATGTTGAGGTTGTTGTTGAATTTGTTGGTGTTTTTCAATGTTGAGGTTGTTGTTGTTTTTCAATGCTGAGGTTGTTGTTGAATTTGTTGGTGTTTTTCAATGTTGAGGTTGTTGTTGAATTTGTTGGTGTTTTTCAATGTTGAGGTTGTTGTTGAATTTGTTGGTGTTTTTCAATGTTGAGGTTGTTGTTGTTTTTCAATGTTGAGGTTGTTGTTGAATTTGTTGGTGTTTTTCAATGTTGAGGTTGTTGTTGAATTTGTTGGTGTTTTTCAATGTTGAGGTTGTTGTTGTTTTTCAATGTTGAGGTTATTGTTGAATTTGTTGGTGTTTTTCAATGTTGAGGTTGTTGTTGTTTTTCAATGTTGAGGTTGTTGTTGAATTTGATGGTGTTTTTCAATGTTGAGTTTGTTGTTGTTTTTCAATGTTGAGGTTGTTGTTGAATTTGTTGGTGTTTTTCAATGTTGAGGTTGTTGTTGTTTTTCAATGTTGAGGTTGTTGTTGAATTTGTTGGTGTTTTTCAATGTTGAGGTTGTTGTTGTTTTTCAATGTTGAGGTTGTTGTTGAATATGTTGGTGTTTTTCAATGTTGAGGTTGTTGTTGTTTTTCAATGTTGAGGTTGTTGAATTTGTTGGTGTTTTTCAATCTTGAGTTTGTTGTTGAATTTGTTGGTGTTTTTCAATGTTGAGGTTGTTGTTGAATTTGTTGGTGTTTTTCAATGTTGAGGTTGTTGTTGTTTTTCAATGTTGAGGTTGTTGTTGAGTTTGCTGGTGTTTTTCAATGTTGAGGTCGTTGTTGAATTTGTTGGTGTTTTTCAATGTTGAGGTTGTTGTTGAATTTGTTGGTGTTTTTCAATGTTGAGGTTGTTGTTGTTTTTAAATGTTGAGGTTGTTGTTGAATTTGTTGGTGTTTTTTCAATTTTGAGGTTGTTGGTGTTTTTCAAAGTTGAGGTTGTTGTTGAATTTGATGGTGTTTTTCAATGTCGAGGTTGTTGTTGAATTTGTTGGTGTTTTTCAATGTTGAAGTTGTTGTTGAATTTGTTGGTGTTTTTCAATTTCGAGGTTGTTGTTGAATTTGTTGGTGTTTTTCAATGTTGAGGTTGTTGTTGTTTTTCAATGTTGAGGTTGTTGTTGAAATTGTTGGTGCTTTTCAATCTTGAGATTGTTGTTATTTTTCAATGTTGAGGTTGTTGTTGAATTTGTTGGTGTTTTTAAATGTTGAGGTTGTTGTTCAATTTGTTGGTGTTTTTCAATGTTGAGGTTCTTGTTGTTTTTCAATGTTGAGGTTGTTGTTGAATTTGTTGGTGTTTTTCAATGTTGACGTTGTTGTTGTTTTTCAATGTTGAGGTTGTTGTTGAATTTGTTGGTGTTTTTCAATGTTGAGGTTGTTTTTGTTTTTCAATGCAGAGGTTGTTGTTGAATTTGTTGCTGTTTTTCAATGTTGAGGTTGTTGTTGAATTTGATGGTGTTTTTCAATGTTGAGGTTGTTGTTGTTTTTCAATGTTGAGGTTGTTGTTGAATTTGTTGGTGTTTTTCAATGTTGAGGTTGTTGTTGTTTTTCAATGCAGACGTTGTTTTTGAATTTGTTGCTGTTTTTCAACGTTGAGGTTGTTGTTGAATTTGATGGTGTTTTTCAATGTTGATGTTGTTGTTGTTTTTCAATGTTGAGGTTGTTGTTGAATTTGTTGGTGTTTTTCAATGTTGAGGTTGTTGTTGTTTTTCAATGTTGAGGTTGTTGTTGAATTTGTTGGTGTTTTTCAATGTTGAGGTTGTTGTTGTTTTTCAATGTTGAGGTTGTTGTTGAATTTGTTGGTGTTTTTCAATGTTGAGGTTGTTGTTGTTTTTCAATGTTGAGGTTGTTGTTGAATTTGTTGGTGTTTTTCAATGTTGAGGTTGTTGTTGTTTTTCAATGTTGAGGTTGTTGTTGAATATGTTGGTGTTTTTTCAATGTTGAGGTTGTTATTGTTTTTCAATGTTGAGGTTGTTGAATTTGTTGGTGTTTTTCAATCTTGAGTTTGTTGTTGAATTTGTTGGTGTTTTTCAATGTTGAGGTTGTTGTTGAATTTGTTGGTGTTTTTCAATGTTGAGGTTGTTGTTGTTTTTCAATGTTGAGGTTGTTGTTGAGTTTGTTGGTGTTTTTCAATGTTGAGGTCGTTGTTGAATTTGTTGGTGTTTTTCAATGTTGAGGTTGTTGTTGAATTTGTTGGTGTTTTTCAATGTTGAGGTTGTTGTTGTTTTTAAATGTTGAGGTTGTTGTTGAATTTGTTGGTGTTTTTTCAATTTTGAGGTTGTTGGTGTTTTTCAATGTTGAGGTTGTTGTTGAATTTGATGGTGTTTTTCAATGTCGAGGTTGTTGTTGAATTTGTTGGTGTTTTTCAATGTTGAAGTTGTTGTTGAATTTGTTGGTGTTTTTCAATTTCGAGGTTGTTGTTGAATTTGTTGGTGTTTTTCAATGTTGAGGTTGTTGTTGTTTTTCAATGTTGAGGTTGTTGTTGAAATTGTTGGTGCTTTTCAATCTTGAGATTGTTGTTATTTTTCAATGTTGAGGTTGTTGTTGAATTTGTTGGTGTTTTTAAATGTTGAGGTTGTTGTTCAATTTGTTGGTGTTTTTCAATGTTGAGGTTCTTGTTGTTTTTCAATGTTGAGGTTGTTGTTGAATTTGTTGGTGTTTTTCAATGTTGACGTTGTTGTTGTTTTTCAATGTTGAGGTTGTTGTTGAATTTGTTGGTGTTTTTCAATGTTGAGGTTGTTTTTGTTTTTCAATGCAGAGGTTGTTGTTGAATTTGTTGCTGTTTTTCAATGTTGAGGTTGTTGTTGAATTTGATGGTGTTTTTCAATGTTGAGGTTGTTGTTGTTTTTCAATGTTGAGGTTGTTGTTGAATTTGTTGGTGTTTTTCAATGTTGAGGTTGTTGTTGTTTTTCAATGCAGAGGTTGTTTTTGAATTTGTTGCTGTTTTTCAACGTTGAGGTTGTTGTTGAATTTGATGGTGTTTTTCAATGTTGATGTTGTTGTTGTTTTTCAATGTTGAGGTTGTTGTTGAATTTGTTGGTGTTTTTCAATGTTGAGGTTGTTGTTGTTTTTCAATGTTGAGGTTGTTGTTGAATTTGTTGGTGTTTTTCAATGTTGAGGTTGTTGTTGTTTTTCAATGTTGAGGTTGTTGTTGAATTCGTTGGTGTTTTTCAATTTCGAGGTTGTTGTTGAATTTGTTGGTGTTTTTCAATGTTGAGGTTTTGAATTTGTTGGTGTTTTTCAATCTTGAGTTTGTTGTTGAATTTGTTGGTGTTTTTCAATGTTGAGGTTGTTGTTGAATTTGTTGGTGTTTTTCAATGTTGAGGTTGTTGTTGTTTTTCAATGTTGAGGTTGTTGTTGAGTTTGTTGGTGTTTTTCAATGTTGAGGTTGTTGTTGAATTTGTTGGTGTTTTTCAATGTTGAGGTTGTTGTTGAATTTGTTGGTGTTTTTCAATGTTGAGGTTGTTGTTGTTTTTAAATGTTGAGGTTGTTGTTTAATTTGTTGGTGTTTTCTCAATTTTGAGGTTGTTGGTGTTTTTCAATGTTGAGGTTCTTGTTGAATTTGATGGTGTTTTTCAATGTCGAGTTTGTTGTTGACTTTGTTGGTGTTTTTCAATGTTGAAGTTGTTGTTGAATTTGTTGGTGTTTTTCAATTTCGAGGTTGTTGTTGAATTTGTTGGTGTTTTTCAATGTTGAAGTTTTTGTTGAATTTGTTGGTGTTTTTCAAAGTTGAGGTTGTTGTTGTTTTTCAATGTTGAGGTTGTTGTTGAATTTTTTGGTGTTTTTCAATGTTGAGGTTGTTGTTCTTTTTCAATGCTGAGGTTGTTGTTGAATTTGTTGGTGTTTTTCAATGTTGAGGTTGTTGTTGAATTTGCTGGTGTTTTTCAATGTTGAGGTTGTTGTTGTTTTTCAATGTTGAGGTTATTGTTGAATTTGTTGGTGTTTTTCAATGTTGAGGTTGTTGTTGTTTATCAATGTTGAGGTTGTTGTTGAATTTGTTGGTGTTTTTCAATGTTGAGTTTGTTGTTGTTTTTCAATGTTGAGGTTGTTGTTGAATTTGTTGGTGTTTTTCAATGTTGAGGTTGTTGTTGTTTTTCAATGTTGAGGTTGTTGTTGAATTTGTTGGTGTTTTTCAATGTTGAGGTTGTTGTTGTTTTTCAATGTTGAGGTTATTGTTGAATTTGTTGGTGTTTTTCAATGTTGAGGTTGTTGTTGTTTTTCAATGTTGAGGTTGTTGAATTTGTTGGTGTTTTTCAATCTTGAGTTTGTTGTTGAATTTGTTGGTGTTTTTCAATGTTGAGGTTGTTGTTGAATTTGTTGGTGTTTTTCAATGTTGAGATTGTTGTTGTTTTTCAATGTTGAGGTTGTTGTTGAGTTTGTTGGTGTTTTTCAATGTTGAGGTTGTTGTTGAATTTGTTGGTGTTTTTCAATGTTGAGGTTGTTGTTGAATTTGTTGGTGTTTTTCAATGTTGAGGTTGTTGTTGTTTTTAAATGTTGGGGTTGTTGTTGAATTTGTTGGTGTTTTTTCAATTTTGAGGTTGTTGTTGTTTTTCAATGTTGAGGTTGTTGTTGAATTTGTTGGTGTTTTTCAATGTTGACGTTGCTGTTGTTTTTCAATGTTGAGGTTGTTGTTGAATTTGTTGGTGTTTTTCAATGTTGAGTTTGTTGTTGTTTTTCAATGCAGAGGTTGTTGTTGAATTTGTTGCTGTTTTTCAATGTTGAGGTTGTTGTTGAATTTGATGGTGTTTTTCAATGTTGAGGTTGTTGTTGTTTTTCAATGTTGAGGTTGTTGTTGAATTTGTTGGTGTTTTTCAATGTTGAGGTTGTTTTTGTTTTTCAATGTTGAGGTTGTTGTTGAATTTGTTGGTGTTTTTCAATGTTGAGGTTGTTGTTGTTTTTCAATGTTGAGGTTGTTGTTGAATTCGTTGGTGTTTTTCAATTTCGAGGTTGTTGTTGAATTTGTTGGTGTTTTTCAATGTTGAGGTTGTTGAATTTGTTGGTGTTTTTCAATCTTGAGTTTGTTGTTGAATTTGTTGGTGTTTTTCAATGTTGAGGTTGTTGTTGAATTTGTTGGTGTTTTTCAATGTTGAGGTTGTTGTTGTTTTTCAATGTTGAGGTTGTTGTTGAGTTTGTTGGTGTTTTTCAATGTTGAGGTTGTTGTTGAGTTTGTTGGTGTTTTTCAATGTTGAGGTTGTTGTTGAATTTGTTGGTGTTTTTCAATGTTGAGGTTGTTGTTGTTTTTAAATGTTGAGGTTGTTGTTTAATTAGTTGGTGTTTTTTCAATTTTGAGGTTGTTGGTGTTTTTCAATGTTGAGGTTGTTGTTCAATTTGATGGTGTTTTTCAATGTCGAGTTTGTTGTTGACTTTGTTGGTGTTTTTCAATGTTGAAGTTGTTGTTGAATTTGTTGGTGTTTTTCAATTTCGAGGTTGTTGTTGAATTTGTTGGTGTTTTTCAATGTTGAAGTTTTTGTTGAATTTGTTGGTGTTTTTCAAAGTTGAGGTTGTTGTTGTTTTTCAATGTTGAGGTTGTTGTTGAATTTGTTGGTGTTTTTCAATGTTGTGGTTGTTGTTGTTTTTCAATGCTGAGGTTGTTGTTGAATTTGTTGGTGTTTTTCAATGTTGAGGTTGTTGTTGAATTTGTTGGTGTTTTTCAATGTTGAGGTTGTTGTTGTTTTTCAATGTTGAGGTTGTTGTTGAATTTTTTGTTGTTTTTCAATGTTGAGGTTGTTGTTGTTTTTCAATGTTGAGGTTGTTGTTGAATTTGTTGGTGTTTTTCTGTGTTGAGGTTGTTGTTGAATTTGATGGTGTTTTTCAATGTCGAGGTTGTTGTTGAATTTGTTGGTGTTTTTCAATGTTGAAGTTGTTGTTGAATTTGTTGGTGTTTTTCAATTTCGAGGTTGTTGTTGAATTTGTTGGTGTTTTTCAATGTTGATGTTGTTGTTGTTTTTCAATGTTGAGGTTGTTGTTGAAATTGTTGGTGGTTTTCAATCTTGAGATTGTTGTTATTTTTCAATGTTGAGGTTGTTGTTGAATTTGTTGGTGTTTTTAAATGTTGAGGTTGTTGTTCAATTTGTTGGTGTTTTTCAATGTTGAGGTTGTTGTTGTTTTTCAATGTTGAGGTTGTTGTTGAATTTGTTGGTGTTTTTCAATGTTGACGTTGTTGTTGTTTTTCAATGTTGAGGTTGTTGTTGAATTTGTTGGTGTTTTTCAATGTTGAGGTTGTTGTTGTTTTTCAATGCAGAGGTTGTTTTTGAATTTGTTGCTGTTTTTCAACGTTGAGGTTGTTGTTGAATTTGATGGTGTTTTTCAATGTTGATGTTGTTGTTGTTTTTCAATGCTGAGGTTGTTGTTGAATTTGTTGGTGTTTTTCAATGTTGAGGTTGTTGTTGTTTTTCAATGTTGAGGTTGTTGTTGAATTTGTTGGTGTTTTTCAATGTTGAGGTTGTTGTTGTTTTTCAATGTTGAGGTTGTTGTTGAATTCGTTGGTGTTTTTCAATTTCGAGGTTGTTGTTGAATTTGTTGGTGTTTTTCAATGTTGAGGTTGTTGAATTTGTTGGTGTTTTTCAATCTTGAGTTTGTTGTTGAATTTGTTGGTGTTTTTCAATGTTGAGGTTGTTGTTGAATTTGTTGGTGTTTTTCAATGTTGAGGTTGTTGTTGTTTTTCAATGTTGAGGTTGTTGTTGAGTTTGTTGGTGTTTTTCAATGTTGAGGTTGTTGTTGAATTTGTTGGTGTTTTTCAATGTTGAGGTTGTTGTTGAATTTGTTGGTGTTTTTCAATGTTGAGGTTGTTGTTGTTTTTAAATGTTGAGGTTGTTGTTTAATTTGTTGGTGTTTTTTCAATTTTGAGGTTGTTGGTGTTTTTCAATGTTGAGGTTGTTGTTGAATTTGATGGTGTTTTTCAATGTCGAGTTTGTTGTTGACTTTGTTGGTGTTTTTCAATGTTGAAGTTGTTGTTGAATTTGTTGGTGTTTTTCAATTTCGAGGTTGTTGTTGAATTTGTTGGTGTTTTTCAATGTTGAGGTTGTTGTTGAATTTGTTGGTGTTTTTCAATGTTGCGGTTGTTGTTCTTTTTCAATGCTGAGGTTGTTGTTGAATTTGTTGGTGTTTTTCAATGTTGAGGTTGTTGTTGAATTTGTTGGTGTTTTTCAATGTTGAGGTTGTTGTTGTTTTTCAATGTTGAGGTTGTTGTTCAATTTTTTGTTGTTTTTCAATGTTGAGGTTGTTGTTGTTTTTCAATGTTGAGGTTGTTGTTGAATTTGTTGGTGCTTTTCAGTGTTGAGGTTGTTGTTGAATTTGTTGGTGTTTTTCAATGTTGAGGTTGTTGTTGTTTTTCAATGTTGAGGTTGTTGTTGAATTTGTTGGTGTTTTTCAATGTTGGGTTTGTTGTTGTTTTTCAATGTTGAGGTTGTTTTTGAATTTGTTGGTGTTTTTCAATGTTGAGGTTGTTGATATTTTTCAATGTTGAGGTTGTTGTTGAATTTGTTGGTGTTTTTCAATGTTGAGGTTGTTGGTGTTTTAAAATGTTGAGGTTGTTGTTGAATTTGTTGGTGTTTTTCAATGTTGAGGTTGTTGTTGAATTTGTTTTTGTTTTTCAATGTTGAGGTTGTTGTTGTTTTTCAATGTTGAGGTTGTTGTTGAATTTGTTGGTGTTTTTCAATGTTGAGGTTGTTGTTGAATTTGTTGGTGTTTTTCAATGTTGAGGTTGTTGTTGTTTATCACTGTTGAGGTTGTTGTTGAATTTGTTGGTGTTTTTCAATGTTGAGGTTGTTGTTGTTTTTCAATGTTGAGGTTGTTGTTGAAGTTGTTGGTGTTTTTCAATGTTGAGGTTGTTGTTGTTTTTAAATGTTGAGGTTGTTGTTTAATTTGTTGGTGTTTTTTCAATTTTGAGGTTGTTGGTGTTTTTCAATGTTGAGGTTGTTGTTGAATTTGATGGTGTTTTTCAATGTCGAGTTTGTTGTTGACTTTGTTGGTGTTTTTCAATGTTGAAGTTGTTGTTGAATTTGTTGGTGTTTTTCAATTTCGAGGTTGTTGTTGAATTTGTTGGTGTTTTTCAATATTGAAGTTTTTGTTGAATTTGTTGGTGTTTTTCAAAGTTGAGGTTGTTGTTGTTTTTCAATGTTGAGGTTGTTGTTGAATTTGTTGGTGTTTTTCAATGTTGCGGTTGTTGTTCTTTTTCAATGCTGAGGTTGTTGTTGAATTTGTTGGTGTTTTTCAATGTTGAGGTTGTTGTTGAATTTGTTGGTGTTTTTCAATGTTGAGGTTGTTGTTGTTTTTCAATGTTGAGGTTGTTGTTGAATTTTTTGTTGTTTTTCAATGTTGAGGTTGTTGTTGTTTTTCAATGTTGAGGTTGTTGTTGAATTTGTTGGTGCTTTTCAGTGTTGAGGTTGTTGTTGAATTTGTTGGTGTTTTTCAATGTTGAGGTTGTTGTTGTTTTTCAATGTTTAGGTTGTTGTTGAATTTGTTGGTGTTTTTCAATGTTGAGTTTGTTGTTGTTTTTCAATGTTGAGGTTGTTGTTGAATTTGTTGGTGTTTTTCAATGTTGAGGTTGTTGATATTTTTCAATGTTGAGGTTGTTGTTGAATTTGTTGGTGTTTTTCAATGTTGAGGTTGTTGGTGTTTTAAAATGTTGAGGTTGTTGTTGAATTTGTTGGTGTTTTTCAATGTTGAGGTTGTTGTTGAATTTGTTTTTGTTTTTCAATGTTGAGGTTGTTGTTGTTTTTCAATGTTGAGGTTGTTGTTGAATTTGTTGGTGTTTTTCAATGTTGAGGTTGTTGTTGAATTTGTTGGTGTTTTTCAATGTTGAGGTTGTTGTTGTTTATCACTGTTGAGGTTGTTGTTGAATTTGTTGGTGTTTTTCAATGTTGAGGTTGTTGTTGTTTTTCAATGTTGAGGTTGTTGTTGAATTTGTTGGTGTTTTTCAATGTTGAGGTTGTTGTTGTTTTTCAATGTTGAGGTTGTTGTTGAATTTGTCGGTGTTTTTCAATTTCGAGGTTGTTGTTGAATTTGTTGGTGTGTTTCAATGTTGAAGTTGTTGTTGAATTTGTTGGTGTTTTTCAATGTTGAGGTTGTTGTTATTTTTCAATGTTGAGGTTGTTGTTGAATTTGTTGGTGTTTTTCAATGTTGAGGTTGTTGTTGTTTTTCAATGCTGAGGTTGTTGTTGAATTTGTTGGTGTTTTTCAATGTTGAGGTTGTTGTTGAATTTGTTGGTGTTTTTCAATGTTGAGGTTGTTGTTGAATTTGTTGGTGTTTTTCAATGTTGAGGTTGTTGTTGTTTTTCAATGTTGAGGTTGTTGTTGAATTTGTTGGTGTTTTTCAATGTTGAGGTTGTTGTTGAATTTGTTGGTGTTTTTCAATGTTGAGGTTGTTGTTGTTTTTCAATGTTGAGGTTATTGTTGAATTTGTTGGTGTTTTTCAATGTTGAGGTTGTTGTTGTTTTTCAATGTTGAGGTTGTTGTTGAATTTGATGGTGTTTTTCAATGTTGAGTTTGTTGTTGTTTTTCAATGTTGAGGTTGTTGTTGAATTTGTTGGTGTTTTTCAATGTTGAGGTTGTTGTTGTTTTTCAATGTTGAGGTTGTTGTTGAATTTGTTGGTGTTTTTCAATGTTGAGGTTGTTGTTGTTTTTCAATGTTGAGGTTGTTGTTGAATATGTTGGTGTTTTTCAATGTTGAGGTTGTTGTTGTTTTTCAATGTTGAGGTTGTTGAATTTGTTGGTGTTTTTCAATCTTGAGTTTGTTGTTGAATTTGTTGGTGTTTTTCAATGTTGAGGTTGTTGTTGAATTTGTTGGTGTTTTTCAATGTTGAGGTTGTTGTTGTTTTTCAATGTTGAGGTTGTTGTTGAGTTTGTTGGTGTTTTTCAATGTTGAGGTCGTTGTTGAATTTGTTGGTGTTTTTCAATGTTGAGGTTGTTGTTGAATTTGTTGGTGTTTTTCAATGTTGAGGTTGTTGTTGTTTTTAAATGTTGAGGTTGTTGTTGAATTTGTTGGTGTTTTTTCAATTTTGAGGTTGTTGGTGTTTTTCAATGTTGAGGTTGTTGTTGAATTTGATGGTGTTTTTCAATGTCGAGGTTGTTGTTGAATTTGTTGGTGTTTTTCAATGTTGAAGTTGTTGTTGAATTTGTTGGTGTTTTTCAATTTCGAGGTTGTTGTTGAATTTGTTGGTGTTTTTCAATGTTGAGGTTGTTGTTGTTTTTCAATGTTGAGGTTGTTGTTGAAATTGTTGGTGCTTTTCAATCTTGAGATTGTTGTTATTTTTCAATGTTGAGGTTGTTGTTGAATTTGTTGGTGTTTTTAAATGTTGAGGTTGTTGTTCAATTTGTTGGTGTTTTTCAATGTTGAGGTTGTTGTTGTTTTTCAATGTTGAGGTTGTTGTTGAATTTGTTGGTGTTTTTCAATGTTGACGTTGTTGTTGTTTTTCAATGTTGAGGTTGTTGTTGAATTTGTTGGTGTTTTTCAATGTTGAGGTTGCTGTTGTTTTTCAGTGCAGAGGTTGTTGTTGAATTTGTTGCTGTTTTTCAATGTTGAGGTTGTTGTTGAATTTGATGGTGTTTTTCAATGTTGAGGTTGTTGTTGTTTTTCAATGTTGAGGTTGTTGTTGAATTTGTTGGTGTTTTTCAATGTTGAGGTTGTTGTTGTTTTTCAATGCAGAGGTTGTTTTTGAATTTGTTGCTGTTTTTCAACGTTGAGGTTGTTGTTGAATTTGATGGTGTTTTTCAATGTTGATGTTGTTGTTGTTTTTCAATGTTGAGGTTGTTGTTGAATTTGTTGGTGTTTTTCAATGTTGAGGTTGTTGTTGTTTTTCAATGTTGAGGTTGTTGTTGAATTTGTTGGTGTTTTTCAATGTTGAGGTTGTTGTTGTTTTTCAATGTTGAGGTTGTTGTTGAATTCGTTGGTGTTTTTCAATTTCGAGGTTGTTGTTGAATTTGTTGGTGTTTTTCAATGTTGAGGTTGTTGAATTTGTTGGTGTTTTTCAATCTTGAGTTTGTTGTTGAATTTGTTGGTGTTTTTCAATGTTGAGGTTGTTGTTGAATTTGTTGGTGTTTTTCAATGTTGAGGTTGTTGTTGTTTTTCAATGTTGAGGTTGTTGTTGAGTTTGTTGGTGTTTTTCAATGTTGAGGTTGTTGTTGAATTTGTTGGTGTTTTTCAATGTTGAGGTTGTTGTTGAATTTGTTGGTGTTTTTCAATGTTGAGGTTGTTGTTGTTTTTAAATGTTGAGGTTGTTGTTTAATTTGTTGGTGTTTTTTCAATTTTGAGGTTGTTGGTGTTTTTCAATGTTGAGGTTGTTGTTGAATTTGATGGTGTTTTTCAATGTCGAGTTTGTTGTTGACTTTGTTGGTGTTTTTCAATGTTGAAGTTGTTGTTGAATTTGTTGGTGTTTTTCAATTTCGAGGTTGTTGTTGAATTTGTTGGTGTTTTTCAATGTTGAAGTTTTTGTTGAATTTGTTGGTGTTTTTCAAAGTTGAGGTTGTTGTTGTTTTTCAATGTTGAGGTTGTTGTTGAATTTGTTGGTGTTTTTCAATGTTGCGTTTGTTGTTCTTTTTCAATGTTGAGGTTGTTGTTGAATTCGTTGGTGTTTTTCAATGTTGAGGTTGTTGTTGTTTTTCAATGTTGAGGTTGTTGTTCAATTTTTTGTTGTTTTTCAATGTTGAGGTTGTTGTTGTTTTTCAATGTTGAGGTTGTTGTTGAATTTGTTGGTGCTTTTCAGAGTTGAGGTTGTTGTTGAATTTGTTGGTGTTTTTCAATGTTGAGGTTGTTGTTGTTTTTCAATGTTGAGGTTGTTGTTGAATTTGTTGGTGTTTTTCAATGTTGGGTTTGTTGTTGTTTTTCAATGTTGAGGTTGTTTTTGAATTTGTTGGTGTTTTTCAATGTTGAGGTTGTTGATATTTTTCAATGTTGAGGTTGTTGTTGAACTTGTTGGTGTTTTTCAATGTTGAGGTTGTTGGTGTTTTAAAATGTTGAGGTTGTTGTTGAATTTGTTGGTGTTTTTCAATGTTGAGGTTGTTGTTGAATTTGTTTTTGTTTTTCAATGTTGAGGTTGTTGTTGTTTTTCAATGTTGATGTTGTTGTTGAATTTGTTGGTGTTTTTCAATGTTGAGGTTGTTGTTGAATTTGTTGGTGTTTTTCAATGTTGAGGTTGTTGTTGTTTATCACTGTTGAGGTTGTTGTTGAATTTGTTGGTGTTTTTCAATGTTGAGGTTGTTGTTGTTTTTCAATGTTGAGGTTGTTGTTGAATTTGTTGGTGTTTTTCAATGTTGAGGTTGTTGTTGTTTTTAAATGTTGATGTTGTTGTTTAATTTGTTGGTGTTTTTTCAATTTTGAGGTTGTTGGTGTTTTTCAATGTTGAGGTTGTTGTTGAATTTGATGGTGTTTTTCAATGTCGAGTTTGTTGTTGACTTTGTTGGTGTTTTTCAATGTTGAAGTTGTTGTTGAATTTGTTGGTGTTTTTCAATTTCGAGGTTGTTGTTGAATTTGTTGGTGTTTTTCAATGTTGAAGTTTTTGTTGAATTTGTTGGTGTTTTTCAAAGTTGAGGTTGTTGTTGTTTTTCAATGTTGAGGTTGTTGTTGAATTTGTTGGTGTTTTTCAATGTTGCGGTTGTTGTTCTTTTTCAATGCTGAGGTTGTTGTTGAATTTGTTGGTGTTTTTTAATGTTGAGGTTGTTGTTGAATTTGTTGGTGTTTTTCAATGTTGAGGTTGTTGTTGTTTTTCAATGTTGAGGTTGTTGTTGAATTTTTTGTTGTTTTTCAATGTTGAGGTTGTTGTTGTTTTTCAATGTTGAGGTTGTTGTTGAATTTGTTGGTGCTTTTCAGTGTTGAGGTTGTTGTTGAATTTGTTGGTGTTTTTCAATGTTGAGGTTGTTGTTGTTTTTCAATGTTTAGGTTGTTGTTGAATTTGTTGGTGTTTTTCAATGTTGAGTTTGCTGTTGTTTTTCAATGTTGAGGTTGTTGTTGAATTTGTTGGTGTTTTTCAATGTTGAGGTTGTTGATATTTTTCAATGTTGAGGTTGTTGTTGAATTTGTTGGTGTTTTTCAATGTTGAGGTTGTTGGTGTTTTAAAATGTTGAGGTTGTTGTTGAATTTGTTGGTGTTTTTCAATGTTGAGGTTGTTGTTGAATTTGTTTTTGATTTTCAATGTTGAGGTTGTTGTTGTTTTTCAATGTTGAGGTTGTTGTTGAATTTGTTGGTGTTTTTCAATGTTGAGGTTGTTGTTGAATTTGTTGGTGTTTTTCAATGTTGAGGTTGTTGTTGTTTATCACTGTTGAGGTTGTTGTTAAATTTGTTGGTGTTTTTCAATGTTGAGGTTGTTGTTGTTTTTCAATGTTGAGGTTGTTGTTGAATTTGTTGGTGTTTTTCAATGTTGAGGTTGTTGTTGTTTTTCAATGTTGAGGTTGTTGTTGAATTTGTTGGTGTTTTTCAATGTTGAGGTTGTTGTTGTTTTTCAATGCTGAGGTTGTTGTTGAATTTGTTGGTGTTTTTCAATGTTGAGGTTGTTGTTGAATTTGTTGGTGTTTTTCAATGTTGAGGTTGTTGTTGGTTTTCAATGTTGAGGTTGTTGTTGAATTTGTTGGTGTTTTTCAATGTTGAGGTTGTTGTTGTTTTTCAATGTTGAGGTTGTTGTTGAATTTGTTGGTGTTTTTCAATGTTGAGGTTGTTGTTGAATTTGTTGGTGTTTTTCAATGTTGAGGTTGTTGTTGTTTTTCAATGTTGAGGTTATTGTTGAATTTGTTGGTGTTTTTCAATGTTGAGGTTTTTGTTGTTTTTCAATTTCGAGGTTGTTGTTGAATTTGTTGGTGTTTTTCAATGTTGAGGTTGTTGAATTTGTTGGTGTTTTTCAATCTTGAGTTTGTTGTTGAATTTGTTGGTGTTTTTCAATGTTGAGGTTGTTGTTGAATTTGTTGGTGTTTTTCAATGTTGAGGTTGTTGTTGTTTTTCAATGTTGAGGTTGTTGTTGAGTTTGTTGGTGTTTTTCAATGTTGAGGTTGTTGTTGAATTTGTTGGTGTTTTTCAATGTTGAGGTTGTTGTTGAATTTGTTGGTGTTTTTCAATGTTGAGGTTGTTGTTGTTTTTAAATGTTGAGGTTGTTGTTTAATTTGTTGGTGTTTTTTCAATTTTGAGGTTGTTGGTGTTTTTCAATGTTGAGGTTGTTGTTGAATTTGATGGTGTTTTTCAATGTCGAGTTTGTTGTTGACTTTGTTGGTGTTTTTCAATGTTGAAGTTGTTGTTGAATTTGTTGGTGTTTTTCAATTTCGAGGTTGTTGTTGAATTTGTTGGTGTTTTTCAATGTTGAAGTTTTTGTTGAATTTGTTGGTGTTTTTCAAAGTTGAGGTTGTTGTTGTTTTTCAATGTTGAGGTTGTTGTTGAATTTGTTGGTGTTTTTCAATGTTGCGGTTGTTGTTCTTTTTCAATGCTGAGGTTGTTGTTGAATTTGTTGGTGTTTTTCAATGTTGAGATTGTTGTTGAATTCGTTGGTGTTTTTCAATGTTGAGGTTGTTGTTGTTTTTCAATGTTGAGGTTGTTGTTCAATTTTTTGTTGTTTTTCAATGTTGAGGTTGTTGTTGTTTTTCAATGTTGAGGTTGTTGTTGAATTTGTTGGTGTTTTTCAATTTCGAGGTTGTTGTTGAATTTGTTGGTGTTTTTCAATCTTGAAGTTGTTGTTGAATTTGTTGGTGTTTTTCAATGTTGAGGTTGTTGTTATTTTTCAATGTTGAGGTTGTTGTTGAATTTGTTGGTGTTTTTCAATGTTGAGGTTGTTGTTGTTTTTCAATGCTGAGGTTGTTGTTGAATTTGTTGGTGTTTTTCAATGTTGAGGTTGTTGTTGAATTTGTTGGTGTTTTTCAATGTTGAGGTTGTTGTTGGTTTTCAATGTTGAGGTTGTTGTTGAATTTGTTGGTGTTTTTCAATGTTGAGGTTGTTGTTGTTTTTCAATGTTGAGGTTGTTGTTGAATTTGTTGGTGTTTTTCAATGTTGAGGTTGTTGTTGAATTTGTTGGTGTTTTTCAATGTTGAGGTTGTTGTTGTTTTTCAATGTTGAGGTTATTGTTGAATTTGTTGGTGTTTTTCAATGTTGAGGTTTTTGTTGTTTTTCAATGTTGAGGTTGTTGTTGAATTCGTTGGTGTTTTTCAATTTCGAGGTTGTTGTTGAATTTGTTGGTGTTTTTCAATGTTGAGGTTGTTGAATTTGTTGGTGTTTTTCAATCTTGAGTTTGTTGTTGAATTTGTTGGTGTTTTTCAATGTTGAGGTTGTTGTTGAATTTGTTGGTGTTTTTCAATGTTGAGGTTGTTGTTGTTTTTCAATGTTAAGGTTGTTGTTGAGTTTGTTGGTGTTTTTCAATGTTGAGGTTGTTGTTGAATTTGTTGGTGTTTTTCAATGTTGAGGTTGTTGTTGAATTTGTTGGTGTTTTTCAATGTTGAGGTTGTGGTTGTTTTTAAATGTTGAGGTTGTTGTTTAATTTGTTGGTGTTTTTTCAATTTTGAGGTTGTTGGTGTTTTTCAATGTTGAGGTTGTTGTTGAATTTGATGGTGTTTTTCAATGTCGAGTTTGTTGTTGACTTTGTTGGTGTTTTTCAATGTTGAAGTTGTTGTTGAATTTGTTGGTGTTTTTCAATTTCGAGGTTGTTGTTGAATTTGTTGGTGTTTTTCAATGTTGAAGTTTTTGTTGAATTTGTTGGTGTTTTTCAAAGTTGAGGTTGTTGTTGTTTTTCAATGTTGAGGTTGTTGTTGAATTTGTTGGTGTTTTTCAATGTTGCGGTTGTTGTTCTTTTTCAATGCTGAGGTTGTTGTTGAATTTGTTGGTGTTTTTCAATGTTGAGGTTGTTGTTGAATTCGTTGGTGTTTTTCAATGTTGAGGTTGTTGTTGTTTTTCAATGTTGAGGTTGTTGTTCAATTTTTTGTTGTTTTTCAATGTTGAGGTTGTTGTTGTTTTTCAATGTTGAGGTTGTTGTTGAATTTGTTGGTGCTTTTCAGTGTTGAGGTTGTTGTTGAATTTGTTGGTGTTTTTCAATGTTGAGGTTGTTGTTGTTTTTCAATGTTGAGGTTGTTGTTGAATTTGTTGGTGTTTTTCAATGTTGGGTTTGTTGTTGTTTTTCAATGTTGAGGTTGTTTTTGAATTTGTTGGTGTTTTTCAATGTTGAGGTTGTTGATATTTTTCAATGTTGAGGTTGTTGTTGAATTTGTTGGTGTTTTTCAATGTTGAGGTTGTTGGTGTTTTAAAATGTTGAGGTTGTTGTTGAATTTGTTGGTGTTTTTCAATGTTGAGGTTGTTGTTGAATTTGTTTTTGTTTTTCAATGTTGAGGTTGTTGTTGTTTTTCAATGTTGAGGTTGTTGTTGAATTTGTTGGAGTTTTTCAATGTTGAGGTTGTTGTTGAATTTGTTGGTGTTTTTCAATGTTGAGGTTGTTGTTGTTTATCACTGTTGAGGTTGTTGTTGAATTTGTTGGTGTTTTTCAATGTTGAGGTTGTTGTTGTTTTTCAATGTTGAGGTTGTTGTTGAATTTGTTGGTGTTTTTCAATGTTGAGGTTGTTGTTGTTTTTAAATGTTGATGTTGTTGTTTAATTTGTTGGTGTTTTTTCAATTTTGAGGTTGTTGGTGTTTTTCAATGTTGAGGTTGTTGTTGAATTTGATGGTGTTTTTCAATGTCGAGTTTGTTGTTGACTTTGTTGGTGTTTTTCAATGTTGAAGTTGTTGTTGAATTTGTTGGTGTTTTTCAATTTCGAGGTTGTTGTTGAATTTGTTGGTGTTTTTCAATGTTGAAGTTTTTGTTGAATTTGTTGGTGTTTTTCAAAGTTGAGGTTGTTGTTGTTTTTCAATGTTGAGGTTGTTGTTGAATTTGTTCGTGTTTTTCAATGTTGAGGTTGTTGATATTTTTCAATGTTGAGGTTGTTGTTGAATTTGTTGGTGTTTTTCAATGTTGAGGTTGTTGGTGTTTTAAAATGTTGAGGTTGTTGTTGAATTTGTTGGTGTTTTTCAATGTTGAGGTTGTTGTTGAATTTGTTTTTGTTTTTCAATGTTGAGGTTGTTGTTGTTTTTCAATGTTGAGGTTGTTGTTGAATTTGTTGGTGTTTTTCAATGTTGAGGTTGTTGTTGAATTTGTTGGTGTTTTTCAATGTTGAGGTTGTTGTTGTTTATCACTGTTGAGGTTGTTGTTGAATTTGTTGGTGTTTTTCAATGTTGAGGTTGTTGTTGTTTTTCAATGTTGAGGTTGTTGTTGAATTTGTTGGTGTTTTTCAATGTTGAGGTTGTTGTTGTTTTTAAATGTTGATGTTGTTGTTTAATTTGTTGGTGTTTTTTCAATTTTGAGGTTGTTGGTGTTTTTCAATGTTGAGGTTGTTGTTGAATTTGATGGTGTTTTTCAATGTCGAGTTTGTTGTTGACTTTGTTGGTGTTTTTCAATGTTGAAGTTGTTGTTGAATTTGTTGGTGTTTTTCAATTTCGAGGTTGTTGTTGAATTTGTTGGTGTTTTTCAATGTTGAAGTTTTTGTTGAATTTGTTGGTGTTTTTCAAAGTTGAGGTTGTTGTTGTTTTTCAATGTTGAGGTTGTTGTTGAATTTGTTCGTGTTTTTCAATGTTGCGGTTGTTGTTCTTTTTCAATGCTGAGGTTGTTGTTGAATTTGTTGGTGTTTTTCAATGTTGAGGTTGTTGTTGAATTTGTTGGTGTTTTTCAATGTTGAGGTTGTTGTTGTTTTTCAATGTTGAGGTTGTTGTTGAATTTTTTGTTGTTTTTCAATGTTGAGGTTGTTGTTGTTTTTCAATGTTGAGGTTGTTGTTGAATTTGTTGGTGCTTTTCAGTGTTGAGGTTGTTGTTGAATTTGTTGGTGTTTTTCAATGTTGAGGTTGTTGTTGTTTTTCAATGTTTAGGTTGTTGTTGAATTTGTTGGTGTTTTTCAATGTTGAGTTTGCTGTTGTTTTTCAATGTTGAGGTTGTTGTTGAATTTGTTGGTGTTTTTCAATGTTGAGGTTGTTGATATTTTTCAATGTTGAGGTTGTTGTTGAATTTGTTGGTGTTTTTCAATGTTGAGGTTGTTGGTGTTTTAAAATGTTGAGGTTGTTGTTGAATTTGTTGGTGTTTTTCAATGTTGAGGTTGTTGTTGAATTTGTTTTTGTTTTTCAATGTTGAGGTTGTTGTTGTTTTTCAATGTTGAGGTTGTTGTTGAATTTGTTGGTGTTTTTCAATGTTGAGGTTGTTGTTGAATTTGTTGGTGTTTTTCAATGTTGAGGTTGTTGTTGTTTATCACTGTTGAGGTTGTTGTTGAATTTGTTGGTGTTTTTCAATGTTGAGGTTGTTGTTGTTTTTCAATGTTGAGGTTGTTGTTGAATTTGTTGGTGTTTTTCAATGTTGAGGTTGTTGTTGTTTTTCAATGTTGAGGTTGTTGTTGAATTTGTTGGTGTTTTTCAATTTCGAGGTTGTTGTTGAATTTGTTGGTGTTTTTCAATGTTGAAGTTGTTGTTGAATTTGTTGGTGTTTTTCAATGTTGAGGTTGTTGTTATTTTTCAATGTTGAGGTTGTTGTTGAATTTGTTGGTGTTTTTCAATGTTGAGGTTGTTGTTGTTTTTCAATGCTGAGGTTGTTGTTGAATTTGTTGGTGTTTTTCAATGTTGAGGTTGTTGTTGAATTTGTTGGTGTTTTTCAATGTTGAGGTTGTTGTTGGTTTTCAATGTTGAGGTTGTTGTTGAATTTGTTGGTGTTTTTCAATGTTGAGGTTGTTGTTGTTTTTCAATGTTGAGGTTGTTGTTGAATTTGTTGGTGTTTTTCAATGTTGAGGTTGTTGTTGAATTTGTTGGTGTTTTTCAATGTTGAGGTTGTTGTTGTTTTTCAATGTTGAGGTTATTGTTGAATTTGTTGGTGTTTTTCAATGTTGAGGTTGTTGTTGTTTTTCAATGTTGAGGTTGTTGTTGAATTTGATGGTGTTTTTCAATGTTGAGTTAGTTGTTGTTTTTCAATGTTGAGGTTGTTGTTGAATTTGTTGGTGTTTTTCAATGTTGAGGTTGTTGTTGTTTTTCAAAGTTGAGGTTGTTGTTGAATTTGTTGGTGTTTTTCAATGTTCAGGTTGTTGTTGTTTTTCAATGTTGAGGTTGTTGTTGAATATGTTGGTGTTTTTCAATATTGAGGTTGTTCTTGTTTTTCAATGTTGAGGTTGTTGAATTTGCTGGTGTTTTTCAATCTTGAGTTTGTTGTTGAATTTGTTGGTGTTTTTCAATGTTGAGGTTGTTGTTGAATTTGTTGGTGTTTTTCAATGTTGAGGTTGTTGTTGTTTTTCAATGTTGAGGTTGTTGTTGAGTTTGTTGGTGTTTTTCAATGTTGAGGTCGTTGTTGAATTTGTTGCTGTTTTTCAATGTTGAGGTTGTTGTTGAATTTGTTGGTGTTTTTCAATGTTGAGGTTGTTGTTGTTTTTAAATGTTGAGGTTGTTGTTGAATTTGTTGGTGTTTTTTCAATTTTGAGGTTGTTGGTGTTTTTCAATGTTGAGGTTGTTGTTGAATTTGATGGTGTTTTTCAATGTCGAGGTTGATGTTGAATTTGTTGGTGTTTTTCAATGTTGAAGTTGTTGTTGAATTTGTTGGTGTTTTTCAATTTCGAGGTTGTTGTTGAATTTGTTGGTGTTTTTCAATGTTGAGGTTGTTGTTGTTTTTCAATGTTGAGGTTGTTGTTGAAATTGTTGGTGCTTTTCAATCTTGAGATTGTTGTTATTTTTCAATGTTGAGGTTGTTGTTGAATTTGTTGGTGTTTTTAAATGTTGAGGTTGTTGTTCAATTTGTTGGTGTTTTTCAATGTTGAGGTTGTTGTTGTTTTTCAATGTTGAGGTTGTTGTTGAATTTGTTGGTGTTTTTCAATGTTGACGTTGTTGTTGTTTTTCAATGTTGAGGTTGTTGTTGAATTTGTTGGTGTTTTTCAATGTTGAGGTTGTTGTTGTTTTTCAATGCAGAGGTTGTTGTTGAATTTGTTGCTGTTTTTCAATGTTGAGGTTGTTGTTGAATTTGATGGTGTTTTTCAATGTTGAGGTTGTTGTTTTTCAATGTTGAGGTTGTTGTTGAATTTGTTGGTGTTTTTCAATGTTGAGGTTGTTGTTGTTTTTCAATGTTGAGGTTGTTGTTGAATTTGTTGGTGCTTTTCAGTGTTGAGGTTGTTGTTGAATTTGTTGGTGTTTTTCAATGTTGAGGTTGTTGATATTTTTCAATGTTGAGGTTGTTGTTGAATTTGTTGGTGTTTTTCAATGTTGAGGTTGTTGGTGTTTTAAAATGTTGAGGTTGTTGTTGAATTTGTTGGTGTTTTTCAATGTTGAGGTTGTTGTTGAATTTGTTTTTGTTTTTCAATGTTGAGGTTGTTGTTGTTTTTCAATGTTGAGGTTGTTGTTGAATTTGTTGGTGTTTTTCAATGTTGAGGTTGTTGTTGAATTTGTTGGTGTTTTTCAATGTTGAGGTTGTTGTTGTTTATCACTGTTGAGGTTGTTGTTGAATTTGTTGGTGTTTTTCAATGTTGAGGTTGTTGTTGTTTTTCAATGTTGAGGTTGTTGTTGAATTTGTTGGTGTTTTTCAATGTTGAGGTTGTTGTTGTTTTTAAATGTTGATGTTGTTGTTTAATTTGTTGGTGTTTTTTCAATTTTGAGGTTGTTGGTGTTTTTCAATGTTGAGGTTGTTGTTGAATTTGATGGTGTTTTTCAATGTCGAGTTTGTTGTTGACTTTGTTGGTGTTTTTCAATGTTGAAGTTGTTGTTGAATTTGTTGGTGTTTTTCAATTTCGAGGTTGTTGTTGAATTTGTTGGTGTTTTTCAATGTTGAAGTTTTTGTTGAATTTGTTGGTGTTTTTCAAAGTTGAGGTTGTTGTTGTTTTTCAATGTTGAGGTTGTTGTTGAATTTGTTCGTGTTTTTCAATGTTGAGGTTGTTGATATTTTTCAATGTTGAGGTTGTTGTTGAATTTGTTGGTGTTTTTCAATGTTGAGGTTGTTGGTGTTTTAAAATGTTGAGGTTGTTGTTGAATTTGTTGGTGTTTTTCAATGTTGAGGTTGTTTTTGAATTTGTTTTTGTTTTTCAATGTTGAGGTTGTTGTTGTTTTTCAATGTTGAGGTTGTTGTTGAATTTGTTGGTGTTTTTCAATGTTGAGGTTGTTGTTGAATTTGTTGGTGTTTTTCAATGTTGAGGTTGTTGTTGTTTATCACTGTTGAGGTTGTTGTTGAATTTGTTGGTGTTTTTCAATGTTGAGGTTGTTGTTGTTTTTCAATGTTGAGGTTGTTGTTGAATTTGTTGGTGTTTTTCAATGTTGAGGTTGTTGTTGTTTTTAAATGTTGATGTTGTTGTTTAATTTGTTGGTGTTTTTTCAATTTTGAGGTTGTTGGTGTTTTTCAATGTTGAGGTTGTTGTTGAATTTGATGGTGTTTTTCAATGTCGAGTTTGTTGTTGACTTTGTTGGTGTTTTTCAATGTTGAAGTTGTTGTTGAATTTGTTGGTGTTTTTCAATTTCGAGGTTGTTGTTGAATTTGTTGGTGTTTTTCAATGTTGAAGTTTTTGTTGAATTTGTTGGTGTTTTTCAAAGTTGAGGTTGTTGTTGTTTTTCAATGTTGAGGTTGTTGTTGAATTTGTTCGTGTTTTTCAATGTTGCGGTTGTTGTTCTTTTTCAATGCTGAGGTTGTTGTTGAATTTGTTGGTGTTTTTCAATGTTGAGGTTGTTGTTGAATTTGTTGGTGTTTTTCAATGTTGAGGTTGTTGTTGTTTTTCAATGTTGAGGTTGTTGTTGAATTTTTTGTTGTTTTTCAATGTTGAGGTTGTTGTTGTTTTTCGATGTTGAGGTTGTTGTTGAATTTGTTGGTGCTTTTCAGTGTTGAGGTTGTTGTTGAATTTGTTGGTGTTTTTCAATGTTGAGGTTGTTGTTGTTTTTCAATGTTTAGGTTGTTGTTGAATTTGTTGGTGTTTTTCAATGTTGAGTTTGCTGTTGTTTTTCAATGTTGAGGTTGCTTTTGAATTTGTTGGTGTTTTTCAATGTTGAGGTTGTTGATATTTTTCAATGTTGAGGTTGTTGTTGAATTTGTTGGTGTTTTTCAAAGTTGAGGTTGTTGGTGTTTTAAAATGTTGAGGTTGTTGTTGAATTTGTTGGTGTTTTTCAATGTTGAGGTTGTTGTTGAATTTGTTTTTGTTTTTCAATGTTGAGGTTGTTGTTGTTTTTCAATGTTGAGGTTGTTGTTGAATTTGTTGGTGTTTTTCAATGTTGAGGTTGTTGTTGAATTTGTTGGTGTTTTTCAATGTTGAGGTTGTTGTTGTTTATCACTGTTGAGGTTGTTGTTGAATTTGTTGGTGTTTTTCAATGTTGAGGTTGTTGTTGTTTTTCAATGTTGAGGTTGTTGTTGAATTTGTTGGTGTTTTTCAATGTTGAGGTTGTTGTTGTTTTTCAATGTTGAGGTTGTTGTTGAATTTGTTGGTGTTTTTCAATTTCGAGGTTGTTGTTGAATTTGTTGGTGTTTTTCAATGTTGAAGTTGTTGTTGAATTTGTTGGTGTTTTTCAATGTTGAGGTTGTTGTTATTTTTCAATGTTGAGGTTGTTGTTGAATTTGTTGGTGTTTTTCAATGTTGAGGTTGTTGTTGTTTTTCAATGCTGAGGTTGTTGTTGAATTTGTTGGTGTTTTTCAATGTTGAGGTTGTTGTTGAATTTGTTGGTGTTTTTCAATGTTGAGGTTGTTGTTGGTTTTCAATGTTGAGGTTGTTGTTGAATTTGTTGGTGTTTTTCAATGTTGAGGTTGTTGTTGTTTTTCAATGTTGAGGTTGTTGTTGAATTTGTTGGTGTTTTTCAATGTTGAGGTTGTTGTTGAATTTGTTGGTGTTTTTCAATGTTGAGGTTGTTGTTGTTTTTCAATGTTGAGGTTATTGTTGAATTTGTTGGTGTTTTTCAATGTTGAGGTTGTTGTTGTTTTTCAATGTTGAGGTTGTTGTTGAATTTGATGGTGTTTTTCAATGTTGAGTTAGTTGTTGTTTTTCAATGTTGAGGTTGTTGTTGAATTTGTTGGTGTTTTTCAATGTTGAGGTTGTTGTTGTTTTTCAAAGTTGAGGTTGTTGTTGAATTTGTTGGTGTTTTTCAATGTTGAGGTTGTTGTTGTTTTTCAATGTTGAGGTTGTTGTTGAATATGTTGGTGTTTTTCAATGTTGAGGTTGTTCTTGTTTTTCAATGTTGAGGTTGTTGAATTTGCTGGTGTTTTTCAATGTTGAGGTCGTTGTTGAATTTGTTGCTGTTTTTCAATGTTGAGGTTGTTGTTGAATTTGTTGGTGTTTTTCAATGTTGAGGTTGTTGTTGTTTTTAAATGTTGAGGTTGTTGTTGAATTTGTTGGTGTTTTTTCAATTTTGAGGTTGTTGGTGTTTTTCAATGTTGAGGTTGTTGTTGAATTTGATGGTGTTTTTCAATGTCGAGGTTGATGTTGAATTTGTTGGTGTTTTTCAATGTTGAAGTTGTTGTTGAATTTGTTGGTGTTTTTCAATTTCGAGGTTGTTGTTGAATTTGTTGGTGTTTTTCAATGTTGAGGTTGTTGTTGTTTTTCAATGTTGAGGTTGTTGTTGAAATTGTTGGTGCTTTTCAATCTTGAGATTGTTGTTATTTTTCAATGTTGAGGTTGTTGTTGAATTTGTTGGTGTTTTTCAATGTTGAGGTTGTTGAATTTGTTGGTGTTTTTCAATCTTGAGTTTGTTGTTGAATTTGTTGGTGTTTTTCAATGTTGAGGTTGTTGTTGAATTTGTTGGTGTTTTTCAATGTTGAGGTTGTTGTTGTTTTTCAATGTTGAGGTTGTTGTTGAGTTTGTTGGTGTTTTTCAATGTTGAGGTTGTTGTTGAATTTGTTGGTGTTTTTCAATGTTGAGGTTGTTGTTGAATTTGTTGGTGTTTTTCAATGTTGAGGTTGTGGTTGTTTTTAAATGTTGAGGTTGTTGTTTAATTTGTTGGTGTTTTTTCAATTTTGAGGTTGTTGGTGTTTTTCAATGTTGAGGTTGTTGTTGAATTTGATGGTGTTTTTCAATGTCGAGTTTGTTGTTGACTTTGTTGGTGTTTTTCAATGTTGAAGTTGTTGTTGAATTTGTTGGTGTTTTTCAATTTCGAGGTTGTTGTTGAATTTGTTGGTGTTTTTCAATGTTGAAGTTTTTGTTGAATTTGTTGGTGTTTTTCAAAGTTGAGGTTGTTGTTGTTTTTCAATGTTGAGGTTGTTGTTGAATTTGTTGGTGTTTTTCAATGTTGCGGTTGTTGTTCTTTTTCAATGCTGAGGTTGTTGTTGAATTTGTTGGTGTTTTTCAATGTTGAGGTTGTTGTTGAATTCGTTGGTGTTTTTCAATGTTGAGGTTGTTGTTGTTTTTCAATGTTGAGGTTGTTGTTCAATTTTTTGTTGTTTTTCAATGTTGAGGTTGTTGTTGTTTTTCAATGTTGAGGTTGTTGTTGAATTTGTTGGTGCTTTTCAGTGTTGAGGTTGTTGTTGAATTTGTTGGTGTTTTTCAATGTTGAGGTTGTTGTTGTTTTTCAATGTTGAGGTTGTTGTTGAATTTGTTGGTGTTTTTCAATGTTGGGTTTGTTGTTGTTTTTCAATGTTGAGGTTGTTTTTGAATTTGTTGGTGTTTTTCAATGTTGAGGTTGTTGATATTTTTCAATGTTGAGGTTGTTGTTGAATTTGTTGGTGTTTTTCAATGTTGAGGTTGTTGGTGTTTTAAAATGTTGAGGTTGTTGTTGAATTTGTTGGTGTTTTTCAATGTTGAGGTTGTTGTTGAATTTGTTTTTGTTTTTCAATGTTGAGGTTGTTGTTGTTTTTCAATGTTGAGGTTGTTGTTGAATTTGTTGGTGTTTTTCAATGTTGAGGTTGTTGTTGAATTTGTTGGTGTTTTTCAATGTTGAGGTTGTTGTTGTTTATCACTGTTGAGGTTGTTGTTGAATTTGTTGGTGTTTTTCAATGTTGAGGTTGTTGTTGTTTTTCAATGTTGAGGTTGTTGTTGAATTTGTTGGTGTTTTTCAATGTTGAGGTTGTTGTTGTTTTTAAATGTTGATGTTGTTGTTTAATTTGTTGGTGTTTTTTCAATTTTGAGGTTGTTGGTGTTTTTCAATGTTGAGGTTGTTGTTGAATTTGATGGTGTTTTTCAATGTCGAGTTTGTTGTTGACTTTGTTGGTGTTTTTCAATGTTGAAGTTGTTGTTGAATTTGTTGGTGTTTTTCAATTTCGAGGTTGTTGTTGAATTTGTTGGTGTTTTTCAATGTTGAAGTTTTTGTTGAATTTGTTGGTGTTTTTCAAAGTTGAGGTTGTTGTTGTTTTTCAATGTTGAGGTTGTTGTTGAATTTGTTCGTGTTTTTCAATGTTGAGGTTGTTGATATTTTTCAATGTTGAGGTTGTTGTTGAATTTGTTGGTGTTTTTCAATGTTGAGGTTGTTGGTGTTTTAAAATGTTGAGGTTGTTGTTGAATTTGTTGGTGTTTTTCAATGTTGAGGTTGTTGTTGAATTTGTTTTTGTTTTTCAATGTTGAGGTTGTTGTTGTTTTTCAATGTTGAGGTTGTTGTTGAATTTGTTGGTGTTTTTCAATGTTGAGGTTGTTGTTGAATTTGTTGGTGTTTTTCAATGTTGAGGTTGTTGTTGTTTATCACTGTTGAGGTTGTTGTTGAATTTGTTGGTGTTTTTCAATGTTGAGGTTGTTGTTGTTTTTCAATGTTGAGGTTGTTGTTGAATTTGTTGGTGTTTTTCAATGTTGAGGTTGTTGTTGTTTTTAAATGTTGATGTTGTTGTTTAATTTGTTGGTGTTTTTTCAATTTTGAGGTTGTTGGTGTTTTTCAATGTTGAGGTTGTTGTTGAATTTGATGGTGTTTTTCAATGTCGAGTTTGTTGTTGACTTTGTTGGTGTTTTTCAATGTTGAAGTTGTTGTTGAATTTGTTGGTGTTTTTCAATTTCGAGGTTGTTGTTGAATTTGTTGGTGTTTTTCAATGTTGAAGTTTTTGTTGAATTTGTTGGTGTTTTTCAAAGTTGAGGTTGTTGTTGTTTTTCAATGTTGAGGTTGTTGTTGAATTTGTTCGTGTTTTTCAATGTTGCGGTTGTTGTTCTTTTTCAATGCTGAGGTTGTTGTTGAATTTGTTGGTGTTTTTCAATGTTGAGGTTGTTGTTGAATTTGTTGGTGTTTTTCAATGTTGAGGTTGTTGTTGTTTTTCAATGTTGAGGTTGTTGTTGAATTTTTTGTTGTTTTTCAATGTTGAGGTTGTTGTTGTTTTTCAATGTTGAGGTTGTTGTTGAATTTGTTGGTGCTTTTCAGTGTTGAGGTTGTTGTTGAATTTGTTGGTGTTTTTCAATGTTGAGGTTGTTGTTGTTTTTCAATGTTTAGGTTGTTGTTGAATTTGTTGGTGTTTTTCAATGTTGAGTTTGCTGTTGTTTTTCAATGTTGAGGTTGTTGTTGAATTTGTTGGTGTTTTTCAATGTTGAGGTTGTTGATATTTTTCAATGTTGAGGTTGTTGTTGAATTTGTTGGTGTTTTTCAATGTTGAGGTTGTTGGTGTTTTAAAATGTTGAGGTTGTTGTTGAATTTGTTGGTGTTTTTCAATGTTGAGGTTGTTGTTGAATTTGTTTTTGTTTTTCAATGTTGAGGTTGTTGTTGTTTTTCAATGTTGAGGTTGTTGTTGAATTTGTTGGTGTTTTTCAATGTTGAGGTTGTTGTTGAATTTGTTGGTGTTTTTCAATGTTGAGGTTGTTGTTGTTTATCACTGTTGAGGTTGTTGTTGAATTTGTTGGTGTTTTTCAATGTTGAGGTTGTTGTTGTTTTTCAATGTTGAGGTTGTTGTTGAATTTGTTGGTGTTTTTCAATGTTGAGGTTGTTGTTGAATTTGTTGGTGTTTTTCAATTTCGAGGTTGTTGTTGAATTTGTTGGTGTTTTTCAATGTTGAAGTTGTTGTTGAATTTGTTGGTGTTTTTCAATGTTGAGGTTGTTGTTATTTTTCAATGTTGAGGTTGTTGTTGAATTTGTTGGTGTTTTTCAATGTTGAGGTTGTTGTTGTTTTTCAATGCTGAGGTTGTTGTTGAATTTGTTGGTGTTTTTCAATGTTGAGGTTGTTGTTGAATTTGTTGGTGTTTTTCAATGTTGAGGTTGTTGTTGGTTTTCAATGTTGAGGTTGTTGTTGAATTTGTTGGTGTTTTTCAATGTTGAGGTTGTTGTTGTTTTTCAATGTTGAGGTTGTTGTTGAATTTGTTGGTGTTTTTCAATGTTGAGGTTGTTGTTGAATTTGTTGGTGTTTTTCAATGTTGAGGTTGTTGTTGTTTTTCAATGTTGAGGTTATTGTTGAATTTGTTGGTGTTTTTCAATGTTGAGGTTGTTGTTGTTTTTCAATGTTGAGGTTGTTGTTGAATTTGATGGTGTTTTTCAATGTTGAGTTAGTTGTTGTTTTTCAATGTTGAGGTTGTTGTTGAATTTGTTGGTGTTTTTCAATGTTGAGGTTGTTGTTGTTTTTCAAAGTTGAGGTTGTTGTTGAATTTGTTGGTGTTTTTCAATGTTCAGGTTGTTGTTGTTTTTCAATGTTGAGGTTGTTGTTGAATATGTTGGTGTTTTTCAATATTGAGGTTGTTCTTGTTTTTCAATGTTGAGGTTGTTGAATTTGCTGGTGTTTTTCAATCTTGAGTTTGTTGTTGAATTTGTTGGTGTTTTTCAATGTTGAGGTTGTTGTTGAATTTGTTGGTGTTTTTCAATGTTGAGGTTGTTGTTGTTTTTCAATGTTGAGGTTGTTGTTGAGTTTGTTGGTGTTTTTCAATGTTGAGGTCGTTGTTGAATTTGTTGCTGTTTTTCAATGTTGAGGTTGTTGTTGAATTTGTTGGTGTTTTTCAATGTTGAGGTTGTTGTTGTTTTTAAATGTTGAGGTTGTTGTTGAATTTGTTGGTGTTTTTTCAATTTTGAGGTTGTTGTTTTTCAATGTTGAGGTTGTTGTTGAATTTGATGGTGTTTTTCAATGTCGAGGTTGATGTTGAATTTGTTGGTGTTTTTCAATGTTGAAGTTGTTGTTGAATTTGTTGGTGTTTTTCAATTTCGAGGTTGTTGTTGAATTTGTTGGTGTTTTTCAATGTTGAGGTTGTTGTTGTTTTTCAATGTTGAGGTTGTTGTTGAAATTGTTGGTGCTTTTCAATCTTGAGATTGTTGTTATTTTTCAATGTTGAGGTTGTTGTTGAATTTGTTGGTGTTTTTAAATGTTGAGGTTGTTGTTCAATTTGTTGGTGTTTTTCAATGTTGAGGTTGTTGTTGTTTTTCAATGTTGAGGTTGTTGTTGAATTTGTTGGTGTTTTTCAATGTTGACGTTGTTGTTGTTTTTCAATGTTGAGGTTGTTGTTGAATTTGTTGGTGTTTTTCAATGTTGAGGTTGTTGTTGTTTTTCAATGCAGAGGTTGTTGTTGAATTTGTTGCTGTTTTTCAATGTTGAGGTTGTTGTTGAATTTGATGGTGTTTTTCAATGTTGAGGTTGTTGTTTTTCAATGTTGAGGTTGTTGTTGAATTTGTTGGTGTTTTTCAATGTTGAGGTTGTTGTTGTTTTTCAATGTTGAGGTTGTTGTTGAATTTGTTGGTGCTTTTCAGTGTTGAGGTTGTTGTTGAATTTGTTGGTGTTTTTCAATGTTGAGGTTGTTGTTGTTTTTCAATGTTGAGGTTGTTGTTGAATTTGTTGGTGTTTTTCAATGTTGGGTTTGTTGTTGTTTTTCAATGTTGAGGTTGTTTTTGAATTGTTGGTGTTTTTCAATGTTGAGGTTGTTGATATTTTTCAATGTTGAGGTTGTTGTTGAATTTGTTGGTGTTTTTCAATGTTGAGGTTGTTGGTGTTTTAAAATGTTGAGGTTGTTGTTGAATTTGTTGGTGTTTTTCAATGTTGAGGTTGTTGTTGAATTTGTTTTTGTTTTTCAATGTTGAGGTTGTTGTTGTTTTTCAATGTTGAGGTTGTTGTTGAATTTGTTGGTGTTTTTCAATGTTGAGGTTGTTGTTGAATTTGTTGGTGTTTTTCAATGTTGAGGTTGTTGTTGTTTATCACTGTTGAGGTTGTTGTTGAATTTGTTGGTGTTTTTCAATGTTGAGGTTGTTGTTGTTTTTCAATGTTGAGGTTGTTGTTGAATTTGTTGGTGTTTTTCAATGTTGAGGTTGTTGTTGTTTTTAAATGTTGATGTTGTTGTTAAATTTGTTGGTGTTTTTTCAATTTTGAGGTTGTTGGTGTTTTTCAATGTTGAGGTTGTTGTTGAATTTGATGGTGTTTTTCAATGTCGAGTTTGTTGTTGACTTTGTTGGTGTTTTTCAATGTTGAAGTTGTTGTTGAATTTGTTGGTGTTTTTCAATTTCGAGGTTGTTGTTGAATTTGTTGGTGTTTTTCAATGTTGAAGTTTTTGTTGAATTTGTTGGTGTTTTTCAAAGTTGAGGTTGTTGTTGTTTTTCAATGTTGAGGTTGTTGTTGAATTTGTTCGTGTTTTTCAATGTTGAGGTTGTTGATATTTTTCAATGTTGAGGTTGTTGTTGAATTTGTTGGTGTTTTTCAATGTTGAGGTTGTTGGTGTTTTAAAATGTTGAGGTTGTTGTTGAATTTGTTGGTGTTTTTCAATGTTGAGGTTGTTTTTGAATTTGTTTTTGTTTTTCAATGTTGAGGTTGTTGTTGTTTTTCAATGTTGAGGTTGTTGTTGAATTTGTTGGTGTTTTTCAATGTTGAGGTTGTTGTTGAATTTGTTGGTGTTTTTCAATGTTGAGGTTGTTGTTGTTTATCACTGTTGAGGTTGTTGTTGAATTTGTTGGTGTTTTTCAATGTTGAGGTTGTTGTTGTTTTTCAATGTTGAGGTTGTTGTTGAATTTGTTGGTGTTTTTCAATGTTGAGGTTGTTGTTGTTTTTAAATGTTGATGTTGTTGTTTAATTTGTTGGTGTTTTTTCAATTTTGAGGTTGTTGGTGTTTTTCAATGTTGAGGTTGTTGTTGAATTTGATGGTGTTTTTCAATGTCGAGTTTGTTGTTGACTTTGTTGGTGTTTTTCAATGTTGAAGTTGTTGTTGAATTTGTTGGTGTTTTTCAATTTCGAGGTTGTTGTTGAATTTGTTGGTGTTTTTCAATGTTGAAGTTTTTGTTGAATTTGTTGGTGTTTTTCAAAGTTGAGGTTGTTGTTGTTTTTCAATGTTGAGGTTGTTGTTGAATTTGTTCGTGTTTTTCAATGTTGCGGTTGTTGTTCTTTTTCAATGCTGAGGTTGTTGTTGAATTTGTTGGTGTTTTTCAATGTTGAGGTTGTTGTTGAATTTGTTGGTGTTTTTCAATGTTGAGGTTGTTGTTGTTTTTCAATGTTGAGGTTGTTGTTGAATTTTTTGTTGTTTTTCAATGTTGAGGTTGTTGTTGTTTTTCGATGTTGAGGTTGTTGTTGAATTTGTTGGTGCTTTTCAGTGTTGAGGTTGTTGTTGAATTTGTTGGTGTTTTTCAATGTTGAGGTTGTTGTTGTTTTTCAATGTTTAGGTTGTTGTTGAATTTGTTGGTGTTTTTCAATGTTGAGTTTGCTGTTGTTTTTCAATGTTGAGGTTGTTGTTGAATTTGTTGGTGTTTTTCAATGTTGAGGTTGTTGATATTTTTCAATGTTGAGGTTGTTGTTGAATTTGTTGGTGTTTTTCAATGTTGAGGTTGTTGGTGTTTTAAAATGTTGAGGTTGTTGTTGAATTTGTTGGTGTTTTTCAATGTTGAGGTTGTTGTTGAATTTGTTTTTGTTTTTCAATGTTGAGGTTGTTGTTGTTTTTCAATGTTGAGGTTGTTGTTGAATTTGTTGGTGTTTTTCAATGTTGAGGTTGTTGTTGAATTTGTTGGTGTTTTTCAATGTTGAGGTTGTTGTTGTTTATCACTGTTGAGGTTGTTGTTGAATTTGTTGGTGTTTTTCAATGTTGAGGTTGTTGTTGTTTTTCAATGTTGAGGTTGTTGTTGAATTTGTTGGTGTTTTTCAATGTTGAGGTTGTTGTTGTTTTTCAATGTTGAGGTTGTTGTTGAATTTGTTGGTGTTTTTCAATTTCGAGGTTGTTGTTGAATTTGTTGGTGTTTTTCAATGTTGAAGTTGTTGTTGAATTTGTTGGTGTTTTTCAATGTTGAGGTTGTTGTTATTTTTCAATGTTGAGGTTGTTGTTGAATTTGTTGGTGTTTTTCAATGTTGAGGTTGTTGTTGTTTTTCAATGCTGAGGTTGTTGTTGAATTTGTTGGTGTTTTTCAATGTTGAGGTTGTTGTTGAATTTGTTGGTGTTTTTCAATGTTGAGGTTGTTGTTGGTTTTCAATGTTGAGGTTGTTGTTGAATTTGTTGGTGTTTTTCAATGTTGAGGTTGTTGTTGTTTTTCAATGTTGAGGTTGTTGTTGAATTTGTTGGTGTTTTTCAATGTTGAGGTTGTTGTTGAATTTGTTGGTGTTTTTCAATGTTGAGGTTGTTGTTGTTTTTCAATGTTGAGGTTATTGTTGAATTTGTTGGTGTTTTTCAATGTTGAGGTTGTTGTTGTTTTTCAATGTTGAGGTTGTTGTTGAATTTGATGGTGTTTTTCAATGTTGAGTTAGTTGTTGTTTTTCAATGTTGAGGTTGTTGTTGAATTTGTTGGTGTTTTTCAATGTTGAGGTTGTTGTTGTTTTTCAAAGTTGAGGTTGTTGTTGAATTTGTTGGTGTTTTTCAATGTTGAGGTTGTTGTTGTTTTTCAATGTTGAGGTTGTTGTTGAATATGTTGGTGTTTTTCAATGTTGAGGTTGTTCTTGTTTTTCAATGTTGAGGTTGTTGAATTTGCTGGTGTTTTTCAATGTTGAGGTCGTTGTTGAATTTGTTGCTGTTTTTCAATGTTGAGGTTGTTGTTGAATTTGTTGGTGTTTTTCAATGTTGAGGTTGTTGTTGTTTTTAAATGTTGAGGTTGTTGTTGAATTTGTTGGTGTTTTTTCAATTTTGAGGTTGTTGGTGTTTTTCAATGTTGAGGTTGTTGTTGAATTTGATGGTGTTTTTCAATGTCGAGGTTGATGTTGAATTTGTTGGTGTTTTTCAATGTTGAAGTTGTTGTTGAATTTGTTGGTGTTTTTCAATTTCGAGGTTGTTGTTGAATTTGTTGGTGTTTTTCAATGTTGAGGTTGTTGTTGTTTTTCAATGTTGAGGTTGTTGTTGAAATTGTTGGTGCTTTTCAATCTTGAGATTGTTGTTATTTTTCAATGTTGAGGTTGTTGTTGAATTTGTTGGTGTTTTTAAATGTTGAGGTTGTTGTTCAATTTGTTGGTGTTTTTCAATGTTGAGGTTGTTGTTGTTTTTCAATGTTGAGGTTGTTGTTGAATTTGTTGGTGTTTTTCAATGTTGACGTTGTTGTTGTTTTTCAATGTTGAGGTTGTTGTTGAATTTGTTGGTGTTTTTCAATGTTGAGGTTGTTGTTGTTTTTCAATGCAGAGGTTGTTGTTGAATTTGTTGCTGTTTTTCAATGTTGAGGTTGTTGTTGAATTTGATGGTGTTTTTCAATGTTGAGGTTGTTGTTTTTCAATGTTGAGGTTGTTGTTGAATTTGTTGGTGTTTTTCAATGTTGAGGTTGTTGTTGTTTTTCAATGTTGAGGTTGTTGTTGAATTTGTTGGTGTTTTTCAATGTTGAGGTTGTTGTTGTTTTTCAATGTTGAGGTTGTTGTTGAATTCGTTGGTGTTTTTCAATTTCGAGGTTGTTGTTGAATTTGTTGGTGTTTTTCAATGTTGAGGTTTTGAATTTGTTGGTGTTTTTCAATCTTGAGTTTGTTGTTGAATTTGTTGGTGTTTTTCAATGTTGAGGTAGTTGTTGAATTTGTTGGTGTTTTTCAATGTTGAGGTTGTTGTTGTTTTTCAATGTTGAGGTTGTTGTTGAGTTTGTTGGTGTTTTTCAATGTTGAGGTTGTTGTTGAATTTGTTGGTGTTTTTCAATGTTGAGGTTGTTGTTGAATTTGTTGGTGTTTTTCAATGTTGAGGTTGTTGTTGTTTTTAAATGTTGAGGTTGTTGTTTAATTTGTTGGTGTTTTTTCAATTTTGAGGTTGTTGGTGTTTTTCAATGTTGAGGTTGTTGTTGAATTTGATGGTGTTTTTCAATGTCGAGTTTGTTGCTAACTTTGTTGGTGTTTTTCAATGTTGAAGTTGTTGTTGAACTTGTTGGTGTTTTTCAATTTCGAGGTTGTTGTTGAATTTGTTGGTGTTTTTCAATGTTGAAGTTTTTGTTGAATTTGTTGGTGTTATTCAAAGTTGAGGTTGTTGTTTTTCAATGTTGAGGTTGTTGTTGAATTTGTTGGTGTTTTTCAATGTTGCGGTTGTTGTTGTTTTTCAATGCTGAGGTTGTTGTTGAATTTGTTGGTGTTTTTCAATGTTGAGGTTGTTGTTGAATTTGTTGGTGTTTTTCAATGTTGAGGTTGTTGTTGTTTTTCAATGTTGAGGTTGTTGTTGAATTTTTTGTTGTTTTTCAATGTTGAGGTTGTTGTTGTTTTTCAATGTTGAGGTTGTTGTTGAATTTGTTGGTGTTTTTCAGTGTTGAGGTTGTTGTTGAATTTGTTGGTGTTTTTCAAAGTTGAGGTTTCTGTTGTTTTTCAATGTTGAGGTTGTTCTTGAATTTGTTTATGTTTTTCAATGTTGAGTTTGTTGTTGTTTTTCATTGTTGAGGTTGTTGTTGAATTTGTTGGTGTTTTTCAATGTTGAGGTTGTTGTTGTTTTTCAATGTTGAGGTTGTTGTTGAATTTGTTGGTGTTTTTCAATGTTGAGGTTGTTGGTGTTTTTCAATGTTGAGGTTTTTGTTGAATTTGTTGGTGTTTTTCAATGTTGAGGTTGTTGTTGAATTTGTTGGTGTTTTTCAATGTTGAGGTTGTTGTTGTTTTTCAATGTTGAGGTTGTTGTTGAATTTGTTGGTGTTTTTCAATGTTGAGGTTGTTGTTGAATTTGTTGGTGTTTTTCAATGTTGAGGTTGTTGTTGTTTTTCACTGTTGAGGTTGTTGTTTAATTTGTTGGTATTTTTCAATGTTGAGGTTGTTATTGTTTTTCAATGTTGAGGTTGTTGTTGAATTTGTTGGTGTTTTTCAATGTTGAGGTTGTTGTTTAATTTGTTGGTGTTTTTCAATGTTGAGGTTGTTATTGTTTTTCAATGTTGAGGTTGTTGTTGAATTTGTTGGTGTTTTTCAATGTTGAGGTTGTTGTTGTTTTTCAATGTTGAGGTTGTTGTTGAATTTGTTGGTGTTTTTCAATTTCGAGGTTGTTGTTGAATTTGTTGGTGTTTTTCAATGTTGAAGTTGTTGTTGAATTTGTTGGTGTTTTTCAATGTTGAGGTTGTTGTTATTTTTCAATGTTGAGGTTGTTGTTGAATTTGTTGGTGTTTTTCAATGTTGAGGTTGTTGTTGTTTTTCAATGCTGAGGTTGTTGTTGAATTTGTTGGTGTTTTTCAATGTTGAGGTTGTTGTTGAATTTGTTGGTGTTTTTCAATGTTGAGGTTGTTGTTGGTTTTCAATGTTGAGGTTGTTGTTGAATTTGTTGGTGTTTTTCAATGTTGAGGTTGTTGTTGTTTTTCAATGTTGAGGTTGTTGTTGAATTTGTTGGTGTTTTTCAATGTTGAGGTTGTTGTTGAATTTGTTGGTGTTTTTCAATGTTGAGGTTGTTGTTGTTTTTCAATGTTGAGGTTATTGTTGAATTTGTTGGTGTTTTTCAATGTTGAGGTTGTTGTTGTTTTTCAATGTTGAGGTTGTTGTTGAATTTGATGGTGTTTTTCAATGTTGAGTTAGTTGTTGTTTTTCAATGTTGAGGTTGTTGTTGAATTTGTTGGTGTTTTTCAATGTTGAGGTTGTTGTTGTTTTTCAAAGTTGAGGTTGTTGTTGAATTTGTTGGTGTTTTTCAATGTTGAGGTTGTTGTTGTTTTTCAATGTTGAGGTTGTTGTTGAATATGTTGGTGTTTTTCAATGTTGAGGTTGTTCTTGTTTTTCAATGTTGAGGTTGTTGAATTTGCTGGTGTTTTTCAATCTTGAGTTTGTTGTTGAATTTGTTGGTGTTTTTCAATGTTGAGGTTGTTGTTCAATTTGTTGGTGTTTTTCAATGTTGAGGTTGTTGTTGTTTTTCAATGTTGAGGTTGTTGTTGAGTTTGTTGGTGTTTTTCAATGTTGAGGTCGTTGTTGAATTTGTTGCTGTTTTTCAATGTTGAGGTTGTTGTTGAATTTGTTGGTGTTTTTCAATGTTGAGGTTGTTGTTGTTTTTAAATGTTGAGGTTGTTGTTGAATTTGTTGGTGTTTTTTCAATTTTGAGGTTGTTGGTGTTTTTCAATGTTGAGGTTGTTGTTGAATTTGATGGTGTTTTTCAATGTCGAGGTTGATGTTGAATTTGTTGGTGTTTTTCAATGTTGAAGTTGTTGTTGAATTTGTTGGTGTTTTTCAATTTCGAGGTTGTTGTTGAATTTGTTGGTGTTTTTCAATGTTGAGGTTGTTGTTGTTTTTCAATGTTGAGGTTGTTGTTGAAATTGTTGGTGCTTTTCAATCTTGAGATTGTTGTTATTTTTCAATGTTGAGGTTGTTGTTGAATTTGTTGGTGTTTTTAAATGTTGAGGATGTTGTTCAATTTGTTGGTGTTTTTCAATGTTGAGGTTGTTGTTGTTTTTCAATGTTGAGGTTGTTGTTGAATTTGTTGGTGTTTTTCAATGTTGACGTTGTTGTTGTTTTTCAATGTTGAGGTTGTTGTTGAATTTGTTGGTGTTTTTCAATGTTGAGGTTGTTGTTGTTTTTCAATGCAGAGGTTGTTGTTGAATTTGTTGCTGTTTTTCAATGTTGAGGTTGTTGTTGAATTTGATGGTGTTTTTCAATGTTGAGGTTGTTGTTTTTCAATGTTGAGGTTGTTGTTGAATTTGTTGGTGTTTTTCAATGTTGAGGTTGTTGTTGTTTTTCAATGTTGAGGTTGTTGTTGAATTTGTTGGTGTTTTTCAATGTTGAGGTTGTTGTTGTTTTTCAATGTTGAGGTTGTTGTTGAATTCGTTGGTGTTTTTCAATTTCGAGGTTGTTGTTGAATTTGTTGGTGTTTTTCAATGTTGAGGTTTTGAATTTGTTGGTGTTTTTCAATCTTGAGTTTGTTGTTGAATTTGTTGGTGTTTTTCAATGTTGAGGTAGTTGTTGAATTTGTTGGTGTTTTTCAATGTTGAGGTTGTTGTTGTTTTTCAATGTTGAGGTTGTTGTTGAGTTTGTTGGTGTTTTTCAATGTTGAGGTTGTTGTTGAATTTGTTGGTGTTTTTCAATGTTGAGGTTGTTGTTGAATTTGTTGGTGTTTTTCAATGTTGAGGTTGTTGTTGTTTTTAAATGTTGAGGTTGTTGTTTAATTTGTTGGTGTTTTTTCAATTTTGAGGTTGTTGGTGTTTTTCAATGTTGAGGTTGTTGTTGAATTTGATGGTGTTTTTCAATGTCGAGTTTGTTGCTAACTTTGTTGGTGTTTTTCAATGTTGAAGTTGTTGTTGAACTTGTTGGTGTTTTTCAATTTCGAGGTTGTTGTTGAATTTGTTGGTGTTTTTCAATGTTGAAGTTTTTGTTGAATTTGTTGGTGTTATTCAAAGTTGAGGTTGTTGTTTTTCAATGTTGAGGTTGTTGTTGAATTTGTTGGTGTTTTTCAATGTTGCGGTTGTTGTTGTTTTTCAATGCTGAGGTTGTTGTTGAATTTGTTGGTGTTTTTCAATGTTGAGGTTGTTGTTGAATTTGTTGGTGTTTTTCAATGTTGAGGTTGTTGTTGTTTTTCAATGTTGAGGTTGTTGTTGAATTTTTTGTTGTTTTTCAATGTTGAGGTTGTTGTTGTTTTTCAATGTTGAGGTTGTTGTTGAATTTGTTGGTGTTTTTCAGTGTTGAGGTTGTTGTTGAATTTGTTGGTGTTTTTCAAAGTTGAGGTTTCTGTTGTTTTTCAATGTTGTGGTTGTTCTTGAATTTGTTTATGTTTTTCAATGTTGAGTTTGTTGTTGTTTTTCATTGTTGAGGTTGTTGTTGAATTTGTTGGTGTTTTTCAATGTTGAGGTTGTTGTTGTTTTTCAATGTTGAGGTTGTTGTTGAATTTGTTGGTGTTTTTCAATGTTGAGGTTGTTGGTGTTTTTCAATGTTGAGGTTTTTGTTGAATTTGTTGGTGTTTTTCAATGTTGAGGTTGTTGTTGAATTTGTTGGTGTTTTTCAATGTTGAGGTTGTTGTTGTTTTTCAATGTTGAGGTTGTTGTTGAATTTGTTGGTGTTTTTCAATGTTGAGGTTGTTGTTGAATTTGTTGGTGTTTTTCAATGTTGAGGTTGTTGTTGTTTTTCACTGTTGAGGTTGTTGTTTAATTTGTTGGTATTTTTCAATGTTGAGGTTGTTATTGTTTTTCAATGTTGAGGTTGTTGTTGAATTTGTTGGTGTTTTTCAATGTTGAGGTTGTTGTTGAATTTGTTGGTGTTTTTCAATGTTGAGGTTGTTGTTGTTTTTCACTGTTGAGTTTGTTGTTTAATTTGTTGGTGTTTTTCAATGTTGAGGTTGTTATTGTTTTTCAATGTTGAGGTTGTTGTTGAATTTGTTGGTGTTTTTCAATGTTGAGGTTGTTGTTGTTTTTCAATGTTGAGGTTGTTGTTGAATTTGTTGGTGTTTTTCAATTTCGAGGTTGTTGTTGAATTTGTTGGTGTTTTTCAATGTTGAAGTTGTTGTTGAATTTGTTGGTGTTTTTCAATGTTGAGGTTGTTGTTATTTTTCAATGTTGAGGTTGTTGTTGAATTTATTGGTGTTTTTCAATGTTGAGGTTGTTGTTGTTTTTCAATGCTGAGGTTGTTGTTGAATTTGTTGGTGTTTTTCAATGTTGAGGTTGTTGTTGAATTTGTTGGTGTTTTTCAATGTTGAGGTTGTTGTTGTTTTTCAATGTTGAGGTTGTTTTTGAATTTGTTGGTGTTTTTCAATGTTGAGGTTGTTGTTGTTTTTCAATGTTGAGGTTGTTGTTGAATTTGTTGGTGTTTTTCAATGTTGAGGTTGTTGTTGAATTTGTTGGTGTTTTTCAATGTTGAGGTTGTTGTTGTTTTTCAATGTTGAGGTTATTGTTGAATTTGTTGGTGTTTTTCAATGTTGAGGTTGTTGTTGTTTTTCAATGTTGAGGTTGTTGTTGAATTTGATGGTGTTTTTCAATGTTGAGTTTGTTGTTGTTTTTCAATGTTGAGGTTGTTGTTGAATTTGTTGGTGTTTTTCAATGTTGAGGTTGTTGTTGTTTTTCAATGTTGAGGTTGTTGTTGAATTTGTTGGTGTTTTTCAATGTTGAGGTTGTTGTTGAATTTGTTGGTGTTTTTCAATGTTGAGGTTGTTGTTGTTTTTAAATGTTGAGGTTGTTGTTGAATTTGTTGGTGTTTTTTCAATTTTGAGGTTGTTGGTGTTTTTCAAAGTTGAGGTTGTTGTTCAATTTGATGGTGTTTTTCAATGTCGAGGTTGTTGTTGAATTTGTTGGTGTTTTTCAATGTTGAAGTTGTTGTTGAATTTGTTGGTGTTTTTCAATTTCGAGGTTGTTGTTGAATTTGTTGGTGTTTTTCAATGTTGAGGTTGTTGTTGTTTTTCAATGTTGAGGATGTTGTTGAAATTGTTGGTGCTTTTCAATCTTGAGATTGTTGTTATTTTTCAATGTTGAGGTTGTTGTTGTTTTTCAATGTTGAGGTTGTTGTTGAATTTGTTGGTGTTTTTCAATGTTGAGGTTGTTGTTGTTTTTAAATGTTGATGTTGTTGTTTAATTTGTTGGTGTTTTTTCAATTTTGAGGTTGTTGGTGTTTTTCAATGTTGAGGTTGTTGTTGAATTTGATGGTGTTTTTCAATGTCGAGTTTGTTGTTGACTTTGTTGGTGTTTTTCAATGTTGAAGTTGTTGTTGAATTTGTTGGTGTTTTTCAATTTCGAGGTTGTTGTTGAATTTGTTGGTGTTTTTCAATGTTGAAGTTTTTGTTGAATTTGTTGGTGTTTTTCAAAGTTGAGGTTGTTGTTGTTTTTCAATGTTGAGGTTGTTGTTGAATTTGTTCGTGTTTTTCAATGTTGAGGTTGTTGATATTTTTCAATGTTGAGGTTGTTGTTGAATTTGTTGGTGTTTTTCAATGTTGAGGTTGTTGGTGTTTTAAAATGTTGAGGTTGTTGTTGAATTTGTTGGTGTTTTTCAATGTTGAGGTTGTTGTTGAATTTGTTTTTGTTTTTCAATGTTGAGGTTGTTGTTGTTTTTCAATGTTGAGGTTGTTGTTGAATTTGTTGGTGTTTTTCAATGTTGAGGTTGTTGTTGAATTTGTTGGTGTTTTTCAATGTTGAGGTTGTTGTTGTTTATCACTGTTGAGGTTGTTGTTGAATTTGTTGGTGTTTTTCAATGTTGAGGTTGTTGTTGTTTTTCAATGTTGAGGTTGTTGTTGAATTTGTTGGTGTTTTTCAATGTTGAGGTTGTTGTTGTTTTTAAATGTTGATGTTGTTGTTTAATTTGTTGGTGTTTTTTCAATTTTGAGGTTGTTGGTGTTTTTCAATGTTGAGGTTGTTGTTGAATTTGATGGTGTTTTTCAATGTCGAGTTTGTTGTTGACTTTGTTGGTGTTTTTCAATGTTGAAGTTGTTGTTGAATTTGTTGGTGTTTTTCAATTTCGAGGTTGTTGTTGAATTTGTTGGTGTTTTTCAATGTTGAAGTTTTTGTTGAATTTGTTGGTGTTTTTCAAAGTTGAGGTTGTTGTTGTTTTTCAATGTTGAGGTTGTTGTTGAATTTGTTCGTGTTTTTCAATGTTGCGGTTGTTGTTCTTTTTCAATGCTGAGGTTGTTGTTGAATTTGTTGGTGTTTTTCAATGTTGAGGTTGTTGTTGAATTTGTTGGTGTTTTTCAATGTTGAGGTTGTTGTTGTTTTTCAATGTTGAGGTTGTTGTTGAATTTTTTGTTGTTTTTCAATGTTGAGGTTGTTGTTGTTTTTCAATGTTGAGGTTGTTGTTGAATTTGTTGGTGCTTTTCAGTGTTGAGGTTGTTGTTGAATTTGTTGGTGTTTTTCAATGTTGAGGTTGTTGTTGTTTTTCAATGTTTAGGTTGTTGTTGAATTTGTTGGTGTTTTTCAATGTTGAGTTTGCTGTTGTTTTTCAATGTTGAGGTTGTTGTTGAATTTGTTGGTGTTTTTCAATGTTGAGGTTGTTGATATTTTTCAATGTTGAGGTTGTTGTTGAATTTGTTGGTGTTTTTCAATGTTGAGGTTGTTGGTGTTTTAAAATGTTGAGGTTGTTGTTGAATTTGTTGGTGTTTTTCAATGTTGAGGTTGTTGTTGAATTTGTTTTTGTTTTTCAATGTTGAGGTTGTTGTTGTTTTTCAATGTTGAGGTTGTTGTTGAATTTGTTGGTGTTTTTCAATGTTGAGGTTGTTGTTGAATTTGTTGGTGTTTTTCAATGTTGAGGTTGTTGTTGTTTATCACTGTTGAGGTTGTTGTTGAATTTGTTTGTGTTTTTCAATGTTGAGGTTGTTGTTGTTTTTCAATGTTGAGGTTGTTGTTGAATTTGTTGGTGTTTTTCAATGTTGAGGTTGTTGTTGTTTTTCAATGTTGAGGTTGTTGTTGAATTTGTTGGTGTTTTTCAATTTCGAGGTTGTTGTTGAATTTGTTGGTGTTTTTCAATGTTGAAGTTGTTGTTGAATTTGTTGGTGTTTTTCAATGTTGAGGTTGTTGTTATTTTTCAATGTTGAGGTTGTTGTTGAATTTGTTGGTGTTTTTCAATGTTGAGGTTGTTGTTGTTTTTCAATGCTGAGGTTGTTGTTGAATTTGTTGGTGTTTTTCAATGTTGAGGTTGTTGTTGAATTTGTTGGTGTTTTTCAATGTTGAGGTTGTTGTTGGTTTTCAATGTTGAGGTTGTTGTTGAATTTGTTGGTGTTTTTCAATGTTGAGGTTGTTGTTGTTTTTCAATGTTGAGGTTGTTGTTGAATTTGTTGGTGTTTTTCAATGTTGAGGTTGTTGTTGAATTTGTTGGTGTTTTTCAATGTTGAGGTTGTTGTTGTTTTTCAATGTTGAGGTTATTGTTGAATTTGTTGGTGTTTTTCAATGTTGAGGTTGTTGTTGTTTTTCAATGTTGAGGTTGTTGTTGAATTTGATGGTGTTTTTCAATGTTGAGTTAGTTGTTGTTTTTCAATGTTGAGGTTGTTGTTGAATTTGTTGGTGTTTTTCAATGTTGAGGTTGTTGTTGTTTTTCAAAGTTGAGGTTGTTGTTGAATTTGTTGGTGTTTTTCAATGTTGAGGTTGTTGTTGTTTTTCAATGTTGAGGTTGTTGTTGAATATGTTGGTGTTTTTAAATGTTGAGGTTGTTCTTGTTTTTCAATGTTGAGGTTGTTGAATTTGCTGGTGTTTTTCAATCTTGAGTTTGTTGTTGAATTTGTTGGTGTTTTTCAATGTTGAGGTTGTTGTTGAATTTGTTGGTGTTTTTCAATGTTGAGGTTGTTGTTGTTTTTCAATGTTGAGGTTGTTGTTGAGTTTGTTGGTGTTTTTCAATGTTGAGGTCGTTGTTGAATTTGTTGCTGTTTTTCAATGTTGAGGTTGTTGTTGAATTTGTTGGTGTTTTTCAATGTTGAGGTTGTTGTTGTTTTTAAATGTTGAGGTTGTTGTTGAATTTGTTGGTGTTTTTTCAATTTTGAGGTTGTTGGTGTTTTTCAATGTTGAGGTTGTTGTTGAATTTGTTGGTGTTTTTCAATGTCGAGGTTGATGTTGAATTTGTTGGTGTTTTTCAATGTTGAAGTTGTTGTTGAATTTGTTGGTGTTTTTCAATTTCGAGGTTGTTGTTGAATTTGTTGGTGTTTTTCAATGTTGAGGTTGTTGTTGTTTTTCAATGTTGAGGTTGTTGTTGAAATTGTTGGTGCTTTTCAATCTTGAGATTGTTGTTATTTTTCAATGTTGAGGTTGTTGTTGAATTTGTTGGTGTTTTTAAATGTTGAGGTTGTTGTTCAATTTGTTGGTGTTTTTCAATGTTGAGGTTGTTGTTGTTTTTCAATGTTGAGGTTGTTGTTGAATTTGTTGGTGTTTTTCAATGTTGACGTTGTTGTTGTTTTTCAATGTTGAGGTTGTTGTTGAATTTGTTGGTGTTTTTCAATGTTGAGGTTGTTGTTGTTTTTCAATGCAGATGTTGTTGTTGAATTTGTTGCTGTTTTTCAATGTTGAGGTTGTTGTTGAATTTGATGATGTTTTTCAATGTTGAGGTTGTTGTTTTTCAATGTTGAGGTTGTTGTTGAATTTGTTGGTGTTTTTCAATGTTGAGGTTGTTGTTGTTTTTCAATGTTGAGGTTGTTGTTGAATTTGTTGGTGTTTTTCAATGTTGAGGTTGTTGTTGTTTTTCAATGTTGAGGTTGTTGTTGAATTCGTTGGTGTTTTTCAATTTCGAGGTTGTTGTTGAATTTGTTGGTGTTTTTCAATGTTGAGGTTTTGAATTTGTTGGTGTTTTTCAATCTTGAGTTTGTTGTTGAATTTGTTGGTGTTTTTCAATGTTGAGGTAGTTGTTGAATTTGTTGGTGTTTTTCAATGTTGAGGTTGTTGTTGTTTTTCAATGTTGAGGTTGTTGTTGAGTTTGTTGGTGTTTTTCAATGTTGAGGTTGTTGTTGAATTTGTTGGTGTTTTTCAATGTTGAGGTTGTTGTTGAATTTGTTGGTGTTTTTCAATGTTGAGGTTGTTGTTGTTTTTAAATGTTGAGGTTGTTGTTTAATTTGTTGGTGTTTTTTCAATTTTGAGGTTGTTGGTGTTTTTCAATGTTGAGGTTGTTGTTGAATTTGATGGTGTTTTTCAATGTCGAGTTTGTTGTTGACTTTGTTGGTGTTTTTCAATGTTGAAGTTGTTGTTGAATTTGTTGGTGTTTTTCAATTTCGAGGTTGTTGTTGAATTTGTTGGTGTTTTTCAATGTTGAAGTTTTTGTTGAATTTGTTGGTGTTTTTCAAAGTTGAGGTTGTTGTTGTTTTTCAATGTTGAGGTTGTTGTTGAATTTGTTCGTGTTTTTCAATGTTGCGGTTGTTGTTCTTTTTCAATGCTGAGGTTGTTGTTGAATTTGTTGGTGTTTTTCAATGTTGAGGTTGTTGTTGAATTTGTTGGTGTTTTTCAATGTTGAGGTTGTTGTTGTTTTTCAATGTTGAGTTTGTTGTTGAATTTTTTGTTGTTTTTCAATGTTGAGGTTGTTGTTGTTTTTCAATGTTGAGGTTGTTGTTGAATTTGTTGGTGCTTTTCAGTGTTGAGGTTGTTGTTGAATTTGTTGGTGTTTTTCAATGTTGAGGTTCTTGTTGTTTTTCAATGTTTAGGTTGTTGTTGAATTTGTTGGTGTTTTTCAATGTTGAGTTTGCTGTTGTTTTTCAATGTTGAGGTTGTTGTTGAATTTGTTGGTGTTTTTCAATGTTGAGGTTGTTGATATTTTTCAATGTTGAGGTTGTTGTTGAATTTGTTGGTGTTTTTCAATGTTGAGGTTGTTGGTGTTTTAAAATGTTGAGGTTGTTGTTGAATTTGTTGGTGTTTTTCAATGTTGAGGTTGTTGTTGAATTTGTTTTTGTTTTTCAATGTTGAGGTTGTTGTTGTTTTTCAATGTTGAGGTTGTTGTTGAATTTGTTGGTGTTTTTCAATGTTGAGGTTGTTGTTGAATTTGTTGGTGTTTTTCAATGTTGAGGTTGTTGTTGTTTTTCAATGTTGAGGTTGTTGTTGAATTTGTTGGTGTTTTTCAATGTTGAGGTTGTTGTTGTTTTTCAATGTTGAGGTTGTTGTTGAATTTGTTGGTGTTTTTCAATTTCGAGGTTGTTGTTGAATTTGTTGGTGTTTTTCAATGTTGAAGTTGTTGTTGAATTTGTTGGTGTTTTTCAATGTTGAGGTTGTTGTTATTTTTCAATGTTGAGGTTGTTGTTGAATTTGTTGGTGTTTTTCAATGTTGAGGTTGTTGTTGTTTTTCAATGCTGAGGTTGTTGTTGAATTTGTTGGTGTTTTTCAATGTTGAGGTTGTTGTTGAATTTGTTGGTGTTTTTCAATGTTGAGGTTGTTGTTGGTTTTCAATGTTGAGGTTGTTGTTGAATTTGTTGGTGTTTTTCAATGTTGAGGTTGTTGTTGTTTTTCAATGTTGAGGTTGTTGTTGAATTTGTTGGTGTTTTTCAATGTTGAGGTTGTTGTTGAATTTGTTGGTGTTTTTCAATGTTGAGGTTGTTGTTGTTTTTCAATGTTGAGGTTATTGTTGAATTTGTTGGTGTTTTTCAATGTTGAGGTTGTTGTTGTTTTTCAATGTTGAGGTTGTTGTTGAATTTGATGGTGTTTTTCAATGTTGAGTTAGTTGTTGTTTTTCAATGTTGAGGTTGTTGTTGAATTTGTTGGTGTTTTTCAATGTTGAGGTTGTTGTTGTTTTTCAATGTTGAGGTTGTTGTTGTTTTTCAATGTTGAGGTTGTTGTTGAATTTGTTGGTGTTTTTCAATGTTGAGGTTGTTGTTGAATTTGTTGGTGTTTTTCAATGTTGAGGTTGTTGTTGTTTTTCAATGTTGAGGTTGTTGTTGAATTTGTTGGTGTTTTTCAATGTTGAGGTTGTTGTTGTTTTTCAATGTTGAGGTTGTTGTTGAATTTGTTGGTGTTTTTCAATTTCGAGGTTGTTGTTGAATTTGTTGGTGTTTTTCAATGTTGAAGTTGTTGTTGAATTTGTTGGTGTTTTTCAATGTTGAGGTTGTTGTTATTTTTCAATGTTGAGGTTGTTGTTGAATTTGTTGGTGTTTTTCAATGTTGAGGTTGTTGTTGTTTTTCAATGCTGAGGTTGTTGTTGAATTTGTTGGTGTTTTTCAATGTTGAGGTTGTTGTTGAATTTGTTGGTGTTTTTCAATGTTGAGGTTGTTGTTGGTTTTCAATGTTGAGGTTGTTGTTGAATTTGTTGGTGTTTTTCAATGTTGAGGTTGTTGTTGTTTTTCAATGTTGAGGTTGTTGTTGAATTTGTTGGTGTTTTTCAATGTTGAGGTTGTTGTTGAATTTGTTGGTGTTTTTCAATGTTGAGGTTGTTGTTGTTTTTCAATGTTGAGGTTATTGTTGAATTTGTTGGTGTTTTTCAATGTTGAGGTTGTTGTTGTTTTTCAATGTTGAGGTTGTTGTTGAATTTGATGGTGTTTTTCAATGTTGAGTTAGTTGTTGTTTTTCAATGTTGAGGTTGTTGTTGAATTTGTTGGTGTTTTTCAATGTTGAGGTTGTTGTTGTTTTTCAATGTTGAGGTTGTTGTTGAATATGTTGGTGTTTTTCAATGTTGAGGTTGTTCTTGTTTTTCAATGTTGAGGTTGTTGAATTTGCTGGTGTTTTTCAATCTTGAGTTTGTTGTTGAATTTGTTGGTGTTTTTCAATGTTGAGGTTGTTGTTGAATTTGTTGGCGTTTTTCAATGTTGAGGTTGTTGTTGTTTTTCAATGTTGAGGTTGTTGTTGAGTTTGTTGGTGTTTTTCAATGTTGAGGTCGTTGTTGAATTTGTTGCTGTTTTTCAATGTTGAGGTTGTTGTTGAATTTGTTGGTGTTTTTCAATGTTGAGGTTGTTGTTGTTTTTAAATGTTGAGGTTGTTGTTGAATTTGTTGGTGTTTTTTCAATTTTGAGGTTGTTGGTGTTTTTCAATGTTGAGGTTGTTGTTGAATTTGATGGTGTTTTTCAATGTCGAGGTTGATGTTGAATTTGTTGGTGTTTTTCAATGTTGAAGTTGTTGTTGAATTTGTTGGTGTTTTTCAATTTCGAGGTTGTTGTTGAATTTGTTGGTGTTTTTCAATGTTGAGGTTGTTGTTGTTTTTCAATGTTGAGGTTGTTGTTGAAATTGTTGGTGCTTTTCAATCTTGAGATTGTTGTTATTTTTCAATGTTGAGGTTGTTGTTGAATTTGTTGGTGTTTTTAAATGTTGAGGTTGTTGTTCAATTTGTTGGTGTTTTTCAATGTTGAGGTTGTTGTTGTTTTTCAATGTTGAGGTTGTTGTTGAATTTGTTGGTGTTTTTCAATGTTGACGTTGTTGTTGTTTTTCAATGTTGAGGTTGTTGTTGAATTTGTTGGTGTTTTTCAATGTTGAGGTTGTTGTTGTTTTTCAATGCAGATGTTGTTGTTGAATTTGTTGCTGTTTTTCAATGTTGAGGTTGTTGTTGAATTTGATGGTGTTTTTCAATGTTGAGGTTGTTGTTTTTCAATGTTGAGGTTGTTGTTGAATTTGTTGGTGTTTTTCAATGTTGAGGTTGTTGTTGTTTTTCAATGTTGAGGTTGTTGTTGAATTTGTTGGTGTTTTTCAATGTTGAGGTTGTTGTTGTTTTTCAATGTTGAGGTTGTTGTTGAATTCGTTGGTGTTTTTCAATTTCGAGGTTGTTGTTGAATTTGTTGGTGTTTTTCAATGTTGAGGTTTTGAATTTGTTGGTGTTTTTCAATCTTGAGTTTGTTGTTGAATTTGTTGGTGTTTTTCAATGTTGAGGTAGTTGTTGAATTTGTTGGTGTTATTCAATGTTGAGGTTGTTGTTGTTTTTCAATGTTGAGGTTGTTGTTGAGTTTGTTGGTGTTTTTCAATGTTGAGGTTGTTGTTGAATTTGTTGGTGTTTTTCAATGTTGAGGTTGTTGTTGAATTTGTTGGTGTTTTTCAATGTTGAGGTTGTTGTTGTTTTTAAATGTTGAGGTTGTTGTTTAATTTGTTGGTGTTTTTTCAATTTTGAGGTTGTTGGTGTTTTTCAATGTTGAGGTTGTTGTTGAATTTGATGGTGTTTTTCAATGTCGAGTTTGTTGCTAACTTTGTTGGTGTTTTTCAATGTTGAAGTTGTTGTTGAACTTGTTGGTGTTTTTCAATTTCGAGGTTGTTGTTGAATTTGTTGGTGTTTTTCAATGTTGAAGTTTTTGTTGAATTTGTTGGTGTTATTCAAAGTTGAGGTTGTTGTTTTTCAATGTTGAGGTTGTGGTTGAATTTGTTGGTGTTTTTCAATGTTGCGGTTGTTGTTGTTTTTCAATGCTGAGGTTGTTGTTGAATTTGTTGGTGTTTTTCAATGTTGAGGTTGTTGTTGAATTTGTTGGTGTTTTTCAATGTTGAGGTTGTTGTTGTTTTTCAATGTTGAGGTTGTTGTTGAATTTTTTGTTGTTTTTCAATGTTGAGGTTGTTGTTGTTTTTCAATGTTGAGGTTGTTGTTGAATTTGTTGGTGTTTTTCAGTGTTGAGGTTGTTGTTGAATTTGTTGGTGTTTTTCAAAGTTGAGGTTTCTGTTGTTTTTCAATGTTGAGGTTGTTCTTGAATTTGTTTATGTTTTTCAATGTTGAGTTTGTTGTTGTTTTTCATTGTTGAGGTCGTTGTTGAATTTGTTGGTGTTTTTCAATGTTGAGGTTGTTGTTGTTTTTCAATGTTGAGGTTGTTGTTGAATTTGTTGGTGTTTTTCAATGTTGAGGTTGTTGGTGTTTTTCAATGTTGAGGTTTTTGTTGAATTTGTTGGTGTTTTTCAATGTTGAGGTTGTTGTTGAATTTGTTGGTGTTTTTCAATGTTGAGGTTGTTGTTGTTTTTCAATGTTGAGGTTGTTGTTGAATTTGTTGGTGTTTTTCAATGTTGAGGTTGTTGTTGAATTTGTTGGTGTTTTTCAATGTTGAGGTTGTTGCTGTTTTTCACTGTTGAGGTTGTTGTTTAATTTGTTGGTGTTTTTCAATGTTGAGGTTGTTATTGTTTTTCAATGTTGAGGTTGTTGTTGAATTTGTTGGTGTTTTTCAATGTTGAGGTTGTTGTTGAATTTGTTGGTGTTTTTCAATGTTGAGGTTGTTGTTGTTTTTCACTGTTGAGTTTGTTGTTTAATTTGTTGGTGTTTTTCAATGTTGAGGTTGTTATTGTTTTTCAATGTTGAGGTTGTTGTTGAATTTGTTGGTGTTTTTCAATGTTGAGGTTGTTGTTGTTTTTCAATGTTGAGGTTGTTGTTGAATTTGTTGGTGTTTTTCAATTTCGAGGTTGTTGTTGAATTTGTTGGTGTTTTTCAATGTTGAAGTTGTTGTTGAATTTGTTGGTGTTTTTCAATGTTGAGGTTGTTGTTATTTTTCAATGTTGAGGTTGTTGTTGAATTTGTTGGTGTTTTTCAATGTTGAGGTTGTTGTTGTTTTTCAATGCTGAGGTTGTTGTTGAATTTGTTGGTGTTTTTCAATGTTGAGGTTGTTGTTGAATTTGTTGGTGTTTTTCAATGTTGAGGTTGTTGTTGTTTTTCAATGTTGAGGTTGTTTTTGAATTTGTTGGTGTTTTTCAATGTTGAGGTTGTTGTTGTTTTTCAATGTTGAGGTTGTTGTTGAATTTGTTGGTGTTTTTCAATGTTGAGGTTGTTGTTGAATTTGTTGGTGTTTTTCAATGTTGAGGTTGTTGTTGTTTTTCAATGTTGAGGTTATTGTTGAATTTGTTGGTGTTTTTCAATGTTGAGGTTGTTGTTGTTTTTCAATGTTGAGGTTGTTGTTGAATTTGATGGTGTTTTTCAATGTTGAGTTTGTTGTTGTTTTTCAATGTTGAGGTTGTTGTTGAATTTGTTGGTGTTTTTCAATGTTGAGGTTGTTGTTGTTTTTCAATGTTGAGGTTGTTGTTGAATTTGTTGGTGTTTTTCAATGTTGAGGTTGTTGTTGAATTTGTTGGTGTTTTTCAATGTTGAGGTTGTTGTTGTTTTTAAATGTTGAGGTTGTTGTTGAATTTGTTGGTGTTTTTTCAATTTTGAGGTTGTTGGTGTTTTTCAAAGTTGAGGTTGTTGTTCAATTTGATGGTGTTTTTCAATGTCGAGGTTGTTGTTGAATTTGTTGGTGTTTTTCAATGTTGAAGTTGTTGTTGAATTTGTTGGTGTTTTTCAATTTCGAGGTTGTTGTTGAATTTGTTGGTGTTTTTCAATGTTGAGGTTGTTGTTGTTTTTCAATGTTGAGGATGTTGTTGAAATTGTTGGTGCTTTTCAATCTTGAGATTGTTGTTATTTTTCAATGTTGAGGTTGTTGTTGAATTTGTTGGTGTTTTTAAATGTTGAGGTTGTTGTTCAATTTGTTGGTGTTTTTCAATGTTGAGGTTGTTGTTGTTTTTCAATGTTGAGGTTGTTGTTGATTTTGTTGGTGTTTTTCAATGTTGAGGTTGTTGTTGAATTTGTTGGTGTTTTTCAATGTTGAGGTTGTTGTTGTTTTTCAATGTTGAGGTTGTTGTTGAATTTGATGGTGTTTTTCAATGTTGAGTTTGTTGTTGTTTTTCAATGTTGAGGTTGTTGTTGAATTTGTTGGTGTTTTTCAATGTTGAGGTTGTTGTTGTTTTTCAATGTTGAGGTTGTTGTTGAATTTGTTGGTGTTTTTCAATGTTGAGGTTGTTGTTGTTTTTCAATGTTGAGGTTGTTGTTGAATATGTTGCTGTTTTTCAATGTTGAGGTTGTTGTTGTTTTTCAATGTTGAGGTTGTTGAATTTGTTGGTGTTTTTCAATCTTGAGTTTGTTGTTGAATTTGTTGGTGTTTTTCAATGTTGAGGTTGTTGTTGAATTTGTTGGTGTTTTTCAATGTTGAGGTTGTTGTTGTTTTTCAATGTTGAGGTTGTTGTTGAGTTTGTTGGTGTTTTTCAATGTTGAGGTCGTTGTTGAATTTGTTGGTGTTTTTCAATGTTGAGGTTGTTGTTGTTTTTCAATGTTGAGGTTGTTGTTGAATTTGTTGGTGTTTTTCAATGTTGAGGTTGTTGTTGAATTTGTTGGTGTTTTTCAATGTTGAGGTTGTTGTTGTTTTTCAATGTTGAGGTTATTGTTGAATTTGTTGGTGTTTTTCAATGTTGAGGTTGTTGTTGTTTTTCAATGTTGAGGTTGTTGTTGAATTTGATGGTGTTTTTCAATGTTGAGTTTGTTGTTGTTTTTCAATGTTGAGGTTGTTGTTGAATTTGTTGGTGTTTTTCAATGTTGAGGTTGTTGTTGTTTTTCAATGTTGAGGTTGTTGTTGAATTTGTTGGTGTTTTTCAATGTTGAGGTTGTTGTTGTTTTTCAATGTTGAGGTTGTTGTTGAATATGTTGGTGTTTTTCAATGTTGAGGTTGTTGTTGTTTTTCAATGTTGAGGTTGTTGAATTTGTTGGTGTTTTTCAATCTTGAGTTTGTTGTTGAATTTGTTGGTATTTTTCAATGTTGAGGTTGTTGTTGAATTTGTTGGTGTTTTTCAATGTTGAGGTTGTTGTTGTTTTTCAATGTTGAGGTTGTTGTTGAGTTTGTTGGTGTTTTTCAATGTTGAGGTCGTTGTTGAATTTGTTGCTGTTTTTCAATGTTGAGGTTGTTGTTGAATTTGTTGGTGTTTTTCAATGTTGAGGTTGTTGTTGTTTTTAAATGTTGAGGTTGTTGTTGAATTTGTTGGTGTTTTTTCAATTTTGAGGTTGTTGGTTTTTTTCAATGTTGAGGTTGTTGTTGAATTTGATGTTGTTTTTCAATGTCGAGGTTGTTGTTGAATTTGTTGGTGTTTTTCAATGTTGAAGTTGTTGTTGAATTTGTTAGTGTTTTTCAATTTCGAGGTTGTTGTTGAATTTGTTGGTGTTTTTCAATGTTGAGGTTGTTGTTGTTTTTCAATGTTGAGGTTGTTGTTGAAATTGTTGGTGCTTTTCAATCTTGAGATTGTTGTTATTTTTCAATGTTGAGGTTGTTGTTGAATTTGTTGGTGTTTTTAAATGTTGAGGTTGTTGTTCAATTTGTTGGTGTTTTTCAATGTTGAGGTTGTTGTTGTTTTTCAATGTTGAGGTTGTTGTTGAATTTGTTGGTGTTTTTCAATGTTGACGTTGTTGTTGTTTTTCAATGTTGAGGTTGTTGTTGAATTTGTTGGTGTTTTTCAATGTTGAGGTTGTTGTTGTTTTTCAATGCAGAGGTTGTTGTTGAATTTGTTGCTGTTTTTCAATGTTGAGGTTGTTGTTGAATTTGATGGTGTTTTTCAATGTTGAGGTTGTTGTTGTTTTTCAATGTTGAGGTTGTTGTTGAATTTGTTGGTGTTTTTCAATGTTGAGGTTGTTGTTGTTTTTCAATGTTGAGGTTGTTGTTGAATTTGTTGGTGTTTTTCAATGTTGAGGTTGTTGTTGTTTTTCAATGTTGAGGTTGTTGTTGAATTCGTTGGTGTTTTTCAATTTCGAGGTTGTTGTTGAATTTGTTGGTGTTTTTCAATGTTGAGGTTTTGAATTTGTTGGTGTTTTTCAATCTTGAGTTTGTTGTTGAATTTGTTGGTGTTTTTCAATGTTGAGGTTGTTGTTGAATTTGTTGGTGTTTTTCAATGTTGAGGTTGTTGTTGTTTTTCAATGTTGAGGTTGTTGTTGAGTTTGTTGGTGTTTTTCAATGTTGAGGTTGTTGTTGAATTTGTTGGTGTTTTTCAATGTTGAGGTTGTTGTTGAATTTGTTGGTGTTTTTCAATGTTGAGGTTGTTGTTGTTTTTAAATGTTGAGGTTGTTGTTTAATTTGTTGGTGCTTTTTCAATTTTGAGGTTGTTGGTGTTTTTCAATGTTGAGGTTGTTGTTGAATTTGATGGTGTTTTTCAATGTCGAGCTTGTTGCTAACTTTGTTGGTGTTTTTCAATGTTGAAGTTGTTGTTGAACTTGTTGGTGTTTTTCAATTTCGAGGTTGTTGTTGAATTTGTTGGTGTTTTTCAATGTTGAAGTTTTTGTTGAATTTGTTGGTGTTATTCAAAGTTGAGGTTGTTGTTTTTCAATGTTGAGGTTGTTGTTGAATTTGTTGGTGTTTTTCAATGTTGCGGTTGTTGTTGTTTTTCAATGCTGAGGTTGTTGTTGAATTTGTTGGTGTTTTTCAATGTTGAGGTTGTTGTTGAATTTGTTGGTGTTTTTCAATGTTGAGGTTGTTGTTGTTTTTCAATGTTGAGGTTGTTGTTGAATTTTTTGTTGTTTTTCAATGTTGAGGTTGTTGTTGTTTTTCAATGTTGAGGTTGTTGTTGAATTTGTTGGTGTTTTTCAGTGTTGAGGTTGTTGTTGAATTTGTTGGTGTTTTTCAAAGTTGAGGTTTCTGTTGTTTTTCAATGTTGAGGTTGTTCTTGAATTTGTTTATGTTTTTCAATGTTGAGTTTGTTGTTGTTTTTCATTGTTGAGGTTGTTGTTGAATTTGTTGGTGTTTTTCAATGTTGAGGTTGTTGTTGTTTTTCAATGTTGAGGTTGTTGTTGAATTTGTTGGTGTTTTTCAATGTTGAGGTTGTTGGTGTTTTTCAATGTTGAGGTTTTTGTTGAATTTGTTGGTGTTTTTCAATGTTGAGGTTGTTGTTGAATTTGTTGGTGTTTTTCAATGTTGAGGTTGTTGTTGTTTTTCAATGTTGAGGTTGTTGTTGAATTTGTTGGTGTTTTTCAATGTTGAGGTTGTTGTTGAATTTGTTGGTGTTTTTCAATGTTGAGGTTGTTGTTGTTTTTCACTGTTGAGGTTGTTGTTTAATTTGTTGGTGTTTTTCAATGTTGAGGTTGTTATTGTTTTTCAATGTTGAGGTTGTTGTTGAATTTGTTGGTGTTTTTCAATGTTGAGGTTGTTGTTGTTTTTCAATGTTGAGGTTGTTGTTGAATTTGTTGGTGTTTTTCAATTTCGAGGTTGTTGTTGAATTTGTTGGTGTTTTTCAATGTTGAAGTTGTTGTTGAATTTGTTGGTGTTTTTCAATGTTGAGGTTGTTGTTATTTTTCAATGTTGAGGTTGTTGTTGAATTTGTTGGTGTTTTTCAATGTTGAGGTTGTTGTTGTTTTTCAATGCTGAGGTTGTTGTTGAATTTGTTGGTGTTTTTCAATGTTGAGGTTGTTGTTGAATTTGTTGGTGTTTTTCAATGTTGAGGTTGTTGTTGTTTTTCAATGTTGAGGTTGTTTTTGAATTTGTTGGTGTTTTTCAATGTTGAGGTTGTTGTTGTTTTTCAATGTTGAGGTTGTTGTTGAATTTGTTGGTGTTTTTCAATGTTGAGGTTGTTGTTGAATTTGTTGGTGTTTTTCAATGTTGAGGTTGTTGTTGTTTTTCAATGTTGAGGTTGTTGTTGAATTTGTTGGTGTTTTTCAATGTTGAGGTTGTTGTTGAATTTGTTGGTGTTTTTCAATGTTGAGGTTGTTGTTGTTTTTCAATGTTGAGGTTATTGTTGAATTTGTTGGTGTTTTTCAATGTTGAGGTTGTTGTTGTTTTTCAATGTTGAGGTTGTTGTTGAATTTGATGGTGTTTTTCAATGTTGAGTTTGTTGTAGTTTTTCAATGTTGAGGTTGTTGTTGAATTTGTTGGTGTTTTTCAATGTTGAGGTTGTTGTTGTTTTTCAATGTTGAGGTTGTTGTTGAATTTGTTGGTGTTTTTCAATGTTGAGGTTGTTGTTGTTTTTCAATGTTGAGGTTGTTGTTGAATATGTTGGTGTTTTTCAATGTTGAGGTTGTTGTTGTTTTTCAATGTTGAGGTTGTTGAATTTGTTGGTGTTTTTCAATCTTGAGTTTGTTGTTGAATTTGTTGGTATTTTTCAATGTTGAGGTTGTTGTTGAATTTGTTGGTGTTTTTCAATGTTGAGGTTGTTGTTGTTTTTCAATGTTGAGCTTGTTGTTGAGTTTGTTGGTGTTTTTCAATGTTGAGGTCGTTGTTGAATTTGTTGCTGTTTTTCAATGTTGAGGTTGTTGTTGAATTTGTTGGTGTTTTTCAATGTTGAGGTTGTTGTTGTTTTTAAATGTTGAGGTTGTTGTTGAATTTGTTGGTGTTTTTTCAATTTTGAGGTTGTTGGTGTTTTTCAATGTTGAGGTTGTTGTTGAATTTGATGGTGTTTTTCAATGTCGAGGTTGTTGTTGAATTTGTTGGTGTTTTTCAATGTTGAAGTTGTTGTTGAATTTGTTGGTGTTTTTCAATTTCGAGGTTGTTGTTGAATTTGTTGGTGTTTTTCAATGTTGAGGTTGTTGTTGTTTTTCAATGTTGAGGTTGTTGTTGAAATTGTTGGTGCTTTTCAATCTTGAGATTGTTGTTATTTTTCAATGTTGAGGTTGTTGTTGAATTTGTTGGTGTTTTTAATTGTTGAGGTTGTTGTTCAATTTGTTGGTGTTTTTCAATGTTGAGGTTGTTGTTGTTTTTCAATGTTGAGGTTGTTGTTGAATTTGTTGGTGTTTTTCAATGTTGACGTTGTTGTTGTTTTTCAATGTTGAGGTTGTTGTTGAATTTGTTGGTGTTTTTCAATGTTGAGGTTGTTGTTGTTTTTCAATGCAGAGGTTGTTGTTGAAATTGTTGCTGTTTTTCAATGTTGAGGTTGTTGTTGAATTTGATGGTGTTTTTCAATGTTGAGGTTGTTGTTGTTTTTCAATGTTGAGGTTGTTGTTGAATTTGTTGGTGTTTTTCAATGTTGAGGTTGTTGTTGAATGTGTTGGTGTTTTTCAATGTTGAGGTTGTTGTTGTTTTTCAATGTTGAGGTTGTTGTTGAATTCGTTGTTGTTTTTCAATGTTGAGGTTGTTGTTGAATTTGTTGGTGTTTTTCAATGTTGAGGTTTTGAATTTGTTGGTGTTTTTCAATCTTGAGTTTGTTGTTGAATTTGTTGGTGTTTTTCAATGTTGAGGTTGTTGTTGAATTTGTTGGTGTTTTTCAATGTTGAGGTTGTTGTTGTTTTTCAATGTTGAGGTTGTTGTTGAGTTTGTTGGTGTTTTTCAATGTTGAGGTTGTTGTTGAATTTGTTGGTGTTTTTCAATGTTGAGGTTGTTGTTGAATTTGTTGGTGTTTTTCAATGTTGAGGTTGTTGTTGTTTTTAAATGTTGAGGTTGTTGTTTAATTTGTTGGTGTTTTTTCAATTTTGAGGTTGTTGGTGTTTTTCAATGTTGAGGTTGTTGTTGAATTTGATGGTGTTTTTCAATGTCGAGTTTGTTGCTAACTTTGTTGGTGTTTTTCAATGTTGAAGTTGTTGTTGAACTTGTTGGTGTTTTTCAATTTCGAGGTTGTTGTTGAATTTGTTGGTGTTTTTCAATGTTGAAGTTTTTGTTGAATTTGTTGGTGTTATTCAAAGTTGAGGTTGTTGTTTTTCAATGTTGAGGTTGTTGTTGAATTTGTTGGTGTTTTTCAATGTTGCGGTTGTTGTTGTTTTTCAATGCTGAGGTTGTTGTTGAATTTGTTGGTGTTTTTCAATGTTGAGGTTGTTGTTGAATTTGTTGGTGTTTTTCAATGTTGAGGTTGTTGTTGTTTTTCAATGTTGAGGTTGTTGTTGAATTTTTTGTTGTTTTTCAATGTTGAGGTTGTTGTTGTTTTTCAATGTTGAGGTTGTTGTTGAATTTGTTGGTGTTTTTCAGTGTTGAGGTTGTTGTTGAATTTGTTGGTGTTTTTCAAAGTTGAGGTTTCTGTTGTTTTTCAATGTTGAGGTTGTTCTTGAATTTGTTTATGTTTTTCAATGTTGAGTTTGTTGTTGTTTTTCATTGTTGAGGTTGTTGTTGAATTTGTTGGTGTTTTTCAATGTTGAGGTTGTTGTTGTTTTTCAATGTTGAGGTTGTTGTTGAATTTGTTGGTGTTTTTCAATGTTGAGGTTGTTGGTGTTTTTCAATGTTGAGGTTTTTGTTGAATTTGTTGGTGTTTTTCAATGTTGAGGTTGTTGTTGAATTTGTTGGTGTTTTTCAATGTTGAGGTTGTTGTTGTTTTTCAATGTTGAGGTTGTTGTTGAATTTGTTGGTGTTTTTCAATGTTGAGGTTGTTGTTGAATTTGTTGGTGTTTTTCAATGTTGAGGTTGTTGTTGTTTTTCACTGTTGAGGTTGTTGTTTAATTTGTTGGTGTTTTTCAATGTTGAGGTTGTTATTGTTTTTCAATGTTGAGGTTGTTGTTGAATTTGTTGGTGTTTTTCAATGTTGAGGTTGTTGTTGTTTTTCAATGTTGAGGTTGTTGTTGAATTTGTTGGTGTTTTTCAATTTCGAGGTTGTTGTTGAATTTGTTGGTGTTTTTCAATGTTGAAGTTGTTGTTGAATTTGTTGGTGTTTTTCAATGTTGAGGTTGTTGTTATTTTTCAATGTTGAGGTTGTTTTTGAATTTGTTGGTGTTTTTCAATGTTGAGGTTGTTGTTGTTTTTCAATGTTGAGGTTGTTGTTGAATTTGTTGGTGTTTTTCAATGTTGAGGTTGTTGTTGAATTTGTTGGTGTTTTTCAATGTTGAGGTTGTTGTTGTTTTTCAATGTTGAGGTTATTGTTGAATTTGTTGGTGTTTTTCAATGTTGAGGTTGTTGTTGTTTTTCAATGTTGAGGTTGTTGTTGAATTTGATGGTGTTTTTCAATGTCGAGTTTGTTGCTAACTTTGTTGGTGTTTTTCAATGTTGAAGTTGTTGTTGAACTTGTTGGTGTTTTTCAATTTCGAGGTTGTTGTTGAATTTGTTGGTGTTTTTCAATGTTGAAGTTTTTGTTGAATTTGTTGGTGTTATTCAAAGTTGAGGTTGTTGTTTTTCAATGTTGAGGTTGTTGTTGAATTTGGTGGTGTTTTTCAATGTTGCGGTTGTTGTTGTTTTTCAATGCTGAGGTTGTTGTTGAATTTGTTGGTGTTTTTCAATGTTGAGGTTGTTGTTGAATTTGTTGGTGTTTTTCAATGTTGAGGTTGTTGTTGTTTTTCAATGTTGAGGTTGTTGTTGAATTTTTTGTTGTTTTTCAATGTTGAGGTTGTTGTTGTTTTTCAATGTTGAGGTTGTTGTTGAATTTGTTGGTGTTTTTCAGTGTTGAGGTTGTTGTTGAATTTGTTGGTGTTTTTCAAAGTTGAGGTTTCTGTTGTTTTTCAATGTTGAGGTTGTTCTTGAATTTGTTTATGTTTTTCAATGTTGAGTTTGTTGTTGTTTTTCATTGTTGAGGTTGTTGTTGAATTTGTTGGTGTTTTTCAATGTTGAGGTTGTTGTTGTTTTTCAATGTTGAGGTTGTTGTTGAATTTGTTGGTGTTCTTCAATGTTGAGGTTGTTGGTGTTTTTCAATGTTGAGGTTTTTGTTGAATTTGTTGGTGTTTTTCAATGTTGAGGTTGTTGTTGAATTTGTTGGTGTTTTTCAATGTTGAGGTTGTTGTTGTTTTTCAATGTTGAGGTTGTTGTTGAATTTGTTGGTGTTTTTCAATGTTGAGGTTGTTGTTGAATTTGTTGGTGTTTTTCAATGTTGAGGTTGTTGTTGTTTTTCACTGTTGAGGTTGTTGTTTAATTTGTTGGTGTTTTTCAATGTTGAGGTTGTTATTGTTTTTCAATGTTGAGGTTGTTGTTGAATTTGTTGGTGTTTTTCAATGTTGAGGTTGTTGTTGTTTTTCAATGTTGAGGTTGTTGTTGAATTTGTTGGTGTTTTTCAATTTCGAGGTTGTTGTTGAATTTGTTGGTGTTTTTCAATGTTGAAGTTGTTGTTGAATTTGTTGGTGTTTTTCAATGTTGAGGTTGTTGTTATTTTTCAATGTTGAGGTTGTTGTTGAATTTGTTGGTGTTTTTCAATGTTGAGGTTGTTGTTGTTTTTCAATGCTGAGGTTGTTGTTGAATTTGTTGGTGTTTTTCAATGTTGAGGTTGTTGTTGAATTTGTTGGTGTTTTTCAATGTTGAGGTTGTTGTTGTTTTTCAATGTTGAGGTTGTTTTTGAATTTGTTGGTGTTTTTCAATGTTGAGGTTGTTGTTGTTTTTCAATGTTGAGGTTGTTGTTGAATTTGTTGGTGTTTTTCAATGTTGAGGTTGTTGTTGAATTTGTTGGTGTTTTTCAATGTTGAGGTTGTTGTTGTTTTTCAATGTTGAGGTTATTGTTGAATTTGTTGGTGTTTTTCAATGTTGAGGTTGTTGTTGTTTTTCAATGTTGAGGTTGTTGTTGAATTTGATGGTGTTTTTCAATGTTGAGTTTGTTGTTGTTTTTCAATGTTGAGGTTGTTGTTGAATTTGTTGGTGTTTTTCAATGTTGAGGTTGTTGTTGTTTTTCAATGTTGAGGTTGTTGTTGAATTTGTTGGTGTTTTTCAATGTTGAGGTTGTTGTTGAATTTGTTGGTGTTTTTCAATGTTGAGGTTGTTGTTGTTTTTAAATGTTGAGGTTGTTGTTGAATTTGTTGGTGTTTTTTCAATTTTGAGGTTGTTGGTGTTTTTCAATGTTGAGGTTGTTGTTCAATTTGATGGTGTTTTTCAATGTCGAGGTTGTTGTTGAATTTGTTGGTGTTTTTCAATGTTGAAGTTGTTGTTGAATTTGTTGGTGTTTTTCAATTTCGAGGTTGTTGTTGAATTTGTTGGTGTTTTTCAATGTTGAGGTTGTTGTTGTTTTTCAATGTTGAGGTTGTTGTTGAAATTGTTGGTGCTTTTCAATCTTGAGATTGTTGTTATTTTTCAATGTTGAGGTTGTTGTTGAATTTGTTGGTGTTTTTAAATGTTGAGGTTGTTGTTCAATTTGTTGGTGTTTTTCAATGTTGAGGTTGTTGTTGTTTTTCAATGTTGAGGTTGTTGTTGAATTTGTTGGTGTTTTTCAATGTTGAGGTTGTTGTTGAATTTGTTGGTGTTTTTCAATGTTGAGGTTGTTGTTGTTTTTCAATGTTGAGGTTGTTGTTGAATTTGATGGTGTTTTTCAATGTTGAGTTTGTTGTTGTTTTTCAATGTTGAGGTTGTTGTTGAATTTGTTGGTGTTTTTCAATGTTGAGGTTGTTGTTGTTTTTCAATGTTGAGGTTGTTGTTGAATTTGTTGGTGTTTTTCAATGTTGAGGTTGTTGTTGTTTTTCAATGTTGAGGTTGTTGTTGAATATGTTGGTGTTTTTCAATGTTGAGGTTGTTGTTGTTTTTCAATGTTGAGGTTGTTGAATTTGTTGGTGTTTTTCAATCTTGAGTTTGTTGTTGAATTTGTTGGTGTTTTTCAATGTTGAGGTTGTTGTTGAATTTGTTGGTGTTTTTCAATGTTGAGGTTGTTGTTGTTTTTCAATGTTGAGGTTGTTGTTGAGTTTGTTGGTGTTTTTCAATGTTGAGGTCGTTGTTGAATTTGTTGGTGTTTTTCAATGTTGAGGTTGTTGTTGAATTTGTTGGTGTTTTTCAATGTTGAGGTTGTTGTTGTTTTTAAATGTTGAGGTTGCTGTTGAATTTGTTGGTGTTTTTTCAATTTTGAGGTTGTTGGTGTTTTTCAATGTTGAGGTTGTTGTTGAATTTGATGGTGTTTTTCAATGTCGAGGTTGTTGTTGAATTTGTTGGTGTTTTTCAATGTTGAAGTTGTTGTTGAATTTGTTGGTGTTTTTCAATTTCGAGGTTGTTGTTGAATTTGTTGGTGTTTTTCAATGTTGAGGTTGTTGTTGTTTTTCAATGTTGAGGCTGTTGTTGAAATTGTTGGTGCTTTTCAATCTTGAGATTGTTGTTATTTTTCAATGTTGAGGTTGTTGTTGAATTTGTTGGTGTTTTTAAATGTTGAGGTTGTTGTTCAATTTGTTGGTGTTTTTCAATGTTGAGGTTGTTGTTGTTTTTCAATGTTGAGGTTGTTGTTGAATTTGTTGGTGTTTTTCAATGTTGACGTTGTTGTTGTTTTTCAATGTTGAGGTTGTTGTTGAATTTGTTGGTGTTTTTCAATGTTGAGGTTGTTGTTGTTTTTCAATGCAGAGGTTGTTGTTGAATTTGTTGCTGTTTTTCAATGTTGAGGTTGTTGTTGAATTTGATGGTGTTTTTCAATGTTGAGGTTGTTGTTGTTTTTCAATGTTGAGGTTGTTGTTGAATTTGTTGGTGTTTTTCAATGTTGAGGTTGTTGTTGTTTTTCAATGTTGAGGTTGTTGTTGAATTTGTTGGTGTTTTTCAATGTTGAGGTTGTTGTTGTTTTTCAATGTTGAGGTTGTTGTTGAATTCGTTGGTGTTTTTCAATTTCGAGGTTGTTGTTGAATTTGTTGGTGTTTTTCAATGTTGAGGTTTTGAATTTGTTGGTGTTTTTCAATCTTGAGTTTGTTGTTGAATTTGTTGGTGTTTTTCAATGTTGAGGTTGTTGTTGAATTTGTTGGTGTTTTTCAATGTTGAGGTTGTTGTTGTTTTTCAATGTTGAGGTAGTTGTTGAGTTTGTTGGTGTTTTTCAATGTTGAGGTTGTTGTTGAATTTGTTGGTGTTTTTCAAAGTTGAGGTTGTTGTTGAATTTGTTGGTGTTTTTCAATGTTGAGGTTGTTGTTGTTTTTAAATGTTGAGGTTGTTGTTTAATTTGTTGGTGTTTTTTCAATTTTGAGGTTGTTGGTGTTTTTCAATGTTGAGGTTGTTGTTGAATTTGATGGTGTTTTTCAATGTCGAGTTTGTTGCTAACTTTGTTGGTGTTTTTCAATGTTGAAGTTGTTGTTGAACTTGTTGGTGTTTTTCAATTTCGAGGTTGTTGTTGAATTTGTTGGTGTTTTTCAATGTTGAAGTTTTTGTTGAATTTGTTGGTGTTATTCAAAGTTGAGGTTGTTGTTTTTCAATGTTGAGGTTGTTGTTGAATTTGTTGGTGTTTTTCAATGTTGCGGTTGTTGTTGTTTTTCAATGCTGAGGTTGTTGTTGAATTTGTTGGTGTTTTTCAATGTTGAGGTTGTTGTTGAATTTGTTGGTGTTTTTCAATGCTGAGGTTGTTGTTGTTTTTCAATGTTGAGGTTGTTGTTGAATTTTTTGTTGTTTTTCAATGTTGAGGTTGTTGTTGTTTTTCAATGTTGAGGTTGTTGTTGAATTTGTTGGTGTTTTTCAGTGTTGAGGTTGTTGTTGAATTTGTTGGTGTTTTTCAAAGTTGAGGTTTCTGTTGTTTTTCAATGTTGAGGTTGTTCTTGAATTTGTTTATGTTTTTCAATGTTGAGTTTGTTGTTGTTTTTCATTGTTGAGGTTATTGTTGAATTTGTTGGTGTTTTTCAATGTTGAGGTTGTTGTTGTTTTTCAATGTTGAGGTTGTTGTTGAATTTGTTGGTGTTTTTCAATGTTGAGGTTGTTGGTGTTTTTCAATGTTGTGGTTTTTGTTGAATTTGTTGGTGTTTTTCAATGTTGAGGTTGTTGTTGAATTTGTTGGTGTTTTTCAATGTTGAGGTTGTTGTTGTTTTTCAATGTTGAGGTTGTTGTTGAATTTGTTGGTGTTTTTCAATGTTGAGGTTGTTGTTGAATTTGTTGGTGTTTTTCAATGTTGAGGTTGTTGTTGTTTTTCACTGTTGAGGTTGTTGTTTAATTTGTTGGTGTTTTTCAATGTTGAGGTTGTTATTGTTTTTCAATGTTGAGGTTGTTGTTGAATTTGTTGGTGTTTTTCAATGTTGAGGTTGTTGTTGTTTTTCAATGTTGAGGTTGTTGTTGAATTTGTTGGTGTTTTTCAATTTCGAGGTTGTTGTTGAATTTGTTGGTGTTTTTCAATGTTGAAGTTGTTGTTGAATTTGTTGGTGTTTTTCAATGTTGAGGTTGTTGTTATTTTTCAATGTTGAGGTTGTTGTTGAATTTGTTGGTGTTTTTCAATGTTGAGGTTGTTGTTGTTTTTCAATGCTGAGGTTGTTGTTGAATTTGTTGGTGTTTTTCAATGTTGAGGTTGTTGTTGAATTTGTTGGTGTTTTTCAATGTTGAGGTTGTTGTTGTTTTTCAATGTTGAGGTTGTTTTTGAATTTGTTGGTGTTTTTCAATGTTGAGGTTGTTGTGGTTTTTCAATGTTGAGGTTGTTGTTGAATTTGTTGGTGTTTTTCAATGTTGAGGTTGTTGTTGAATTTGTTGGTGTTTTTCAATGTTGAGGTTGTTGTTGTTTTTCAATGTTGAGGTTATTGTTGAATTTGTTGGTGTTTTTCAATGTTGAGGTTGTTGTTGTTTTTCAATGTTGAGGTTGTTGTTGAATTTGATGGTGTTTTTCAATGTTGAGTTTGTTGTTGTTTTTCAATGTTGAGGTTGTTGTTGAATTTGTTGGTGTTTTTCAATGTTGAGGTTGTTGTTGTTTTTCAATGTTGAGGTTGTTGTTGAATTTGTTGGTGTTTTTCAATGTTGAGGTTGTTGTTGAATTTGTTGGTGTTTTTCAATGTTGAGGTTGTTGTTGTTTTTAAATGTTGAGGTTGTTGTTGAATTTGTTGGTGTTTTTTCAATTTTGAGGTTGTTGGTGTTTTTCAATGTTGAGGTTGTTGTTCAATTTGATGGTGTTTTTCAATGTCGAGGTTGTTGTTGAATTTGTTGGTGTTTTTCAATGTTGAAGTTGTTGTTGAATTTGTTGGTGTTTTTCAATTTCGAGGTTGTTGTTGAATTTGTTGGTGTTTTTCAATGTTGAGGTTGTTGTTGTTTTTCAATGTTGAGGTTGTTGTTGAAATTGTTGGTGCTTTTCAATCTTGAGATTGTTGTTATTTTTCAATGTTGAGGTTGTTGTTGAATTTGTTGGTGTTTTTAAATGTTGAGGTTGTTGTTCAATTTGTTGGTGTTTTTCAATGTTGAGGTTGTTGTTGTTTTTCAATGTTGAGGTTGTTGTTCAATTTGTTGGTGTTTTTCAATGTTGAGGTTGTTGTTGAATTTGTTGGTGTTTTTCAATGTTGAGGTTGTTGTTTTTTTCAATGTTGAGGTTGTTGTTGAATTTTTTGTTGTTTTTCAATGTTGAGGTTGTTGTTGTTTTTCAATGTTGAGGTTGTTGTTGAATTTGTTGGTGTTTTTCAGTGTTGAGGTTGTTGTTGAATTTGTTGGTGTTTTTCAAAGTTGAGGTTTCTGTTGTTTTTCAATGTTGAGGTTGTTCTTGAATTTGTTGATGTTTTTCAATGTTGAGTTTGTTGTTGTTTTTCATTGTTGAGGTTGTTGTTGAATTTGTTGGTGTTTTTCAATGTTGAGGTTGTTGTTGTTTTTCAATGTTGAGGTTGTTGTTGAATTTGTTGGTGTTTTTCAATGTTGAGGTTGTTGGTGTTTTTCAATGTTGAGGTTTTTGTTGAATTTGATGGTGTTTTTCAATGTTGAGCTTGTTGTTGAATTTGTTGGTGTTTTTCAATGTAGAGGTTGTTGTTGTTTTTCAATGTTGAGGTTGTTGTTGAATTTGTTGGTGTTTTTCAATGTTGAGGTTGTTGTTGAATTTGTTGGTGTTTTTCAATGTTGAGGTTGTTGTTGTTTTTCACTGTTGAGGTTGTTGTTTAATTTGTTGGTGTTTTTCAATTTCGAGGTTGTTATTGTTTTTCAATGTTGAGGTTGTTGTTGAATTTGTTGGTGTTTTTCAATGTTCAGGTTGTTGTTGTTTTTCAATGTTGAGGTTGTTGTTGAATTTGTTGGTGTTTTTCAATTTCGAGGTTGTTGTTGAATTTGTTGGTGTTTTTCCAAGATGAAGTTGTTGTTGAATTTGTTGGTGTTTTTCAATGTTGAGGTTGTTGTTGTTTTTCAATGTTGAGGTTGTTTTTGAATTTGTTGGTGTTTTTCAATGTTGAGGTTGTTGTTGTTTTTCAATGCTGAGGTTGTTGTTGAATTTGTTGGTGTTTTTCAATGTTGAGGTTGTTGTTGAATGTGTTGGTGTTTTTCAATGTTGAGGATGTTGTTGAATTTGTTGGTGTTTTTCAATGTTGAGGTTGTTGTTGTTTTTAAATGTTGAGGTTGTTGTTGAATTTGTTGGTGTTTTTTCAATTTTGAGGTTGTTGATGTTTTTCAATGTTGAGGTTGTTGTTCAATTTGATGGTGTTTTTCAATGTCGAGGTTGTTGTTGAATTTGTTGGTGTTTTTCAATGTTGAAGTTGTTGTTGAATTTGTTGGTGTTTTTCAATTTCGAGGTTGTTGTTGAATTTGTTGGTGTTTTTCAATGTTGAGGTTGTTGTTGTTTTTCAATGTTGAGGTTGTTGTTGAAATTGTTGGTGCTTTTCAATCTTGAGATTGTTGTTATTTTTCAATGTTGAGGTTGTTGTTGAATTTGTTGGTGTTTTTAAATGTTGAGGTTGTTGTTCAATTTGTTGGTGTTTTTCAATGTTGAGGTTGTTGTTGTTTTTCAATGTTGAGGTTGTTGTTGAATTTGTTGGTGTTTTTCAATGTTGAGGTTGTTGTTGAATTTGTTGGTGTTTTTCAATGTTGAGGTTGTTGTTGTTTTTCAATGTTGAGGTTGTTGTTGAATTTGATGGTGTTTTTCAATGTTGAGTTTGTTGTTGTTTTTCAATGTTGAGGTTGTTGTTGAATTTGTTGGTGTTTTTCAATGTTGAGGTTGTTGTTGTTTTTCAATGTTGAGGTTGTTGTTGAATTTGTTGGTGTTTTTCAATGTTGAGGTTGTTGTTGTTTTTCAATGTTGAGGTTGTTGTTGAATATGTTGGTGTTTTTCAATGTTGAGGTTGTTGTTGTTTTTCAATGTTGAGGTTGTTGAATTTGTTGGTGTTTTTCAATCTTGAGTTTGTTGTTGAATTTGTTGGTGTTTTTCAATGTTGAGGTTGTTGTTGAATTTGTTGGTGTTTTTCAATGTTGAGGTTGTTGTTGTTTTTCAATGTTGAGGTTGTTGTTGAGTTTGTTGGTGTTTTTCAATGTTGAGGTCGTTGTTGAATTTGTTGGTGTTTTTCAATGTTGAGGTTGTTGTTGAATTTGTTGGTGTTTTTCAATGTTGAGGTTGTTGTTGTTTTTAAATGTTGAGGTTGTTGTTGAATTTGTTGGTGTTTTTTCAATTTTGAGGTTGTTGGTGTTTTTCAATGTTGAGGTTGTTGTTGAATTTGATGGTGTTTTTCAATGTCGAGGTTGTTGTTGAATTTGTTGGTGTTTTTCAATGTTGAAGTTGTTGTTGAATTTGTTGGTGTTTTTCAATTTCGAGGTTGTTGTTGAATTTGTTGGTGTTTTTCAATGTTGAGGTTGTTGTTGTTTTTCAATGTTGAGGCTGTTGTTGAAATTGTTGGTGCTTTTCAATCTTGAGATTGTTGTTATTTTTCAATGTTGAGGTTGTTGTTGAATTTGTTGGTGTTTTTAAATGTTGAGGTTGTTGTTCAATTTGTTGGTGTTTTTCAATGTTGAGGTTGTTGTTGTTTTTCAATGTTGAGGTTGTTGTTGAATTTGTTGGTGTTTTTCAATGTTGACGTTGTTGTTGTTTTTCAATGTTGAGGTTGTTGTTGAATTTGTTGGTGTTTTTCAATGTTGAGGTTGTTGTTGAATTTGATGGTGTTTTTCAATGTTGAGGTTGTTGTTGTTTTTCAATGTTGAGGTTGTTGTTGAATTTGTTGGTGTTTTTCAATGTTGAGGTTGTTGTTGTTTTTCAATGTTGAGGTTGTTGTTGAATTTGTTGGTGTTTTTCAATGTTGAGGTTGTTGTTGTTTTTCAATGTTGAGGTTGTTGTTGAATTTGTTGGTGTTTTTCAATGTTGAGGTTGTTGTTGTTTTTCAATGTTGAGGTTGTTGTTGAATTCGTTGGTGTTTTTCAATTTCGAGGTTGTTGTTGAATTTGTTGGTGTTTTTCAATGTTGAGGTTTTGAATTTGTTGGTGTTTTTCAATCTTGAGTTTGTTGTTGAATTTGTTGGTGTTTTTCAATGTTGAGGTTGTTGTTGAATTTGTTGGTGTTTTTCAATGTTGAGGTTGTTGTTGTTTTTCAATGTTGAGGTTGTTGTTGAGTTTGTTGGTGTTTTTCAATGTTGAGGTTGTTGTTGAATTTGTTGGTGTTTTTCAAAGTTGAGGTTGTTGTTGAATTTGTTGGTGTTTTTCAATGTTGAGGTTGTTGTTGTTTTTAAATGTTGAGGTTGTTGTTTAATTTGTTGGTGTTTTTTCAATTTTGAGGTTGTTGGTGTTTTTCAATGTTGAGGTTGTTGTTGAATTTGATGGTGTTTTTCAATGTCGAGTTTGTTGCTAACTTTGTTGGTGTTTTTCAATGTTGAAGTTGTTGTTGAACTTGTTGGTGTTTTTCAATTTCGAGGTTGTTGTTGAATTTGTTGGTGTTTTTCAATGTTGAAGTTTTTGTTGAATTTGTTGGTGTTATTCAAAGTTGAGGTTGTTGTTTTTCAATGTTGAGGTTGTTGTTGAATTTGTTGGTGTTTTTCAATGTTGCGGTTGTTGTTGTTTTTCAATGCTGAGGTTGTTGTTGAATTTGTTGGTGTTTTTCAATGTTGAGGTTGTTGTTGAATTTGTTGGTGTTTTTCAATGCTGAGGTTGTTGTTGTTTTTCAATGTTGAGGTTGTTGTTGAATTTTTTGTTGTTTTTCAATGTTGAGGTTGTTGTTGTTTTTCAATGTTGAGGTTGTTGTTGAATTTGTTGGTGTTTTTCAGTGTTGAGGTTGTTGTTGAATTTGTTGGTGTTTTTCAAAGTTGAGGTTTCTGTTGTTTTTCAATGTTGAGGTTGTTCTTGAATTTGTTTATGTTTTTCAATGTTGAGTTTGTTGTTGTTTTTCATTGTTGAGGTTATTGTTGAATTTGTTGGTGTTTTTCACTGTTGAGGTTGTTGTTGTTTTTCAATGTTGAGGTTGTTGTTGAATTTGTTGGTGTTTTTCAATGTTGAGGTTGTTGGTGTTTTTCAATGTTGTGGTTTTTGTTGAATTTGTTGGTGTTTTTCAATGTTGAGGTTGTTGTTGAATTTGTTGGTGTTTTTCAATGTTGAGGTTGTTGTTGTTTTTCAATGTTGAGGTTGTTGTTGAATTTGTTGGTGTTTTTCAATGTTGAGGTTGTTGTTGAATTTGTTGGTGTTTTTCAATGTTGAGGTTGTTCTTGTTTTTCACTGTTGAGGTTGTTGTTTAATTTGTTGGTGTTTTTCAATGTTGAGGTTGTTATTGTTTTTCAATGTTGAGGTTGTTGTTGAATTTGTTGGTGTTTTTCAATGTTGAGGTTGTTGTTGTTTTTCAATGTTGAGGTTGTTGTTGAATTTGTTGGTGTTTTTCAATTTCGAGGTTGTTGTTGAATTTGTTGGTGTTTTTCAATGTTGAAGTTGTTGTTGAATTTGTTGGTGTTTTTCAATGTTGAGGTTGTTGTTATTTTTCAATGTTGAGGTTGTTGTTGAATTTGTTGGTGTTTTTCAATGTTGAGGTTGTTGTTGTTTTTCAATGCTGAGGTTGTTGTTGAATTTGTTGGTGTTTTTCAATGTTGAGGTTGTTGTTGAATTTGTTGGTGTTTTTCAATGTTGAGGTTGTTGTTGTTTTTCAATGTTGAGGTTGTTTTTGAATTTGTTGGTGTTTTTCAATGTTGAGGTTGTTGTTGTTTTTCAATGTTGAGGTTGTTGTTGAATTTGTTGGTGTTTTTCAATGTTGAGTTGTTGTTGAATTTGTTGGTGTTTTTCAATGTTGAGGTTGTTGTTGTTTTTCAATGTTGAGGTTATTGTTGAATTTGTTGGTGTTTTTCAATGTTGAGGTTGTTGTTGTTTTTCAATGTTGAGGTTGTTGTTGAATTTGATGGTGTTTTTCAATGTTGAGTTTGTTGTTGTTTTTCAATGTTGAGGTTGTTGTTGAATTTGTTGGTGTTTTTCAATGTTGAGGTTGTTGTTGTTTTTCAATGTTGAGGTTGTTGTTGAATTTGTTGGTGTTTTTCAATGTTGAGGTTGTTGTTGAATTTGTTGGTGTTTTTCAATGTTGAGGTTGTTGTTGTTTTTAAATGTTGAGGTTGTTGTTGAATTTGTTGGTGTTTTTTCAATTTTGAGGTTGTTGGTGTTTTTCAATGTTGAGGTTGTTGTTCAATTTGATGGTGTTTTTCAATGTCGAGGTTGTTGTTGAATTTGTTGGTGTTTTTCAATGTTGAAGTTGTTGTTGAATTTGTTGGTGTTTTTCAATTTCGAGGTTGTTGTTGAATTTGTTGGTGTTTTTCAATGTTGAGGTTGTTGTTGTTTTTCAATGTTGAGGTTGTTGTTGAAATTGTTGGTGCTTTTCAATCTTGAGATTGTTGTTATTTTTCAATGTTGAGGTTGTTGTTGAATTTGTTGGTGTTTTTAAATGTTGAGGTTGTTGTTCAATTTGTTGGTGTTTTTCAATGTTGAGGTTGTTGTTGTTTTTCAATGTTGAGGTTGTTGTTGAATTTGTTGGTGTTTTTCAATGTTGAGGTTGTTGTTGAATTTTTTGGTGTTTTTCAATGTTGAGGTTGTTGTTGTTTTTCAATGTTGAGGTTGTTGTTGAATTTGATGGTGTTTTTCAATGTTGAGTTTGTTGTTGTTTTTCAATGTTGAGGTTGTTGTTGAATTTGTTGGTGTTTTTCAATGTTGAGGTTGTTGTTGTTTTTCAATGTTGAGGTTGTTGTTGAATTTGTTGGTGTTTTTCAATGTTGAGGTTGTTGTTGTTTTTCAATGTTGAGGTTGTTGTTGAATATGTTGGTGTTTTTCAATGTTGAGGTTGTTGTTGTTTTTCAATGTTGAGGTTGTTGAATTTGTTGGTGTTTTTCAATCTTGAGTTTGTTGTTGAATTTGTTGGTGTTTTTCAATGTTGAGGTTGTTGTTGAATTTGTTGGTGTTTTTCAATGTTCAGGTTGTTGTTGTTTTTCAATGTTGAGGTTGTTGTTGAGTTTGTTGGTGTTTTTCAATGTTGAGGTCGTTGTTGAATTTGTTGGTGTTTTTCAGTGTTGAGGTTGTTGTTGAATTTGTTGGTGTTTTTCAATGTTGAGGTTGTTGTTGTTTTTAAATGTTGAGGTTGTTGTTGAATTTGTTGGTGTTTTTTCAATTTTGAGGTTGTTGGTGTTTTTCAATGTTGAGGTTGTTGTTGAATTTGTTGGTGTTTTTCAATGTCGAGGTTGTTGTTGAATTTGTTGGTGTTTTTCAATGTTGAAGTTGTTGTTGAATTTGTTGGTGTTTTTCAATTTCGAGGTTGTTGTTGAATTTGTTGGTGTTTTTCAATGTTGAGGTTGTTGTTGTTTTTCAATGTTGAGGCTGTTGTTGAAATTGTTGGTGCTTTTCAATCTTGAGATTGTTGTTATTTTTCAATGTTGAGGTTGTTGTTGAATTTGTTGGTGTTTTTAAATGTTGAGGTTGTTGTTCAATTTGTTGGTGTTTTTCAATGTTGAGGTTGTTGTTGTTTTTCAATGTTGAGGTTGTTGTTGAATTTGTTGGTGTTTTTCAATGTTGACGTTGTTGTTGTTTTTCAATGTTGAGGTTGTTGTTGAATTTGTTGGTGTTTTTCAATGTTGAGGTTGTTGTTGAATTTGATGGTGTTTTTCAATGTTGAGGTTGTTGTTGTTTTTCAATGTTGAGGTTGTTGTTGAATTTGTTGGTGTTTTTCAATGTTGAGGTTGTTGTTGTTTTTCAATGTTGAGGTTGTTGTTGAATTTGTTGGTGTTTTTCAATGTTGAGGTTGTTGTTGTTTTTCAATGTTGAGGTTGTTGTTGAATTTGTTGGTGTTTTTCAATGTTGAGGTTGTTGTTGTTTTTCAATGTTGAGGTTGTTGTTGAATTCGTTGGTGTTTTTCAATTTCGAGGTTGTTGTTGAATTTGTTGGTGTTTTTCAATGTTGAGGTTTTGAATTTGTTGGTGTTTTTCAATCTTGAGTTTGTTGTTGAATTTGTTGGTGTTTTTCAATGTTGAGGTTGTTGTTGAATTTGTTGGTGTTTTTCAATGTTGAGGTTGTTGTTGTTTTTCAATGTTGAGGTTGTTGTTGAGTTTGTTGGTGTTTTTCAATGTTGAGGTTGTTGTTGAATTTGTTGGTGTTTTTCAAAGTTGAGGTTGTTGTTGAATTTGTTGGTGTTTTTCAATGTTGAGGTTGTTGTTGTTTTTAAATGTTGAGGTTGTTGTTTAATTTGTTGGTGTTTTTTCAATTTTGAGGTTGTTGGTGTTTTTCAATGTTGAGGTTGTTGTTGAATTTGATGGTGTTTTTCAATGTCGAGTTTGTTGCTAACTTTGTTGGTGTTTTTCAATGTTGAAGTTGTTGTTGAACTTGTTGGTGTTTTTCAATTTCGAGGTTGTTGTTGAATTTGTTGGTGTTTTTCAATGTTGAAGTTTTTGTTGAATTTGTTGGTGTTATTCAAAGTTGAGGTTGTTGTTTTTCAATGTTGAGGTTGTTGTTGAATTTGTTGGTGTTTTTCAATGTTGCGGTTGTTGTTGTTTTTCAATGCTGAGGTTGTTGTTGAATTTGTTGGTGTTTTTCAATGTTGAGGTTGTTGTTGAATTTGTTGGTGTTTTTCAATGCTGAGGTTGTTGTTGTTTTTCAATGTTGAGGTTGTTGTTGAATTTTTTGTTGTTTTTCAATGTTGAGGTTGTTGTTGTTTTTCAATGTTGAGGTTGTTGTTGAATTTGTTGGTGTTTTTCAGTGTTGAGGTTGTTGTTGAATTTGTTGGTGTTTTTCAAAGTTGAGGTTTCTGTTGTTTTTCAATGTTGAGGTTGTTATTGAATTTGTTTATGTTTTTCAATGTTGAGTTTGTTGTTGTTTTTCATTGTTGAGGTTATTGTTGAATTTGTTGGTGTTTTTCAATGTTGAGGTTGTTGTTGTTTTTCAATGTTGAGGTTGTTGTTGAATTTGTTGGTGTTTTTCAATGTTGAGGTTGTTGGTGTTTTTCAATGTTGTGGTTTTTGTTGAATTTGTTGGTGTTTTTCAATGTTGAGGTTGTTGTTGAATTTGTTGGTGTTTTTCAATGTTGAGGTTGTTGTTGTTTTTCAATGTTGAGGTTGTTGTTGAATTTGTTGGTGTTTTTCAATGTTGAGGTTGTTTTTGAATTTGTTGGTGTTTTTCAATGTTGAGGTTGTTGTTGTTTTTCACTGTTGAGGTTGTTGTTTAATTTGTTGGTGTTTTTCAATGTTGAGGTTGTTGTTGTTTTTCAATGTTGAGGTTGTTGTTGAATTTGTTGGTGTTTTTCAATTTCGAGGTTGTTGTTGAATTTGTTGGTGTTTTTCAATGTTGAATTTTTTGTTGAATTTGTTGGTGTTTTTCAATGTTGAGGTTGTTGTTATTTTTCAATGTTGAGGTTGTTGTTGAATTTGTTGGTGTTTTTCAATGTTGAGGTTGTTGTTGTTTTTCAATGCTGAGGTTGTTGTTGAATTTGTTGGTGTTTTTCAATGTTGAGGTTGTTGTTGAATTTGTTGGTGTTTTTCAATGTTGAGGTTGTTGTTGTTTTTCAATGTTGAGGTTGTTTTTGAATTTGTTGGTGTTTTTCAATGTTGAGGTTGTTGTTGTTTTTCAATGTTGAGGTTGTTGTTGAATTTGATGGTGTTTTTCAATGTTGAGGTTGTTGTTGAATTTGTTGGTGTTTTTCAATGTTGAGGTTGTTGTTGTTTTTCAATGTTGAGGTTATTGTTGAATTTGTTGGTGTTTTTCAATGTTGAGGTTGTTGTTGTTTTTCAATGTTGAGGTTGTTGTTGAATTTGATGGTGTTTTTCAATGTTGAGTTTGTTGTTGTTTTTCAATGTTGAGGTTGTTGTTGAATTTGTTGGTGTTTTTCAATGTTGAGGTTGTTGTTGTTTTTCAATGTTGAGGTTGTTGTTGAATTTGTTGGTGTTTTTCAATGTTGAGGTTGTTGTTGAATTTGTTGGTGTTTTTCAATGTTGAGGTTGTTGTTGTTTTTAAATGTTGAGGTTGTTGTTGAATTTGTTGGTGTTTTTTCAATTTTGAGGTTGTTGGTGTTTTTCAATGTTGAGGTTGTTGTTCAATTTGATGGTGTTTTTCAATGTCGAGGTTGTTGTTGAATTTGTTGGTGTTTTTCAATGTTGAAGTTGTTGTTGAATTTGTTGGTGTTTTTCAATTTCGAGGTTGTTGTTGAATTTGTTGGTGTTTTTCAATGTTGAGGTTGTTGTTGTTTTTCAATGTTGAGGTTGTTGTTGAAATTGTTGGTGCTTTTCAATCTTGAGATTGTTGTTATTTTTCAATGTTGAGGTTGTTGTTGAATTTGTTGGTGTTTTTAAATGTTGAGGTTGTTGTTCAATTTGATGGTGTTTTTCAATGTTGAGGTTGTTGTTGTTTTTCAATGTTGAGGTTGTTGTTCAATTTGTTGGTGTTTTTCAATGTTGAGGTTGTTGTTGAATTTGTTGGTGTTTTTCAATGTTGAGGTTGTTGTTTTTTTCAATGTTGAGGTTGTTGTTGAATTTTTTGTTGTTTTTCAATGTTGAGGTTGTTGTTGTTTTTCAATGTTGAGGTTGTTGTTGAATTTGTTGGTGTTTTTCAGTGTTGAGGTTGTTGTTGAATTTGTTGGTGTTTTTCAAAGTTGAGGTTTCTGTTGTTTTTCAATGTTGAGGTTGTTCTTGAATTTGTTGATGTTTTTCAATGTTGAGTTTGTTGTTGTTTTTCATTGTTGAGGTTGTTGTTGAATTTGTTGGTGTTTTTCAATGTTGAGGTTGTTGTTGTTTTTCAATGTTGAGGTTGTTGTTGAATTTGTTGGTGTTTTTCAATGTTGAGGTTGTTGGTGTTTTTCAATGTTGAGGTTTTTGTTGAATTTGATGGTGTTTTTCAATGTTGAGGTTGTTGTTGAATTTGTTGGTGTTTTTCAATGTAGAGGTTGTTGTTGTTTTTCGATGTTGAGGTTGTTGTTGAATTTGTTGGTGTTTTTCAATGTTGAGGTTGTTGTTGAATTTGTTGGTGTTTTTCAATGTTGAGGTTGTTGTTGTTTTTCACTGTTGAGGTTGTTGTTTAATTTGTTGGTGTTTTTCAATTTCGAGGTTGTTATTGTTTTTCAATGTTGAGGTTGTTGTTGAATTTGTTGGTGTTTTTCAATGTTCAGGTTGTTGTTGTTTTTCAATGTTGAGGTTGTTGTTGAATTTGTTGGTGTTTTTCAATTTCGAGGTTGTTGTTGAATTTGTTGGTGTTTTTCAAAGATGAAGTTGTTGTTGAATTTGTTGGTGTTTTTCAATGTTGAGGTTGTTGTTGTTTTTCAATGTTGAGGTTGTTGTTGAATTTGTTGGTGTTTTTCAATGTTGAGGTTGTTGTTGTTTTTCAATGCTGAGGTTGTTGTTGAATTTGTTGGTGTTTTTCAATGTTGAGGTTGTTGTTGAATGTGTTGGTGTTTTTCAATGTTGAGGATGTTGTTGAATTTGTTGGTGTTTTTCAATGTTGAGGTTGTTGTTGTTTTTAAATGTTGAGGTTGTTGTTGAATTTGTTGGTGTTTTTTCAATTTTGAGGTTGTTGGTGTTTTTCAATGTTGAGGTTGTTGTTGAATTTGATGGTGTTTTTCAATGTCGAGGTTGTTGTTGAATTTGTTGGTGTTTTTCACTGTTGAAGTTGTTGTTGAATTTGTTGGTGTTTTTCAATGTTGAAGTTTTTGTTGAATTTGTTGGTGTTTTTCAAAGTTGAGGTTGTTGTTGTTTTTCAATGTTGAGGTTGTTGTTGAATTTGTTGGTCGTTTTCAATGTTGAGGTTGTTGTTCTTTTTCAATGTTGAGGTTGTTGAATTTGCTGGTGTTTTTCAATCTTGAGTTTGTTGTTGAATTTGTTGGTGTTTTTCAATGTTGAGGTTGTTGTTGAATTTGTTGGTGTTTTTCAATGTTGAGGTTGTTGTTGTTTTTCAATGTTGAGGTTTTTGTTGAGTTTGTTGGTGTTTTTCAATGTTGAGGTTGTTGTAGAATTTGTTGGTGTTTTTCAATGTTGAGGTTGTTGTTGAATTTGTTGGTGTTTTTCAATGTTGAGGTTGTTGTTGTTTTTCAATGCTGAGGTTGTTGTTGAATTTGTTGGTGTTTTTCAATGTTGAGGTTGTTGTTGAATGTGTTGGTGTTTTTCAATGTTGAGGATGTTGTTGAATTTGTTGGTGTTTTTCAATGTTGAGGTTGTTGTTGTTTTTAAATGTTGAGGTTGTTGTTGAATTTGTTGGTGTTTTTTCAATTTTGAGGTTGTTGGTGTTTTTCAATGTTGAGGTTGTTGTTGAATTTGATGGTGTTTTTCAATGTCGAGGTTGTTGTTGAATTTGTTGGTGTTTTTCACTGTTGAAGTTGTTGTTGAATTTGTTGGTGTTTTTCAATGTTGAAGTTTTTGTTGAATTTGTTGGTGTTTTTCAAAGTTGAGGTTGTTGTTGTTTTTCAATGTTGAGGTTGTTGTTGAATTTGTTGGTCGTTTTCAATGTTGAGGTTGTTGTTCTTTTTCAATGTTGAGGTTGTTGAATTTGCTGGTGTTTTTCAATCTTGAGTTTGTTGTTGAATTTGTTGGTGTTTTTCAATGTTGAGGTTGTTGTTGAATTTGTTGGTGTTTTTCAATGTTGAGGTTGTTGTTGTTTTTCAATGTTGAGGTTTTTGTTGAGTTTGTTGGTGTTTTTCAATGTTGAGGTTGTTGTAGAATTTGTTGGTGTTTTTCAATGTTGAGGTTGTTGTTGAATTTGTTGGTGTTTTTCAATGATGAGGTTGTTGTTGTTTTTCAATGTTGAGGTTGTTGAATTTGTTGGTGTTTTTCAATCTTGAGTTTGTTGTTGAATTTGTGGGTGTTTTTCAATGTTGAGGTTGTTGTTGAATTTGTTGGTGTTTTTCAATGTTGAGGTTGTTGTTTAATTTGTTGGTGTTTTTCAATGTTGAGGTTGTTGTTGTTTTTCAATGTTGAGGTTGTTGTTGAATTTGTTGGTGTTTTTCAATTTCGAGGTTGTTGCTGAATTTGTTGGTGTTTTTCAATGTTGAAGTTGTTGTTGAATTTGTTGGTGTTTTTCAATGTTGAGGTTGTTGTTATTTTTCAATGTTGAGGTTGTTGTTGAATTTGTTGGTGTTTTTCAATGTTGAGGTTGTTGTTGTTTTTCAATGCTGAGGTTGTTGTTGAATTTGTTGGTGTTTTTCAATGTTGAGGTTGTTGTTGTTTTTCAATGTTGAGGTTGTTTTTGAATTTGTTGGTGTTTTTCAATGTTGAGGTTGTTGTTGTTTTTCAATGTTGAGGTTGTTGTTGAATTTGATGGTGTTTTTCAATGTTGAGGTTGTTGTTGAATTTGTTGGTGTTTTTCAATGTTGAGATTGTTGTTGTTTTTCAATGTTGAGGTTATTGTTGAATTTGTTGGTGTTTTTCAATGTTGAGGTTGTTGTTGTTTTTCAATGTTGAGGTTGTTGTTGAATTTGATGGTGTTTTTCAATGTTGAGTTTGTTGTTGTTTTTCAATGTTGAGGTTGTTGTTGAATTTGTTGGTGTTTTTCAATGTTGAGGTTGTTGTTGTTTTTCAATGTTGAGGTTGTTGTTGAATTTGTTGGTGTTTTTCAATGTTGAGGTTGTTGTTGAATTTGTTGGTGTTTTTCAATGTTGAGGTTGTTGTTGTTTTTAAATGTTGAGGTTGTTGTTGAATTTGTTGGTGTTTTTTCAATTTTGAGGTTGTTGGTGTTTTTCAATGTTGAGGTTGTTGTTCAATTTGATGGTGTTTTTCAATGTCGAGGTTGTTGTTGAATTTGTTGGTGTTTTTCAATGTTGAAGTTGTTGTTGAATTTGTTGGTGTTTTTCAATTTCGAGGTTGTTGTTGAATTTGTTGGTGTTTTTCAATGTTGAGGTTGTTGTTGTTTTTCAATGTTGAGGTTGTTGTTGAAATTGTTGGTGCTTTTCAATCTTGAGATTGTTGTTATTTTTCAATGTTGAGGTTGTTGTTGAATTTGTTGGTGTTTTTAAATGTTGAGGTTGTTGTTCAATTTGATGGTGTTTTTCAATGTTGAGGTTGTTGTTGTTTTTCAATGTTGAGGTTGTTGTTCAATTTGTTGGTGTTTTTCAATGTTGAGGTTGTTGTTGAATTTGTTGGTGTTTTTCAATGTTGAGGTTGTTGTTTTTTTCAATGTTGAGGTTGTTGTTGAATTTTTTGTTGTTTTTCAATGTTGAGGTTGTTGTTGTTTTTCAATGTTGAGGTTGTTGTTGAATTTGTTGGTGTTTTTCAGTGTTGAGGTTGTTGTTGAATTTGTTGGTGTTTTTCAAAGTTGAGGTTTCTGTTGTTTTTCAATGTTGAGGTTGTTCTTGAATTTGTTGATGTTTTTCAATGTTGAGTTTGTTGTTGTTTTTCATTGTTGAGGTTGTTGTTGAATTTGTTGGTGTTTTTCAATGTTGAGGTTGTTGTTGTTTTTCAATGTTGAGGTTGTTGTTGAATTTGTTGGTGTTTTTCAATGTTGAGGTTGTTGGTGTTTTTCAATGTTGAGGTTTTTGTTGAATTTGATGGTGTTTTACAATGTTGAGGTTGTTGTTGAATTTGTTGGTGTTTTTCAATGTAGAGGTTGTTGTTGTTTTTCGATGTTGAGGTTGTTGTTGAATTTGTTGGTGTTTTTCAATGTTGAGGTTGTTGTTGAATTTGTTGGTGTTTTTCAATGTTGAGGTTGTTGTTGTTTTTCACTGTTGAGGTTGTTGTTTAATTTGTTGGTGTTTTTCAATTTCGAGGTTGTTATTGTTTTTCAATGTTGAGGTTGTTGTTGAATTTGTTGGTGTTTTTCAATGTTCAGGTTGTTGTTGTTTTTCAATGTTGAGGTTGTTGTTGAATTTGTTGGTGTTTTTCAATTTCGAGGTTGTTGTTGAATTTGTTGGTGTTTTTCAAAGATGAAGTTGTTGTTGAATTTGTTGGTGTTTTTCAATGTTGAGGTTGTTGTTGTTTTTCAATGTTGAGGTTGTTGTTGAATTTGTTGGTGTTTTTCAATGTTGAGGTTGTTGTTGTTTTTCAATGCTGAGGTTGTTGTTGAATTTGTTGGTGTTTTTCAATGTTGAGGTTGTTGTTGAATGTGTTGGTGTTTTTCAATGTTGAGGATGTTGTTGAATTTGTTGGTGTTTTTCAATGTTGAGGTTGTTGTTGTTTTTAAATGTTGAGGTTGTTGTTGAATTTGTTGGTGTTTTTTCAATTTTGAGGTTGTTGGTGTTTTTCAATGTTGAGGTTGTTGTTGAATTTGATGGTGTTTTTCAATGTCGAGGTTGTTGTTGAATTTGTTGGTGTTTTTGACTGTTGAAGTTGTTGTTGAATTTGTTGGTGTTTTTCAATGTTGAAGTTTTTGTTGAATTTGTTGGTGTTTTTCAAAGTTGAGGTTGTTGTTGTTTTTCAATGTTGAGGTTGTTGTTGAATTTGTTGGTCGTTTTCAATGTTGAGGTTGTTGTTCTTTTTCAATGTTGAGGTTGTTGAATTTGCTGGTGTTTTTCAATCTTGAGTTTGTTGTTGAATTTGTTGGTGTTTTTCAATGTTGAGGTTGTTGTTGAATTTGTTGGTGTTTTTCAATGTTGAGGTTGTTGTTGTTTTTCAATGTTGAGGTTTTTGTTGAGTTTGTTGGTGTTTTTCAATGTTGAGGTTGTTGTAGAATTTGTTGGTGTTTTTCAATGTTGAGGTTGTTGTTGAATTTGTTGGTGTTTTTCAATGATGAGGTTGTTGTTGTTTTTCAATGTTGAGGTTGTTGAATTTGTTCGTGTTTTTCAATCTTGAGTTTGTTGTTGAATTTGTGGGTGTTTTTCAATGTTGAGGTTGTTGTTGAATTTGTTGGTGTTTTTCAATGTTGAGGTTGTTATTGTTTTTCAATGTAGAGGTTGTTGTTGAGTTTGTTGGTGTTTTTCAATGTTGAGGTGGTTGTTGAATTTGTTGGTGTTTTTCAATGTTGAGGTTGTTGTTGAATTTGTGGGTGTTTTTCAATGTTGAGGTTGTTGTTGTTTTTAATGTTGAGGTTGTTGTTGAATTTGTAGGTGTTTTTTAAATATTGAGGTTGTTGGTGTTTTTCAATGTTCAGGTTGCTGTTGAAATTGATGGTGTTTTTCAATGTCGAGGTTGTTGTTGAATTTGTTGGTGTTTTTCAATGTTGAAGTTGTTGTTGAATTTGTTGGTGTTTTTCAATGTTGAGGTTGTTGTTGTTTTTCAATGTTGAGGTTGTTGTTGAAATTGTTGGTGTTTTTCAATGTTGAGATTGTTGTTGTTTTTCAATGTTGAGGTTGTTGTTGTTTTTCAATGTTGAGGTTGTTGTTGAATTTGTTGGTGTTTTTCAATGTCGAGGTTGTTGTTGCTTTTCAATGCTGAGGTTGTTGTTGAATTTGTTGGTGTTTTTCAATGTTGAGGTTGTTGTTGAATTTGTTGGTGTTTTTCAATGTTGAGGTTGTTGTTGTTTTTCACTGTTGAGGTTGTTGTTGAAATTGTTGGTGTTTTTCAATGTTGAGATTGTTGTTGTTTTTCAATGTTGAGGTTGTTGTTGTTTTTCAATGTTGAGGTTGTTGTTGAATTTGTTGGTGTTTTTCAATGTTGAGGTTGTTGTTGTTTTTCAATGCTGAGGTTGTTGTTGAATTTGTTGTTGTTTTTCAATGTTGAGTTGGTTGTTGAATTTGTTGGTGTTTTTCAATGTTGAGGTTGTTGTTGTTTTTCACTGTTGAGGTTGTTGTTGAATTTGTTGGTGTTTTTCAATGTTGAGGTTGTTATTGTTTTTCAATGTTGAGGTTGTTGTTGAATTTGTTGGTGTTTTTCAATGTTGAGGTTGTTGTTGTTTTTCAATGTTGAGGTTGTTGTTGAATTTGTTGGTGTTTTTCAATTTCGAGGTTGTTGTTGAATTTGTTGGTGTTTTTCAATGTTGAAGTTGTTGTTTAATTTGTTGGTGTTTTTCAATGTTGAGGTTGTTGTTGTTTTTCAATGTTTAGGTTGTTGTTGAATTTGTTGGTGTTTTTCAATGTTGAGGTTGTTGTTGTTTTTCAATGCTGAGGTTGTTGTTGAATTTGTTGGTGTTTTTCAATGTTGAGGTAGTTGTTGAATTTGTTGGTGTTTTTCAATGTTGAGGTTGTTGTTGAATTTGCTGGTGTTTTTCAATGTTGAGGTTGTTGTTGAATTTGTTGGTGTTTTTCAATGTTGAGGTTGCTGTGGTTTTTCAATTTTGAGGTTATTGTTGAATTTGTTGGTGTTTTTCAATGTTGAGGTTGTTGTTGTTTTTCAATGTTGAGGTTGTTGTTGAATTTGTTCGTGTTTTTCAATGTTAAGTTTTTTGTTGTTTTTCAATGATGAGGTTGTTGTTGAATTTGTTGGTGTTTTTCAATGTTGAGGTTGTTGTTGTTTTTCAATGTTGAGGTTGTTGTTGAATTTGTTAGTGTTTTCCAATGTTGAGGTTGTTGTTGTTTTTCAATGTTGAGGTTGTTGTTGAATTTGTTGGTGTTTTTCAATGTTGAGGTTGTTTTTGAATTTGTTGGTGTTTTTCAATGTTGAGGTTGTTGTTGTTTTTCAATGTTGAGGTTGTTGAATTTGTTGGTGTTTTTCAATCTTGAGTTTGTTGTTGAATTTGTTGTTGTTTTTCAATGTTGAGGTTGTTGTTGAATTTGTTGGTGTTTTTCAATGTTGAGGTTGTTGTTGTTTTTCAATGTTGAGGTTGTTGTTGAATTTGTTGGTGTTTTTCAATGTTGAGGTTGTTGTTGAATTTGTTGGTGTTTTTCAATGTTGAGGTTGTTGTTGTTTTTAATGTTGAGGTTGTTGTTGAATTTGTAGGTGTTTTTTAAATTTTGAGGTTGTTGGTGTTTTTCAATGTTGAGGTTGATGTTGAATTTGATGGTGTTTTTCAATGTCGAGGTTGTTGTTGAATTTGTTGGTCTTTTTCAATGTTGAAGTTGTTGTTGAATTTGTTGGTGTTTTTCAATGTTGAGGTTGTTGTTGTTTTTCAATGTTGAGGTTGTTGTTGAAATTGTTGGTGTTTTTCAATGTTGAGATTGTTGTTGTTTTTCAATGTTGAGGTTGTTGTTGAATTTGTTGGTGTTTTTCAATGTTGAGGTTGTTGTTGTTTTTCAATGCTGAGGTTGTTGTTGAATTTGTTGGTGTTTTTCAATGTTGAGGTTGTTGTTGAATTTGTTGGTGTTTTTCAATGTTGACGTTGTTGTTGTTTTTCACTGTTGAGGTTGTTGTTGAATTTGTTGGTGTTTTTCAGTGTTGAGGTTGTTATTGTTTTTCAATGTTGAGGTTGTTGTTGAATTTGTTGGTGTTTTTCAATGTTGAGGTTGTTGTTGTTTTTCAATGTTGAGGTTGTTGTTGAATTTGTTGGTGTTTTTCAATTTCGAGGTTGTTGTTGAATTTGTTGGTGTTTTTCAATGTTGAAGTTGTTGTTGAATTTGTTGGTGTTTTTCAATGTTGAGGTTGTTGTTGTTTTTCAATGTTGAGGTTGTTGTTGAATTTGTTGGTGTTTTTCAATGTTGAGGTTGTTGTTGTTTTTTAAAGCTGAGGTTGTTGTTGAATTTGTTGGTGTTTTTCAATGTTGAGGTTGTTGTTGAATTTGTTGGTGTTTTTCAATGTTGAGGTTGTTGTTGTTTTTCAATGTTGAGGTTGTTGTTGAATTTGTTGGCGTTTTTCAATGTTGAGGTTGTTGTTGAATTTGCTGGTGTTTTTCAATGTTGAGGTTGTTGTTGAATTTGTTGGTGTTTTTCAATGTTGAGGTTGTTGTTGTTTTTCAATGTTGAGGTTATTGTTGAATTTGTTGGTGTTTTTCAATGTTGAGGTTGTTGTTGTTTTTCAATGTTGAGGTTGTTGTTGAATTTGTTCGTGTTTTTCAATGTTGAGTTTGTTGTTGTTTTTCAATGTTGAGGTTGTTGTTGAATTTGTTGGTGTTTTTCAATGTTGAGGTTGTTGTTGTTTTTCAATGTTGAGGTTGTTGTTGAATTTGTTGGTGTTTTTCAATGTTGAGGTTGTTGTTGTTTTTCAATGTTGAGGTTGTTGTTGAATTTGTTGGTGTTTTTCAATGTTGAGGTTGTTTTTGAATTTGTTGGTGTTTTTCAATGTTGAGGTTGTTGTTGCTTTTCAATGTTGAGGTTGTTGAATTTGTTGGTGTTTTTCAATCTTGAGTTTGTTGTTGAATTTGTTGTTGTTTTTCAATGTTGAGGTTGTTGTTGAATTTGTTGGTGTTTTTCAATGTTGAGGTTGTTGTTGTTGAGTTTGTTGGTGTTTTTCAATGTTGAGGTTGTTGTTGAATTTGTTGGTGTTTTTCAATGTTGAGGTTGTTGTTGTTTTTCAATGTTGAGGTTATTGTTGAATTTGTTGGTGTTTTTCAATGTTGAGGTTGTTGTTGTTTTTCAATGTTGCGGTTGTTGTTGAATTTGTTGGTGTTTTTCAATGTTGAGTTTGTTGTTGTTTTTCAATGTTGAGGTTGTTGTTGAATTTGTTGGTGTTTTTCATAGTTGAGGTTGTTATTGTTTTTCAATGTTGAGGTTGTTGTTGAATTTGTTGGTGTTTTTCGTTGTTGAATTTGTTGGTGTTTTTCAATCTTGAGTTTGTTGTTGAATTTGTTGGTGTTTTTCAATGTTGAGGTTGTTGTTGAATTTGTTGGTGTTTTTCAATGTTGAGGTTGTTGTTGTTTTTCAATGTTGAGGTTGTTGTTGAGTTTGTTGGTGTTTTTCAATGTTGAGGTTGTTGTTGAATTTGTTGGTGTTTTTCAATGTTGAGGTTGTTGTTGAATTTGTTGGTGTTTTTCAATGTTGAGGTTGTTGTTGTTTTTAAATGTTGAGGTTGCTGTTTAATTTGTTGGTGTTTTTTCAATTTTGAGGTTGTTGGTGTTTTTCAATGTTGAGGTTGTTGTTGAATTTGATGGTGTTTTTCAATGTCGAGGTTGTTGTTGAATTTGTTGGTGTTTTTCAATGTTGAAGTTGTTGTTGAATTTGTTGGTGTTTTTCAATTTCGAGGTTGTTGTTGAATTTGTTGGTGTTTTTCAATGTTGAAGTTTTTGTTGAATTTGTTGGTGTTTTTCAAAGTTGAGGTTGTTGTTGTTTTTCAATGTTGAGGTTGTTGTTGAATTTGTTGGTGTTTTTCAATGTTGAGGTTGTTGTTGTTTTTCAATGCTGAGGTTGTTGTTGAATTTGTTGGTGTTTTTCAATGTTGAGGTTGTTGTTGAATTTGTTGGTGTTTTTCAATGTTGAGGTTGTTGTTGTTTTTCAATGTTGAGGTTGTTGTTGAATTTTTTGCTGTTTTTCAATGTTGAGGTTGTTGTTGTTTTTCAATGTTGAGGTTGTTGTTGAATTTGTTGGTGTTTGTCAGTGTTGAGGTTGTTGTTGAATTTGTTGGTGTTAATCAATGTTGAGGTTGTTGTTGTTTTTCAATGTTGAGGTTGTTGTTGAATTAGTTGGTGTTTTTCAATGTTGAGTTTGTTGTTGTTTTTCAATGTTGAGGTTGTTGTTGAATTTGTTGGTGTTTTTCAATGTTGAGGTTGTTATTGTTTTTCAATGTTGAGGTTGTTGTTGAATTTGTTGGTGTTTTTCAATGTTGAGGTTGTTGTTGTTTTTCAATGTTGAGGTTGTTGTTGAATTTGTTGGTGTTTTTCAATTTCGAGGTTGTTGTTGAATTTGTTGGTGTTTTTCAATGTTGAAGTTGTTGTTTAATTTGTTGGTGTTTTTCAATGTTGAGGTTGTTGTTGTTTTTCAATGTTTAGGTTGTTGTTGAATTTGTTGGTGTTTTTCAATGTTGAGGTTGTTGTTGTTTTTCAATGCTGAGGTTGTTGTTGAATTTGTTGGTGTTTTTCAATGTTGAGGTAGTTGTTGAATTTGTTGGTGTTTTTCAATGTTGAGGTTGTTGTTGAATTTGCTGGTGTTTTTCAATGTTGAGGTTGTTGTTGAATTTGTTGGTGTTTTTCAATGTTGAGGTTGCTGTGGTTTTTCAATTTTGAGGTTATTGTTGAATTTGTTGGTGTTTTTCAATGTTGAGGTTGTTGTTGTTTTTCAATGTTGAGGTTGTTGTTGAATTTGTTCGTGTTTTTCAATGTTAAGTTTTTTGTTGTTTTTCAATGATGAGGTTGTTGTTGAATTTGTTGGTGTTTTTCAATGTTGAGGTTGTTGTTGTTTTTCAATGTTGAGGTTGTTGTTGAATTTGTTAGTGTTTTCCAATGTTGAGGTTGTTGTTGTTTTTCAATGTTGAGGTTGTTGTTGAATTTGTTGGTGTTTTTCAATGTTGAGGTTGTTTTTGAATTTGTTGGTGTTTTTCAATGTTGAGGTTGTTGTTGTTTTTCAATGTTGAGGTTGTTGAATTTGTTGGTGTTTTTCAATCTTGAGTTTGTTGTTGAATTTGTTGTTGTTTTTCAATGTTGAGGTTGTTGTTGAATTTGTTGGTGTTTTTCAATGTTGAGGTTGTTGTTGTTTTTCAATGTTGAGGTTGTTGTTGAATTTGTTGGTGTTTTTCAATGTTGAGGTTGTTGTTGAATTTGTTGGTGTTTTTCAATGTTGAGGTTGTTGTTGTTTTTAATGTTGAGGTTGTTGTTGAATTTGTAGGTGTTTTTTAAATTTTGAGGTTGTTGGTGTTTTTCAATGTTGAGGTTGATGTTGAATTTGATGGTGTTTTTCAATGTCGAGGTTGTTGTTGAATTTGTTGGTCTTTTTCAATGTTGAAGTTGTTGTTGAATTTGTTGGTGTTTTTCAATGTTGAGGTTGTTGTTGTTTTTCAATGTTGAGGTTGTTGTTGAAATTGTTGGTGTTTTTCAATGTTGAGATTGTTGTTGTTTTTCAATGTTGAGGTTGTTGTTGAATTTGTTGGTGTTTTTCAATGTTGAGGTTGTTGTTGTTTTTCAATGCTGAGGTTGTTGTTGAATTTGTTGGTGTTTTTCAATGTTGAGGTTGTTGTTGAATTTGTTGGTGTTTTTCAATGTTGACGTTGTTGTTGTTTTTCACTGTTGAGGTTGTTGTTGAATTTGTTGGTGTTTTTCAATGTTGAGGTTGTTATTGTTTTTCAATGTTGAGGTTGTTGTTGAATTTGTTGGTGTTTTTCAATGTTGAGGTTGTTGTTGTTTTTCAATGTTGAGGTTGTTGTTGAATTTGTTGGTGTTTTTCAATTTCGAGGTTGTTGTTGAATTTGTTGGTGTTTTTCAATGTTGAAGTTGTTGTTGAATTTGTTGGTGTTTTTCAATGTTGAGGTTGTTGTTGTTTTTCAATGTTGAGGTTGTTGTTGAATTTGTTGGTGTTTTTCAATGTTGAGGTTGTTGTTGTTTTTTAAAGCTGAGGTTGTTGTTGAATTTGTTGGTGTTTTTCAATGTTGAGGTTGTTGTTGAATTTGTTGGTGTTTTTCAATGTTGAGGTTGTTGTTGTTTTTCAATGTTGAGGTTGTTGTTGAATTTGTTGGCGTTTTTCAATGTTGAGGTTGTTGTTGAATTTGCTGGTGTTTTTCAATGTTGAGGTTGTTGTTGAATTTGTTGGTGTTTTTCAATGTTGAGGTTGTTGTTGTTTTTCAATGTTGAGGTTATTGTTGAATTTGTTGGTGTTTTTCAATGTTGAGGTTGTTGTTGTTTTTCAATGTTGAGGTTGTTGTTGAATTTGTTCGTGTTTTTCAATGTTGAGTTTGTTGTTGTTTTTCAATGTTGAGGTTGTTGTTGAATTTGTTGGTGTTTTTCAATGTTGAGGTTGTTGTTGTTTTTCAATGTTGAGGTTGTTGTTGAATTTGTTGGTGTTTTTCAATGTTGAGGTTGTTGTTGTTTTTCAATGTTGAGGTTGTTGTTGAATTTGTTGGTGTTTTTCAATGTTGAGGTTGTTTTTGAATTTGTTGGTGTTTTTCAATGTTGAGGTTGTTGTTGCTTTTCAATGTTGAGGTTGTTGAATTTGTTGGTGTTTTTCAATCTTGAGTTTGTTGTTGAATTTGTTGTTGTTTTTCAATGTTGAGGTTGTTGTTGAATTTGTTGGTGTTTTTCAATGTTGAGGTTGTTGTTGTTGAGTTTGTTGGTGTTTTTCAATGTTGAGGTTGTTGTTGAATTTGTTGGTGTTTTTCAATGTTGAGGTTGTTGTTGTTTTTCAATGTTGAGGTTATTGTTGAATTTGTTGGTGTTTTTCAATGTTGAGGTTGTTGTTGTTTTTCAATGTTGCGGTTGTTGTTGAATTTGTTGGTGTTTTTCAATGTTGAGTTTGTTGTTGTTTTTCAATGTTGAGGTTGTTGTTGAATTTGTTGGTGTTTTTCATAGTTGAGGTTGTTATTGTTTTTCAATGTTGAGGTTGTTGTTGAATTTGTTGGTGTTTTTCGTTGTTGAATTTGTTGGTGTTTTTCAATCTTGAGTTTGTTGTTGAATTTGTTGGTGTTTTTCAATGTTGAGGTTGTTGTTGAATTTGTTGGTGTTTTTCAATGTTGAGGTTGTTGTTGTTTTTCAATGTTGAGGTTGTTGTTGAGTTTGTTGGTGTTTTTCAATGTTGAGGTTGTTGTTGAATTTGTTGGTGTTTTTCAATGTTGAGGTTGTTGTTGAATTTGTTGGTGTTTTTCAATGTTGAGGTTGTTGTTGTTTTTAAATGTTGAGGTTGCTGTTTAATTTGTTGGTGTTTTTTCAATTTTGAGGTTGTTGGTGTTTTTCAATGTTGAGGTTGTTGTTGAATTTGATGGTGTTTTTCAATGTCGAGGTTGTTGTTGAATTTGTTGGTGTTTTTCAATGTTGAAGTTGTTGTTGAATTTGTTGGTGTTTTTCAATTTCGAGGTTGTTGTTGAATTTGTTGGTGTTTTTCAATGTTGAAGTTTTTGTTGAATTTGTTGGTGTTTTTCAAAGTTGAGGTTGTTGTTGTTTTTCAATGTTGAGGTTGTTGTTGAATTTGTTGGTGTTTTTCAATGTTGAGGTTGTTGTTGTTTTTCAATGCTGAGGTTGTTGTTGAATTTGTTGGTGTTTTTCAATGTTGAGGTTGTTGTTGAATTTGTTGGTGTTTTTCAATGTTGAGGTTGTTGTTGTTTTTCAATGTTGAGGTTGTTGTTGAATTTTTTGCTGTTTTTCAATGTTGAGGTTGTTGTTGTTTTTCAATGTTGAGGTTGTTGTTGAATTTGTTGGTGTTTGTCAGTGTTGAGGTTGTTGTTGAATTTGTTGGTGTTAATCAATGTTGAGGTTGTTGTTGTTTTTCAATGTTGAGGTTGTTGTTGAATTAGTTGGTGTTTTCCAATGTTGAGTTTGTTGTTGTTTTTCAATGTTGAGGTTGTTGTTGAATTTGTTGGTGTTTTTCAATGTTGAGGTTGTTGTTGTTTTTCAATGTTGAGGTTGTTGTTGAATTTGTTGGTGTTTTTCAATGTTGAGGTTGTTGGTGTTTTTCAATGTTGAGGTTGTTGTTGAATTTGTTGGTGTTTTTCAATGTTGAGGTTGTTGTTGAATTTGTTGGTGTTTTTCAATTTTGAGGTTGTTGTTGTTTTTCAATGTTGAGGTTGTTGTTGAATTTGTTGGTGTTTTTCAATGTTGAGGTTGTTGTTGAATTTGTTGGTGTTTTTCAATGTTCAGGTTGTTGTTGTTTTTCACTGTTGAGGTTTTTGTTGAATTTGTTGGTGTTTTTCAATGTTGAGGTTGTTGTTGTTTTTCAATGTTGAGGTTGTTGTTGAATTTGTTGGTGTTTTTCAATTTCGAGGTTGTGTTGAATTTGTTGGTGTTCTTCAATGTTGAAGTTGTTGTTGAATTTGTTGGTGTTTTTCAATGTTGAGGTTGTTGTTGTTTTTCATTGTTGAGGTTGTTGTTGAATTTGTTGGTGTTTTTCAATGTTGAGGTTGTTGTTCTTTTTCAATGCTGAGGTTGTTGTTGAATTTGTTGGTGTTTTTCAATGTTGAGGTTGTTGTTGAATTTGTTGGTGTTTTTCAATGTTGAGGTTGTTGTTGTTTTTCAATGTTGAGGTTGTCGTTGAATTTGTTGGTGTTTTTTATTGTTGAGGTTGTTGTTGTTTTTCAATGTTGAGGTTGTTGTTGAATTTGTTGGTGTTTTTCAATGTTGAGGTTGTTGTTGAATTTGTTGGTGTTTTTCAATGTTGAGGTTGTTGTTGTTTTTCAATGTTGAGGTTGTTGTTGAATTTGTTGGTGTTTTTCAATGTTGAGGTTGTTGTTGTTTTTCAATGTTGAGGTTGTTGTTGAATTTGTTGGTGTTTTTCAATGTTGAGGTTGTTGTTGTTTTTAAATGTTGATGTTGTTGTTGAATTTGTTGGTGTTTTTTCAATTTTGAGGTTGCTGATGTTTTTCAATGTTGAGGTTGATGTTGAATTTGATGGTGTTTTTCAATGTCGAGGTTGTTGTTGAATTTGTTGGTGTTTTTCAATGTTGAAGTTGTTGTTGAATTTGTTGGTGTTTTTCAATGTTGAGGTTGTTGTTGTTATTCAATGTTGAGGTTGTTGTTGAATTTGTTGGTGTTTTTCAATGTTGAGATTGTTGTTGTTTTTCAATGTTGAGGTTGTTGTTGAATTTGTTGGTTTTTTTAAATGTTGAGGTTGTTGTTGAATTTGTTGGTGTTTTTCAATGTTGAGGTTGTTGTTGTTTTTCAATGTTGAGGTTGTTGTTGAATTTTTTGCTGTTTTTCAATGTTGAGGTTGTTGTAGTTTTTCAAAGTTGAGGTTGCTGTTGAATTTGTTGGTGTTTTTCAATTTCGAGGATGTTGTTGAATTTGTTGGTGTTTTTCAATGTTGAAGTTGTTGTTGAATTTGTTGCTGTTTTTCAATGTTGAGGTTGTTGTTGTTATTCAATGTTGAGGTTGTTGTTGAATTTGTTGGTGTTTTTCAATATTGAGTTTGTTGTTTTTCAATGCTGAGGTTGTTGTTGAATTTGTTGTTGTTTTTTCAATGTTGAGGTTGTTGTTGAATTTGTTGGTGTTTTTCAATGTTGAGGTTGTTGTTGTTTTTCAATGTTGAGGTTATTGTTGAATTTGTTGGTGTTTTTCAATGTTGAGGTTGTTGTTGTTTTTCAATGTTGCGGTTGTTGTTGAATTTGTTGGTGTTTTTCAATGTTGAGTTTGTTGTTGGTTTTCAATGTTGAGGTTGTTGTTGAATTTGTTGGTGTTTTTCATAGTTGAGGTTGTTATTGTTTTTCAATGTTGAGGTTGTTGTTGAATTTGTTGGTGTTTTTCATTGTTGAGGTTGTTGTTGTTTTTCAATGTTGAGGTTGTTTTTGAATTTGTTGGTGTTTTTCAATGTTGAGGTTGTTGTTGTTTTTCAATGTTGAGGTTGTTGAATTTGTTGGTGTTTTTCAATCTTGAGTTTGATGTTGAATTTGTTGTTGTTTTTCAATGTTGAGGTTGTTGTTGAATTTGTTGGTGTTTTTCAATGTTGAGGTTGTTGTTGTTTTTCAATGTTGATGTTGTTGTTGAGTTTGTTGGTGTTTTTCAATGTTGAGGTTGTTGTTGAATTTGTTGGTGTTTTTCAATGTTGAGGTTGTTGTTGAAATTGTTGGTGTTTTTCAATGTTGAGATTGTTGTTGTTTTTCAATGTTGAGGTTGTTGTTGAATTTGTTGGTGTTTTTCAATGTTGAGGTTGTTGTTGTTTTTCAATGCTGAGGTTGTTGTTGAATTTGTTGGTGTTTTTCAATGTTGAGGTTGTTGTTGAATTTGTTGGTGTTTTTCAATGTTGACGTTGTTGTTGTTTTTCACTGTTGAGGTTGTTGTTGAATTTGTTGGTGTTTTTCAATGTTGAGGTTGTTATTGTTTTTCAATGTTGAGGTTGTTGTTGAATTTGTTGGTGTTTTTCAATGTTGAGGTTGTTGTTGTTTTTCAATGTTGAGGTTGTTGTTGAATTTGTTGGTGTTTTTCAATTTTGAGGTTGTTGTTGAATTTGTTGGTGTTTTTCAATGTTGAAGTTGTTGTTGAATTTGTTGGTGTTTTTCAATGTTGAGGTTGTTGTTGTTTTTCAATGTTGAGGTTGTTGTTGAATTTGTTGGTGTTTTTCAATGTTGAGGTTGTTGTTGTTTTTTAAAGCTGAGGTTGTTGTTGAATTTGTTGGTGTTTTTCAATGTTGAGGTTGTTGTTGAATTTGTTGGTGTTTTTCAATGTTGAGGTTGTTGTTGTTTTTCAATGTTGAGGTTGTTGTTGAATTTGTTGGCGTTTTTCAATGTTGAGGTTGTTGTTGAATTTGCTGGTGTTTTTCAATGTTGAGGTTGTTGTTGAATTTGTTGGTGTTTTTCAATGTTGAGGTTGTTGTTGTTTTTCAATGTTGAGGTTATTGTTGAATTTGTTGGTGTTTTTCAATGTTGAGGTTGTTGTTGTTTTTCAATGTTGAGGTTGTTGTTGAATTTGTTCGTGTTTTTCAATGTTGAGTTTGTTGTTGTTTTTCAATGTTGAGGTTGTTGTTGAATTTGTTGGTGTTTTTCAATGTTGAGGTTGTTGTTGTTTTTCAATGTTGAGGTTGTTGTTGAATTTGTTGGTGTTTTTCAATGTTGAGGTTGTTGTTGTTTTTCAATGTTGAGGTTGTTGTTGAATTTGTTGGTGTTTTTCAATGTTGAGGTTGTTTTTGAATTTGTTGGTGTTTTTCAATGTTGAGGTTGTTGTTGCTTTTCAATGTTGAGGTTGTTGAATTTGTTGGTGTTTTTCAATCTTGAGTTTGTTGTTGAATTTGTTGTTGTTTTTCAATGTTGAGGTTGTTGTTGAATTTGTTGGTGTTTTTCAATGTTGAGGTTGTTGTTGTTGAGTTTGTTGGTGTTTTTCAATGTTGAGGTTGTTGTTGAATTTGTTGGTGTTTTTCAATGTTGAGGTTGTTGTTGTTTTTCAATGTTGAGGTTATTGTTGAATTTGTTGGTGTTTTTCAATGTTGAGGTTGTTGTTGTTTTTCAATGTTGCGGTTGTTGTTGAATTTGTTGGGGTTTTTCAATGTTGAGTTTGTTGTTGTTTTTCAATGTTGAGGTTGTTGTTGAATTTGTTGGTGTTTTTCATAGTTGAGGTTGTTATTGTTTTTCAATGTTGAGGTTGTTGTTGAATTTGTTGGTGTTTTTCATTGTTGAGGTTGTTGTTGTTTTTCAATGTTGAGGTTGTTTTTGAATTTGTTGGTGTTTTTCAATGTTGAGGTTGTTGTTGTTTTTCAATGTTGAGGTTGTTGAATTTGTTGGTGTTTTTCAATCTTGAGTTTGTTGTTGAATTTGTTGGTGTTTTTCAATGTTGAGGTTGTTGTTGAATTTGTTGGTGTTTTTCAATGTTGAGGTTGTTGTTGTTTTTCAATGTTGAGGTTGTTGTTGAGTTTGTTGGTGTTTTTCAATGTTGAGGTTGTTGTTGAATTTGTTGGTGTTTTTCAATGTTGAGGTTGTTGTTGAATTTGTTGGTGTTTTTCAATGTTGAGGTTGTTGTTGTTTTTAAATGTTGAGGTTGCTGTTTAATTTGTTGGTGTTTTTTCAATTTTGAGGTTGTTGGTGTTTTTCAATGTTGAGGTTGTTGTTGAATTTGATGGTGTTTTTCAATGTCGAGGTTGTTGTTGAATTTGTTGGTGTTTTTCAATGTTGAAGTTGTTGTTGAATTTGTTGGTGTTTTTCAATTTCGAGGTTGTTGTTGAATTTGTTGGTGTTTTTCAATGTTGAAGTTTTTGTTGAATTTGTTGGTGTTTTTCAAAGTTGAGGTTGTTGTTGTTTTTCAATGTTGAGGTTGTTGTTGAATTTGTTGGTGTTTTTCAATGTTGAGGTTGTTGTTGTTTTTCAATGCTGAGGTTGTTGTTGAATTTGTTGGTGTTTTTCAATGTTGAGGTTGTTGTTGAATTTGTTGGTGTTTTTCAATGTTGAGGTTGTTGTTGTTTTTCAATGTTGAGGTTGTTGTTGAATTTTTTGCTGTTTTTCAATGTTGAGGTTGTTGTTGTTTTTCAATGTTGAGGTTGTTGTTGAATTTGTTGGTGTTTGTCAGTGTTGAGGTTGTTGTTGAATTTGTTGGTGTTAATCAATGTTGAGGTTGTTGTTGTTTTTCAATGTTGAGGTTGTTGTTGAATTAGTTGGTGTTTTTCAATGTTGAGTTTGTTGTTGTTTTTCAATGTTGAGGTTGTTGTTGAATTTGTTGGTGTTTTTCAATGTTGAGGTTGTTGTTGTTTTTCAATGTTGACGTTGTTGTTGAATTTGTTGGTGTTTTTCAATGTTGAGGTTGTTGGTGTTTTTCAATGTTGAGGTTGTTGTTGAATTTGTTGGTGTTTTTCAATGTTGAGGTTGTTGTTGAATTTGTTGGTGTTTTTCAATGTTGAGGTTGTTGTTGTTTTTCAATGTTGAGGTTGTTGTTGAATTTGTTGGTGTTTTTCAATGTTGAGGTTGTTGTTGAATTTGTTGGTGTTTTTCAATGTTCAGGTTGTTGTTGTTTTTCACTGTTGAGGTTTTTGTTGAATTTGTTGGTGTTTTTCAATGTTGAGGTTGTTGTTGTTTTTCATTGTTGAGGTTGTTGTTGAATTTGTTGGTGTTTTTCAATGTTGAGGTTGTTGTTGTTTTTCAATGCTGAGGTTGTTGTTGAATTTGTTGGTGTTTTTCAATGTTGAGGTTGTTGTTGAATTTGTTGGTGTTTTTCAATGTTGAGGTTGTTGTTGTTTTTCAATGTTGAGGTTGTCGTTGAATTTGTTGGTGTTTTTTATTGTTGAGGTTGTTGTTGTTTTTCAATGTTGAGGATGTTGTTGAATTTGTTGGTGTTTTTCAATGTTGAGGTTGTTGTTGAATTTGTTGGTGTTTTTCAATGTTGAGGTTGTTGTTGTTTTTCAATGTTGAGGTTGTTGTTGAATTTGTTGGTGTTTTTCAATGTTGAGGTTGTTGTTGCTTTTCAATGTTGAGGTTGTTGTTGAATTTGTTGGTGTTTTTCAATGTTGAGGTTGTTGTTGTTTTTAAATGTTGATGTTGTTGTTGAATTTGTTGGTGTTTTTTCAATTTTGAGGTTGCTGATGTTTTTCAATGTTGAGGTTGATGTTGAATTTGATGGTGTTTTTCAATGTCGAGGTTGTTGTTGAATTTGTTGGTGTTTTTCAATGTTGAAGTTGTTGTTGAATTTGTTGGTGTTTTTCAATGTTGAGGTTGTTGTTGTTATTCAATGTTGAGGTTGTTGTTGAATTTGTTGGTGTTTTTCAATGTTGAGATTGTTGTTGTTTTTCAATGTTGAGGTTGTTGTTGAATTTGTTGGTTTTTTTAAATATTGAGGTTGTTGTTGAATTTGTTGGTGTTTTTCAATGTTGAGGTTGTTGTTGTTTTTCAATGTTGAGGTTGTTGTTGAATTTTTTGCTGTTTTTCAATGTTGAGGTTGTTGTAGTTTTTCAAAGTTGAGTTTGCTGTTGAATTTGTTGGTGTTTTTCAATTTCGAGGATGTTGTTGAATTTGTTGGTGTTTTTCAATGTTGAAGTTGTTGTTGAATTTGTTGCTGTTTTTCAATGTTGAGGTTGTTGTTGTTATTCAATGTTGAGGTTGTTGTTGAATTTGTTGGTGTTTTTCAATATTGAGTTTGTTGTTTTTCAATGCTGAGGTTGTTGTTGAATTTGTTGTTGTTTTTTCAATGTTGAGGTTGTTGTTGAATTTGTTGGTGTTTTTCAATGTTGAGGTTGTTGTTGTTTTTCAATGTTGAGGTTATTGTTGAATTTGTTGGTGTTTTTCAATGTTGAGGTTGTTGTTGTTTTTCAATGTTGCGGTTGTTGTTGAATTTGTTGGTGTTTTTCAATGTTGAGTTTGTTGTTGTTTTTAAATGTTGAGGTTGTTGTTGAATTTGTTGGTGTTTTTCATAGTTGAGGTTGTTATTGTTTTTCAATGTTGAGGTTGTTGTTGAATTTGTTGGTGTTTTTCATTGTTGAGGTTGTTGTTGTTTTTCAATGTTGAGGTTGTTTTTGAATTTGTTGGTGTTTTTCAATGTTGAGGTTGTTGTTGTTTTTCAATGTTGAGGTTGTTGAATTTGTTGGTGTTTTTCAATCTTGAGTTTGTAGTTGAATTTGTTGGTGTTTTTCAATGTTGAGGTTGTTGTTGAATTTGTTGGTGTTTTTCAATGTTGAGGTTGTTGTTGTTTTTCAATGTTGATGTTGTTGTTGAGTTTGTTGGTGTTTTTCAATGTTGAGGTTGTTGTTGAATTTGTTGGTGTTTTTCAATGTTGAGGTTGTTGTTGAATTTGTTGGTGTTTTTCAATGTTGAGGTTGTTGTTGTTTTTAAATGTTGAGGTTGCTGTTTAATTTGTTGGTGTTTTTTCAATTTTGAGGTTGTTGGTGTTTTTCAATGTTGAGGTTGTTGTTGAATTTGATGGTGTTTTTCAATGTCGAGGTTGTTGTTGAATTTGTTGGTGTTTTTCAATGTTGAAGTTGTTGTTGAATTTGTTGGTGTTTTTCAATTTCGAGGTTGTTGTTGAATTTGTTGGTGTTTTTCAATGTTGAAGTTTTTGTTGAATTTGTTGGTGTTTTTCAAAGTTGAGGTTGTTGATGTTTTTCAATGTTGAGGTTGTTGTTGAATTTGTTGGTGTTTTTAAATGTTGAGGTTGTTGTTGAATTTGTTGGTGTTTTTCAATGTTGAGGTTGTTGTTGTTTTTCAATGTTGAGGTTGTTGTTGAATTTGTTGGTGTTTTTCAATGTTGAGGTTGTTGTTGTTTTTCAATGTTGAGGTTGTTGAATTTGTTGGTGTTTTTCAATGTTGAGTTTGTTGTTGAATTTGTTGGTGTTTTTCAATGTTGAGGTTGATGTTGAATTTGATGGTGTTTTTCAATGTCGAGGTTGTTGTTGAATTTGTTGGTGTTTTTCAATGTTGAAGTTGTTGTTGAATTTGTTGGTGTTTTTCAATGTTGAGGTTGTTGTTGTTTTTCAATGTTGAGGTTGTTGTTGAATTTGTTGTTGTTTTTCAATGTTGAGGTTGTTGTTGAATTTGTTGGTGTTTTTCAATGTTGAGGTTGTTGTTGTTTTTCAATGTTGAGGTTGTTGTTGAATTTGTTGGTGTTTTTCAATGTTGAGGTTGTTGTTGTTTTTCAATGTTGAGGTTGTTGTTGAATTTGTTGTTGTTTTTCAATGTTGAGGTTGTTGTTGAATTTGTTGGTGTTTTTCAATGTTGAGGTTGTTGTTGTTTTTCAATGTTGAGGTTGTTGTTGAATTTGTTGGTGTTTTTCAATGTTGAGGTTGTTGTTGTTTTTCAATGTTGAGGTTGTTGTTGAATTTGTTGGTGTTTTTCAATGTTGAGTTTGTTGTTCTTTTTCAATGTTGAGGTTGTTGTTGAATTTGTTGGTGTTTTTCAATGTTGAGGTTGTTGTTGTTTTTCAATGTTGAGGTTGTTGTTGAATTTGTTGGTGCTTTTCAATGTTGAGGTTGTTATTGTTTTTCATTGTTGAGGTTGTTGTTGAATTTGTTGGTGTTTTTCAATGTTGAGGTTGTTGTTGAATTTGTTGGTGTTTTTCAATGATGAGGTTGTTGTTGTTTTTCAATGTTGAGGTTGTTGAATTTGTTGGTGTTTTTCAATCTTGTGTTTGTTGTTGAATTTGTTGGTGTTTTTCAATGTTGAGGTTGTTGTTGAATTTGTTGGTCTTTTTCAATGTTGAGATTGTTGTTGTTTTTCAATGTTGAGGTTGTTGTTGAATTTGTTGGTGTTTTTAAATGTTGAGGTTGTTGTTGAATTTGTTGGTGTTTTTCAATGTTGAGGTTGTTGTTGTTTTTCAATGTTGAGGTTGTTGTTGAATTTGTTGGTGTTTTTCAATGTTGAGGTTGTTGTTGTTTTTCAATGTTGAGGTTGTTGTTGAATTTGTTGGTGTTTTTCAATTTCGAGGATGTTGTTGAATTTGTTGGTGTTTTTCAATGTTGAAGTTGTTGTTGAATTTGTTGGTGTTTTTCAATGTTGAGGTTGTTGTTGTTTTTCAATGTTGAGGTTGTTGTTGAATTTGTTGGTGTTTTTCAATGTTGAGGTTGTTGTTGTTTTTCAATGCTGAGGTTGTTGTTGAATTTGTTGGTGTTTTTCAATGCTGAGGTTGTTGTTGAATTTCTTGGTGTTTTTCAAAGTTGAGGTTGTTGTTGTTTTTCAATGTTGAGGTTGTTGTTGAATTTGTTGGTGTTTTTCAATGCTGAGGTTGTTGTTGTTTTTCAATGTTGAGGTTGTTGTTGAATTTGGTCGTGTTTTTCAATGTTGAGGTTGTTGTTCAATTTGTTGCTGTTTTTCAATGTTGAGATTGTTGTTGTTTTTCAATGTAGAGGTTGTTGTTGAATTTGTTGGTGCTTTTCAATGTTGAATTTGTTGTTGTTTTTCAATGTTGAGGTTGTTGTTGAATTTGTTCGTGTTTTTCAATGTTGAGGTTGTTGTTGTTTTTCAATGTTGAGGTTGTTGTTGAATTTGTTGGTGTTTTTCAATGTTGAGGTTGTTGTTGTTTTTCAATGTTGAGGTTGTTGTTGAGTTTGTTGGTGTTTTTCAATGTTGAGGTTGTTGTTGAATTTGTTGGTGTTTTTCAATGTTGAGGTTGTTGTTGTTTTTAAATGTTGAGGTTGTTGTTGAATTTGTTGGTGTTTTTTCAATTTTGAGGTTGTTGGTGTTTTTCAATGTTGAGGTTGATGTTGAATTTGATGGTGTTTTTCAATGTCGAGGTTGTTGTTGAATTTGTTGGTGTTTTTCAATGTTGAAGTTGTTGTTGAATTTGTTGGTGTTTTTCAATGTTGAGGTTGTTGTTGTTTTTCAATGTTGAGGTTGTTGTTGAATTTGTTGGTGTTTTTCAATGTTGAGATTGTTGTTGTTTTTCAATGTTGAGGTTGTTGTTGAATTTGTTGGTGTTTTCAAATGTTGAGGTTGTTGTTGAATTTGTTGGTGTTTTTCAATGTTGAGGTTGTTGTTGTTTTTAAATGTTGAGGTTGTTGTTGAATTTGTATGTGCTTTTCAATGTTGAGGTTGTTGTTGTTTTTCAATGTTGAGGTTGTTGTAGAATTTGTTGGTGTTTTTCAATTTCGAGGATGTTGTTGAATTTGTTGGTGTTTTTCAATGTTGAAGTTGTTGTTGAATTTGTTGGTGTTTTTCAATTTTGAGGTTGTTGTTGTTTTTCAATGTTGAGGTTGTTGTTGAATTTGTTGGTGTTTTTCAATGTTGAGGTTGTTGTTGTTTTTCAATGCTGAGGTTGTTGTTGAATTTGTTGGTGTTTTTTCAATTTTGAGGTTGTTGGTGTTTTTCAATGTTGAGGTTGATGTTGAATTTGATGGTGTTTTTCAATGTTGAGGTTGTTGTTGAATTTGTTGGTGTTTTTCAATGTTGAAGTTGTTGTTGAATTTGTTGGTGTTTTTCAATGTTGAGGTTGTTGTTGTTGTTCAATGTTGAGGTTGTTGTTGAATTTGTTGGTGTTTTTCAATGTTGAGATTGTTGTTGTTTTTCAATGTTGAGGTTGTTGTTGAATTTGTTGGTGTTTTTAAATGTTGAGGTTGTTGTTGAATTTGTTGGTGTTTTTCAATGTTGAGGTTGTTGTTGTTTTTCAATGTTGAGGTTGTTGTTGAATTTGTTGGTGTTTTTCAATGTTGAGGTTGTTGTTGTTTTTCAATGTTGAGGTTGTTGAATTTGTTGGTGTTTTTCAATGTTGAGTTTGTTGTTGAATTTGTTGGTGTTTTTCAATGTTGAGGTTGATGTTGAATTTGATGGTGTTTTTCAATGTCGAGGTTGTTGTTGAATTTGAAGGTGTTTTTCAATGTTGAAGTTGTTGTTGAATTTGTTGGTGTTTTTCAATGTTGAGGTTGTTGTTGTTTTTCAATGTTGAGGTTGTTGTTGAATTTGTTGGTGTTCTTCAATTTCGAGGATGTTGTTGAATTTGTTGGTGTTTTTCAATGTTGAAGTTGTTTATTGAATTTGTTGGTGTTTTTCAATGTTGAGATTGTTGTTGTTTTTCAATGTTGAGGTTGTTGTTGAATTTGTTGGTGTTTTTCAATGTTGAGGTTGTTGTTTTTCAATGCTGAGGTTGTTGTTGAATTTGTTGTTGTTTTTCAATGTTGAGGTTGTTGTTGAATTTGTTGGTGTTTTTCAATGTTGAGGTTGTTGTTGTTTTTCAATGTTGAGGTTGTTGTTGAATTTGTTGGTGTTTTTCAATGTTGAGGTTGTTGTTGTTTTTCAATGTTGAGTTTGTTGTTGAATTTGTTGTTGTTTTTCAATGTTGAGGTTGTTGTTGAATTTGTTGGTGTTTTTCAATGTTGAAGTTGTTGTTGAATTTGTTGGTGTTTTTCAATGTTGAGGTTGTTGTTGTTGTTCAATGTTGGGGTTGTTGTTGAATTTGTTGGTGTTTTTCAATGTTGAGATTGTTGTTGTTTTTCAATGTTGAGGTTGTTGTTGAATTTGTTGGTGTTTTTAAATGTTGAGGTTGTTGTTGAATTTGTTGGTGTTTTTCAATGTTGAGGTTGTTGTTGTTTTCCAATGTTGAGGTTGTTGTTGAATTTGTTGGTGTTTTTCAATGTTGAGGTTGTTGTTGCTTTTCAATGTTGAGGTTGTTGAATTTGTTGGTGTTTTTCAATGTTGAGTTTGTTGTTGAATTTGTTGGTGTTTTTCAATGTTGAGGTTGATGTTGAATTTGATGGTGTTTTTCAATGTCGAGGTTGTTGTTGAATTTGTTGGTGTTTTTCAATGTTGAAGTTGTTGTTGAATTTGTTGGTGTTTTTCAATGTTGAGGTTGTTGTTGTTTTTCAATGTTGAGGTTGTTGTTGAATTTGTTGGTGTTTTTCAATTTCGAGGATGTTGTTGAATTTGTTGGTGTTTTTCAATGTTCAAGTTGTTGTTGAATTTGTTGGTGTTTTTCAATGTTGAGGTTGTTATTGTTTTTCAATGTTGAGGTTGTTGTTGAATTTGTTGGTGTTTTTCAAAGTTGAGGTTGTTGTTTTTCAATGCTGAGGTTGTTGTTGAATTTGTTGTTGTTTTTCAATGTTGAGGTTGTTGTTGAATTTGTTGGTGTTTTTCAATGTTGAGGTTGTTGTTGTTCTTCAATGTTGAGGTTGTTGTTGAATTTGTTGGTGTTTTTCAATGTTGAGGTTGTTGTTGTTTTTCAATGTTGAGTTTGTTGTTGAATTTGTTGTTGTTTTTCAATGTTGAGGTTGTTGTTGAATTTGTTGGTGTTTTTCAATGTTGAGGTTGTTGTTGTTTTTCAATGTTGAGGTTGTTGTTGAATTTGTTGGTGTTTTTCAATGTTGAGGTTGTTGTTGTTTATCAATGTTGAGGTTGTTGTTGAATTTGTTGGTGTTTTTCAATGTTGAGTTTGTTGTTGTTTTTCAATGTTGAGGTTGTTGTTGAATTTGTTGGTGTTTTTCAATGTGGAGGTTGTTGATGTTTTTCAATGTTGAGGTTGTTGTTGAATTTGTTGGTGCTTTTCAATGTTGAGGTTGTTATTGTTTTTCAATGTTGAGGTTGTTGTTGAATTTGTTGGTGTTTTTCAATGTTGAGGTTGTTGTTGAATTTGTTGGTGTTTTTCAATGATGAGGTTGTTGTTGTTTTTCAATGTTGAGGTTGTTGAATTTGTTGGTGTTTTTCAATCTTGAGTTTGTTGTTGAATTTGTTGGTGTTTTTCAATGTTGAGGTTGTTGTTGTTTTTCAATGTTGAGGTTGTTGTTGAATTTGGTCGTGTTTTTCAATGTTGAGGTTGTTGTTCAATTTGTTGGTGTTTTTCAATGTTGAGATTGTTGTTGTTTTTCAATGTAGAGGTTGTTGTTGAATTTGTTGGTGCTTTTCAATGTTGAGTTTGTTGTTGTTTTTCAATGTTGAGGTTGTTGTTGAATTTGTTCGTGTTTTTCAATGTTGAGGTTGTTGTTGTTTTTCAATGTTGAGGTTGTTGTTGAATTTGTTGGTGTTTTTCAATGTTGAGGTTGTTGTTGTTTTTCAATGTTGAGGTTGTTGTTGAGTTTGTTGGTGTTTTTCAATGTTGAGGTTGTTGTTGAATTTGTTGGTGTTTTTCAATGTTGAGGTTGTTGTTGTTTTTAAATGTTGAGGTTGTTGTTGAATTTGTTGGTGTTTTTTCAATTTTGAGGTTGTTGGTGTTTTTCAATGTTGAGGTTGATGTTGAATTTGATGGTGTTTTTCAATGTCGAGGTTGTTGTTGAATTTGCTGGTGTTTTTCAATGTTGAAGTTGTTGTTGAATTTGTTGGTGTTTTTCAATGTTGAGGTTGTTGTTGTTTTTAAATGTTGAGGTTGTTGTTGAATTTGTTGGTGTTTTTCAATGTTGAGATTGTTGTTGTTTTTCAATGTTGAGGTTGTTGCTGAATTTGTTGGTGTTTTCAAATGTTGAGGTTGTTGTTGAATTTGTTGGTGTTTTTCAATGTTGAGGTTGTTGTTGTTTTTAAATGTTGAGGTTGTTGTTGAATTTGTATGTGCTTTTCAATGTTGAGGTTGTTGTTGTTTTTCAATGTTGAGGTTGTTGTAGAATTTGTTGGTGTTTTTCAATTTCGAGGATGTTGTTGAATTTGTTGGTGTTTTTCAATGTTGAAGTTGTTGTTGAATTTGTTGGTGTTTTTCAATTTTGAGGTTGTTGTTGTTTTTCAATGTTGAGGTTGTTGTTGAATTTGTTGGTGTTTTTCAATGTTGAGGTTGTTGTTGTTTTTCAATGCTGAGGTTGTTGTTGAATTTGTTGGTGTTTTTTCAATTTTGAGGTTGTTGGTGTTTTTCAATGTTGAGGTTGATGTTGAATTTGATGGTGTTTTTCAATGTTGAGGTTGTTGTTGAATTTGTTGGTGTTTTTCAATGTTGAAGTTGTTGTTGAATTTGTTGGTGTTTTTCAATGTTGAGGTTGTTGTTGTTGTTCAATGTTGAGGTTGTTGTTGAATTTGTTGGTGTTTTTCAATGTTGAGATTGTTCTTGTTTTTCAATGTTGAGGTTGTTGTTGAATTTGTTGGTGTTTTTAAATGTTGAGGTTGTTGTTGAATTTGTTGGTGTTTTTCAATGTTGAGGTTGTTGTTGTTTTTCAATGTTGAGGTTGTTGTTGAATTTGTTGGTGTTTTTCAATGTTGAGGTTGTTGTTGTTTTTCAATGTTGAGGTTGTTGAATTTGTTGGTGTTTTTCAATGTTGAGTTTGTTGTTGAATTTGTTGGTGTTTTTCAATGTTGAGGTTGATGTTGAATTTGATGGTGTTTTTCAATGTCGAGGTTGTTGTTGAATTTGTTGGTGTTTTTCAATGTTGAAGTTGTTGTTGAATTTGTTGGTGTTTTTCAAAGTTGAGGTTGTTGTTGTTTTTCAATGTTGAGGTTGTTGTTGAATTTGTTGGTGTTTTTCAATGTTGAGGTTGTTGTTGTTTTTCAATGTTGATGTTGTTGTTGAATTTGGTCGTGTTTTTCAATGTTGAGGTTGTTGTTCAATTTGTTGCTGTTTTTCAATGTTGAGATTGTTGTTGTTTTTCAATGTAGAGGTTGTTGTTGAATTTGTTGGTGCTTTTCAATGTTGAATTTGTTGTTGTTTTTCAATGTTGAGGTTGTTGTTGAATTTGTTCGTGTTTTTCAATGTTGAGGTTGTTGTTGTTTTTCAATGTTGAGGTTGTTGTTGAATTTGTTGGTGTTTTTCAATGTTGAGGTTGTTGTTGTTTTTCAATGTTGAGGTTGTTGTTGAGTTTGTTGGTGTTTTTCAATGTTGAGGTTGTTGTTGAATTTGTTGGTGTGTTTCAATGTTGAGGTTGTTGTTGTTTTTAAATGTTGAGGTTGTTGTTGAATTTGTTGGTGTTTTTTCAATTTTGAGGTTGTTGGTGTTTTTCAATGTTGAGGTTGATGTTGAATTTGATGCTGTTTTTCAATGTCGAGGTTGTTGTTGAATTTGTTGGTGTTTTTCAATGTTGAAGTTGTTGTTGAATTTGTTGGTGTTTTTCAATGTTGAGGTTGTTGTTGTTTTTCAATGTTGAGGTTGTTGTTGAATTTGTTGGTGTTTTTCAATGTTGAGATTGTTGTTGTTTTTCAATGTTGAGGTTGTTGCTGAATTTGTTGGTGTTTTCAAATGTTGAGGTTGTTGTTGAATTTGTTGGTGTTTTTCAATGTTGAGGTTGTTGTTGTTTTTAAATGTTGAGGTTGTTGTTGAATTTGTATGTGCTTTTCAATGTTGAGGTTGTTGTTGTTTTTCAATGTTGAGGTTGTTGTAGAATTTGTTGGTGTTTTTCAATTTCGAGGATGTTGTTGAATTTGTTGGTGTTTTTCAATGTTGAAGTTGTTGTTGAATTTGTTGGTGTTTTTCAATTTTGAGGTTGTTGTTGTTTTTCAATGTTGAGGTTGTTGTTGAATTTGTTGGTGTTTTTCAATGTTGAGGTTGTTGTTGTTTTTCAATGCTGAGGTTGTTGTTGAATTTGTTGGTGTTTTTTCAATTTTGAGGTTGTTGGTGTTTTTCAATGTTGAGGTTGATGTTGAATTTGATGGTGTTTTTCAATGTTGAGGTTGTTGTTGAATTTGTTGGTGTTTTTCAATGTTGAAGTTGTTGTTGAATTTGTTGGTGTTTTTCAATGTTGAGGTTGTTGTTGTTGTTCAATGTTGAGGTTGTTGTTGAATTTGTTGGTGTTTTTCAATGTTGAGATTGTTGTTGTTTTTCAATGTTGAGGTTGTTGTTGAATTTGTTGGTGTTTTTAAATGTTGAGGTTGTTGTTGAATTTGTTGGTGTTTTTCAATGTTGAGGTTGTTGTTGTTTTTCAATGTTGAGGTTGTTGTTGAATTTGTTGGTGTTTTTCAATGTTGAGGTTGTTGTTGTTTTTCAATGTTGAGGTTGTTGAATTTGTTGGTGTTTTTCAATGTTGAGTTTGTTGTTGAATTTGTTGGTGTTTTTCAATGTTGAGGTTGATGTTGAATTTGATGGTGTTTTTCAATGTCGAGGTTGTTGTTGAATTTGTTGGTGTTTTTCAATGTTGAAGTTGTTGTTGAATTTGTTGGTGTTTTTCAATGTTGAGGTTGTTGTTGTTTTTCAATGTTGAGGTTGTTGTTGAATTTGTTGGTGTTTTTCAATGTTGAGGTTGTTGTTGAATTTGTTGTTGTTTTTCAATGTTGAGGTTGTTGTTGAATTTGTTGGTGTTTTTCAATGTTGAGGTTGTTGTTGTTTTTCAATGTTGAGTTTGTTGTTGAATTTGTTGTTGTTTTTCAATGTTGAGGTTGTTGTTGAATTTGTTGGTGTTTTTCAATGTTGAAGTTGTTGTTGAATTTGTTGGTGTTTTTCAATGTTGAGGTTGTTGTTGTTGTTCAATGTTGAGGTTGTTGTTGAATTTGTTGGTGTTTTTCAATGTTGAGATTGTTGTTGTTTTTCAATGTTGAGGTTGTTGTTGAATTTGTTGGTGTTTTTAAATGTTGAGATTGTTGTTGAATTTGTTGGTGTTTTTCAATGTTGAGGTTGTTGTTGTTTTCCAATGTTGAGGTTGTTGTTGAATTTGTTGGTGTTTTTCAATGTTGAGGTTGTTGTTGCTTTTCAATGTTGAGGTTGTTGAATTTGTTGGTGTTTTTCAATGTTGAGTTTGTTGTTGAATTTGTTGGTGTTTTTCAATGTTGAGGTTGATGTTGAATTTGATGGTGTTTTTCAATGTCGAGGTTGTTGTTGAATTTGTTGGTGTTTTTCAATGTTGAAGTTGTTGTTGAATTTGTTGGTGTTTTTCAATGTTGAGGTTGTTGTTGTTTTTCAATGTTGAGGTTGTTGTTGAATTTGTTGGTGTTTTTCAATTTCGAGGATGTTGTTGAATTTGTTGGTGTTTTTCAATGTTCAAGTTGTTGTTGAATTTGTTGGTGTTTTTCAATGTTGAGGTTGTTATTGTTTTTCAATGTTGAGGTTGTTGTTGAATTTGTTGGTGTTTTTCAAAGTTGAGGTTGTTGTTTTTCAAAGCTGAGGTTGTTGTTGAATTTGTTGTTGTTTTTCAATGTTGAGGTTGTTGTTGAATTTGTTGGTGTTTTTCAATGTTGAGGTTGTTGTTGTTCTTCAATGTTGAGGTTGTTGTTGAATTTGTTGGTGTTTTTCAATGTTGAGGTTGTTGTTGTTTTTCAATGTTGAGTTTGTTGTTGAATTTGTTGTTGTTTTTCAATGTTGAGGTTGTTGTTGAATTTGTTGGTGTTTTTCAATGTTGAGGTTGTTGTTGTTTTTCAATGTTGAGGTTGTTGTTGAATTTGTTGGTGTTTTTCAATGTTGAGGTTGTTGTTGTTTATCAATGTTGAGGTTGTTGTTGAATTTGTTGGTGTTTTTCAATGTTGAGTTTGTTGTTGTTTTTCAATGTTGAGGTTGTTGTTGAATTTGTTGGTGTTTTTCAATGTGGAGGTTGTTGATGTTTTTCAATGTTGAGGTTGTTGTTGAATTTGTTGGTGCTTTTCAATGTTGAGGTTGTTATTGTTTTTCAATGTTGAGGTTGTTGTTGAATTTGTTGGTGTTTTTCAATGTTGAGGTTGTTGTTGAATTTGTTGGTGTTTTTCAATGATGAGGTTGTTGTTGTTTTTCAATGTTGAGGTTGTTGAATTTGTTGGTGTTTTTCAATCTTGAGTTTGTTGTTGAATTTGTTGGTGTTTTTCAATGTTGAGGTTGTTGTTGTTTTTCAATGTTGAGGTTGTTGTTGAATTTGGTCGTGTTTTTCAATGTTGAGGTTGTTGTTCAATTTGTTGGTGTTTTTCAATGTTGAGATTGTTGTTGTTTTTCAATGTAGAGGTTGTTGTTGAATTTGTTGGTGCTTTTCAATGTTGAGTTTGTTGTTGTTTTTCAATGTTGAGGTTGTTGTTGTTTTTCAATGTTGAGGTTGTTGTTGAATTTGTTGGTGTTTTTCAATGTTGAGGTTGTTGTTGTTTTTCAATGTTGAGGTTGTTGTTGAGTTTGTTGGTGTTTTTCAATGTTGAGGTTGTTGTTGAATTTGTTGGTGTTTTTCAATGTTGAGGTTGTTGTTGTTTTTAAATGTTGAGGTTGTTGTTGAATTTGTTGGTGTTTTTTCAATTTTGAGGTTGTTGGTGTTTTTCAATGTTGAGATTGATGTTGAATTTGATGGTGTTTTTCAATGTCGAGGTTGTTGTTGAATTTGCTGGTGTTTTTCAATGTTGAAGTTGTTGTTGAATTTGTTGGTGTTTTTCAATGTTGAGGTTGTTGTTGTTTTTAAATGTTGAGGTTGTTGTTGAATTTGTTGGTGTTTTTCAATGTTGAGATTGTTGTTGTTTTTCAATGTTGAGGTTGTTGCTGAATTTGTTGGTGTTTTCAAATGTTGAGGTTGTTGTTGAATTTGTTGGTGTTTTTCAATGTTGAGGTTGTTGTTGTTTTTAAATGTTGAGGTTGTTGTTGAATTTGTATGTGCTTTTCAATGTTGAGGTTGTTGTTGTTTTTCAATGTTGAGGTTGTTGTAGAATTTGTTGGTGTTTTTCAATTTCGAGGATGTTGTTGAATTTGTTGGTGTTTTTCAATGTTGAAGTTGTTGTTGAATTTGTTGGTGTTTTTCAATTTTGAGGTTGTTGTTGTTTTTCAATGTTGAGGTTGTTGTTGAATTTGTTGGTGTTTTTCAATGTTGAGGTTGTTGTTGTTTTTCAATGCTGAGGTTGTTGTTGAATTTGTTGGTGTTTTTTCAATTTTGAGGTTGTTGGTGTTTTTCAATGTTGAGGTTGATGTTGAATTTGATGGTGTTTTTCAATGTTGAGGTTGTTGTTGAATTTGTTGGTGTTTTTCAATGTTGAAGTTGTTGTTGAATTTGTTGGTGTTTTTCAATGTTGAGGTTGTTGTTGTTGTTCAATGTTGAGGTTGTTGTTGAATTTGTTGGTGTTTTTCAATGTTGAGATTGTTGTTGTTTTTCAATGTTGAGGTTGTTGTTGAATTTGTTGGTGTTTTTAAATGTTGAGGTTGTTGTTGAATTTGTTGGTGTTTTTCAATGTTGAGGTTGTTGTTGTTTTTCAATGTTGAGGTTGTTGTTGAATTTGTTGGTGTTTTTCAATGTTGAGGTTGTTGTTGTTTTTCAATGTTGAGGTTGTTGAATTTGTTGGTGTTTTTCAATGTTGAGTTTGTTGTTGAATTTGTTGGTGTTTTTCAATGTTGAGGTTGATGTTGAATTTGATGGTGTTTTTCAATGTCGAGGTTGTTGTTGAATTTGTTGGTGTTTTTCAATGTTGAAGTTGTTGTTGAATTTGTTGGTGTTTTTCAATGTTGAGGTTGTTGTTGTTTTTCAATGTTGAGGTTGTTGTTGAATTTGTTGGTGTTTTTCAATTTCGAGGATGTTGTTGAATTTGTTGGTGTTTTTCAATGTTGAAGTTGTTTATTGAATTTGTTGGTGTTTTTCAATGTTGAGGTTGTTGTTGTTTTTCAATGTTGAGGTTCTTGTTGAATTTGTTGGTGTTTTTCAATGTTGAGGTTGTTGTTTTTCAATGCTGAGGTTGTTGTTGAATTTGTTGTTGTTTTTCAATGTTGAGGTTGTTGTTGAATTTGTTGGTGTTTTTCAATGTTGAGGTTGTTGTTGTTTTTCAATGTTGAGGTTGTTGTTGAATTTGTTGGTGTTTTTCAATGTTGAGGTTGTTGTTGTTTTTCAATGTTGAGTTTGTTGTTGAATTTGTTGTTGTTTTTCAATGTTGAGGTTGTTGTTGAATTTGCTGGTGTTTTTCAATGTTGAAGTTGTTGTTGAATTTGTTGGTGTTTTTCAATGTTGAGGTTGTTGTTGCTGTTCAATGTTGAGGTTGTTGTTGAATTTGTTGGTGTTTTTCAATGTTGAGATTGTTGTTGTTTTTCAATGTTGAGGTTGTTGTTGAATTTGTTGGTGTTTTTAAATGTTGAGGTTGTTGTTGAATTTGTTGGTGTTTTTCAATGTTGAGGTTGTTGTTGTTTTTCAATGTTGAGGTTGTTGTTGAATTTGTTGGTGTTTTTCAATGTTGAGGTTGTTGTTGCTTTTCAATGTTGAGGTTGTTGAATTTGTTGGTGTTTTTCAATGTTGAGTTTGTTGTTGAATTTGTTGGTGTTTTTCAATGTTGAGGTTGATGTTGAATTTGATGGTGTTTTTCAATGTCGAGGTTGTTGTTGAATTTGTTGGTGTTTTTCAATGTTGAAGTTGTTGTTGAATTTGTTGGTGTTTTTCAATGATGAGGTTGTTGTTGTTTTTCAATGTTGAGGTTGTTGTTGAATTTGTTGGTGTTTTTCAATTTCGAGGATGTTGTTGAATTTGTTGGTGTTTTTCAATGTTGAAGTTGTTGTTGAATTTGTTGGTGTTTTTCAATGTTGAGGTTGTTATTGTTTTTCAATTTTGAGGTTGTTGTTGAATTTGTTGGTGTTTTTCAATGTTGAGGTTGTTGTTTTTCAATGCTGAGGTTGTTGTTGAATTTGTTGTTGTTTTTCAATGTTGAGGTTGTTGTTGAATTTGTTGGTGTTTTTCAATGTTGAGGTTGTTGTTGTTCTTCAATGTTGAGGTTGTTGTTGAATTTGTTGGTGTTTTTCAATGTTGAGGTTGTTGTTGTTTTTCAATGTTGAGTTTGTTGTTGAATTTGTTGTTGTTTTTCAATGTTGAGGTTGTTGTTGAATTTGTTGGTGTTTTTCAATGTTGAGGTTGTTGTTGTTTTTCAATGTTGAGGTTGTTGTTGAATTTGTTGGTGTTTTTCAATGTTGAGGTTGTTGTTGTTTATCAATGTTGAGGTTGTTGTTGAATTTGTTGGTGTTTTTCAATGTTGAGTTTGTTGTTGTTTTTCAATGTTGAGGTTGTTGTTGAATTTGTTGGTTTTTTTCAATGTTGAGGTTGTTGTTGTTTTTCAATGTTGAGGTTGTTGTTGAATTTGTTGGTGCTTTTCAATGTTGAGGTTGTTATTGTTTTTCAATGTTGAGGTTGTTGTTGAATTTGTTGGTGTTTTTCAATGTTGAGGTTGTTGTTGAATTTGTTGGTGTTTTTCAATGATGAGGTTGTTGTTGTTTTTCAATGTTGAGGTTGTTGAATTTGTTGGTGTTTTTCAATCTTGAGTTTGTTGTTGAATTTGTTGGTGTTTTTCAATGTTGAGGTTGTTGTTGAATTTGTTGGTGTTTTTCAATGTTGAAGTTGTTGTTGTTTTTCAATGTTGAGGTTGTTGTTGAGTTTGTTGGTGTTCGTAAATGTTGAGGTTGTTGTTGAATTTGTTGGTGTTTTTCAATGTTGAGATTGTTGTTGTTTTTCAATGTTGAGGTTGTTGTTGAATTTGTTGGTGTTTTTAAATGTTGAGGTTGTAGTTGAATTTGTTGGTGTTTTTCAATGTTGAGGTTGTTGTTGTTTTTCAATGTTGAGGTTGTTGTTGAATTTGTTGGTGTTTTTCAATGTTGAGGTTGTTGTTGTTTTTCAATGTTGAGGTTGTTGTTGAATTTGTTGGTGTTTTTCAATTTCGAGGATGTTGTTGAATTTGTTGGTGTTTTTCAATGTTGAAGTTGTTGTTGAATTTGTTGGTGTTTTTCAATGTTGAGGTTGTTGTTGTTTTTCAATGTTGAGGTTGTTGTTGAATTTGTTGGTGTTTTTCAATGTTGAGGTTGTTGTTGTTTTTCAATGCTGAGGTTGTTGTTGAATTTGTTGGTGTTTTTCAATGTTGAGGTTGTTGTTGAATTTCTTGGTGTTTTTCAAAGTTGAGGTTGTTGTTGTTTTTCAATGTTGAGGTTGTTGTTGAATTTGTTGGTGTTTTTCAATGTTGAGTTTGTTGTTGTTTTTCAATGTTGAGGTTGTTGTTGAATTTGGTCGTGTTTTTCAATGTTGAGGTTGTTGTTCAATTTGTTGGTGTTTTTCAATGTTGAGATTGTTGTTGTTTTTCAATGTTGAGGTTGTTGTTGAATTTGTTGGTGCTTTTCAATGTTGAGTTTGTTGTTGTTTTTTAATGTTGAGGTTGTTGTTGAATTTGTTCGTGTTTTTCAATGTTGAGGTTGTTGTTGTTTTTCAATGTTGAGGTTGTTGTTGAATTTGTTGGTGTTTTTCAATGTTGAGGTTGTTGTTGTTTTTCAATGTTGAGGTTGTTGTTGAGTTTGTTGGTGTTTTTCAATGTTGAGGTTGTTGTTGAATTTGTTGGTGTTTTTCACTGTTGAGGTTGTTGTTGTTTTTAAATGTTGAGGTTGTTGTTGAATTTGTTGGTGTTTTTTCAATTTTGAGGTTGTTGGTGTTTTTCAATGTTGAGGTTGATGTTGAATTTGATGGTGTTTTTCAATGTCGAGGTTGTTGTTGAATTTGTTGGTGTTTTTCAATGTTGAAGTTGTTGTTGAATTTGTTGGTGTTTTTCAATGTTGAGGTTGTTGTTGTTTTTCAATGTTGAGGCTGTTGTTGAATTTGTTGGTGTTTTTCAATGTTGAGATTGTTGTTGTTTTTCAATGTTGAGGTTGTTGCTGAATTTGTTGGTGTTTTCAAATGTTGAGGTTGTTGTTGAATTTGTTGGTGTTTTTCAATGTTGAGTTTGTTGTTGTTTTTAAATGTTGAGGTTGTTGTTGAATTTGTATGTGCTTTTCAATGTTGAGGTTGTTGTTGTTTTTCAATGTTGAGGTTGTTGTAGAATTTGTTGGTGTTTTTCAATTTCGAGGATGTTGTTGAATTTGTTGGTGTTTTTCAATGTTGAAGTTGTTGTTGAATTTGTTGGTGTTTTTCAATGTTGAGGTTGTTGTTGTTTTTCAATGTTGAGGTTGTTGTTGAATTTGTTGGTGTTTTTCAATGTTGAGGTTGTTGTTGTTTTTCAATGCTGAGGTTGTTGTTGAATTTGTTGGTGTTTTTTCAATTTTGAGGTTGTTGGTGTTTTTCAATGTTCAGGTTGATGCTGAATTTGATGGTGTTTTTCAATGTCGAGGTTGTTGTTGAATTTGTTGGTGTTTTTCAATGTTGAAGTTGTTGTTGAATTTGTTGGTGTTTTTCAATGTTGAGGTTGTTGTTGTTGTTCAATGTTGAGGTTGTTGTTGAATTTGTTGGTGTTTTTCAAAGTTGAGATTGTTGTTGTTTTTCAATGTTGAGGTTGTTGTTGAATTTGTTGGTGTTTTTAAATGTTGAGGTTGTTGTTGAATTTGTTGGTGTTTTTCAATGTTGAGGTTGTTGTTGTTTTTCAATGTTGAGGTTGTTGTTGAATTTGTTGGTGTTTTTCAATGTTGAGGTTGTTGTTGTTTTTCAATGTTGAGGTTGTTGAATTTGTTGGTGTTTTTCAATGTTGAGTTTGTTGTTGAATTTGTTGGTGTTTTTCAATGTTGAGGTTTTTTGTTGAATTTGTTGGTGTTTTTCAATGTTGAGGTTGTTGTTGTTTTTCAATGTTGAGGTTGTTGTTGAGTTTGTTGGTGTTTTTCAATGTTGAGGTGGTTGTTGAATTTGTTGGTGTTTTTAAAAGTTGAGGTTGTTGTTGAATTTGTTGGTGTTTTTCAATGTTGAGGTTGTTGTTGTTTCTAAATGTTGAGGTTGTTGTTGAATTTGTTGGTTTTTTTTCAATTTTGAGGTTGTTGGTGTTTTTCAATGTTGAGGTTGAGGTTGAATTTGATGGTGTTTTTCAATGTCGAGGTTGTTGTTGAATTTGTTGGTGTTTTTCAATGTTGAGGTTGTTGTTGAATTTGTTGGTGTTTTTCAATGTTGAGTTTGTTGTTTTTTTTCAATGATGAGGTTGTTGTTGAATTTGTTGGTGTTTTTCAATGTTGAGGTTGTTGTTGTTTTTCAATGTTGAGGTTGTTGTTGAATTTTTTGGTGTTTTTCAATGTTGAGGTTGTTGTTGTTTTTCAATGTTCAGGTTGTTGTTGAGTTTGTTGGTGTTTTTCAATGTTGAGGTGGTTGTTGAATTTGTTGGTGTTTTGAAATGTTGAGGTTGTTGTTGAATTTGTTGGTGTTTTTCAATGTTGAGGTTGTTGTTGTTTTTAAATGTTGAGGTTGTTGCTGAATTTGTTGGTGTTTTTTCAATGTTGAGGTTGTTGGTGTTTTTCAATGTTGAGGTTGATGTTGAATTTGATGGTGTTTTTCAATGTCGAGGTTGTTGTTGAATTTGTTGGTGTTTTTCAATGTTGAAGTTGTTGTTGAATTTGTTGGTGTTTTTCAATTTTGAAGTTGTTGTTGTTTTTCAATGTTGAGGTTGTTGTTGAATTTGTTGGTGTTTTTCAATGTTGAGATTGTTGGTGTTTTTAAATGTTGAGGTTGTTGTTGAATTTGTTGTTGTTTTTCAATGTTGAGGTTGTTGTTGTTTTTCAAAGTTGAGGTTGTTGTTGAATTTGTTGGTGTTTTTCAATGTTGAGGTTGTTGTTGTTTTTCAATGTTGAGGTTGTTGTTGAATTTGTTGGTGTTTTTCAATTTCGAGGATGTTGTTGAATTTGTTGGTGTTTTTCAATGTTGAAGTTGTTGTTGAATTTGTTGGTGTTTTTCAATGTTGAGGTTGTTGTTGTTTTTCAATGTTGAGGTTGTTCTTGAATTTGTTGGTGTTTTTCAATGTTGAGGTTGTTGTTGTTTTTCAATGCTGAGGTTGTTGTTGAATTTGTTGGTGTTTTTTAATGTTGAGGTTGTTGTTGAATTTCTTGGTGTTTTTCAATGTTGAGGTTGTTGTTGTTTTTCAATGTTGAGGTTGTTGTTGAATTTGTTGGTGTTTTTCAATATTGAGGTTGTTGTTGTTTTTCAATGTTGAGGTTGTTGTTGAATTTGGTGGTGTTTTTCAATGTTGAGGTTGTTGTTCAATTTGTTGGTGTTTTTCAATGTTGAGGTTGTTGTTGTTTTTCAATGTTGAGGTTGTTGTTGAATTTGTTGGTGTTTTTCAATGTTGAGTTTGTTGTTGTTTTTCAATGTTGAGGTTGTTGCTGAATTTGTTGGTGTTTTTCAATGTTGAGGTTGTTGTTGTTTTTCAATGTTGAGGTTGTTGTTGAATTTGTTGGTGTTTTTCAATGTTGAGGTTGTTGTTGTTTTTCAATGTTGAGGTTGTTGTTGAGTTTGTTGGTGTTTTTCAATGTTGAGGTTGTTGTTGAATTTGTTGGTGTTTTTCAATGTTGAGGTTGTTGTTGAATTTGTTGGTGTTTTTCAATGTTGAGGTTGTTGTTGTTTTTAAATGTTGAGGTTGTTGTTGAATTTGTTGGTGTTTTTTCAATTTTGAGGTTGTTGGTGTTTTTCAATGTTGAGGTTGATGTTGAATTTGATGGTGTTTCTCAATGTCGAGGTTGTTGTTGAATTTGTTGGTGTTTTTCAATGTTGAAGTTGTTGTTGAATTTGTTGGTGTTTTTCAATGTTGAGGTTGTTGTTGTTTTTCAATGTTGAGGTTGTTGTTGAATTTGTTGGTGTTTTTCAATGTTGAGATTGTTGTTGTTTTTCAACGTTGAGGTTGTTGTTGAATTTGTTGGTGTTTTCAAATGTTGAGGTTGTTGTTCAATTTGTTGGTGTTTTTCAATGTTGAGGTTGTTGTTGTTTTTCAATGTTGAGGTTGTTGTTGAATTTGTTGGTGCTTTTCAATGTTGAGGTTGTTGTTGTTTTTCAATGTTGAGGTTGTTGTAGAATTTGTTGGTGTTTTTCAATTTCGAGGATGTTGTTGAATTTGTTGGTGTTTTTCAATGTAGAAGTTGTTGTTGAATTTGTTGGTGTTTTTCAATGTTGAGGTTGTTGTTGTTTTTCAATGTTGAGGTTGTTGTTGAATTTGTTGGTGTTTTTCAATGTTGAGGTTGTTGTTGTTTTTCAATGCTGAGGTTGTTGTTGAATTTGTTGGTGTTTTTCAATGTTGAGGTTGTTGTTGAATTTCTTGGTGTTTTTCAATGTTGAGGTTGTTGTTGTTCAATTTTGAGGTTGTTGTTGAATTTGTTGGTGTTTTTCAATGTTGAGGTTGTTGTTGTTTTTCAATGTTGAGGTTGTTGTTGATTTTGTTGGTGTTTTTCAATGTTGAGTTTGTTGTTGTTTTTCAATGTTGAGGTTGTTGTTGAATTTGTTGGTGTTTTTCAATGTTGAGGTTGTTGTTGTTTTTCAATGTTGAGGTTGTTGTTGAATTTGTTGGTGTTTTTCAATGTTGAGGTTGTTGTTGTTTTTCAATGTTGAGGTTGTTGTTGAATTTGTTGGTGTTTTTCAATGTTGAGGTTATTGCTGAATTTTTTGGTGTTTTTCAATGATGAGGTTGTTGTTGTTTTTCAATGTTGAGGTTCTTGAATTTGTTGGTGTTTTTCAATCTTGAGATTGTTGTTGAATTTGTTGGTGTTTTTCAATGTTGAGGTTGTTGTTGAATTTGTTGGTGTTTTTCAATGTTGAGATTGTTGTTGTTTTTCAATGTTGAGGTTGTTGTTGAGTTTGTTGGTGTTTTTCAATGTTGAGGTGGTTGTTGAATTTGTTGGTGTTTTTAAATGTTGAGGTTGTTGTTGAATTTGTTGGTGTTTTTCAATGTTGAGGTTGTTGTTGTTTCTAAATGTTGAGGTTGTTGTTGAATTTGTTGGTGTTTTTTCAATGTTGAGGTTGTTGGTGTTTTTCAATGTTGAGGTTGATGTTGAATTTGATGGTGTTTTTCAATGTCGAGGTTGTTGTTGAATTTGTTGGTGTTTTTCAATGTTGAAGTTGTTGTTGAATTTGTTTGTGTTTTTCAATGTTGAGGTTGTTGTTGTTGTTCAATGTTGAGGTTGTTGTTGAATTTGTTGGTGTTTTTCAATGTTGAGGTTGTTGTTGAATTTGTTGGTGTTTTTCAATGTTGAGGTTGTTGTTGTTTTTAAATGTTGAGGTTGTTGTTGAATTTGTTGGTGTTTTTTCAATTTTGAGGTTGTTGGTGTTTTTCAATGTTGAGGTTGATGTTGAATTTGATGGTGTTTCTCAATGTCGAGGTTGTTGTTGAATTTGTTGGTGTTTTTCAATGTTGAAGTTGTTGTTGAATTTGTTGGTGTTTTTCAATGTTGAGGTTGTTGTTGTTTTTCAATGTTGAGGTTGTTGTTGAATTTGTTGGTGTTTTTCAATGTTGAGATTGTTGTTGTTTTTCAACGTTGAGGTTGTTGTTGAAATTGTTGGTGTTTTCAAATGTTGAGGTTGTTGTTCAATTTGTTGGTGTTTTTCAATGTTGAGGTTGTTGTTGTTTTTCAATGTTGAGGTTGTTGTTGAATTTGTTGGTGCTTTTCAATGTTGAGGTTGTTGTTGTTTTTCAATGTTGAGGTTGTTGTAGAATTTGTTGGTGTTTTTCAATTTCGAGGATGTTGTTGAATTTGTTGGTGTTTTTCAATGTAGAAGTTGTTGTTGAATTTGTTGGTGTTTTTCAATGTTGAGGTTGTTGTTGTTTTTCAATGTTGAGGTTGTTGTTGAATTTGTTGGTGTTTTTCAATGTTGAGGTTGTTGTTGTTTTTCAATGCTGAGGTTGTTGTTGAATTTGTTGGTGTTTTTCAATGTTGAGGTTGTTGTTGAATTTCTTGGTGTTTTTCAATGTTGAGGTTGTTGTTGTTCAATTTTGAGGTTGTTGTTGAATTTGTTGGTGTTTTTCAATGTTGAGGTTGTTGTTGTTTTTCAATGTTGAGGTTGTTGTTGATTTTGTTGGTGTTTTTCAATGTTGAGTTTGTTGTTGTTTTTCAATGTTGAGGTTGTTGTTGAATTTGTTGGTGTTTTTCAATGTTGAGGTTGTTGTTGTTTTTCAATGTTGAGGTTGTTGTTGAATTTGTTGGTGTTTTTCAATGTTGAGGTTGTTGTTGTTTTTCAATGTTGAGGTTGTTGTTGAATTTGTTGGTGTTTTTCAATGTTGAGGTTATTGCTGAATTTTTTGGTGTTTTTCAATGATGAGGTTGTTGTTGTTTTTCAATGTTGAGGTTCTTGAATTTGTTGGTGTTTTTCAATCTTGAGATTGTTGTTGAATTTGTTGGTGTTTTTCAATGTTGAGGTTGTTGTTGAATTTGTTGGTGTTTTTCAATGTTGAGATTGTTGTTGTTTTTCAATGTTGAGGTTGTTGTTGAGTTTGTTGGTGTTTTTCAATGTTGAGGTGGTTGTTGAATTTGTTGGTGTTTTTAAATGTTGAGGTTGTTGTTGAATTTGTTGGTGTTTTTCAATGTTGAGGTTGTTGTTGTTTCTAAATGTTGAGGTTGTTGTTGAATTTGTTGGTGTTTTTTCAATGTTGAGGTTGTTGGTGTTTTTCAATGTTGAGGTTGATGTTGAATTTGATGGTGTTTTTCAATGTCGAGGTTGTTGTTGAATTTGTTGGTGTTTTTCAATGTTGAAGTTGTTGTTGAATTTGTTTGTGTTTTTCAATGTTGAGGTTGTTGTTGTTGTTCAATGTTGAGGTTGTTGTTGAATTTGTTGGTGTTTTTCAATGTTGAGATTGTTGTTGTTTTTCAATGATGAGGTTGTTGTTGAATTTGTTGGTGTTTTTAAATGTTGAGGTTGTTGTTGAATTTGTTGGTGTTTTTCAATGTTGAGGTTGTTGTTGTTTTTCAATGTTGAGGTTGTTGTTGAATTTGTTGGTGTTTTTCAATGTTGAGGTTGTTGTTGTTTTTCAGTGTTGAGGTTGTTGAATTTGTTGGTGTTTTTCAATCTTGAGTTTGTTGTTGAATTTGTTGGTGTTTTTCAATGTTGAGGTTGTTGTTGAATTTGTTGGTGTTTTTCAATGTTGAGGTTGTTGTTGTTTCTAAATGTTGAGGTTGTTGTTGAATTTGTTGGTGTTTTTTCAATTTTGAGGTTGTTGGTGTTTTTCAATGTTGAGGTTGATGTTGAATTTGATGGTGTTTTTCAATGTCGAGGTTGTTGTTGAATTTGTTGGTGTTTTTCAATGTTGAAGTTGTTGTTGAATTTGTTGGTGTTTTTCAATGTTGAGGTTGTTGTTGTTGTTCAATGTTGAGGTTGTTGTTGAATTTGTTGGTGTTTTTCAATGTTGAGATTGTTGTTTTTTTTCAATGTTGAGGTTGTTGTTGAATTTGTTGGTGTTTTTAAATGTTGAGGTTGTTGTTGAATTTGTTGGTGTTTTTCAATGTTGAGGTTGTTGTTGTTTTTCAATGTTGAGGTTGTTGTTGAATTTGTTGGTGTTTTTCAATGTTGAGGTTGTTGTTGTTTTTTAATGTTGAGGTTCTTGTTGAATTTGTTGGTGTTTTTCAATTTCGAGGATGTTGTTGAATTTGTAGGTGTTTTTCAATGTTGAAGTTGTTGTTGAATTTGTTGGTGTTTTTCAATGTTGAGGTTGTTGTTGTTTTTCAATGTTGAGGTTGTTGTTGAATTTGTTGGTGTTTTTCAATTTTGAGGTTGTTGTTGTTTTTCAATGCTGAGGTTGTTGTTGAATTTGTTGGTGTTTTTCAATGTTGAGGTTCTTGAATTTGTTGGTGTTTTTATATGTTGAGGTTGTTGTTGAATTTGTTGGTGTTTTTCAATGTTGAGGTTGTTGTTGTTTCTAAATGTTGAGGTTGTTGTTGAATTTGTTGGTGTTTTTTCAATTTTGAGGTTGTTGGTGTTTTTCAATGTTGAGGTTGATGTTGAATTTGATGGTGTTTTTCAATGTCGAGGTTGTTGTTGAATTTGTTGGTGTTTTTCAATGTTGAAGTTGTTGTTGAATTTGTTGGTGTTTTTCAATGTTGAGGTTGTTGTTGTTGTTCAATGTTGAGGTTGTTGTTGAATTTGTTGGTGTTTTTCAATGTTGAGATTGTTGTTTTTTTTCAATGTTGAGGTTGTTGTTGAATTTGTTGGTGTTTTTAAATGTTGAGGTTGTTGTTGAATTTGTTGGTGTTTTTCAATGTTGAGGTTGTTGTTGTTTTTCAATGTTGAGGTTGTTGTTGAATTTGTTGGTGTTTTTCAATGTTGAGGTTTTTGTTGTTTTTTAATGTTGAGGTTCTTGTTGAATTTGTTGGTGTTTTTCAATTTCGAGGATGTTGTTGAATTTGTAGGTGTTTTTCAATGTTGAAGTTGTTGTTGAATTTGTTGGTGTTTTTCAATGTTGAGGTTGTTGTTGTTTTTCAATGTTGAGGTTGTTGTTGAATTTGTTGGTGTTTTTCAATTTTGAGGTTGTTGTTGTTTTTCAATGCTGAGGTTGTTGTTGAATTTGTTGGTGTTTTTCAATGTTGAGGTTGTTGTTGAATTTCTTGGTGTTTTTCAATGTTGAGGTTGTTGTTGTTTTTCAATGTTGAGGTTGTTGTTGTTTTTCAATGCTGAGGTTGTTGTTGAATTTGTTGGTGTTTTTTAATGTTGAGGTTGTTGTTGAATTTCTTGGTGTTTTTCAATGTTGAGGTTGTTGTTGTTTTTCAATGTTGAGGTTGTTGTTGAATTTGTTGGTGTTTTTCATAATTGAGGTTGTTGTTGTTTTTCAATGTTGAGGTTGTTGTTGAATTTGGTCGTGTTTTTCAATGTTGAGGTTGTTGTTCAATTTGTTGGTGTTTTTCAATGTTGAGGTTGTTGTTGTTTTTCAATGTTGAGGTTGTTGTTGAATTTGTTGGTGTTTTTCAATGTTGAGTTTGTTGTTGTTTTTCAATGTTAAGGTTGTTGTTGAATTTGTTGGTGTTTTTCAATGTTGAGGTTGTTGTTCTTTTTCAATGTTGAGGTTGTTGTTGAATTTGTTGGTGTTTTTCAATGTTGAGGTTGTTGTTGTTTTTCAATGTTGAGGTTGTTGTTGAGTTTGTTGGTGTTTTTCAATGTTGAGGTTGTTGTTGAATTTGTTGGTGTTTTTCAATGTTGAGGTTGTTGTTGAATTTGTTGGTGTTTTTCAATGTTGAGGTTGTTGTTGTTTTTAAATGTTGAGGTTGTTGTTGAATTTGTTGGTGTTTTTTCAATTTTGAGGTTGTTGGTGTTTTTCAATGTTGAGGTTGATGTTGAATTTGATGGTGTTTTTCAATGTCGAGGTTGTTGTTGAATTTGTTGGTGTTTTTCAATGTTGAAGTTGTTGTTGAATTTGTTGGTGTTTTTCAATGTTGAGGTTGTTGTTGTTTTTCAATGTTGAGGTTGTTGTTGAATTTGTTGGTGTTTTTCAATGTTGAGATTGTTGTTGTTTTTCAATGTTGAGGTTGTTGTTGAATTTGTTGGTGTTTTCAAATGTTGAGGTTGTTGTTCAATTTGTTGGTGTTTTTCAATGTTGAGGTTGTTGTTGTTTTCCAATGTTGAGGTTGTTGTTGAATTTGTTGGTTCTTTTCAATGTTGAGGTTGTTGTTGTTTTTCAATGTTGAGGTTGTTGTAGAATTTGTTGGTGTTTTTCAATTTCGAGGATGTTGTTGAATTTGTTGGTGTTTTTCAATGTAGAAGTTGTTGTTGAATTTGTTGGTGTTTTTCAATGTTGAGGTTGTTGTTGTTTATCAATGTTGAGGTTGTTGTTGAATTTGTTGGTGTTTTTCAATGTTGAGGTTGTTGTTGTTTTTCAATGCTGAGGTTGTTGTTGAATTTGTTGTTGTTTTTCAATGTTGAGGTTGTTGTTGAATTTCTTGGTGTTTTTCAATGTTGAGGTTGTTGTTGTTTTTCAATGTTGAGGTTGTTGTTGAATTTGTTGGTGTTTTTCAATGTTGAGTTTGTTGTTGTTTTTCAATGTTGAGGTTGTTGTTGAATTTGTTGGTGTTTTTCAATGTTGAGGTTGTTGTTGAATTTGTTGGTGTTTTTCAATGTTGAGATTGTTGTTGTTTTTCAATGTTGAGGTTGTTGTTGAGTTTGTTGGTGTTTTTCAATGTTGAGGTGGTTGTTGAATTTGTTGATGTTTTTAAATGTTGAGGTTGTTGTTGAATTTGTTGGTGTTTTTCAATGTTGAGGTTGTTGTTGTTTCTAAATGTTGAGGTTGTTGTTGAATTTGTTGGTGTTTTTTCAATTTTGAGGTTGTTGGTGTTTTTCAATGTTGAGGTTGATGTTGAATTTGATGGTGTTTTTCAATGTCGAGGTTGTTGTTGAATTTGTTGGTGTTTTTCAATGTTGAGGTTGTTGTTGAATTTGTTGGTGTTTTTCAATGTTGAGGTTGTTGTTGTTGTTCAATGTTGAGGTTGTTGTTGAATTTGTTGGTGTTTTTCAATGTTGAGATTGTTGTTGTTTTTCAATGTTGAGGTTGTTGTTGAATTTGTTGGTGTTTTTAAATGTTGAGGTTGTTGTTGAATTTGTTGTTGTTTTTCAATGTTGAGGTTGTTGTTGTTTTTCAATGTTGAGGTTGTTGTTGTTTTTCAATGTTGAGGTTGTTGTTGAATTTGTTGTTGTTTTTCAATGTTGAGGTTGTTGTTGTTTTTCAATGTTGAGGTTGTTGAATTTGTTGGTGTTTTTCAATCTTGAGTTTGTTGTTGAATTTGTTGGTGTTTTTCAATGTTGAGGTTGTTGTTGAATTTGTTGGTGTTTTTCAATGTTGAGGTTGTTGTTGTTTTTCAATGTTGAGGTTGTTGTTGAGTTTGTTGGTGTTTTTCAATGTTGAGGTGGTTGTTGAATTTGTTGGTGTTTTTAAATGTTGAGGTTGTTGTTGAATTTGTTGGTGTTTTTCAATGTTGAGGTTGTTGTTGTTTCTAAATGTTGAGGTTGTTGTTGAATTTGTTGGTGTTTTTTCAATTTTGAGGTTGTTGGTGTTTTTCAATGTTGAGGTTGATGTTGAATTTGATGGTGTTTTTCAATGTCGAGGTTGTTGTTGAATTTGTTGGTGTTTTTCAATGTTGAAGTTGTTGTTGAATTTGTTGGTGTTTTTCAATGTTGAGGTTGTTGTTGTTGTTCAATGTTGAGGTTGTTGTTGAATTTGTTGGTGTTTTTCAATGTTGAGGTTGTTGTTGAGTTTGTTGGTGTTTTTCAATGTTGAGGTGGTTGTTGAATTTGTTGGTGTTTTTAAATGTTGAGGTTGTTGTTGAATTTGTTGGTGTTTTTCAATGTTGAGGTTGTTGTTGTTTCTAAATGTTGAGGTTGTTGTTGAATTTGTTGGTGTTTTTTCAATTTTGAGGTTGTTGGTGTTTTTCAATGTTGAGGTTGATGTTGAATTTGATGGTGTTTTTCAATGTCGAGGTTGTTGTTGAATTTGTTGGTGTTTTTCAATGTTGAAGTTGTTGTTGAATTTGTTGGTGTTTTTCAATGTTGAGGTTGTTGTTGTTGTTCAATGTTGAGGTTGTTGTTGAATTTGTTGGTGTTTTTCAATGTTGAGATTGTTGTTGTTTTTCAATGTTGAGGTTGTTGTTGAATTTGTTGGTGTTTTTAAATGTTGAGGTTGTTGTTGAATTTGTTGGTGTTTTTCAATGTTGAGGTTGTTGTTGTTTTTCAATGTTGAGGTTGTTGTTGAATTTGTTGTTGTTTTTCAATGTTGAGGTTGTTGTTGTTTTTCAATGTTGAGGTTGTTGAATTTGTTGGTGTTTTTCAATCTTGAGTTTGTTGTTGAATTTGTTGTTGTTTTTCAATGTTGAGGTTGTTGTTGAATTTGTTGGTGTTTTTCAATGTTGAGGTTGTTGTTGTTTTTCAATGTTGAGGTTGTTGTTGAGTTTGTTGGTGTTTTTCAATGTTGAGGTGGTTGTTGAATTTGTTGGTGTTTTTAAATGTTGAGGTTGTTGTTGAATTTGTTGGTGTTTTTCAATGTTGAGGTTGTTGTTGTTTCTAAATGTTGAGGTTGTTGTTGAATTTGTTGGTGTTTTTTCAATTTTGAGGTTGTTGGTGTTTTTCAATGTTGAGGTTGATGTTGAATTTGATGGTGTTTTTCAATGTCGAGGTTGTTGTTGAATTTGTTGGTGTTTTTCAATGTTGAAGTTGTTGTTGAATTTGTTGGTGTTTTTCAATGTTGAGGTTGTTGTTGTTGTTCAATGTTGAGGTTGTTGTTGAATTTGTTGGTGTTTTTCAATGTTGAGGTTGTTGTTGTTTTTTAATGTTGAGGTTCTTGTTGAATTTGTTGGTTTTTTTTTCAATTTCGAGGATGTTGTTGAATTTGCTGCTGTTTTTCAATGTTGAAGTTGTTGTTGAATTTGTTGGTGTTTTTCAATGTTGAGGTTGTTGTTGTTTTTCAATGTTGAGGTTGTTGTTGAATTTGTTGGTGTTTTTCAATTTTGAGGTTGTTGTTGTTTTTCAATGCTGAGGTTGTTGTTGAATTTGTTGGTGTTTTTCAATGTTGAGGTTGTTGTTGAATTTCTTGGTGTTTTTCAATGTTGAGGTTGTTGTTGTTTTTCAATGTTGAGGTTGTTGTTGAATTTGTTGGTGTTTTTCAATGTTGAGGTTGTTGTTGTTTTTCAATGTTGAGGTTGTTGTTGAATTTGTTCGTGTTTTTCAATGTTGAGGTTGTTGTTCAATTTGTTGGTGTTTTTCAATGTTGAGGTTGTTGTTGTTTTTCAATGTTGAGGTTGTTGTTGAATTTGTTGGTGTTTTTCAATGTTGAGTTCGTTTTTGTTTTTCAATGATGAGGTTGTTGTTCAATTTGTTGGTGTTTTTCAATGTTGAGGTTGTTGTTGTTTTTCAATGTTGAGGTTGTTGTTGAATTTGTTGGTGTTTTCAAATGTTGAGGTTGTTGTTCAATTTGTTGGTGTTTTTCAATGTTGAGGTTGTTGTTGTTTTTCAATGTTGAGGTTGTTGTTGAATTTGTTGGTGCTTTTCAATGTTGAGGTTGTTGTTGTTTTTCAATGTTGAGGTTGTTGTAGAATTTGTTGGTGTTTTTCAATTTCGAGGATGTTGTTGAATTTGTTGGTGTTTTTCAATGTAGAAGTTGTTGTTGAATTTGTTGGTGTTTTTCAATGTTGAGGTTGTTGTTGTTTTTCAATGTTGAGGTTGTTGTTGAATTTGTTGGTGTTTTTCAATGTTGAGGTTGTTGTTGTTTTTCAATGCTGAGGTTGTTGGTGAATTTGTTGGTGTTTTTCAATGTTGAGGTTGTTGTTGAATTTCTTGGTGTTTTTCAATGTTGAGGTTGTTGTTGTTTTTCAATTTTGAGGTTGTTGTTGAATTTGTTGGTGTTTTTCAATGTTGAGGTTGTTGTTGTTTTTCAATGTTGAGGTTGTTGTTGAATTTGTTGGTGTTTTTCAATGTTGAGTTTGTTGTTGTTTTTCAATGTTGAGGTTGTTGTTGAATTTGTTTGTGTTTTTCAATGTTGAGGTTGTTGTTGTTTTTCAATGTTGAGGTTGTTGTTGAATTTGTTGGTGTTTTTCAATGTTGAGATTGATGTTGTTTTTCAATGTTGAGGTTGTTGTTGAGTTTGTTGGTGTTTTTCAATGTTGAGGTGGTTGTTGAATTTGTTGGTGTTTTTAAATGTTGAGGTTGTTGTTGAATTTGTTGGTGTTTTTCAATGTTGAGGTTGTTGTTGTTTTTCAATGTTGAGGTTGATGTTGAATTTGATGGTGTTTTTCAATGTCGAGGTTGTTGTTGAATTTGTTGGTGTTTTTCAATGTTGAAGTTGTTGTTGAATTTGTTGGTGTTTTTCAATGTTGAGGTTGTTGTTGTTGTTCAATGTTGAGGTTGTTGTTGAATTTGTTGGTGTTTTTCAATGTTGAGATTGTTGTTGTTTTTCAATGTTGAGGTTGTTGTTGAATTTGTTGATGTTTTTAAATGTTGAGGTTGTTGTTGAATTTGTTGGTGTTTTTCAATGTTGAGGTTGTTGTTGTTTTTCAATGTTGAGGTTGTTGTTGAATTTTTTGGTGTTTTTCAATGTTGAGGTTGTTGTTGTTTTTCAATGTTGAGGTTGTTGAATTTGTTGGTGTTTTTCAATCTTGAGTTTGTTGTTGAATTTGTTGGTGTTTTTCAATGTTGAGGTTGTTGTTGAATTTGTTGGTGTTTTTCAATGTTGAGGTTGTTGTTGTTTTTCAATGTTGAGGTTGTTGTTGAGTTTGTTGGTGTTTTTCAATTTTGAGGTGGTTGTTGAATTTGTTGGTGTTTTTAAATGTTGAGGTTGTTGTTGAATTTGTTGGTGTTTTTCAATGTTGAGGTTGTTGTTGTTTCTAAATGTTGACGTTGTTGTTGAATTTGTTGGTGTTTTTTCAATTTTGAGGTTGTTGGTGTTTTTCAATGTTGAGGTTGATGTTGAATTTGATGGTGTTTTTCAATGTCGAGGTTGTTGTTGAATTTGTTGGTGTTTTTCAATGTTGAAGTTGTTGTTGAATTTGTTGGTGTTTTTCAATGTTGAGGTTGTTGTTGTTGTTCAATGTTGAGGTTGTTGTTGAATTTGTTGGTGTTTTTCAATGTTGAGCTTGTTGTTTTTTTTTTAATGTTGAGGTTCTTGTTGAATTTGTTGGTGTTTTTTCAATTTCGAGGATGTTGTTGAATTTGTTGCTGTTTTTCAATGTTGAAGTTGTTGTTGAATTTGTTGGTGTTTTTCAATGTTGAGGTTGTTGTTGTTTTTCAATGTTGAGGTTGTTGTTGAATTTGTTGGTGTTTTTCAATTTTGAGGTTGTTGTTGTTTTTCAATGCTGAGGTTGTTGTTGAATTTGTTGGTGTTTTTCAATGTTGAGGTTGTTGTTGAATTTCTTGGTGTTTTTCAATGTTGAGGTTGTTGTTGTTTTTCAATGTTGAGGTTGTTGTTGAATTTGTTGGTGTTTTTCAATGTTGAGGTTGTTGTTCAATTTGTTGGTGTTTTTCAATGTTGAGGTTGTTGTTGTTTTTCAATGTTGAGGTTGTTGTTGAATTTGTTGGTGTTTTTCAATGTTGAGTTTGTTGTTGTTTTTCAATGATGAGGTTGTTGTTCAATTTGTTGGTGTTTTTCAATGTTGAGGTTGTTGTTGTTTTTCAATGTTGAGGTTGTTGTTGAATTTTTTGGTGTTTTCAAATGTTGAGGTTGTTGTTCAATTTGTTGGTGTTTTTCAATGTTGAGGTTGTTGTTGTTTTTCAATGTTGAGGTTGTTGTTGAATTTGTTGGTGCTTTTCAATGTTGAGGTTGTTGTTGTTTTTCAATGTTGAGGTTGTTGTAGAATTTGTTGGTGTTTTTCAATTTCGAGGATGTTGTTGAATTTGTTGGTGTTTTTCAATGTAGAAGTTGTTGTTGAATTTGTTGGTGTTTTTCAATGTTGAGGTTGTTGTTGTTTTTCAATGTTGAGGTTGTTGTTGAATTTGTTGGTGTTTTTCAATGTTGAGGTTGTTGTTGTTTTTCAATGCTGAGGTTGTTGTTGAATTTGTTGGTGTTTTTTCAATGTTGAGGTTGTTGTTGAATTTCTTGGTGTTTTTCAATGTTGAGGTTGTTGTTGTTTTTCAATTTTGAGGTTGTTGTTGAATTTGTTGGTGTTTTTCAATGTTGAGGTTGTTGTTGTTTTTCAATGTTGAGGTTGTTGTTGAATTTGTTGGTGTTTTTCAATGTTGAGTTTGTTGTTGTTTTTCAATGTTGAGGTTGTTGTTGAATTTGTTGGTGTTTTTCAATGTTGAGGTTGTTGTTGTTTTTCAATGTTGAGGTTGTTGTTGAATTTGTTGGTGTTTTTCAATGTTGAGGTTGTTGTTGTTTTTCAATGTTGAGGTTGTTGTTGAATTTGTTGGTGTTTTTCAATGTTGAGGTTGTTGTTGAATTTGTTGGTGTTTTTCAATGTTGAGGTTGTTGTTGTTTTTCAATGTTGAGGTTGTTGTTGAGTTTGTTGGTGTTTTTCAATGTTGAGGTGGTTGTTGAATTTGTTGGTGTTTTTAAATGTTGAGGTTGTTGTTGAATTTGTTGGTGTTTTTCAATGTTGAGGTTGTTGTTGAATTTGTTGGTGTTTTTCAATGTTGAGGTTGTTGTTGTTTTTCAATGTTGAGGTTGTTGTTGAGTTTGTTGGTGTTTTTCAATGTTGAGGTGGTTGTTGAATTTGTTGGTGTTTTTAAATGTTGAGGTTGTTGTTGAATTTGTTGGTGTTTTTCAATGTTGAGGTTGTTGTTGTTTCTAAATGTTGAGGTTGTTGTTGAATTTGTTGGTGTTTTTTCAATTTTGAGGTTGTTGGTGTTTTTCAATGTTGAGGTTGATGTTGAATTTGATGGTGTTTTTCAATGTCGAGGTTGTTGTTGAATTTGTTGGTGTTTTTCAATGTTGAAGTTGTTGTTGAATTTGTTGGTTTTTTTCAATGTTGAGGTTGTTGTTGTTGTTCAATGTTGAGGTTGTTGTTGAATTTGTTGGTGTTTTTCAATGTTGAGCTTGTTGTTTTTTTTTTAATGTTGAGGTTCTTGTTGAATTTGTTGGTGTTTTTCAATTTCGAGGATGTTGTTGAATTGTTGCTGTTTTTCAATGTTGAAGTTGTTGTTGAATTTGTTGGTGTTTTTCAATGTTGAGGTTGTTGTTGTTTTTCAATGTTGAGGTTGTTGTTGATTTTGTTGGTGTTTTTCAATTTTGAGGTTGTTGTTGTTTTTCAACGCTGAGGTTGTTGTTGAATTTGTTGGTGTTTTTCAATGTTGAGGTTGTTGTTGAATTTGTTGGTGTTTTTCAATGTTGAGGTTGTTGTTGTTTTTCAATGTTGAGGTTGTTGTTGAATTTGTTGGTGTTTTTCAATGTTGAGGTTGTTGTTGTTTTTCAATGTTGAGGTTGTTGTTGAATTTGTTCGTGTTTTTCAATGTTGAGGTTGTTGTTCAATTTGTTGGTGTTTTTCAATGTTGAGGTTGTTGTTGTTTTTCAATGTTGAGGTTGTTGTTGAATTTGTTGGTGTTTTTCAATGTTGAGTTTGTTGTTGTTTTTCAATGATGAGGTTGTTGTTCAATTTGTTGGTGTTTTTCAATGTTGAGGTTGTTGTTGTTTTTCAATGTTGAGGTTGTTGTTGAATTTGTTGGTGTTTTCAAACGTTGAGGTTGTTGTTCAATTTGTTGGTGTTTTTCAATGTTGAGGTTGTTGTTGTTTTTCAATGTTGAGGTTGTTGTTGAATTTGTTGGTGCTTTTCAATGTTGAGGTTGTTGTTGTTTTTCAATGTTGAGGTTGTTGTAGAATTTGTTGGTGTTTTTCAATTTCGAGGATGTTGTTGAATTTGTTGGTGTTTTTCAATGAAGAAGTTGTTGTTGAATTTGTTGGTGTTTTTCAATGTTGAGGTTGTTGTTGTTTTTCAATGTTGAGGTTGTTGTTGAATTTTTGGTGTTTTTCAATGTTGAGGTTGCTGTAGTTTTTCAATGCTGAGGTTGTTGTTGAATTTGTTGGTGTTTTTCAATGTTGAGGTTGTTGTTGAATTTCTTGGTGTTTTTCAATGTTGAGGTTGTTGTTGTTTTTCAATTTTGAGGTTGTTGTTGAATTTGTTGGTGTTTTTCAATGTTGAGGTTGTTGTTGTTTTTCAATGTTGAGGTTGTTGTTGAATTTGTTGGTGTTTTTCAATGTTGAGTTTGTTGTTGTTTTTCAATGTTGAGGTTGTTGTTGAATTTGTTGGTGTTTTTCAATGTTGAGGTTGTTGTTGTTTTTCAATGTTGAGGTTGTTGTTGAATTTGTTGGTGTTTTTCAATGTTGAGGTTGTTGTTGTTTTTCAATGTTGAGGTTGTTGTTGAATTTGTTGGTGTTTTTCAATGTTGAGGTTGTTGTTGAATTTGTTGGTGTTTTTCAATGTTGAGGTTGTTGTTGTTTTTCAATGTTGAGGTTGTTGTTGAATTTGTTGGTGTTTTTCAATGTTGAGGTGGTTGTTGAATTTGTTGGTGTTTTTAAATGTTGAGGTTGTTGTTGAATTTGTTGGTGTTTTTCAATGTTGAGGTTGTTGTTGTTTCTAAATGTTGAGGTTGTTGTTGAATTTGTTGGTGTTTTTTCAATGTTGAGGTTGTTGGTGTTTTTCAATGTTGAGGTTGATGTTGAATTTGATGGTGTTTTTCAATGTCGAGGTTGTTGTTGAATTTGTTGGTGTTTTTCAATGTTGAAGTTGTTGTTGAATTTGTTGGTGTTTTTCAATGTTGAGGTTGTTGTTTGTTGTTCAATGTTGAGGTTGTTGTTGAATTTGTTGGTGTTTTTCAATGTTGAGGTTGTTGTTGTTTTTTAATGTTGAGGTTCTTTTTGAATTTGTTGGTGTTTTTCAATTTCGAGGATGTTGTTGAATTTGTTGCTGTTTTTCAATGTTGAAGTTGTTGTTGAATTTGTTGGTGTTTTTCAATGTTGAGGTTGTTGTTGTTTTTTCAATGTTGAGGTTGTTGTTGAATTTGTTGGTGTTTTTCAATTTTGAGGTTGTTGTTGTTTTTCAATGCTGAGGTTGTTGTTGAATTTGTTGGTGTTTTTCAATGTTGAGGTTGTTGTTGAATTTCTTGGTGTTTTTCAATGTTGAGGTTGTTGTTGTTTTTCAATGTTGAGGTTGTTGTTGAATTTGTTGGTGTTTTTCAATGTTGAGGTTGTTGTTGTTTTTCAATGTTGAGGTTGTTGTTGAATTTGTTCGTGTTTTTCAATGTTGAGGTTGTTGTTCAATTTGTTGGTGTTTTTCAATGTTGAGGTTGTTGTTGTTTTTCAATGTTGAGGTTGTTGTTGAATTTGTTGGTGTTTTTCAATGTTGAGTTTGTTGTTGTTTTTCAATGATGAGGTTGTTGTTCAATTTGTTGGTGTTTTTCAATGTTGAGGTTGTTGTTGTTTTTCAATGTTGAGGTTGTTGTTGAATTTGTTGGTGTTTTCAAATGTTGAGGTTGTTGTTCAATTTGTTGGTGTTTTGCAATGTTGAGGTTGTTGTTGTTTTTCAATGTTGAGGTTGTTGTTGAATTTGTTGGTGCTTTTCAATGTTGAGGTTGTTGTTGTTTTTCAATGTTGAGGTTGTTGTAGAATTTGTTAGTGTTTTTCAATTTCGAGGATGTTGTTGAATTTGTTGGTGTTTTTCAATGTAGAAGTTGTTGTTGAATTTGTTGGTGTTTTTCAATGTTGAGGTTGTTGTTGTTTTTCAATGTTGAGGTTGTTGTTGAATTTGTTGGTGTTTTTCAATCTTGAGGTTGTTGTTGTTTTTCAATGTTGAGGTTGTTGTTGAATTTGTTGGTGTTTTTCAATGTTGAGTTTGTTGTTGTTTTTCAATGTTGAGGTTGTTGTTGAATTTGTTGGTGTTTTTCAATGTTGAGGTTGTTGTTGTTTTTCAATGTTGAGGTTGTTGTTGAATTTGTTGGTGTTTTTCAATGTTGAGATTGTTGTTGTTTTTCAATGTTGAGGTTGTTGTTGAGTTTGTTGGTGTTTTTCAATGTTGAGGTGGTTGTTGAATTTGTTGGTGTTTTTAAATGTTGAGGTTGTTGTTGAATTTGTTGGTGTTTTTCAATGTTGAGGTTGTTGTTGTTTCTAAATGTTGAGGTTGTTGTTGAATTTGTTGGTGTTTTTTCAATTTTGAGGTTGTTGGTGTTTTTCAATGTTGAGGTTGATTTTGAATTTGATGCTGTTTTTCAATGTCGAGGTTGTTGTTGAATTTGTTGGTGTTTTTCAATGTTGAAGTTGTTGTTGAATTTGTTGGTGTTTTTCAATGTTGAGATTGTTGTTGTTGTTCAATGTTGAGGTTGTTGTTGAATTTGTTGGTGTTTTTCAATGTTGAGATTGTTGTTGTTTTTCAATGTTGAGGTTGTTGTTGAATTTGTTGGTGTTTTTAAATGTTGAGGTTGTTGTTGAATTTGTTGGTGTTTTTCAATGTTGAGGTTGTTGTTGTTTTTCAATGTTGAGGTTCTTGTTGAATTTGTTGGTGTTTTTCAATGTTGAGGTTGTTGTTGTTTTTCAATGTTGCGGTTGTTGAATTTGTTGGTGTTTTTCAATCTTGAGTTTGTTGTTGAATTTGTTGGTGTTTTTCAATGTTGAGGTTGTTGTTGAATTTGTTGGTGTTTTTCAATGTTGAGGTTGTTGTTTTTTTTCAATGTTGAGGTTGTTGTTGAGTTTGTTGGTGTTTTTCAATGTTGAGGTGGTTGTTGAATTTGTTGGTGTTTTTAAATGTTGAGGTTGTTGTTGAATTTGTTGGTGTTTTTCAATGTTGAGGTTGTTGTTGTTTCTAAATGTTGAGGTTGTTGTTGAATTTGTTGGTGTTTTTTCAATTTTGAGGTTGTTGGTGTTTTTCAATGTTGAGGTTGATGTTGAATTTGATGGTGCTTTTCAATGTCGAGGTTGTTGTTGAATTTGTTGGTGTTTTTCAATGTTGAAGTTGTTGTTGAATTTGTTGGTGTTTTTCAATGTTGAGGTTGTTGTTGTTGTTCAATGTTGAGGTTGCTGTTGAATTTGTTGGTGTTTTTCAATGTTGAGGTTGTTGTTGTTTTTTAATGTTGAGGTTCTTGTTGATTTTGTTGGTGTTTTTCAATTTCGAGGATGTTGTTGAATTTGTTGCTGTTTTTCAATGTTGAAGTTGTTGTTGAATTTGTTGGTGTTTTTCAATGTTGAGGTTGTTGTTGTTTTTCAATGTTGAGGTTGTTGTTGAATTTGTTGGTGTTTTTCAATTTTGAGGTTGTTGTTGTTTTTCAATGCTGAGGTTGTTGTTGAATTTGTTGGTGTTTTTCAATGTTGAGGTTGTTGTTGAATTTCTTGGTGTTTTTCAATGTTGAGGTTGTTGTTGTTTTTCAATGTTGAGGTTGTTGTTGAATTTGTTGGTGTTTTTCAATGTTGAGGTTGTTGTTGTTTTTCAATGTTGAGGTTGTTGTTGAATTTGTTCGTGTTTTTCAATGTTGAGGTTGTTGTTCAATTTGTTAGTGTTTTTCAATGTTGAGGTTGTTGTTGTTTTTCAATGTTGAGGTTGTTTTTGAATTTGTTGGTGTTTTTCAATGTTGAGTTTGTTGTTGTTTTTCAATGATGAGGTTGTTGTTCAATTTGTTGGTGTTTTTCAATGTTGAGGTTGTTGTTGTTTTTCAATGTTGAGGTTGTTGTTGAATTTGTTGGTGTTTTCAAATGTTGAGGTTGTTGTTCAATTTGTTGGTGTTTTTCAATGTTGAGGTTGTTGTTGTTTTTCAATGTTGAGGTTGTTGTTGAATTTGTTGGTGCTTTTCAATGTTGAGGTTGTTGTTGTTTTTCAATGTTGAGGTTGTTGTAGAATTTGCTGGTGTTTTTCAATTTCGAGGATGTTGTTGAATTTGTTGGTGTTTTTCAATGTAGAAGTTGTTGTTGAATTTGTTGGTGTTTTTCAATGTTGAGGTTGTTGTTGTTTTTCAATGTTGAGGTTGTTGTTGAATTTGTTGGTGTTTTTCAATGTTGAGGTTGTTGTTGTTTTTCAATGCTGAGGTTGTTGTTGAATTTGTTGGTGTTTTTCAATGTTGAGGTTGTTGATGAATTTCTTGGTGTTTTTCAATGTTGAGGTTGTTGTTGTTTTTCAATTTTGAGGTTGTTGTTGAATTTGTTGGTGTTTTTCAATGTTGAGGTTGTTGTTGTTTTTCAATGTTGAGATTGTTGTTGAATTTGTTGGTGTTTTTCAATGTTGAGTTTGTTGTTGTTTTTCAATGTTGAGGTTGTTGTTGAATTTGTTGGTGTTTTTCAATGTTGAGGTTGTTGTTGTTTTTCAATGTTGAGGTTGTTGTTGAATTTGTTGGTGTTTTTCAATGTTGAGGTTGTTGTTGTTTTTCAATGTTGAGGTTGTTGTTGAATTTGTTGGTGTTTTTCAATGTTGAGGTTATTGCTGAATTTTTTGGTGTTTTTGAATGATGAGGTTGTTGTTGTTTTTCAATGTTGAGGTTGTTCAATTTGTTGGTGTTTTTCAATCTTGAGATTGTTGTTGAATTTGTTGGTGTTTTTCAATGTTGAGGTTGTTGTTGAATTTGTTGGTGTTTTTCAATGTTGAGATTGTTGTTGTTTTTCAATGTTGAGGTTGTTGTTGAGTTTGTTGGGGTTTTTCAATGTTGAGGTGGTTGTTGAATTTGTTGGTGTTTTTAAATGTTGAGGTTGTTGTTGAATTTGTTGGTGTTTTTCAATGTTGAGGTTGTTGTTGTTTCTAAATGTTGAGGTTGTTGTTGAATTTGTTGGTGTTTTTTTCAATTTTGAGGTTGTTGGTGTTTTTCAATGTTGAGGTTGATGTTGAATTTGATGGTGTTTTTCAATGTCGAGGTTGTTGTTGAATTTGTTGGTGTTTTTCAATGTTGAAGTTGTTGTTGAATTTGTTGGTGTTTTTCAATGTTGAGGTTGTTGTTGTTGATCAATGTTGAGGTTGTTGTTGAATTTGTTGGTGTTTTTCAATGTTGAGATTGTTGTTGTTTTTCAATGTTGAGGTTGTTGTTGAATTTGTTGGTGTTTATAAATGTTGAGGTTGTTGTTGAATTTGTTGGTTTTTTTCAATGTTGAGGTTGTTGTTGTTTTTCAATGTTGAGGTTGTTGAATTTGTTGGTGTTTTTCAATCTTGAGTTTGTTGTTGAATTTGTTGGTGTTTTTCAATGTTGAGGTTGTTGTTGAACTTGTTGGTGTTTTTCAATGTTGAGGTTGTTGTTGTTTTTCAATGTTGAGGTTGTTGTTGAGTTTGTTGGTCTTTTTCAATGTTGACGTGGTTGTTGAATTTGTTGGTGTTTTTAAATGTTGAGGTTGTTGTTGAATTTGTTGGTGTTTTTCAATGTTGAGGTTGTTGTTGTTTCTAAATGTTGAGGTTGTTGTTGAATTTGTTGGTGTTTTTTCAATTTTGAGGTTGTTGGTGTTTTTCAATGTTGAGGTTGATGTTGAATTTGATGGTGTTTTTCAATGTCGAGGTTGTTGTTGAATTTGTTGGTGTTTTTCAATGTTGAAGTTGTTGTTGAATTTGTTGGTGTTTTTCAATGTTGAGGTTGTTGTTGTTGTTCAATGTTGAGGTTGTTGTTGAATTTGTCGGTGTTTTTCAATGTTGAGGTTGTTGTTGTTTTTTAATGTTGAGGTTCTTGTTGAATTTGTTGGTGTTTTTCAATTTCGAGGATGTTGTTGAATTTGTTGGTGTTTTTCAACGTTGAAGTTGTTGTTGTTTTTCAATGTTGAGGTTGTTGTTGAATTTGTTGGTGTTTTTCAATTTTGAGGTTGTTGTTGTTTTTCAATGCTGAGGTTGTTGTTGAATTTGTTGGTGTTTTTCAATGTTGAGGTTGTTGTTGAATTTCTTGGTGTTTTTCAATGTTGAGGTTGTTGTTGTTTTTCAATGTTGAGGTTGTTGTTGAATTTGTTGGTGTTTTTCAATGTTGAGGTTGTTGTTGTTTTTCAATGTTGAGGTTGTTGTTGAATTTGTTGGTGTTTTTCAATGTTGAGGTTGTTGTTGTTTTTCAATGTTGAGGTTGTTGTTGAATTAGTTGGTGTTTTTCAAAGTTGAGTTTGTTGTTGTTTTTCAATGTTGAGGTTGTTGTTGAATTTGTTGGTGTTTTTCAATGTTGAGGTTGTTGTTGTTTTTCAATGTTGAGGTTGTTGTTGAATTTGTTGGTGTTTTTCAATGTTGAGGTTGTTGTTGTTTTTCAATGTTGAGGTTGTTGTTGAATTTGTTGGTGTTTTTCAATGTTGAGGTTATTGCTGAATTTTTTGGTGTTTTTCAATGTTGAGGTTGTTGTTGTTTTTCAATGTTGAGGTTGTTGTTGAATTTGTTGGTGTTTTTCAATGTTGAGATTGTTGTTGTTTTTCAATGTTGAGGCTGTTGTTGAATTTGTTGGTGTTTTTAAATGTGGAGGTTGTTGTTGAATTTGTTGGTGTTTTTCAATGTTGAGGTTGTTGTTGTTTTTCAATGTTGAGGTTGTTGTTGAATTTGTTGGTGTTTTTCAATGTTGAGGTTGTTGTTGTTTTTCAATGTTGAGGTTGTTGAATTTGTTGGTGTTTTTCAATCTTGAGATTGTTGTTGAATTTGTTGGTGTTTTTCAATGTTGAGGTTGTTGTTGAATTTGTTGGTGTTTTTCAATGTTGAGATTGTTGTTGTTTTTCAATGTTGAGGTTGTTGTTGAGTTTGCTGGTGTTTTTCAATGTTGAGGTTGTTGTTGTTTCTAAATGTTGAGGTTGTTGTTGAATTTGTTGGTGTTTTTTCAATTTTGAGGTTGTTGGTGTTTTTCAATGTTGAGGTTGATTTTGAATTTGATGCTGTTTTTCAATGTCGAGGTTGTTGTTGAATTTGTTGGTGTTTTTCAATGTTGAAGTTGTTGTTGAATTTGTTGGTGTTTTTCAAAGTTGAGATTGTTGTTGTTGTTCAATGTTGAGGTTGTTGTTGAATTTGTTGGTGTTTTTCAATGTTGAGATTGTTGTTGTTTTTCAATGTTGAGGTTGTTGTTGAATTTGTTGGTGTTTTTAAATGTTGAGGTTGTTGTTGAATTTGTTGGTGTTTTTCAATGTTGAGGTTGTTGTTGTTTTTCAATGTTGAGGTTGTTGTTGAATTTGTTGGTGTTTTTCAATGTTGAGGTTGTTGTTGTTTTTCAATGTTGCGGTTGTTGAATTTGTTGGTGTTTTTCAATCTTGAGTTTGTTGTTGAATTTGTTGGTGTTTTTCAATGTTGAGGTTGTTGTTGAATTTGTTGGTGTTTTTCAATGTTGAGGTTGTTGTTGTTTTTCAATGTTGAGGTTGTTGTTGAGTTTGTTGGTGTTTTTCAATGTTGAGGTGGTTGTTGAATTTGTTGGTGTTTTTAAATGTTGAGGTTGTTGTTGAATTTGTTGGTGTTTTTCAATGTTGAGGTTGTTGTTGTTTCTAAATGTTGAGGTTGTTGTTGAATTTGTTGGTGTTTTTTCAATTTTGAGGTTGTTGGTGTTTTTCAATGTTGAGGTTGATGTTGAATTTGATGGTGCTTTTCAATGTCGAGGTTGTTGTTGAATTTGTTGGTGTTTTTTCAATTTTGAGGTTGTTGGTGTTTTTCAATGTTGAGGTTGATTTTGAATTTGATGCTGTTTTTCAATGTCGAGGTTGTTGTTGAATTTGTTGGTGTTTTTCAATGTTGAAGTTGTTGTTGAATTTGTTGGTGTTTTTCAATGTTGAGATTGTTGTTGTTGTTCAATGTTGAGGTTGTTGTTGAATTTGTTGGTGTTTTTCAATGTTGAGATTGTTGTTGTTTTTCAATGTTGAGGTTGTTGTTGAATTTGTTGGTGTTTTTAAATGTTGAGGTTGTTGTTGAATTTGTTGGTGTTTTTCAATGTTGAGGTTGTTGTTGTTTTTCAATGTTGAGGTTGTTGTTGAATTTGTTGGTGTTTTTCAATGTTGAGGTTGTTGTTGTTTTTCAATGTTGCGGTTGTTGAATTTGTTGGTGTTTTTCAATCTTGAGTTTGTTGTTGAATTTGTTGGTGTTTTTCAATGTTGAGGTTGTTGTTGAATTTGTTGGTGTTTTTCAATGTTGAGGTTGTTGTTGTTTTTCAATGTTGAGGTTGTTGTTGAGTTTGTTGGTGTTTTTCAATGTTGAGGTGGTTGTTGAATTTGTTGGTGTTTTTAAATGTTGAGGTTGTTGTTGAATTTGTTGGTGTTTTTCAATGTTGAGGTTGTTGTTGTTTCTAAATGTTGAGGTTGTTGTTGAATTTGTTGGTGTTTTTTCAATTTTGAGGTTGTTGGTGTTTTTCAATGTTGAGGTTGATGTTGAATTTGATGGTGCTTTTCAATGTCGAGGTTGTTGTTGAATTTGTTGGTGTTTTTCAATGTTGAAGTTGTTGTTGAATTTGTTGGTGTTTTTCAATGTTGAGGTTGTTGTTGTTGTTCAATGTTGAGGTTGCTGTTGAATTTGTTGGTGTTTTTCAATGTTGAGGTTGTTGTTGTTTTTTAATGTTGAGGTTCTTGTTGATTTTGTTGGTGTTTTTCAATTTCGAGGATGTTGTTGAATTTGTTGCTGTTTTTCAATGTTGAAGTTGTTGTTGAATTTGTTGGTGTTTTTCAATGTTGAGGTTGTTGTTGTTTTTCAATGTTGAGGTTGTTGTTGAATTTGTTGGTGTTTTTCAATTTTGAGGTTGTTGTTGTTTTTCAATGCTGAGGTTGTTGTTGAATTTGTTGGTGTTTTTCAATGTTGAGGTTGTTGTTGAATTTCTTGGTGTTTTTCAATGTTGAGGTTGTTGTTGTTTTTCAATGTTGAGGTTGTTGTTGAATTTGTTGGTGTTTTTCAATGTTGAGGTTGTTGTTGTTTTTCAATGTTGAGGTTGTTGTTGAATTTGTTCGTGTTTTTCAATGTTGAGGTTGTTGTTCAATTTGTTGGTGTTTTTCAATGTTGAGGTTGTTGTTGTTTTTCAATGTTGAGGTTGTTGTTGAATTTGTTGGTGTTTTTCAATGTTGAGTTTGTTGTTGTTTTTCAATGATGAGGTTGTTGTTCAATTTGTTGGTGTTTTTCAATGTTGAGGTTGTTGTTGTTTTTCAATGTTGAGGTTGTTGTTGAATTGGTTGGTGTTTTCAAATGTTGAGGTTGTTGTTCAATTTGTTGGTGTTTTTCAATGTTGAGGTTGTTGTTGTTTTTCAATGTTGAGGTTGTTGTTGAATTTGTTGGTGCTTTTCAATGTTGAGGTTGTTGTTGTTTTTCAATGTTGAGGTTGTTGTAGAATTTGCTGGTGTTTTTCAATTTCGAGGATGTTGTTGAATTTGTTGGTGTTTTTCAATGTAGAAGTTGTTGTTGAATTTGTTGGTGTTTTTCAATGTTGAGGTTGTTGTTGTTTTTCAATGTTGAGGTTGTTGTTGAATTTGTTGGTGTTTTTCAATGTTGAGGTTGTTGTTGTTTTTCAATGCTGAGGTTGTTGTTGAATTTGTTGGTGTTTTTCAATGTTGAGGTTGTTGATGAATTTCTTGGTGTTTTTCAATGTTGAGGTTGTTGTTGTTTTTCAATTTTGAGGTTGTTGTTGAATTTGTTGGTGTTTTTCAATGTTGAGGTTGTTGTTGTTTTTCAATGTTGAGGTTGTTGTTGAATTTGTTGGTGTTTTTCAATGTTGAGTTTGTTGTTGTTTTTCAATGTTGAGGTTGTTGTTGAATTTGTTGGTGTTTTTCAATGTTGAGGTTGTTGTTGTTTTTCAATGTTGAGGTTGTTGTTGAATTTGTTGGTGTTTTTCAATGTTGAGGTTGTTGTTGTTTTTCAATGTTGAGGTTGTTGTTGAATTTGTTGGTGTTTTTCAATGTTGAGGTTATTGCTGAATTTTTTGGTGTTTTTCAATGATGAGGTTGTTGTTGTTTTTCAATGTTGAGGTTGTTGAATTTGTTGGTGTTTTTCAATCTTGAGATTGTTGTTGAATTTGTTGGTGTTTTTCAATGTTGAGGTTGTTGTTGAATTTGTTGGTGTTTTTCAATGTTGAGATTGTTGTTGTTTTACAATGTTGAGGTTGTTGTTGAGTTTGTTGGGGTTTTTCAATGTTGAGGTGGTTGTTGAATTTGTTGGTGTTTTTAAATGTTGAGGTTGTTGTTGAATTTGTTGGTGTTTTTCAATGTTGAGGTTGTTGTTGTTTCTAAATGTTGAGGTTGTTGTTGAATTTGTTGGTGTTTTTTCAATTTTGAGGTTGTTGGTGTTTTTCAATGTTGAGGTTGATGTTGAATTTGATGGTGTTTTTCAATGTCGAGGTTGTTGTTGAATTTGTTGGTGTTTTTCAATGTTGAAGTTGTTGTTGAATTTGTTGGTGTTTTTCAATGTTGAGGTTGTTGTTGTTCAATGTTGAGGTTGTTGTTGAATTTGTTGGTGTTTTTCAATGTTGAGATTGTTGTTGTTTTTCAATGTTGAGGTTGTTGTTGAATTTGTTGGTGTTTATAAATGTTGAGGTTGTTGTTGAATTTGTTGGTGTTTTTCAATGTTGAGGTTGTTTTTGTTTTTCAATGTTGAGGTTGTTGTTGAATTTGTTGGTTTTTTTCAATGTTGAGGTTGTTGTTGTTTTTCAATGTTGAGGTTGTTGAATTTGTTGGTGTTTTTCAATCTTGAGTTTGTTGTTGAATTTGTTGGTGTTTTTCAATGTTGAGGTTGTTGTTGAACTTGTTGGTGTTTTTCAATGTTGAGGTTGTTGTTGTTTTTCAATGTTGAGGTTGTTGTTGAGTTTGTTGGTCTTTTTCAATGTTGACGTGGTTGTTGAATTTGTTGGTGTTTTTAAATGTTGAGGTTGTTGTTGAATTTGTTGGTGTTTTTCAATGTTGAGGTTGTTGTTGTTTCTAAATGTTGAGGTTGTTGTTGAATTTGTTGGTGTTTTTTCAATTTTGAGGTTGTTGGTGTTTTTCAATGTTGAGGTTGATGTTGAATTTGATGGTGTTTTTCAATTTCGAGGTTGTTGTTGAATTTGTTGGTGTTTTTCAATGTTGAAGTTGTTGTTGAATTTGTTGGTGTTTTTCAATGTTGAGGTTGTTGTTGTTGTTCAATGTTGAGGTTGTTGTTGAATTTGTTGGTGTTTTTCAATGTTGAGGTTGTTGTTGTTTTTTAATGTTGAGGTTCTTGTTGAATTTGTTGGTGTTTTTCAATTTCGAGGATGTTGTTGAATTTGTAGGTGTTTTTCAACGTTGAAGTTGTTGTTGAATTTGTTGGTGTTTTTCAATGTTGAGGTTGTTGTTGTTTTTCAATGTTGAGGTTGTTGTTGAATTTGTTGGTGTTTTTCAATTTTGAGGTTGTTGTTGTTTTTCAATGCTGAGGTTGTTGTTGAATTTGTTGGTGTTTTTCAATGTTGAGGTTGTTGTTGAATTTCTTGGTGTTTTTCAATGTTGAGGTTGTTGTTGTTTTTCAATGTTGAGGTTGTTGTTGAATTTGTTGGTGTTTTTCAATGTTGAGGTTGTTGTTGTTTTTCAATGTTGAGGTTGTTGTTGAATTTGTTGGTGTTTTTCAATGTTGAGGTTGTTGTTGTTTTTCAATGTTGAGGTTGTTGTTGAATTAGTTGGTGTTTTTCAATGTTGAGTTTGTTGTTGTTTTTCAATGTTGAGGTTGTTGTTGAATTTGTTGGTGTTTTTCAATGTTGAGGTTGTTGTTGTTTTTCAATGTTGAGGTTGTTGTTGAATTTGTTGGTGTTTTTCAATGTTGAGGTTGTTGTTGTTTTTCAATGTTGAGGTTGTTGTTGAATTTGTTGGTGTTTTTCAATGCTGAGGTTATTGCTGAATTTTTTGGTGTTTTTCAATTTTGAGGTTGTTGTTGTTTTTCAATGTTGAGGTTGTTGTTGAATTTGTTGGTGTTTTTCAATGTTGAGATTGTTGCTGTTTTTCAATGTTGAGGCTGTTGTTGAATTTGTTGGTGTTTTTAAATGTGGAGGTTGTTGTTGAATTTGTTGGTGTTTTTCAATGTTGAGGTTGTTGTTGTTTTTCAATGTTGAGGTTGTTGTTGAATTTGTTGGTGTTTTTCAATGTTGAGGTTGTTGTTCTTTTTCAATGTTGAGGTTGTTGAATTTGTTGGTGTTTTTCAATCTTGAGTTTGTTGTTGAATTTGTTGGTGTTTTTCAATGTTGAGGTTGTTGTTGAATTTGTTGGTGTTTTTCAATGTTGAGGTAGTTGTTGTTTTTCAATGTTGAGGTTGTTGTTGAGTTTGTTGGTGTTTTTCAATGTTGAGGTGGTTGTTGAATTTGTTGGTGTTTTTAAATGTTGAGGTTGTTGTTGTTTCTAAATGTTGAGGTTGTTGTTGAATTTGTTGGTGTTTTTTCAATTTTGAGGTTGTTGGTGTTTTTCAATGTTGAGGTTGATGTTGAATTTGATGGTGTTTTTCAATGTCGAGGTTGTTGTTGAATTTGTTGGTGTTTTTCAATGTTGAAGTTGTTGTTGAATTTGTTGGTGTTTTTCAATGTTGAGGTTGTTGTTGTTGTTCAATGTTGAGGTTGTTGTTGAATTTGTTGGTGTTTTTCAATGTTGAGGTTGTTGTTGTTTTTTAATGTTGAGGTTCTTGTTGAATTTGTTGGTGTTTTTCAATTTCGAGGATGTTGTTGAATTTGTTGGTGTTTTTCAATGTTGAAGTTGTTGTTGAATTTGTTGGTGTTTTTCAATGTTGAGGTTGTTGTTGTTTTTCAATGTTGAGGTTGTTGTTGAATTTGTTGGTGTTTTTCAATTTTGAGATTGTTGTTGTTTTTCAATGCTGAGGTTGTTGTTGAATTTGTTGGTGTTTTTCAATGTTGAGGTTGTTGTTGAATTTCTTGGTGTTTTTCAATGTTGAGGTTGTTGTTGTTTTTCAATGTTGAGGTTGTTGTTGAATTTGTTGGTGTTTTTCAATGTTGAGGTTGTTGTTGTTTTTCAATGTTGAGGTTGTTGTTGAATTTGTTCGTGTTTTTCAATGTTGAGGTTGTTGTTCAATTTGTTGGTGTTTTTCAATGTTGAGGTTGTTGTTGTTTTTCAATGTTGAGGTTGTTGTTGAATTTTTTGGTGTTTTTCAATGTTGAGTTTGTTGTTGTTTTTCAATGATGAGGTTGTTGTTCAATTTGTTGGTGTTTTTCAATGTTGAGGTTGTTGTTGTTTTTCAATGTTGAGGTTGTTGTTGAATTTGTTGGTGTTTTTTCAATTTTGAGGTTGTTGGTGTTTTTCAATGTTGAGGTTGATGTTGAATTTGATGGTGTTTTTCAATGTCGAGGTTGTTGTTGAATTTGTTGGTGTTTTTCAATGTTGAAGTTGTTGTTGAATTTGTTGGTGTTTTTCAATGTTGAGGTTGTTGTTGTTTTTCAATGTTGAGGTTGTTGTTGAATTTGTTGGTGTTTTTCAATGTTGAGATTGTTGTTGTTTTTCAATGTTGAGGTTGTTGTTGAATTTGTTGGTGTTTTCAAAATTTGAGGTTGTTGTTCAATTTGTTGGTGTTTTTCAATGTTGAGGTTGTTGTTGTTTTTCAATGTTGAGGTTGTTGTTGAATTTGTTGGTGCTTTTCAATGTTGAGGTTGTTGTTGTTTTTCAATGTTGAGGTTGTTGTAGAATTTGTTGGTGTTTTTCAATTTCGAGGATGTTGTTGAATTTGTTGGTGTTTTTCAATGTAGAAGTTGTTGTTGAATTTGTTGGTGTTTTTCAATGTTGAGGTTGTTGTTGTTTTTCAATGTTGAGGTTGTTGTTGAATTTGTTGGTGTTTTTCAATGTTGAGGTTGTTGTTGTTTTTCAATGCTGAGGTTGTTGTTGAATTTGTTGGTGTTTTTCATTGTTGAGGTTGTTGTTGAATTTCTTGGTGTTTTTCAATGTTGAGGTTGTTGTTGTTTTTCAATTTTGAGGTTGTTGTTGAATTTGTTGGTGTTTTTCAATGTTGATTTTGTTGTTGTTTTTCAATGTTGAGGTTGTTGTTGAATTTGTTGGTGTTTTTCAATGTTGAGTTTGTTGTTGTTTTTCAATGTTGAGGTTGTTGTTGAATTTGTTGGTGTTTTTCAATGTTGAGGTTGTTGTTGTTTTTCAATGTTGAGGTTGTTGTTGAATTTGTTGGTGTTTTTCAATGTTGAGGTTGTTGTTGTTTTTCAATGTTGAGGTTGTTGTTGAATTTGTTGGTGTTTTTCAATGTTGAGGTTATTGCTGAATTTTTTGGTGTTTTTCAATGATGAGGTTGTTGTTGTTTTTCAATGTTGAGGTTGTTGAATTTGTTGGTGTTTTTCAATCTTGAGATTGTTGTTGAATTTGTTGGTGTTTTTCAATGTTGAGGTTGTTGTTGAATTTGTTGGTGTTTTTCAATGTTGAGATTGTTGTTGTTTTTCAATGTTGAGGTTGTTGTTGAGTATGTTGGTGTTTTTCAATGTTGAGGTGGTTGTTGAATTTGTTTGTGTTTTTAAATGTTGAGGTTGTTGTTGAATTTGTTGGTGTTTTTCAATGTTGAGGTTGTTGTTGTTTCTAAATGTTGAGGTTGTTGTTGAATTTGTTGGTGTTTTTTCAATTTTGAGGTTGTTGGTGTTTTTCAATGTTGAGGTTGATGTTGATTTGATGGTGTTTTTCAATGTCGAGGTTGTTGTTGAATTTGTTGGTGTTTTTCAATGTTGAAGTTGTTGTTGAATTTGTTGGTGTTTTTCAATGTTGAGGTTGTTGTTGTTGTTCAATGTTGAGGTTGTTGTTGAATTTGTTGGTGTTTTTCAATGTTGAGATTGTTGTTGTTTTTCAATGTTGAGGTTGTTGTTGAATTTGTTGGTGTTTTTAAATGTTGAGGTTGTTGTTGAATTTGTTGGTGTTTTTCAATGTTGAGGTTGTTGTTGTTTTTCAATGTTGAGGTTGTTGTTGAATTTGTTGGTGTTTTTCAATGTTGAGGTTGTTGTTGTTTTTCAATGTTGAGGTTGTTGAATTTGTTGGTGTTTTTCAATCTTGAGTTTGTTGTTGAATTTGTTAGTGTTTTTCAATGTAGAAGTTGTTGTTGAATTTGTTGGTGTTTTTCAATGTTGAGGTTGTTGTTGTTTTTCAATGTTGAGGTTGTTGTTGAATTTGTTGTTGTTTTTCAATGTTGAGGCTGTTGTTGTTTTTCAATGCTGAGGTTGTTGTTGAATTTGTTGGTGTTTTTCAATGTTGAGGTTGTTGTTGAATTTCTTGGTGTTTTTCAATGTTGAGGTTGTTGTTGTTTTTCAATTTTGAGGTTGTTGTTGAATTTGTTGGTGTTTTTCAATGTTGAGGTTGTTGTTGTTTTTCAATGTGGAGGTTGTTGTTGAATTTGTTGGTGTTTTTCAATGTTGAGTTTGTTGTTGTTTTTCAATGTTGAGGTTGTTGTTGAATTTGTTGGTGTTTTTCAATGTTGAGGTTGTTGTTGTTTTTCAATGTTGAAGTTGTTGTTGAATTTGTTGGTGTTTTTCAATGTTGAGGTTGTTGTTGTTGTTCAATGTTGAGGTTGTTGTTGAATTTGTTGGTGTTTTTCCATGTTGAGATTGTTGTTTTTTTTCAATGTTGAGGTTGTTGTTGAATTTGTTGGTGTTTTTAAATGTTGAGGTTGTTGTTGAATTTGTTGGTGTTTTTCAATGTTGAGGTTGTTGTTGTTTTTCAATGTTGAGGTTGTTGTTGAATTTGTTGGTGTTTTTCAATGTTGAGGTTGTTGTTGTTTTTTAATGTTGAGGTTCTTGTTGAATTTGTTGGTGTTTTTCAATTTCGAGGATGTTGTTGAATTTGTTGGTGTTTTTCAATGTTGAAGTTGTTGTTGAATTTGTTGGTGTTTTTCAATGTTGAGGTTGTTGTTGTTTTTCAATGTTGAGGTTGTTGTTGAATTTGTTGGTGTTTTTCAATTTTGAGGTTGTTGTTGTTTTTCAATGCTGAGGTTGTTGTTGAATTTGTTGGTGTTTTTCAATGTTGAGGTTGTTGTTGAATTAGTTGGTGTTTTTCAATGTTGAGTTTGTTGTTGTTTTTCAATGTTGAGGTTGTTGTTGAATTTGTTGGTGTTTTTCAATGTTGAGGTTGTTGTTGTTTTTCAATGTTGAGGTTGTTGTTGAATTTGTTGGTGTTTTTCAATGTTGAGGTTGTTGTTGTTTTTCAATGTTGAGGTTGTTGTTGAATTTGTTGGTGTTTTTCAATGTTGAGGTTATTGCTGAATTTTTTGGTGTTTTTCAATGATGAGGTTGTTGTTGTTTTTCAATGTTGAGGTTGTTGAATTTGTTGGTGTTTTTCAATCTTGAGATTGTTGTTGAATTTGTTGGTGTTTTTCAATGTTGAGGTTGTTGTTGAATTTGTTGGTGTTTTTCAATGTTGAGATTGTTGTTGTTTTTCAATGTTGAGGTTGTTGTTGAGTTTGTTGGTGTTTTTCAATGTTGAGGTTGTTGTTGAATTTGTTGGTGTTTTTCAATGTTGAGTTTGTTGTTGTTTTGCAATGATGAGGTTGTTGTTCAATTTGTTGGTGTTTTTCAGTGTTGAGGTTGTTGTTGTTTTTCAATGTTGAGGTTGTTGTTGAATTTGTTGGTGTTTTTTCAATTTTGAGGTTGTTGGTGTTTTTCAGTGTTGAGGTTGATGTTGAATTTGATGGTGTTTTTCAATGTCGAGGTTGTTGTTGAATTTGTTGGTGTTTTTCAATGTTGAAGTTGTTGTTGAATTTGTTGGTGTTTTTCAATGTTGAGGTTGTTGTTCTTTTTCAATGTTGAGGTTGTTGTTGAATTTGTTGGTGTTTTTCAATGTTGAGATTGTTGTTGTTTTTCAATGTTGAGGTTGTTGTTGAATTTGTTGGTGTTTTCAAAATTTGAGGTTGTTGTTCAATTTGTTGGTGTTTTTCAATGTTGAGGTTGTTGTTGTTTTTCAATGTTGAGGTTGTTGTTGAATTTGTTGGTGCTTTTCAATGTTGAGGTTGTTGTTGTTTTTCAATGTTGAGGTTGTTGTACAATTTGTTGGTGTTTTTGAATTTCAAGGATGTTGTTGAATTTGTTGGTGTTTTTCAATGTAGAAGTTGTTGTTGAATTTGTTGGTGTTTTTCAATGTTGAGGTTGTTGTTGTTTTTCAATGTTGAGGTTGTTGTTGAATTTGTTGGTGTTTTTCAATGTTGAGGTTGTTGTTGTTTTTCAATGCTGAGGTTGTTGTTGAATTTGTTGGTGTTTTTCATTGTTGAGGTTGTTGTTGAATTTCTTGGTGTTTTTCAATGTTGAGGTTGTTGTTGTTTTTCAATTTTGAGGTTGTTGTTGAATTTGTTGGTGTTTTTCAATGTTGATTTTGTTGTTGTTTTTCAATGTTGAGGTTGTTGTTGAATTTGTTGGTGTTTTTCAATGTTGAGTTTGTTGTTCTTTTTCAATGTTGAGGTTGTTGTTGAATTTGTTGGTGTTTTTCAATGTTGAGGTTGTTGTTGTTTTTCAATGTTGAGGTTGTTGTTGAATTTGTTGGTGTTTTTCAATGTTGAGGTTGTTGTTGTTTTTCAATGTTGAGGTTGTTGTTGAATTTGTTGGTGTTTTTCAATGTTGAGGTTATTGCTGAATTTTTTGGTGTTTTTCAATGATGAGGTTGTTGTTGTTTTTCAATGTTGAGGTTGTTGAATTTGTTGGTGTTTTTCAATCTTGAGATTGTTGTTGAATTTGTTGGTGTTTTTCAAAGTTGAGGTTGTTGTTGAATTTGTTGGTGTTTTTCAATGTTGAGATTGTTGTTGTTTTTCAATGTTGAGGTTGTTGTTGAGTATGTTGGTGTTTTTCAATGTTGAGGTGGTTGTTGAATTTGTTTGTGTTTTTAAATGTTGAGGTTGTTGTTGAATTTGTTGGTGTTTTTCAATGTTGAGGTTGTTGTTGTTTCTAAATGTTGAGGTTGTTGTTGAATTTGTTGGTGTTTTTTCAATTTTGAGGTTGTTGGTGTTTTTCAATGTTGAGGTTGATGTTGATTTGATGGTGTTTTTCAATGTCGAGGTTGTTGTTGAATTTGTTGGTGTTTTTCAATTTTGAAGTTGTTGTTGAATTTGTTGGTGTTTTTCAATGTTGAGGTTGTTGTTGTTGTTCAATGTTGAGGTTGTTGTTGAATTTGTTGGTGTTTTTCAATGTTGAGATTGTTGTTGTTTTTCAATGTTGAGGTTGTTGTTGAATTTGTTGGTGTTTTTAAATGTTGAGGTTGTTGTTGAATTTGTTGTTGTTTTTCAATGTTGAGGTTGTTGTTGTTTTTCAATGTTGAGGTTGTTGTTGAATTTGTTGGTGTTTTTCAATGTTGAGGTTGTTGTTGTTTTTCAATGTTGAGGTTGTTGAATTTGTTGGTGTTTTTCAATCTTGAGTTTGTTGTTGAATTTGTTGGTGTTTTTCAATGTAGAAGTTGTTGTTGAATTTGTTGGTGTTTTTCAATGTTGAGGTTGTTGTTGTTTTTCAATGTTGAGGTTGTTGTTGAATTTGTTGTTGTTTTTCAATGTTGAGGTTGTTGTTGTTTTTCAATGCTGAGGTTGTTGTTGAATTTGTTGGTGTTTTTCAATGTTGAGGTTGTTGTTGATTTTCTTGGTGTTTTTCAATGTTGAGGTTGTTGTTGTTTTTCAATTTTGAGGTTGTTGTTGAATTTGTTGGTGTTTTTCAATGTTGAGGTTGTTGTTGTTTTTCAATGTGGAGGTTGTTGTTGAATTTGTTGGTGTTTTTCAATGTTGAGTTTGTTGTTGTTTTTCAATTTTGAGGTTGTTGTTGAATTTGTTGGTGTTTTTCAATGTTGAGGTTGTTGTTGTTTTTCAATGTTGAAGTTGTTGTTGAATTTGTTGGTGTTTTTCAATGTTGAGGTTGTTGTTGTTGTTCAATGTTGAGGTTGTTGTTGAATTTGTTGGTGTTTTTCAATGTTGAGATTGTTGTTTTTTTTCAATGTTGAGGTTGTTGTTGAATTTGTTGGTGTTTTTAAATGTTGAGGTTGTTGTTGAATTTGTTGGTGTTTTTCAATGTTGAGGTTGTTGTTGTTTTTCAATGTTGAGGTTCTTGTTGAATTTGTTGGTGTTTTTCAATTTCGAGGATGTTGTTGAATTTGTTGGTGTTTTTCAATGTTGAAGTTGTTGTTGAATTTGTTGGTGTTTTTCAATGTTGAGGTTGTTGTTGTTTTTCAATGTTGAGGTTGTTGTTGAATTTGTTGGTGTTTTTCAATTTTGAGGTTGTTGTTGTTTTTCAATGCTGAGGTTGTTGTTGAATTTGTTGGTGTTTTTCAATGTTGAGGTTGTTGTTGAATTAGTTGGTGTTTTTCAATGTTGAGTTTGTTGTTGTTTTTCAATGTTGAGGTTGTTGTTGAATTAGTTGGTGTTTTTCAATGTTGAGGTTGTTGTTGTTTTTCAATGTTGAGGTTGTTGTTGAATTTGTTGGTGTTTTTCAATGTTGAGGTTGTTGTTGTTTTTCAATGTTGAGGTTGTTGTTGAATTTGTTGGTGTTTTTCAATGTTGAGGTTATTGCTGAATTTTTTGGTGTTTTTCAATGATGAGGTTGTTGTTGTTTTTCAATGATGAGGTTGTTGAATTTGTTGGTGTTTTTCAATCTTGAGATTGTTGTTGAATTTGTTGGTGTTTTTCAATGTTGAGGTTGTTGTTGAATTTGTTGGTGTTTTTCAATGTTGAGATTGTTGTTGTTTTTCAATGTTGAGGTTGTTGTTGAGTTTGTTGGTGTTTTTCAATGTTGAGGTTGTTGTTGAATTTGTTGGTGTTTTTCAATGTTGAGTTTGTTGTTGTTTTTCAATGATGAGGTTGTTGTTCAATTTGTTGGTGTTTTTCAATGTTGAGGTTGTTGTTGTTTTTCAATGTTGAGGTTGTTGTTGAATTTGTTGGTGTTTTTTCAATTTTGAGGTTGTTGGTGTTTTTCAATGTTGAGGTTGATGTTGAATTTGATGGTGTTTTTCAATGTCGAGGTTGTTGTTGAATTTGTTGGTGTTTTTCAATGTTGAAGTTGTTGTTGAATTTGTTGGTGTTTTTCAATGTTGAGGTTGTTGTTGTTTTTCAATGTTGAGGTTCTTGTTGAATTTGTTGGTGTTTTTCAATGTTGAGATTGTTGTTGTTTTTCAATGTTGAGGTTGTTGTTGAATTTGTTGGTGTTTTCAAAATTTGAGGTTGTTGTTCAAATTGTTGGTGTTTTTCAATGTTGAGGTTGTTGTTGTTTTTCAATGTTGAGGTTGTTGTTGAATTTGTTGGTGCTTTTCAATGTTGAGGTTGTTGTTTTTTTTCAATGTTGAGGTTGTTGTAGAATTTGTTGGTGTTTTTCAATTTCGAGGATGTTGTTGAATTTGTTGGTGTTTTTCAATGTAGAAGTTGTTGTTGAATTTGTTGGTGTTTTTCAATGTTGAGGTTGTTGTTGTTTTTCAATGTTGAGGTTGTTGTTGAATTTGTTGGTGTTTTTCAATTTTGAGGTTGTTGTTGTTTTTCAATGCTGAGGTTGTTGTTGAATTTGTTGGTGTTTTTCATTGTTGAGGTTGTTGTTGAATTTCTTGGTGTTTTTCAATGTTGAGGTTGTTGTTGTTTTTCAATTTTGAGGTTGTTGTTGAATTTGTTGGTGTTTTTCAATGTTGAGGTTGTTGTTGTTTTTCAATGTTGAGGTTGTTGTTGAATTTGTTGGTGTTTTTCAATGTTGAGTTTGTTGTTGTTTTTCAATGTTGAGGTTGTTGTTGAATTTGTTGGTGTTTTTCAATGTTGAGGTTGTTGTTGTTTTTCAATGTTGAGGTTGATGTTGAATTTGTTGGTGTTTTTCAATGTTGAGGTTGTTGTTGTTTTTCAATGTTGAGGTTGTTGTTGAATTTGTTGGTGTTTTTCAATGTTGAGGTTGTTGTTGAATTTGTTGGTGTTTTCAAAATTTGAGGTTGTTGTTCAATTTGTTGGTGTTTTTCAATGTTGAGGTTGTTGTTGTTTTTCAATGTTGAGTTGTTGTTGAATTTGTTGGTGCTTTTCAATGTTGAGGTTGTTGTTTTTTTTCAATGTTGAGGTTGTTGTAGAATTTTTTGGTGTTTTTCAATTTCGAGGATGTTGTTGAATTTGTTGGTGTTTTTCAATGTAGAAGTTGTTGTTGAATTTGTTGGTGTTTTTCAATGTTGAGGTTGTTGTTGTTTTTCAATGTTGAGGTTGTTGTTGAATTTGTTGGTGTTTTTCAATGTTGAGGTTGTTGTTGTTTTTCAATGCTGAGGTTGTTGTTGAATTTGTTGGTGTTTTTCATTGTTGAGGTTGTTGTTGAATTTCTTGGTGTTTTTCAATGTTGAGGTTGTTGTTGTTTTTCAATTTTCAGGTTGTTGTTGAATTTGTTGGTGTTTTTCAATGTTGAGGTTGTTGTTGTTTTTCAATGTTGAGGTTGTTGTTGAATTTGTTGGTGTTTTTCAATGTTGAGTTTGTTGTTGTTTTTCAATGTTGAGGTTGTTGTTGAATTTGTTGGTGTTTTTCAATGTTGAGGTTGTTGTTGTTTTTCAATGTTGAGGTTGTTGTTGAATTTGTTGGTGTTTTTCAATGTTGAGGTTGTTGTTGTTTTTCAATGTTGAGGTTGTTGTTGAATTTGTTGGTGTTTTTCAATGTTGAGGTTGTTGTTGTTTTTCAATGTTGAGGTTGTTGTTGAATTTGTTGGTGTTTTTCAATGTTGAGGTTATTGCTGAATTTTTTGGTGTTTTTCAATGATGAGGTTGTTGTTGTTTTTCAATGTTGAGGTTGTTGAATTTGTTGGTGTTTTTCAATCTTGAGATTGTTTTTGAATTTGTTGGTGTTTTTCAATGTTGAGGTTGTTGTTGAATTTGTTGGTGTTTTTCAATGTTGAGATTGTTGTTGTTTTTCAATGTTGAGGTTGTTGTTGAGTATGTTGGTGTTTTTCAATGTTGAGGTGGTTGTTGAATTTGTTGGTGTTTTTAAATGTTGAGGTTGTTGTTGAATTTGTTGGTGTTTTTCAATGTTGAGGTTGTTGTTGTTTCTAAATGTTAAGGTTGTTGTTGAATTTGTTGGTGTTTTTTCAATTTTGAGGTTGTTGGTGTTTTTCAATGTTGAGGTTGATGTTGATTTGTTGGTGTTTTTCAATGTCGAGGTTGTTGTTGAATTTGTTGGTGTTTTTCAATGTTGAAGTTGTTGTTGAATTTGTTGGTGTTTTTCAATGTTGAGGTTGTTGTTGTTGTTCAATGTTGAGGTTGTTGTTGAATTTGTTGGTGTTTTTCAATGTTGAGATTGTTGTTGTTTTTCAATGTTGAGGTTGTTGTTGAATTTGTTGGTGTTTTTAAATGTTGAGGTTGTTGTTGAATTTGTTGGTGTTTTTCAATGTTGAGGTTGTTGTTGTTTTTCAATGTTGAGGTTGTTGAATTTGTTGGTGTTTTTCAATCTTGAGTTTGTTGTTGAATTTGTTGGTGTTTTTCAATGTAGAAGTTGTTGTTGAATTTGTTGGTGTTTTTCAATGTTGAGGTTGTTGTTGTTTTTCAATGTTGAGGTTGTTGTTGAATTTGTTGTTGTTTTTCAATGTTGAGGTTGTTGTTGTTTTTCAATGCTGAGGTTGTTGTTGAATTTGTTGGTGTTTTTCAATGTTGAGGTTGTTGTTGAATTTGTTGGTGTTTTTCAATGTTGAGGTTGTTGTTGTTTTTCAATTTTGAGGTTGTTGTTGAATTTGTTGGTGTTTTTCAATGTTGAGGTTGTTGTTGTTTTTCAATGTGGAGGTTGTTGTTGAATTTGTTGGTGTTTTTTAATGTTGAGTTTGTTGTTGTTTTTCAATGTTGAGGTTGTTGTTGAATTTGTTGGTGTTTTTCAATGTTGAGGTTGTTGTTGTTTTTCAATGTTGAAGTTGTTGTTGAATTTGTTGGTGTTTTTCAATGTTGAGGTTGTTGTTGTTGTTCAATGTTGAGGTTGTTGTTGAATTTGCTGGTGTTTTTCAATGTTGAGATTGTTGTTTTTTTTCAATGTTGAGGTTGTTGTTGCATTTGTTGGTGTTTTTAAATGTTGAGGTTGTTGTTGAATTTGTTGGTGTTTTTCAATGTTGAGGTTGTTGTTGTTTTTCAATGTTGAGGTTGTTGTTGAATTTGTTGGTGTTTTTCAATGTTGAGGTTGTTGTTGTTTTTTAATGTTGAGGTTCTTGTTGAATTTGTTGGTGTTTTTCAATTTCGAGGATGTTGTTGAATTTGTTGGTGTTTTTCAATGTTGAAGTTGTTGTTGAATTTGTTGGTGTTTTTCAATGTTGAGGTTGTTGTTGTTTTTCAATGTTGAGGTTGTTGTTGAATTTGTTGGTGTTTTTCAATTTTGAGGTTGTTGTTGTTTTTCAATGCTGAGGTTGTTGTTGAATTTGTTGGTGTGTTTCAATGTTGAGGTTGTTGTTGAATTAGTTGGTGTTTTTCAATGTTGAGTTTGTTGTTGTTTTTCAATGTTGAGGTTGTTGTTGAATTTGTTGGTGTTTTTCAATGTTGAGGTTGTTGTTGTTTTTCAATGTTGAGGTTGTTGTTGAATTTGTTGGTGTTTTTCAATGTTGAGGTTGTTGTTGTTTTTCAATGTTGAGGTTGTTGTTGAATTTGTTGGTGTTTTTCAATGTTGAGGTTATTGCTGAATTTTTTGGTGTTTTTCAATGATGAGGTTGTTGTTGTTTTTCAATGTTGAGGTTGTTGAATTTGTTGGTGTTTTTCAATCTTGAGATTGTTGTTGAATTTGTTGGTGTTTTTCAATGTTGAGGTTGTTGTTGAATTTGTTGGTGTTTTTCAATGTTGAGGTTGTTGTTGTTTCTAAATGTTGAGGTTGTTGTTGAATTTGTTGGTGTTTTTTCAATTTTGAGGTTGTTGGTGTTTTTCAATGTTGAGGTTGATGTTGAATTTGATGGTGTTTTTCAATGTCGAGGTTGTTGTTGAATTTGATGGTGTTTTTCAATGTTGAAGTTGTTGTTGAATTTGTTGGTGTTTTTCAATGTTGAGGTTGTTGTTGTTTTTCAATGTTGAGGTTGTAGTTGAATTTGTTGGTGTTTTTCAATGTTGAGATTGTTGTTGTTTTTCAATGTTGAGGTTGTTGTTGAATTTGTTGGTGTTTTTAAATGTTGAGGTTGTTGTTGAAATTGTTGGTGTTTTTCAATGTTGATGTTGTTGTTGTTTTTCAATGTTGAGGTTGTTGTTGAATTTGTTGGTGTTTTTCAATGTTGAGGTTGTTGTTGTTTTTCAATGCTGAGGTTGTTGAATTTGTTGGTGTTTTTCAATCTTGAGTTTGTTGTTGAATTTGTTGGTGTTTTTCAATGTTGAGGTTGTTGTTGACTTTGTTGGTGTTTTTCAATGTTGAGGTTGTTGTTGTTTTTCAATGTTGAGGTTGTTGTTGAGTTTGTTGGTGTTTTTCAATGTTGAGGTGGTTGTTGAATTTGTTGGTGTTTTTAAATGTTGAGGTTGTTGTTGAATTTGTTGGTGTTTTTCAATGTTGAGGTTGTTGTTGTTTCTAAATGTTGAGGTTGTTGTTGAATTTGTTGGTGTTTTTCAATGTTGAGATTGTTGTTGTTTTTCAATGTTGAGGTTGTTGTTGAATTTGTTGGTGTTTTTAAATGTTGAGGTTGTTGTTGAATTTGTTGGTGTTTTTCAATGTTGAGGTTGTTGTTGTTTTTCAATGTTGAGGTTGTTGTTGAATTTGTTGGTGTTTTTCAATGTTGAGTTTGTTGTTGTTTTTCAATGTTGAGGTTGTTGAATTTGTTGGTGTTTTTCAATCTTGAGTTTGTTGTTGAATTTGTTGGTGTTTTTCAATGTAGAAGTTGTTGTTGAATTTGTTGGTGTTTTTCAATGTTGAGGTTGTTGTTGTTTTTCAATGTTGAGGTTGTTGTTGAATTTGTTGTTGTTTTTCAATGTTGAGGTTGTTGTTGTTTTTCAATGCTGAGGTTGTTGTTGAATTTGTTGGTGTTTTTCAATGTTGAGGTTGTTGTTGAATTTCTTGGTGTTTTTCAATGTTGAGGTTGTTGTTGTTTTTCAATTTTGAGGTTGTTGTTGAATTTGTTGGTGTTTTTCAATGTTGAGGTTGTTGTTGTTTTTCAATGTGGAGGTTGTTGTTGAATTTGTTGGTGTTTTTTAATGTTGAGTTTGTTGTTGTTTTTCAATGTTGAGGTTGTTGTTGAATTTGTTGGTGTTTTTCAATGTTGAGGTTGTTGTTGTTTTTCAATGTTGAAGTTGTTGTTGAATTTGTTGGTGTTTTTCAATGTTGAGGTTGTTGTTGTTGTTCAATGTTGAGGTTGTTGTTGAATTTGTTGGTGTTTTTCAATGTTGAGATTGTTGTTTTTTTTCAATGTTGAGGTTGTTGTTGAATTTGTTGGTGTTTTTAAATGTTGAGGTTGTTGTTGAATTTGTTGGTGTTTTTCAATGTTGAGGTTGTTGTTGTTTTTCAATGTTGAGGTTGTTGTTGAATTTGTTGGTGTTTTTCAATGTTGAGGTTGTTGTTGTTTTTTAATGTTGAGGTTCTTGTTGAATTTGTTGGTGTTTTTCAATTTCGAGGATGTTGTTGAATTTGTTGGTGTTTTTCAATGTTGAAGTTGTTGTTGAATTTGTTGGTGTTTTTCAAAGTTGAGGTTGTTGCTGTTTTTCAATGTTGAGGTTGTTGTTGAATTTGTTGGTGTTTTTCAATTTTGAGGTTGTTGTTGTTTTTCAATACTTGAGGTTGTTGTTGAATTTGTTGGTGTTTTTCAATGTTGAGGTTGTTGTTGAATTAGTTGGTGTTTTTCAATGTTGAGTTTGTTGTTGTTTTTCAATGTTGAGGTTGTTGTTGAATTTGTTGGTGTTTTTCAATGTTGAGGTTGTTGTTGTTTTTCAATGTTGAGGTTGTTGTTGAATTTGTTGGTGTTTTTCAATGTTGAGGTTGTTGTTGTTTTTCAATGTTGAGGTTGTTGTTGAATTTGTTGGTGTTTTTCAAAGTTGAGGTTATTGCTGAATTTTTTGGTGTTTTTCAATGATGAGGTTGTTGTTGTTTTTCAATGTTGAGGTTGTTGAATTTGTTGGTGTTTTTCAATCTTGAGATTGTTGTTGAATTTGTTGGTGTTTTTCAATGTTGAGGTTGTTGTTGAATTTGTTGGTGTTTTTCAATGTTGAGATTGTTGTTGTTTTTCAATGTTGAGGTTGTTGTTGAGTTTGTTGGTGTTTTTCAATGTTGAGATGGTTGTTGAATTTGTTGGTGTTTTTAAATGTTGAGGTTGTTGTTGAATTTGTTGGTGTTTTTCAATGTTGAGGTTGTTGTTGTTTCTAAATGTTGAGGTTGTTGTTGAATTTGTTGGTGTTTTTTCAATTTTGAGGTTGTTGGTGTTTTTCAATGTTGAGGTTGATGTTGAATTTGATGGTGTTTTTCAATGTCGAGGTTGTTGTTGAATTTGATGGTGTTTTTCAATGTTGAAGTTGTTGTTGAATTTGTTGGTGTTTTTCAATGTTGAGGTTGTTGTTGTTTTTCAATGTTGAGGTTGTTGTTGAATTTGTTGGTGTTTTTCAATGTTGAGATTGTTGTTGTTTTTCAATGTTGAGGTTGTTGTTGAATTTGTTGGTGTTTTTAAATGTTGAGGTTGTTGTTGAAATTGTTGGTGTTTTTCAATGTTGAGGTTGTTGTTGTTTTTCAATGTTGAGGTTGTTGTTGAATTTGTTGGTGTTTTTCAATGTTGAGGTTGTTGTTGTTTTTCAATGTTGAGGTTGTTGAATTTGTTGGTGTTTTTCAATCTTGAGTTTGTTGTTGAATTTGTTGGTGTTTTTCAATGTTGAGGTTGTTGTTGACTTTGTTGGTGTTTTTCAATGTTGAGGTTGTTGTTGTTTTTCAATGTTGAGGTTGTTGTTGAGTTTGTTGGTGTTTTTCAATGTTGAGGTGGTTGTTGAATTTGTTGGTGTTTTTAAATGTTGAGGTTGTTGTTGAATTTGTTGGTGTTTTTCAATGTTGAGGTTGTTGTTGTTTCTAAATGTTGAGGTTGTTGTTGAATTTGTTGGTGTTTTTTCAATTTTGAGGTTGTTGGTGTTTTTCAATGTTGAGGTTGATGTTGAATTTGATGGTGTTTTTCAATGTCGAGGTTGTTGTTGAATTTGTTGGTGTTTTTCAATGTTGAAGTTGTTGTTGAATTTGTTGGTGTTTTTCAATGTTGAGGTTGTTGTTGTTGTTCAATGTTGAGGTTGTTGTTGAATTTGTTGGTGTTTTTCAATGTTGAGATTGTTGTTGTTTTTCAATGTTGAGGTTGTTGTTGAATTTGTTGGTGTTTTTAAATGTTGAGGTTGTTGTTGAATTTGTTGGTGTTTTTCAATGTTGAGGTTGTTGTTGTTTTTCAATGTTGAGGTTGTTGTTGAATTTGTTGGTGTTTTTCAATGTTGAGGTTGTTGTTGCTTTTCAATGTTGAGGTTGTTGAATTTGTTGGTGTTTTTCAATATTGAGTTTGTTGTTGAATTTGTTGGTGTTTTTCAATGTAGAAGTTGTTGTTGAATTTGTTGGTGTTTTTCAATGTTGAGGTTGTTGTTGTTTTTCAATGTTGAGGTTGTTGTTGAATTTGTTGTTGTTTTTCAATGTTGAGGTTGTTGTTGTTTTTCAATGCTGAGGTTGTTGTTGAATTTGTTGGTGTTTTTCAATGTTGAGGTTGTTGTTGAATTTCTTGGTGTTTTTCAATGTTGAGGTTGTTGTTGTTTTTCAATTTTGAGGTTGTTGTTGAATTTGTTGGTGTTTTTCAATGTTGAGGTTGTTGTTGTTTTTCAATGTGGAGGTTGTTGTTGAATTTGTTGGTGTTTTTTAATGTTGAGTTTGTTGTTGTTTTTCAATGTTGAGGTTGTTGTTGAATTTGTTGGTGTTTTTCAATGTTGAGGTTGTTGTTGTTTTTCAATGTTGAAGTTGTTGTTGAGTTTGTTGGTGTTTTTCAATGTTGAGGTGGTTGTTGAATTTGTTGGTGTTTTTCAATCTTGAGTTTGTTGTTGAATTTGTTGGTGTTTTTCAATGTTGAGGTTGTTGTTGAATTTGTTGGTGTTTTTCAATGTTGAGGTTGTTGTTGTTTTTCAATGTTGAGGTTGTTGTTGAGTTTGTTGGTGTTTTTCAATGTTGAGGTGGTTGTTGAATTTGTTGGTGTTTTTAAATGTTGAGGTTGTTGTTGAATTTGTTGGTGTTTTTCAATGTTGAGGTTGTTGTTGTTTCTAAATGTTGAGGTTGTTGTTGAATTTGTTGGTGTTTTTTCAATTTTTAGGTTGTTGGTGTTTTTCAATGTTCAGGTTGATGTTGAATTTGATGGTGTTTTTCAATGTCGAGGTTGTTGTTGAATTTGTTGGTGTTTTTCAATGTTGATGTTGTTGTTGAATTTGTTGGTGTTTTTCAATGTTGAGGTTGTTGTTGTTGTTCAATGTTGAGGTTGTTGTTGAATTTGTTGGTGTTTTTCAATGTTGAGGTTGTTGTTGTTTTTTAATGTTGAGGTTCTTGTTGAATTTGTTGGTGTTTTTCAATTTTGAGGATGTTGTTGAATTTGTTGGTGTTTTTCAATGTTGAAGTTGTTGTTGAATTTGTTGGTGTTTTTCAATGTTGAGGTTGTTGTTGTTTTTCAATGTTGAGGTTGTTGTTGAATTTGTTGGTGTTTTTCAATTTTGAGGTTGTTGTTGTTTTTCAATGCTGAGGTTGTTGTTGAATTTGTTGGTGTTTTTCAATGTTGAGGTTGTTGTTGAATTTCTTGGTGTTTTTCAATGTTGAGGTTGTTGTTGTTTTTCAATGTTGAGGTTGTTGTTGAATTTGTTGGTGTTTTTCAATGTTGAGGTTGTTGTTGAATTTGTTCGTGTTTTTCAATGTTGAGGTTGTTGTTCAATTTGTTGGTGTTTTTCAATGTTGAGGTTGTTGTTGTTTTTCAATGTTGAGGTTGTTGTTGAATTTGTTGGTGTTTTTCAATGTTGAGTTTGTTGTTGTTTTTCAATGATGAGGTTGTTGTTCAATTTGTTGGTGTTTTTCAATGTTGAGGTTGTTGTTGTTTTTCAATGTTGAGGTTGTTGTTGAATTTGTTGGTGTTTTTTCAATTTTGAGGTTGTTGGTGTTTTTCAATGTTGAGGTTGATGTTGAATTTGATGGTGTTTTTCAATGTCGAGGTTGTTGTTGAATTTGTTGGTGTTTTTCAATGTTGAAGTTGTTGTTGAATTTGTTGGTGTTTTTCAATGTTGAGGTTGTTGTTGTTTTTCAATGTTGAGGTTGTTGTTGAATTTGTTGGTGTTTTTCAATGTTGAGATTGTTGTTGTTTTTCAATGTTGAGGTTGTTGTTGAATTTGTTGGTGTTTTCAAAATTTGAGGTTGTTGTTCAATTTGTTGGTGTTTTTCAATGTTGAGGTTGTTGTTGTTTTTCAATGTTGAGGTTGTTGTTGAATTTGTTGGTGCTTTTCAATGTTGAGGTTGTTGTTGTTTTTCAATGTTGAGGTTGTTGTAGAATTTGTTGGTGTTTTTCAATTTCGAGGATTTTGTTGAATTTGTTGGTGTTTTTCAATGTAGAAGTTGTTGTTGAATTTGTTGGTGTTTTTCAATGTTGAGGTTGTTGTTGTTTTTCAATGTTGAGGTTGTTGTTGAATTTGTTGGTGTTTTTCAATGTTGAGGTTGTTGTTGTTTTTCAATGCTGAGGTTGTTGTTGAATTTGTTGGTGTTTTTCAATGTTGAGGTTGTTGTTGAATTTCTTGGTGTTTTTCAATGTTGAGGTTGTTGTTGTTTTTCAATTTTGAGGTTGTTGTTGAATTTGTTGGTGTTTTTCAATGTTGAGGTTGTTGTTGTTTTTCAATGTTGAGGTTGTTGTTGAATTTGTTGGTGTTTTTCAATGTTGAGTTTGTTGTTGTTTTTCAATGTTGAGGTTGTTGTTGAATTTGTTGGTGTTTTTCAATGTTGAGGTTGTTGTTGTTTTTCAATGTTGAGGTTGTTGTTGAATTTGTTGGTGTTTTTCAATGTTGAGGTTGTTGTTGTTTTTCAATGTTGAGGTTGTTGTTGAATTTGTTGGTGTTTTTCAATTTTGAGGTTGTTGTTGTTTTTCAATGCTGAGGTTGTTGTTGAATTTGTTGGTGTTTTTCAATGTTGAGGTTGTTGTTGAATTAGTTGGTGTTTTTCAATGTTGAGTTTGTTGTTGTTTTTCAATGTTGAGGTTGTTGTTGAATTTGTTGGTGTTTTTCAATGTTGAGGTTGTTGTTGTTTTTCAATGTTGAGGTTGTTGTTGAATTTGTTGGTGTTTTTCAATGTTGAGGTTGTTGTTGTTTTTCAATGTTGAGGTTGTTGTTGAATTTGTTGGTGTTTTTCAATGTTGAGGTTATTGCTGAATTTTTTGGTGTTTTTCAATGATGATGTTGTTGTTGTTTTTCAATGTTGAGGTTGTTCAATTTGTTGGTGTTTTTCAATCTTGAGATTGTTGTTGAATTTGTTGGTGTTTTTCAATGTTGAGGTTGTTGTTGAATTTGTTGGTGTTTTTCAATGTTGAGATTGTTGTTGTTTTTCAATGTTGAGGTTGTTGTTGAGCTGGTTGGTGTTTTTCAATTTTGAGGTGGTTGTTGAATTTGTTGGTGTTTTTAAATGTTGAGGTTGTTGTTGAATTTGTTGGTGTTTTTCAATGTTGAGGTTGTTGTTGTTTCTAAATGTTGAGGTTGTTGTTGAATTTGTTGGTGTTTTTTCAATTTTGAGGTTGTTGGTGTTTTTCAATGTTGAGGTTGATGTTGAATTTGATGGTGTTTTTCAATGTCGAGGTTGTTGTTGAATTTGATGGTGTTTTTCAATGTTGAAGTTGTTGTTGAATTTGTTGGTGTTTTTCAATGTTGAGGTTGTTGTTGTTTTTCAATGTTGAGGTTGTTGTTGAATTTGTTGGCGTTTTTCAATGTTGAGATTGTTGTTGTTTTTCAATGTTGAGGTTGTTGTTGAATTTGTTGGTGTTTTTAAATTTTGAGGTTGTTGTTGAATTTGTTGGTGTTTTTCAATGTTGAGGTTGTTGTTGTTTTTCAATGTTGAGGTTGTTGTTGAATTTGTTGGTGTTTTTCAATGTTGAGGTTGTTGTTGTTTTTCAATGTTGAGGTTGTTGCATTTGTTGGTGTTTTTCAATCTTGAGTTTGTTGTTGAATTTGTTGGTGTTTTTCAATGTTGAGGTTGTTGTTGAATTTGTTGGTGTTTTTCAATGTTGAGGTTGTTGTTGTTTTTCAATGTTGAGGTTGTTGTTGAGTTTGTTGGTGTTTTTCAATGTTGAGGTGGTTGTTGAATTTGTTGGTGTTTTTAAATGTTGAGGTTGTTGTTGAATTTGTTGGTGTTTTTCAATGTTGAGGTTGTTGTTGTTTCTAAATGTTGAGGTTGTTGTTGAATTTGTTGGTGTTTTTTCAATTTTGAGGTTGTTGGTGTTTTTCAATGTTGAGGTTGATGTTGAATTTGATGGTGTTTTTCAATGTCGAGGTTGTTGTTGAATTTGTTGGTGTTTTTCAATGTTGAAGTTGTTGTTGAATTTGTTGGCGTTTTTCAATGTTGAGGTTGCTGTTGTTGTTCAATGTTGAGGTTCTTGTTGAATTTGTTGGTGTTTTTCAATGTTGAGGTTGTTGTTGTTTTTTAATGTTGAGGTTCTTGTTGAATTTCTTGGTGTTTTTCAATTTCGAGGATGTTGTTGAATTTGTTGGTGTTTTTCAATGTTGAAGTTGTTGTTGAATTTGTTGGTGTTTTTCAATGTTGAGGTTGTTGTTGTTTCTCAATGTCGAGGTTGTTGTTGAATTTGTTGGTGTTTTTCAATTTTGAGGTTGTTGTTGTTTTTCAATGCTGAGGTTGTTGTTGAATTTGTTGGTGTTTTTTCAATGTTGAGGTTGTTGTTGAATTTCTTGGTGTTTTTCAATGTTGAGGTTGTTGTTGTTTTTCAATGTTGAGGTTGTTGTTGAATTTGTTGGTGTTTTTCAATGTTGAGGTTGTTGTTGAATTTGTTCGTGTTTTTCAATGTTGAGGTTGTTGTTCAATTTGTTGGTGTTTTTCAATGTTGAGGTTGTTGTTGTTTTTCAATGTTGAGGTTGTTGTTGAATTTGTTGGTGTTTTTCAATGTTGAGTTTGTTGTTGTTTTTCAATGATGAGGTTGTTGTTCAATTTGTTGGTGTTTTTCAATGTTGAGGTTGTTGTTGTTTTTCAATGTTGAGGTTGTTGTTGAATTTGTTGGTGTTTTTTCAATTTTGAGGTTGTTGGTGTTTTTCAATGTTGAGGTTGATGTTGAATTTGATGGTGTTTTTCAATGTCGAGGTTGTTGTTGAATTTGTTGGTGTTTTTCAATGTTGAAGTTGTTGTTGAATTTGTTGGTGTTTTTCAATGTTGAGGTTGTTGTTGTTTTTCAATGTTGAGGTTGTTGTTGAATTTGTTGGTGTTTTTCAATGTTGAGATTGTTGTTGTTTTTCAATGTTGAGGTTGTTGTTGAATTTGTTGGTGTTTTCAAAATTTGAGGTTGTTGTTCAATTTGTTGGTGTTTTTCAATGTTGAGGTTGTTGTTGTTTTTCAATGTTGAGGTTGTTGTTGAATTTGTTGGTGCTTTTCAATGTTGAGGTTGTTGTTGTTTTTCAATGTTGAGGTTGTTGTAGAATTTGTTGGTGTTTTTCAATTTCGAGGATGTTGTTGAATTTGTTGGTGTTTTTCAATGTAGAAGTTGTTGTTGAATTTGTTGGTGTTTTTCAATGTTGAGGTTGTTGTTGTTTTTCAATGTTGAGGTTGTTGTTGAATTTGTTGGTGTTTTTCAATGTTGAGGTTGTTGTTGTTTTTCAATGCTGAGGTTGTTGTTGAATTTGTTGGTGTTTTTCAATGTTGAGGTTGTTGTTGAATTTCTTGGTGTTTTTCAATGTTGAGGTTGTTGTTGTTTTTCAATTTTGAGGTTGTTGTTGAATTTGTTGGTGTTTTTCAATGTTGAGGTTGTTGTTGTTTTTCAATGTTGAGGTTGTTGTTGAATTTGTTGGTGTTTTTCAATGTTGAGTTTGTTGTTGTTTTTCAATGTTGAGGTTGTTGTTGAATTTGTTGGTGTTTTTCAATGTTGAGGTTGTTGTTGTTTTTCAATGTTGAGGTTGTTGTTGAATTTGTTGGTGTTTTTCAATGTTGAGGTTGTTGTTGTTTTTCAATGTTGAGGTTGTTGTTGAATTTGTTGGTGTTTTTCAATGTTGAGGTTATTGCTGAATTTTTTGGTGTTTTTCAATGATGAGGTTGTTGTTGTTTTTCAATGTTGAGGTTGTTGAATTTGTTGGTGTTTTTCAATCTTGAGATTGTTGTTGAATTTGTTGGTGTTTTTCAATGTTGAGGTTGTTGTTGAATTTGTTGGTGTTTTTCAATGTTGAGATTGTTGTTGTTTTTCAATGTTGAGGTTGTTGTTGAGTATGTTGGTGTTTTTCAATGTTGAGGTTGTTGTTGAATTTGTTGGTGTTTTTCAATGTTGAGGTTGTTGTTGAATTTCTTGGTGTTTTTCAATGTTGAGGTTGTTGTTGTTTTTCAATGTTGAGGTTGTTGTTGAATTTGTTGGTGTTTTTCAATGTTGAGGTTGTTGTTGAATTTGTTCGTGTTTTTCAATGTTGAGGTTGTTGTTCAATTTGTTGGTGTTTTTCAATGTTGAGGTTGTTGTTGTTTTTCAATGTTGAGGTTGTTGTTGAATTTGTTGGTGTTTTTCAATGTTGAGTTTGTTGTTGTTTTTCAATGATGAGGTTGTTGTTCAATTTGTTGGTGTTTTTCAATGTTGAGGTTGTTGTTGTTTTTCAATGTTGAGGTTGTTGTTGAATTTGTTGGTGTTTTTTCAATTTTGAGGTTGTTGGTGTTTTTCAATGTTGAGGTTGATGTTGAATTTGATGGTGTTTTTCAATGTCGAGGTTGTTGTTGAATTTGTTGGTGTTTTTCAATGTTGAAGTTGTTGTTGAATTTGTTGGTGTTTTTCAATGTTGAGGTTGTTGTTGTTTTTCAATGTTGAGGTTGTTGTTGAATTTGTTGGTGTTTTTCAATGTTGAGATTGTTGTTGTTTTTCAATGTTGAGGTTGTTGTTGAATTTGTTGGTGTTTTCAAAATTTGAGGTTGTTGTTCAATTTGTTGGTGTTTTTCAATGTTGAGGTTGTTGTTGTTTTTCAATGTTGAGGTTGTTGTTGAATTTGTTGGTGCTTTTCAATGTTGAGGTTGTTGTTGTTTTTCAATGTTGAGGTTGTTGTAGAATTTGTTGGTGTTTTTCAATTTCGAGGATGTTGTTGAATTTGTTGGTGTTTTTCAATGTAGAAGTTGTTGTTGAATTTGTTGGTGTTTTTCAATGTTGAGGTTGTTGTTGTTTTTCAATGTTGAGGTTGTTGTTGAATTTGTTGGTGTTTTTCAATGTTGAGGTAGTTGTTGTTTTTCAATGCTGAGGTTGTTGTTGAATTTGTTGGTGTTTTTCAATGTTGAGGTTGTTGTTGAATTTCTTGGTGTTTTTCAATGTTGAGGTTGTTGTTGTTTTTCAATTTTGAGTTTGTTGTTGAATTTGTTGGTGTTTTTCAATGTTGAGGTTGTTGTTGTTTTTCAATGTTGAGGTTGTTGTTGAATTTGTTGGTGTTTTTCAATGTTGAGTTTGTTGTTGTTTTTCAATGTTGAGGTTGTTGTTGAATTTGTTGGTGTTTTTCAATGTTGAGGTTGTTGTTGTTTTTCAATGTTGAGGTTGTTGTTGAATTTGTTGGTGTTTTTCAATGTTGAGGTTGTTGTTGTTTTTCAATGTTGAGGTTGTTGTTGAATTTGTTGGTGTTTTTCAATGTTGAGGTTATTGCTGAATTTTTTGGTGTTTTTCAATGATGAGGTGGTTGTTGTTTTTCAATGTTGAGGTTGTTGAATTTGTTGGTGTTTTTCAATCTTGAGATTGTTGTTGAATTTGTTGGTGTTTTTCAATGTTGAGGTTGTTGTTGAATTTGATGGTGTTTTTCAATGTTGAGATTGTTGTTGTTTTTCAATGTTGAGGTTGTTGTTGAGTATGTTGGTGTTTTTCAATGTTGAGGTGGTTGTTGAATTTGTTGGTGTTTTTAAATGTTGAGGTTGTTGTTGAATTTGTTGGTGTTTTTCAATGTCGAGGTTGTTGTTGTTTCTAAATTTTGAGGTTGTTGTTGAATTTGTTGGTGTTTTTTCAATTTTGAGGTTGTTGGTGTTTTTCAATGTTGAGGTTGATGTTGAATTTGATGGTGTTTTTCAATGTCGAGGTTGCTGTTGAATTTGTTGGTGTTTTTCAATGTTGAAGTTGTTGTTGAATTTGTTGGTGTTTTTCAATGTTGAGGTTGTTGTTGTTGTTCAATGTTGAGGTTGTTGTTGAATTTGTTGGTGTTTTTCAATGTTGAGATTGTTGTTGTTTTTCAATGTTGAGGTTGTTGAATTTGTTGGTGGTTTTCAATCTTGAGTTTGTTGTTGAATTTGTTGGTGTTTTTCAATGTAGAAGTTGTTGTTGAATTTGTTGGTGTTTTTCAATGTTGAGGTTGTTGTTGTTTTTCAATGTTGAGGTTGTTGTTGAATTTGTTGTTGTTTTTCAATGTTGAGGTTGTTGTTGTTTTTCAATGCTGAGGTTGTTGTTGAATTTGTTGGTGTTTTTCAATGTTGAGGTTGTTGTTGAATTTCTTGGTGTTTTTCAATGTTGAGGTTGTTGTTGTTTTTCAATTTTGAGGTTGTTGTTGAATTTGTTGGTGTTTTTCAATTTTGAGGTTGTTGTTGTTTTTCAATGTGGAGGTTGTTGTTGAATTTGTTGGTGTTTTTCAATGTTGAGTTTGTTGTTGTTTTTCAATGTTGAGGTTGTTGTTGAATTTGTTGGCGTTTTTCAATGTTGAGGTTGTTGTTGTTTTTCAATGTTGAGGTTGTTGTTGAATTTGTTGGTGTTTTTCAATGTTGAGGTTGTTGTTGTTTTTCAATGTTGAGGTTGTTGTTGAATTTGTTGGTGTTTTTCAATGTTGAGGTTATTGCTGAATTTTTTGGTGTTTTTCGATGATGAGGTTGTTGTTGTTTTTCAATGTTGAGGTTGTTGAATTTGTTGGTGTTTTTCAATCTTGAGATTGTTGTTGAATTTGTTGGTGTTTTTCAATGTTGAGGTTGTTGTTGAATTTGTTGGTGTTTTTCAATGTTGAACTTGTTGTTGTTTTTCAATGTTGAGGTTGTTGTTGAGTTTGTTGGTGTTTTTCAATGTTGAGGTGGTTGTTGAATTTGTTGGTGTTTTTAAATGTTGAGGTTGTTGTTGAATTTGTTGGTGTTTTTCAATGTTGAGGTTGTTGTTGTTTCTAAATGTTGAGGTTGTTGTTGAATTTGTTAGTGTTTTTTCAATTTTGAGGTTGTTGGTGTTTTTCAATGTTGAGGTTGATGTTGAATTTGATGGTGTTTTTCAATGTCGAGGTTGTTGTTGAATTTGTTGGTGTTTTTCAATGTTGAAGTTGTTGTTGTTTTTCAATGTTGAGGTTGTTGTTGAATTTGTTGGTGTTTTTAAATGTTGAGGTTGTTGTTGAATTTGTTGTTGTTTTTCAATGTTGAGGTTGTTGTTGTTTTTCAATGTTGAGGTTGTTGTTGAATTTGTTGGTGTTTTTCAATGTTGAGGTTGTTGTTGTTTTTTAATATTGAGGTTCTTGTTGAATTTGTTGGTGTTTTTCAATTTCGAGGATGTTGTTGAATTTGTTGGTGTTCTTCAATGTTGAAGTTGTTGTTGAATTTGTTGGTGTTTTTCAATGTTGAGGTTGTTGTTGTTTTTCAATGTTGAGGTTGTTGTTGAATTTGTTGGTGTTTTTCAATTTTGAGGTTGTTGTTGTTTTTCAATGCTGAGGTTGTTGTTGAATTTGTTGGTGTTTTTCAATGTTGAGGTTGTTGTTGAATTTCTTGGTGTTTTTCAATGTTGAGATTGTTGTTGTTTTTCAATGTCGAGGTTGTTGTTGAATTTGTTGGTGTTTTTCAATGTTGAGGTTGTTGTTGTTTTTCAATGTTGAGGTTGTTGTTGAATTTGTTCGTGTTTTTCAATGTTGAGGTTGTTGTTCAATTTGTTGGTGTTTTTCAATGTTGAGGTTGTTGTTGTTTTTCAATGATGAGGTTGTTGTTGAATATGTTGGTGTTTTTCAATGTTGAGTTTGTTGTTGTTTTTCAATGATGAGGTTGTTGTTCAATTTGTTGGTGTTTTTCAATGTTGAGGTTGTTGTTGTTTTTCAATGTTGAGGTTGTTGTTGAATTTGTTGGTGTTTTTTCAATTTTGAGGTTGTTGGTGTTTTTCAATGTTGAGGTTGATGTTGAATTTGATGGTGTTTTTCAATGTCGAGGTTGTTGTTGAATTTGTTGGTGTTTTTCAATGTTGAAGTTGTTGTTGAATTTGTTGGTGTTTTTCAATGTTGAGGTTGTTGTTGTTTTTCAATGTTGAGGTTGTTGTTGAATTTGTTGGTGTTTTTCAATGTTGAGATTGTTGTTGTTTTTCAATGTTGAGGTTGTTGTTGAATTTGTTGGTGTTTTCAAATGTTGAAGTTGTTGTTCAATTTGTTGGTGTTTTTCAATGTTGAGGTTGTTGTTGTTTTTCAATGTTGAGGTTGTTGTTGAATTTGTTGGTGCTTTTCAATGTTGAGGTTGTTGTTGTTTTTCAATGTTGAGGTTGTTGTAGAATTTGTTGGTGTTTTTCAATTTCGAGGATGTTGTTGAATTTGTTGGTGTTTTTCAATGTAGAAGTTGTTGTTGAATTTGTTGGTGTTTTTCAATGTTGAGGTTGTTGTTGTTTTTCAATGTTGAGGTTGTTGTTGAATTTGTTGGTGTTTTTCAATGTTGAGGTTGTTGTTGTTATTCAATGCTGAGGTTGTTGTTGAATTTGTTGGTGTTTTTCAATGTTGAGGTTGTTGTTGAATTTCTTGGTGTTTTTCAATGTTGAGGTTGTTGTTGTTTTTCAATTTTGAGGTTGTTGTTGAATATGTTGGTGTTTTTCAATGTTGAGGTTGATGTTGTTTTTCAATGTTGAGGTTGTTGTTGAATTTGTTGGTGTTTTTCAATGTTGAGTTTGTTGTTGTTTTTCAATGTTGAGGTTGTTGTTGAATTTGTTGGTGTTTTTCAATGTTGAGGTTGTTGTTGTTTTTCAATGTTGAGGTTGTTGTTGAATTTGTTGGTGTTTTTCAATGTTGAGGTTGTTGTTGTTTTTCAATGTTGAGGTTGTTGTTGAATTTGTTGGTGTTTTTCAATTTTAGAGTTTATTGCTGAATTTTTTGGTGTTTTTCAATGATGAGGTTGTTGTTGTTTTTCAATGTTGAGGTTGTTGAATTTGTTGGTGTTTTTCAATCTTGAGATTGTTGTTGAATTTGTTGGTGTTTTTCAATGTTGAGGTTGTTGTTGAATTTGTTGGTGTTTTTCAATGTTGAGATTGTTGTTGTTTTTCAATGTTGAGGTTGTTGTTGAGTTTGTTGGTGTTTTTCAATGTTGAGGTGGTTGTTGTTTTTCAATGTTGAGGTTGTTGTTGAGTTTGTTGGTGTTTTTCAATGTTGAGGTGGTTGTTGAATTTGTTGGTGTTTTTAAATGTTGAGGTTGTTGTTGAATTTGTTGGTGTTTTTCAATGTTGAGGTTGTTGTTGTTTCTAAATGTTGAGGTTGTTGTTGAATTTGTTGGTGTTTTTTCAATTTTGAGGATGTTGGTGTTTTTCAATGTTGAGGTTGATGTTGAATTTGATGCTGTTTTTCAATGTCGAGGTTGTTGTTGAATTTGTTGGTGTTTTTCAATGTTGAAGTTGTTGTTGAATTTGTTGGTGTTTTTCAATGTTGAGGTTGTTGTTGTTGTTCAATGTTGAGGTTGTAGTTGAATTTGTTGGTGTTTTCAATGTTGAGGTTGTTGTTGTTTTTTAATGTTGAGGTTCTTGTTGAATTTGTTGGTGTTTTTCAATTTCGAGGATGTTGTTGAATTCGTTGGTGTTTTTCAATGTTGAAGTTGTTGTTGAATTTGTTGGTGTTTTTCAATGTTGAGGTTGTTGTTGTTTTTCAATGTTGAGGTTGTTGTTGAATTTCTTGGTGTTTTTCAATGTTGAGATTGTTGTTGTTTTTCAATGTTGAGGTTGTTGTTGAATTTGTTGGTGTTTTTCAATGTTGAGGTTGTTGTTGTTTTTCAATGTTGAGGTTGTTGTTGAATTTGTTCGTGTTTTTCAATGTTGAGGTTGTTGTTCAATTTGTTGGTGTTTTTCAATGTTGAGGTTGTGGTTGTTTTTCAATGTTGAGGTTGTTGTTGAATATGTTGGTGTTTTTCAATGTTGAGTTTGTTGTTGTTTTTCAATGATGAGGTTGTTGTTCAATTTGTTGGTGTTTTTCAATGTTGAGGTTGTTGTTGTTTTTCAATGTTGAGGTTGTTGTTGAATTTGTTGGTGTTTTTTCAATTTTGAGGTTGTTGGTGTTTTTCAATGTTGAGGTTGATGTTGAATTTGATGGTGTTTTTCAATGTCGAGGTTGTTGTTGAATTTGTTGGTGTTTTTCAATGTTGAAGTTGTTGTTGAATTTGTTGGTGTTTTTCAATGTTGAGGTTGTTGTTGTTTTTCAATGTTGAGGTTGTTGTTGAATTTGTTGGTGTTTTTCAATGTTGAGATTGTTGTTGTTTTTCAATGTTGAGGTTGTTGTTGAATTTGTTGGTGTTTTCAAATGTTGAGGTTGTTGTTCAATTTGTTGGTGTTTTTCAATGTTGAGGTTGTTGTTGTTTTTCAATGTTGAGGTTGTTGTTGAATTTGTTGGTGCTTTTCAATGTTGAGGTTGTTGTTGTTTTTCAATGTTGAGGTTGTTGTAGAATTTGTTGGTGTTTTTCAATTTCGAGGATGTTGTTGAATTTGTTGGTGTTTTTCAATGTAGAAGTTGTTGTTGAATTTGTTGGTGTTTTTCAATGTTGAGGTTGTTGTTGTTTTTCAATGTTGAGGTTGTTGTTGAATTTGTTGGTGTTTTTCAATGTTGAGGTTGTTGTTGTTTTTCAATGCTGAGGTTGTTGTTGAATTTGATGGTGTTTTTCAATGTTGAGGTTGTTGTTGAATTTCTTGGTGTTTTTCAATGTTGAGGTTGTTGTTGTTTTTCAATTTTGAGGTTGTTGTTGAATTTGTTGGTGTTTTTCAATGTTGAGGTTGATGTTGTTTTTCAATGTTGAGGTTGTTGTTGAATTTGTTGGTGTTTTTCAATGTTGAGTTTGTTGTTGTTTTTCAATGTTGAGGTTGTTGTTGAATTTGTTGGTGTTTTTCAATGTTGAGGTTGTTGTTGTTTTTCAATGTTGAGGTTGTTGTTGAATTTGTTGGTGTTTTTAAATGTTGAGGTTGTTGTTGTTTTTCAATGTTGAGGTTGTTGTTGAATTTGTTGGTGTTTTTCAATTTTAGAGTTTATTGCTGAATTTTTTGGTGTTTTTCAATGATGAGGTTGTTGTTGTTTTTCAATGTTGAGGTTGTTGAATTTGTTGGTGTTTTTCAATCTTGAGATTGTTGTTGAATTTGTTGGTGTTTTTCAATGTTGAGGTTGTTGTTGAATTTGTTGGTGTTTTTCAATGTTGAGATTGTTGTTGTTTTTCAATGTTGAGGTTGTTGTTGAGTTTGTTGGTGTTTTTCAATGTTGAGGTGGTTGTTGTTTTTCAATGTTGAGGTTGTTGTTGAGTTTGTTGGTGTTTTTCAATGTTGAGGTGGTTGTTGAATTTGTTGGTGTTTTTAAATGTTGAGGTTGTTGTTGAATTTGTTGGTGTTTTTCAATGTTGAGGTTGTTGTTGTTTCTAAATGTTGAGGTTGTTGTTGAATTTGTTGGTGTTTTTTCAATTTTGAGGATGTTGGTGTTTTTCAATGTTGAGGTTGATGTTGAATTTGATGGTGTTTTTCAATGTCGAGGTTGTTGTTGAATTTGTTGGTGTTTTTCAATGTTGAAGTTGTTGTTGAATTTGTTGGTGTGTTTAAATGTTGAGGTTGTTGTTGTTGTTCAATGTTGAGGTTGTTGTTGAATTTGTTGGTGTTTTCAATGTTGAGGTTGTTGTTGTTTTTTAATGTTGAGGTTCTTGTTGAATTTGTTGGTGTTTTTCAATTTCGAGGATGTTGTTGAATTCGTTGGTGTTTTTCAATGTTGAAGTTGTTGTTGAATTTGTTGGTGTTTTTCAATGTTGAGGTTGTTGTTGTTTTTCAATGTTGAGGTTGTTGTTGAATTTGTTGGTGCTTTTCAATGTTGAGGTTGTTGTTGTTTTTCAATGTTGAGGTTGTTGTAGAATTTGTTGGTGTTTTTCAATTTCGAGGATGTTGTTGAATTTGTTGGTGTTTTTCAATGTAGAAGTTGTTGTTGAATTTGTTGGTGTTTTTCAATGTTGAGGTTGTTGTTGTTTTTCAATGTTGAGGTTGTTGTTGAATTTGTTGGTGTTTTTCAATGTTGAGGTTGTTGTTGTTTTTCAATGCTGAGGTTGTTGTTGAATTTGATGGTGTTTTTCAATGTTGAGGTTGTTGTTGAATTTCTTGGTGTTTTTCAATGTTGAGGTTGTTGTTGTTTTTCAATTTTGAGGTTGTTGTTGAATTTGTTGGTGTTTTTCAATGTTGAGGTTGATGTTGTTTTTCAATGTTGAGGTTGTTGTTGAATTTGTTGGTGTTTTTCAATGTTGAGTTTGTTGTTGTTTTTCAATGTTGAGGTTGTTGTTGAATTTGTTGGTGTTTTTCAATGTTGAGGTTGTTGTTGTTTTTCAATGTTGAGGTTGTTGTTGAATTTGTTGGTGTTTTTAAATGTTGAGGTTGTTGTTGTTTTTCAATGTTGAGGTTGTTGTTGAATTTGTTGGTGTTTTTCAATTTTAGAGTTTATTGCTGAATTTTTTGGTGTTTTTCAATGATGAGGTTGTTGTTGTTTTTCAATGTTGAGGTTGTTGAATTTGTTGGTGTTTTTCAATCTTGAGATTGTTGTTGAATTTGTTGGTGTTTTTCAATGTTGAGGTTGTTGTTGAATTTGTTGGTGTTTTTCAATGTTGAGATTGTTGTTGTTTTTCAATGTTGAGGTTGTTGTTGAGTTTGTTGGTGTTTTTCAATGTTGAGGTGGTTGTTGTTTTTCAATGTTGAGGTTGTTGTTGAGTTTGTTGGTGTTTTTCAATGTTGAGGTGGTTGTTGAATTTGTTGGTGTTTTTAAATGTTGAGGTTGTTGTTGAATTTGTTGGTGTTTTTCAATGTTGAGGTTGTTGTTGTTTCTAAATGTTGAGGTTGTTGTTGAATTTGTTGGTGTTTTTTCAATTTTGAGGATGTTGGTGTTTTTCAATGTTGAGGTTGATGTTGAATTTGATGGTGTTTTTCAATGTCGAGGTTGTTGTTGAATTTGTTGGTGTTTTTCAATGTTGAAGTTGTTGTTGAATTTGTTGGTGTGTTTAAATGTTGAGGTTGTTGTTGTTGTTCAATGTTGAGGTTGTTGTTGAATTTGTTGGTGTTTTCAATGTTGAGGTTGTTGTTGTTTTTTAATGTTGAGGTTCTTGTTGAATTTGTTGGTGTTTTTCAATTTCGAGGATGTTGTTGAATTCGTTGGTGTTTTTCAATGTTGAAGTTGTTGTTGAATTTGTTGGTGTTTTTCAATGTTGAGGTTGTTGTTGTTTTTCAATGTTGAGGTTGTTGTTGAATTTGTTGGTGTTTTTCAATTTTGAGGTTGTTGTTGTTTTTCAATGCTGAGGTTGTTGTTGAATTTGTTGGTGTTTTTCAATGTTGAGGTTGTTGTTGAATTTCTTGGTGTTTTTCAATGTTGAGGTTGTTGCTGTTTTTCAATGTTGAGGTTGTTGTTGAATTTGTTGGTGTTTTTCAATGTTGAGGTTGTTGTTGTTTTTCACTGTTGAGGTTGTTGTTGAATTTGTTGGTGTTTTTCAATGTTGAGGTTGTTGTTGAATTTGTTGGTGTTTTTCAATGTTGAGGTTGTTGTTGTTTTTCAATGTTGAGGTTGTTGTTGAATTTGTTGGTGTTTTTCAATATTGAGTTTGTTGTTGTTTTTCAATGATGAGGTTGTTGTTCAATTTGTTGGTGTTTTTCAATGTTGAGGTTGTTATTGTTTTTCAATGTTGAGGTTGATGTTGAATTTGATGGTGTTTTTCAATGTCGAGGTTGTTGTTGAATTTGTTGGTGTTTTTCAATGTTGAAGTTGTTGTTGAATTTGTTGGTGTTTTTCAATGTTGAGGTTGTTGTTGTTGTTCAATGTTGAGGTTGTTGTTGAATTTGTTGGTGTTTTTCAATGTTGAGATTGTTGTTGTTTTTCAATGTTGAGGTTGTTGTTGAATTTGTTGGTGTTTTTAAATGTTGAGGTTGTTGTTGAATTTGTTGGTGTTTTTCAATGTTGAGGTTGTTGTTGTTTTTCAATGTTGAGGTTGTTGTTGAGTATGTTGGTGTTTTTCAATGTTGAGGTGGTTGTTGAATTTGTTGGTGTTTTTAAATGTTGAGGTTGTTGTTGAATTTGTTGGTGTTTTTCAATGTTGAGGTTGTTGTTGAATTTCTTGGTGTTTTTCAATGTTGAGGTTGTTGTTGTTTTTCAATTTTGAGGTTGTTGTTGAATTTGTTGGTGTTTTTCAATGTTGAGGTTGTTGTTGTTTTTCAATGTGGAGGTTGTTGTTGAATTTGTTGGTGTTTTTCAATGTTGAGTTTGTTGTTGTTTTTGTTGGTGTTTTTCAATGTTGAGGTTGTTGTTGAATTTGTTGGTGTTTTTCAATGTTGAACTTGTTGTTGTTTTTCAATGTTGAGGTTGTTGTTGAGTTTGTTGGTGTTTTTCAATGTTGAGGTGGTTGTTGAATTTGTTGGTGTTTTTAAATGTTGAGGTTGTTGTTGAATTTGTTGGTGTTTTTCAATGTTGAGGTTGTTGTTGTTTCTAAATGTTGAGGTTGTTGTTGAATTTGTTGGTGTTTTTTCAATTTTGAGGTTGTTGGTGTTTTTCAATGTTGAGGTTGATGTTGAATTTGATGGTGTTTTTCAATGTCGAGGTTGTTGTTGAATTTGTTGGTGTTTTTCAATGTTGAAGTTGTTGTTGTTTTTCAATGTTGAGGTTGTTGTTGAATTTGTTGGTGTTTTTAAATGTTGAGGTTGTTGTTGAATTTGTTGGTGTTTTTCAATGTTGAGGTTGTTGTTGTTTTTCAATGTTGAGGTTGTTGTTGAATTTGTTGGTGTTTTTCAATGTTGAGGTTGTTGTTGTTTTTTAATGTTGAGGTTCTTGTTGAATTTGTTGGTGTTTTTCAATTTCATGGATGTTGTTGAATTTGTTGCTGTTTTTCAATGTTGAAGTTGTTGTTGAATTTGTTGGTGTTTTTCAATGTTGAGGTTGTTGTTGTTTTTCAATGTTGAGGTTGTTGTTGAATTTGTTGGTGTTTTTCAATTTTGAGGTTGTTGTTGTTTTTCAATGCTGAGGTTGTTGTTGAATTTGTTGGTGTTTTTCAATGTTGAGGTTGTTGTTGAATTTCTTGGTGTTTTTCAATGTTGAGGTTGTTGTTGTTTTTCAATGTTGAGGTTGTTGTTGAATTTGTTGGTGTTTTTCCATGTTGAGGTTGTTGTTGTTTTTCAATGTTGAGGTTGTTGTTGAATTTGTTCGTGTTTTTCAATGTTGAGGTTGTTGTTCAATTTGTTGGTGTTTTTCAATGTTGAGGTTGTTGTTGTTTGTCAATGTTGAGGTTGTTGTTGAATTTGTTGGTGTTTTTCAATGTTGAGTTTGTTGTTGTTTTTCAATGATGAGGTTGTTGTTCAATTTGTTGGTGTTTTTCAATGTTGAGGTTGTTGTTGTTTTTCAATGTTGAGGTTGTTGTTGAATTTGTTGGTGTTTTTTCAATTTTGAGGTTGTTGGTGTTTTTCAATGTTGAGGTTGATGTTGAATTTGATGGTGTTTTTCAATGTCGAGGTTGTTGTTGAATTTGTTGGTGTTTTTCAATGTTGAAGTTGTTGTTGAATTTGTTGGTGTTTTTCAATGTTGAGGTTGTTGTTGTTTTTCAATGTTGAGGTTGTTGTTGAATTTGTTGGTGTTTTTCAATGTTGAGATTGTGGTTGTTTTTCAATGTTGAGGTTGTTGTTGAATTTGTTGGTGTTTTCAAATGTTGAGGTTGTTGTTCAATTTGTTGGTGTTTTTCAATGTTGAGGTTGTTGTTGTTTTTCAATGTTGAGGTTGTTGTTGAATTTGTTGGTGCTTTTCAATGTTGAGGTTGTTGTTGTTTTTCAATGTTGAGGTTGTTGTAGAATTTGTTGGTGTTTTTCAATTTCGAGGATGTTGTTGAATTTGTTGGTGTTTTTCAATGTAGAAGTTGTTGTTGAATTTGTTGGTGTTTTTCAATGTTGAGGTTGTTGTTGTTTTTCAATGTTGAGGTTGTTGTTGAATTTGTTGGTGTTTTTCAATGTTGAGGTTGTTGTTGTTTTTCAATGCTGAGGTTGTTGTTGAATTTGTTGGTGTTTTTCAATGTTGAGGTTGTTGTTGAATTTCTTGGTGTTTTTCAATGTTGAGGTTGTTGTTGTTTTTCAATTTTGAGGTTGTTGTTGAATTTGTTGCTGTTTTTCAATGTTGAGGTTGTTGTTGTTTTTCAATGTTGAGGTTGTTGTTGAATTTGTTGGTGTTTTTCAATGTTGAGTTTGTTGTTGTTTTTCAATGTTGAGGTTGTTGTTGAATTTGTTGGTGTTTTTCAATGTTGAGGTTGTTGTTGTTTTTCAATGTTGAGGTTGTTGTTGAATTTGTTGGTGTTTTTCAATGTTGAGGTTGTTGTTGTTTTTCAATGTTGAGGTTGTTGTTGAATTTGTTGGTGTTTTTCAATTTTAGAGGTTATTGCTGAATTTTTTGGTGTTTTTCAATGATGAGGTTGTTGTTGTTTTTCAATGTTGAGGTTGTTGAATTTGTTGGTGTTTTTCAATCTTGAGATTGTTGTTGAATTTGTTGGTGTTTTTCAATGTTGAGGTTGTTCTTGAATTTGTTGGTGTTTTTCAATGTTGAGATTGTTGTTGTTTTTCAATGTTGAGGTTGTTGTTGAGTTTGTTGGTGTTTTTCAATGTTGAGGTGGTTGTTGTTTTTCAATGTTGAGGTTGTTGTTGAGTTTGTTGGTGTTTTTCAATGTTGAGGTGGTTGTTGAATTTGCTGGTGTTTTTAAATGTTGAGGTTGTTGTTGAATTTGTTGGTGTTTTTCAATGTTGAGGTTGTTGTTGTTTCTAAATGTTGAGGTTGTTGTTGAATTTGTTGGTGTTTTTTCAATTTTGAGGATGTTGGTGTTTTTCAATGTTGAGGTTGATGTTGAATTTGATGGTGTTTTTCAATGTCGAGGTTGTTGTTGAATTTGTTGGTGTTTTTCAATGTCGAAGTTGTTGTTGAATTTGTTGGTGTTTTTCAATGTTGAGGTTGTTGTTGTTGTTCAATGTTGAGGTTGTTGTTGAATTTGTTGGTGTTTTTCAATGTTGAGATTGTTGTTGTTTTTCAATGTTGAGGTTGTTGTTGAATTTGTTGGTGTTTTTATATGTTGTAATTGTTGTTGATTTTGTTGGTGTTTTTCAATGTTGAGGTTGTTGTTGTTTTTCAATGTTGAGGTTGTTGTTGAATTTGTTGGTGTTTTTCAATGTTGAGGTTGTTGTTGTTTTTCAATGTTGAGGTTGTTGAATTTGTTGGTGTTTTTCAATCTTGAGTTTGTTGTTGAATTTGTTGGTGTTTTTCAATGTAGAAGTTGTTGTTGAATTTGTTGGTGTTTTTCAATGTTGAGGTTGTTGTGGTTTTTCAATGTTGAGGTTGTTGTTGAATTTGTTGTTGTTTTTCAATGTTGAGGTTGTTGTTGTTTTTCAATGCTGAGGTTGTTGTTGAATTTGTTGGTGTTTTTCAATGTTGAGGTTGTTGTTGAATTTCTTGGTGTTTTTCAATGTTGAGCTTGTTGTTGTTTTTCAATTTTGAGGTTGTTGTTGAATTTGTTGGTGTTTTTCAATGTTGTGGTTGTTGTTGTTTTTCAATGTTGAGGTTGTTGTTGAATTTGTTGGTGTTTTTCAATGTTGAGTTTGTTGTTGTTTTTCAATGTTGAGGTTGTTGTTGAATTTGTTGGTGTTTTTCAATGTTGAGGTTGTTGTTGTTTTTCAATGTTGAGGTTGTTGTTGAATTTGTTGGTGTTTTTCATTGTTGAGGTTGTTGTTGTTTTTCAATGTTGAGGTTGTTGTTGAATTTGTTGGTGTTTTTCAATGTTGAGGTTATTGCTTAATTTTTTGGTGTTTTTCAATGATGAGGTAGTTGTTGTTTTTCAATGTTGAGGTTGTTGAATTTGTTGGTGTTTTTCAATCTTGAGATTGTTGTTGAATTTGTTGGTGTTTTTCAATGTTGAGGTTGTTGTTGAATTTGTTGGTGTTTTTCAATGTTGAGATTGTTGTTGTTTTTCAATGTTGAGGTTGTTGTTGAGTTTGTTGGTGTTTTTCAATGTTGAGGTGGTTGTTGAATTTGTTGGTGTTTTTAAATGTTGAGGTTGTTGTTGAATTTGTTGGTGTTTTTCAATGTTGAGGTTGTTGTTGTTTCTAAATGTTGAGGTTGTTGTTGAATTTGTTGGTGTTTTTTCAATTTTGAGGTTGTTGGTGTTTTTCAATGTTGAGGTTGATGTTGAATTTGATGGTGTTTTTCAATGTCGAGGTTGTTGTTGAATTTGTTGGTGTTTTTCAATGTTGAAGTTGTTGTTGAATTTGTTGGTGTTTTTCAATGTTGAGGTTGTTGTTGTTGTTCAATGTTGAGGTTGTTGTTGAATTTGTTGGTGTTTTTCAATGTTGAGATTGTTGTTGTTTTTCAATGTTGAGGTTGTTGTTGAATTTGTTGGTGTTTTTAAATGTTGAGGTTGTTGTTGAATTTGTTGGTGTTTTTCAATGTTGAGGTTGTTGTTGTTTTTCAATGTTGAGGTTGTTGTTGAATTTGTTGGTGTTTTTCAATGTTGAGGTTGTTGTTGTTTTTCAATGTTGAGCTTGTTGAATTTGTTGGTGTTTTTCAATCTTGAGTTTGTTGTTGAATTTGTTGGTGTTTTTCAATGTTGAGGTTGTTGTTGAATTTGTTGGTGTTTTTCAATGTTGAGGTTGTTGTTGTTTTTCAATGTTGAGGTTGTTGTTGAATTTGTTGGTGTTTTTCAATGTTGAGGTGGTTGTTGAATTTGTTGGTGTTTTTAAATGTTGAGGTTGTTGTTGAATTTGTTGGTGTTTTTCAATGTTGAGGTTGTTGTTGTTTCTAAATGTTGAGGTTGTTGTTGAATTTGTTGGTGTTTTTTCAATTTTGAGGTTGTTGGTGTTTTTCAATGTTGAGGTTGATGTTGAATTTGATGGTGTTTTTCAATGTCGAGGTTGTTGTTGAATTTGTTGGTGTTTTTCAATGTAGAAGTTGTTGTTGAATTTGTTGGTGTTTTTCAATGTTGAGGTTGTTGTTGTTGTTCAATTTTGAGGTTGTTGTTGAATTTGTTGGTGTTTTTCAATGTTGAGATTGTTGTTGTTTTTCAATGTTGAGGTTGTTGTTGAATTTGTTGGTGTTTTCAAATGTTGAGGTTGTTGTTCAATTTGTTGGTGTTTTTCAATGTTGAGGTTGTTGTTGTTTTTCAATGTTGAGGTTGTTGTTGAATTTGTTGGTGCTTTTCAATGTTGAGGTTGTTGTTGTTTTTCAATGTTGAGGTTGTTGTAGAATTTGTTGGTGTTTTTCAATTTCGAGGATGTTGTTGAATTTGTTGGTGTTTTTCAATGTAGAAGTTGTTGTTGAATTTGTTGGTGTTTTTCAATGTTGAGGTTGTTGTTGTTTTTCAATGTTGAGGTTGTTGTTGAATTTGTTGGTGTTTTTCAATGTTGAGGTTGTTGTTGTTTTTCAATGCTGAGGTTGTTGTTGAATTTGTTGGTGTTTTTCAATGTTGAGGTTGTTGTTGAATTTCAATTTTGAGGTTGTTGTTGAATTTGTTGGTGTTTTTCAATGTTGAGGTTGTTGTTGTTTTTCAATGTTGAGGTTGTTGTTGAATTTGTTGGTGTTTTTCAATGTTGAGTTTGTTGTTGTTTTTCAATGTTGAGGTTGTTGTTGAATTTGTTGGTGTTTTTCAATGTTGAGGTTGTTGTTGTTTTTCAATGTTGAGGTTGTTGTTGAATTTGTTGGTGTTTTTCAATGTTGAGGTTGTTGTTGTTTTTCAATGTTGAGGTTGTTGTTGAATTTGTTGGTGTTTTTCAATTTTAGAGGTTATTGCTGAATTTTTTGGTGTTTTTCAATGATGAGGTTGTTGTTGTTTTTCAATGTTGAGGTTGTTGAATTTGTTGGTGTTTTTCAATCTTGAGATTGTTGTTGAATTTGTTGGTGTTTTTCAATGTTGAGGTTGTTCTTGAATTTGTTGGTGTTTTTCAATGTTGAGATTGTTGTTGTTTTTCAATGTTGAGGTTGTTGTTGAGTTTGTTGGTGTTTTTCAATGTTGAGGTGGTTGTTGTTTTTCAATGTTGAGGTTGTTGTTGAGTTTGTTGGTGTTTTTCAATGTTGAGGTGGTTGTTGAATTTGCTGGTGTTTTTAAATGTTGAGGTTGTTGTTGAATTTGTTGGTGTTTTTCAATGTTGAGGTTGTTGGTGTTTTTCAATGTTGAGGTTGATGTTGAATTTGATGGTGTTTTTCAATGTCGAGGTTGTTGTTGAATTTGTTGGTGTTTTTCAATGTTGAAGTTGTTGTTGAATTTGTTGGTGTTTTTCAATGTTGAGGTTGTTGTTGTTGTTCAATGTTGAGGTTGTTGTTGAATTTGTTGGTGTTTTTCAATGTTGAGATTGATGTTGTTTTTCAATGTTGAGGTTGTTGTTGAATTTGTTGGTGTTTTTATATGTTGTAATTGTTGTTGATTTTGTTGGTGTTTTTCAATGTTGAGGTTGTTGTTGTTTTTCAATGTTGAGGTTGTTGTTGAATTTGTTGGTGTTTTTCAATGTTGAGGTTGTTGTTGTTTTTCAATGTTGAGGTTGTTGAATTTGTTGGTGTTTTTCAATCTTGAGTTTGTTGTTGAATTTGTTGGTGTTTTTCAATGTCGAAGTTGTTGTTGAATTTGTTGGTGTTTTTCAATGTTGAGGTTGTTGTGGTTTTTCAATGTTGAGGTTGTTGTTGAATTTGTTGTTGTTTTTCAATGTTGAGGTTGTTGTTGTTTTTCAATGCTGAGGTTGTTGTTGAATTTGTTGGTGTTTTTCAATGTTGAGGTTGTTGTTGAATTTCTTGGTGTTTTTCAATGTTGAGCTTGTTGTTGTTCTTCAATTTTGAGGTTGTTGTTGAATTTGTTGGTGTTTTTCAATGTTGTGGTTGTTGTTGTTTTTCAATGTTGAGGTTGTTGTTGAATTTGTTGGTGTTTTTCAATGTTGAGTTTGTTGTTGTTTTTCAATGTTGAGGTTGTTGTTGAATTTGTTGGTGTTTTTCAATGTTGAGGTTGTTGTTGTTTTTCAATGTTGAGGTTGTTGTTGAATTTGTTGGTGTTTTTCAATGTTGAGGTTGTTGTTGTTTTTCAATGTTGAGGTTGTTGTTGAATTTGTTGGTTTTTTTCAATGTTGAGGTTTTTGCTTAATTTTTTGGTGTTTTTCAATGATGAGGTTGTTGTTGTTTTTCAATGTTGAGGTTGTTGAATTTGTTGGTGTTTTTCAATCTTGAGATTGTTGTTGAATTTGTTGGTGTTTTTCAATGTTGAGGTTGTTGTTGAATTTGTTGGTGTTTTTCAATGTTGAGATTGTTGTTGTTTTTCAATGTTGAGGTTGTTGTTGAGTTTGTTGGTGTTTTTCAATGTTGAGGTGGTTGTTGAATTTGTTGGTGTTTTTAAATGTTGAGGTTGTTGTTGAATTTGTTGGTGTTTTTCAATGTTGAGGTTGTTGTTGTTTCTAAATGTTGAGGTTGTTGTTGAATTTGTTGGTGTTTTTTCAATTTTGAGGTTGTTGGTGTTTTTCAATGTTGAGGTTGATGTTGAATTTGATGGTGTTTTTCAATGTCGAGGTTGTTGTTGAATTTGTTGGTGTTTTTCAATGTTGAAGTTGTTGTTGAATTTGTTGGTGTTTTTCAATGTTGAGGTTGTTGTTGTTGTTCAATGTTGAGGTTGTTGTTGAATTTGTTGGTGTTTTTCAATGTTGAGATTGTTGTTGTTTTTCAATGTTGAGGTTGTTGTTGAATTTGTTGGTGTTTTTAAATGTTGAGGTTGTTGTTGAATTTGTTGGTGTTTTTCAATGTTGAGGTTGTTGTTGTTTTTCAATGTTGAGGTTGTTGTTGAATTTGTTGGTGTTTTTCAATGTTGAGGTTGTTGTTGTTTTTCAATGTTGAGCTTGTTGAATTTGTTGGTGTTTTTCAATCTTGAGTTTGTTGTTGAATTTGTTGGTGTTTTTCAATGTTGAGGTTGTTGTTGAATTTGTTGGTGTTTTTCAATGTTGAGGTTGTTGTTGTTTTTCAATGTTGAGGTTGTTGTTGAATTTGTTGGTGTTTTTCAATGTTGAGGTGGTTGTTGAATTTGTTGTTGTTTTTAAATGTTGAGGTTGTTGTTGAATTTGTTGGTGTTTTTCAATGTTGAGGTTGTTGTTGTTTCTAAATGTTGAGGTTGTTGTTGAATTTGTTGGTGTTTTTTCAATTTTGAGGTTGTTGGTGTTTTTCAATGTTGAGGTTGATGTTGAATTTGATGGTGTTTTTCAATGTCGAGGTTGTTGTTGAATTTGTTGGTGTTTTTCAATGTAGAAGTTGTTGTTGAATTTGTTGGTGTTTTTCAATGTTGAGGTTGTTGTTGTTGTTCAATTTTGAGGTTGTTGTTGAATTTGTTGGTGTTTTTCAATGTTGAGATTGTTGTTTTTTTTCAATGTTGAGGTTGTTGTTGAATTTGTTGGTGTTTTTAAATGTTGAGGTTGTTGTTGAATTTGTTGGTGTTTTTCAATGTTGAGGTTGTTGTTGTTTTTCAATGTTGAGGTTGTTGTTGAATTTGTTGGTGTTTTTCAATGTTGAGGTTGTTGTTGTTTTTTAATGTTGAGGTTCTTGTTGAATTTGTTGGTGTTTTTCAATTTCGAGGATGTTGTTGAATTTGTTGGTGTTTTTCAATGTTGAGGTTGTTGTTGAATTTGTTGGTGTTTTTCAATGTTGAGGTTGTTGTTGTTTTTCAATGTTGAGGTTGTTGTTGAATTTGTTGCTGTTTTTCAATTTTGAGGTTGTTGTTGTTTTTCAATGCTGAGGTTGTTGTTGAATTTGATGGTGTTTTTCAATGTTGAGGTTGTTGTTGTTTTTCAATGTTGAGGTTGTTGTTGAATTTGTTGGTGTTTTTCAATGTTGAGGTTGTTGTTGTTTTTCAATGTTGAGGTTGTTGTTGAATTTGTTCGTGTTTTTCAATGTTGAGGTTGTTGTTCAATTTGTTGGTGTTTTTCAATGTTGAGGTTGTTGTTGTTTTTCAATGTTGAGGTTGTTGTTGAATTTGTTGGTGTTTTTCAATGTTGAGTTTGTTGTTGTTTTTCAATGATGAGGTTGTTGTTCCATTTGTTGGTATTTTTCAATGTTGAGGTTGTTGTTGTTTTTCAATGTTGAGGTTGTTGTTGAATTTGTTGGTGTTTTTTCAATTTTGAGGTTGTTGGTGTTTTTCAATATTGAGGTTGATGTTGAATTTGATGGTGTTTTTCAATGTCGAGGTTGTTGTTGAATTTGTTGGTGTTTTTCAATGTTGAAGTTGTTGTTGAATTTGTTGGTGTTTTTCAATGTTGAGGTTGTTGTTGTTTTTCAATGTTGAGGTTGTTATTGAATTTGTTGGTGTTTTTCAATGTTGAGATTGTTGTTGTTTTTCAATGTTGAGGTTGTTGTTTAATTTGTTGGTGTTTTCAAATGTTGAGGTTGTTGTTCAATTTGTTGGTGTTTTTCAATGTTGAGGTTGTTGTTGTTTTTCAATGTTGAGGTTGTTGTTGAATTTGTTGGTGCTTTTCAATGTTGAGGTTGTTGTTGTTTTTCAATGTTGAGGTTGTTGTAGAATTTGTTGGTGTTTTTCAATTTCGAGGATGTTGTTGAATTTGTTGGTGTTTTTCAATGTAGAAGTTGTTGTTGAATTTGTTGGTGTTTTTCAATGTTGAGGTTGTTGTTGTTTTTCAATGTTGAGGTTGTTGTTGAATTTGTTGGTGTTTTTCAATGTTGAGGTTGTTGTTGTTTTTCAATGCTGAGGTTGTTGTTGAATTTGTTGGTGTTTTTCAATGTTGAGGTTGTTGTTGAATTTCTTGGTTTTTTTCAAAGTTGAGGTTGTTGTTGTTTTTCAATTTTGAGGTTGTTGTTGAATTTGTTGGTGTTTTTCAATGTTGAGGTTGTTGTTGTTTTTCAATGTTGAGGTTGTTGATGAATTTGTTGGTGTTTTTCAATGATGAGGTTGTTGTTGTTTTTCAATGTTGAGGTTGTTGAATTTGTTGGTGTTTTTCAATCTTGAGTTTGTTGTTGAATTTGTTGGTGTTTTTCAATATAGAAGTTGTTGTTGAATTTGTTGGTGTTTTTCAATGTTGAGGTTGTTGTTGTTTTTCAATGTTGAGGTTGTTGTTGAATTTGTTGTTGTTTTTCAATGTTGAGGTTGTTGTTGTTTTTCAATGCTGAGGTTGTTGTTGAATTTGTTGGTGTTTTTCAATGTTGAGGTTGTTGTTGAATTTCTTGGTGTTTTTCAATGTTGAGGTTGTTGTTGTTTTTCAATTTTGAGGTTGTTGTTGAATTTGTTGCTGTTTTTCAATGTTGAGGTTGTTGTTGTTTTTCAATGTTGAGGTTGTTGTTGAATTTGTTGGTGTTTTTCAATGTTGAGTTTGTTGTTGTTTTTCAATGTTGAGGTTGTTGTTGAATTTGTTGGTGTTTTTCAATGTTGAGGTTGTTGTTGTTTTTCAATGTTGAGGTTGTTGTTGAATTTGTTGGTGTTTTTCAATGTTGAGGTTGTTGTTGTTTTTCAATGTTGAGGTTGTTGTTGAATTTGTTGGTGTTTTTCAATGTTGAGGTTATTGCTGAATTTTTTGGTGTTTTTCAATGATGAGGTTGTTGTTGTTTTTCAATGTTGAGGTTGTTGAATTTGTTGGTGTTTTTCAATCTTGAGATTGTTGTTGAATTTGTTGGTGTTTTTCAATGTTGAGGTTGTTGTTGAATTTGTTGGTGTTTTTCAATGTTGAGATTGTTGTTGTTTTTCAATGTTGAGGTTGTTGTTGAGTTTGTTGGTGTTTTTCACTGTTGAGGTGGTTGTTGAATTTGTTGGTGTTTTTAAATGTTGAGGTTGTTGTTGAATTTCTTGGTGTTTTTCAATGTTGAGGTTGTTGTTGTTTTTCAATTTTGAGGTTGTTGTTGAATTTGTTGGTGTTTTTCAATGTTGAGGTTGTTGTTGTTTTTCAATGTTGAGGTTGTTGTTGAATTTGTTGGTGTTTTTCAATGTTGAGTTTGTTGTTGTTTTTCAATGTTGAGGTTGTTGTTGAATTTGTTGGTGTTTTTCAATGTTGAGGTTGTTGTTGTTTTTCAATGTTGAGGTTGCTGTTGAATTTGTTGGTGTTTTTCAATGTTGAGGTTGTTGTTGTTTTTCAATGTTGAGGTTGTTGTTGAATTTGTTGGTGTTTTTCAATGTTGAGGTTATTGCTGAATTTTTTGGTGTTTTTCAATGATGAGGTTGTTGTTGTTTTTCAATGTTGAGGTTGTTGAATTTGTTGGTGTTTTTCAATCTTGAGATTGTTGTTGAATTTGTTGGTGTTTTTCAATGTTGAGGTTGTTGTTGAATTTGTTGGTGTTTTTCAATGTTGAGATTGTTGTTGTTTTTCAATGTTGAGGTTGTTGTTGAGTTTGTTGGTGTTTTTCAATGTTGAGGTGGTTGTTGAATTTGTTGGTGTTTTTAAATGTTGAGGTTGTTGTTGAATTTGTTGGTGTTTTTCAATGTTGAGGTTGTTGTTGTTTCTAAATGTTGAGGTTGTTGTTGAATTTGTTGGTGTTTTTTCAATTTTGAGGTTGTTGGTGTTTTTCAATGTTGAGGTTGATGTTGAATTTGATGGTGTTTTTCAATGTCGAGGTTGTTGTTGAATTTGTTGGTGTTTTTCAATGTTGAAGTTGTTGTTGAATTTGTTGGTGTTTTTCAATGTTGAGGTTGTTGTTGTTGTTCAATGTTGAGGTTGTTGTTGAATTTGTTGGTGTTTTTCAATGTTGAGATTGTTGTTGTTTTTCAATGTTGAGGTTGTTGTTGAATTTGTTGGTGTTTTTAAATGTTGAGGTTGTTGTTGAATTTGTTGGTCTTTTTCAATGTTGAGGTTGTTGTTGTTTTTCAATGTTGAGGTTGTTGTTGAATTTGTTGGTGTTTTTCAATGTTGAGTTTGTTGTTGTTTTTCAATGTTGAGGTTGTTGAATTTGTTGGTGTTTTTCAATCTTGAGTTTGTTGTTGAATTTGTTGGTGTTTTTCAATGTTGAGGTTGTTGTTGAATTTGTTGGTGTTTTTCAATGTTGAGGTTGTTGTTGTTTTTCAATGTTGAGGTTGTTGAGTTTGTTGGTGTTTTTCAATGTTGAGGTGGTTGTTGAATTTGTTGGTGTTTTGAAATGTTGAGGTTGTTGTTGAATTTGTTGGTGTTTTTCAATGTTGAGGTTGTTGTTGTTTCTAAATGTTGAGGTTGTTGTTGAATTTGTTGGTGTTTTTTCAATTTTGAGGTTGTTGGTCTTTTTCAATGTTGAGGTTGATGTTGAATTTGATGGTGTTTTTCAATGTCGAGGTTGTTGTTGAATTTGTTGGTGTTTTTCAATGTTGAAGTTGTTGTTGAATTTGTTGGTGTTTTTCAATGTTGAGGTTGTTGTTGTTGTTCAATGTTGAGGTTGTTGTTGAATTTGTTGGTGTTTTTCAATGTTGAGATTGTTGTTTTTTTTCAATGTTGAGGTTGTTGTTGAATTTGTTGGTGTTTTTAAATGTTGAGGTTGTTGTTGAATTTGTTGGTGTTTTTCAATGTTGAGGTTGTTGTTGTTTTTCAATGTTGAGGTTGTTGTTGAATTTGTTGGTGTTTTTCAATGTTGAGGTTGTTGTTGTTTTTTAATGTTGAGGTTCTTGTTGAATTTGTTGGTGTTTTTCAATTTCGAGGATGTTGTTGAATTTGTTGGTGTTTTTCAATGTTGAAGTTGTTGTTGAATTTGTTGGTGTTTTTCAATGTTGAGGTTGTTGTTGTTTCTAAATGTTGAGGTTGTTGTTGAATTTGTTGGTGTTTTTTCAATTTTGAGGTTGTTGGTGTTTTTCAATGTTGAGGTTGATGTTGAATTTGATGGTGTTTTTCAATGTCGAGGTTGTTGTTGAATTTGTTGGTGTTATTCAATGTTGAAGTTGTTGTTGAATTTGTTGGTGTTTTTCAATGTTGAGGTTGTTGTTGTTGTTCAATGTCGAGGTTGTTGTTGAATTTGTTGGTGTTTTTCAATGTTGAAGTTGTTGTTGAATTTGTTGGTGTTTTTCAATGTTGAGGTTGTTGTTGTTTTTCAATGTTGAGGTTGTTATTGAATTTGTTGGTGTTTTTCAATGTTGAGATTGTTGTTGTTTTTCAATGTTGAGGTTGTTGTTTAATTTGTTGGTGTTTTCAAATGTTGAGGTTGTTGTTCAATTTGTTGGTGTTTTTCAATGTTGAGGTTGTTGTTGTTTTTCAATGTTGAGGTTGTTGTTGAATTTGTTGGTGCTTTTCAATGTTGAGGTTGTTGTTGTTTTTCAATGTTGAGGTTGTTGTAGAATTTGTTGGTGTTTTTCAATTTCGAGGATGTTGTTGAATTTGTTGGTGTTTTTCAATGTAGAAGTTGTTGTTGAATTTGTTGGTGTTTTTCAATGTTGAGGTTGTTGTTGTTTTTCAATGTTGAGGTTGTTGTTGAATTTGTTGGTGTTTTTCAATGTTGAGGTTGTTGTTGTTTTTCAATGCTGAGGTTGTTGTTGAATTTGTTGGTGTTTTTCAATGTTGAGGTTGTTGTTGAATTTCTTGGTTTTTTTCAAAGTTGAGGTTGTTGTTGTTTTTCAATTTTGAGGTTGTTGTTGAATTTGTTGGTGTTTTTCAATGTTGAGGTTGTTGTTGTTTTTCAATGTTGAGGTTGTTGATGAATTTGTTGGTGTTTTTCAATGATGAGGTTGTTGTTGTTTTTCAATGTTGAGGTTGTTGAATTTGTTGGTGTTTTTCAATCTTGAGTTTGTTGTTGAATTTGTTGGTGTTTTTCAATATAGAAGTTGTTGTTGAATTTGTTGGTGTTTTTCAATGTTGAGGTTGTTGTTGTTTTTCAATGTTGAGGTTGTTGTTGAATTTGTTGTTGTTTTTCAATGTTGAGGTTGTTGTTGTTTTTCAATGCTGAGGTTGTTGTTGAATTTGTTGGTGTTTTTCAATGTTGAGGTTGTTGTTGAATTTCTTGGTGTTTTTCAATGTTGAGGTTGTTGTTGTTTTTCAATTTTGAGGTTGTTGTTGAATTTGTTGCTGTTTTTCAATGTTGAGGTTGTTGTTGTTTTTCAATGTTGAGGTTGTTGTTGAATTTGTTGGTGTTTTTCAATGTTGAGTTTGTTGTTGTTTTTCAATGTTGAGGTTGTTGTTGAATTTGTTGGTGTTTTTCAATGTTGAGGTTGTTGTTGTTTTTCAATGTTGAGGTTGTTGTTGAATTTGTTGGTGTTTTTCAATGTTGAGGTTGTTGTTGTTTTTCAATGTTGAGGTTGTTGTTGAATTTGTTGGTGTTTTTCAATGTTGAGGTTATTGCTGAATTTTTTGGTGTTTTTCAATGATGAGGTTGTTGTTGTTTTTCAATGTTGAGGTTGTTGAATTTGTTGGTGTTTTTCAATCTTGAGATTGTTGTTGAATTTGTTGGTGTTTTTCAATGTTGAGGTTGTTGTTGAATTTGTTGGTGTTTTTCAATGTTGAGATTGTTGTTGTTTTTCAATGTTGAGGTTGTTGTTGAGTTTGTTGGTGTTTTTCACTGTTGAGGTGGTTGTTGAATTTGTTGGTGTTTTTAAATGTTGAGGTTGTTGTTGAATTTCTTGGTGTTTTTCAATGTTGAGGTTGTTGTTGTTTTTCAATTTTGAGGTTGTTGTTGAATTTGTTGGTGTTTTTCAATGTTGAGGTTGTTGTTGTTTTTCAATGTTGAGGTTGTTGTTGAATTTGTTGGTGTTTTTCAATGTTGAGTTTGTTGTTGTTTTTCAATGTTGAGGTTGTTGTTGAATTTGTTGGTGTTTTTCAATGTTGAGGTTGTTGTTGTTTTTCAATGTTGAGGTTGCTGTTGAATTTGTTGGTGTTTTTCAATGTTGAGGTTGTTGTTGTTTTTCAATGTTGAGGTTGTTGTTGAATTTGTTGGTGTTTTTCAATGTTGAGGTTATTGCTGAATTTTTTGGTGTTTTTCAATGATGAGGTTGTTGTTGTTTTTCAATGTTGAGGTTGTTGAATTTGTTGGTGTTTTTCAATCTTGAGATTGTTGTTGAATTTGTTGGTGTTTTTCAATGTTGAGGTTGTTGTTGAATTTGTTGGTGTTTTTCAATGTTGAGATTGTTGTTGTTTTTCAATGTTGAGGTTGTTGTTGAGTTTGTTGGTGTTTTTCAATGTTGAGGTGGTTGTTGAATTTGTTGGTGTTTTTAAATGTTGAGGTTGTTGTTGAATTTGTTGGTGTTTTTCAATGTTGAGGTTGTTGTTGTTTCTAAATGTTGAGGTTGTTGTTGAATTTGTTGGTGTTTTTTCAATTTTGAGGTTGTTGGTGTTTTTCAATGTTGAGGTTGATGTTGAATTTGATGGTGTTTTTCAATGTCGAGGTTGTTGTTGAATTTGTTGGTGTTTTTCAATGTTGAAGTTGTTGTTGAATTTGTTGGTGTTTTTCAATGTTGAGGTTGTTGTTGTTGTTCAATGTTGAGGTTGTTGTTGAATTTGTTGGTGTTTTTCAATGTTGAGATTGTTGTTGTTTTTCAATGTTGAGGTTGTTGTTGAATTTGTTGGTGTTTTTAAATGTTGAGGTTGTTGTTGAATTTGTTGGTCTTTTTCAATGTTGAGGTTGTTGTTGTTTTTCAATGTTGAGGTTGTTGTTGAATTTGTTGGTGTTTTTCAATGTTGAGTTTGTTGTTGTTTTTCAATGTTGAGGTTGTTGAATTTGTTGGTGTTTTTCAATCTTGAGTTTGTTGTTGAATTTGTTGGTGTTTTTCAATGTTGAGGTTGTTGTTGAATTTGTTGGTGTTTTTCAATGTTGAGGTTGTTGTTGTTTTTCAATGTTGAGGTTGTTGAGTTTGTTGGTGTTTTTCAATGTTGAGGTGGTTGTTGAATTTGTTGGTGTTTTGAAATGTTGAGGTTGTTGTTGAATTTGTTGGTGTTTTTCAATGTTGAGGTTGTTGTTGTTTCTAAATGTTGAGGTTGTTGTTGAATTTGTTGGTGTTTTTTCAATTTTGAGGTTGTTGGTCTTTTTCAATGTTGAGGTTGATGTTGAATTTGATGGTGTTTTTCAATGTCGAGGTTGTTGTTGAATTTGTTGGTGTTTTTCAATGTTGAAGTTGTTGTTGAATTTGTTGGTGTTTTTCAATGTTGAGGTTGTTGTTGTTGTTCAATGTTGAGGTTGTTGTTGAATTTGTTGGTGTTTTTCAATGTTGAGATTGTTGTTTTTTTTCAATGTTGAGGTTGTTGTTGAATTTGTTGGTGTTTTTAAATGTTGAGGTTGTTGTTGAATTTGTTGGTGTTTTTCAATGTTGAGGTTGTTGTTGTTTTTCAATGTTGAGGTTGTTGTTGAATTTGTTGGTGTTTTTCAATGTTGAGGTTGTTGTTGTTTTTTAATGTTGAGGTTCTTGTTGAATTTGTTGGTGTTTTTCAATTTCGAGGATGTTGTTGAATTTGTTGGTGTTTTTCAATGTTGAAGTTGTTGTTGAATTTGTTGGTGTTTTTCAATGTTGAGGTTGTTGTTGTTTCTAAATGTTGAGGTTGTTGTTGAATTTGTTGGTGTTTTTTCAATTTTGAGGTTGTTGGTGTTTTTCAATGTTGAGGTTGATGTTGAATTTGATGGTGTTTTTCAATGTCGAGGTTGTTGTTGAATTTGTTGGTGTTATTCAATGTTGAAGTTGTTGTTGAATTTGTTGGTGTTTTTCAATGTTGAGGTTGTTGTTGTTGTTCAATGTTGAGGTTGTTGTTGAATTTGTTGGTGTTTTTCAATGTTGAGATTGTTGTTGTTTTTCAATGTTGAGGTTGTTGTTGAATTTGTTGGTGTTTTTAAATGTTGAGGTTGTTGTTGAATTTGTTGGTGTTTTTCAATGTTGAGGTTGTTGTTGTTTTTCAATGTTGAGGTTGTTGTTGAATTTGTTGGTGTTTTTCAATGTTGAGGTTGTTGTTGTTTTTCAATGTTGAGGTTGTTGAATTTGTTGGTGTTTTTCAATCTTGAGTTTGTTGTTGAATTTGTTGGTGTTTTTCAATGTTGAGGTTGTTGTTGAATTTGTTGGTGTTTTTCAATGTTGAGGTTGTTGTTGTTTTTCAATGTTGAGGTTGTTGTTGAATTTGTTGGTGTTTTTCAATGTTGAGGTGGTTGTTGAATTTGTTGGTGTTTTTAAATGTTGAGGTTGTTGTTGAATTTGTTGGTGTTTTTCAATGTTGAGGTTGTTGTTGTTTCTAAATGTTGAGGTTGTTGTTGAATTTGTTGGTGTTTTTTCAATTTGAGGTTGTTGGTGTTTTTCAATGTTGAGGTTGATGTTGAATTTGATGGTGTTTTTCAATGTCGAGGTTGTTGTTGAATTTGTTGATGTTTTTCAATGTTGAAGTTGTTGTTGAATTTGTTGGTGTTTTTCAATGTTGAGGTTGTTGTTGTTGTTCAATTTTGAGGTTGTTGTTGAATTTGTTGGTGTTTTTCAATGTTGAGATTGTTGTTTTTTTTCAATGTTGAGGTTGTTGTTGAATTTGTTGGTGTTTTTAAATGTTGAGGTTGTTGTTGAATTTGTTGGTGTTTTTCAATGTTGAGGTTGTTGTTGTTTTTCAATGTTGAGGTTGTTGTTGAATTTGTTGGTGTTTTTCAATTTTGAGGTTGTTGTTGTTTTTCAATGCTGAGGTTGTTGTTGAATTTGTTGGTGTTTTTCAATGTTGAGGTTGTTGTTGAATTTCTTGGTGTTTTTCAATGTTGAGGTTGTTGTTGTTTTTCAATGTTGAGGTTGTTGTTGAATTTGTTGGTGTTTTTCAATGTTGAGGTTGTTGTTGTTTTTCAATGTTGAGGTTGTTGTTGAATTTGTTCGTGTTTTTCAATGTTGAGGTTGTTGTTCAATTTGTTGGTGTTTTTCAATGTTGAGGTTGTTGTTGTTTTTCAATGTTGAGGTTGTTGTTGAATTTGTTGGTGTTTTTCAATGTTGAGTTTGTTGTTGTTTTTCAATGATGAGATTGTTGTTCAATTTGTTGGTATTTTTCAATGTTGAGGTTGTTGTTGTTTTTCAATGTTGAGGTTGTTGTTGAATTTGTTGGTGTTTTTTCAATTTTGAGGTTGTTGGTGTTTTTCAATATTGAGGTTGATGTTGAATTTGATGGTGTTTTTCAATGTCGAGGTTGTTGTTGAATTTTTTGGTGTTTTTCAATGTTGAAGTTGTTGTTGAATTTGTTGGTGTTTTTCAATGTTGAGGTTGTTGTTGTTTTTCAATGTTGAGGTTGTTGTTGAATTTGTTGGTGTTTTTCAATGTTGAGATTGTTGTTGTTTTTCAATGTTGAGGTTGTTGTTGAATTTGTTGGTGTTTTCAAATGTTGAGGTTGTTGTTCAATTTGTTGGTGTTTTTCAATGTTGAGGTTGTTGTTGTTTTTCAATGTTGAGGTTGTTGTTGAATTTGTTGGTGCTTTTCAATGTTGAGGTTGTTGTTGTTTTTCAATGTTGAGGTTGTTGTAGAATTTGTTGGTGTTTTTCAATTTCGAGGATGTTGTTGTATTTTTGGTGTTTTTCAATGTAGAAGTTGTTGTTGAATTTGTTGGTGTTTTTCAATGTGGAGGTTGCTGTTGTTTTTCAATGTTGAGCTTGTTGTTGAATTTGTTGGTGTTTTTCAATGTTGAGGTTGTTGTTGTTTTTCAATGCTGAGGTTGTTGTTGAATTTGTTGGTGTTTTTCAATGTTGAGGTTGTTGTTGAATTTCTTGGTGTTTTTCAATGTTGAGGTTGTTGTTGTTTTTCATTTTTGAGGTTGTTGTTGAATTTGTTGGTGTTTTTCAATGTTGAGGTTGTTGTTGTTTTTCAATGTTGAGGTTGTTGTTGAATTTGTTGTTGTTTTTCAATGTTGAGGTTGTTGTTGTTTTTCAATGTTGAGGTTGTTGAATTTGTTGGTGTTTTTCAATCCTGAGTTTGTTGTTGAATTTGTTGGTTTTTTTCAATGTAGAAGTTGTTGTTGAATTTGTTGGTGTTTTTCAATGCTGAGGTTGTTGTTGTTTTTCAATGTTGAGGATGTTGTTGAATTTGTTGTTGTTTTTCAATGTTGAGGTTGTTGTTGTTTTTCAATGCTGAGGTTGTTGTTGAATTTGTTGGTGTTTTTCAATGTTGAGATTGTTGTTTTTTTTCAATGTTGAGGTTGTTGTTGAATTTGTTGGTGTTTTTAAATGTTGAGGTTGTTGTTGAATTTGTTGGTGTTTTTCAATGTTGAGGTTGTTGTTGTTTTTCAATGTTGAGGTTGTTGTTGAATTTGTTGGTGTTTTTCAATGTTGAGGTTGTTGTTGTTTTTTAATGTTGAGGTTGTTGTTGAATTTGTTGGTGTTTTTCAATGTTGAGGTTGTTGTTGTTTTTTAATGTTGAGGTTCTTGTTGAATTTGTTGGTGTTTTTCAATTTCGAGGATGTTGTTGAATTTGTTGGTGTTTTTCAATGTTGAAGTTGTTGTTGAATTTGTTGGTGTTTTTCAATGTTGAGGTTGTTGTTGTTTCTAAATGTTGAGGTTGTTGTTGAATTTGTTGGTGTTTTTTTCAATTTTGAGGTTGTTGGTGTTGTTCAATGTTGAGGTTGATGTTGAATTTGATGGTGTTTTTCAATGTCGAGGTTGTTGTTGAATTTGTTGGTGTTTTTCAATGCTGAAGTTGTTGTTGAATTTGTTGGTGTTTTTCAATGTTGAGGTTGTTGTTGTTGTTCAATGTTGAGGTTGTTGTTGAATTTGTTGGTGTTTTTCAATGTTGAGATTGTTGTTGTTTTTCAATGTTGAGGTTGTTGTTGAATTTGTTGGTGTTTTTAAATGTTGAGGTTGTTGTTGAATTTGTTGGTGTTTTTCAATGTTGAGGTTGTTGTTGTTTTTCAATGTTGAGGTTGTTGTTGAATTTGTTGGTGTTTTTCAATGTTGAGGTTGTTGTTGTTTTTCAATGTTGAGGTTGTTGAATTTGTTGGTGTTTTTCAATCTTGAGTTTGTTGTTGAATTTGTTGGTGTTTTTCAATGTTGAGGTTGTTGTTGAATTTGTTGGTGTTTTTCAATGTTGAGGTTGTTGTTGTTTTTCCATGTTGAGGTTGTTGTTGAAATTGTTGGTGTTTTTCAATGTTGAGGTGGTTGTTGAATTTGTTGGTGTTTTTAAATGTTGAGGTTGTTGTTGAATTTATTGGTGTTTTTCAATGTTGAGGTTGTTGTTGTTTCTAAATGTTGAGGTTGTTGTTGAATTTGTTGGTGTTTTTTCAATTTTGAGGTTGTTGGTGTTTTTCAATGTTGAGGTTGATGTTGAATTTGATGGTGTTTTTCAATGTCGAGGTTGTTGTTGAATTTGTTGGTGTTTTTCAATGTTGAAGTTGTTGTTGAATTTGTTGGTGTTTTTCAATGTTGAGGTTGTTGTTGTTGTTCAATTTTGAGGTTGTTGTTGAATTTGTTGGTGTTTTTCAATGTTGAGATTGTTGTTTTTTTTCAATGTTGAGGTTGTTGTTGAATTTGTTGGTGTTTTTAAATGTTGAGGTTGTTGTTGAATTTGTTGTTGTTTTTCAATGTTGAGGTTGTTGTTGAATTTGTTGGTGTTTTTACATGTTGAGGTTGTTGTTGAATTTGTTGGTGTTTTTCAATGTTGAGGTTGTTGTTGTTTTTCAATGTTGAGGTTGTTGTTGAATTTGTTGGTGTTTTTCAATGTTGAGGTTGTTGTTGTTTTTCAATGTTGAGGTTGTTGCATTTGTTGGTGTTTTTCAATCTTGAGTTTGTTGTTGAATTTGTTGGTGTTTTTCAATGTTGAGGTTGTTGTTGAATTTGTTGGTGTTTTTCAATGTTGAGGTTGTTGTTGTTTTTCAATGTTGAGGTTGTTGTTGAATTTGTTGGTGTTTTTCAATGTTGAGGTGGTTGTTGAATTTGTTGGTGTGTTTAAATGTTGAGGTTGTTGTTGAATTTGTTGGTGTTTTTCAATGTTGAGGTTGTTGTTGTTTCTAAATGTTGAGGTTGTTGTTGAATTTGTTGGTGTTTTTTCAATTTGAGGTTGTTGGTGTTTTTCAATGTTGAGGTTGATGTTGAATTTGATGGTGTTTTTCAATGTCGAGGTTGTTGTTGAATTTGTTGGTGTTTTTCAATGTTGAAGTTGTTGTTGAATTTGTTGGTGTTTTTCAATGTTGAGGTTGTTGTTGTTGTTCAATTTTGAGGTTGTTGTTGAATTTGTTGGTGTTTTTCAATGTTGAGATTGTTGTTTTTTTTCAATGTTGAGGTTGTTGTTGAATTTGTTGGTGTTTTTAAATGTTGAGGTTGTTGTTGAATTTGTTGGTGTTTTTCAATGTTGAGGTTGTTGTTGTTTTTCAATGTTGAGGTTGTTGTTGAATTTGTTGGTGTTTTTCAATGTTGAGGTTGTTGTTGTTTTTTAATGTTGAGGTTGTTGTTGAATTTGTTGGTGTTTTTCAATTTCGAGGATGTTGTTGAATTTGTTGGTGTTTTTCAATGTTGAAGTTGTTGTTGAATTTGTTGGTGTTTTTCAATGTTGAGGTTGTTGTTGTTTTTCAATGTTGAGGTTGTTGTTGAATTTGTTGGTGTTTTTCAATGTTGAGGTTGTTGTTGTTTTTCAATGCTGAGGTTGTTGTTGAATTTGTTGGTGTTTTTCAATGTTGAGGTTGTTGTTGAATTTCATGGTGTTTTTCAATGTTGAGGTTGTTGTTGTTTTTCAATGTTGAGGTTGTTGTTGAATTTGTTGGTGTTTTTCAATGTTGAGGTTGTTGTTGTTTTTCAATGTTGAGGTTGTTGTTGAATTTGTTCGTGTTTTTCAATGTTGAGGTTGTTGTTCAATTTGTTGGTGTTTTTCAATGTTGAGGTTGTTGTTGTTTTTCAATGTTGAGGTTGTTGTTGAATTTGTTGGTGTTTTTCAATGTTGAGTTTGTTGTTGTTTTTCAATGATGAGATTGTTGTTCAATTTGTTGGTATTTTTCAATGTTGAGGTTGTTGTTGTTTTTCAATGTTGAGGTTGTTGTTGAATTTGTTGGTGTTTTTTCAATTTTGAGGTTGTTGGTGTTTTTCAATATTGAGGTTGATGTTGAATTTGATGGTGTTTTTCAATGTCGAGGTTGTTGTTGAATTTGTTGGTGTTTTTCAATGTTGAAGTTGTTGTTGAATTTGTTGGTGTTTTTCAATGTTGAGGTTGTTGTTGTTTTTCAATGTTGAGGTTGTTGTTGAATATGTTGGTGTTTTTCAATGTTGAGATTGTTGTTGTTTTTCAATGTTGAGGTTGTTGTTGAATTTGTTGGTGTTTTCAAATGTTGAGGTTGTTGTTCAATTTGTTGGTGTTTTTCAATGTTGAGGTTGTTGTTGTTTTTCAATGTTGAGGTTGTTGTTGAATTTGTTTTTGCTTTTCAATGTTGAGGTTGTTGTTGTTTTTCAATGTTGAGGTTGTTGTAGAATTTGTTGGTGTTTTTCAATTTCGAGGATGTTGTTGAATTTGTTGGTGTTTTTCAATGTAGAAGTTGTTGTTGAATTTGTTGGTGTTTTTCAATGTGGAGGTTGCTGTTGTTTTTCAATGTTGAGGTTGTTGTTGAATTTGTTGGTGTTTTTCAATGTTGAGGTTGTTGTTGTTTTTCAATGCTGAGGTTGTTGTTGAATTTGTTGGTGTTTTTCAATGTTGAGGTTGTTGTTGAATTTCTTGGTGTTTTTCAATGTTGAGGTTGTTGTTGTTTATCATTTTTGAGGTTGTTGTTGAATTTGTTGGTGTTTTTCAATGTTGAGGTTGTTGTTGTTTTTCAATGTTGAGGTTGTTGTTGAATTTGTTGTTGTTTTTCAATGTTGAGGTTGTTGTTGTTTTTCAATGTTGAGGTTGTTGAATTTGTTGGTGTTTTTCAATCTTGAGTTTGTTGTTGAATTTGTTGGTGTTTTTCAATGTAGAAGTTGTTGTTGAATTTGTTGGTGTTTTTCAATGTTGAGGTTGTTGTTGTTTTTCAATGTTGAGGTTGTTGTTGAATTTGTTGTTGTTTTTCAATGTTGAGGTTGTTGTTGTTTTTCAATGCTGAGGTTGTTGTTGAATTTGTTGGTGTTTTTCAATGTTGAGATTGTTGTTTTTTTTCAATGTTGAGGTTGTTGTTGAATTTGTTGGTGTTTTTAAATGTTGAGGTTGTTGTTGAATTTGTTGGTGTTTTTCAATGTTGAGGTTGTTGTTGTTTTTCAATGTTGAGGTTGTTGTTGAATTTGTTGGTGTTTTTCAATGTTGAGGTTGTTGTTGTTTTTTAATGTTGAGGTTGTTGTTGAATTTGTTGGTGTTTTTCAATGTTGAGGTTGTTGTTGTTTTTTAATGTTGAGGTTCTTGTTGAATTTGTTGGTGTTTTTCAATTTCGAGGATGTTGTTGAATTTGTTGGTGTTTTTCAATGTTGAAGTTGTTGTTGAATTTGTTGGTGTTTTTCAATCTTGAGGTTGTTGTTGTTTCTAAATGTTGAGGTTGTTGTTGAATTTGTCGGTGTTTTTTTCAATTTCGAGGATGTTGTTGAATTTGTTGGTGTTTTTCAATGTTGAGGTTGATGTTGAATTTGATGGTGTTTTTCAATGTCGAGGTTGTTGTTGAATTTGTTGGTGTTTTTCAATGTTGAAGTTGTTGTTGAATTTGTTGGTGTTTTTCAATGTTGAGGTTGTTGTTGTTGTTCAATGTTGAGGTTGTTGTTGAATTTGTTGGTGTTTTTCAATGTTGAGATTGTTGTTGTTTTTCAATGTTGAGGTTGTTGTTGAATTTGTTGGTGTTTTTAAATGTTGAGGTTGTTGTTGAATTTGTTGGTGTTTTTCAATGTTGAGGTTGTTGTTGTTTTTCAATGTTGAGGTTGTTGTTGAATTTGTTGGTGTTTTTCAGTGTTGAGGTTGTTGTTGTTTTTCAATGTTGAGGTTGTTGAATTTGTTGGTGTTTTTCAATCTTGAGTTTGTTGTTGAATTTGTTGGTGTTTTTCAATGTTGAGGTTGTTGTTGAATTTGTTGGTGTTTTTCAATGTTGAGGTTGTTGTTGTTTTTCAATGTTGAGGTTGTTGTTGAAATTGTTGGTGTTTTTCAATGTTGAGGTGGTTGTTGAATTTGTTGGTGTTTTTAAATGTTGAGGTTTTTGTTGAATTTGTTGGTGTTTTTCAATGTTGAGGTTGTTGTTGTTTCTAAATGTTGAGGTTGTTGTTGAATTTGTTGGTGTTTTTTCAATTTTGAGGTTGTTGGTGTTTTTCAATGTTGAGGTTGATGTTGAATTTGATGGTGTTTTTCAATGTCGAGGTTGTTGTTGAATTTGTTGGTGTTTTTCAATGTTGAAGTTGTTGTTGAATTTGTTGGTGTTTTTCAATGTTGAGGTTGTTGTTGTTGTTCAATTTTGAGGTTGTTGTTGAATTTGTTGGTGTTTTTCAATGTTGAGATTGTTGTTTTTTTTCAATGTTGAGGTTGTTGTTGAATTTGTTGGTGTTTTTAAATGTTGAGGTTGTTGTTGAATTTGTTGGTGTTTTTCAATGTTGAGGTTGTTGTTGTTTTTCAATGTTGAGGTTGTTGTTGAATTTGTTGGTGTTTTTCAATGTTGAGGTTGTTGTTGTTTTTTAATGTTGAGGTTCTTGTTGAATTTGTTGGTGTTTTTCAATTTCGAGGATGTTGTTGAATTTGTTGGTGTTTTTCAATGTTGAAGTTGTTGTTGAATTTGTTGGTGTTTTTCAATGTTGAGGTTGTGGTTGTTTTTCAATGTTGAGGTTGTTGTTGAATTTGTTGGTGTTTTTCAATTTTGAGGTTGTTGTTGTTTTTCAATGCTGAGGTTGTTGTTGAATTTGTTGGTGTTTTTCAATGTTGAGGTTGTTGTTGAATTTCTTGGTGTTTTTCAATGTTGAGGTTGTTGTTGTTTTTCAATGTTGAGGTTGTTGTTGAATTTGTTGGTGTTTTTCAATGTTGAGGTTGTTGTTGTTTTTCAATGTTGAGGTTGTTTTTGAATTTGTTCGTGTTTTTCAATGTTGAGGTTGTTGTTCAATTTGTTGGTGTTTTTCAATGTTGAGGTTGTTGTTGTTTTTCAATGTTGAGGTTGTTGTTGAATTTGTTGGTGTTTTTCAATGTTGAGTTTGTTGTTGTTTTTCAATGATGAGAATGTTGTTCAATTTGTTGGTATTTTTCAATGTTGAGGTTGTTGTTGTTTTTCAATGTTGAGGTTGTTGTTGAATTTGTTGGTGTTTTTTCAATTTTGAGGTTGTTGGTGTTTTTCAATATTGAGGTTGATGTTGAATTTGATGGTGTTTTTCAATGTCGAGGTTGTTGTTGAATTTGTTGTTGTTTTTCAATGTTGAAGTTGTTGTTGAATTTGTTGGTGTTTTTCAATGTTGAGGTTGTTGTTGTTTTTCAATGTTGAGGTTGTTGTTGAATTTGTTGGTGTTTTTTCAATTTTGAGGTTGTTGGTGTTTTTCAATATTGAGGTTGATGTTGAATTTGATGGTGTTTTTCAATGTCGAGGTTGTTGTTGAATTTGTTGTTGTTTTTCAATGTTGAAGTTGTTGTTGAATTTGTTGGTGTTTTTCAATGTTGAGGTTGTTGTTGTTTTTCAATGTTGAGGTTGTTGTTGAATTTGTTGGTGTTTTTCAATGTTGAGATTGTTGTTGTTTTTCAATGTTGAGGTTGTTGTTGAATTTGTTGGTGTTTTCAAATGTTGAGGTTGTTGTTCAATTTGTTGGTGTTTTTCAATGTTGAGGTTGTTGTTGTTTTTCAATGTTGAGGTTGTTGTTGAATTTGTTGGTGTTTTTCAATGTTGAGGTTGTTGTTGTTTTTCAATGTTGAGGTTGTTGTTGAAATTGTTGGTGTTTTTCAATGTTGAGGTGGTTGTTGAATTTGTTGGTGTTTTTAAATGTTGAGGTTGTTGTTGAATTTGTTGGTGTTTTTCAATGTTGAGGTTGTTGTTGTTTCTAAATGTTGAGGTTGTTGTTGAATTTGTTGGTGTTTTTTCAATTTTGAGGTTGTTGGTGTTTTTCAATGTTGAGGTTGATGTTGAATTTGATGGTGTTTTTCAATGTCGAGGTTGTTGTTGAATTTGTTGGTGTTTTTCAATGTTGAAGTTGTTGTTGAATTTGTTGGTGTTTTTCAATGTTGAGGTTGTTGTTGTTGTTCAATTTTGAGGTTGTTGTTGAATTTGTTGGTGTTTTTCAATGTTGAGATTGTTGTTTTTTTTCAATGTTGAGGTTGTTGTTGAATTTGTTGGTGTTTTTAAATGTTGAGGTTGTTGTTGAATTTGTTGGTGTTTTTCAATGTTGAGGTTGTTGTTGTTTTTCAATGTTGAGGTTGTTGTTGAATTTGTTGGTGTTTTTCAATGTTGAGGTTGTTGTTGTTTTTTAATGTTGAGGTTCTTGTTGAATTTGTTGGTGTTTTTCAATTTCGAGGATGTTGTTGAATTTGCTGGTGTTTTTCAATGTTGAAGTTGTTGTTGAATTTGTTGGTGTTTTTCAATGTTGAGGTTGTTGTTGTTTTTCAATGTTGAGGTTGTTGTTGAATTTGTTGGTGTTTTTCAATTTTGAGGTTGTTGTTGTTTTTCAATGCTGAGGTTGTTGTTGAATTTGTTGGTGTTTTTCAATGTTGAGGTTGTTGTTGAATTTCTTGGTGTTTTTCAATGTTGAGGTTGTTGTTGTTTTTCAATGTTGAGGTTGTTGTTGAATTTGTTGGTGTTTTTCAATGTTGAGGTTGTTGTTGTTTTTCAATGTTGAGGTTGTTGTTGAATTTGTTCGTGTTTTTCAATGTTGAGGTTGTTGTTGAATTTGTTGGTGTTTTTCAATGTTGAGTTTGTTGTTGTTTTTCAATGATGAGATTGTTGTTCAATTTGTTGGTATTTTTCAATGTTGTGGTTGTTGTTGTTTTTCAATGTTGAGGTTGTTGTTGAATTTGTTGGTGTTTTTTCAATTTTGAGGTTGTTGGTGTTTTTCAATATTGAGGTTGATGTTGAATTTGATGGTGTTTTTCAATGTCGAGGTTGTTGTTGAATTTGTTGGTGTTTTTCAATGTTGAAGTTGTTGTTGAATTTGTTGGTGTTTTTCAATGTTGAGGTTGTTGTTGTTTTTCAATGTTGAGGTTGTTGTTGAATTTGTTGGTGTTTTTCAATGTTGAGATTGTTGTTGTTTTTCAATGTTGAGGTTGTTGTTGAATTTGTTGGTGTTTTCAAATGTTGAGGTTGTTGTTCAATTTGTTGGTGTTTTTCCATGTTGAGGTTGTTGTTGTTTTTCAATGTTGAGGTTGTTGTTGAATTTGTTGGTGCTTTTCAATGTTGAGGTTGTTGTTGTTTTTCAATGTTGAGGTTGTTGTAGAATTTGTTGGTGTTTTTCAATTTCGAGGATGTTGTTGAATTTGTTGGTGTTTTTCAATGTAGAAGTTGTTGATGAATTTGTTGGTGTTTTTCAATGTTGAGGTTGTTGTTGTTTTTCAATGTTGAGGTTGTTGTTGAATTTGTTGGTGTTTTTCAATGTTGAGGTTGTTGTTGTTTTTCAATGCTGAGGTTGTTGTTGAATTTGTTGGTGTTTTTCAATGTTGAGGTTGTTGTTGAATTTCTTGGTGTTTTTCAATGTTGAGGTTGTTGTTGTTTTTCATTTTTGAGGTTGTTGTTGAATTTGTTGGTGTTTTTCAATGTTGAGGTTGTTGTTGTTTTTTAATGTTGAGGTTGTTGTTGAATTTGTTGGTGTTTTTCAATGTTGAGGTTGTTGTTGTTTTTCAATGTTGAGGTTGCTGAATTTGTTGGTGTTATTCAATCTTGAGTTTGTTGTTGAATTTGTTGGTGTTTTTCAATGTAGAAGTTGTTGTTGAATTTGTTGGTGTTTTTCAATGTTGAGGTTGTTGTTGTTTTTCAATGTTGAGGTTGTTGTTGAATTTGTTGTTGTTTTTCAATGTTGAGGTTGTTGTTGTTTTTCAATGCTGAGGTTGTTGAATTTGTTGGTGTTTTTCAATGTTGAGGTTGTTGTTGAATTTCTTGGTGTTTTTCAATGTTGAGGTTGTTGTTGTTTTTCAATTTTGAGGTTGTTGTTGAATTTGTTGGTGTTTTTCAATGTTGAGGTTGGTGTTGTTTTTCAATGTTGAGGTTGTTGTTGAATTTGTTGGTGTTTTTCAATGTTGAGTTTGTTGTTGTTTTTCAATGTTGAGGTTGTTGTTGAATTTGTTGGTGTTTTTCAATGTTGAGGTTGTTGTTGTTTTTCAATGTTGAGGTTGTTGTTGAATTTGTTGGTGTTTTTCAATGTTGAGGTTGTTGTTGTTTTTCAATGTTGAGGTTGTTGTTGAATTTGTTGCTGTTTTTCAATGTTGAGGTTATTGCTGAATTTTTTGGTGTTTTTCAATGATGAGGTTGTTATTGTTTTTCAATGTTGAGGTTGTTGAATTTGTTGGTGTTTTTCAATCTTGAGATTGTTGTTGAATTTGTTGGTGTTTTTCAATGTTGAGGTTGTTGTTGAATTTGTTGGTGTTTTTCAATGGTGAGATTGTTGTTGTTTTTCAATGTTGAGGTTGTTGTTGAGTTTGTTGGTGTTTTTCAATGTTGAGGTGTTTGTTGAATTTGTTGGTGTTTTTAAATGTTGAGGTTGTTGTTGAATTTGTTGGTGTTTTTCAATGTTGAGGTTGTTGTTGTTTCTAAATGTTGAGGTTGTTGTTGAATTTGTTGGTGTTTTTTCAATTTTGAGGTTGTTGGTGTTTTTCAATGTTGAGGTTGATGTTGAATTTGATGGTGTTTTTCAATGTCGAGGTTGTTGTTGAATTTGTTGGTGTTTTTCAATGTTGAAGTTGTTGTTGAATTTGTTGGTGTTTTTCAATGTTGAGGTTGTTGTTGTTGTTCAATGTTGAGGTTGTTGTTGAATTTGTTGGTGTTTTTCAATGTTGAGATTGTTGTTGTTTTTCAATGTTGAGGTTGTTGTTGAATTTGTTGGTGTTTTTAAATGTTGAGGTTGTTGTTGAATTTGTTGGTGTTTTTCAATGTTGAGGTTGTTGATGTTTTTCAATGTTGAGGTTGTTGTTGAATTTGTTGGTGTTTTTCAATGTTGAGTTTGTTGTTGTTTTTCAATGTTGAGGTTGTTGAATTTGTTGGTGTTTTTCAATCTTGAGTTTGTTGTTGAATTTGTTGGTGTTTTTCAATGTTGAGGTTGTTGTTGAATTTGTTGGTGTTTTTCAATGTTGAGGTTGTTGTTGTTTTTCAATGTTGAGGTTGTTGTTGAGTTTGTTGGTGTTTTTCAATGTTGAGGTGGTTGTTGAATTTGTTGGTGTTTTTAAATGTTGAGGTTGTTGTTGAATTTGTTGGTGTTTTTCAATGTTGAGGTTGTTGTTGTTTCTAAATGTTGAGGTTGTTGTTGAATTTGTTGGTGTTTTTTCAATTTTGAGGTTGTTGGTGTTTTTCAATGTTGAGGTTGATGTTGAATTTGATGGTGTTTTTCAATGTCGAGGTTGTTGTTGAATTTGTTGGTGTTTTTCAATGTTGAAGTTGTTGTTGAATTTGTTGGTGTTTTTCAATGTTGAGGTTGTTGTTGTTGTTCAATGTTGACGTTGTTGTTGAATTTGTTGGTGTTTTTCAATGTTGAGATTGTTGTTTTTTTTCAATGTTGAGGTTGTTGTTGAATTTGTTGGTGTTTTTAAATGTTGAGGTTGTTGTTGTTTTTCAATGTTGAGGTTGTTGTTGAATTTGTTGGTGCTTTTCAATGTTGAGGTTGTTGTTGTTTTTCAATGTTGAGGTTGTTGTAGAATTTGTTGGTGTTTTTCAATTTCGAGGATGTTGTTGAATTTGTTGGTGTTTTTCAATGTAGAAGTTGTTGTTGAATTTGTTGGTGTTTTTCAATGTTGAGGTTGTTGTTGTTTTTCAATGTTGAGGTTGTTGTTGAATTTGTTGGTGTTTTTCAATGTTGAGGTTGTTGTTGTTTTTCAATGCTGAGGTTGTTGTTGAATTTGTTGGTGTTTTTCAATGTTGAGGTTGTTGTTGAATTTCTTGGTGTTTTTCAATGTTGAGGTTGTTGTTGTTTTTCATTTTTGAGGTTGTTGTTGAATTTGTTGGTGTTTTTCAATGTTGAGGTTGTTGTTGTTTTTCAATGTTGAGGTTGTTGTTGAATTTGTTGGTGTTTTTCAATGTTGAGGTTGTTGTTGTTTTTCAATGTTGAGGTTGTTGAATTTGTTGGTGTTTTTCAATCTTGAGTTTGTTGTTGAATTTGTTGGTGTTTTTCAATGTAGAAGTTGTTGTTGAATTTGTTGGTGTTTTTCAATGTTGAGGTTGTTGTTGTTTTTCAATGTTGAGGTTGTTGTTGAATTTGTTGTTGTTTTTCAATGTTGAGGTTGTTGTTGTTTTTCAATGCTGAGGTTGTTGTTGAATTTGTTGGTGTTTTTCAATGTTGAGGTTGTTGTTGAATTTCTTGGTGTTTTTCAATGTTGAGGTTGTTGTTGTTTTTCAATTTTGAGGTTGTTGTTGAATTTGTTGGTGTTTTTCAATGTTGAGGTTGGTGTTGTTTTTCAATGTTGAGGTTGTTGTTGAATTTGTTGGTGTTTTTCAATGCTGAGTTTGTTGTTGTTTTTCAATGTTGAGGTTGTTGTTGAATTTGTTGGTGTTTTTCAATGTTGAGGTTGTTGTTGTTTTTCAATGTTGAGGTTGTTGTTGAATTTGTTGGTGTTTTTCAATGTTGAGGTTGTTGTTGTTTTTCAATGTTGAGGTTGTTGTTGAATTTGTTGCTGTTTTTCAATGTTGAGGTTATTGCTGAATTTTTTGGTGTTTTTCAATGATGAGGTTGTTATTGTTTTTCAATGTTGAGGTTGTTGAATTTGTTGGTGTTTTTCAATCTTGAGATTGTTGTTGAATTTGTTGGTGTTTTTCAATGTTGAGGTTGTTGTTGTTTTTCAATGTTGAGGTTGTTGTTGAATTTGTTGGTGTTTTTCAATGTTGAGGTTGTTGTTGTTTTTCAATGTTGAGGTTGTTGTTGAATTTGTTCGTGTTTTTCAATGTTGAGGTTGTTGTTCAATTTGTTGGTGTTTTTCAATGTTGAGGTTGTTGTTGTTTTTCAATGTTGAGGTTGTTGTTGAATTTGTTGGTGTTTTTCAATGTTGAGTTTGTTGTTGTTTTTCAATGATGAGATTGTTGTTCAATTTGTTGGTATTTTTCAATGTTGAGGTTGTTGTTGTTTTTCAATGTTGAGGTTGTTGTTGAATTTGTTGGTGTTTTTTCAATTTTGAGGTTGTTGGTGTTTTTCAATATTGAGGTTGATGTTGAATTTGATGGTGTTTTTCAATGTCGAGGTTGTTGTTGAATTTGTTGGTGTTTTTCAATGTTGAAGTTGTTGTTGAATTTGTTGGTGTTTTTCAATGTTGAGGTTGTTGTTGTTTTTCAATGTTGAGGTTGTTGTTGAATATGTTGGTGTTTTTCAATGTTGAGATTGTTGTTGTTTTTCAATGTTGAGGTTGTTGTTGAATTTGTTGGTGTTTTCAAATGTTGAGGTTGTTGTTCAATTTGTTGGTGTTTTTCAATGTTGAGGTTGTTGTTGTTTTTCAATGTTGAGGTTGTTGTTGAATTTGTTTTTGCTTTTCAATGTTGAGGTTGTTGTTGTTTTTCAATGTTGAGGTTGTTGTAGAATTTGTTGGTGTTTTTCAATTTCGAGGATGTTGTTGAATTTGTTGGTGTTTTTCAATGTAGAAGTTGTTGTTGAATTTGTTGGTGTTTTTCAATGTGGAGGTTGCTGTTGTTTTTCAATGTTGAGGTTGTTGTTGAATTTGTTGGTGTTTTTCAATGTTGAGGTTGTTGTTGTTTTTCAATGCTGAGGTTGTTGTTGAATTTGTTGGTGTTTTTCAATGTTGAGGTTGTTGTTGAATTTCTTGGTGTTTTTCAATGTTGAGGTTGTTGTTGTTTTTCATTTTTGAGGTTGTTGTTGAATTTGTTGGTGTTTTTCAATGTTGAGGTTGTTGTTGTTTTTCAATGTTGAGGTTGTTGTTGAATTTGTTGTTGTTTTTCAATGTTGAGGTTGTTGTTGTTTTTCAATGTTGAGGTTGTTGAATTTGTTGGTGTTTTTCAATCTTGAGTTTGTTGTTGAATTTGTTGGTGTTTTTCAATGTAGAAGTTGTTGTTGAATTTGTTGGTGTTTTTCAATGTTGAGGTTGTTGTTGTTTTTCAATGTTGAGGTTGTTGTTGAATTTGTTGTTGTTTTTCAATGTTGAGGTTGTTGTTGTTTTTCAATGCTGAGGTTGTTGTTGAATTTGTTGGTGTTTTTCAATGTTGAGATTGTTGTTTTTTTTCAATGTTGAGGTTGTTGTTGAATTTGTTGGTGTTTTTAAATGTTGAGGTTGTTGTTGAATTTGTTGGTGTTTTTCAATGTTGAGGTTGTTGTTGTTTTTCAATGTTGAGGTTGTTGTTGAATTTGTTGGTGTTTTTCAATGTTGAGGTTGTTGTTGTTTTTTAATGTTGAGGTTGTTGTTGAATTTGTTGGTGTTTTTCAATGTTGAGGTTGTTGTTGTTTTTTAATGTTGAGGTTCTTGTTGAATTTGTTGGTGTTTTTCAATTTCGAGGATGTTGTTGAATTTGTTGGTGTTTTTCAATGTTGAAGTTGTTGTTGAATTTGTTGGTGTTTTTCAATGTTGAGGTTGTTGTTGTTTCTAAATGTTGAGGTTGTTGTTGAATTTGTCGGTGTTTTTTTCAATTTCGAGGATGTTGTTGAATTTGTTGGTGTTTTTCAATGTTGAGGTTGATGTTGAATTTGATGGTGTTTTTCAATGTCGAGGTTGTTGTTGAATTTGTTGGTGTTTTTCAATGTTGAAGTTGTTGTTGAATTTGTTGGTGTTTTTCAATGTTGAGGTTGTTGTTGTTGTTCAATGTTGAGGTTGTTGTTGAATTTGTTGGTGTTTTTCAATGTTGAGATTGTTGTTGTTTTTCAATGTTGAGGTTGTTGTTGAATTTGTTGGTGTTTTTAAATGTTGAGGTTGTTGTTGAATTTGTTGGTGTTTTTCAATGTTGAGGTTGTTGTTGTTTTTCAATGTTGAGGTTGTTGTTGAATTTGTTGGTGTTTTTCAGTGTTGAGGTTGTTGTTGTTTTTCAATGTTGAGGTTGTTGAATTTGTTGGTGTTTTTCAATCTTGAGTTTGTTGTTGAATTTGTTGGTGTTTTTCAATGTTGAGGTTGTTGTTGAATTTGTTGGTGTTTTTCAATGTTGAGGTTGTTGTTGTTTTTCAATGTTGAGGTTGTTGTTGAAATTGTTGGTGTTTTTCAATGTTGAGGTGGTTGTTGAATTTGTTGGTGTTTTTAAATGTTGAGGTTGTTGTTGAATTTGTTGGTGTTTTTCAATGTTGAGGTTGTTGTTGTTTCTAAATGTTGAGGTTGTTGTTGAATTTGTTGGTGTTTTTTCAATTTTGAGGTTGTTGGTGTTTTTCAATGTTGAGGTTGATGTTGAATTTGATGGTGTTTTTCAATGTCGAGGTTGTTGTTGAATTTGTTGGTGTTTTTCAATGTTGAAGTTGTTGTTGAATTTGTTGGTGTTTTTCAATGTTGAGGTTGTTGTTGTTGTTCAATTTTGAGGTTGTTGTTGAATTTGTTGGTGTTTTTCAATGTTGAGATTGTTGTTTTTTTTCAATGTTGAGGTTGTTGTTGAATTTGTTGGTGTTTTTAAATGTTGAGGTTGTTGTTGAATTTGTTGGTGTTTTTCAATGTTGAGGTTGTTGTTGTTTTTCAATGTTGAGGTTGTTGTTGAATTTGTTGGTGTTTTTCAATGTTGAGGTTGTTGTTGTTTTTTAATGTTGAGGTTCTTGTTGAATTTGTTGGTGTTTTTCAATTTCGAGGATGTTGTTGAATTTGTTGGTGTTTTTCAATGTTGAAGTTGTTGTTGAATTTGTTGGTGTTTTTCAATGTTGAGGTGGTGGTTGTTTTTCAATGTTGAGGTTGTTGTTGAATTTGTTGGTGTTTTTCAATTTTGAGGTTGTTGTTGTTTTTCAATGCTGAGGTTGTTGTTGAATTTGTTGGTGTTTTTCAATGTTGAGGTTGTTGTTGAATTTCTTGGTGTTTTTCAATGTTGAGGTTGTTGTTGTTTTTCAATGTTGAGGTTGTTGTTGAATTTGTTGGTGTTTTTCAATGTTGAGGTTGTTGTTGTTTTTCAATGTTGAGGTTGTTTTTGAATTTGTTCGTGTTTTTCAATGTTGAGGTTGTTGTTCAATTTGTTGGTGTTTTTCAATGTTGAGGTTGTTGTTGTTTTTCAATGTTGAGGTTGTTGTTGAATTTGTTGGTGTTTTTCAATGTTGAGTTTGTTGTTGTTTTTCAATGATGAGAATGTTGTTCAATTTGTTGGTATTTTTCAATGTTGAGGTTGTTGTTGTTTTTCAATGTTGAGGTTGTTGTTGAATTTGTTGGTGTTTTTTCAATTTTGAGGTTGTTGGTGTTTTTCAATATTGAGGTTGATGTTGAATTTGATGGTGTTTTTCAATGTCGAGGTTGTTGTTGAATTTGTTGGTGTTTTTCAATGTTGAAGTTGTTGTTGAATTTGTTGGTGTTTTTCAATGTTGAGGTTGTTGTTGTTTTTCAATGTTGAGGTTGTTGTTGAATTTGTTGGTGTTTTTCAATGTTGAGATTGTTGTTGTTTTTCAATGTTGAGGTTGTTGTTGAATTTGTTGGTGTTTTCAAATGTTGAGGTTGTTGTTCAATTTGTTGGTGTTTTTCAATGTTGAGGTTGTTGTTGTTTTTCAATGTTGAGGTTGTTGTTGAATTTGTTGGTGTTTTTCAATGTTGAGGTTGTTGTTGTTTTTCAATGTTGAGGTTGTTGTTGAAATTGTTGGTGTTTTTCAATGTTGAGGTGGTTGTTGAATTTGTTGGTGTTTTTAAATGTTGAGGTTGTTGTTGAATTTGTTGGTGGTTTTCAATGTTGAGGTTGTTGTTGTTTCTAAATGTTGAGGTTGTTGTTGAATTTGTTGGTGTTTTTTCAATTTTGAGGTTGTTGGTGTTTTTCAATGTTGAGGTTGATGTTGAATTTGATGGTGTTTTTCAATGTCGAGGTTGTTGTTGAATTTGTTGGTGTTTTTCAATGTTGAAGTTGTTGTTGAATTTGTTGGTGTTTTTCAATGTTGAGGTTGTTGTTGTTGTTCAATTTTGAGGTTGTTGTTGAATTTGTTGGTGTTTTTCAATGTTGAGATTGTTGTTTTTTTTCAATGTTGAGGTTGTTGTTGAATTTGTTGGTGTTTTTAAATGTTGAGGTTGTTGTTGAATTTGTTGGTGTTTTTCAATGTTGAGGTTGTTGTTGTTTTTCAATGTTGAGGTTGTTGTTGAATTTGTTGGTGTTTTTCAATGTTGAGGTTGTTGTTGTTTTTTAATGTTGAGGTTCTTGTTGAATTTGTTGGTGTTTTTCAATTTCGAGGATGTTGTTGAATTTGCTGGTGTTTTTCAATGTTGAAGTTGTTGTTGAATTTGTTGGTGTTTTTCAATGTTGAGGTTGTTGTTGTTTTTCAATGTTGAGGTTGTTGTTGAATTTGTTGGTGTTTTTCAATTTTGAGGTTGTTGTTGTTTTTCAATGCTGAGGTTGTTGTTGAATTTGTTGGTGTTTTTCAATGTTGAGGTTGTTGTTGAATTTCTTGGTGTTTTTCAATGTTGAGGTTGTTGTTGTTTTTCAATGTTGAGGTTGTTGTTGAATTTGTTGGTGTTTTTCAATGTTGAGGTTGTTGTTGTTTTTCAATGTTGAGGTTGTTGTTGAATTTGTTCGTGTTTTTCAATGTTGAGGTTGTTGTTGAATTTGTTGGTGTTTTTCAATGTTGAGTTTGTTGTTGTTTTTCAATGATGAGATTGTTGTTCAATTTGTTGGTATTTTTCAATGTTGTGGTTGTTGTTGTTTTTCAATGTTGAGGTTGTTGTTGAATTTGTTGGTGTTTTTTCAATTTTGAGGTTGTTGGTGTTTTTCAATATTGAGGTTGATGTTGAATTTGATGGTGTTTTTCAATGTCGAGGTTGTTGTGAATTTGTTGGTGTTTTTCAATGTTGAAGTTGTTGTTGAATTTGTTGGTGTTTTTCAATGTTGAGGTTGTTGTTGTTTTTCAATGTTGAGGTTGTTGTTGAATTTGTTGGTGTTTTTCAATGTTGAGATTGTTGTTGTTTTTCAATGTTGAGGTTGTTGTTGAATTTGTTGGTGTTTTCAAATGTTGAGGTTGTTGTTCAATTTGTTGGTGTTTTTCAATGTTGAGGTTGTTGTTGTTTTTCAATGTTGAGGTTGTTGTTGAATTTGTTGGTGCTTTTCAATGTTGAGGTTGTTGTTGTTTTTCAATGTTGAGGTTGTTGTAGAATTTGTTGGTGTTTTTCAATTTCGAGGATGTTGTTGAATTTGTTGGTGTTTTTCAATGTAGAAGTTGTTGATGAATTTGTTGGTGTTTTTCAATGTTGAGGTTGTTGTTGTTTTTCAATGTTGAGGTTGTTGTTGAATTTGTTGGTGTTTTTCAATGTTGAGGTTGTTGTTGTTTTTCAATGCTGAGGTTGTTGTTGAATTTGTTGGTGTTTTTCAATGTTGAGGTTGTTGTTGAATTTCTTGGTGTTTTTCAATGTTGAGGTTGTTGTTGTTTTTCATTTTTGAGGTTGTTGTTGAATTTGTTGGTGTTTTTCAATGTTGAGGTTGTTGTTGTTTTTTAATGTTGAGGTTGTTGTTGAATTTGTTGGTGTTTTTCAATGTTGAGGTTGTTGTTGTTTTTCAATGTTGAGGTTGCTGAATTTGTTGGTGTTATTCAATCTTGAGTTTGTTGTTGAATTTGTTGGTGTTTTTCAATGTAGAAGTTGTTGTTGAATTTGTTGGTGTTTTTCAATGTTGAGGTTGTTGTTGTTTTTCAATGTTGAGGTTGTTGTTGAATTTGTTGTTGTTTTTCAATGTTGAGGTTGTTGTTGTTTTTCAATGCTGAGGTTGTTGAATTTGTTGGTGTTTTTCAATGTTGAGGTTGTTGTTGAATTTCTTGGTGTTTTTCAATGTTGAGGTTGTTGTTGTTTTTCAATTTTGAGGTTGTTGTTGAATTTGTTGGTGTTTTTCAATGTTGAGGTTGGTGTTGTTTTTCAATGTTGAGGTTGTTGTTGAATTTGTTGGTGTTTTTCAATGTTGAGTTTGTTGTTGTTTTTCAATGTTGAGGTTGTTGTTGAATTTGTTGGTGTTTTTCAATGTTGAGGTTGTTGTTGTTTTTCAATGTTGAGGTTGTTGTTGAATTTGTTGGTGTTTTTCAATGTTGAGGTTGTTGTTGTTTTTCAATGTTGAGGTTGTTGTTGAATTTGTTGCTGTTTTTCAATGTTGAGGTTATTGCTGAATTTTTTGGTGTTTTTCAATGATGAGGTTGTTATTGTTTTTCAATGTTGAGGTTGTTGAATTTGTTGGTGTTTTTCAATCTTGAGATTGTTGTTGAATTTGTTGGTGTTTTTCAATGTTGAGGTTGTTGTTGAATTTGTTGGTGTTTTTCAATGGTGAGATTGTTGTTGTTTTTCAATGTTGAGGTTGTTGTTGAGTTTGTTGGTGTTTTTCAATGTTGAGGTGTTTGTTGAATTTGTTGGTGTTTTTAAATGTTGAGGTTGTTGTTGAATTTGTTGGTGTTTTTCAATGTTGAGGTTGTTGTTGTTTCTAAATGTTGAGGTTGTTGTTGAATTTGTTGGTGTTTTTTCAATTTTGAGGTTGTTGGTGTTTTTCAATGTTGAGGTTGATGTTGAATTTGATGGTGTTTTTCAATGTCGAGGTTGTTGTTGAATTTGTTGGTGTTTTTCAATGTTGAAGTTGTTGTTGAATTTGTTGGTGTTTTTCAATGTTGAGGTTGTTGTTGTTGTTCAATGTTGAGGTTGTTGTTGAATTTGTTGGTGTTTTTCAATGTTGAGATTGTTGTTGTTTTTCAATGTTGAGGTTGTTGTTGAATTTGTTGGTGTTTTTAAATGTTGAGGTTGTTGTTGAATTTGTTGGTGTTTTTCAATGTTGAGGTTGTTGATGTTTTTCAATGTTGAGGTTGTTGTTGAATTTGTTGGTGTTTTTCAATGTTGAGTTTGTTGTTGTTTTTCAATGTTGAGGTTGTTGAATTTGTTGGTGTTTTTCAATCTTGAGTTTGTTGTTGAATTTGTTGGTGTTTTTCAATGTTGAGGTTGTTGTTGAATTTGTTGGTGTTTTTCAATGTTGAGGTTGTTGTTGTTTTTCAATGTTGAGGTTGTTGTTGAGTTTGTTGGTGTTTTTCAATGTTGAGGTGGTTGTTGAATTTGTTGGTGTTTTTAAATGTTGAGGTTGTTGTTGAATTTGTTGGTGTTTTTCAATGTTGAGGTTGTTGTTGTTTCTAAATGTTGAGGTTGTTGTTGAATTTGTTGGTGTTTTTTCAATTTTGAGGTTGTTGGTGTTTTTCAATGTTGAGGTTGATGTTGAATTTGATGGTGTTTTTCAATGTCGAGGTTGTTGTTGAATTTGTTGGTGTTTTTCAATGTTGAAGTTGTTGTTGAATTTGTTGGTGTTTTTCAATGTTGAGGTTGTTGTTGTTGTTCAATGTTGACGTTGTTGTTGAATTTGTTGGTGTTTTTCAATGTTGAGATTGTTGTTTTTTTCAATGTTGAGGTTGTTGTTGAATTTGTTGGTGTTTTTAAATGTTGAGGTTGTTGTTCTTTTTCAATGTTGAGGTTGTTGTTGAATTTGTTGGTGCTTTTCAATGTTGAGGTTGTTGTTGTTTTTCAATGTTGAGGTTGTTGTAGAATTTGTTGGTGTTTTTCAATTTCGAGGATGTTGTTGAATTTGTTGGTGTTTTTCAATGTAGAAGTTGTTGTTGAATTTGTTGGTGTTTTTCAATGTTGAGGTTGTTGTTGTTTTTCAATGTTGAGGTTGTTGTTGAATTTGTTGGTGTTTTTCAATGTTGAGGTTGTTGTTGTTTTTCAATGCTGAGGTTGTTGTTGAATTTGTTGGTGTTTTTCAATGTTGAGGTTGTTGTTGAATTTCTTGGTGTTTTTCAATGTTGAGGTTGTTGTTGTTTTTCATTTTTGAGGTTGTTGTTGAATTTGTTGGTGTTTTTCAATGTTGAGGTTGTTGTTGTTTTTCAATGTTGAGGTTGTTGTTGAATTTGTTGGTGTTTTTCAATGTTGAGGTTGTTGTTGTTTTTCAATGTTGAGGTTGTTGAATTTGTTGGTGTTTTTCAATCTTGAGTTTGTTGTTGAATTTGTTGGTGTTTTTCAATGTAGAAGTTGTTGTTGAATTTGTTGGTGTTTTTCAATGTTGAGGTTGTTGTTGTTTTTCAATGTTGAGGTTGTTGTTGAATTTGTTGTTGTTTTTCAATGTTGAGGTTGTTGTTGTTTTTCAATGCTGAGGTTGTTGTTGAATTTGTTGGTGTTTTTCAATGTTGAGGTTGTTGTTGAATTTCTTGGTGTTTTTCAATGTTGAGGTTGTTGTTGTTTTTCAATTTTGAGGTTGTTGTTGAATTTGTTGGTGTTTTTCAATGTTGAGGTTGGTGTTGTTTTTCAATGTTGAGGTTGTTGTTGAATTTGTTGGTGTTTTTCAATGCTGAGTTTGTTGTTGTTTTTCAATGTTGAGGTTGTTGTTGAATTTGTTGGTGTTTTTCAATGTTGAGGTTGTTGTTGTTTTTCAATGTTGAGGTTGTTGTTGAATTTGTTGGTGTTTTTCAATGTTGAGGTTGTTGTTGTTTTTCAATGTTGAGGTTGTTGTTGAATTTGTTGCTGTTTTTCAATGTTGAGGTTATTGCTGAATTTTTTGGTGTTTTTCAATGATGAGGTTGTTATTGTTTTTCAATGTTGAGGTTGTTGAATTTGTTGGTGTTTTTCAATCTTGAGATTGTTGTTGAATTTGTTGGTGTTTTTCAATGTTGAGGTTGTTGTTGAATTTGTTGGTGTTTTTCAATGTTGAGATTGTTGTTGTTTTTCAATGTTGAGGTTGTTGTTGAGTTTGTTGGTGTTTTTCAATGTTGAGGTGGTTGTTGAATTTGTTGGTGTTTTTAAATGTTGTAGTTGTTGTTGAATTTGTTGGTGTTTTTCAATGTTGAGGTTGTTGTTGTTTCTAAATGTTGAGGTTGTTGTTGAATTTGTTGGTGTTTTTTCAATTTTGAGGTTGTTGGTGTTTTTCAATGTTGAGGTTGATGTTGAATTTGATGGTGTTTTTCAATGTCGAGGTTGTTGTTGAATTTGTTGGTGTTTTTCAATGTTGAAGTTGTTGTTGAATTTGTTGGTGTTTTTCAATGTTGAGGTTGTTGTTGTTGTTCAATGTTGAGGTTGTTGTTGAATTTGTTGGTGTTTTTCAATGTTGAGATTGTTGTTGTTTTTCAATGTTGAGGTTGTTGTTGAATTTGTTGGTGTTTTTAAATGTTGAGGTTGTTGTTGAATTTGTTGGTGTTTTTCAATGTTGAGGTTGTTGATGTTTTTCAATGTTGAGGTTGTTGTTGAATTTGTTGGTGTTTTTCAATGTTGAGTTTGTTGTTGTTTTTCAATGTTGAGGTTGTTGAATTTGTTGGTGTTTTTCAATCTTGAGTTTGTTGTTGAATTTGTTGGTGTTTTTCAATGTTGAGGTTGTTGTTGAATTTGTTGGTGTTTTTCAATGTTGAGGTTGTTGTTGTTTTTCAATGTTGAGGTTGTTGTTGAGTTTGTTGGTGTTTTTCAATGTTGAGGTGGTTGTTGAATTTGTTGGTGTTTTTAAATGTTGAGGTTGTTGTTGAATTTGTTGGTGTTTTTCAATGTTGAGGTTGTTGTTGTTTCTAAATGTTGAGGTTGTTGTTGAATTTGTTGGTGTTTTTTCAATTTTGAGGTTGTTGGTGTTTTTCAATGTTGAGGTTGATGTTGAATTTGATGGTGTTTTTCAATGTCGAGGTTGTTGTTGAATTTGTTGGTGTTTTTCAATGTTGAAGTTGTTGTTGAATTTGTTGGTGTTTTTCAATGTTGAGGTTGTTGTTGTTGTTCAATGTTGAGGTTGTTGTTGAATTTGTTGGTGTTTTTAAATGTTGAGATTGTTGTTTTTTTTCAATGTTGAGGTTGTTGTTGAATTTGTTGGTGTTTTTAAATGTTGAGGTTGTTGTTGTTTTTCAATGTTGAGGTTGTTGTTGAATTTGTTGGTGTTTTTCAATGTTGAGGTTGTTGTTGTTTTTTAATGTTGAGGTTCTTGTTGAATTTGTTGGTGTTTTTCAATTTCGAGGATGTTGTTGAATTTGTTGGTGTTTTTCAATGTTGAAGTTGTTGTTGAATTTGTTGGTGTTTTTCAATGTTGAGGTTGTTGTTGTTTTTCAATGTTGAGGTTGTTGTTGAATTTGTTGGTGTTTTTCAATGTTGAGGTTGTTGTTGTTTTTCAATGCTGAGGTTGTTGTTGAATTTGTTGGTGTTTTTCAATGTTGAGGTTGTTGTTGAATTTCTTGGTGTTTTTCAATGTTGAGGTTGTTGTTGTTTTTCAATGTTGAGGTTGTTGTTGAATTTGTTGGTGTTTTTCAATGTTGAGGTTGTTGTTGTTTTTCAATGTTGAGGTTGTTGTTGAATTTGTTCGTGCTTTTCAATGTTGAGGTTGTTGTTCAATTTGTTGGTGTTTTTCAATGTTGAGGTTGTTGTTGTTTTTCAATGTTGAGGTTGTTGTTGAATTTGTTGGTGTTTTTCAATGTTGAGTTTGTTGTTGTTTTTCAATGATGAGGTTGTTGTTCAATTTGTTGGTATTTTTCAATGTTGAGGTTGTTGTTGTTTTTCAATGTTGAGGTTGTTGTTGAATTTGTTGGTGTTTTTTCAATTTTGAGGTTGTTGGTGTTTTTCAATATTGAGGTTGATGTTGAATTTGATGGTGTTTTTCAATGTCGAGGTTGTTGTTGAATTTGTTGGTGTTTTTCAATGTTGAAGTTGTTGTTGAATTTGTTGGTGTTTTTCAATGTTGAGGTTGTTGTTGTTTTTCAATGTTGAGGTTGTTGTTGAATTTGTTGGTGTTTTTCAATGTTGAGATTGTTGTTGTTTTTCAATGTTGAGGTTGTTGTTGAATTTGTTGGTGTTTTCAAATGTTGAGGTTGTTGTTCAATTTGTTGGTGTTTTTCAATGTTGAGGTTGTTGTTGTTTTTCAATGTTGAGGTTGTTGTTGAATTTGTTGGTGCTTTTCAATGTTGAGGTTGTTGTTGTTTTTCAATGTTGAGGTTGTTGTAGAATTTGTTGGTGTTTTTCAATTTCGAGGATGTTGTTGAATTTGTTGGTGTTTTTCAATGTAGAAGTTGTTGTTGAATTTGATGGTGTTTTTCCATGTTGAGGTTGTTGTTTTTCAATTTTGAGGTTCTTGTCGAATTTGTTGGTGTTTTTCAATGTTGAGGTTGTTGTTGTTTTTCAATGCTGAGGTTGTTGTTGAATTTGTTGGTGTTTTTCAATGTTGAGGTAGTTGTTGAATTTGTTGGTGTTTTTCAATGTTGAGGTTGTTGTTGTTTTTCAATGTTGAGGTTGTTGAATTTGTTGGTGTTTTTCAATCTTGACTTTGTTGTTGAATTTGCTGGTGTTTTTCAATGTAGAAGTTGTGGTTGAATTTGTTGGTGTTTTTCAATGTTGAGGTTGTTGTTGTTTTTCAATGTTGAGGTTGTTGTTGAATTTGTTGTTGTTTTTCAATGTTGAGGTTGTTGTTGTTTTTCAATGCTGAGGTTGTTGTTGAATTTGTTGGTGTTTTTCAATGTTGAGGTTGTTGCTAATTTCTTGGTGTTTTTCAATGTTGAGGTTGTTGTTGTTTTTCAATTTTGAGGTTGTTGTTGAATTTGTTGGTGTTTTTCAATGTTGAGTTTGTTGTTGTTTTTCAATGTTGAGGTTGTTGTTGAATTTGTTGGTGTTTTTCAATGTTGAGGTTGTTGTTGTTTTTCAATGTTGAGGTTGTTGTTGAATTTGTTGGTGTTTTTCAATGTTGAGGTTGTTGTTGTTTTTCAATGTTGAGGTTGTTGTTGAATTTGTTGGTGTTTTTCAATGTTGAGGTTATTGCTGAATTTTTTGGTGTTTTTCAATGATGAGGTTGTTGTAGTTTTTCAATGTTGAGGTTGTTGAATTTGTTGGTGTTTTTCAATCTTGAGATTGTTGTTGAATTTGTTGGTGTTTTTCAATGTTGAGGTTGTTGTTGAATTTGTTGGTGTTTTTCAATGTTGAGATTGTTGTTGTTTTTCAATGTTGAGGTTGTTGTTGAGTTTGTTGGTGTTTTTCAATGTTGAGGTGGTTGTTGAATTTGTTGGTGTTTTTAAATGTTGAGGTTGTTGTTGAATTTGTTGGTGTTTTTCAATGTTGAGGTTGTTGTTGTTTCTAAATGTTGAGGTTGTTGTTGAATTTGTTGGTGTTTTTTCAATTTTGAGGTTGTTGGTGTTTTTCAATGTTGAGGTTGATGTTGAATTTGATGGTGTTTTTCAATGTCGAGGTTGTTGTTGAATTTGTTGGTGTTTTTCAATGTTGAGGTTGTTGTTGTTGTTCAATGTTGAGGTTGTTGTTGAATTTGTTGGTGTTTTTCAATGTTGAGATTGTTGTTGTTTTTCAATGTTGAGGTTGTTGTTGAATTTGTTGGTGTTTTTAAATGTTGAGGTTGTTGTTGAATTTGTTGGTGTTTTTCAATGTTGAGGTTGTTGTTGTTTTTCAATGTTGAGGTTGTTGTTGAATTTGTTGGTGTTTTTCAATGTTGAGGTTGTTGTTGTTTTTCAATGTTGAGGTTGTTGAATTTGTTGGTGTTTTTCAAACTTGAGTTTGTTGTTGAATTTGTTGGTGTTTTTCAATGTTGAGGTTGTTGTTGAATTTGTTGGTGTTTTTCAATGTTGAGGTTGTTGTTGTTTTTCAATATTGAGGTTGTTGTTGAGTTTGTTGGTGTTTTTCAATGTTGAGGTGGTTGTTGAATTTGTTGGTGTTTTTAAATGTTGAGGTTGTTGTTGAATTTGTTGGTGTTTTTCAATGTTGAGGTTGTTGTTGTTTCTAAATGTTGAGGTTGTTGTTGAATTTGTTGGTGTTTTTTCAATTTTGAGGTTGTTGGTGTTTTTCAATGTTGAGGTTGATGTTGAATTTGATGGTGTTTTTCAATGTCTAGGTTGTTGTTGAATTTGTTGGTGTTTTTCAATGTTGAAGTTGTTGTTGATATTCTTGGTGTTTTTCAATGTTGAGGTTGTTGTTGTTGTTCAATGTTGAGGTTGTTGTTGAATTTGTTGGTGTTTTTCAATGTTGAGATTGTTGTTTTTTTTCAATGTTGAGGTTGTTGTTGAATTTGTTGGTGTTTTTAAATGTTGAGGTTGTTGTTGAATTTGTTGGTGTTTTTCAATGTTGAGGTTGTTGTTGTTTTTCAATGTTGAGGTTGTTGTTGAATTTGTTGGTGTTTTTCAATGTTGAGGTTGTTGTTGTTTTTTAATGTTGAGGTTCTTGTTGAATTTGTTGGTGTTTTTCAATTTCGAGGATGTTGTTGAATTTGTTGGTGTTTTTCAATGTTGAAGTTGTTGTTGAATTTGTTGGTGTTTTTCAATGTTGAGGTTGTTGTTGTTTTTCAATGTTGAGGTTGTTGTTGAATTTGTTGGTGTTTTTCAATTTTGAGGTTGTTGTTGTTTTTCAATGCTGAGGTTGTTGTTGAATTTGTTGGTGTTTTTCAATGTTGAGGTTGTTGTTGAATTTCTTAGTGATTTTCAATGTTGAGGTTGTTGTTGTTTTTCAATGTTGAGGTTGTTGTTGAATTTGTTGGTGTGTTTCAATGTTGAGGTTGTTGTTGTTTTTCAATGTTGAGGTTGTTGTTGAATTTGTTCGTGCTTTTCAATGTTGAGGTTGTTGTTCAATTTGTTGGTGTTTTTCAATGTTGAGGTTGTTGTTGTTTTTCAATGTTGAGGTTGTTGTTGAATTTGTTGGTGTTTTTCAATGTTGAGTTTGTTGTTGTTTTTCAATGATGAGGTTGTTGTTCAATTTGTTGGTATTTTTCAATGTTGAGGTTGTTGTTGTTTTTCAATGTTGAGGTTGTTGTTGAATTTGTTGGTGTTTTTTCAATTTTGAGGTTGTTGGTGTTTTTCAATATTGAGGTTGATGTTGAATTTGATGGTGTTTTTCAATGTCGAGGTTGTTGTTGAATTTGTTGGTGTTTTTCAATGTTGAAGTTGTTGTTGAATTTGTTGGTGTTTTTCAATGTTGAGGTTGTTGTTGTTTTTCAATGTTGAGGTTGTTGTTGAATTTGTTGGTGTTTTTCAATGTTGAGATTGTTGTTGTTTTTCAATGTTGAGGTTGTTGAATTTGTTGGTGTTTTCAAATGTTGAGGTTGTTGTTCAATTTGTTGGTGTTTTTCAATGTTGAGGTTGTTGTTGTTTTTCAATGTTGAGGTTGTTGTTGAATTTGTTGGTGCTTTTCAATGTTGAGGTTGTTGTTGTTTTTCAATGTTGAGGTTGTTGTTGAATTTGTTGGTGTTTTTCAATGTTGAGGTTGTTGTTGTTTTTCAATGCTGAGGTTGTTGTTGAATTTGTTGGTGTTTTTCAATGTTGAGGTTGTTGTTGAATTTCTTGGTGTTTTTCAATGTTGAGGTTGTTGTTGTTTTTCAATTTTGAGGTTGTTGTTGAATTTGTTGGTGTTTTTCAATGTTGAGGTTGTTGTTGTTTTTCAATGTTGAGGTTGTTGTTGAATTTGTTGGTGTTTTTCAATGTTGAGTTTGTTGTTGTTTTTCAATGTTGAGGTTGTTGTTGAATTTGTTGGTGTTTTTCAATGTTGAGGTTGTTGTTGTTTTTCAATGTTGAGGTTGTTGTTGAATTTGTTGGTGTTTTTCAATGTTGAGGTTGTTGTTGTTTTTCAATGTTGAGGTTGTTGTTGAATTTGTTGGTGTTTTTCAATGTTGAGATTATTGCTGAATTTTTTGGTGTTTTTCAATGATGTGGTTGTTGTTGTTTTTCAATGTTGAGGTTGTTGAATTTGTTGGTGTTTTTCAATCTTGAGATTGTTGTTGAATTTGTTGTGTTTTTCAATGTTGAGATTGTTGTTGTTTTTCAATGTTGAGGTTGTTGTTGAGTTTGTTGGTGTTTTTCAATGTTGAGGTGGTTGTTGAATTTGTTGGTGTTTTTAAATGTTGAGGTTGTTGTTGAATTTGTTGGTGTTTTTCAATGTTGAGGTTGTTGTTGTTTCTAAATGTTGAGGTTGTTGTTGAATTTGTTGGTGTTTTTTCAATTTTGAGGTTGTTGGTGTTTTTCAATGTTGAGGTTGATGTTGAATTTGATCGTGTTTTTCAATGTCGAGGTTGTTGTTGAATTTGTTGGTGTTTTTCAATGTTGAAGTTGTTGTTGAATTTGTTGGTGTTTTTCTATGTTGAGGTTGTTGTTGAATTTGTTGGTGTTTTTCAATGTTGAGATTGTTGTTGTTTTTCAATGTTGAGGTTGTTGTTGAATTTGTTGGTGTTTTTAAATGTTGAGGTTGTTGTTGAATTTGTTGGTGTTTTTCAGTGTTGAGGTTGTTGTTGTTTTTCAATGTTGAGGTTGTTGTTGAATTTGTTGGTGTTTTTCAATGTTGAGGTTGTTGTTGTTTTACAATGTTGAGGTTGTTGAATTTGTTGGTGTTTTTCAATCTTGAGTTTGTTGTTGAATTTGTTGGTGTTTTTCAATGTTGAGGTTGTTGTTGAATTTGTTGGTGTTTTTCAATGTTGAGGTTGTTGTTCTTTTTCAATGTTGAGGTTGTTGTTGAGTTTGTTGGTGTTTTTCAATGTTGAGGTGGTTGTTGAATTTGTTGGTGTTTTTAAATGTTGAGGTTGTTGTTGAATTTGTTGGTGTTTTTCAATGTTGAGGTTGTTGTTGTTTCTAAATGTTGAGGTTGTTGTTGAATTTGTTGGTGTTTTTTCAATTTTGAGGTTGTTGGTGTTTTTCAATGTTGAGGTTGATGTTGAATTTGATGGTGTTTTTCAATGTCGAAGTTGTTGTTGAATTTGTTGGTGTTTTTCAATGTTGAAGTTGTTGTTGAATTTGTTGGTGTTTTTCAATGTTGAGGTTGTTGTTGTAGTTCAATGTTGAGGTTGTTGTTGAATTTGTTGGTGTTTTTAAATGTTGAGGTTGTTTTTGAATTTGTTGGTGTTTTTCAATGTTGAGTTTGTTGTTGAATTTGTTGGTGTTTTTCAATGTTGAGGTTGTTGTTGTTTTTCAATGTTGAGGTTGTTGTTGAATTTGTTGGTGTTTTTCAATGTTGAGGTTGTTGTTGTTTTTTAATGTTGAGGTTCTTGTTGAATTTGTTGGTGTTTTTCAATTTCGAGGATGTTGTTGAATTTGTTGGTGTTTTTCAATGTTGAAGTTGTTGTTGAATTTGTTAGTGTTTTTCAATGTTGAGGTTGTTGTTGTTTTTCAATGTTGAGGTTGTTGTTGAATTTGTTGGTGTTTTTCAATTTTGAGGTTGTTGTTGTTTTTCAGTGCTGAGGTTGTTGTTGAATTTGTTCGTGTTTTTCAATGTTGAGGTTGTTGTTCAATTTGTTGGTGTTTTTCAATGTTGAGGTTGTTGTTCTTTTTCAATGTTGAGGTTGTTGTTGAATTTGTTGGTGTTTTTCAATGTTTAGTTAGTTGTTGTTTTTCAATGATGAGGTTGTTGTTCAATTTGTTGGTGTTTTTCAATGTTGAGGTTGTTGTTGTTTTTCAATTTTGAGGTTGTTGTTGAATTTGTTGGTATTTTTCAATGTTGAGGTTGTTGTTGTTTTTCAATGTTGAGGTTGTTGTTGAGTTTGTTGGTGTATTTCAATGTTGAGGTGGTTGTTGAATTTGTTGGTGTTTTGAAATGTTGAGGTTGTTGTTGAATTTGTTGGTGTTTTTCAATGATGAGGTTGTTGTTGTTTTTAAATTTTGAGGTTGTTGTTGAATTTGTTGGTGTTTTTTCAATTTTGAGGTTGTTGGTGTTTTTCAATGTTGAGGTTGATGTTGAATTTGATGGTGTTTTTCAATGTCGAGGTTGTTGTTGAATTTGTTGGTGTTTTTCAATGTTGAAGTTGTTGTTGAATTTGTTGGTGTTTTTCAATGTTGAGGTTGTTGTTGTTTTTCAATGTTGAGGTTGTTGTTGAATTTGTTGGTGTTTTTCAATGTTGAGATTGTTGTTGTTTTTCAATGTTGAGGTTGTTGTTGAATATGTTGGTGTTTTTAAATGTTGAGGTTGTTGTTGAATTTGTTGGTGTTTTTCAATGTGAGGTTGTTGTTGTTTTTCAATGCTGAGGTTGTTGTTGAATTTGTTGGTGTTTTTCAATGTTGAGGTTGTTGTTTTTCAATGAGAGATTGTTGTTGAATTTGTTGGTGTTTTTCAATTTCGAGGATGTTGTTGAATTTGTTGGTGTTTTTCAATGTTGAAGTTGTTGTTGAATTTGTTGGTGTTTTTCAATGTTGAGGTTGTTGTTGTTTTTCAATGTTGAGGTTGTTGTTGAATTTGTTGGTGTTTTTCAATGTTGAGGTTGTTGTTGTTTTTCAATGCTGAGGTTGTTGTTGAATTTGTTGGTGTTTTTCAATGTTGAGGTTGTTGTTGAATTTCTTGGTGTTTTTCAATGTTGAGGTTGTTGTTGTTTTTCAATGTTGAGGTTGTTGTTGAATTTGTTGGTGTTTTTCAATGTTGAGGTTGTTGTTGTTTTTCAATGCTGAGGTTGTTGTTGAATTTGTTGGTGTTTTTCAATGTTGAGGTTGTGGTTCAATTTGCTGGTGTTTTTCAATGTTGAGGTTGTTGTTGTTTTTCAATGTTGAGGTTGTTGTTGAATTTGTTGGTGTTTTTCAATGTTGAGTTTGTTGTTGTTTTTCAATGATGAGGTTGTTGTTGAATTTGTTGGTGTTTTTCAATGTTGAGGTTGTTGTTGTTTTTCAATGTTGAGGTTGTTGTTGAATTTGTTGGTGTTTTTCAATGTTGAGGTTGTTGTTGTTTTTCAATGTTGAGGTTGTTGTTGAATTTGTTGGTGCTTTTCAATGTTGAGGTTGTTGTTGAATTTGTTGGTGTTTTTCAATGTTGAGGTTGTTGTTGTTTTTCAATGTTGAGGTTGTTGTTTAGTTTGTTGGTGTTTTTCAATGTTGAGGTTGTTGTTGAATTTGTTGGTGTTTTTCAATGTTGTGGTTGTTGTTGAATTTGTTGGTGTTTTTCAATGTTGAGGTTGTTGTTGTTTTTCAATGTTGAGGTTGTTGTTGAATTTTTTGGTGTTTTTCAATTTTGAGGTTGTTGGTGTTTTTCAATGTTGAGGTTGTTGTTGAATTTGTTGGTGTTTTTCCATGATGAGGTTGTTGTTGTTTTTCAAAGTTGAGGTTGTTGTTGAATTTGTTGGTGTTTTTCAATGTCGAGGTTGTTGTTGTATTTGTTGGTGTTTTTCAATGTTGAATTTTTTGTTGAATTTGTTGGTGTTTTTCACTGTTGAGGTTTTTTTTCAATGTTGAGGTTGTTGTTGAATTTGTTGGTGTTTTTCAATGTTGAGGTTGTTGTTGAATTTGTTGGCGTTTTTAAATGTTGAGGTTGCTGTTGAATTTGTTGGTGTTTTCAATGTTGAGGTTTTTGTTGAATTTGTTGGTGTTTTTCAATGTTGAGGTTGTTGTTGTTTTTCAATGTTGAGGTTGTTGTTGAATTTCTTGGTGTTTTTCAATGTTGAGATTGTTGTTTTTCAATGTTGAGGTTGTTGTTGAATTTGTTGGTGTTTTTAAATGTTGAGGTTGTTGTTGAATTTGTTGGTGTTTTTCAATTTTGAGGTTGTTGTTTTTTTTCAATGTTGAGGTTGTTGTTGAATTTCTTGGTGTTTTTCAATGTTGAGGTTGTTGTTGTTTTTCAATGTTGAGGTTGTTGTTGAATTTGTTGGTGTTTTTCAATTTCGAGGTTGTTGTTGAATTTGTTGGTGTTTTTCAATGTTGAAGTTGTTGTTGAATTTGTTGGTGTGTTTCAATGTTGAGGCTGTTGTTGTTTTTCAATGTTGAGGTTGTTGTTGAATTTGTTGGTGTTTTTCAATGTTGAGTATGTTGTTGTTTTTCAATGCTGAAGTTGTTGTTGAATTTGTTGGTGTTTTTCAATGTTGAGGTTGTTGTTGAATTTGTTGGTGTTTTTCAATGTTGAGGTTGTTGTTGTTTTTCAATGTTGAGGTTGTTGTTGAATTTGTTGGTGTTTTTCAATGTTGAGGTTGTTGTTGAATTTGTTGGTGTTTTTCAATTTTGAGGTTGGTGGTGTTTTTCAATGTTGAGGTTATTGTTGAATTTGTTGGTGTACTTCAATGTTGAGGTTGTTGTTGTTTTTCAATGTTGAGGTTGTTGTTGAATTTGTTGCTGTTTTTCAATGTTGAGGTTGTTGTTGAATTTGTTGGTGTTTTTCAATGTTGAGGTTGTTGTTTTTCAATATTGAGGTTGTTGTTGAATTTGTTTGTGTTTTTCAATTTTGAGTTTGTTGTTGAATTTGTTGGTGTTTTTCAATGTTGAGGTTGTTGCTGTTTTTCAATGTTGAGGTTGTTGTTGAATTTGTTGGTGTTTTTCAATTTTGAGGTTGTTTTTGTTTTTCAATGTTGTGGTTGTTGCTGAATTTGTTGGTGTTCCTCCATCTTGAGATTCTTGTTGTTTTTCAATGTTGAGGTTGTTGTTAAATTTGTTGGTGTTTTTCAATGTTGAGGTTGTTGTTGAATTTGTTGGTGTTTTTCAATGTTGAGGTTGTTGTTCTTTTTCAATGTTGAGGTTGTTGTTGAATTTGTTGGTGTTTTTCAATGTTGAGGTTGTTGTTGAATTTGTTGGTTTTTTTCAATGTTGAGGTTGTTGTTGTTTTTCAATATTGAGGTTGTTGTTGAATTTGTTGGTGTTTTTCAATGTTGAGGTTGGTGTTGTATTTGTTGGTATTTTTCAATGTTGAGGTTGTTGTTGTTTTTCACTGTTGAGCTTGTTGTTGAATTTGTTGGCTTTTTTCAATGTTGAGGTTGTTGTTGAATTTGTTGGTGTTTTTCAATGTTGAGGTTGTTGTTGTTTTTCAATGTTGAGGTTGTTGTTGAATTTGTTGGTGTTTTTCAATGATGAGTTTGTTGTTGAATTTGTTGGTGTTTTTCAATGTTGAGGTTGTTGTTGAATTTGTTGGTGTTTTTCAATGTTGAGTTTGTTGTTGTTTTTCAATGTTGAGGTTGTTGTTGAATTTGTTGGTGTTTTTCAATGTTGAGGTTGTTGTTGTTTTTCAATGTTTAGGTTGTTGTTGAATTTGTTGGTGTTTTTCAATGTTGAGGTTGTTGGTGTTTTTCAATGTTGAGGTTGTTGTTGAATTTGTTGGTGTTTTTCAATGTTGAGATCGTTGTTGTTTTTCAATGTTGAGGTTGTTGTTGAGTTTGTTGGTGTTTTCAATGTTGAGGTTGTTGTTGAATTTGTTGGTGTTTTTCAATGTTGAGGTTGTTGTTGAATTTGTTGGTGTTTTTCAATGTTGAGGTTGTTGTTGTTTTTCAATGTTGAGGTTGTTGTTGAATTTGTTGGTGTTTTTCAATGTTGAGGTTGTTGTTGTTTTTCAATGTTGAGGTTGTTGTTGAATTTGTTGGTGCTTTTCAATGTTGAGGTTGTTGTTGAATTTGTTGGTGTTTTTCAATGTTGAGGTTGTTGTTGTTTTTCAATGTTGAGGTTGTTGTTTAGTTTGTTGGTGTTTTTCAATGTTGAGGTTGTTGTTGAATTTGTTGGTGTTTTTCAATGTTGAGGTTGTTGTTGAATTTGTTGGTGTTTTTCAATGTTGAGGTTGTTGTTGTTTTTCAATGTTGAGGTTGTTGTTGAATTTTCTGGTGTTTTTCAATTTTGAGGTTGTTGGTGTTTTTCAATGTTGAGGTTGTTGTTGAATTTGTTGGTGTTCTTCCATGATGAGGTTGTTGTTGTTTTTCAAAGTTGAGGTTGTTGTTGAATTTGTTGGTGTTTTTCAATGTCGAGGTTGTTGTTGTATTTGTTGGTGTTTTTCAATGTTGAATTTTTTGTTGAATTTGTTGGTGTTTTTCACTGTTGAGGTTGTTTTTCAATGTTGAGGTTGTTGTTGAATTTGTTGGTGTTTTTCAATGTTGAGGTTGTTGTTGAATTTGTTGGCGTTTTTAAATGTTGAGGTTGCTGTTGAATTTGTTGGTGTTTTCAATGTTGAGGTTTTTGTTGAATTTGTTGGTGTTTTTCAATGTTGAGGTTGTTGTTGTTTTTCAACGTTGAGGTTGTTGTTGAATTTCATGGTCTTTTTCAATGTCGAGGTTGTTGTTGAATTTGTTGGTGTTTTTCAATGTTGAAGTTGTTGTTGAATTTGTTGGTGTTTTTCAATGTTGAGATTGTTGTTGTTTTTCAATGTTGAGGTTGTTGTTGTTTTTCAATGTTGAGGTTGTTGTTGAATTTGTGGGTGTTTTTCAATGTTGAGATTGTTGTTTTTCAATGTTGAGGTTGTTGTTGAATTTGTTGGTGTTTTTAAATGTTGAGGTTGTTGTTGAATTTGTTGGTGTTTTTCAATTTTGAGGTTGTTGTTTTTTTTCAATGTTGAGGTTGTTGTTGAATTTCTTGGTGTTTTTCAATGTTGAGGTTGTTGTTGTTTTTCAATGTTGAGGTTGTTGTTGAATTTGTTGGTGTTTTTCAATTTCGAGGTTGTTGTTGAATTTGTTGGTGTTTTTCAATGTTGAAGTTGTTGTTGAATTTGTTGGTGTGTTTCAATGTTGAGGCTGTTGTTGTTTTTCAATGTTGAGGTTGTTGTTGAATTTGTTGGTGTTTTTCAATGTTGAGTTTGTTGTTGTTTTTCAATGCTGAAGTTGTTGTTGAATTTGTTGGTGTTTTTCAATGTTGAGGTTGTTGTTGAATTTGTTGGTGTTTTTCAATGTTGAGGTTGTTGGTGTTTTTCAATGTTGAGGTTGTTGTTGAATTTGTTGGTGCTTTTCAATGTTGAGGTTGTTGTTGAATTTGTTGGTGTTTTTCAATTTTGAGGTTGGTGGTGTTTTTCAATGTTGAGGTTATTGTTGAATTTGTTGGTGTACTTCAATGTTGAGGTTGTTGTTGTTTTTCAATGTTGAGGTTGTTGTTGAATTTGTTGTTGTTTTTCAATGTTGAGGTTGTTGTTGAATTTGTTGGTGTTTTTCAATGTTGAGGTTGTTGTTTTTCAATATTGAGGTTGTTGTTGAATTTGTTTGTGTTTTTCAATTTTGAGTTTGTTGTTGAATTTGTTGGTGTTTTTCAATGTTGAGGTTGTTGCTGTTTTTCAATGTTGAGGTTGTTGTTGAATTTGTTGGTGTTTTTCAATTTTGAGGTTGTTTTTGTTTTTCAATGTTGTGGTTGTTGCTGAATTTGTTGGTGTTCCTCCATCTTGAGGTTCTTGTTGTTTTTCAATGTTGAGGTTGTTGTTAAATTTGTTGGTGTTTTTCAATGTTGAGGTTGTTGTTGAATTTGTTGGTGTTTTTCAATGTGGAGGTTGTTGTTCTTTTTCAATGTTGAGGTTGTTGTTGAATTTGTTGGTGTTTTTCAATGTTGAGGTTGGTGTTGTATTTGTTGGTATTTTTCAATGTTGAGGTTGTTGTTGTTTTTCACTGTTGAGCTTGTTGTTGAATTTGTTGGCTTTTTTCAATGTTGAGGTTGTTGTTGAATTTGTTGGTGTTTTTCAATGTTGAGGTTGTTGTTGTTTTTCAATGTTGAGGTTGTTGTTGAATTTGTTGGTGTTTTTCAATGTTGAGTTTGTTGTTGAATTTGTTGGTGTTTTTCAATGTTGAGTTTGTTGTTGTTTTTCAATTTTGAGGTTGTTGTTGAATTTGTTGGTGTTTTTCAATGTTGAGGTTGTTGTTGTTTTTCAATGTTTAGGTTGTTGTTGAATTTGTTGGTGTTTTTCAATGTTGAGGTTGTTGGTGTTTTTCAATGTTGAGGTTGTTGTTGAATTTGTTGGTGTTTTTCAATGTTGAGATTGTTGTTGTTTTTCAATGTTGAGGTTGTTGTTGAGTTTGTTGGTGTTTTCAATGTTGAGGTTGTTGTTGAATTTGTTGGTGTTTTTCAATGTTGAGGTTGTTGTTGAATTTGTTGGTGTTTTTCAATGTTGAGGTTGTTGTTGTTTTTAAATGTTGGGGTTGTTGTTGAATTTGTTGGTGTTTTTCAATTTTGAGGATGTTGTTGTTTTTCAATGTTGAGGTTCTTTTTGAATTTGTTGGTGTTTTTCCATGATGAGGTTTTTGTTGTTTTTCAAAGTTGAGGTTGTTGTTGAATTTGTTGGTGTTTTTTTCAATTTTGAGGTTGTTGGTGCTTTTCAATGTTGAGGTTGATGTTGAATTTGATGGTGTTTTTCAATGTCGAGGTTGTTGTTGAATTTGTTGGTGTTTTTCAATGTTGAAGTTGTTGTTGAGTTTGCTGGTGTTTTTCAATGTTGAGGTTGTTGTTGTTTTTCAATGTTGAGGTTGTTGTTGAATTTGTTGCTGTTTTTCAATGTTGAGATTGTTGTTGTTTTTCAATGTTGAGGTTGTTGTTGAATTTGTTGGTGTTTTTAAATATTGAAGTTAATGTTGAATTTGTTGTTGTTTTTCAATGTTGAGGTTGTTGTTGTTTTTCAATGTTGAGGTTGTTGTTGAATATGTTGGTGTTTTTCAATGTTGAGGTGGTTGTTGTTTTTCAATGTTGAGGTTGTTGTTGAATTTGTTGGTGTTTTTCAATGTTGAGGTTGTTGTTGAATTTGTTGGTGTTTTTCAATGTTGAGGTTGTTGTTGAATTTGTTGGTGTTTTTCAATTTTGAGGATGTTGTTGTTTTTCAATGTTGAGGTTGTTGTTGAATTTGCTGGTGTTTTTCGATGATGAGGTTGTTGTTGTTTTTCAAAGTTGAGGTTGTTGTTGAATTTGTTGGTGTTTTTTCAATTTTGAGGTTGTTGGTGTTTTTCAATGTTGAGGTTGATGTTGAATTTGATGGTGTTTTTCAATGTCGAGGTTGTTGTTGAATTTGTTGGTGTTTTTCAATGTTGAAGTTGTTGTTGAATTTGTTGGTGTTTTTCAATGTTGAGGTTGTTGTTGTTTTTCAATGTTGAGGTTGTTGTTGAATTTGTTGGTGTTTTTCAATGTTGAGATTGTTGTTGTTTTTCAATGATGAGGTTGTTGTTGTATTTGTTGGTGTTTTTAAATATTGAGGTTGTTGTTGAATTTGTTGGTGTTTTTCAATGTTGAGGTTGTTGTTTTTCAATGTTGAGGTTGTTGTTGAATTTGTTGGTGTTTTTCAATGTTGAGGTTGTTGTTGTTTTTCAATGTTGAGGTTGTTGTTGAATTTGTTGGTGTTTTTCAATTTCGAGGTTGTTGTTGAATTTGTTGGTGTTTTTCAATGTTGAAGTTGTTGTTGAATTTGTTGGTGTTTTTCAATGTTGAGGTTGTTGTTGTTTTTCAATGTTGAGGTTGTTGTTGAATTTGTTGGTGTTTTTTCAATTTTGAGGTTGTTGGTGCTTTTCAATGTTGAGGTTGATGTTGAATTTGATGGTGTTTTTCAATGTCGAGGTTGTTGTTGTTTTTCAATGTTGAGGTTGTTGTTGAATTTGTTGGTGTTTTTCAATGTTGAGATTGTTGTTGTTTTTCAATGTTGAGGTTGTTGTTGAATTTGTTGATGTTTTTAAATATTGAGGTTGTTGTTGAATTTGTTGGTGTTTTTCAATGTTGAGGTTGCTGTTGTTTTTCAATGTTGAGGTTGTTGTTGAATTTGTTGGTGTTTTTCAATGTTGAGGTGGTTGTTGTTTTTCAATGTTGAGGTTGTTGTTGAATTTGTTGGTGGTTTTCAATTTCGAGGTTGTTGTTGAATTTGTTGGTGTTTTTCAATGTTGAGGTTGTTGTTGAATTTGTTGGTGTTTTTCAATGTTGAGGTTGTTGTTGTTTTTCAATGTTGAGGTTGTTGTTGTGTTTGTTGGTGTTTTTCAATGTTGAGGTTGTTGTTGAATTTGTTGGTGTTTTTCAATGTTGAGGTTGTTGTTGAATTTGTTGGTGTTTTTCAATTTTGAGGATGTTGTTGTCTTTCAATGTTGAGGTTGTTGTTGAATTTGTTGGTCTTTTTCGATGATGAGGTTGTTGTTGTTTTTCAAAGTTGAGGTTGTTGTTGAATTTGTTGGTGTTTTTTCAATTTTGAGGTTGTTGGTGTTTTTCAATGTTGAGGTTGATGTTGAATTTGATGGTGTTTTTCAATGTCGAGGTTGTTGTTGAATTTGTTGGTGTTTTTCAATGTTGAAGTTGTTGTTGAATTTGTTGGTGTTTTTCAATGTTGAGGTTGTTGTTGTTTTTCAATGTTGAGGTTGTTGTTGAATTTGTTGGTGTTTTTCAATGTTGAGATTGTTGTTGTTTTTCAATGTTGAGGTTGTTGTTGTATTTGTTGGTGTTTTTAAATATTGAGGTTGTTGTTGAATTTGTTGGTGTTTTGCAATGTTGAGGTTGTTGTTGTTTTTCAATGTTGAGGTTGTTGTTGAGTTTGTTGGTGTTTTTCAATGTTGAGGTTGTTGTTGTTTTTCAATGTTGAGGTTGTTGTTGAATTTGTTGGCGTTTTTCAATTTCGAGGTTGTTGTTGAATTTGTTGGTGTTTTTCAATGTTGAAGTTGTTGTTGAATTTGTTGGTGTTTTTCAATGTTGAGGTTGTTGTTGTTTTTCAATGTTGAGGTTGTTGTTGAATTTGTTGGTGTTTTTCAATGTTGAGGTTGTTGTTGTTTTTCAATGCTGAGGTTGTTGTTGAATTTGTTGGTGTTTTTCAATGTTGAGGTTGTTGTTGAATTTGTTGTTGTTTTTCAATGTTGAGGTTGTTGTTGAATTTGTTGGTGTTTTTCAATGTTGAGTTTGTTGTTGTTTTTCAATGTTGAGGTTGTTGTTGAATTTTTTTGGTGTTTTTCAATGTTGAGGTTGTTGTTGTTTTTCAATGTTGAGGTTGTTGTTGAATTTGTTGGTATTTTTCAATGTTAAGGATGTTGTTGTTTTTCAATGTTGAGGTTGTTGTTGAATTTGTTGGTGTTTTTCAATGTTGAGGTTGTTGTTGAATTGGTTGGTGTTTTTCAATGATGAGGTTGTTGTTGTTTTTCAATGTTGAGGTTGTTGAATTTGTTGGTGTTTTTCAATCTTGAGTTTGTTGTTGAATTTGATGGTGTTTTTCAATGTTGAGGTTGTTGTTGAATTTGTTGGTGTTTTTCAATGTTGAAGTTGTTGTTGAATTTGTTGGTGTTTTTCAATGTTGAGGTTGTTGTTGTTTTTCAATGTTAAGGATGTTGTTGAATTTGTTGGTGTTTTTCAATGTTGAGGTTGTTGTTGTTTTTCAATGCTGAGGTTGTTGTTGAATTTGTTGGTGTTTTTCAATGTTGAGGTTGTTGTTGAATTTGTTGTTGTTTTTCAATGTTGAGGTTGTTGTTGAATTTGTTGGTGTTTTTCAATGTTGAGTTTGTTGTTGTTTTTCAATTTTGAGGTTGTTGTTGAATTTGTTGGTGTTTTTCAATGTTGAGGTTGTTGTTGTTTTTCAATGTTGAGGTTGTTGTTGAATTTGTTGGTATTTTTCAATGTTGAGGTTGTTGTTGTTTTTCAATGTTGAGGTTGATGTTGAATTTGTTGATGTTTTTCAATGTTGAGGTTGTTGTTGAATTTGTTGGTGTTTTTCAATGATGAGGTTGTTGTTGTTTTTCAATGTTGAGGTTGTTGTTGAATTTGTTGGTGTTTTTTCAATTTTGAGGTTGTTGGTGTTTTTCAATGTTGAGGTTGATGTTGAATTTGATGGTGTTTTTCAATGTCGAGGTTGTTGTTGAATTTGTTGGTGTTTTTCAATGTTGAAGTTGTTGTTGAATTTGTTGGTGTTTTTCAATGTTGAGGTTGTTGTTGTTTTTCAATGTTGAGGTTGTTGTTGAATTTGTTGGTGTTTTTCAATGTTGAGATTGTTGTTGTTTTTCAATGTTGAGGTTGTTGTTGTATTTGTTGGTGTTTTTAAATATTGAGGTTGTTGTTGAATTTGTTGGTGTTTTGCAATGTTGAGGTTGTTGTTGTTTTTCAATGTTGAGGTTGTTGTTGAGTTTGTTGGTGTTTTTCAATGTTGAGGTTGTTGTTGTTTTTCAATGTTGAGGTTGTTGTTGAATTTGTTGGCGTTTTTCAATTTCGAGGTTGTTGTTGAATTTGTTGGTGTTTTTCAATGTTGAAGTTGTTGTTGAATTTGTTGGTGTTTTTCAATGTTGAGGTTGTTGTTGTTTTTCAATGTTGAGGTTGTTGTTGAATTTGTTGGTGTTTTTCAATGTTGAGGTTGTTGTTGTTTTTCAATGCTGAGGTTGTTGTTGAATTTGTTGGTGTTTTTCAATGTTGAGGTTGTTGTTGAATTTGTTGTTGTTTTTCAATGTTGAGGTTGTTGTTGAATTTGTTGGTGTTTTTCAATGTTGAGTTTGTTGTTGTTTTTCAATGTTGAGGTTGTTGTTGAATTTTTTTGGTGTTTTTCAATGTTGAGGTTGTTGTTGTTTTTCAATGTTGAGGTTGTTGTTGAATTTGTTGGTATTTTTCAATGTTAAGGATGTTGTTGTTTTTCAATGTTGAGGTTGTTGTTGAATTTGTTGGTGTTTTTCAATGTTGAGGTTGTTGTTGAATTGGTTGGTGTTTTTCAATGATGAGGTTGTTGTTGTTTTTCAATGTTGAGGTTGTTGAATTTGTTGGTGTTTTTCAATCTTGAGTTTGTTGTTGAATTTGATGGTGTTTTTCAATGTTGAGGTTGTTGTTGAATTTGTTGGTGTTTTTCAATGTTGAAGTTGTTGTTGAATTTGTTGGTGTTTTTCAATGTTGAGGTTGTTGTTGTTTTTCAATGTTAAGGATGTTGTTGAATTTGTTGGTGTTTTTCAATGTTGAGGTTGTTGTTGTTTTTCAATGCTGAGGTTGTTGTTGAATTTGTTGGTGTTTTTCAATGTTGAGGTTGTTGTTGAATTTGTTGTTGTTTTTCAATGTTGAGGTTGTTGTTGAATTTGTTGGTGTTTTTCAATGTTGAGTTTGTTGTTGTTTTTCAATTTTGAGGTTGTTGTTGAATTTGTTGGTGTTTTTCAATGTTGAGGTTGTTGTTGTTTTTCAATGTTGAGGTTGTTGTTGAATTTGTTGGTATTTTTCAATGTTGAGGTTGTTGTTGTTTTTCAATGTTGAGGTTGATGTTGAATTTGTTGATGTTTTTCAATGTTGAGGTTGTTGTTGAATTTGTTGGTGTTTTTCAATGATGAGGTTGTTGTTGTTTTTCAATGTTGAGGTTGTTGAATTTGTTGGTGTTTTTCAATCTTGAGTTTGTTGTTGAATTTGATGGTGTTTTTCAATGTTGAGGTTGTTGTTGAATTTGTTGGTGTTTTTCAATGTTGAGGTTGTTGTTGTTTTTCAATGTTGAGGTTGTTGTTGAGTTGGTTGGTGTTTTTCAATCTTGAGGTCGTTGTTGAATTTGTTGTTGTTTTTCAATGTTGAGGTTGTTGTTGAGTTTGTTGGTGTTTTTCAATGTTGAGGTTGTTGTTGTTTTTAAATGTTGAGGTTGTTGTTGAATTTGTTGGTGTTTTTTCAATTTTGAGGTTGTTGGTATTTTTCAATGCTGAGGTTGATTTTGAAGTTGATGGTGTTTTTCAATGTCGAGGTTGTTGTTGAATTTGTTGGTGTTTTTCAATGTTGAAGTTGTTGTTGAATTTGTTGGTGTTTTTCAATGTTGAGGTTGTTGTTGTTTTTCAATGTTGAGGTTGTTGTTGAATTTGTTGGTGTTTTTCAATGTTGAGATTGTTGTTGTTTTTCAATGTTGAGGTTGTTGTTGAATTTGTTGGTGTTTTTAAATGTTGAGGTTGTTCTTGAATTTGTTGGTGTTTTTCAATGTTGAGGTTGTTGTTGTTTTTCAATGTTGAGGTTGTTGTTGAATTTGTTGGTGTTTTTCAATGTTAGGTTGATGTTGTTTTTCAATGTTGAGGTTGTTGTTGAATTTGTTGGTGTTTTTCAATTTCGAGGTTGTTGTTGAATTTGTTGGTGTTTTTCAATGTTGAGGTTGTTGTTGAATTTGTTGGTGTTTTTCAATGTTGAGTTTGTTGTTGAATTTGTTGGTGTTTTTCAATGTTGAGGTTGTTGTTGAATTTGTTGGTGTTTTTCAATGTTGAGTTTGTTGTTGTTTTTCAATGTTGAGGTTGTTGTTGAATTTGTTGGTGTTTTTCAATGTTGAGGTTGTTGTTGTTTTTCAATGTGTAGGTTGTTGTTGAATTTGTTGGTGTTTTTCAATGTTGAGGTTGTTGTTGAATTTGTTGGTGTTTTTCAATGTTGAGATTGTTGTTGTTTTTCAATGTTGAGGTTGTTGTTGAGTTTGTTGGTGTTTTCAATGTTGAGGTTGTTGTTGAATTTGTTGGTGTTTTTCAATGTTGAGGTTGTTGTTGAATTTGTTGGTGTTTTTCAATGTTGAGGTTGTTGTTGTTTTTAAATGTTGGGGTTGTTGTTGAATTTGTTGGTGTTTTTCAATTTTGAGGATGTTGTTGTTTTTCAATGTTGAGGTTGTTTTTGAATTTGTTGGTGTTTTTCCATGATGAGGTTTTTGTTGTTTTTCAAAGTTGAGGTTGTTGTTGAATTTGTTGGTGTTTTTTCAATTTTGAGGTTGTTGGTGCTTTTCAATGTTGAGGTTGATGTTGAATTTGATGGTGTTTTTCAATGTCGAGGTTGTTGTTGAATTTGTTGTAGTTTTTCAATGTTGAGGTTGTTGTTGTTTTTCAATGTTGAGGTTGTTGTTGAATTTGTTGCTGTTTTTCAATGTTGAGATTGTTGTTGTTTTTCAATGTTGCGGTTGTTGTTGAATTTGTTGGTGTTTTTAAATATTGAGGTTGTTGTTGAATTTGTTGGTGTTTTTCAATGTTGAGGTTGTTGTTGTTTTTCAATGTTGAGGTTGTTGTTGAATATGTTGGTGTTTTTCAATGTTGAGGTGGTTGTTGTTTTTCAATGTTGAGGTTGTTGTTGAATTTGTTGGTGTTTTTCAATTTCGAGGTTGTTGTTGAATTTGTTGGTGTTTTTCAATGTTGAGGTTGTTGTTGAATTTGTTGGTGTTTTTCAATGTTAGGTTGTTGTTGTTTTTCAATGTTGAGGTTGTTGTTGAGTTTGTTGGTTTTTTTCAATGTTGAGGTTGTTGTTGAATTTGTTGGTGTTTTTCAATGTTGAGGTTGTTGTTGAATTTGTTGGTGTTTTTCAATTTTGAGGATGTTGTTGTTTTTCAATGTTGAGGTTGTTTTTGAATTTGTTGGTGTTTTTCCATGATGAGGTTTTTGTTGTTTTTCAAAGTTGAGGTTGTTGTTGAATTTGTTGGTGTTTTTTCAATTTTGAGGTTGTTGGTGCTTTTCAATGTTGAGGTTGATGTTGAATTTGATGGTGTTTTTCAATGTCGAGGTTGTTGTTGAATTTGTTGTTGTTTTTCAATGTTGAGGTTGTTGTTGTTTTTCAATGTTGAGGTTGTTGTTGAATTTGTTGCTGTTTTTCAATGTTGAGATTGTTGTTGTTTTTCAATGTTGCGGTTGTTGTTGAATTTGTTGGTGTTTTTAAATATTGAGGTTGTTGTTGAATTTGTTGGTGTTTTTCAATGTTGAGGTTGTTGTTGTTTTTCAATGTTGAGGTTGTTGTTGAATATGTTGGTGTTTTTCAATGTTGAGGTTGTTGTTGAATTTGTTGGTGTTTTTAAATATTGAGGTTGTTGTTGAATTTGTTGTTGTTTTTCAATGTTGCGGTTGTTGTTGAATTTGTTGGTGTTTTTAAATATTGAGGTTGTTGTTGAATTTGTTGGTGTTTTTCAATGTTGAGGTTGTTGTTGTTTTTCAATGTTGAGGTTGTTGTTGAATATGTTGGTGTTTTTCAATGTTGAGGTTGTTGTTGAATTTGTTGGTGTTTTTCAATTTCGAGGTTGTTGTTGAATTTGTTGGTGTTTTTCAATGTTGAAGTTGTTGTTGAATTTGTTGGTGTTTTTCAATGTTGAGGTTGTTGTTGTTTTTCAATGTTGAGGTTGTTGTTGAATTTGTTGGTGTTTTTTCAATTTTGAGGTTGTTGGTGCTTTTCAATGTTGAGGTTGATGTTGAATTTGATGGTGTTTTTCAATGTCGAGGTTGTTGTTGAATTTGTTGGTGTTTTTCAATGTTGAAGTTGTTGTTGAGTTTGCTGGTGTTTTTCAATGTTGAGGTTGTTGTTGTTTTTCAATGTTGAGGTTGTTGTTGAATTTGTTGGTGTTTTTCAATGTTGAGATTGTTGTTGTTTTTCAATGTTGAGGTTGTTGTTGAATTTGTTGATGTTTTTAAATATTGAGGTTGTTGTTGAATTTGTTGGTGTTTTTCAATGTTGAGGTTGCTGTTGTTTTTCAATGTTGAGGTTGTTGTTGAATTTGTTGGTGTTTTTCAATGTTGAGGTGGTTGTTGTTTTTCAATGTTGAGGTTGTTGTTGAATTTGTTGGTGGTTTTCAATTTCGAGGTTGTTGTTGAATTTGTTGGTGTTTTTCAATGTTGAGGTTGTTGTTGAATTTGTTGGTGTTTTTCAATGTTGAGGTTGTTGTTGTTTTTCAATGTTGAGGTTGTTGTTCTGTTTGTTGGTGTTTTTCAATGTTGAGGTTGTTGTTGAATTTGTTGGTGTTTTTCAATGTTGAGGTTGTTGTTGAATTTGTTGGTGTTTTTCAATTTTGAGGATGTTGTTGTTTTTCAATGTTGAGGTTGTTGTTGAATTTGTTGGTCTTTTTCGATGATGAGGTTGTTGTTGTTTTTCAAAGTTGAGGTTGTTGTTGAATTTGTTGGTGTTTTTTCAATTTTGAGGTTGTTGGTGTTTTTCAATGTTGAGGTTGATGTTGAATTTGATGGTGTTTTTCAATGTCGAGGTTGTTGTTGAATTTGTTGGTGTTTTTCAATGTTGAGGTTGTTGTTGTTTTTCAATGCTGAGGTTGTTGTTGAATTTGTTGGTGTTTTTCAATGTTGAGGTTGTTGTTGAATTTGTTGTTGTTTTTCAATGTTGAGGTTGTTGTTGAATTTGTTGGTGTTTTTCAATGTTGAGTTTGTTGTTGTTTTTCAATTTTGAGGTTGTTGTTGAATTTGTTGGTGTTTTTCAATGTTGAGGTTGTTGTTGTTTTTCAATGTTGAGGTTGTTGTTGAATTTGTTGGTATTTTTCAATGTTGAGGTTGTTGTTGTTTTTCAATGTTGAGGTTGATGTTGAATTTGTTGATGTTTTTCAATGTTGAGGTTGTTGTTGAATTTGTTGGTGTTTTTCAATGATGAGGTTGTTGTTGTTTTTCAATGTTGAGGTTGTTGTTGAATTTGTTGGTGTTTTTTCAATTTTGAGGTTGTTGGTGTTTTTCAATGTTGAGGTTGATGTTGAATTTGATGGTGTTTTTCAATGTCGAGGTTGTTGTTGAATTTGTTGGTGTTTTTCAATGTTGAAGTTGTTGTTGAATTTGTTGGTGTTTTTCAATGTTGAGGTTGTTGTTGTTTTTCAATGTTGAGGTTGTTGTTGAATTTGTTGGTGTTTTTCAATGTTGAGATTGTTGTTGTTTTTCAATGTTGAGGTTGTTGTTGTATTTGTTGGTGTTTTTAAATATTGAGGTTGTTGTTGAATTTGTTGGTGTTTTGCAATGTTGAGGTTGTTGTTGTTTTTCAATGTTGAGGTTGTTGTTGAGTTTGTTGGTGTTTTTCAATGTTGAGGTTGTTGTTGTTTTTCAATGTTGAGGTTGTTGTTGAATTTGTTGGCGTTTTTCAATTTCGAGGTTGTTGTTGAATTTGTTGGTGTTTTTCAATGTTGAAGTTGTTGTTGAATTTGTTGGTGTTTTTCAATGTTGAGGTTGTTGTTGTTTTTCAATGTTGAGGTTGTTGTTGAATTTGTTGGTGTTTTTCAATGTTGAGGTTGTTGTTGTTTTTCAATGCTGAGGTTGTTGTTGAATTTGTTGGTGTTTTTCAATGTTGAGGTTGTTGTTGAATTTGTTGTTGTTTTTCAATGTTGAGGTTGTTGTTGAATTTGTTGGTGTTTTTCAATGTTGAGTTTGTTGTTGTTTTTCAATGTTGAGGTTGTTGTTGAATTTTTTTGGTGTTTTTCAATGTTGAGGTTGTTGTTGTTTTTCAATGTTGAGGTTGTTGTTGAATTTGTTGGTATTTTTCAATGTTAAGGATGTTGTTGTTTTTCAATGTTGAGGTTGTTGTTGAATTTGTTGGTGTTTTTCAATGTTGAGGTTGTTGTTGAATTGGTTGGTGTTTTTCAATGATGAGGTTGTTGTTGTTTTTCAATGTTGAGGTTGTTGAATTTGTTGGTGTTTTTCAATCTTGAGTTTGTTGTTGAATTTGATGGTGTTTTTCAATGTTGAGGTTGTTGTTGAATTTGTTGGTGTTTTTCAATGTTGAAGTTGTTGTTGAATTTGTTGGTGTTTTTCAATGTTGAGGTTGTTGTTGTTTTTCAATGTTAAGGATGTTGTTGAATTTGTTGGTGTTTTTCAATGTTGAGGTTGTTGTTGTTTTTCAATGCTGAGGTTGTTGTTGAATTTGTTGGTGTTTTTCAATGTTGAGGTTGTTGTTGAATTTGTTGTTGTTTTTCAATGTTGAGGTTGTTGTTGAATTTGTTGGTGTTTTTCAATGTTGAGTTTGTTGTTGTTTTTCAATTTTGAGGTTGTTGTTGAATTTGTTGGTGTTTTTCAATGTTGAGGTTGTTGTTGTTTTTCAATGTTGAGGTTGTTGTTGAATTTGTTGGTATTTTTCAATGTTGAGGTTGTTGTTGTTTTTCAATGTTGAGGTTGATGTTGAATTTGTTGATGTTTTTCAATGTTGAGGTTGTTGTTGAATTTGTTGGTGTTTTTCAATGATGAGGTTGTTGTTGTTTTTCAATGTTGAGGTTGTTGAATTTGTTGGTGTTTTTCAATCTTGAGTTTGTTGTTGAATTTGATGGTGTTTTTCAATGTTGAGGTTGTTGTTGAATTTGTTGGTGTTTTTCAATGTTGAGGTTGTTGTTGTTTTTCAATGTTGAGGTTGTTGTTGAGTTGGTTGGTGTTTTTCAATCTTGAGGTCGTTGTTGAATTTGTTGTTGTTTTTCAATGTTGAGGTTGTTGTTGAGTTTGTTGGTGTTTTTCAATGTTGAGGTTGTTGTTGTTTTTAAATGTTGAGGTTGTTGTTGAATTTGTTGGTGTTTTTTCAATTTTGAGGTTGTTGGTATTTTTCAATGCTGAGGTTGATTTTGAAGTTGATGGTGTTTTTCAATGTCGAGGTTGTTGTTGAATTTGTTGGTGTTTTTCAATGTTGAAGTTGTTGTTGAATTTGTTGGTGTTTTTCAATGTTGAGGTTGTTGTTGTTTTTCAATGTTGAGGTTGTTGTTGAATTTGTTGGTGTTTTTCAATGTTGAGATTGTTGTTGTTTTTCAATGTTGAGGTTGTTGTTGAATTTGTTGGTGTTTTTAAATGTTGAGGTTGTTCTTGAATTTGTTGGTGTTTTTCAATGTTGAGGTTGTTGTTGTTTTTCAATGTTGAGGTTGTTGTTGAATTTGTTGGTGTTTTTCAATGTTAGGTTGATGTTGTTTTTCAATGTTGAGGTTGTTGTTGAATTTGTTGGTGTTTTTCAATTTCGAGGTTGTTGTTGAATTTGTTGGTGTTTTTCAATGTTGAGGTTGTTGTTGAATTTGTTGGTGTTTTTCAATGTTGAGTTTGTTGTTGAATTTGTTGGTGTTTTTCAATGTTGAGGTTGTTGTTGAATTTGTTGGTGTTTTTCAATGTTGAGTTTGTTGTTGTTTTTCAATGTTGAGGTTGTTGTTGAATTTGTTGGTGTTTTTCAATGTTGAGGTTGTTGTTGTTTTTCAATGTGTAGGTTGTTGTTGAATTTGTTGGTGTTTTTCAATGTTGAGGTTGTTGTTGAATTTGTTGGTGTTTTTCAATGTTGAGATTGTTGTTGTTTTTCAATGTTGAGGTTGTTGTTGAGTTTGTTGGTGTTTTCAATGTTGAGGTTGTTGTTGAATTTGTTGGTGTTTTTCAATGTTGAGGTTGTTGTTGAATTTGTTGGTGTTTTTCAATGTTGAGGTTGTTGTTGTTTTTAAATGTTGGGGTTGTTGTTGAATTTGTTGGTGTTTTTCAATTTTGAGGATGTTGTTGTTTTTCAATGTTGAGGTTGTTTTTGAATTTGTTGGTGTTTTTCCATGATGAGGTTTTTGTTGTTTTTCAAAGTTGAGGTTGTTGTTGAATTTGTTGGTGTTTTTTCAATTTTGAGGTTGTTGGTGCTTTTCAATGTTGAGGTTGATGTTGAATTTGATGGTGTTTTTCAATGTCGAGGTTGTTGTTGAATTTGTTGTAGTTTTTCAATGTTGAGGTTGTTGTTGTTTTTCAATGTTGAGGTTGTTGTTGAATTTGTTGCTGTTTTTCAATGTTGAGATTGTTGTTGTTTTTCAATGTTGCGGTTGTTGTTGAATTTGTTGGTGTTTTTAAATATTGAGGTTGTTGTTGAATTTGTTGGTGTTTTTCAATGTTGAGGTTGTTGTTGTTTTTCAATGTTGAGGTTGTTGTTGAATATGTTGGTGTTTTTCAATGTTGAGGTGGTTGTTGTTTTTCAATGTTGAGGTTGTTGTTGAATTTGTTGGTGTTTTTCAATTTCGAGGTTGTTGTTGAATTTGTTGGTGTTTTTCAATGTTGAGGTTGTTGTTGAATTTGTTGGTGTTTTTCAATGTTAGGTTGTTGTTGTTTTTCAATGTTGAGGTTGTTGTTGAGTTTGTTGGTTTTTTTCAATGTTGAGGTTGTTGTTGAATTTGTTGGTGTTTTTCAATGTTGAGGTTGTTGTTGAATTTGTTGGTGTTTTTCAATTTTGAGGATGTTGTTGTTTTTCAATGTTGAGGTTGTTTTTGAATTTGTTGGTGTTTTTCCATGATGAGGTTTTTGTTGTTTTTCAAAGTTGAGGTTGTTGTTGAATTTGTTGGTGTTTTTTCAATTTTGAGGTTGTTGGTGCTTTTCAATGTTGAGGTTGATGTTGAATTTGATGGTGTTTTTCAATGTCGAGGTTGTTGTTGAATTTGTTGTTGTTTTTCAATGTTGAGGTTGTTGTTGTTTTTCAATGTTGAGGTTGTTGTTGAATTTGTTGCTGTTTTTCAATGTTGAGATTGTTGTTGTTTTTCAATGTTGCGGTTGTTGTTGAATTTGTTGGTGTTTTTAAATATTGAGGTTGTTGTTGAATTTGTTGGTGTTTTTCAATGTTGAGGTTGTTGTTGTTTTTCAATGTTGAGGTTGTTGTTGAATATGTTGGTGTTTTTCAATGTTGAGGTTGTTGTTGAATTTGTTGGTGTTTTTAAATATTGAGGTTGTTGTTGAATTTGTTGTTGTTTTTCAATGTTGCGGTTGTTGTTGAATTTGTTGGTGTTTTTAAATATTGAGGTTGTTGTTGAATTTGTTGGTGTTTTTCAATGTTGAGGTTGTTGTTGTTTTTCAATGTTGAGGTTGTTGTTGAATATGTTGGTGTTTTTCAATGTTGAGGTTGTTGTTGAATTTGTTGGTGTTTTTCAATTTCGAGGTTGTTGTTGAATTTGTTGGTGTTTTTCAATGTTGAAGTTGTTGTTGAATTTGTTGGTGTTTTTCAATGTTGAGGTTGTTGTTGTTTTTCAATGTTGAGGTTGTTGTTGAATTTGTTGGTGTTTTTTCAATTTTGAGGTTGTTGGTGCTTTTCAATGTTGAGGTTGATGTTGAATTTGATGGTGTTTTTCAATGTCGAGGTTGTTGTTGAATTTGTTGGTGTTTTTCAATGTTGAAGTTGTTGTTGAGTTTGCTGGTGTTTTTCAATGTTGAGGTTGTTGTTGTTTTTCAATGTTGAGGTTGTTGTTGAATTTGTTGGTGTTTTTCAATGTTGAGATTGTTGTTGTTTTTCAATGTTGAGGTTGTTGTTGAATTTGTTGATGTTTTTAAATATTGAGGTTGTTGTTGAATTTGTTGGTGTTTTTCAATGTTGAGGTTGCTGTTGTTTTTCAATGTTGAGGTTGTTGTTGAATTTGTTGGTGTTTTTCAATGTTGAGGTGGTTGTTGTTTTTCAATGTTGAGGTTGTTGTTGAATTTGTTGGTGGTTTTCAATTTCGAGGTTGTTGTTGAATTTGTTGGTGTTTTTCAATGTTGAGGTTGTTGTTGAATTTGTTGGTGTTTTTCAATGTTGAGGTTGTTGTTGTTTTTCAATGTTGAGGTTGTTGTTCTGTTTGTTGGTGTTTTTCAATGTTGAGGTTGTTGTTGAATTTGTTGGTGTTTTTCAATGTTGAGGTTGTTGTTGAATTTGTTGGTGTTTTTCAATTTTGAGGATGTTGTTGTTTTTCAATGTTGAGGTTGTTGTTGAATTTGTTGGTCTTTTTCGATGATGAGGTTGTTGTTGTTTTTCAAAGTTGAGGTTGTTGTTGAATTTGTTGGTGTTTTTTCAATTTTGAGGTTGTTGGTGTTTTTCAATGTTGAGGTTGATGTTGAATTTGATGGTGTTTTTCAATGTCGAGGTTGTTGTTGAATTTGTTGGTGTTTTTCAATGTTGAAGTTGTTGTTGAATTTGTTGGTGTTTTTCAATGTTGAGGTTGTTGTTGTTTTTCAATTTTGAGGTTGTTGTTGAATTTGTTGGTGTTTTTCAATGTTGAGGTTGTTGTTGTTTTTCAATGTTGAGGTTGTTGTTGAATTTGTTGGTATTTTTCAATGTTGAGGTTGTTGTTGTTTTTCAATGTTGAGGTTGATGTTGAATTTGTTGATGTTTTTCAATGTGGAGGTTGTTGTTGAATTTGTTGGTGTTTTTCAATGATGAGGTTGTTGTTGTTTTTCAATGTTGAGGTTGTTGAATTTGTTGGTGTTTTTCAATCTTGAGTTTGTTGTTGAATTTGATGGTGTTTTTCAATGTTGAGGTTGTTGTTGAATTTGTTGGTGTTTTTCAATGTTGAGGTTGTTGTTGTTTTTCAATGTTGAGGTTGTTGTTGAGTTGGTTGGTGTTTTTCAATCTTGAGGTCGTTGTTGAATTTGTTGTTGTTTTTCAATGTTGAGGTTGTTGTTGAGTTTGTTGGTGTTTTTCAATGTTGAGGTTGTTGTTGTTTTTAAATGTTGAGGTTGTTGTTGAATTTGTTGGTGTTTTTTCAATTTTGAGGTTGTTGGTATTTTTCAATGCTGAGGTTGATTTTGAAGTTGATAGTGTTTTTCAATGTCGAGGTTGTTGTTGAATTTGTTGGTGTTTTTCAATGTTGAAGTTGTTGTTGAATTTGTTGGTGTTTTTCAATGTTGAGGTTGTTGTTGTTTTTCAATGTTGAGGTTGTTGTTGAATTTGTTGGTGTTTTTCAATGTTGAGATTGTTGTTGTTTTTCAATGTTGAGGTTGTTGTTGAATTTGTTGGTGTTTTTAAATGTTGAGGTTGTTCTTGAATTTGTTGGTGTTTTTCAATGTTGAGGTTGTTGTTGTTTTTCAATGTTGAGGTTGTTGTTGAATTTGTTGGTGTTTTTCAATGTTAGGTTGATGTTGTTTTTCAATGTTGAGGTTGTTGTTGAATTTGTTGGTGTTTTTCAATTTCGAGGTTGTTGTTGAATTTGTTGGTGTTTTTCAATGTTGAGGTTGTTGTTGAATTTGTTGGTGTTTTTCAATGTTGAGTTTGTTGTTGAATTTGTTGGTGTTTTTCAATGTTGAGGTTGTTGTTGAATTTGTTGGTGTTTTTCAATGTTGAGTTTGTTGTTGTTTTTCAATGTTGAGGTTGTTGTTGAATTTGTTGGTGTTTTTCAATGTTGAGGTTGTTGTTGTTTTTCAATGTTTAGGTTGTTGTTGAATTTGTTGGTGTTTTTCAATGTTGAGGTTGTTGTTGAATTTGTTGGTGTTTTTCAATGTTGAGATTGTTGTTGTTTTTCAATGTTGAGGTTGTTGTTGAGTTTGTTGGTGTTTTCAATGTTGAGGTTGTTGTTGAATTTGTTGGTGTTTTTCAATGTTGAGGTTGTTGTTGAATTTGTTGGTGTTTTTCAATGTTGAGGTTGTTGTTGTTTTTAAATGTTGGGGTTGTTGTTGAATTTGTTGGTGTTTTTCAATTTTGAGGATGTTGTTGTTTTTCAATGTTGAGGTTGTTTTTGAATTTGTTGGTGTTTTTCCATGATGAGGTTTTTGTTGTTTTTCAAAGTTGAGGTTGTTGTTGAATTTGTTGGTGTTTTTTCAATTTTGAGGTTGTTGGTGCTTTTCAATGTTGAGGTTGATGTTGAATTTGATGGTGTTTTTCAATGTCGAGGTTGTTGTTGAATTTGTTGGTGTTTTTCAATGTTGAGGTTGTTGTTGTTTTTCAATGTTGAGGTTGTTGTTGAATTTGTTGCTGTTTTTCAATGTTGAGATTGTTGTTGTTTTTCAATGTTGCGGTTGTTGTTGAATTTGTTGGTGTTTTTAAATATTGAGGTTGTTGTTGAATTTGTTGGTGTTTTTCAATGTTGAGGTTGTTGTTGAATATGTTGGTGTTTTTCAATGTTGAGGTGGTTGTTGTTTTTCAATGTTGAGGTTGTTGTTGAATTTGTTGGTGTTTTTCAATTTCGAGGTTGTTGTTGAATTTGTTGGTGTTTTTCAATGTTGAGGTTGTTGTTGAATTTGTTGGTGTTTTTCAATGTTAGGTTGTTGTTGTTTTTCAATGTTGAGGTTGTTGTTGAGTTTGTTGGTTTTTTTCAATGTTGAGGTTGTTGTTGAATTTGTTGGTGTTTTTCAATGTTGAGGTTGTTGTTGAATTTGTTGGTGTTTTTCAATTTTGAGGATGTTGTTGTTTTTCAATGTTGAGGTTGTTTTTGAATTTGTTGGTGTTTTTCCATGATGAGGTTTTTGTTGTTTTTCAAAGTTGAGGTTGTTGTTGAATTTGTTGGTGTTTTTTCAATTTTGAGGTTGTTGGTGCTTTTCAATGTTGAGGTTGATGTTGAATTTGATGGTGTTTTTCAATGTCGAGGTTGTTGTTGAATTTGTTGTTGTTTTTCAATGTTGAGGTTGTTGTTGTTTTTCAATGTTGAGGTTGTTGTTGAATTTGTTGCTGTTTTTCAATGTTGAGATTGTTGTTGTTTTTCAATGTTGCGGTTGTTGTTGAATTTGTTGGTGTTTTTAAATATTGAGGTTGTTGTTGAATTTGTTGGTGTTTTTCAATGTTGAGGTTGTTGTTGTTTTTCAATGTTGAGGTTGTTGTTGAATATGTTGGTGTTTTTCAATGTTGAGGTTGTTGTTGAATTTGTTGGTGTTTTTCAATTTCGAGGTTGTTGTTGAATTTGTTGGTGTTTTTCAATGTTGAAGTTGTTGTTGAATTTGTTGGTGTTTTTCAATGTTGAGGTTGTTGTTGTTTTTCAATGTTGAGGTTGTTGTTGAATTTGTTGGTGTTTTTTCAATTTTGAGGTTGTTGGTGCTTTTCAATGTTGAGGTTGATGTTGAATTTGATGGTGTTTTTCAATGTCGAGGTTGTTGTTGAATTTGTTGGTGTTTTTCAATGTTGAAGTTGTTGTTGAGTTTGCTGGTGTTTTTCAATGTTGAGGTTGTTGTTGTTTTTCAATGTTGAGGTTGTTGTTGAATTTGTTGGTGTTTTTCAATGTTGAGATTGTTGTTGTTTTTCAATGTTGAGGTTGTTGTTGAATTTGTTGATGTTTTTAAATATTGAGGTTGTTGTTGAATTTGTTGGTGTTTTTCAATGTTGAGGTTGCTGTTGTTTTTCAATGTTGAGGTTGTTGTTGAATTTGTTGGTGGTTTTCAATTTCGAGGTTGTTGTTGAATTTGTTGGTGTTTTTCAATGTTGAGGTTGTTGTTGAATTTGTTGGTGTTTTTCAATGTTGAGGTTGTTGTTGTTTTTCAATGTTGAGGTTGTTGTTCTGTTTGTTGGTGTTTTTCAATGTTGAGGTTGTTGTTGAATTTGTTGGTGTTTTTCAATGTTGAGGTTGTTGTTGAATTTGTTGGTGTTTTTCAATTTTGAGGATGTTGTTGTTTTTCAATGTTGAGGTTGTTGTTGAATTTGTTGGTCTTTTTCGATGATGAGGTTGTTGTTGTTTTTCAAAGTTGAGGTTGTTGTTGAATTTGTTGGTGTTTTTTCAATTTTGAGGTTGTTGGTGTTTTTCAATGTTGAGGTTGATGTTGAATTTGATGGTGTTTTTCAATGTCGAGGTTGTTGTTGAATTTGTTGGTGTTTTTCAATGTTGAAGTTGTTGTTGAATTTGTTGGTGTTTTTCAATGTTGAGGTTGTTGTTGTTTTTCAATGTTGAGGTTGTTGTTGAATTTGTTGGTGTTTTTCAATGTTGAGATTGTTGTTGTTTTTCAAAGTTGAGGTTGTTGTTGTATTTGTTGGTGTTTTTAAATATTGAGGTTGTTGTTGAATTTTTTGGTGTTTTGCAATGTTGAGGTTGTTGTTGTTTTTCAATGTTGAGGTTGTTGTTGAATTTGTTGGTGTTTTTCAATGTTGAGGTTGTTGTTGTTTTTCAATGTTGAGGTTGTTGTTGAATTTGTTGGTGTTTTTCAATTTCGAGGTTGTTGTTGAATTTGTTGGTGTTTTTCAATGTTGAAGTTGTTGTTGAATTTGTTGGTGTTTTTCAATGTTGAGGTTGTTGTTGTTTTTCAATGTTGAGGTTGTTGTTGAATTTGTTGGTGTTTTTCAATGTTGAGGTTGTTGTTGTTTTTCAATGCTGAGGTTGTTGTTGAATTTGTTGGTGTTTTTCAATGTTGAGGTTGTTGTTGAATTTGTTGTTGTTTTTCAATGTTGAGGTTGTTGTTGAATTTGTTGGTGTTTTTCAATGTTGAGTTTGTTGTTGTTTTTCAATGTTGAGGTTGTTGTTGAATTTTTTTGGTGTTTTTCAATGTTGAGGTTGTTGTTGTTTTTCAATGTTGAGGTTGTTGTTGAATTTGTTGGTATTTTTCAATGTTAAGGATGTTGTTGTTTTTCAATGTTGAGGTTGTTGTTGAATTTGTTGGTGTTTTTCAATGTTGAGGTTGTTGTTGAATTGGTTGGTGTTTTTCAATGATGAGGTTGTTGTTGTTTTTCAATGTTGAGGTTGTTGAATTTGTTGGTGTTTTTCAATCTTGAGTTTGTTGTTGAATTTGATGGTGTTTTTCAATGTTGAGGTTGTTGTTGAATTTGTTGGTGTTTTTCAATGTTGAAGTTGTTGTTGAATTTGTTGGTGTTTTTCAATGTTGAGGTTGTTGTTGTTTTTCAATGTTAAGGATGTTGTTGAATTTGTTGGTGTTTTTCAATGTTGAGGTTGTTGTTGTTTTTCAATGCTGAGGTTGTTGTTGAATTTGTTGGTGTTTTTCAATGTTGAGGTTGTTGTTGAATTTGTTGTTGTTTTTCAATGTTGAGGTTGTTGTTGAATTTGTTGGTGTTTTTCAATGTTGAGTTTGTTGTTGTTTTTCAATTTTGAGGTTGTTGTTGAATTTGTTGGTGTTTTTCAATGTTGAGGTTGTTGTTGTTTTTCAATGTTGAGGTTGTTGTTGAATTTGTTGGTATTTTTCAATGTTGAGGTTGTTGTTGTTTTTCAATGTTGAGGTTGATGTTGAATTTGTTGGTGTTTTTCAATGTTGAGGTTGTTGTTGAATTTGTTGGTGTTTTTCAATGATGAGGTTGTTGTTGTTTTTCAATGTTGAGGTTGTTGAATTTGTTGGTGTTTTTCAATCTTGAGTTTGTTGTTGAATTTGATGGTGTTTTTCAATGTTGAGGTTGTTGTTGAATTTGTTGGTGTTTTTCAATGTTGAGGTTGTTGTTGTTTTTCAATGTTGAGGTTGTTGTTGAGTTGGTTGGTGTTTTTCAATCTTGAGGTCGTTGTTGAATTTGTTGTTGTTTTTCAATGTTGAGGTTGTTGTTGAATTTGTTGGTGTTTTTCAATGTTGAGGTTGTTGTTGTTTTTCAATGTTGAGGTTGTTGTTGAATTTGTTGGTGTTTTTCAATGTTGAGATTGTTGTTGTTTTTCAATGTTGAGGTTGTTGTTGAATTTGTTGGTGTTTTTCAATGTTGAGGTTGTTGTTGTTTTTCAATGTTGAGGTTGTTGTTGAATTTGTTGGTGTTTTTCAATGTTGAGGTTGTTGTTGTTTTTCAATGCTGAGGTTGTTGTTGAATTTGTTGGTGTTTTTCAATGTTGAGGTTGTTGTTGAATTTGTTGTTGTTTTTCAATGTTGAGGTTGTTGTTGAATTTGTTGGTGTTTTTCAATGTTGAGTTTGTTGTTGTTTTTCAATGTTGAGGTTGTTGTTGAATTTTTTTGGTGTTTTTCAATGTTGAGGTTGTTGTTGTTTTTCAATGTTGAGGTTGTTGTTCAATTTGTTGGTATTTTTCAATGTTAAGGATTTTGTTGTTTTTCAATGTTGAGGTTGTTGTTGAATTTGTTGGTGTTTTTCAATGTTGAGGTTGTTGTTGAATTGGTTGGTGTTTTTCAATGATGAGGTTGTTGTTGTTTTTCAATGTTGAGGTTGTTGAATTTGTTGGTGTTTTTCAATCTTGAGTTTGTTGTTGAATTTGATGGTGTTTTTCAATGTTGAGGTTGTTGTTGAATTTGTTGGTGTTTTTCAATGTTGAAGTTGTTGTTGAATTTGTTGGTGTTTTTCAATGTTGAGGTTGTTGTTGTTTTTCAATGTTAAGGATGTTGTTGAATTTGTTGGTGTTTTTCAATGTTGAGGTTGTTGTTGTTTTTCAATGCTGAGGTTGTTGTTGAATTTGTTGTTGTTTTTCAATGTTGAGGTTGTTGTTGAATTTGTTGTTGTTTTTCAATGTTGAGGTTGTTGTTGAATTTGTTGGTGTTTTTCAATGTTGAGTTTGTTGTTGTTTTTCAATTTTGAGGTTGTTGTTGAATTTGTTGGTGTTTTTCAATGTTGAGGTTGTTGTTGTTTTTCAATGTTGAGGTTGTTGTTGAATTTGTTGGTATTTTTCAATGTTGAGGTTGTTGTTGTTTTTCAATGTTGAGGTTGATGTTGAATTTGTTGGTGTTTTTCAATGTTGAGGTTGTTGTTGAATTTGTTGGTGTTTTTCAATGATGAGGTTGTTGTTGTTTTTCAATGTTGAGGTTGTTGAATTTGTTGGTGTTTTTCAATCTTGAGTTTGTTGTTGAATTTGATGGTGTTTTTCAATGTTGAGGTTGTTGTTGAATTTGATGGTGTTTTTCAATGTTGAGGTTGTTGTTGTTTTTCAATGTTGAGGTTGTTGTTGAGTTGGTTGGTGTTTTTCAATCTTGAGGTCGTTGTTGAATTTGTTGTTGTTTTTCAATGTTGAGGTTGTTGTTGAATTTGTTGGTGTTTTTCAATGTTGAGGTTGTTGTTGTTTTTAAATGTTGAGGTTGTTGTTGAATTTGTTGGTGTTTTTTCAATTTTGAGGTTGTTGGTATTTTTCAATGCTGAGGTTGATGTTGAAGTTGATGGTGTTTTTCAATGTCGAGGTTGTTGTTGAATTTGTTGGTGTTTTTCAATGTTGAAGTTGTTGTTGAATTTGTTGGTGTTTTTCAATGTTGAGGTTGTTGTTGTTTTTCAATGTTGAGGTTGTTGTTGAATTTGTTGGTGTTTTTCAATGTTGAGATTGTTGTTGTTTTTCAATGTTGAGGTTGTTGTTGAATTTGTTGGTGTTTTTCAATGTTGAGATTGTTGTTGTTTTTCAATGTTGAGGTTGTTGTTGAGTTTGTTGGTGTTTTCAATGTTGAGGTTGTTGTTGAATTTGTTGGTGTTTTTCAATGTTGAGGTTGTTGTTGAATTTGTTGGTGTTTTTCAATGTTGAGGTTGTTGTTGTTTTTAAATGTTGGGGTTGTTGTTGAATTTGTTGGTGTTTTTCAATTTTGAGGATGTTGTTGTTTTTCAATGTTGAGGTTGTTTTTGAATTTGTTGGTGTTTTTCCATGATGAGGTTTTTGTTGTTTTTCAAAGTTGAGGTTGTTGTTGAATTTGTTGGTGTTTTTTCAATTTTGAGGTTGTTGGTGCTTTTCAATGTTGAGGTTGATGTTGAATTTGATGGTGTTTTTCAATGTCGAGGTTGTTGTTGAATTTGTTGGTGTTTTTCAATGTTGAGGTTGTTGTTGTTTTTCAATGTTGAGGTTGTTGTTGAATTTGTTGCTGTTTTTCAATGTTGTGATTGTTGTTGTTTTTCAATGTTGCGGTTGTTGTTGAATTTGTTGGTGTTTTTAAATATTGAGGTTGTTGTTGAATTTGTTGGTGTTTTTCAATGTTGAGGTTGTTGTTGTTTTTCAATGTTGAGGTTGTTGTTGAATATGTTGGTGTTTTTCAATGTTGAGGTGGTTGTTGTTTTTCAATGTTGAGGTTGTTGTTGAATTTGTTGGTGTTTTTCAATTTCGAGGTTGTTGTTGAATTTGTTGGTGTTTTTCAATGTTGAGGTTGTTGTTGAATTTGTTGGTGTTTTTCAATGTTAGGTTGTTGTTGTTTTTCAATGTTGAGGTTGTTGTTGAGTTTGTTGGTTTTTTTCAATGTTGAGGTTGTTGTTGAATTTGTTGGTGTTTTTCAATGTTGAGGTTGTTGTTGAATTTGTTGGTGTTTTTCAATTTTGAGGATGTTGTTGTTTTTCAATGTTGAGGTTGTTTTTGAATTTGTTGGTGTTTTTCCATGATGAGGTTTTTGTTGTTTTTCAAAGTTGAGGTTGTTGTTGAATTTGTTGGTGTTTTTTCAATTTTGAGGTTGTTGGTGCTTTTCAATGTTGAGGTTGATGTTGAATTTGATGGTGTTTTTCAATGTCGAGGTTGTTGTTGAATTTGTTGGTGTTTTTCAATGTTGAGGTTGTTGTTGTTTTTCAATGTTGAGGTTGTTGTTGAATTTGTTGCTGTTTTTCAATGTTGAGATTGTTGTTGTTTTTCAATGTTGCGGTTGTTGTTGAATTTGTTGGTGTTTTTAAATATTGAGGTTGTTGTTGAATTTGTTGGTGTTTTTCAATGTTGAGGTTGTTGTTGTTTTTCAATGTTGAGGTTGTTGTTGAATATGTTGGTGTTTTTCAATGTTGAGGTGGTTGTTGTTTTTCAATGTTGAGGTTGTTGTTGAATTTGTTGGTGTTTTTCAATTTCGAGGTTGTTGTTGAATTTGTTGGTGTTTTTCAATGTTGAGGTTGTTGTTGAATTTGTTGGTGTTTTTCAATGTTAGGTTGTTGTTGTTTTTCAATGTTGAGGTTGTTGTTGAGTTTGTTGGTTTTTTTCAATGTTGAGGTTGTTGTTGAATTTGTTGGTGTTTTTCAATGTTGAGGTTGTTGTTGAATTTGTTGGTGTTTTTCAATTTTGAGGATGTTGTTGTTTTTCAATGTTGAGGTTGTTTTTGAATTTGTTGGTGTTTTTCCATGATGAGGTTTTTGTTGTTTTTCAAAGTTGAGGTTGTTGTTGAATTTGTTGGTGTTTTTTCAATTTTGAGGTTGTTGGTGCTTTTCAATGTTGAGGTTGATGTTGAATTTGATGGTGTTTTTCAATGTCGAGGTTGTTGTTGAATTTGTTGGTGTTTTTCAATGTTGAGGTTGTTGTTGTTTTTCAATGTTGAGGTTGTTGTTGAATTTGTTGCTGTTTTTCAATGTTGAGATTGTTGTTGTTTTTCAATGTTGCGGTTGTTGTTGAATTTGTTGGTGTTTTTAAATATTGAGGTTGTTGTTGAATTTGTTGGTGTTTTTCAATGTTGAGGTTGTTGTTGTTTTTCAATGTTGAGGTTGTTGTTGAATATGTTGGTGTTTTTCAATGTTGAGGTTGTTGTTGAATTTGTTGGTGTTTTTCAATTTCGAGGTTGTTGTTGAATTTGTTGGTGTTTTTCAATGTTGAAGTTGTTGATGAATTTGTTGGTGTTTTTCAATGTTGAGGTTGTTGTTGTTTTTCAATGTTGAGGTTGTTGTTGAATTTGTTGGTGTTTTTTCAATTTTGAGGTTGTTGGTGCTTTTCAATGTTGAGGTTGATGTTGAATTTGATGGTGTTTTTCAATGTCGAGGTTGTTGTTGAATTTGTTGGTGTTTTTCAATGTTGAAGTTGTTGTTGAGTTTGCTGGTGTTTTTCAATGTTGAGGTTGTTGTTGTTTTTCAATGTTGAGGTTGTTGTTGAATTTGTTGGTGTTTTTCAATGTTGAGATTGTTGTTGTTTTTCAATGTTGAGGTTGTTGTTGAATTTGTTGATGTTTTTAAATATTGAGGTTGTTGTTGAATTTGTTGGTGTTTTTCAATGTTGAGGTTGCTGTTGTTTTTCAATGTTGAGGTTGTTGTTGAATTTGTTGGTGTTTTTCAATGTTGAGGTGGTTGTTGTTTTTCAATGTTGAGGTTGTTGTTGAATTTGTTGGTGGTTTTCAATTTCGAGGTTGTTGTTGAATTTGTTGGTGTTTTTCAATGTTGAGGTTGTTGTTGAATTTGTTGGTGTTTTTCAATGTTGAGGTTGTTGTTGTTTTTCAATGTTGAGGTTGTTGTTGTGTTTGTTGGTGTTTTTCAATGTTGAGGTTGTTGTTGAATTTGTTGGTGTTTTTCAATGTTGAGGTTGTTGTTGAATTTGTTGGTGTTTTTCAATTTTGAGGATGTTGTTGTTTTTCAATGTTGAGGTTGTTATTGAATTTGTTGGTCTTTTTCGATGATGAGGTTGTTGTTGTTTTTCAAAGTTGAGGTTGTTGTTGAATTTGTTGGTGTTTTTTCAATTTTGAGGTTGTTGGTGTTTTTCAATGTTGAGGTTGATGTTGAATTTGATGGTGTTTTTCAATGTCGAGGTTGTTGTTGAATTTGTTGGTGTTTTTCAATGTTGAAGTTGTTGTTGAATTTGTTGGTGTTTTTCAATGTTGAGGTTGTTGTTGTTTTTCAATGTTGAGGTTGTTGTTGAATTTGTTGGTGTTTTTCAATGTTGAGATTGTTGTTGTTTTTCAAAGTTGAGGTTGTTGTTGTATTTGTTGGTGTTTTTAAATATTGAGGTTGTTGTTGAATTTGTTGGTGTTTTGCAATGTTGAGGTTGTTGTTGTTTTTCAATGTTGAGGTTGTTGTTGAATTTGTTGGTGTTTTTCAATGTTGAGGTTGTTGTTTTTCAATGTTGAGGTTGTTGTTGAATTTGTTGGTGTTTTTCAATTTCGAGGTTGTTGTTGAATTTGTTGGTGTTTTTCAATGTTGAAGTTGTTGTTGAATTTGTTGGTGTTTTTCAATGTTGAGGTTGTTGTTGAATTGGTTGGTGTTTTTCAATGATGAGGTTGTTGTTGTTTTTCAATGTTGAGGTTGTTGAATTTGTTGGTGTTTTTCAATATTGAGTTTGTTGTTGAATTTGATGGTGTTTTTCAATGTTGAGGTTGTTGTTGAATTTGTTGGTGTTTTTCAATGTTGAAGTTGTTGTTGAATTTGTTGGTGTTTTTCAATGTTGAGGTTGTTGTTGTTTTTCAATGTTAAGGATGTTGTTGAATTTGTTGGTGTTTTTCAATGTTGAGGTTGTTGTTGTTTTTCAATGCTGAGGTTGTTGTTGAATTTGTTGGTGTTTTTCAATGTTGAGGTTGTTGTTGAATATGTTGTTGTTTTTCAATGTTGAGGTTGTTGTTGAATTTGTTGGTGTTTTTCAATGTTGAGTTTGTTGTTGTTTTTCAATTTTGAGGTTGTTGTTGAATTTGTTGGTGTTTTTCAATGTTGAGGTTGTTGTTGTTTTTCAATGTTGAGGTTGTTGTTGAATTTGTTGGTATTTTTCAATGTTGAGTTTGTTGTTGTTTTTCAATGTTGAGGTTGATGTTGAATTTGTTGGTGTTTTTCAATGTTGAGGTTGTTGTTGAATTTGTTGGTGTTTTTCAATGATGAGGTTGTTGTTGTTTTTCAATGTTGAGGTTGTTGAATTTGTTGGTGTTTTTCAATCTTGAGTTTGTTGTTGAATTTGATGGTGTTTTTCAATGTTGAGGTTGTTGTTGAATTTGTTGGTGTTTTTCAATGTTGAGGTTGTTGTTGTTTTTCAATGTTGAGGTTGTTGTTGAGTTGGTTGGTGTTTTTCAATCTTGAGGTCGTTGTTGAATTTGTTGTTGTTTTTCAATGTTGAGGTTGTTGTTGAATTTGTTGGTGTTTTTCAATGTTGAGGTTGTTGTTGTTTTTAAATGTTGAGGTTGTTGTTGAATTTGTTGGTGTTTTTTCAATTTTGAGGTTGTTGGTATTTTTCAATGCTGAGGTTGATGTTGAAGTTGATGGTGTTTTTCAATGTCGAGGTTGTTGTTGAATTTGTTGGTGTTTTTCAATGTTGAAGTTGTTGTTGAATTTGTTGGTGTTTTTCAATGTTGAGGTTGTTGTTGTTTTTCAATGTTGAGGTTGTTGTTGAATTTGTTGGTGTTTTTCAATGTTGAGATTGTTGTTGTTTTTCAATGTTGAGGTTGTTGTTGAATTTGTTGGTGTTTTTCAATGTTGAGGTTGTTGTTGTTTTTCAATGTTGAGGTTGTTGTTGAATTTGTTGGTGTTTTTCAATGTTGAGGTTGTTGTTGTTTTTCAATGCTGAGGTTGTTGTTGAATTTGTTGGTGTTTTTCAATGTTGAGGTTGTTGTTGAATTTGTTGTTGTTTTTCAATGTTGAGGTTGTTGTTGAATTTGTTGGTGTTTTTCAATGTTGAGTTTGTTGTTGGTTTTCAATGTTGAGGTTGTTGTTGAATTTTTTTGGTGTTTTTCAATGTTGAGGTTGTTGTTGTTTTTCAATGTTGAGGTTGTTGTTGAATTTGTTGGTGTTTTTCAATGTTGAGGTTGTTGTTGTTTTTCAATGTTGAGGTTGTTGTTGAATTTGTTGGTGTTTTTCAATGTTGAGGTTGTTGTTGTTTTTCAATGCTGAGGTTGTTGTTGAATTTGTTGGTGTTTTTCAATGTTGAGGTTGTTGTTGAATTTGTTGTTGTTTTTCAATGTTGAGGTTGTTGTTGAATTTGTTGGTGTTTTTCAATGTTGAGTTTGTTGTTGGTTTTCAATGTTGAGGTTGTTGTTGAATTTTTTTGGTGTTTTTCAATGTTGAGGTTGTTGTTGTTTTTCAATGTTGAGGTTGTTGTTGAATTTGTTGGTATTTTTCAATGTTAAGGATTTTGTTGTTTTTCAATGTTGAGGTTGTTGTTGAATTGGTTGGTGTTTTTCAATGTTGAGGTTGTTGTTGAATTGGTTGGTGTTTTTCAATGATGAGGTTGTTGTTGTTTTTCAATGTTGAGGTTGTTGAATTTGTTGGTGTTTTTCAATCTTGAGTTTGTTGTTGAATTTGATGGTGTTTTTCAATGTTGAGGTTGTTGTTGAATTTGTTGGTGTTTTTCAATGTTGAAGTTGTTGTTGAATTTGTTGGTGTTTTTCAATGTTGAGGTTGTTGTTGTTTTTCAATGTTAAGGATGTTGTTGAATTTGTTGGTGTTTTTCAATGTTGAGGTTGTTGTTGTTTTTCAATGCTGAGGTTGTTGTTGAATTTGTTGGTGTTTTTCAATGTTGAGGTTGTTGTTGAATTTGTTGTTGTTTTTCAATGTTGAGGTTGTTGTTGAATTTGTTGGTGTTTTTCAATGTTGAGTTTGTTGTTGTTTTTCAATTTTGAGGTTGTTGTTGAATTTGTTGGTGTTTTTCAATGTTGAGGTTGTTGTTGTTTTTCAATGTTGAGGTTGTTGTTGAATTTGTTGGTGTTTTTCAATGTTGAGATTGTTGTTGTTTTTCAATGTTGAGGTTGTTGTTGAATTTGATGGTGTTTTTCAATGTCGAGGTTGTTGTTGAATTTGTTGGTGTTTTTCAATGTTGAAGTTGTTGTTGAGTTTGCTGGTGTTTTTCAATGTTGAGGTTGTTGTTGTTTTTCAATGTTGAGGTTGTTGTTGAATTTGTTGGTGTTTTTCAATGTTGAGATTGTTGTTGTTTTTCAATGTTGAGGTTGTTGTTGAATTTGTTGATGTTTTTAAATATTGAGGTTGTTGTTGAATTTGTTGGTGTTTTTCAATGTTGAGGTTGCTGTTGTTTTTCAATGTTGAGGTTGTTGTTGAATTTGTTGGTGTTTTTCAATGTTGAGGTGGTTGTTGTTTTTCAATGTTGAGGTTGTTGTTGAATATGTTGGTGTTTTTCAATGTTGAGGTTGTTGTTGAATTTGTTGGTGTTTTTCAATTTCGAGGTTGTTGTTGAATTTGTTGGTGTTTTTCAATGTTGAAGTTGTTGTTGAATTTGTTGGTGTTTTTCAATGTTGAGGTTGTTGTTGTTTTTCAATGTTGAGGTTGTTGTTGAATTTGTTGGTGTTTTTTCAATTTTGAGGTTGTTGGTGCTTTTCAATGTTGAGGTTGATGTTGAATTTGATGGTGTTTTTCAATGTCGAGGTTGTTGTTGAATTTGTTGGTGTTTTTCAATGTTGAAGTTGTTGTTGAGTTTGCTGGTGTTTTTCAATGTTGAGGTTGTTGTTGTTTTTCAATGTTGAGGTTGTTGTTGAATTTGTTGGTGTTTTTCAATGTTGAGATTGTTGTTGTTTTTCAATGTTGAGGTTGTTGTTGAATTTGTTGATGTTTTTAAATATTGAGGTTGTTGTTGAATTTGTTGGTGTTTTTCAATGTTGAGGTTGCTGTTGTTTTTCAATGTTGAGGTTGTTGTTGAATTTGTTGGTGTTTTTCAATGTTGAGGTGGTTGTTGTTTTTCAATGTTGAGGTTGTTGTTGAATTTGTTGGTGGTTTTCAATTTCGAGGTTGTTGTTGAATTTGTTGGTGTTTTTCAATGTTGAGGTTGTTGTTGAATTTGTTGGTGTTTTTCAATGTTGAGGTTGTTGTTGTTTTTCAATGTTGAGGTTGTTGTTGTGTTTGTTGGTGTTTTTCAATGTTGAGGTTGTTGTTGAATTTGTTGGTGTTTTTCAATGTTGAGGTTGTTGTTGAATTTGTTGGTGTTTTTCAATTTTGAGGATGTTGTTGTTTTTCAATGTTGAGGTTGTTATTGAATTTGTTGGTCTTTTTCGATGATGAGGTTGTTGTTGTTTTTCAAAGTTGAGGTTGTTGTTGAATTTGTTGGTGTTTTTTCAATTTTGAGGTTGTTGGTGTTTTTCAATGTTGAGGTTGATGTTGAATTTGATGGTGTTTTTCAATGTCGAGGTTGTTGTTGAATTTGTTGGTGTTTTTCAATGTTGAAGTTGTTGTTGAATTTGTTGGTGTTTTTCAATGTTGAGGTTGTTGTTGTTTTTCAATGTTGAGGTTGTTGTTGAATTTGTTGGTGTTTTTCAATGTTGAGATTGTTGTTGTTTTTCAAAGTTGAGGTTGTTGTTGTATTTGTTGGTGTTTTTAAATATTGAGGTTGTTGTTGAATTTGTTGGTGTTTTGCAATGTTGAGGTTGTTGTTGTTTTTCAATGTTGAGGTTGTTGTTGAATTTGTTGGTGTTTTTCAATGTTGAGGTTGTTGTTTTTCAATGTTGAGGTTGTTGTTGAATTTGTTGGTGTTTTTCAATTTCGAGGTTGTTGTTGAATTTGTTGGTGTTTTTCAATGTTGAAGTTGTTGTTGAATTTGTTGGTGTTTTTCAATGTTGAGGTTGTTGTTGAATTGGTTGGTGTTTTTCAATGATGAGGTTGTTGTTGTTTTTCAATGTTGAGGTTGTTGAATTTGTTGGTGTTTTTCAATATTGAGTTTGTTGTTGAATTTGATGGTGTTTTTCAATGTTGAGGTTGTTGTTGAATTTGTTGGTGTTTTTCAATGTTGAAGTTGTTGTTGAATTTGTTGGTGTTTTTCAATGTTGAGGTTGTTGTTGTTTTTCAATGTTAAGGATGTTGTTGAATTTGTTGGTGTTTTTCAATGTTGAGGTTGTTGTTGTTTTTCAATGCTGAGGTTGTTGTTGAATTTGTTGGTGTTTTTCAATGTTGAGGTTGTTGTTGAATTTGTTGTTGTTTTTCAATGTTGAGGTTGTTGTTGAATTTGTTGGTGTTTTTCAATGTTGAGTTTGTTGTTGTTTTTCAATTTTGAGGTTGTTGTTGAATTTGTTGGTGTTTTTCAATGTTGAGGTTGTTGTTGTTTTTCAATGTTGAGGTTGTTGTTGAATTTGTTGGTATTTTTCAATGTTGAGTTTGTTGTTGTTTTTCAATGTTGAGGTTGATGTTGAATTTGTTGGTGTTTTTCAATGTTGAGGTTGTTGTTGAATTTGTTGGTGTTTTTCAATGATGAGGTTGTTGTTGTTTTTCAATGTTGAGGTTGTTGAATTTGTTGGTGTTTTTCAATCTTGAGTTTGTTGTTGAATTTGATGGTGTTTTTCAATGTTGAGGTTGTTGTTGAATTTGTTGGTGTTTTTCAATGTTGAGGTTGTTGTTGTTTTTCAATGTTGAGGTTGTTGTTGAGTTGGTTGGTGTTTTTCAATCTTGAGGTCGTTGTTGAATTTGTTGTTGTTTTTCAATGTTGAGGTTGTTGTTGAATTTGTTGGTGTTTTTCAATGTTGAGGTTGTTGTTGTTTTTAAATGTTGAGGTTGTTGTTGAATTTGTTGGTGTTTTTTCAATTTTGAGGTTGTTGGTATTTTTCAATGCTGAGGTTGATGTTGAAGTTGATGGTGTTTTTCAATGTCGAGGTTGTTGTTGAATTTGTTGGTGTTTTTCAATGTTGAAGTTGTTGTTGAATTTGTTGGTGTTTTTCAATGTTGAGGTTGTTGTTGTTTTTCAATGTTGAGGTTGTTGTTGAATTTGTTGGTGTTTTTCAATGTTGAGATTGTTGTTGTTTTTCAATGTTGAGGTTGTTGTTGAATTTGTTGGTGTTTTTCAATGTTGAGGTTGTTGTTGTTTTTCAATGTTGAGGTTGTTGTTGAATTTGTTGGTGTTTTTCAATGTTGAGGTTGTTGTTGTTTTTCAATGCTGAGGTTGTTGTTGAATTTGTTGGTGTTTTTCAATGTTGAGGTTGTTGTTGAATTTGTTGTTGTTTTTCAATGTTGAGGTTGTTGTTGAATTTGTTGGTGTTTTTCAATGTTGAGTTTGTTGTTGTTTTTCAATGTTGAGGTTGTTGTTGAATTTTTTTGGTGTTTTTCAATGTTGAGGTTGTTGTTGTTTTTCAATGTTGAGGTTGTTGTTGAATTTGTTGGTATTTTTCAATGTTAAGGATTTTGTTGTTTTTCAATGTTGAGGTTGTTGTTGAATTGGTTGGTGTTTTTCAATGTTGAGGTTGTTGTTGAATTGGTTGGTGTTTTTCAATGATGAGGTTGTTGTTGTTTTTCAATGTTGAGGTTGTTGAATTTGTTGGTGTTTTTCAATCTTGAGTTTGTTGTTGAATTTGATGGTGTTTTTCAATGTTGAGGTTGTTGTTGAATTTGTTGGTGTTTTTCAATGTTGAAGTTGTTGTTGAATTTGTTGGTGTTTTTCAATGTTGAGGTTGTTGTTGTTTTTCAATGTTAAGGATGTTGTTGAATTTGTTGGTGTTTTTCAATGTTGAGGTTGTTGTTGTTTTTCAATGCTGAGGTTGTTGTTGAATTTGTTGGTGTTTTTCAATGTTGAGGTTGTTGTTGAATTTGTTGTTGTTTTTCAATGTTGAGGTTGTTGTTGAATTTGTTGGTGTTTTTCAATGTTGAGTTTGTTGTTGTTTTTCAATTTTGAGGTTGTTGTTGAATTTGTTGGTGTTTTTCAATGTTGAGGTTGTTGTTGTTTTTCAATGTTGAGGTTGTTGTTGAATTTGTTGGTGTTTTTCAATGTTGAGATTGTTGTTGTTTTTCAATGTTGAGGTTGTTGTTGAATTTGATGGTGTTTTTCAATGTCGAGGTTGTTGTTGAATTTGTTGGTGTTTTTCAATGTTGAAGTTGTTGTTGAGTTTGCTGGTGTTTTTCAATGTTGAGGTTGTTGTTGTTTTTCAATGTTGAGGTTGTTGTTGAATTTGTTGGTGTTTTTCAATGTTGAGATTGTTGTTGTTTTTCAATGTTGAGGTTGTTGTTGAATTTGTTGATGTTTTTAAATATTGAGGTTGTTGTTGAATTTGTTGGTGTTTTTCAATGTTGAGGTTGCTGTTGTTTTTCAATGTTGAGGTTGTTGTTGAATTTGTTGGTGTTTTTCAATGTTGAGGTGGTTGTTGTTTTTCAATGTTGAGGTTGTTGTTGAATTTGTTGGTGGTTTTCAATTTCGAGGTTGTTGTTGAATTTGTTGGTGTTTTTCAATGTTGAGGTTGTTGTTGAATTTGTTGGTGTTTTTCAATGTTGAGGTTGTTGTTGTTTTTCAATGTTGAGGTTGTTGTTGTGTTTGTTGGTGTTTTTCAATGTTGAGGTTGTTGTTGAATTTGTTGGTGTTTTTCAATGTTGAGGTTGTTGTTGAATTTGTTGGTGTTTTTCAATTTTGAGGATGTTGTTGTTTTTCAATGTTGAGGTTGTTATTGAATTTGTTGGTCTTTTTCGATGATGAGGTTGTTGTTGTTTTTCAAAGTTGAGGTTGTTGTTGAATTTGTTGGTGTTTTTTCAATTTTGAGGTTGTTGGTGTTTTTCAATGTTGAGGTTGATGTTGAATTTGATGGTGTTTTTCAATGTCGAGGTTGTTGTTGAATTTGTTGGTGTTTTTCAATGTTGAAGTTGTTGTTGAATTTGTTGGTGTTTTTCAATGTTGAGGTTGTTGTTGTTTTTCAATGTTGAGGTTGTTGTTGAATTTGTTGGTGTTTTTCAATGTTGAGATTGTTGTTGTTTTTCAAAGTTGAGGTTGTTGTTGTATTTGTTGGTGTTTTTAAATATTGAGGTTGTTGTTGAATTTGTTGGTGTTTTGCAATGTTGAGGTTGTTGTTGTTTTTCAATGTTGAGGTTGTTGTTGAATTTGTTGGTGTTTTTCAATGTTGAGGTTGTTGTTTTTCAATGTTGAGGTTGTTGTTGAATTTGTTGGTGTTTTTCAATTTCGAGGTTGTTGTTGAATTTGTTGGTGTTTTTCAATGTTGAAGTTGTTGTTGAATTTGTTGGTGTTTTTCAATGTTGAGGTTGTTGTTGAATTGGTTGGTGTTTTTCAATGATGAGGTTGTTGTTGTTTTTCAATGTTGAGGTTGTTGAATTTGTTGGTGTTTTTCAATATTGAGTTTGTTGTTGAATTTGATGGTGTTTTTCAATGTTGAGGTTGTTGTTGAATTTGTTGGTGTTTTTCAATGTTGAAGTTGTTGTTGAATTTGTTGGTGTTTTTCAATTTTGAGGTTGTTGTTGTTTTTCAATGTTAAGGATGTTGTTGAATTTGTTGGTGTTTTTCAATGTTGAGGTTGTTGTTGTTTTTCAATGCTGAGGTTGTTGTTGAATTTGTTGGTGTTTTTCAATGTTGAGGTTGTTGTTGAATTTGTTGTTGTTTTTCAATGTTGAGGTTGTTGTTGAATTTGTTGGTGTTTTTCAATGTTGAGTTTATTGTTGTTTTTCAATTTTGAGGTTGTTGTTGAATTTGTTGGTGTTTTTCAATGTTGAGGTTGTTGTTGTTTTTCAATGTTGAGGTTGTTGTTGAATTTGTTGGTATTTTTCAATGTTGAGTTTGTTGTTGTTTTTCAATGTTGAGGTTGATGTTGAATTTGTTGGTGTTTTTCAATGTTGAGGTTGTTGTTGAATTTGTTGGTGTTTTTCAATGATGAGGTTGTTGTTGTTTTTCAATGTTGAGGTTGTTGAATTTGTTGTTGTTTTTCAATCTTGAGTTTGTTGTTGAATTTGATGGTGTTTTTCAATGTTGAGGTTGTTGTTGAATTTGTTGGTGTTTTTCAATGTTGAGGTTGTTGTTGTTTTTCAATGTTGAGGTTGTTGTTGAGTTGGTTGGTGTTTTTCAATCTTGAGGTCGTTGTTGAATTTGTTGTTGTTTTTCAATGTTGAGGTTGTTGTTGAATTTGTTGGTGTTTTTCAATGTTGAGGTTGTTGTTGTTTTTAAATGTTGAGGTTGTTGTTGAATTTGTTGGTGTTTTTTCAATTTTGAGGTTGTTGGTATTTTTCAATGCTGAGGTTGATGTTGAAGTTGATGGTGTTTTTCAATGTCGAGGTTGTTGTTGAATTTGTTGGTGTTTTTCAATGTTGAAGTTGTTGTTGAATTTGTTGGTGTTTTTCAATGTTGAGGTTGTTGTTGTTTTTCAATGTTGAGGTTGTTGTTGAATTTGTTGGTGTTTTTCAATGTTGAGATTGTTGTTGTTTTTCAATGTTGAGGTTGTTGTTGAATTTGTTGGTGTTTTTCAATGTTGAGGTTGTTGTTGTTTTTCAATGTTGAGGTTGTTGTTGAATTTGTTGGTGTTTTTCAATGTTGAGGTTGTTGTTGTTTTTCAATGCTGAGGTTGTTGTTGAATTTGTTGGTGTTTTTCAATGTTGAGGTTGTTGTTGAATTTGTTGTTGTTTTTCAATGTTGAGGTTGTTGTTGAATTTGTTGGTGTTTTTCAATGTTGAGTTTGTTGTTGTTTTTCAATGTTGAGGTTGTTGTTGAATTTTTTTGGTGTTTTTCAATGTTGAGGTTGTTGTTGTTTTTCAATGTTGAGGTTGTTGTTGAATTTGTTGGTATTTTTCAATGTTAAGGATTTTGTTGTTTTTCAATGTTGAGGTTGTTGTTGAATTGGTTGGTGTTTTTCAATGTTGAGGTTGTTGTTGAATTGGTTGGTGTTTTTCAATGATGAGGTTGTTGTTGTTTTTCAATGTTGAGGTTGTTGAATTTGTTGGTGTTTTTCAATCTTGAGTTTGTTGTTGAATTTGATGGTGTTTTTCAATGTTGAGGTTGTTGTTGAATTTGTTGGTGTTTTTCAATGTTGAAGTTGTTGTTGAATTTGTTGGTGTTTTTCAATGTTGAGGTTGTTGTTGTTTTTCAATGTTAAGGATGTTGTTGAATTTGTTGGTGTTTTTCAATGTTGAGGTTGTTGTTGTTTTTCAATGCTGAGGTTGTTGTTGAATTTGTTGGTGTTTTTCAATGTTGAGGTTGTTGTTGAATTTGTTGTTGTTTTTCAATGTTGAGGTTGTTGTTGAATTTGTTGGTGTTTTTCAATGTTGAGTTTGTTGTTGTTTTTCAATTTTGAGGTTGTTGTTGAATTTGTTGGTGTTTTTCAATGTTGAGGTTGTTGTTGTTTTTCAATGTTGAGGTTGTTGTTGAATTTGTTGGTATTTTTCAATGTTGAGGTTGTTGTGGTTTTTCAATGTTGAGGTTGATGTTGAATTTGTTGGTGTTTTTCAATGTTGAGGTTGTTGTTGAATTTGTTGGTGTTTTTCAATGATGAGGTTGTTGTTGTTTTTCAATGTTGAGGTTGTTGAATTTGTTGGTGTTTTTCAATCTTGAGTTTGTTGTTGAATTTGATGGTGTTTTTCAATGTTGAGGTTGTTGTTGAATTTGTTGGTGTTTTTCAATGTTGAGGTTGTTGTTGTTTTTCAATGTTGAGGTTGTTGTTGAGTTGGTTGGTGTTTTTCAATCTTGAGGTCGTTGTTGAATTTGTTGTTGTTTTTCAATGTTGAGGTTGTTGTTGAATTTGTTGGTGTTTTTCAATGTTGAGGTTGTTGTTGTTTTTAAATGTTGAGGTTGTTGTTGAATTTGTTGGTGTTTTTTCAATTTTGAGGTTGTTGGTATTTTTCAATGCTGAGGTTGATGTTGAAGTTGATGGTGTTTTTCAATGTCGAGGTTGTTGTTGAATTTGTTGGTGTTTTTCAATGTTGAAGTTGTTGTTGAATTTGTTGGTGTTTTTCAATGTTGAGGTTGTTGTTGTTTTTCAATGTTGAGGTTGTTGTTGAATTTGTTGGTGTTTTTCAATGTTGAGATTGTTGTTGTTTTTCAATGTTGAGGTTGTTGTTGAATTTGTTGGTGTTTTTAAATGTTGAGGTTGTTCTTGAATTTGTTGGTGTTTTTCAATGTTGAGGTTGTTGTTGTTTTTCAATGTTGAGGTTGTTGTTGAATTTGTTGGTGTTTTTCAATGTTGAGGTTGTTGTTGTTTTTCAATGTTGAGGTTGTTGTTGAATTTGTTGGTGTTTTTCAATTTCGAGGTTGTTGTTGAATTTGTTGGTGTTTTTCAATGTTGAGGTTGTTGTTGAATTTGTTGGTGTTTTTCAATGTTGAGTTTGTTGTTGAATTTGTTGGTGTTTTTCAATGTTGAGGTTGTTGTTGAATTTGTTGGTGTTTTTCAATTTTGAGGATGTTGTTGTTTTTCAATGTTGAGGTTGTTGTTGAATTTGTTGGTCTTTTTCGATGATGAGGTTGTTGTTGTTTTTCAAAGTTGAGGTTGTTGTTGAATTTGTTGGTGTTTTTTCAATTTTGAGGTTGTTGGTGTTTTTCAATGTTGAGGTTGATGTTGAATTTGATGGTGTTTTTCAATGTCGAGGTTGTTGTTGAATTTGTTGGTGTTTTTCAATGTTGAAGTTGTTGTTGAATTTGTTGGTGTTTTTCAATGTTGAGGTTGTTGTTGTTTTTCAATGTTGAGGTTGTTGTTGAATTTGTTGGTGTTTTTCAATGTTGAGATTGTTGTTGTTTTTCAAAGTTGAGGTTGTTGTTGTATTTGTTGGTGTTTTTAAATATTGAGGTTGTTGTTGAATTTGTTGGTGTTTTGCAATGTTGAGGTTGTTGTTGTTTTTCAATGTTGAGGTTGTTGTTGAATTTGTTGGTGTTTTTCAATGTTGAGGTTGTTGTTGTTTTTCAATGTTGAGGTTGTTGTTGAATTTGTTGGTGTTTTTCAATTTCGAGGTTGTTGTTGAATTTGTTGGTGTTTTTCAATGTTGAAGTTGTTGTTGAATTTGTTGGTGTTTTTCAATGTTGAGGTTGTTGTTGTTTTTCAATGTTGAGGTTGTTGTTGAATTTGTTGGTGTTTTTCAATGTTGAGGTTGTTGTTGTTTTTCAATGCTGAGGTTGTTGTTGAATTTGTTGGTGTTTTTCAATGTTGAGGTTGTTGTTGAATTTGTTGTTGTTTTTCAATGTTGAGGTTGTTGTTGAATTTGTTGGTGTTTTTCAATGTTGAGTTTGTTGTTGTTTTTCAATGTTGAGGTTGTTGTTGAATTTTTTTGGTGTTTTTCAATGTTGAGGTTGTTGTTATTTTTCAATGTTGAGGTTGTTGTTGAATTTGTTGGTATTTTTCAATGTTAAGGATGTTGTTGTTTTTCAATGTTGAGGTTGTTGTTGAATTTGTTGGTGTTTTTCAATGTTGAGGTTGTTGTTGAATTGGTTGGTGTTTTTCAATGATGAGGTTGTTGTTGTTTTTCAATGTTGAGGTTGTTGAATTTGTTGGTGTTTTTCAATCTTGAGTTTGTTGTTGAATTTGATGGTGTTTTTCAATGTTGAGGTTGTTGTTGAATTTGTTGGTGTTTTTCAATGTTGAAGTTGTTGTTGAATTTGTTGGTGTTTTTCAATGTTGAGGTTGTTGTTGTTTTTCAATGTTAAGGATGTTGTTGAATTTGTTGGTGTTTTTCAATGTTGAGGTTGTTGTTGTTTTTCAATGCTGAGGTTGTTGTTGAATTTGTTGGTGTTTTTCAATGTTGAGGTTGTTGTTGAATTTGTTGTTGTTTTTCAATGTTGAGGTTGTTGTTGAATTTGTTGGTGTTTTTCAATGTTGAGTTTGTTGTTGTTTTTCAATTTTGAGGTTGTTGTTGAATTTGTTGGTGTTTTTCAATGTTGAGGTTGTTGTTGTTTTTCAATGTTGAGGTTGTTGTTGAATTTGTTGGTATTTTTCAATGTTGAGGTTGTTGTTGTTTTTCAATGTTGAGGTTGATGTTGAATTTGTTGGTGTTTTTCAATGTTGAGGTTGTTGTTGAATTTGTTGGTGTTTTTCAATGATGAGGTTGTTGTTGTTTTTCAATGTTGAGGTTGTTGAATTTGTTGGTGTTTTTCAATCTTGAGTTTGTTGTTGAATTTGATGGTGTTTTTCAATGTTGAGGTTGTTGTTGAATTTGTTGGTGTTTTTCAATGTTGAGGTTGTTGTTGTTTTTCAATGTTGAGGTTGTTGTTGAGTTGGTTGGTGTTTTTCAATCTTGAGGTCGTTGTTGAATTTGTTGTTGTTTTTCAATGTTGAGGTTGTTGTTGAATTTGTTGGTGTTTTTCAATGTTGAGGTTGTTGTTGTTTTTAAATGTTGAGGTTGTTGTTGAATTTGTTGGTGTTTTTTCAATTTTGAGGTTGTTGGTATTTTTCAATGCTGAGGTTGATGTTGAAGTTGATGGTGTTTTTCAATGTCGAGGTTGTTGTTGAATTTGTTGGTGTTTTTCAATGTTGAAGTTGTTGTTGAATTTGTTGGTGTTTTTCAATGTTGAGGTTGTTGTTGTTTTTCAATGTTGAGGTTGTTGTTGAATTTGTTGGTGTTTTTCAATGTTGAGATTGTTGTTGTTTTTCAATGTTGAGGTTGTTGTTGAATTTGTTGGTGTTTTTCAATGTTGAGGTTGTTGTTGTTTTTCAATGTTGAGGTTGTTGTTGAATTTGTTGGTGTTTTTCAATGTTGAGGTTGTTGTTGTTTTTCAATGCTGAGGTTGTTGTTGAATTTGTTGGTGTTTTTCAATGTTGAGGTTGTTGTTGAATTTGTTGTTGTTTTTCAATGTTGAGGTTGTTGTTGAATTTGTTGGTGTTTTTCAATGTTGAGTTTGTTGTTGTTTTTCAATGTTGAGGTTGTTGTTGAATTTTTTTGGTGTTTTTCAATGTTGAGGTTGTTGTTGTTTTTCAATGTTGAGGTTGTTGTTGAATTTGTTGGTATTTTTCAATGTTAAGGATTTTGTTGTTTTTCAATGTTGAGGTTGTTGTTGAATTTGTTGGTGTTTTTCAATGTTGAGGTTGTTGTTGAATTGGTTGGTGTTTTTCAATGATGAGGTTGTTGTTGTTTTTCAATGTTGAGGTTGTTGAATTTGTTGGTGTTTTTCAATCTTGAGTTTGTTGTTGAATTTGATGGTGTTTTTCAATGTTGAGGTTGTTGTTGAATTTGTTGGTGTTTTTCAATGTTGAAGTTGTTGTTGAATTTATTGGTGTTTTTCAATGTTGAGGTTGTTGTTGTTTTTCAATGTTAAGGATGTTGTTGAATTTGTTGGTGTTTTTCAATGTTGAGGTTGTTGTTGTTTTTCAATGCTGAGGTTGTTGTTGAATTTGTTGGTGTTTTTCAATGTTGAGGTTGTTGTTGAATTTGTTGTTGTTTTTCAATGTTGAGGTTGTTGTTGAATTTGTTGGTGTTTTTCAATGTTGAGTTTGTTGTTGTTTTTCAATTTTGAGGTTGTTGTTGAATTTGTTGGTGTTTTTCAATGTTGAGGTTGTTGTTGTTTTTCAATGTTGAGGTTGTTGTTGAATTTGTTGGTATTTTTCAATGTTGAGGTTGTTGTTGTTTTTCAATGTTGAGGTTGATGTTGAATTTGTTGGTGTTTTTCAATGTTGAGGTTGTTGTTGAATTTGTTGGTGTTTTTCAATGATGAGGTTGTTGTTGTTTTTCAATGTTGAGGTTGTTGAATTTGTTGGTTGTTTTTCAATCTTGAGTTTGTTGTTGAATTTGATGGTGTTTTTCAATGTTGAGGTTGTTGTTGAATTTGTTGGTGTTTTTCAATGTTGAGGTTGTTGTTGTTTTTCAATGTTGAGGTTGTTGTTGAGTTGGTTGGTGTTTTTCAATCTTGAGGTCGTTGTTGAATTTGTTGTTGTTTTTCAATGTTGAGGTTGTTGTTGAATTTGTTGGTGTTTTTCAATGTTGAGGTTGTTGTTGTTTTTAAATGTTGAGGTTGTTGTTGAATTTGTTGGTGTTTTTTCAATTTTGAGGTTGTTGGTATTTTTCAATGCTGAGGTTGATGTTGAAGTTGATGGTGTTTTTCAATGTCGAGGTTGTTGTTGAATTTGTTGGTGTTTTTCAATGTTGAAGTTGTTGTTGAATTTGTTGGTGTTTTTCAATGTTGAGGTTGTTGTTGTTTTTCAATGTTGAGGTTGTTGTTGAATTTGTTGGTGTTTTTCAATGTTGAGATTGTTGTTGTTTTTCAATGTTGAGGTTGTTGTTGAATTTGTTGGTGTTTTTAAATGTTGAGGTTGTTCTTGAATTTGTTGGTGTTTTTCAATGTTGAGGTTGTTGTTGTTTTTCAATGTTGAGGTTGTTGTTGAATTTGTTGGTGTTTTTCAATGTTGAGGTTGTTGTTGTTTTTCAATGTTGAGGTTGTTGTTGAATTTGTTGGTGTTTTTCAATTTCGAGGTTGTTGTTGAATTTGTTGGTGTTTTTCAATGTTGAGGTTGTTGTTGAATTTGTTGGTGTTTTTCAATGTTGAGTTTGTTGTTGAATTTGTTGGTGTTTTTCAATGTTGAGGTTGTTGTTGAATTTGTTGGTGTTTTTCAATGTTGAGTTTGTTGTTGTTTTTCAATGTTGAGGTTGTTGTTGAATTTGTTGGTGTTTTTCAATGTTGAGGTTGTTGTTGTTTTTCAATGTTTAGGTTGTTGTTGAATTTGTTGGTGTTTTTCAATGTTGAGGTTGTTGTTGAATTTGTTGGTGTTTTTCAATGTTGAGATTGTTGTTGTTTTTCAATGTTGAGGTTGTTGTTGAGTTTGTTGGTGTTTTCAATGTTGAGGTTGTTGTTGAATTTGTTGGTGTTTTTCAATGTTGAGGTTGTTGTTGAATTTGTTGGTGTTTTTCAATGTTGAGGTTGTTGTTGTTTTTAAATGTAGGGGTTGTTGTTGAATTTGTTGGTGTTTTTCAATTTTGAGGATGTTGTTGTTTTTCAATGTTGAGGTTGTTTTTGAATTTGTTGGTGTTTTTCCATGATGAGGTTTTTGTTGTTTTTCAAAGTTGAGGTTGTTGTTGAATTTGTTGGTGTTTTTTCAATTTTGAGGTTGTTGGTGCTTTTTAATGTTGAGGTTGATGTTGAATTTGATGGTGTTTTTCAATGTCGAGGTTGTTGTTGAATTTGTTGGTGTTTTTCAATGTTGAGGTTGTTGTTGTTTTTCAATGTTGAGGTTGTTGTTGAATTTGTTGCTGTTTTTCAATGTTGAGATTGTTGTTGTTTTTCAATGTTGCGGTTGTTGTTGAATTTGTTGGTGTTTTTAAATATTGAGGTTGTTGTTGAATTTGTTGGTGTTTTTCAATGTTGAGGTTGTTGTTGTTTTTCAATGTTGAGGTTGTTGTTGAATATGTTGGTGTTTTTCAATGTTGAGGTGGTTGTTGTTTTTCAATGTTGAGGTTGTTGTTGAATTTGTTGGTGTTTTTCAATTTCGAGGTTGTTGTTGAATTTGTTGGTGTTTTTCATTGTTGAGGTTGTTGTTGAATTTGTTGGTGTTTTTCAATGTTAGGTTGTTGTTGTTTTTCAATGTTGAGGTTGTTGTTGAGTTTGTTGGTTTTTTTCAATGTTGAGGTTGTTGTTGAATTTGTTGGTGTTTTTCAATGTTGAGGTTGTTGTTGAATTTGTTGGTGTTTTTCAATTTTGAGGATGTTGTTGTTTTTCAATGTTGAGGTTGTTGTTGAATTTGTTGCTGTTTTTCAATGTTGAGATTGTTGTTGTTTTTCAATGTTGCGGTTGTTGTTGAATTTGTTGGTGTTTTTAAATATTGAGGTTGTTGTTGAATTTGTTGGTGTTTTTCAATGTTGAGGTTGTTGTTGTTTTTCAATGTTGAGGTTGTTGTTGAATATGTTGGTGTTTTTCAATGTTGAGGTGGTTGTTGTTTTTCAATGTTGAGGTTGTTGTTGAATTTGTTGGTGTTTTTCAATTTCGAGGTTGTTGTTGAATTTGTTGGTGTTTTTCAATGTTGAGGTTGTTGTTGAATTTGTTGGTGTTTTTCAATGTTAGGTTGTGGTTGTTTTTCAATGTTGAGGTTGTTGTTGAGTTTGTTGGAGTTTTTCAATGTTGAGGTTGTTGTTGAATTTGTTGGTGTTTTTCAATGTTGAGGTTGTTGTTGAATTTGTTGGTGTTTTTCAATTTTGAGGATGTTGTTGTTTTTCAATGTTGAGGTTGTTGTTGAATTTGTTGGTGTTTTTCGATGATGAGGTTGTTGTTGTTTTTCAAAGTTGAGGTTGTTGTTGAATTTGTTGGTGTTTTTTCAATTTTGAGGTTGTTGGTCTTTTTCAATGTTGAGGTTGATGTTGAATTTGATGGTGTTTTTCAATGTCGAGGTTGTTGTTGAATTTGTTGGTGTTTTTCAATGTTGAAGTTGTTGTTGAATTTGTTGGTGTTTTTCAATGTTGAGGTTGTTGTTGTTTTTCAATGTTGAGGTTGTTGTTGAATTTGTTGGTGTTTTTCAATGTTGAGATTGTTGTTGTTTTTCAATGTTGAGGTTGTTGTTGTATTTGTTGGTGTTTTTAAATATTGAGGTTGTTGTTGAATTTGTTGGTGTTTTTCAATGATGAGGTTGTTGTTGTTTTTCAATGTTGAGGTTGTTGAATTTGTTGGTGTTTTTCAATCTTGAGTTTGTTGTTGAATTTGATGGTGTTTTTCAATGTTGAGGTTGTTGTTGAATTTGTTGGTGTTTTTCAATGTTGAGGTTGTTGTTGTTTTTCAATGTTGAGGTTGTTGTTGAGTTGGTTGGTGTTTTTCAATCTTGAGGTCGTTGTTGAATTTGTTGTTGTTTTTCAATGTTGAGGTTGTTGTTGAATTTGTTGGTGTTTTTCAATGTTGAGGTTGTTGTTGTTTTTAAATGTTGAGGTTGTTGTTGAATTTGTTGGTGTTTTTTCAATTTTGAGGTTGTTGGTATTTTTCAATGCTGAGGTTGATGTTGAAGTTGATGGTGTTTTTCAATGTCGAGGTTGTTGTTGAATTTGTTGGTGTTTTTCAATGTTGAAGTTGTTGTTGAATTTGTTGGTGTTTTTCAATGTTGAGGTTGTTGTTGTTTTTCAATGTTGAGGTTGTTGTTGAATTTGTTGGTGTTTTTCAATGTTGAGATTGTTGTTGTTTTTCAATGTTGAGGTTGTTGTTGAATTTGTTGGTGTTTTTCAATGTTGAGGTTGTTGTTGTTTTTCAATGTTGAGGTTGTTGTTGAATTTGTTGGTGTTTTTCAATGTTGAGGTTGTTGTTGTTTTTCAATGCTGAGGTTGTTGTTGAATTTGTTGGTGTTTTTCAATGTTGAGGTTGTTGTTGAATTTGTTGTTGTTTTTCAATGTTGAGGTTGTTGTTGAATTTGTTGGTGTTTTTCAATGTTGAGTTTGTTGTTGTTTTTCAATGTTGAGGTTGTTGTTGAATTTTTTTGGTGTTTTTCAATGTTGAGGTTGTTGTTGTTTTTCAATGTTGAGGTTGTTGTTGAATTTGTTGGTATTTTTCAATGTTAAGGATTTTGTTGTTTTTCAATCTTGAGGTTGTTGTTGAATTTGTTGGTGTTTTTCAATGTTGAGGTTGTTGTTGAATTGGTTGGTGTTTTTCAATGATGAGGTTGTTGTTGTTTTTCAATGTTGAGGTTGTTGAATTTGTTGGTGTTTTTCAATCTTGAGTTTGTTGTTGAATTTGATGGTGTTTTTCAATGTTGAGGTTGTTGTTGAATTTGTTGGTGTTTTTCAATGTTGAAGTTGTTGTTGAATTTATTGGTGTTTTTCAATGTTGAGGTTGTTGTTGTTTTTCAATGTTAAGGATGTTGTTGAATTTGTTGGTGTTTTTCAATGTTGAGGTTGTTGTTGTTTTTCAATGCTGAGGTTGTTGTTGAATTTGTTGGTGTTTTTCAATGTTGAGGTTGTTGTTGAATTTGTTGTTGTTTTTCAATGTTGAGGTTGTTGTTGAATTTGTTGGTGTTTTTCAATGTTGAGTTTGTTGTTGTTTTTCAATTTTGAGGTTGTTGTTGAATTTGTTGGTGTTTTTCAATGTTGAGGTTGTTGTTGTTTTTCAATGTTGAGGTTGTTGTTGAATTTGTTGGTATTTTTCAATGTTGAGGTTGTTGTTGTTTTTCAATGTTGAGGTTGATGTTGAATTTGTTGGTGTTTTTCAATGTTGAGGTTGTTGTTGAATTTGTTGGTGTTTTTCAATGATGAGGTTGTTGTTGTTTTTCAATGTTGAGGTTGTTGAATTTGTTGGTTGTTTTTCAATCTTGAGTTTGTTGTTGAATTTGATGGTGTTTTTCAATGTTGAGGTTGTTGTTGAATTTGTTGGTGTTTTTCAATGTTGAGGTTGTTGTTGTTTTTCAATGTTGAGGTTGTTGTTGAGTTGGTTGGTGTTTTTCAATCTTGAGGTCGTTGTTGAATTTGTTGTTGTTTTTCAATGTTGAGGTTGTTGTTGAATTTGTTGGTGTTTTTCAATGTTGAGGTTGTTGTTGTTTTTAAATGTTGAGGTTGTTGTTGAATTTGTTGGTGTTTTTTCAATTTTGAGGTTGTTGGTATTTTTCAATGCTGAGGTTGATGTTGAAGTTGATGGTGTTTTTCAATGTCGAGGTTGTTGTTGAATTTGTTGGTGTTTTTCAATGTTGAAGTTGTTGTTGAATTTGTTGGTGTTTTTCAATGTTGAGGTTGTTGTTGTTTTTCAATGTTGAGGTTGTTGTTGAATTTGTTGGTGTTTTTCAATGTTGAGATTGTTGTTGTTTTTCAATGTTGAGGTTGTTGTTGAATTTGTTGGTGTTTTTAAATGTTGAGGTTGTTCTTGAATTTGTTGGTGTTTTTCAATGTTGAGGTTGTTGTTGTTTTTCAATGTTGAGGTTGTTGTTGAATTTGTTGGTGTTTTTCAATGTTGAGGTTGTTGTTGTTTTTCAATGTTGAGGTTGTTGTTGAATTTGTTGGTGTTTTTCAATTTCGAGGTTGTTGTTGAATTTGTTGGTGTTTTTCAATGTTGAGGTTGTTGTTGAATTTGTTGGTGTTTTTCAATGTTGAGTTTGTTGTTGAATTTGTTGGTGTTTTTCAATGTTGAGGTTGTTGTTGAATTTGTTGGTGTTTTTCAATGTTGAGTTTGTTGTTGTTTTTCAATGTTGAGGTTGTTGTTGAATTTGTTGGTGTTTTTCAATGTTGAGGTTGTTGTTGTTTTTCAATGTTTAGGTTGTTGTTGAATTTGTTGGTGTTTTTCAATGTTGAGGTTGTTGTTGAATTTGTTGGTGTTTTTCAATGTTGAGATTGTTGTTGTTTTTCAATGTTGAGGTTGTTGTTGAGTTTGTTGGTGTTTTCAATGTTGAGGTTGTTGTTGAATTTGTTGGTGTTTTTCAATGTTGAGGTTGTTGTTGAATTTGTTGGTGTTTTTCAATGTTGAGGTTGTTGTTGTTTTTAAATGTAGGGGTTGTTGTTGAATTTGTTGGTGTTTTTCAATTTTGAGGATGTTGTTGTTTTTCAATGTTGAGGTTGTTTTTGAATTTGTTGGTGTTTTTCCATGATGAGGTTTTTGTTGTTTTTCAAAGTTGAGGTTGTTGTTGAATTTGTTGGTGTTTTTTCAATTTTGAGGTTGTTGGTGCTTTTTAATGTTGAGGTTGATGTTGAATTTGATGGTGTTTTTCAATGTCGAGGTTGTTGTTGAATTTGTTGGTGTTTTTCAATGTTGAGGTTGTTGTTGTTTTTCAATGTTGAGGTTGTTGTTGAATTTGTTGCTGTTTTTCAATGTTGAGATTGTTGTTGTTTTTCAATGTTGCGGTTGTTGTTGAATTTGTTGGTGTTTTTAAATATTGAGGTTGTTGTTGAATTTGTTGGTGTTTTTCAATGTTGAGGTTGTTGTTGTTTTTCAATGTTGAGGTTGTTGTTGAATATGTTGGTGTTTTTCAATGTTGAGGTGGTTGTTGTTTTTCAATGTTGAGGTTGTTGTTGAATTTGTTGGTGTTTTTCAATTTCGAGGTTGTTGTTGAATTTGTTGGTGTTTTTCATTGTTGAGGTTGTTGTTGAATTTGTTGGTGTTTTTCAATGTTAGGTTGTTGTTGTTTTTCAATGTTGAGGTTGTTGTTGAGTTTGTTGGTTTTTTTCAATGTTGAGGTTGTTGTTGAATTTGTTGGTGTTTTTCAATGTTGAGGTTGTTGTTGAATTTGTTGGTGTTTTTCAATTTTGAGGATGTTGTTGTTTTTCAATGTTGAGGTTGTTGTTGAATTTGTTGCTGTTTTTCAATGTTGAGATTGTTGTTGTTTTTCAATGTTGCGGTTGTTGTTGAATTTGTTGGTGTTTTTAAATATTGAGGTTGTTGTTGAATTTGTTGGTGTTTTTCAATGTTGAGGTTGTTGTTGTTTTTCAATGTTGAGGTTGTTGTTGAATATGTTGGTGTTTTTCAATGTTGAGGTGGTTGTTGTTTTTCAATGTTGAGGTTGTTGTTGAATTTGTTGGTGTTTTTCAATTTCGAGGTTGTTGTTGAATTTGTTGGTGTTTTTCAATGTTGAGGTTGTTGTTGAATTTGTTGGTGTTTTTCAATGTTAGGTTGTGGTTGTTTTTCAATGTTGAGGTTGTTGTTGAGTTTGTTGGAGTTTTTCAATGTTGAGGTTGTTGTTGAATTTGTTGGTGTTTTTCAATGTTGAGGTTGTTGTTGAATTTGTTGGTGTTTTTCAATTTTGAGGATGTTGTTGTTTTTCAATGTTGAGGTTGTTGTTGAATTTGTTGGTGTTTTTCAATGTTGAGTTTGTTGTTGTTTTTCAATGTTGAGGTTGTTGTTGAATTTTTTTGGTGTTTTTCAATGTTGAGGTTGTTGTTGTTTTTCAATGTTGAGGTTGTTGTTGAATTTGTTGGTATTTTTCAATGTTAAGGATTTTGTTGTTTTTCAATGTTGAGGTTGTTGTTGAATTTGTTGGTGTTTTTCAATGTTGAGGTTGTTGTTGAATTGGTTGGTGTTTTTCAATGATGAGGTTGTTGTTGTTTTTCAATGTTGAGGTTGTTGAATTTGTTGGTGTTTTTCAATCTTGAGTTTGTTGTTGAATTTGATGGTGTTTTTCAATGTTGAGGTTGTTGTTGAATTTGTTGGTGTTTTTCAATGTTGAAGTTGTTGTTGAATTTATTGGTGTTTTTCAATGTTGAGGTTGTTGTTGTTTTTCAATGTTAAGGATGTTGTTGAATTTGTTGGTGTTTTTCAATGTTGAGGTTGTTGTTGTTTTTCAATGCTGAGGTTGTTGTTGAATTTGTTGGTGTTTTTCAATGTTGAGGTTGTTGTTGAATTTGTTGTTGTTTTTCAATGTTGAGGTTGTTGTTGAATTTGTTGGTGTTTTTCAATGTTGAGTTTGTTGTTGTTTTTCAATTTTGAGGTTGTTGTTGAATTTGTTGGTGTTTTTCAATGTTGAGGTTGTTGTTGTTTTTCAATGTTGAGGTTGTTGTTGAATTTGTTGGTATTTTTCAATGTTGAGGTTGTTGTTGTTTTTCAATGTTGAGGTTGATGTTGAATTTGTTGGTGTTTTTCAATGTTGAGGTTGTTGTTGAATTTGTTGGTGTTTTTCAATGATGAGGTTGTTGTTGTTTTTCAATGTTGAGGTTGTTGAATTTGTTGGTGTTTTTCAATCTTGAGTTTGTTGTTGAATTTGATGGTGTTTTTCAATGTTGAGGTTGTTGTTGAATTTGTTGGTGTTTTTCAATGTTGAGGTTGTTGTTGTTTTTCAATGTTGAGGTTGTTGTTGAGTTGGTTGGTGTTTTTCAATCTTGAGGTCGTTGTTGAATTTGTTGTTGTTTTTCAATGTTGAGGTTGTTGTTGAATTTGTTGGTGTTTTTCAATGTTGAGGTTGTTGTTGTTTTTAAATGTTGAGGTTGTTGTTGAATTTGTTGGTGTTTTTTCAATTTTGAGGTTGTTGGTATTTTTCAATGCTGAGGTTGATGTTGAAGTTGATGGTGTTTTTCAATGTCGAGGTTGTTGTTGAATTTGTTGGTGTTTTTCAATGTTGAAGTTGTTGTTGAATTTGTTGGTGTTTTTCAATGTTGAGGTTGTTGTTGTTTTTCAATGTTGAGGTTGTTGTTGAATTTGTTGGTGTTTTTCAATGTTGAGATTGTTGTTGTTTTTCAATGTTGAGGTTGTTGTTGAATTTGTTGGTGTTTTTAAATGTTGAGGTTGTTCTTGAATTTGTTGGTGTTTTTCAATGTTGAGGTTGTTGTTGTTTTTCAATGTTGAGGTTGTTGTTGAATTTGTTGGTGTTTTTCAATGTTGAGGTTGTTGTTGTTTTTCAATGTTGAGGTTGTTGTTGAATTTGTTGGTGTTTTTCAATTTCGAGGTTGTTGTTGAATTTGTTGGTGTTTTTCAATGTTGAGGTTGTTGTTGAATTTGTTGGTGTTTTTCAATGTTGAGTTTGTTGTTGAATTTGTTGGTGTTTTTCAATGTTGAGGTTGTTGTTGAATTTGTTGGTGTTTTTCAATGTTGAGTTTGTTGTTGTTTTTCAATGTTGAGGTTGTTGTTGAATTTGTTGGTGTTTTTCAATGTTGAGGTTGTTGTTGTTTTTCAATGTTTAGGTTGTTGTTGAATTTGTTGGTGTTTTTCAATGTTGAGGTTGTTGTTGAATTTGTTGGTGTTTTTCAATGTTGAGATTGTTGTTGTTTTTCAATGTTGAGGTTGTTGTTGAGTTTGTTGGTGTTTTCAATGTTGAGGTTGTTGTTGAATTTGTTGGTGTTTTTCAATGTTGAGGTTGTTGTTGAATTTGTTGGTGTTTTTCAATGTTGAGGTTGTTGTTGTTTTTAAATGTAGGGGTTGTTGTTGAATTTGTTGGTGTTTTTCAATTTTGAGGATGTTGTTGTTTTTCAATGTTGAGGTTGTTTTTGAATTTGTTGGTGTTTTTCCATGATGAGGTTTTTGTTGTTTTTCAAAGTTGAGGTTGTTGTTGAATTTGTTGGTGTTTTTTCAATTTTGAGGTTGTTGGTGCTTTTTAATGTTGAGGTTGATGTTGAATTTGATGGTGTTTTTCAATGTCGAGGTTGTTGTTGAATTTGTTGGTGTTTTTCAATGTTGAGGTTGTTGTTGTTTTTCAATGTTGAGGTTGTTGTTGAATTTGTTGCTGTTTTTCAATGTTGAGATTGTTGTTGTTTTTCAATGTTGCGGTTGTTGTTGAATTTGTTGGTGTTTTTAAATATTGAGGTTGTTGTTGAATTTGTTGGTGTTTTTCAATGTTGAGGTTGTTGTTGTTTTTCAATGTTGAGGTTGTTGTTGAATATGTTGGTGTTTTTCAATGTTGAGGTGGTTGTTGTTTTTCAATGTTGAGGTTGTTGTTGAATTTGTTGGTGTTTTTCAATTTCGAGGTTGTTGTTGAATTTGTTGGTGTTTTTCATTGTTGAGGTTGTTGTTGAATTTGTTGGTGTTTTTCAATGTTAGGTTGTTGTTGTTTTTCAATGTTGAGGTTGTTGTTGAGTTTGTTGGTTTTTTTCAATGTTGAGGTTGTTGTTGAATTTGTTGGTGTTTTTCAATGTTGAGGTTGTTGTTGAATTTGTTGGTGTTTTTCAATTTTGAGGATGTTGTTGTTTTTCAATGTTGAGGTTGTTGTTGAATTTGTTGCTGTTTTTCAATGTTGAGATTGTTGTTGTTTTTCAATGTTGCGGTTGTTGTTGAATTTGTTGGTGTTTTTAAATATTGAGGTTGTTGTTGAATTTGTTGGTGTTTTTCAATGTTGAGGTTGTTGTTGTTTTTCAATGTTGAGGTTGTTGTTGAATATGTTGGTGTTTTTCAATGTTGAGGTGGTTGTTGTTTTTCAATGTTGAGGTTGTTGTTGAATTTGTTGGTGTTTTTCAATTTCGAGGTTGTTGTTGAATTTGTTGGTGTTTTTCAATGTTGAGGTTGTTGTTGAATTTGTTGGTGTTTTTCAATGTTAGGTTGTGGTTGTTTTTCAATGTTGAGGTTGTTGTTGAGTTTGTTGGAGTTTTTCAATGTTGAGGTTGTTGTTGAATTTGTTGGTGTTTTTCAATGTTGAGGTTGTTGTTGAATTTGTTGGTGTTTTTCAATTTTGAGGATGTTGTTGTTTTTCAATGTTGAGGTTGTTGTTGAATTTGTTGGTGTTTTTCGATGATGAGGTTGTTGTTGTTTTTCAAAGTTGAGGTTGTTGTTGAATTTGTTGGTGTTTTTTCAATTTTGAGGTTGTTGGTCTTTTTCAATGTTGAGGTTGATGTTGAATTTGATGGTGTTTTTCAATGTCGAGGTTGTTGTTGAATTTGTTGGTGTTTTTCAATGTTGAAGTTGTTGTTGAATTTGTTGGTGTTTTTCAATGTTGAGGTTGTTGTTGTTTTTCAATGTTGAGGTTGTTGTTGAATTTGTTGGTGTTTTTCAATGTTGAGATTGTTGTTGTTTTTCAATGTTGAGGTTGTTGTTGTATTTGTTGGTGTTTTTAAATATTGAGGTTGTTGTTGAATTTGTTGGTGTTTTTCAATGATGAGGTTGTTGTTGTTTTTCAATGTTGAGGTTGTTGAATTTGTTGGTGTTTTTCAATCTTGAGTTTGTTGTTGAATTTGATGGTGTTTTTCAATGTTGAGGTTGTTGTTGAATTTGTTGGTGTTTTTCAATGTTGAGGTTGTTGTTGTTTTTCAATGTTGAGGTTGTTGTTGAGTTGGTTGGTGTTTTTCAATCTTGAGGTCGTTGTTGAATTTGTTGTTGTTTTTCAATGTTGAGGTTGTTGTTGAATTTGTTGGTGTTTTTCAATGTTGAGGTTGTTGTTGTTTTTAAATGTTGAGGTTGTTGTTGAATTTGTTGGTGTTTTTTCAATTTTGAGGTTGTTGGTATTTTTCAATGCTGAGGTTGATGTTGAAGTTGATGGTGTTTTTCAATGTCGAGGTTGTTGTTGAATTTGTTGGTGTTTTTCAATGTTGAAGTTGTTGTTGAATTTGTTGGTGTTTTTCAATGTTGAGGTTGTTGTTGTTTTTCAATGTTGAGGTTGTTGTTGAATTTGTTGGTGTTTTTCAATGTTGAGATTGTTGTTGTTTTTCAATGTTGAGGTTGTTGTTGAATTTGTTGGTGTTTTTCAATGTTGAGGTTGTTGTTGTTTTTCAATGTTGAGGTTGTTGTTGAATTTGTTGGTGTTTTTCAATGTTGAGGTTGTTGTTGTTTTTCAATGCTGAGGTTGTTGTTGAATTTGTTGGTGTTTTTCAATGTTGAGGTTGTTGTTGAATTTGTTGTTGTTTTTCAATGTTGAGGTTGTTGTTGAATTTGTTGGTGTTTTTCAATGTTGAGTTTGTTGTTGTTTTTCAATGTTGAGGTTGTTGTTGAATTTTTTTGGTGTTTTTCAATGTTGAGGTTGTTGTTGTTTTTCAATGTTGAGGTTGTTGTTGAATTTGTTGGTATTTTTCAATGTTAAGGATTTTGTTGTTTTTCAATGTTGAGGTTGTTGTTGAATTTGTTGGTGTTTTTCAATGTTGAGGTTGTTGTTGAATTGGTTGGTGTTTTTCAATGATGAGGTTGTTGTTGTTTTTCAATGTTGAGGTTGTTGAATTTGTTGGTGTTTTTCAATCTTGAGTTTGTTGTTGAATTTGATGGTGTTTTTCAATGTTGAGGTTGTTGTTGAATTTGTTGGTGTTTTTCAATGTTGAAGTTGTTGTTGAATTTATTGGTGTTTTTCAATGTTGAGGTTGTTGTTGTTTTTCAATGTTAAGGATGTTGTTGAATTTGTTGGTGTTTTTCAATGTTGAGGTTGTTGTTGTTTTTCAATGCTGAGGTTGTTGTTGAATTTGTTGGTGTTTTTCAATGTTGAGGTTGTTGTTGAATTTGTTGTTGTTTTTCAATGTTGAGGTTGTTGTTGAATTTGTTGGTGTTTTTCAATGTTGAGTTTGTTGTTGTTTTTCAATTTTGAGGTTGTTGTTGAATTTGTTGGTGTTTTTCAATGTTGAGGTTGTTGTTGTTTTTCAATGTTGAGGTTGTTGTTGAATTTGTTGGTATTTTTCAATGTTGAGGTTGTTGTTGTTTTTCAATGTTGAGGTTGATGTTGAATTTGTTGGTGTTTTTCAATGTTGAGGTTGTTGTTGAATTTGTTGGTGTTTTTCAATGATGAGGTTGTTGTTGTTTTTCAATGTTGAGGTTGTTGAATTTGTTGGTGTTTTTCAATCTTGAGTTTGTTGTTGAATTTGATGGTGTTTTTCAATGTTGAGGTTGTTGTTGAATTTGTTGGTGTTTTTCAATGTTGAGGTTGTTGTTGTTTTTCAATGTTGAGGTTGTTGTTGAGTTGGTTGGTGTTTTTCAATCTTGAGGTCGTTGTTGAATTTGTTGTTGTTTTTCAATGTTGAGGTTGTTGTTGAATTTGTTGGTGTTTTTCAATGTTGAGGTTGTTGTTGTTTTTAAATGTTGAGGTTGTTGTTGAATTTGTTGGTGTTTTTTCAATTTTGAGGTTGTTGGTATTTTTCAATGCTGAGGTTGATGTTGAAGTTGATGGTGTTTTTCAATGTCGAGGTTGTTGTTGAATTTGTTGGTGTTTTTCAATGTTGAAGTTGTTGTTGAATTTGTTGGTGTTTTTCAATGTTGAGGTTGTTGTTGTTTTTCAATGTTGAGGTTGTTGTTGAATTTGTTGGTGTTTTTCAATGTTGAGATTGTTGTTGTTTTTCAATGTTGAGGTTGTTGTTGAATTTGTTGGTGTTTTTAAATGTTGAGGTTGTTCTTGAATTTGTTGGTGTTTTTCAATGTTGAGGTTGTTGTTGTTTTTCAATGTTGAGGTTGTTGTTGAATTTGTTGGTGTTTTTCAATGTTGAGGTTGTTGTTGTTTTTCAATGTTGAGGTTGTTGTTGAATTTGTTGGTGTTTTTCAATTTCGAGGTTGTTGTTGAATTTGTTGGTGTTTTTCAATGTTGAGGTTGTTGTTGAATTTGTTGGTGTTTTTCAATGTTGAGTTTGTTGTTGAATTTGTTGGTGTTTTTCAATGTTGAGGTTGTTGTTGAATTTGTTGGTGTTTTTCAATGTTGAGTTTGTTGTTGTTTTTCAATGTTGAGGTTGTTGTTGAATTTGTTGGTGTTTTTCAATGTTGAGGTTGTTGTTGTTTTTCAATGTTTAGGTTGTTGTTGAATTTGTTGGTGTTTTTCAATGTTGAGGTTGTTGTTGAATTTGTTGGTGTTTTTCAATGTTGAGATTGTTGTTGTTTTTCAATGTTGAGGTTGTTGTTGAGTTTGTTGGTGTTTTCAATGTTGAGGTTGTTGTTGAATTTGTTGGTGTTTTTCAATGTTGAGGTTGTTGTTGAATTTGTTGGTGTTTTTCAATGTTGAGGTTGTTGTTGTTTTTAAATGTAGGGGTTGTTGTTGAATTTGTTGGTGTTTTTCAATTTTGAGGATGTTGTTGTTTTTCAATGTTGAGGTTGTTTTTGAATTTGTTGGTGTTTTTCCATGATGAGGTTTTTGTTGTTTTTCAAAGTTGAGGTTGTTGTTGAATTTGTTGGTGTTTTTTCAATTTTGAGGTTGTTGGTGCTTTTTAATGTTGAGGTTGATGTTGAATTTGATGGTGTTTTTCAATGTCGAGGTTGTTGTTGAATTTGTTGGTGTTTTTCAATGTTGAGGTTGTTGTTGTTTTTCAATGTTGAGGTTGTTGTTGAATTTGTTGCTGTTTTTCAATGTTGAGATTGTTGTTGTTTTTCAATGTTGCGGTTGTTGTTGAATTTGTTGGTGTTTTTAAATATTGAGGTTGTTGTTGAATTTGTTGGTGTTTTTCAATGTTGAGGTTGTTGTTGTTTTTCAATGTTGAGGTTGTTGTTGAATATGTTGGTGTTTTTCAATGTTGAGGTGGTTGTTGTTTTTCAATGTTGAGGTTGTTGTTGAATTTGTTGGTGTTTTTCAATTTCGAGGTTGTTGTTGAATTTGTTGGTGTTTTTCATTGTTGAGGTTGTTGTTGAATTTGTTGGTGTTTTTCAATGTTAGGTTGTTGTTGTTTTTCAATGTTGAGGTTGTTGTTGAGTTTGTTGGTTTTTTTCAATGTTGAGGTTGTTGTTGAATTTGTTGGTGTTTTTCAATGTTGAGGTTGTTGTTGAATTTGTTGGTGTTTTTCAATTTTGAGGATGTTGTTGTTTTTCAATGTTGAGGTTGTTGTTGAATTTGTTGCTGTTTTTCAATGTTGAGATTGTTGTTGTTTTTCAATGTTGCGGTTGTTGTTGAATTTGTTGGTGTTTTTAAATATTGAGGTTGTTGTTGAATTTGTTGGTGTTTTTCAATGTTGAGGTTGTTGTTGTTTTTCAATGTTGAGGTTGTTGTTGAATATGTTGGTGTTTTTCAATGTTGAGGTGGTTGTTGTTTTTCAATGTTGAGGTTGTTGTTGAATTTGTTGGTGTTTTTCAATTTCGAGGTTGTTGTTGAATTTGTTGGTGTTTTTCAATGTTGAGGTTGTTGTTGAATTTGTTGGTGTTTTTCAATGTTAGGTTGTGGTTGTTTTTCAATGTTGAGGTTGTTGTTGAGTTTGTTGGAGTTTTTCAATGTTGAGGTTGTTGTTGAATTTGTTGGTGTTTTTCAATGTTGAGGTTGTTGTTGAATTTGTTGGTGTTTTTCAATTTTGAGGATGTTGTTGTTTTTCAATGTTGAGGTAGTTGTTGAATTTGTTGGTGTTTTTCGATGATGAGGTTGTTGTTGTTTTTCAAAGTTGAGGTTGTTGTTGAATTTGTTGGTGTTTTTTCAATTTTGAGGTTGTTGGTCTTTTTCAATGTTGAGGTTGATGTTGAATTTGATGGTGTTTTTCAATGTCGAGGTTGTTGTTGAATTTGTTGGTGTTTTTCAATGTTGAAGTTGTTGTTGAATTTGTTGGTGTTTTTCAATGTTGAGGTTGTTGTTGTTTTTCAATGTTGAGGTTGTTGTTGAATTTGTTGGTGTTTTTCAATGTTGAGATTGTTGTTGTTTTTCAATGTTGAGGTTGTTGTTGTATTTGTTGGTGTTTTTAAATATTGAGGTTGTTGTTGAATTTGTTGGTGTTTTTCAATGTTGAGGTTGTTTTTGTTTTTCAATGTTGAGGTTGTTGTTGAATTTGTTGGTGTTTTTCAATGTTGAGGTTGTTGTTGTTTTTCAATGTTGAGGTTGTTGTTGAATTTGTTGGTGTTTTTCAATTTCGAGGTTGTTGTTGAATTTGTTGGTGTTTTTCAATGTTGAAGTTGTTGTTGAATTTGTTGTTGTTTTTCAATGTTGAGGTTGTTGTTGTTTTTCAATGTTGAGGTTGTTGTTGAATTTGTTGGTGTTTTTTCAATTTTGAGGTTGTTGGTGCTTTTCAATGTTGAGGTTGATGTTGAATTTGATGGTGTTTTTCAATGTCGAGGTTGTTGTTGAATTTGTTGGTGTTTTTCAATGTTGAAGTTGTTGTTGAGTTTGCTGGTGTTTTTCAATGTTGAGGTTGTTGTTGTTTTTCAATGTTGAGGTTGTTGTTGAATTTGTTGGTGTTTTTCAATGTTGAGATTGTTGTTGTTTTTCAATGTTGAGGTTGTTTTTGAATTTGTTGGTGTTTTTAAATATTGAGGTTGTTGTTGAATTTGTTGGTGTTTTTCAATGTTGAGGTTGTTGTTGTTTTTCAATGTTGAGGTTGTTGTTGAATTTGTTGGTGTTTTTCAATGTTGAGGTGGTTGTTGTTTTTCAATGTTGAGGTTGTTGTTGAATTTGTTGGTGTTTTTCAATTTCGAGGTTGTTGTTGAATTTGTTGGTGTTTTTCAATGTTGAGGTGGTTGTTGAATTTGTTGGTGTTTTTCAATGTTGAGGTTGTTGTTGTTTTTCAATGTTGAGGTTGTTGTTGAGTTTGTTGGTGTTTTTCAATGTTGAGGTTGTTGTTGAATTTGTTGGTGTTTTTCAATGTTGAGGTTGTTGTTGAATTTGTTGGTGCTTTTCAATTTTGAGGATGTTGTTGTTTTTCAATGTTGAGGTTGTTGTTGAATTTGTTGGTGTTTTTCAATGTTGAGGTTGTTGTTGTTTTTCAATGTTGAGGTTGTTGTTGAATTTGTTGGTGTTTTTCAATGTTGAGGTTGTTGTTGTTTTTCAATGCTGATGTTGTTGTTGAATTTCTTGGTGTTTTTCAATGTTGAGGTTGTTGTTGAATTTGTTGTTGTTTTTCAATGTTGAGGTTGTTGTTGAATTTGTTGGTGTTTTTCAATTTCGAGGTTGTTGTTGAATTTGTTGGTGTTTTTCAATGTTGAGGTTGTTGTTGAATTTGTTGGTGTTTTTCAATGTTGAGTTTGTTGTTGTTTTTCAATGTTGAGGTTGTTGTTGAATTTGTTGGTGTTTTTCAATGTTGAGATTGTTGTTGTTTTTCAATGTTGAGGTTGTTGTTGAATTTGTTGGTGTTTTTAAATATTGAGGTTGTTGTTGAATTTGTTGGTGTTTTTCAATGTTGAGGTTGTTGTTGTTTTTCAATGTTGAGGTTGTTGTTGAATTTGTTGGTGTTTTTCAATGTTGAGGTGGTTGTTGTTTTTCAATGTTGAGCTTGTTGTTGAATTTGTTGGTGTTTTTCAATTTCGAGGTTGTTGTTGAATTTGTTGGTGTTTTTCAATGTTGAGGTTGTTGTTGAATTTGTTGGTGTTTTTCAATGTTGAGGTTGTTGTTGTTTTTCAATGTTGAGGTTGTTGTTGAGTTTGTTGGTGTTTTTCAATGTTGAGGTTGTTGTTGAATTTGTTGGTGTTTTTCAATGTTGAGGTTGTCGTTGAATTTGTTGGTGTTTTTCAATTTTGAGGATGTTGTTGTTTTTCAATGTTGAGGTTGTTGTTGAATTTGTTGGTGTTTTTCAATGTTGAGGTTGTTGTTGTTTTTCAATGTTGAGGTTGTTGTTGAATTTGTTGGTGTTTTTCAATGTTGAGGTGGTTGTTGTTTTTCAATGTTGAGCTTGTTGTTGAATTTGTTGGTGTTTTTCAATTTCGAGGTTGTTGTTGAATTTGTTGGTGTTTTTCAATGTTGAGGTTGTTGTTGAATTTGTTGGTGTTTTTCAATGTTGAGGTTGTTGTTGTTTTTCAATGTTGAGGTTGTTGTTGAGTTTGTTGGTGTTTTTCAATGTTGAGGTTGTTGTTGAATTTGTTGGTGTTTTTCAATGTTGAGGTTGTCGTTGAATTTGTTGGTGTTTTTCAATTTTGAGGATGTTGTTGTTTTTCAATGTTGAGGTTGTTGTTGAATTTGTTGGTGTTTTTCAATGTTGAGGTTGTTGTTGTTTTTCAATGTTGAGGTTGTTGTTGAATTTGTTGGTGTTTTTCAATGTTGAGGTTGTTGTTGAATTTGTTGGTGTTTTTCAATGTTGAGTTTGTTGTTGTTTTTCAATGTTGAGGTTGTTGTTGAATTTGTTGGTGTTTTTCAATGTTGAGATTGTTGTTGTTTTTCAATGTTGAGGTTGTTGTTGAATTTGTTGGTGTTTTTAAATATTGAGGTTGTTGTTGAATTTGTTGGTGTTTTTCAATGTTGAGGTTGTTGTTGTTTTTCAATGTTGAGGTTGTTGTTGAATTTGTTGGTGTTTTTCAATGTTGAGGTGGTTGTTGTTTTTCAATGTTGAGCTTGTTGTTGAATTTGTTGGTGTTTTTCAATTTCGAGGTTGTTGTTGAATTTGTTGGTGTTTTTCAATGTTGAGGTTGTTGTTGAATTTGTTGGTGTTTTTCAATGTTGAGGTTGTTGTTGTTTTTCAATGTTGAGGTTGTTGTTGAGTTTGTTGGTGTTTTTCAATGTTGAGGTTGTTGTTGAATTTGTTGGTGTTTTTCAATGTTGAGGTTGTCGTTGAATTTGTTGGTGTTTTTCAATTTTGAGGATGTTGTTGTTTTTCAATGTTGAGGTTGTTGTTGAATTTGTTGGTGTTTTTCAATGTTGAGGTTGTTGTTGTTTTTCAATGTTGAGGTTGTTGTTGAATTTGTTGGTGTTTTTCAATGTTGAGGTTGTTGTTGTTTTTCAATGCTGATGTTGTTGTTGAATTTGTTGGTGTTTTTCAATGTTGAGGTTGTTGTTGAATTTGTTGTTGTTTTTCAATGTTGAGGTTGTTGTTGAATTTGTTGGTGTTTTTCAATTTCGAGGTTGTTGTTGAATTTGTTGGTGTTTTTCAATGTTGAGGTTGTTGTTGAATTTGTTGGTGTTTTTCAATGTTGAGTTTGTTGTTGTTTTTCAATGTTGAGGTTGTTGTTGAATTTGTTGGTGTTTTTCAATGTTGAGGTTGTTGTTGTTTTTCAATGTTTAGGTTGTTGTTGAATTTGTTGGTGTTTTTCAATGTTGAGGTTGTTGTTGAATTTGTTGGTGTTTTTCAATGTTGAGATTGTTGTTGTTTTTCAATGTTGAGGTTGTTGTTGAGTTTGTTGGTGTTTTCAATGTTGAGGTTGTTGTTGAATTTGTTGGTGTTTTTCAATGTTGAGGTTGTTGTTGAATTTGTTGGTGTTTTTCAATGTTGAGGTTGTTGTTGTTTTTAAATGTTGGGGTTGTTGTTGAATTTGTTGGTGTTTTTCAATTTTGAGGATGTTGTTGTTTTTCAATGTTGAGGTTGTTTTTGAATTTGTTGGTGTTTTTCCATGATGAGGTTTTTGTTGTTTTTCAAAGTTGAGGTTGTTGTTGAATTTGTTGGTGTTTTTTCAATTTTGAGGTTGTTGGTGCTTTTCAATGTTGAGGTTGATGTTGAATTTGATGGTGTTTTTCAATGTCGAGGTTGTTGTTGAATTTGTTGGTGTTTTTCAATGTTGAGGTTGTTGTTGTTTTTCAATGTTGAGGTTGTTGTTGAATTTGTTGCTGTTTTTCAATGTTGAGATTGTTGTTGTTTTTCAATGTTGCGGTTATTGTTGAATTTGTTGGTGTTTTTAAATATTGAGGTCGTTGTTGAATTTGTTGGTGTTTTTCAATGTTGAGGTTGTTGTTGTTTTTCAATGTTGAGGTTGTTGTTGAATATGTTGGTGTTTTTCAATGTTGAGGTGGTTGTTGTTTTCAATGTTGAGGTTGTTGTTGAATTTGTTGGTGTTTTTCAATTTCGAGGTTGTTGTTGAATTTGTTGGTTTTTTTCAATGTTGAGGTTGTTGTTGAATTTGTTGGTGTTTTTCAATGTTAGGTTGTGGTTGTTTTTCAATGTTGAGGTTGTTGTTGAGTTTGTTGGTGTTTTTCAATGTTGAGGTTGTTGTTGAATTTGTTGGTGTTTTTCAATGTTGAGGTTGTTGTTGAATTTGTTGGTGTTTTTCAATTTTGAGGATGTTGTTGTTTTTCAATGTTGAGGTTGTTGTTGAATTTGTTGGTGTTTTTCGATGATGAGGTTGTTGTTGTTTTTCAAAGTTGAGGTTGTTGTTGAATTTGTTGGTGTTTTTTCAATTTTGAGGTTGTTGGTCTTTTTCAATGTTGAGGTTGATGTTGAATTTGATGGTGTTTTTCAATGTCGAGGTTGTTGTTGAATTTGTTGGTGTTTTTCAATGTTGAAGTTGTTGTTGAATTTGTTGGTGCTTTTCAATGTTGAGGTTGTTGTTGTTTTTCAAAGTTGAGGTTGTTGTTGAATTTGTTGGTGTTTTTCAATGTTGAGATTGTTGTTGTTTTTCAATGTTGAGGTTGTTGTTGTATTTGTTGGTGTTTTTAAATATTGAGGTTGTTGTTGAATTTGTTGGTGTTTTTCAATGTTGAGGTTGTTTTTGTTTTTCAATGTTGAGGTTGTTGTTGAATTTGTTGGTGTTTTTCAATGTTGAGGTTGTTGTTGTTTTTCAATGTTGAGGTTGTTGTTGAATTTGTTGGTGTTTTTCAATTTCGAGGTTGTTGTTGAATTTGTTGGTGTTTTTCAATGTTGAAGTTGTTGTTGAATTTGTTGTTGTTTTTCAATGTTGAGGTTGTTGTTGTTTTTCAATGTTGAGGTTGTTGTTGAATTTGTTGGTGTTTTTTCAATTTTGAGGTTGTTGGTGCTTTTCAATGTTGAGGTTGATGTTGAATTTGATGGTGTTTTTCAATGTCGAGGTTGTTGTTGAATTTGTTGGTGTTTTTCAATGTTGAAGTTGTTGTTGAGTTTGCTGGTGTTTTTCAATGTTGAGGTTGTTGTTGTTTTTCAATGTTGAGGTTGTTGTTGAATTTGTTGGTGTTTTTCAATGTTGAGATTGTTGTTGTTTTTCAATGTTGAGGTTGTTGTTGAATTTGTTGGTGTTTTTAAATATTGAGGTTGTTGTTGAATTTGTTGGTGTTTTTCAATGTTGAGGTTGTTGTTGTTTTTCAATGTTGAGGTTGTTGTTGAATTTGTTGGTGTTTTTCAATGTTGAGGTGGTTGTTGTTTTTCAATGTTGAGGTTGTTGTTGAATTTGTTGGTGTTTTTCAATTTCGAGGTTGTTGTTGAATTTGTTGGTGTTTTTCAATGTTGAGGTTGTTGTTGAATTTGTTGGTGTTTTTCAATGTTGAGGTTGTTGTTGTTTTTCAATGTTGAGGTTGTTGTTGAATTTGTTGGTGTTTTTCAATGTTGAGGTTGTTGTTGAATTTGTTGGTGTTTTTGAATGTTGAGGTTGTTGTTGAATTTGTTGGTGCTTTTCAATTTTGAGGATGTTGTTGTTTTTCAATGTTGAGGTTGTTGTTGAATTTGTTGGTGTTTTTCAATGTTGAGGTTGTTGTTGTTTTTCAATGTTGAGGTTGTTGTTGAATTTGTTGGTGTTTTTCAATGTTGAGGTTGTTGTTGTTTTTCAATGCTGATGTTGTTGTTGAATTTGTTGGTGTTTTTCAATGTTGAGGTTGTTGTTGAATTTGTTGTTGTTTTTCAATGTTGAGGTTGTTGTTGAATTTGTTGGTGTTTTTCAATTTCGAGGTTGTTGTTGAATTTGTTGGTGTTTTTCAATGTTGAGGTTGTTGTTGAATTTGTTGGTGTTTTTCAATGTTGAGTTTGTTGTTGAATTTGTTGGTGTTTTTCAATGTTGAGTTTGTTGTTGAATTTGTTGGTGTTTTTCAATGTTGAGTTTGTTGTTGTTTTTCAATGTTGAGGTTGTTGTTGAATTTGTTGGTGTTTTTCAATGTTGAGATTGTTGTTGTTTTTCAATGTTGAGGTTGTTGTTGAATTTGTTGGTGTTTTTAAATATTGAGGTTGTTGTTGAATTTGTTGGTGTTTTTCAATGTTGAGGTTGTTGTTGTTTTTCAATGTTGAGGTTGTTGTTGAATTTGTTGGTGTTTTTCAATGTTGAGGTGGTTGTTGTTTTTCAATGTTGAGCTTGTTGTTGAATTTGTTGGTGTTTTTCAATTTCGAGGTTGTTGTTGAATTTGTTGGTGTTTTTCAATGTTGAGGTTGTTGTTGAATTTGTTGGTGTTTTTCAATGTTGAGGTTGTTGTTGTTTTTCAATGTTGAGGTTCTTGTTGAGTTTGTTGGTGTTTTTCAATGTTGAGGTTGTTGTTGAATTTGTTGGTGTTTTTCAATGTTGAGGTTGTTGTTGAATTTGTTGGTGTTTTTCAATTTTGAGGATGTTGTTGTTTTTCAATGTTGAGGTTGTTGTTGAATTTGTTGGTGTTTTTCAATGTTGAGGTTGTTGTTGTTTTTCAATGTTGAGGTTGTTGTTGAATTTGTTGGTGTTTTTCAATGTTGAGGTTGTTGTTGTTTTTCAATGCTGATGTTGTTGTTGAATTTGTTGGTGTTTTTCAATGTTGAGGTTGTTGTTGAATTTGTTGTTGTTTTTCAATGTTGAGGTTGTTGTTGAATTTGTTGGTGTTTTTCAATTTCGAGGTTGTTGTTGAATTTGTTGGTGTTTTTCAATGTTGAGGTTGTTGTTGAATTTGTTGGTGTTTTTCAATGTTGAGTTTGTTGTTGTTTTTCAATGTTGAGGTTGTTGTTGAATTTGTTGGTGTTTTTCAATGTTGAGGTTGTTGTTGTTTTTCAATGTTTAGGTTGTTGTTGAATTTGTTGGTGTTTTTCAATGTTGAGGTTGTTGTTGAATTTGTTGGTGTTTTTCAATGTTGAGATTGTTGTTGTTTTTCAATGTTGAGGTTGTTGTTGAGTTTGTTGGTGTTTTCAATGTTGAGGTTGTTGTTGAATTTGTTGGTGTTTTTCAATGTTGAGGTTGTTGTTGAATTTGTTGGTGTTTTTCAATGTTGAGGTTGTTGTTGTTTTTAAATGTTGGGGTTGTTGTTGAATTTGTTGGTGTTTTTCAATTTTGAGGATGTTGTTGTTTTTCAATGTTGAGGTTGTTTTTGAATTTGTTGGTGTTTTTCCATGATGCGGTTTTTGTTGTTTTTCAAAGTTGAGGTTGTTATTGAATTTGTTGGTGTTTTTTCAATTTTGAGGTTGTTGGTGCTTTTCAATGTTGAGGTTGATGTTGAATTTGATGGTGTTTTTCAATGTCGAGGTTGTTGTTGAATTTGTTGGTGTTTTTCAATGTTGAGGTTGTTGTTGTTTTTCAATGTTGAGGTTGTTGTTGAATTTGTTGCTGTTTTTCAATGTTGAGATTGTTGTTGTTTTTCAATGTTGCGGTTGTTGTTGAATTTGTTGGTGTTTTTAAATATTGAGGTTGTTGTTGAATTTGTTGGTGTTTTTCAATGTTGAGGTTGTTGTTGTTTTTCAATGTTGAGGTTGTTGTTGAATATGTTGGTGTTTTTCAATGTTGAGGTGGTTGTTGTTTTTCAATGTTGAGGTTGTTGTTGAATTTGTTGGTGTTTTTCAATTTCGAGGTTGTTGTTGAATTTGTTGGTGTTTTTCAATGTTGAGGTTGTTGTTGAATTTGTTGGTGTTTTTCAATGTTAGGTTGTTGTTGTTTTTCAATGTTGAGGTTGTTGTTGAGTTTGTTGGTTTTTTTCAATGTTGAGGTTGTTGTTGAATTTGTTGGTGTTTTTCAATGTTGAGGTTGTTGTTGAATTTGTTGGTGTTTTTCAATTTTGAGGATGTTGTTGTTTTTCAATGTTGAGGTTGTTTTTGAATTTGTTGGTGTTTTTCCATGATGAGGTTTTTGTTGTTTTTCAAAGTTGAGGTTGTTGTTGAATTTGTTGGTGTTTTTAAATATTGAGGTTGTTGTTGAATTTGTTGGTGTTTTTCAATGTTGAGGTTGTTGTTGTTTTTCAATGTTGAGGTTGTTGTTGAATATGTTGGTGTTTTTCAATGTTGAGGTGGTTGTTGTTTTTCAATGTTGAGGTTGTTGTTGAATTTGTTGGTGTTTTTCAATTTCGAGGTTGTTGTTGAATTTGTTGGTGTTTTTCAATGTTGAGGTTGTTGTTGAATTTGTTGGTGTTTTTCAATGTTAGGTTGTGGTTGTTTTTCAATGTTGAGGTTGTTGTTCAGTTTGTTGGTGTTTTTCAATGTTGAGGTTGTTGTTGAATTTGTTGGTGTTTTTCAATGTTGAGGTTGTTGTTGAATTTGTTGGTGTTTTTCAATTTTGAGGATGTTGTTGTTTTTCAATGTTGAGGTTGTTGTTGAATTTGTTGGTGTTTTTCGATGATGAGGTTGTTGTTGTTTTTCAAAGTTGAGGTTGATGTTGAATTTGATGGTGTTTTTCAATGTCGAGGTTGTTGTTGAATTTGTTGGTGTTTTTCAATGTTGAAGTTGTTGTTGAATTTGTTGGTGTTTTTCAATGTTGAGGTTGTTGTTGTTTTTCAATGTTGAGGTTGTTGTTGAATTTGTTGGTGTTTTTCAATGTTGAGATTGTTGTTGGTTTTCCATGTTGAGGTTGTTGTTGTATTTGTTGGTGTTTTTAAATATTGAGGTTGTTGTTGAATTTGTTGGTGTTTTTCAATGTTGAGGTTGTTTTTGTTTTTCAATGTTGAGGTTGTTCTTGAATTTGTTGGTGTTTTTCAATGTTGAGGTTGTTGTTGTTTTTCAATGTTGAGGTTGTTGTTGAATTTGTTGGTGTTTTTCAATTTCGAGGTTGTTGTTGAATTTGTTGGTGTTTTTCAATGTTGAAGTTGTTGTTGAATTTGTTGTTGTTTTTCAATGTTGAGGTTGTTGTTGTTTTTCAATGTTGAGGTTGTTGTTGAATTTGTTGGTGTTTTTTCAATTTTGAGGTTGTTGGTGCTTTTCAATGTTGAGGTTGATGTTGAATTTGATGGTGTTTTTCAATGTCGAGGTTGTTGTTGAATTTGTTGGTGTTTTTCAATGTTGAAGTTGTTGTTGAGTTTGCTGGTGTTTTTCAATGTTGAGGTTGTTGCTGTTTTTCAATGTTGAGGTTGTTGTTGAATTTGTTGGTGTTTCTCAATGTTGAGATTGTTGTTGTTTTTCAATGTTGAGGTTGTTGTTGAATTTGTTGGTGTTTTTAAATATTGAGGTTGTTGTTGAATTTGTTGGTGTTTTTCAATGTTGAGGTTGTTGTTGTTTTTCAATGTTGAGGTGTTGTTGAATTTTTTGGTGTTTTTCAATGTTGAGGTGGTTGTTGTTTTTCAATGTTGAGGTTGTTGTTGAATTTGTTGGTGTTTTTCAATTTCGAGGTTGTTGTTGAATTTGTTGGTGTTTTTCAATGTTGAGGTTGTTGTTGAATTTGTTGGTGTTTTTCAATGTTGAGGTTGTTGTTGTTTTTCAATGTTGAGGTTGTTGTTGAGTTTGTTGGTGTTTTTCAATGTTGAGGTTGTTGTTGAATTTGTTGGTGTTTTTCAATGTTGAGGTTGTTGTTGAATTTGTTGGTATTTTTCAATTTTGAGGATGTTGTTGTTTTTCAATGTTGAGGTTGTTGTTGAATTTGTTGGTGTTTTTCAATGTTGAGGTTGTTGTTGTTTTTCAATGTTGAGGTTGTTGTTGAATTTGTTGGTGTTTTTCAATGTTGAGGTTGTTGTTGTTTTTCAATGCTGAGGTTGTTGTTGAATTTGTTGGTGTTTTTCAATGTTGAGGTTGTTGTTGAATTTGTTGTTGTTTTTCAATGTTGAGCTTGTTGTTGAATTTGTTGGTGTTTTTCAATGTTGAGTTTGTTGTTGTTTTTCAATGTTGAGGTTGTTGTTGAATTTGTTGGTGTTTTTCAATGTTGAGGTTGTTGTTGTTTTTCAATGCTGAGGTTGTTGTTGAATTTGTTGGTATTTTTCAATGTTGAGGATGTTGTTGTTTTTCAATGTTGAGGTTGTTGTTGAATTTGTTGGTGTTTTTCAATGTTCAGGTTGTTGTTGAATTGGTTGGTGTTTTTCAATGATGAGGTTGTTGTTGTTTTTCAATGTTGAGGTTGTTGAATTTGTTGGTGTTTTTCAATCTTGAGTTTGTTGTTGAATTTGATGGTGTTTTTCAATGTTGAGGTTGTTGTTGAATTTGTTGGTGTTTTTCAATGTTGAAGTTGTTGTTGAATTTGTTGGTGTTTTTCAATGTTGAGGTTGTTGTTGTTTTTCAATGTTAAGGATGTTGTTGAATTTGTTGGTGTTTTTCAATGTTGAGGTTGTTGTTGTTTTTCAATGCTGAGGTTGTTGTTGAATTTGTTGGTGTTTTTCAATGTTGAGGTTGTTGTTGAATTTGTTGTTGTTTTTCAATGTTGAGGTTGTTGTTGAATTTGTTGGTGTTTTTCAAAGTTGAGTTTGTTGTTGTTTTTCAATTTTGAGGTTGTTGTGGAATTTGTTGGTGTTTTTCAATGTTGAGGTTGTTGTTGTTTTTCAATGTTGAGGTTGTTGTTGAATTTGTTGGTATTTTTCAATGTTGAGGTTGTTGTTGTTTTTCAATGTTGAGGTTGTTGTTGAATTTGTTGGTGTTTTTCAATGTTGAGGTTGTTGTTGAATTTGTTGGTGTTTTTCAATGATGAGGTTGTTGTTGTTTTTCAATGTTGAGGTTGTTGAATTTGTTGGTGTTTTTCAATCTTGAGTTTGTTGTTGAATTTGATGGTGTTTTTCAATGTTGAGGTTGTTCTTGAATTTGTTGGTGTTTTTCAATGTTGAGGTTGTTGTTGTTTTTCAATGTTGAGGTTGCTGTTGAGTTTGTTGGTGTTTTTCAATCTTGAGGTCGTTGTTGAATTTGTTGTTGTTTTTCATTGTTGAGGTTGTTGTTGAATTTGTTGGTGTTTTTCAATGTTGAGGTTGTTGTTGTTTTTAAATGTTGAGGTTGTTGTTGAATTTGATGGTGTTTTTTCAATTTTGAGGTTGTTGGTATTTTTCAATTCTGAGGTTCATGTTGAAGTTGATGGTGTTTTTCAATGTCGAGGTTGTTGTTGAATTTGTTGGTGTTTTTCAATGTTGAAGTTGTTGTTGAATTTGTTGGTGTTTTTCAATGTTGAGGTTGTTGTTGTTTTTCAATGTTGAGGTTGTTGTTGAATTTGTTGGTGTTTTTCAATGTTGAGATTGTTGTTGTTTTTCAATGTTGAGGTTGTTGTTGAATTTGTTGGTGTTTTTAAATGTTGAGGTTGTTCTTGAATTTGTTGGTGTTTTTCAATGTTGAGGTTGTTGTTGTTTTTCAATGTTGAGGTTGTTGTTGAATTTGTTGGTGTTTTTCAATGTTGAGGTTGTTGTTGTTTTTCAATGTTGAGGTTGTTGTTGAATTTGTTGGTGTTTTTCAATTTCGAGGTTGTTGTTGAATTTGTTGGTGTTTTTCAATGTTGAGGTTGTTGTTGAATTTGTTGGTGTTTTTCAATGTTGAGTTTGTTGTTGAATTTGTTGGTGTTTTTCAATGTTGAGGTTGTTGTTGAATTTGTTGGTGTTTTTCAATGTTGAGTTTGTTGTTGTTTTTCAATGTTGAGGTTGTTGTTGAAATTGTTGGTGTTTTTCAATGTTGAGGTTGTTGTTGTTTTTCAATGTTTAGGTTGTTGTTGAATTTGTTGGTGTTTTTCAATGTTGAGGTTGTTGGTGTTTTTCAATGTTGAGGTTGTTGTTGAATTTGTTGGTGTTTTTCAATGTTGAGATTGTTGTTGTTTTTCAATGTTGAGGTTGTTGTTGAGTTTGTTGGTGTTTTCAATGTTGAGGTTGTTGTTGAATTTGTTGGTGTTTTTCAATGTTGTGGTTGTTGTTGAGTTTGTTGGTGTTTTTCAATGTTGAGGTTGTTGTTGTTTTTAAATGTTGGGGTTGTTGTTGAATTTGTTGGTGTTTTTCAATTTTGAGGATGTTGTTGTTTTTCAATGTTGAGGTTGTTTTTGAATTTGTTGGTGTTTTTCCATGATGAGGTTTTTGTTGCTTTTCAAAGTTGAGGTTGTTGTTGAATTTGTTGGTGTTTTTTCAATTTTGAGGTTGTTGGTGCTTTTCAATGTTGAGGTTGATGTTGAATTTGATGGTGTTTTTCAATGTCGAGGTTGTTGTTGAATTTGTTGGTGTTTTTCAATGTTGAAGTTGTTGTTGAGTTTGCTGGTGTTTTTCAATGTTGAGGTTGTTGTTGTTTTTCAATGTTGAGGTTGTTGTTGAATTTGTTGCTGTTTTTCAATGTTGAGATTGTTGTTGTTTTTCAATGTTGAGGTTGTTGTTGAATTTGTTGGTGTTTTTAAATATTGAGGGTGTTGTTGAATTTGTTGGTGTTTTTCAATGTTGAGGTTGTTGTTGTTTTTCAATGTTGAGGTTGTTGTTGAATTTGTTGGTGTTTTTAAATATTGAGGTTGTTTTTGAATTTGTTGGTGTTTTTCCATGATGAGGTTTTTGTTGCTTTTCAAAGTTGAGGTTGTTGTTGAATTTGTTGGTGTTTTTTCAATTTTGAGGTTGTTGGTGCTTTTCAATGTTGAGGTTGATGTTGAATTTGATGGTGTTTTTCAATGTCGAGGTTGTTGTTGAATTTGTTGGTGTTTTTCAATGTTGAAGTTGTTGTTGAGTTTGCTGGTGTTTTTCAATGTTGAGGTTGTTGTTGTTTTTCAATGTTGAGGTTGTTGTTGAATTTGTTGCTGTTTTTCAATGTTGAGATTGTTGTTGTTTTTCAATGTTGAGGTTGTTGTTGAATTTGTTGGTGTTTTTAAATATTGAGGTTGTTGTTGAATTTGTTGGTGTTTTTCAATGTTGAGGTTGTTGTTGTTTTTCAATGTTGAGGTTGTTGTTGAATATGTTGGTGTTTTTCAATGTTGAGGTGGTTGTTGTTTTTCAGTGTTGAGGTTGTTGTTGAATTTGTTGGTGTTTTTCAATTTCGAGGTTGTTGTTGAATTTGTTGGTGTTTTTCAATGTTGAGGTTGTTGTTGAATTTGTTGGTGTTTTTCAATGTTGAGGTTGTTGTTGTTTTTCAATGTTGAGGTTGTTGTTGAGTTTGTTGGTGTTTTTCAATGTTGAGGTTGTTGTTGAATTTGTTGGTGTTTTTCAATGTTGAGGTTGTTGTTGAATTTGTTGGTGTTTTTCAATTTTGAGGATGTTGTTGTTTTTCAATGTTGAGGTTGTTGTTGAATTTGTTGGTGTTTTTCGATGATGAGGTTGTTGTTGTTTTTCAAAGTTGAGGTTGTTGTTGAATTTGTTGGTGTTTTTTCAATTTTGAGGTTGTTGGTGTTTTTCAATGTTGAGGTTGATGTTGAATTTGATGGTGTTTTCCAATGTCGAGGTTGTTGTTGAATTTGTTGGTGTTTTTCAATGTTGAAGTTGTTGTTGAATTTGTTGGTGTTTTTCAATGTTGAGGTTGTTGTTGTTTTTCAATGTTGAGGTTGTTGTTGAATTTGTTGGTGTTTTTCAATGTTGAGATTGTTGTTGTTTTTCAATGTTGAGGTTGTTGTATTTGTTGGTGTTTTTAAATATTGAGGTTGTTGTTGAATTTGTTGGTGTTTTTCAATGTTGAGGTTGTTGTTGTTTTTCAATGTTGAGGTTGTTGTTGAATTTGTTGGTGTTTTTCAATGTTGAGGTTGTTGTTGTTTTTCAATGTTAAGGTTGTTGTTGAATTTGTTGGTGTTTTTCAATTTCGAGGTTGTTGTTGAATTTGTTGGTGTTTTTCAATGTTGAAGTTGTTGTTGAATTTGTTGGTGTTTTTCAATGTTGAGGTTGTTGTTGTTTTTCAATGTTGAGGTTGTTGTTGAATTTGTTGGTGTTTTTCCAATTTTGAGGTTGTTGGTGCTTTTCAATGTTCAGGTTGATGTTGAATTTGATGGTGTTTTTCAATGTTGAGATTGTTGTTGTTTTTCAATGTTGAGGTTGTTGTTGAATTTGTTGGTGTTTTTAAATGTTGAGGTTGTTCTTGAATTTGTTGGTGTTTTTCAATGTTGAGGTTGTTGTTGTTTTTCAATGTTGAGGTTGTTGTTGAAATTGTTGGTGTTTTTCAATGTTGAGGTTGTTGTTGTTTTTCAATGTTGAGGTTGTTGTTGAATTTGTTGGTGTTTTTCAATTTCGAGGTTGTTGTTGAATTTGTTGGTGTTTTTCAATGTTGAGGTTGTTGTTGAATTCGTTGGTGTTTTTCAATGTTGAGTTTGTTGTTCAATTTGTTGGTGTTTTTCAATGTTGAGGTTGTTGTTGAATTTGTTGGTGTTTTTCAATGTTGAGTTTGTTGTTGTTTTTCAATGTTGAGGTTGTTGTTGAATTTGTTGGTGTTTTTCAATGTTGAGGTTGTTGTTGTTTTTCAATGTTTAGGTTGTTGTTGAATTTGTTGGTGTTTTTCAATGTTGAGGTTGTTGGTGTTTTTCAATGTTGAGGTTGTTGTTGAATTTGTTGGTGTTTTTCAATGTTGAGATTGTTGTTGTTTTTCAATGTTGAGGTTGTTGTTGAGTTTGTTGGTGTTTTCAATGTTGAGGTTGTTGTTGAATTTGTTGGTGTTTTTCAATGTTGAGGTTGTTGTTGAATTTGTTGGTGTTTTTCAATGTTGAGGTTGTTGTTGTTTTTAAATGTTGGGGTTGTTGTTGAATTTGTTGGTGTTTTTCAATTTTGAGGATGTTGTTGTTTTTCAATGTTGAGGTTGTTTTTGAATTTGTTGGTGTTTTTCCATGATGAGGTTTTTGTTGCTTTTCAAAGTTGAGGTTGTTGTTGAATTTGTTGGTGTTTTTTCAATTTTGAGGTTGTTGGTGCTTTTCAATGTTGAGGTTGATGTTGAATTTGATGGTGTTTTTCAATGTCGAGGTTGTTGTTGAATTTGTTGGTGTTTTTCAATGTTGAAGTTGTTGTTGAGTTTGCTGGTGTTTTTCAATGTTGAGGTTGTTGTTGTTTTTCAATGTTGAGGTTGTTGTTGAATTTGTTGCTGTTTTTCAATGTTGAGATTGTTGTTGTTTTTCAATGTTGAGGTTGTTGTTGAATTTGTTGGTGTTTTTAAATATTGAGGTTGTTGTTGAATTTGTTGGTGTTTTTCAATGTTGAGGTTGTTGCTGTTTTTCAATGTTGAGCTTGTTGTTGAATATGTTGGAGTTTTTCAATGTTGAGGTGGTTGTTGTTTTTCAGTGTTGAGGTTGTTGTTGAATTTGTTGGTGTTTTTCAATTTCGAGGTTGTTGTTGAATTTGTTGGTGTTTTTCAATGTTGAGGTTGTTGTTGAATTTGTTGGTGTTTTTCAATGTTGAGGTTGTTGTTGTTTTTCAATGTTGAGGTTGTTGTTGAGTTTGTTGGTGTTTTTCAATGTTGAGGTTGTTGTTGAATTTGTTGGTGTTTTTCAATGTTGAGGTTGTTGTTGAATTTGTTGGTGTTTTTCAATTTTGAGGATGTTGTTGTTTTTCAATGTTGAGGTTGTTGTTGAATTTGTTGGTGTTTTTCGATGATGAGGTTGTTGTTGTTTTTCAAAGTGAGGTTGTTGTTGAATTTGTTGGTGTTTTTTCAAATTTGAGGTTGTTGGTGTTTTTCAATGTTGAGGTTGATGTTGAATTTGATGGTGTTTTTCAATGTCGAGGTTGTTGTTGAATTTGTTGGTGTTTTTCAATGTTGAAGTTGTTGTTGAATTTGTTGGTGTTTTTCAATGTTGAGGTTGTTGTTGTTTTTCAATGTTGAGGTTGTTGTTGAATTTGTTGGTGTTTTTCAATGTTGAGATTGTTCTTGTTTTTCAATGTTGAGGTTGTTGTTGTATTTGTTGGTGTTTTTAAATATTGAGGTTGTTGTTGAATTTGTTGGTGTTTTTCAATGTTGAGGTTGTTGTTGTTTTTCAATGTTGAGGTTGTTGTTGAATTTGTTGGTGTTTTTCAATGTTGAGGTTGTTGTTGTTTTTCAATGTTGAGGTTGTTGTTGAATTTGTTGGTGTTTTTCAATTTCGAGGTTGTTGTTGAATTTGTTGGTGTTTTTCAATGTTGAAGTTGTTGTTGAATTTGTTGGTGTTTTTCAATGTTGAGGTTGTTGTTGTTTTTCAATGTTGAGGTTGTTGTTGAATTTGTTGGTGTTTTTTCAATTTTGAGGTTGTTGGTGCTTTTCAATGTTGAGGTTGATGTTGAATTTGATGGTGTTTTTCAATGTCGAGGTTGTTGTTGAATTTGTTGGTGTTTTTCAATGTTGAAGTTGTTGTTGAGTTTGCTGGTGTTTTTCAATGTTGAGGTTGTTGTTGTTTTTCAATGTTGAGGTTGTTGTTGAATTTGTTGGTGTTTTTCAATGTTGAGATTGTTGTTTTTTTCAATGTTGAGGTTGTTGTTGAATTTGTTGGTGTTTTTAAATATTGAGGTTGTTGTTGAATTTGTTGGTGTTTTTCAATGTTGAGGTTGTTGTTGTTTTTCAATGTTGAGGTTGTTGTTGAATTTGTTGGTGTTTTTCAATCTTGAGGTGGTTTTTGTTTTTCAATGTTGAGGTTGTTGTTGAATTTGCTGGTGTTTTTCAATTTTGAGGATGTTGTTGTTTTTCAATGTTGAGGTTGTTGTTGAATTTGTTGGTGTTTTTCGATGATGAGGTTGTTGTTGTTTTTCAAAGTTGAGGTTGTTGTTGAATTTGTTGGTGTTTTTCAATGTTGAGATTGTTGTTGTTTTCCAATGTTGAGGTTGTTGTTGTATTTGTTGGTGTTTTTAAATATTGAGGTTGTTGTTGAATTTGTTGGTGTTTTTCAATGTTGAGGTTGTTGTTGTTTTTCAATGTTGAGGTTGTTGTTGAATTTGTTGGTGTTTTTCAATGTTGAGGTTGTTGTTGTTTTTCAATGTTGAGGTTGTTGTTGAATTTGTTGGTGTTTTTCAATTTCGAGGTTGTTGTTGAATTTGTTGGTGTTTTTCAATGTTGAAGTTGTTGTTGAATTTGTTGGTGTTTTTCAATGTTGATGTTGTTGTTGTTTTTCAATGTTGAGGTTGTTGTTGAATTTGTTGGTGTTTTTCAATGTTGAGGTTGTTGTTGTTTTTCAATGCTGAGGTTGTTGTTGAATTTGTTGGTGTTTTTCAATGTTGAGGTTGTTGTTGAATTTGTTGTTGTTTTTCAATGTTGAGGTTGTTGTTGAATTTGTTGGTGTTTTTCAATGTTGAGTTTGTTGTTGTTTTTCAATGTTGAGGTTGTTGTTGAATTTGTTGGTGTTTTTCAATGTTGAGGTTGTTGTTGTTTTTCAATGTTGAGGTTGTTGTTGAATTTGTTGGTATTTTTCAATGTTGAGGATGTTGTTGTTTTTCAATGTTGAGGTTGTTGTTGAATTTGCTGGTGTTTTTCAATGTTGAGGTTGTTGTTGAATTGGTTGGTGTTTTTCAATGATGAGGTTGTTGTTGTTTTTCAATGTTGAGGTTGTTGAATTTGTTGGTGTTTTTCAATCTTGAGTTTGTTGTTGAATTTGATGGTGTTTTTCAATGTTGAGGTTGTTGTTGAATTTGTTGGTGTTTTTCAATGTTGAAGTTGTTGTTGAATTTGTTGGTGTTTTTCAATGTTGAGGTTGTTGTTGTTTTTCAATGTTAAGGATGTTGTTGAATTTGTTGGTGTTTTTCAATGTTGAGGTTGTTGTTGTTTTTCAATGCTGAGGTTGTTTTTGAATTTGTTGGTGTTTTTCAATGTTGAGGTTGTTGTTGAATTTGTTGTTGTTTTTCAATGTTGAGGTTGTTGTTGAATTTGTTGGTGTTTTTCAATGTTGAGTTTGTTGTTGTTTTTCAATTTTGAGGTTGTTGTTGAATTTGTTGGTGTTTTTCAATGTTGAGGTTGTTGTTGTTTTTCAATGTTGAGGTTGTTGTTGAATTTGTTGGTATTTTTCAATGTTGAGGTTGTTGTTGTTTTTCAATGTTGAGGTTGTTGTTGAATTATTTGGTGTTTTTCAATGTTGAGGTTGTTGTTGAATTTGTTGGTGTTTTTCAATGATGAGGTTGTTGTTGTTTTTCAATGTTGAGGTTGTTGAATTTGTTGGTGTTTTTCAATCTTGAGTTTGTTGTTGAATTTGATGGTGTTTTTCAATGTTGAGGTTGTTGTTGAATTTGTTGGTGTTTTTCAATGTTGAGGTTGTTGTTGTTTTTCAATGTTGAGGTTGTTGTTGAGTTTGTTGGTGTTTTTCAATCTTGAGGTCGTTGTTGAATTTGTTCTTGTTTTTCAATGTTGAGGTTGTTGTTGAATTTGTTGGTGTTTTTCAATGTTGAGGTTGTTGTTGTTTTTAAATGTTGAGGTTGTTGTTGAATTTGTTGGTGTTTTTTCAATTTTGAGGTTGTTGGTATTTTTCAATGGTGAGGTTGATGTTGAAGTTGATGGTGTTTTTCAATGTCGAGGTTGTTGATGAATTTGTTGGTGTTTTTCAATGTTGAAATTGTTGTTGAATTTCTTGGTATTTTTCAATGTTGAGGTTGTTGTTGTTTTCAATGTTGAGGTTGTTGTTGAATTTGTTGGTGTTTTTCAATGTTGAGATTGTTGTTGTTTTTCAATGTTGAGGTTGTTGTTGAATTTGTTGGTGTTTTTAAATGGTGAGGTTGTTCTTGAATTTGTTGGTTTTTTTCAATGTTGAGGTTGTTGTTGTTTTTCAATGTTGAGGTTGTTGTTGAATTTGTTGGTGTTTTTCAATGTTGAGGTTGTTGTTGTTTTTCAATGTTGAGGTTGTTGTTGAATTGGTTGGTGTTTTTCAATTTCGAGGTTGTTGTTGAATTTGTTGGTGTTTTTCAATGTTGAGGTTGTTGTTGAATTTGTTGGTGTTTTTTAATGTTGAGGTTGTTGTTGTTTTTCAATGTTGAGGTTGTTGTTGAGTTTGTTGGTGTTTTTCAATGTTGAGGTTGTTGTTGAATTTGTTGGAGTTTTTCAATGTTGAGGTTGTTGCTGAATTTGTTGGTGTTTTTCAATGTTGAGGTTGTTGTTGTTTTTCAATGTTGAGGTTGTTGTTGAATTTTTAGGTGTTTTTCAATTTTGAGGTTGTTGGTGTTTTTCAATGTTGAGGTTGTTGTTGAATTTGTTGGTGTTTTTCCATGATGAGGTTGTTGTTGTTTTTCAAAGTTGAGGTTGTTGTTGAATTTGTTGGTGTTTTTCAATGTCGAGGTTGTTGTTGTATTTGTTGGTGTTTTTCAATGTTGAATTTTTTGTTGAATTTGTTGGTGTTTTTCAATGTTGAGGTTGTTGTTTTTCAATGTTGAGGTTGTTGTTGAAATTGTTGGTGGTTTTCAATGTTGAGGTTGTTGTTGAATTTGTTGGCGTTTTTAAATGTTGAGGTTGTTGTTGAATTTGTTGGTGTTTTCAATGTTGAGGTTTTTGTTGAATTTGTTGGTGTTTTTCAATGTTGAGGTTGTTGTTGTTTTTCAACGTTGAGGTTGTTGTTGAATTTGATGGTCTTTTTCAATGTCGAGGTTGTTGTTGAATTTGTTGGTGTTTTTCAATGTTGAAGTTGTTGTTGAATTTGTTGGTGTTTTTCAATGTTGAGGTTGTTGTTGTTTTTCAATGTTGAGGTTGTTGTTGAATTTGTTGGTGTTTTTCAATGTTGAGGTTGTTGTTGTTTTTCAATGTTGAGGTTGTTGTTGAGTTTGTTGGTGTTTTTCAATCTTGAGGTCGTTGTTGAATTTGTTGTTGTTTTTCAATGTTGAGGTTGTTGTTGAATTTGTTGGTGTTTTTCAATGTTGAGGTTGTTGTTGTTTTTAAATGTTGAGGTTGTTGTTGAATTTGTTGGTGTTTTTTCAATTTTGAGGTTGTTGGTATTTTTCAATGTTGAGGTTGATGTTGAAGTTGATGGTGCTTTTCAATGTCGAGGTTGTTGTTGAATTTGTTGGTGTTTTTCAATGTTGAAGTTGTTGTTGAATTTGTTGGTGTTTTTCAATGTTGAGGTTGTTGTTGTTTTTCAATGTTGAGGTTGTTGTTGAATTTGTTGGTGTTTTTCAATGTTGAGATTGTTGTTGTTTTTCAATGTTGAGGTTGTTGTTGAATTTGTTGGTGTTTTTAAATGTTGAGGTTGTTCTTAAATTTGTTGGTGTTTTTCAATGTTGAGGTTGTTGTTGTTTTTCAATGTTGAGGTTGTTGTTGAATTTGTTGGTGTTTTTCAATGTTGAGGTTGTTGTTGTTTTTCAATGTTGAGGTTGTTGTTGAATTTGTTGGTGTTTTTCAATTTCGAGGTTGTTGTTGAATTTGTTGGTGTTTTTCAATGTTGAGGTTGTTGTTGAATTTGTTGGTGCTTTTCAATGTTGAGGTTGTTGTTGAATTTGTTGGTGTTTTTCAATGTTGAGGTTGTTGTTGTTTTTCAAAGTTGAGGTTGTTGTTGAGTTTGTTGGTGTTTTTCAATGTTGAGGTTGTCGTTGAATTTGTTGGGGTTTTTCAATGTTGAGGTTGTTGTTGAATTTGTTGGTGTTTTTCAATGTTGATGTTGTTGTTGTTTTTCAATGTTGAGGTTGTTGTTGAATTTGTTGGTGTTTTTCAATGTTGAGGTTGTTGTTGTTTTTCAATGCTGAGGTTGTTGTTGAATTTGTTGGTGTTTTTCAATGTTGAGGTTGTTGTTGAATTTGTTGTTGTTTTTCAATGTTGAGGTTGTTGTTGAATTTGTTGGTGTTTTTCAATGTTGAGTTTGTTGTTGTTTTTCAATGTTGAGGTTGTTGTTGAATTTGTTGGTGTTTTTCAATGTTGAGGTTGTTGTTGTTTTTCAATGTTGAGGTTGTTGTTGAATTTGTTGGTATTTTTCAATGTTGAGGATGTTGTTGTTTTTCAATGTTGAGGTTGTTGTTGAATTTGCTGGTGTTTTTCAATGTTGAGGTTGTTGTTGAATTGGTTGGTGTTTTTCAATGATGAGGTTGTTGTTGTTTTTCAATGTTGAGGTTGTTGAATTTGTTGGTGTTTTTCAATCTTGAGTTTGTTGTTGAATTTGATGGTGTTTTTCAATGTTGAGGTTGTTGTTGAATTTGTTGGTGTTTTTCAATGTTGAAGTTGTTGTTGAATTTGTTGGTGTTTTTCAATGTTGAGGTTGTTGTTGTTTTTCAATGTTAAGGATGTTGTTGAATTTGTTGGTGTTTTTCAATGTTGAGGTTGTTGTTGTTTTTCAATGCTGAGGTTGTTTTTGAATTTGTTGGTGTTTTTCAATGTTGAGGTTGTTGTTGAATTTGTTGTTGTTTTTCAATGTTGAGGTTGTTGTTGAATTTGTTGGTGTTTTTCAATGTTGAGTTTGTTGTTGTTTTTCAATTTTGAGGTTGTTGTTGAATTTGTTGGTGTTTTTCAATGTTGAGGTTGTTGTTGTTTTTCAATGTTGAGGTTGTTGTTGAATTTGTTGGTATTTTTCAATGTTGAGGTTGTTGTTGTTTTTCAATGTTGAGGTTGTTGTTGAATTATTTGGTGTTTTCAATGTTGAGGTTGTTGTTGAATTTGTTGGTGTTTTTCAATGATGAGGTTGTTGTTGTTTTTCAATGTTGAGGTTGTTGAATTTGTTGGTGTTTTTCAATCTTGAGTTTGTTGTTGAATTTGATGGTGTTTTTCAATGTTGAGGTTGTTGTTGAATTTGTTGGTGTTTTTCAATGTTGAGGTTGTTGTTGTTTTTCAATGTTGAGGTTGTTGTTGAGTTTGTTGGTGTTTTTCAATCTTGAGGTCGTTGTTGAATTTGTTCTTGTTTTTCAATGTTGAGGTTGTTGTTGAATTTGTTGGTGTTTTTCAATGTTGAGGTTGTTGTTGTTTTTAAATGTTGAGGTTGTTGTTGAATTTGTTGGTGTTTTTTCAATTTTGAGGTTGTTGGTATTTTTCAATGGTGAGGTTGATGTTGAAGTTGATGGTGTTTTTCAATGTCGAGGTTGTTGTTGAATTTGTTGGTGTTTTTCAATGTTGAAATTGTTGTTGAATTTCTTGGTATTTTTCAATGTTGAGGTTGTTGTTGTTTTTCAATGTTGAGGTTGTTGTTGAATTTGTTGGTGTTTTTCAATGTTGAGATTGTTGTTGTTTTTCAATGTTGAGGTTGTTGTTGAATTTGTTGGTGTTTTTAAATGGTGAGGTTGTTCTTGAATTTGTTGGTTTTTTTCAATGTTGAGGTTGTTGTTGTTTTTCAATGTTGAGGTTGTTGTTGAATTTGTTGGTGTTTTTCAATGTTGAGGTTGTTGTTGTTTTTCAATGTTGAGGTTGTTGTTGAATTGGTTGGTGTTTTTCAATTTCGAGGTTGTTGTTGAATTTGTTGGTGTTTTTCAATGTTGAGGTTGTTGTTGAATTTGTTGGTGTTTTTTAATGTTGAGGTTGTTGTTGTTTTTCAATGTTGAGGTTGTTGTTGAGTTTGTTGGTGTTTTTCAATGTTGAGGTTGTTGTTGAATTTGTTGGAGTTTTTCAATGTTGAGGTTGTTGCTGAATTTGTTGGTGTTTTTCAATGTTGAGGTTGTTGTTGTTTTTCAATGTTGAGGTTGTTGTTGAATTTTTAGGTGTTTTTCAATTTTGAGGTTGTTGGTGTTTTTCAATGTTGAGGTTGTTGTTGAATTTGTTGGTGTTTTTCCATGATGAGGTTGTTGTTGTTTTTCAAAGTTGAGGTTGTTGTTGAATTTGTTGGTGTTTTTCAATGTCGAGGTTGTTGTTGTATTTGTTGGTGTTTTTCAATGTTGAATTTTTTGTTGAATTTGTTGGTGTTTTTCAATGTTGAGGTTGTTGTTTTTCAATGTTGAGGTTGTTGTTGAAATTGTTGGTGGTTTTCAATGTTGAGGTTGTTGTTGAATTTGTTGGCGTTTTTAAATGTTGAGGTTGTTGTTGAATTTGTTGGTGTTTTCAATGTTGAGGTTTTTGTTGAATTTGTTGGTGTTTTTCAATGTTGAGGTTGTTGTTGTTTTTCAACGTTGAGGTTGTTGTTGAATTTGATGGTCTTTTTCAATGTCGAGGTTGTTGTTGAATTTGTTGGTGTTTTTCAATGTTGAAGTTGTTGTTGAATTTGTTGCTGTTTTTCAATGTTGAGGTTGTTGTTGTTTTTCAATGTTGAGGTTGTTGTTGAATTTGTTGGTGTTTTTCAATGTTGAGGTTGTTGTTGTTTTTCAATGTTGAGGTTGTTGTTGAGTTTGTTGGTGTTTTTCAATCTTGAGGTCGTTGTTGAATTTGTTGTTGTTTTTCAATGTTGAGGTTGTTGTTGAATTTGTTGGTGTTTTTCAATGTTGAGGTTGTTGTTGTTTTTAAATGTTGAGGTTGTTGTTGAATTTGTTGGTGTTTTTTCAATTTTGAGGTTGTTGGTATTTTTCAATGTTGAGGTTGATGTTGAAGTTGATGGTGCTTTTCAATGTCGAGGTTGTTGTTGAATTTGTTGGTGTTTTTCAATGTTGAAGTTGTTGTTGAATTTGTTGGTGTTTTTCAATGTTGAGGTTGTTGTTGTTTTTCAATGTTGAGGTTGTTGTTGAATTTGTTGGTGTTTTTCAATGTTGAGATTGTTGTTGTTTTTCAATGTTGAGGTTGTTGTTGAATTTGTTGGTGTTTTTAAATGTTGAGGTTGTTCTTAAATTTGTTGGTGTTTTTCAATGTTGAGGTTGTTGTTGTTTTTCAATGTTGAGGTTGTTGTTGAATTTGTTGGTGTTTTTCAATGTTGAGGTTGTTGTTGTTTTTCAATGTTGAGGTTGTTGTTGAATTTGTTGGTGTTTTTCAATTTCGAGGTTGTTGTTGAATTTGTTGGTGTTTTTCAATGTTGAGGTTGTTGTTGAATTTGTTGGTGCTTTTCAATGTTGAGGTTGTTGTTGAATTTGTTGGTGTTTTTCAATGTTGAGGTTGTTGTTGTTTTTCAAAGTTGAGGTTGTTGTTGAGTTTGTTGGTGTTTTTCAATGTTGAGGTTGTCGTTGAATTTGTTGGGGTTTTTCAATGTTGAGGTTGTTGTTGAATTTGTTGGTGTTTTTCAATGTTGAGGTTGTTGTTGTTTTTCAATTTTGAGGTTGTTGTTGAATTTTTTGGTGTTTTTCAATTTTGAGGTTGTTGTTGTTTTTCAATGTTGAGGTTGTTGTTGAATTTGTTGGTGTTTTTCCATGATGAGGTTGTTGTTGTTTTTCAAAGTTGAGGTTGTTGTTGAATTTGTTGGTGTTTTTCAATGTCGAGGTTGTTGTTGTATTTGTTGGTGTTTTTCAATGTTGAATTTTTTGTTGAATTTGTTGGTGTTTTTCAATGTTGAGGTTGTTGTTGAATTTGTTGGCGTTTTTAAATGTTGAGGTTGTTGTTGAATTTGTTGGTGTTTTCAATGTTGAGGTTTTTGTTGAATTTGTTGGTGTTTTTCAATGTTGAATTTGTTGTTGTTTTTCAACGTTGAGGTTGTTGTTGAATTTGATGGTCTTTGTCAATGTCGAGGTTGTTGTTGTTTTTCAATGTTGAGGTTGTTGTTGAATTTGTTGGTGTTTTTCAATGTTGAAGTTGTTGTTGAATTTGTTGGTGTTTTTCAATGTTGAGGTTGTTGTTGTTTTTCAATGTTGAGGTTGTTGTTGAATTTGTTGGTGTTTTTTCAATGTTGAGGTTGTTGTTGTTTTTCAATGTTGAGGTTGTTGTTGAGTTTGTTGGTGTTTTTCAATCTTGAGGTCGTTGTTGAATTTGTTGTTGTTTTTCAATGTTGAGGTTGTTGTTGAATTTGTTGGTGTTTTTCAATGTTGAGGTTGTTGTTGTTTTTAAATGTTGAGGTTGTTGTTGAATTTGTTGGTGTTTTTTCAATTTTGAGGTTGTTGGTATTTTTCAATGTTGAGGTTGATGTTGAAGTTGATGGTGTTTTTCAATGTCGAGGTTGTTGTTGAATTTGTTGGTGTTTTTCAATGTTGAAGTTGTTGTTGAATTTGTTGGTGTTTTTCAATGTTGAGGTTGTTGTTGTTTTTCAATGTTGAGGTTGTTGTTGAATTTGTTGGTGTTTTTCAATGTTGAGATTGTTGTTGTTTTTCAATGTTGAGGTTGTTGTTGAATTTGTTGGTGTTTTTAAATGTTGAGGTTGTTCTTAAATTTGTTGGTGTTTTTCAATGTTGAGGTTGTTGTTGTTTTTCAATGTTGAGGTTGTTGTTGAATTTGTTGGTGTTTTTCAATGTTGAGGTTGTTGTTGTTTTTCAATGTTGAGGTTGTTGTTGAATTTGTTGGTGTTTTTCAATTTCGAGGTTGTTGTTGAATTTGTTGGTGTTTTTCAATGTTGAGGTTGTTGTTGAATTTGTTGGTGCTTTTCAATGTTGAGGTTGTTGTTGAATTTGTTGGTGTTTTTCAATGTTGAGGTTGTTGTTGTTTTTCAAAGTTGAGGTTGTTGTTGAGTTTGTTGGTGTTTTTCAATGTTGAGGTTGTTGTTGAATTTGTTGGGGTTTTTCAATGTTGAGGTTGTTGTTGAATTTGTTGGTGTTTTTCAATGTTGAGGTTGTTGTTGTTTTTCAATGTTGAGGTTGTTGTTGAATTTTTTGGTGTTTTTCAATTTTGAGGTTGTTGTTGTTTTTCAATGTTGAGGTTGTTGTTGAATTTGTTGATGTTTTTCCATGATGAGGTTGTTGTTGTTTTTCAAAGTTGAGGTTGTTGTTGAATTTGTTGGTGTTTTTCAATGTCGAGGTTGTTGTTGTATTTGTTGGTGTTTTTCAATGTTGAATTTTTTGTTGAATTTGTTGGTGTTTTTCAATGTTGAGGTTGTTGTTTTTCAATGTTGAGGTTGTTGTTGAATTTGTTGGTGTTTTTCAATGTTGAGGTTGTTGTTGAATTTGTTGGCGTTTTTAAATGTTGAGGTTGTTGTTGAATTTGTTGGTGTTTTCAATGTTGAGGTTTTTGTTGAATTTGTTGGTGTTTTTCAATGTTGAGGTTGTTGTTGTTTTTCAACGTTGAGGTTGTTGTTGAATTTGATGGTCTTTGTCAATGTCGAGGTTGTTGTTGAATTTGTTGGTGTTTTTTAATGTTGAGGTTGTTGTTGTTTTTCAATGTTGAGGTTGTTGTTGAGTTTGTTGGTGTTTTTCAATGTTGAGGTTGTTGTTGAATTTGTTGGAGTTTTTCAATGTTGAGGTTGTTGCTGAATTTGTTGGTGTTTTTCAATGTTGAGGTTGTTGTTGTTTTTCAATGTTGAGGTTGTTGTTGAATTTTTTGGTGTTTTTCAATTTTGAGGTTGTTGGTGTTTTTCAATGTTGAGGTTGTTGTTGAATTTGTTGGTGTTTTTCCATGATGAGGTTGTTGTTGTTTTTCAAAGTTGAGGTTGTTGTTGAATTTGTTGGTGTTTTTCAATGTCGAGGTTGTTGTTGTATTTGTTGGTGTTTTTCAATGTTGAATTTTTTGTTGAATTTGTTGGTGTTTTTCAATGTTGAGGTTGTTGTTTTTCAATGTTGAGGTTGTTGTTGAATTTGTTGGTGTTTTTCAATGTTGAGGTTGTTGTTGAATTTGTTGGCGTTTTTAAATGTTGAGGTTGTTGTTGAATTTGTTGGTGTTTTCAATGTTGAGGTTTTTGTTGAATTTGTTGGTGTTTTTCAATGTTGAGGTTGTTGTTGTTTTTCAACGTTGAGGTTGTTGTTGAATTTGTTGGTGTTTTTCAATGTTGAAGTTGTTGTTGAATTTGTTGGTGTTTTTCAATGTTGAGGTTGTTGTTGTTTTTCAATGTTGAGGTTGTTGTTGAATTTGTTGGTGTTTTTCAATGTTGAGGTTGTTGTTGTTTTTCAATGTTGAGGTTGTTGTTGAGTTTGTTGGTGTTTTTCAATCTTGAGGTCGTTGTTGAATTTGTTGTTGTTTTTCAATGTTGAGGTTGTTGTTGAATTTGTTGGTGTTTTTCAATGTTGAGGTTGTTGTTGTTTTTAAATGTTGAGGTTGTTGTTGAATTTGTTGGTGTTTTTTCAATTTTGAGGTTGTTGGTATTTTTCAATGTTGAGGTTGATGTTGAAGTTGATGGTGTTTTTCAATGTCGAGGTTGTTGTTGAATTTGTTGGTGTTTTTCAATGTTGAAGTTGTTGTTGAATTTGTTGGTGTTTTTCAATGTTGAGGTTGTTGTTGTTTTTCAATGTTGAGGTTGTTGTTGAATTTGTTGGTGTTTTTCAATGTTGAGATTGTTGTTGTTTTTCAATGTTGAGGTTGTTGTTGAATTTGTTGGTGTTTTTAAATGTTGAGGTTGTTCTTGAATTTGTTGGTGTTTTTCAATGTTGAGGTTGTTGTTGTTTTTCAATGTTGAGGTTGTTGTTGAATTTGTTGGTGTTTTTCAATGTTGAGGTTGTTGTTGTTTTTCAATGTTGAGGTTGTTGTTGAATTTGTTGGTGTTTTTCAATTTCGAGGTTGTTGTTGAATTTGTTGGTGTTTTTCAATGTTGAGGTTGTTGTTGAATTTGTTGGTGCTTTTCAATGTTGAGGTTGTTGTTGAATTTGTTGGTGTTTTTCAATGTTGAGGTTGTTGTTGTTTTTCAAAGTTGAGGTTGTTGTTGAGTTTGTTGGTGTTTTTCAATGTTGAGGTTGTTGTTGAATTTGTTGGGGTTTTTCAATGTTGAGGTTGTTGTTGAATTTGTTGGTGTTTTTCAATGTTGAGGTTGTTGTTGTTTTTCAATGTTGAGGTTGTTGTTGAATTTTTTGGTGTTTTTCAATTTTGAGGTTGTTGGTGTTTTTCAATGTTGAGGTTGTTGTTGAATTTGTTGGTGTTTTTCCATGATGAGGTTGTTGTTGTTTTTCAAAGTTGAGGTTGTTGTTGAATTTGTTGGTGTTTTTCAATGTCGAGGTTGTTGTTGTATTTGTTGGTGTTTTTCAATGTTGAATTTTTTGTTGAATTTGTTGGTGTTTTTCAATGTTGAGGTTGTTGTTTTTCAATGTTGAGGTTGTTGTTGAATTTGTTGGTGTTTTTCAATGTTGAGGTTGTTGTTGAATTTGTTGGCGTTTTTAAATGTTGAGGTTGTTGTTGAATTTGTTGGTGTTTTCAATGTTGAGGTTTTTGTTGAATTTGTTGGTGTTTTTCAATGTTGAGGTTGTTGTTGTTTTTCAACGTTGAGGTTGTTGTTGAATTTGATGGTCTTTGTCAATGTCGAGGTTGTTGTTGTTTTTCAATGTTGAGGTTGTTGTTGAATTTGTTGGTGTTTTTCAATGTTGAAGTTGTTGTTGAATTTGTTGGTGTTTTTCAATGTTGAGGTTGTTGTTGTTTTTCAATGTTGAGGTTGTTGTTGAATTTGTTGGTGTTTTTCAATGTTGAGGTTGTTGTTGTTTTTCAATGTTGAGGTTGTTGTTGAGTTTGTTGGTGTTTTTCAATCTTGAGGTCGTTGTTGAATTTGTTGTTGTTTTTCAATGTTGAGGTTGTTGTTGAATTTGTTGGTGTTTTTCAATGTTGAGGTTGTTGTTGTTTTTAAATGTTGAGGTTGTTGTTGTTGAATTTGTTGGTGTTTTTTCAATTTTGAGGTTGTTGGTATTTTTCAATGTTGAGGTTGATGTTGAAGTTGATGGTGTTTTTCAATGTCGAGGTTGTTGTTGAATTTGTTGGTGTTTTTCAATGTTGAAGTTGTTGTTGAATTTGTTGGTGTTTTTCAATGTTGAGGTTGTTGTTGTTTTTCAATGTTGAGGTTGTTGTTGAATTTGTTGGTGTTTTTCAATGTTGAGATTGTTGTTGTTTTTCAATGTTGAGGTTGTTGTTGAATTTGTTGGTGTTTTTAAATGTTGAGGTTGTTCTTGAATTTGTTGGTGTTTTTCAATGTTGAGGTTGTTGTTGTTTTTCAATGTTGAGGTTGTTGTTGAATTTGTTGGTGTTTTTCAATGTTGAGGTTGTTGTTGTTTTTCAATGTTGAGGTTGTTGTTGAATTTGTTGGTGTTTTTCAATTTCGAGGTTGTTGTTGAATTTGTTGGTGTTTTTCAATGTTGAGGTTGTTGTTGAATTTGTTGGTGCTTTTCAATGTTGAGGTTGTTGTTGAATTTGTTGGTGTTTTTCAATGTTGAGGTTGTTGTTGTTTTTCAAAGTTGAGGTTGTTGTTGAGTTTGTTGGTGTTTTTCAATGTTGAGGTTGTTGTTGAATTTGTTGGGGTTTTTCAATGTTGAGGTTGTTGTTGAATTTGTTGGTGTTTTTCAATGTTGAGGTTGTTGTTGTTTTTCAATGTTGAGGTTGTTGTTGAATTTTTTGGTGTTTTTCAATTTTGAGGTTGTTGGTGTTTTTCAATGTTGAGGTTGTTGTTGAATTTGTTGGTGTTTTTCCATGATGAGGTTGTTGTTGTTTTTCAAAGTTGAGGTTGTTGTTGAATTTGTTGGTGTTTTTCAATGTCGAGGTTGTTGTTGTATTTGTTGGTGTTTTTCAATGTTGAATTTTTTGTTGAATTTGTTGGTGTTTTTCAATGTTGAGGTTGTTGTTTTTCAATGTTGAGGTTGTTGTTGAATTTGTTGGTGTTTTTCAATGTTGAGGTTGTTGTTGAATTTGTTGGCGTTTTTAAATGTTGAGGTTGTTGTTGAATTTGTTGGTGTTTTCAATGTTGAGGTTTTTGTTGAATTTGTTGGTGTTTTTCAATGTTGAGGTTGTTGTTGTTTTTCAACGTTGAGGTTGTTGTTGAATTTGATGGTCTTTGTCAATGTCGAGGTTGTTGTTGTTTTTCAATGTTGAGGTTGTTGTTGAATTTGTTGGTGTTTTTAAATGTTGAGGTTGTTCTTGAATTTGTTGGTGTTTTTCAATGTTGAGGTTGTTGTTGTTTTTCAATGTTGAGGTTGTTGTTGAATTTGTTGGTGTTTTTCAATGTTTACGTTGTTGTTGTTTTTCAATGTTGAGGTTGTTGTTGAATTTGTTGGTGTTTTTCAATTTCGAGGTTGTTGTTGAATTTGTTGGTGTTTTTCAATGTTGAGGTTGTTGTTGAATTTGTTGGTGCTTTTCAATGTTGAGGTTGTTGTTGAATTTGTTGGTGTTTTTCAATGTTGAGGTTGTTGTTGTTTTTCAAAGTTGAGGTTGTTGTTGAGTTTGTTGGTGTTTTTCAATGTTGAGGTTGTTGTTGAATTTGTTGGGGTTTTTCAATGTTGAGGTTGTTGTTGAATTTGTTGGTGTTTTTCAATGTTGAGGTTGTTGTTGTTTTTCAATGTTGAGGTTGTTGTTGAATTTTTTGGTGTTTTTCAATTTTGAGGTTGTTGGTGTTTTTCAATGTTGAGGTTGTTGTTGAATTTGTTGGTGTTTTTCCATGATGAGGTTGTTGTTGTTTTTCAAAGTTGAGGTTGTTGTTGAATTTGTTGGTGTTTTTCAATGTCGAGGTTGTTGTTGTATTTGTTGGTGTTTTTCAATGTTGAATTTTTTGTTGAATTTGTTGGTGTTTTTCAATGTTGAGGTTGTTGTTTTTCAATGTTGAGGTTGTTGTTGAATTTGTTGGTGTTTTTCAATGTTGAGGTTGTTGTTGAATTTGTTGGCGTTTTTAAATGTTGAGGTTGTTGTTGAATTTGTTGGTGTTTTCAATGTTGAGGTTTTTGTTGAATTTGTTGGTGTTTTTCAATGTTGAGGTTGTTGTTGTTTTTCAACGTTGAGGTTGTTGTTGAATTTGATGGTCTTTGTCAATGTCGAGGTTGTTGTTGAATTTGTTGGTGTTTTTCAATGTTGAAGTTGTTGTTGAATTTGTTGGTGTTTTTCAATGTTGAGGTTGTTGTTGTTTTTCAATGTTGAGGTTGTTGTTGAATTTGTTGGTGTTTTTCAATGTTGAGATTGTTGTTGTTTTTCAATGTTGAGGTTGTTGTTGAATTTGTTGGTGTTTTTAAATGTTGAGGTTGTTGTTGAATTTGTTGGTGTTTTTCAATTTTGAGGTTGTTGTTTTTTTCAATGTTGAGGTTGTTGTTGAATTTCTTGATGTTTTTCAATGTTGAGGTTGTTGTTGTTTTTCAATGTTGAGGTTGTTGTTGAATCTGTTGGTGTTTTTCAATTTCGAGGTTGTTGTTGAATTTGTTGGTGTTTTTCAATGTTGAAGTTGTTGTTGAATTTGTTGGTGTGTTTCAATGTTGAGGCTGTTGTTGTTTTTCAATGTTGAGGTTGTTGTTGAATTTGTTGGTGTTTTTCAATGTTGAGGTTGTTGTTGTTTTTCAATGTTGAGGTTGTTGTTGAATTTGTTGGTGTTTTTCAATGTTGAGATTGTTGTTGTTTTTCAATGTTGAGATTGTTGTTGAATTTGTTGGTGTTTTTAAATATTGAGGTTGTTGTTGAATTTGTTGGTGTTTTTCAATGTTGAGGTTGTTGTTGAATTTGTTGGTGTTTTTCAATGTTGAGGTTGGTGTTGTTTTTCAACGTTGAGGTTATTGTTGAATTTGTCGGTGTACTTCAATGTTGAGGTTGTTGTTGTTTTTCAATGTTGAGGTTGTTGTTGAATTTGTTGTTGTTTTTCATTGTTGAGGTTGTTGTTGAATTTGTTGGTGTTTTTCAATGTTGAGGTTGTTGTTTTTCAATATTGAGGTTGTTGTTGAATTTGTTTGTGTTTTTCAATTTTGAGTTTGTTGTTGAATTTGTTGGTGTTTTTCAATGTTGAGGTTGTTGCTGTTTTTCAATGTTGAGGTTGTTGTTGAATTTGTTGGTGTTTTTCAATTTTGAGGTTGTTTTTGTTTTTCAATGTTGTGGTTGTTGTTGAATTTGTTGGTGTTCCTCCGTCTTGAGGTTCTTGTTGTTTTTCAATGTTGAGGTTATTGTTAAATTTGTTGGTGTTTTTCAATGTTGAGGTTGTTGTTGAATTTGTTGGTGTTTTTCAATGTTGAGGTTGTTGTTCTTTTTCAATGTTGAGGTTGTTGTTGAATTTGTTGGTGTTTTTCAATGTTGAGGTTGTTGTTGAATTTGTTGGTTTTTTTCAATGTTGAGGTTGTTGTTGTTTTTCAATATTGAGGTTGTTGTTGAATTTGTTTGTGTTTTTCAATGTTGAGGTTGGTGTTGTATTTGTTGGTATTTTTCAATGTTGAGGTTGTTGTTGTTTTTAACTGTTGAGCTTGTTGTTGAATTTGTTGGCTTTTTTCAATGTTGAGGTTGTTGTTGAATTTGTTGGTGTTTTTCAATGTTGAGGTTGTTGTTGTTTTTCAATGTTGAGGTTGTTGTTGAATTTGCCGGTGTTTTTCAATGTTGAGTTTGTTGTTGAATTTGTTGGTGTTTTTCAATGTTGAGGTTGTTGTTGAATTTGTTGGTGTTTTTCAATGTTGAGTTTGTTGTTGTTTTTCAATGTTGAGGTTGTTGTTGAATTTGTTGGTGTTTTTCAATGTTGAGGTTGTTGTTGTTTTTCAATGTTTAGGTTGTTGTTGAATTTGTTGGTGTTTTTCAATGTTGAGGTTGTTGGTGTTTTTCAATGTTGAGGTTGTTGTTGAATTTGTTGGTGTTTTTCAATGTTGAGATTGTTGTTGTTTTTCAATGTTGAGGTTGTTGTTGAGTTTGTTGGTGTTTTTCAATGTTGAGGTTGTTGTTGAATTTGTTGGTGTTTTTCAATGTTGAGGTTGTTGTTGAATTTGTTGGTGTTTTTCAATGTTGAGGTTGTTGTTGTTTTTAAATGTTGGGATTGTTGTTGAATTTGTTGGTGTTTTTCAATTTTGAGGATGTTGTTGTTTTTCAATGTTGAGGTTGTTTTTGAATTTGTTGGTGTTTTTCCATGATGAGGTTTTTGTTGTTTTTCAAAGTTGAGGTTGTTGTTGAATTTGTTGGTGTTTTTTCAATTTTGAGGTTGTTGGTGCTTTTCAATGTTGAGGTTGATGTTGAATCTGATGGTGTTTTTCAATGTCGAGGTTGTTGTTGAATTTGTTGGTGTTTTTCAATGTTGAAGTTGTTGTTGAGTTTGCTGGTGTTTTTCAATGTTGAGGTTGTTGTTGTTTTTCAATGTTGAGGTTGTTGTTGAATTTGTTGGTGTTTTTCAATGTTGAGATTGTTGTTGTTTTTCAATGTTGAGATTGTTGTTGAATTTGTTGGTGTTTTTAAATATTGAGGTTGTTGTTGAATTTGTTGGTGTTTTTCAATGTTGAGGTTGTTGTTGTTTTTCAATGTTGAGGTTGTTGTTGAATTTGTTGGTGTTTTTCAATGTTGAGGTGGTTGTTGTTTTTCAATGTTGAGGTTGTTGTTGAATTTGTTGGTGTTTTTCAATTTCGAGGTTGTTGTTGAATTTGTTGTTGTTTTTCAATGTTGAGGTTGTTGTTGAGTTTGTTGGTGTTTTTCAATGTTGAGGTTGTTGTTGAATTTGTTGGTGTTTTTCAATGTTGAGGTTGTTGTTGAATTTGTTGGTGTTTTTCAATTTTGAGGATGTTGTTGTTTTTCAATGTTGAGGTTGTTGTTGAATTTGTTGGTGTTTTTCGATGATGAGGTTGTTGTTGTTTTTCAAAGTTGAGGTTGTTGTTGAATTTGTTGGTGTTTTTTCAATTTTGAGGTTGTTGGTGTTTTTCAATGTTGAGGTTGATGTTGAATTTGATGGTGTTTTTCAATGTCGAGGTTGTTCTTGAATTTGTTGGTGTTTTTCAATGTTGAAGTTGTTGTTGAATTTGTTGGTGTTTTTCAATGTTGAGGTTGTTGTTGTTTTTCAATGTTGAGGTTGTTGTTGAATTTGTTGGTGTTTTTCAATGTTGAGATTGTTGTTGTTTTCAATATTGAGGTTGTTGTTGTATTTGTTGGTGTTTTTAAATATTGAGGTTGTTGTTGAATTTGTTGGTGTTTTTCAATGTTGAGGTTGTTGTTGTTTTTCAATGTTGAGGTTGTTGTTGAATTTGTTGGTGTTTTTCAATGTTGAGGTTGTTGTTGAATTTGTTGGTGTTTTTCAATGTTAAGGTTGGTGTTGTTTTTCAATGTTGAGGTTATTGTTGAATTTGTCGGTGTACTTCAATGTTGAGGTTGTTGTTGTTTTTCAATGTTGAGGTTGTTGTTGAATTTGTTGTTGTTTTTCAATGTTGAGGTTGTTGTTGAATTTGTTGGTGTTTTTCAATGTTGAGGTTGTTGTTTTTCAATATTGAGGTTGTTGTTGAATTTGTTTGTGTTTTTCAATTTTGAGTTTGTTGTTGAATTTGTTGGTGTTTTTCAATGTTGAGGTTGTTGCTATTTTTCAATGTTGAGGTTGTTGTTGAATTTGTTGGTGTTTTTCAATTTTGAGGTTGTTTTTGTTTTTCAATGTTGTGGTTGTTGTTGAATTTGTTGGTGTTCCTCCGTCTTGAGGTGCTTGTTGTTTTTCAATGTTTAGATTATTGTTAAATTTGTTGGTGTTTTTCAATGTTGAGGTTGTTGTTGAATTTGTTGGTGTTTTTCAATGTTGAGGTTGTTGTTCTTTTTCAATGTTGAGGTTGTTGTTGAATTTGTTGGTGTTTTTCAATGTTGAGGTTGTTGTTGAATTTGTTGGTTTTTTTCAATGTTGAGGTTGTTGTTGTTTTTCAATATTGAGGTTGTTGTTGAATTTGTTTGTGTTTTTCAATGTTGAGGTTGGTGTTGTATTTGTTGGTATTTTTCAATGTTGAGGTTGTTGTTGTTTTTAACTGTTGAGCTTGTTGTTGAATTTGTTGGCTTTTTTCAATGTTGAAGTTGTTGTTGAATTTGTTGGTGTTTTTCAATGTTGAGGTTGTTGTTGTTTTTCAATGTTGAGGTTGTTGTTGAATTTGCCGGTGTTTTTCAATGTTGAGTTTGTTGTTGAATTTGTTGGTGTTTTTCAATGTTGAGGTTGTTGTTGAATTTGTTGGTGTTTTTCAATGTTGAGTTTGTTGTTGTTTTTCAATGTTGAGGTTGTTGTTGAATTTGTTGGTGTTTTTCAATGTTGAGGTTGTTGTTGTTTTTCAATGTTTAGGTTGTTGTTGAATTTTTGGTGTTTTTCAATGTTGAGGTTGTTGGTGTTTTTCAATGTTGAGGTTGTTGTTGAATTTGTTGGTGTTTTTCAATGTTGAGATTGTTGTTGTTTTTCAATGTTGAGGTTGTTGTTGAATTTGTTGGTGTTTTTCAATGTTGAGGTTGTTGTTGTTTTTAAATGTTGGGGTTGTTGTTGAATTTGTTGGTGTTTTTCAATTTTGAGGATGTTGTTGTTTTTCAATGTTGAGGTTGTTTTTGAATTTGTTGGTGTTTTTCCATGATGAGGTTTTTGTTGTTTTTCAAAGTTGAGGTTGTTGTTGAATTTGTTGGTGTTTTTTCAATTTTGAGGTTGTTGGTGCTTTTCAATGTTGAGGTTGATGTTGAATCTGATGGTGTTTTTCAATGTCGAGGTTGTTGTTGAATTTGTTGGTGTTTTTCAATGTTGAAGTTGTTGTTGAGTTTGCTGGTGTTTTTCAATGTTGAGGTTGTTGTTGTTTTTCAATGTTGAGGTTGTTGTTGAATTTGTTGGTGTTTTTCAATGTTGAGATTGTTGTTGTTTTTCAATGTTGAGGTTGTTGTTTAATTTGTTGGTGTTTTTAAATATTGAGGTTGTTGTTGAATTTGTTGGTGTTTTTCAATGTTGAGGTTGTTGTTGTTTTTCAATGTTGAGGTTGTTGTTGAATTTGTTGGTGTTTTTCAATGTTGAGGTGGTTGTTGTTTTTCAATGTTGAGGTTGTTGTTGAATTTGTTGGTGTTTTTCAATTTCGAGGTTGTTGTTGAATTTGTTGTTGTTTTTCAATGTTGAGGTTGTTGTTGAGTTTGTTGGTGTTTTTCAATGTTGAGGTTGTTGTTGAATTTGTTGGTGTTTTTCAATGTTGAGGTTGTTGTTGAGTTTGTTGGTGTTTTTCAATTTTGAGGATGTTGTTGTTTTTCAATGTTGAGGTTGTTGTTGAATTTGTTGGTGTTTTTCGATGATGAGGTTGTTGTTGTTTTTCAAAGTTGAGGTTGTTGTTGAATTTGTTGGTGTTTTTTCAATTTTGAGGTTGTTGGTGTTTTTCAATGTTGAGGTTGATGTTGAATTTGATGGTGTTTTTCAATGTCGAGGTTGTTGTTGAATTTGTTGTTGTTTTTCAATGTTGAAGTTGTTGTTGAATTTGTTGGTGTTTTTCAATGTTGAGGTTGTTGTTGTTTTTCAATGTTGAGGTTGTTGTTGAATTTGTTGGTGTTTTTCAATGTTGAGATTGTTGTTGTTTTCAATATTGAGGTTGTTGTTGTATTTGTTGGTGTTTTTAAATATTGAGGTTGTTGTTGAATTTGTTGGTGTTTTTCAATGTTGAGGTTGTTGTTGTTTTTCAATGTTGAGGTTGTTGTTGAATTTGTTGGTGTTTTTCAATGTTGAGGTTGTTGTTGTTTTTCAATGTTGAGGTTGTTGTTGAATTTGTTGGTGTTTTTCAATTTCGAGGTTGTTGTTGAATTTGTTGGTGTTTTTCAATGTTGAAGTTGTTGTTGAATTTGTTGGTGTTTTTCAATGTTGAGGTTGTTGTTGTTTTTCAATGTTGAGGTTGTTGTTGAATTTGTTGGTGTTTTTCAATGTTGAGGTTGTTGTTGTTTTTCAATGCTGAGGTTGTTGTTGAATTTGTTGGTGTTTTTCAATGTTGAGGTTGTTGTTGAATTTGTTGTTGTTTTTCAATGTTGAGGTTGTTGTTGAATTTCTTGGTGTTTTTCAATGTTGAGTATGTTGTTGTTTTTCAATGTTGAGGTTGTTGTTGAATTTGTTGGTGTTTTTCAATGTTGAGGTTGTTGTTGTTTTTCAATGTTGAGGTTGTTGTTGAATTTGTTGGTATTTTTCAATGTTGAGGATGTTGTTGTTTTTCAATGTTGAGGTTGTTGTTGAATTTGTTGGTGTTTTTCAATGTTGAGGTTGTTGTTGAATTGGTTGGTGTTTTTCAATGATGAGGTTGTTGTTGTTTTTCAATGTTGAGGTTCTTGAATTTGTTGGTGTTTTTCAATCTTGAGTTTGTTGTTGAATTTGATGGTGTTTTTCAATGTTGAGGTTGTTGTTGAATTTGTTGGTGTTTTTCAATGTTGAAGTTGTTGTTGAATTTGTTGGTGTTTTTCAATGTTGAGGTTGTTGTTGTTTTTCAATGTTAAGGATGTTGTTGAATTTGTTGGTGTTTTTCAATGTTGAGGTTGTTGTTGTTTTTCAATGCTGAGGTTGTTGTTGAATTTGTTGGTGTTTTTCAATGTTGAGGTTGTTGTTGAATTTGTTGTTGTTTTTCAATGTTGAGGTTGTTGTTGAATTTGTTGGTGTTTTTCAATGTTGAGTTTGTTGTTGTTTTTCAATTTTGAGGTTGTTGTTGAATTTGTTGGTGTTTTTCAATGTTGAGGTTGTTGTTGTTTTTCAATGTTGAGGTTGTTGTTGAATTTGTTGGTATTTTTCAATGTTGAGGTTGTTGTTGTTTTTCAATGTTGAGGTTGTTGTTGAATTTGTTGGTGTTTTTCAATGTTGAGGTTGTTGTTGAATTTGTTGGTGTTTTTCAATGATGAGGTTGTTGTTGTTTTTCAATGTTGAGGTTGTTGAATTTGTTGGTGTTTTTCAATCTTGAGTTTGTTGTTGAATTTGATGGTGTTTTTCAATGTTGAGGTTGTTGTTGAATTTGTTGGTGTTTTTCAATGTTGAGGTTGTTGTTGTTTTTCAATGTTGAGGTTGTTGTTGAGTTTGTTGGTGTTTTTCAATCTTGAGGTCGTTGTTCAATTTGTTGTTGTTTTCAATGTTGAGGTTGTTGTTGAATTTGTTGGTGTTTTTCAATGTTGAGGTTGTTGTTGTTTTTAAATGTTGAGGTTGTTGTTGAATTTGTTGGTGTTTTTTCAATTTTGAGGTTGTTGGTATTTTTCAATGTTGAGGTTGATGTTGAAGTTGATGGTGTTTTTCAATGTCGAGGTTGTTGTTGAATTTGTTGGTGTTTTTCAATGTTGAAGTTGTTGTTGAATTTGTTGGTGTTTCTCAATGTTGAGGTTGTTGTTGTTTTTCAATGTTGAGGTTGTTGTTGAATTTGTTGGAGTTTTTCAATGTTGAGATTGTTGTTGTTTTTCAATGTTGAGGTTGTTGTTGAATTTGTTGGTGTTTTTAAATGTTGAGGTTTTTCTTGAATTTGTTGGTGTTTTTCAATGTTGAGGTTGTTGTTGTTTTTCAATGTTGAGGTTGTTGTTGAATTTGTTGGTGTTTTTCAATGTTGAGGTTGTTGTTGTTTTTCAATGTTGAGGTTGTTGTTGAATTTGTTGGTGTTTTTCAATTTCGAGGTTGTTGTTGAATTTGTTGGTGTTTTTCAATGTTGAAGTTGTTGTTGAATTTGTTGGTGTTTTTCAATGTTGAGGTTGTTGTTGTTTTTCAATGCTGAGGTTGTTGTTGAATTTGGTGGTGTTTTTCAATGTTGAGGTTGTTGTTGAATTTGTTGGTGTTTTTCAATGTTGAGGTTGTTGTTGTTTTTCAATGTTGAGGTTGTTGTTGAATTTGTTGGTGTTTTTCAATGTTGAGGTTGTTGTTGTTTTTCAATGTTGAGGTTGTTGTTGAATTTGTTGGTGTTTTTCAATTTTGAGGTTGTTGTTGGTTTTCAATGTTGAGGTTGTTGTTGAATTTGTTGGTGTTTTTCAATGTTGAGGTTGTTGTTCAATTTGTTGGTGTTTTTCAATGTTGAGGTTGTTGTTGTTTTTCAATGTTGAGGTTGTTGTTGAATTTGTTGGTGTTTTTCAATGTTGAGTTTGTTGTTGTTTTTCAATGTTGAGGTTGTTGTTGAATTTGTTGGTGTTTTTCAAAGTTGAGGTTGTTGTTGTTTTTCAATGTTGAGGTTGTTGTTGTTTTTCAATGTTGAGGTTGTTGTTGAATTTGTTGGTGCTTTTCAATGTTGAGGTTGTTGTTGAATTTGTTGGTGATTTTCAATGTTGTGGTTTTTGTTGTTTTTCAATGTTGAGGTTGTTGTTGAATTTGTTGGTGTTTTTCAATGTTGAGTTTGTTGTTGAATTTGTTGGTGTTTTTCAATGTTGAGGTTGTTGTTGAATTTGTTGGTGTTTTTCAATGTTGAGGTTGTTGTTGTTTTTCAATGTTGAGGTTGTTGTTGAGTTTGTTGGTGTTTTTCAATGTTGAGGTTGTTGTTGAATTTGTTGGTGTTTTTCAATGTTGAGGTTGTTGTTGAATTTGTTGGTGTTTTTCAATGTCGAGGTTGTTGTTGAATTTGTTGATGTTTTGCAATGTTGAAGTTGTTGTTGAATTTGTTGGTGTTTTTCAATTTCGAGGTTGTCGTTGAATTCGTAGGTGGTTTTCAATGTTGAAGTTGTTGTTGAATTTGTTGGTGTTTTTCAATGTTGAGGTTGTTGTTGTTTTTCAATGTTGAGGTTGTTGTTGAATTTGTTGGTTTTTTTCAATGTTGAGATTGTTGTTGTTTTTCAATGTTGAGGTTGCTGTTGAATTTGTTGGTGTTTTTAAATGTTGAGGTTGTTCTTGAATTTGTTGGTGTTTTTCAATGTTGAGGTTGTTGTTGTTTTTCAATGTTGAGGTTGTTGTTGAATTTGTTGGTGTTTTTCAATGTTGAGGTTGTTGTTGTTTTTCAATGTTGAGGTTGTTGTTGAATTTGTTGGTGTTTTTCAATTTCGAGGTTGTTGTTGAATTTGTTGGTGTTTTTCAATGTTGAAGTTGTTGTTCAATTTGTTGGTGTTTTTCAATGTTGAGGTTGTTGTTGTTTTTCAATGCTGAGGTTGTTGTTGAATTTGTTGGTGTTTTTCAATGTTGAGGTTGTTGTTAAATTTGTTGGTGTTTTTCAATGTTGAGGTAGTTGTTGTTTTTCAATGTTGAGGTTGTTGTTGAATTTGTTGGTGTTTTTCAATGTTGAGGTTGTTGTTGTTTTTAAATGTTGAGGTTGTTGTTGAATTTGTTGGTGTTTTTTCAATTTTGAGGTTGTTGGTATTTTTCAATGTTGAGGTTGATGTTGAAGTTGATGGTGTTTTTCAATGTCGAGGTTGTTGTTGAATTTGTTGGTGTTTTTCAATGTTGAAGTTGTTGTTGAATTTGTTGGTGTTTCTCAATGTTGAGGTTGTTGTTGTTTTTCAATGTTGAGGTTGTTGTTGAATTTGTTGGAGTTTTTCAATGTTGAGATTGTTGTTGTTTTTCAATGTTGAGGTTGTTGTTGAATTTGTTGGTGTTTTTAAATGTTGAGGTTTTTCTTGAATTTGTTGGTGTTTTTCAATGTTGAGGTTGTTGTTGTTTTTCAATGTTGAGGTTGTTGTTGAATTTGTTGGTGTTTTTCAATGTTGAGGTTGTTGTTGTTTTTCAATGTTGAGGTTGTTGTTGAATTTGTTGGTGTTTTTCAATTTCGAGGTTGTTGTTGAATTTGTTGGTGTTTTTCAATGTTGAAGTTGTTGTTGAATTTGTTGGTGTTTTTCAATGTTGAGGTTGTTGTTGTTTTTCAATGCTGAGGTTGTTGTTGAATTTGGTGGTGTTTTTCAATGTTGAGGTTGTTGTTGAATTTGTTGGTGTTTTTCAATGTTGAGGTTGTTGTTGTTTTTCAATGTTGAGGTTGTTGTTGAATTTGTTGGTGTTTTTCAATGTTGAGGTTGTTGTTGTTTTTCAATGTTGAGGTTGTTGTTGAATTTGTTGGTGTTTTTCAATTTTGAGGTTGTTGTTGGTTTTCAATGTTGAGGTTGTTGTTGAATTTGTTGGTGTTTTTCAATGTTGAGGTTGTTGTTCAATTTGTTGGTGTTTTTCAATGTTGAGGTTGTTGTTGTTTTTCAATGTTGAGGTTGTTGTTGAATTTGTTGGTGTTTTTCAATGTTGAGTTTGTTGTTGTTTTTCAATGTTGAGGTTGTTGTTGAATTTGTTGGTGTTTTTCAAAGTTGAGGTTGTTGTTGTTTTTCAATGTTGAGGTTGTTGTTGAATTTGTTGGAGTTTTTCAATGTTGAGGTTGTTGTTGTTTTTCAATGTTGAGGTTGTTGTTGAATTTGTTGGTGCTTTTCAATGTTGAGGTTGTTGTTGAATTTGTTGGTGATTTTCAATGTTGTGGTTTTTGTTGTTTTTCAATGTTGAGGTTGTTGTTGAATTTGTTGGTGTTTTTCAATGTTGAGTTTGTTGTTGAATTTGTTGGTGTTTTTCAATGTTGAGGTTGTTGTTGAATTTGTTGGTGTTTTTCAATGTTGAGGTTGTTGTTGTTTTTCAATGTTGAGGTTGTTGTTGAGTTTGTTGGTGTTTTTCAATGTTGAGGTTGTTGTTGAATTTGTTGGTGTTTTTCAATGTTGAGGTTGTTGTTGAATTTGTTGGTGTTTTTCAATGTCGAGGTTGTTGTTGAATTTGTTGATGTTTTGCAATGTTGAAGTTGTTGTTGAATTTGTTGGTGTTTTTCAATTTCGAGGTTGTCGTTGAATTCGTAGGTGGTTTTCAATGTTGAAGTTGTTGTTGAATTTGTTGGTGTTTTTCAATGTTGAGGTTGTTGTTGTTTTTCAATGTTGAGGTTGTTGTTGAATTTGTTGGTTTTTTTCAATGTTGAGATTGTTGTTGTTTTTCAATGTTGAGGTTGCTGTTGAATTTGTTGGTGTTTTTAAATGTTGAGGTTGTTCTTGAATTTGTTGGTGTTTTTCAATGTTGAGGTTGTTGTTGAATTTGTTGGTGTTTTTCAATGTTGAGTTTGTTGTTGAATTTGTTGGTGTTTTTCAATGTTGAGGTTGTTGTTGAATTTGTTGGTGTTTTTCAATGTTGAGGTTGTTGTTGTTTTTCAATGTTGAGGTTGTTGTTGAGTTTGTTGGTGTTTTTCAATGTTGAGGTTGTTGTTGAATTTGTTGGTGTTTTTCAATGTTGAGGTTGTTGTTGAATTTGTTGGTGTTTTTCAATGTCGAGGTTGTTGTTGAATTTGTTGATGTTTTGCAATGTTGAAGTTGTTGTTGAATTTGTTGGTGTTTTTCAATTTCGAGGTTGTCGTTGAATTCGTAGGTGGTTTTCAATGTTGAAGTTGTTGTTGAATTTGTTGGTGTTTTTCAATGTTGAGGTTGTTGTTGTTTTTCAATGTTGAGGTTGTTGTTGAATTTGTTGGTTTTTTTCAATGTTGAGATTGTTGTTGTTTTTCAATGTTGAGGTTGCTGTTGAATTTGTTGGTGTTTTTAAATGTTGAGGTTGTTCTTGAATTTGTTGGTGTTTTTCAATGTTGAGGTTGTTGTTGTTTTTCAATGTTGAGGTTGTTGTTGAATTTGTTGGTGTTTTTCAATGTTGAGGTTGTTGTTGTTTTTCAATGTTGAGGTTGTTGTTGAATTTGTTGGTGTTTTTCAATTTCGAGGTTGTTGTTGAATTTGTTGGTGTTTTTCAATGTTGAAGTTGTTGTTCAATTTGTTGGTGTTTTTCAATGTTGAGGTTGTTGTTGTTTTTCAATGCTGAGGTTGTTGTTGAATTTGTTGGTGTTTTTCAATGTTGAGGTTGTTGTTAAATTTGTTGGTGTTTTTCAATGTTGAGGTAGTTGTTGTTTTTCAATGTTGAGGTTGTTGTTGAATTTGTTGGTGTTTTTCAATGTTGAGGTTGTTGTTGTTTTTAAATGTTGAGGTTGTTGTTGAATTTGTTGGTGTTTTTTCAATTTTGAGGTTGTTGGTATTTTTCAATGTTGAGGTTGATGTTGAAGTTGATGGTGTTTTTCAATGTCGAGGTTGTTGTTGAATTTGTTGGTGTTTTTCAATGTTGAAGTTGTTGTTGAATTTGTTGGTGTTTCTCAATGTTGAGGTTGTTGTTGTTTTTCAATGTTGAGGTTGTTGTTGAATTTGTTGGAGTTTTTCAATGTTGAGATTGTTGTTGTTTTTCAATGTTGAGGTTGTTGTTGAATTTGTTGGTGTTTTTAAATGTTGAGGTTTTTCTTGAATTTGTTGGTGTTTTTCAATGTTGAGGTTGTTGTTGTTTTTCAATGTTGAGGTTGTTGTTGAATTTGTTGGTGTTTTTCAATGTTGAGGTTGTTGTTGTTTTTCAATGTTGAGGTTGTTGTTGAATTTGTTGGTGTTTTTCAATTTCGAGGTTGTTGTTGAATTTGTTGGTGTTTTTCAATGTTGAAGTTGTTGTTGAATTTGTTGGGTGTTTTTCAATGTTGAGGTTGTTGTTGTTTTTCAATGCTGAGGTTGTTGTTGAATTTGGTGGTGTTTTTCAATGTTGAGGTTGTTGTTGAATTTGTTGGTGTTTTTCAATGTTGAGGTTGTTGTTGTTTTTCAATGTTGAGGTTGTTGTTGAATTTGTTGGTGTTTTTCAATGTTGAGGTTGTTGTTGTTTTTCAATGTTGAGGTTGTTGTTGAATTTGTTGGTGTTTTTCAATTTTGAGGTTGTTGTTGGTTTTCAATGTTGAGGTTGTTGTTGAATTTGTTGGTGTTTTTCAATGTTGAGGTTGTTGTTCAATTTGTTGGTGTTTTTCAATGTTGAGGTTGTTGTTGTTTTTCAATGTTGAGGTTGTTGTTGAATTTGTTGGTGTTTTTCAATGTTGAGTTTGTTGTTGTTTTTCAATGTTGAGGTTGTTGTTGAATTTGTTGGTGTTTTTCAAAGTTGAGGTTGTTGTTGTTTTTCAATGTTGAGGTTGTTGTTGAATTTGTTGGAGTTTTTCAATGTTGAGGTTGTTGTTGTTTTTCAATGTTGAGGTTGTTGTTGAATTTGTTGGTGCTTTTCAATGTTGAGGTTGTTGTTGAATTTGTTGGTGATTTTCAATGTTGTGGTTTTTGTTGTTTTTCAATGTTGAGGTTGTTGTTGAATTTGTTGGTGTTTTTCAATGTTGAGTTTGTTGTTGAATTTGTTGGTGTTTTTCAATGTTGAGGTTGTTGTTGAATTTGTTGGTGTTTTTCAATGTTGAGGTTGTTGTTGTTTTTCAATGTTGAGGTTGTTGTTGAGTTTGTTGGTGTTTTTCAATGTTGAGGTTGTTGTTGAATTTGTTGGTGTTTTTCAATGTTGAGGTTGTTGTTGAATTTGTTGGTGTTTTTCAATGTCGAGGTTGTTGTTGAATTTGTTGATGTTTTGCAATGTTGAAGTTGTTGTTGAATTTGTTGGTGTTTTTCAATTTCGAGGTTGTCGTTGAATTCGTAGGTGGTTTTCAATGTTGAAGTTGTTGTTGAATTTGTTGGTGTTTTTCAATGTTGAGGTTGTTGTTGTTTTTCAATGTTGAGGTTGTTGTTGAATTTGTTGGTTTTTTTCAATGTTGAGATTGTTGTTGTTTTTCAATGTTGAGGTTGCTGTTGAATTTGTTGGTGTTTTTAAATGTTGAGGTTGTTCTTGAATTTGTTGGTGTTTTTCAATGTTGAGGTTGTTGTTGTTTTTCAATGTTGAGGTTGTTGTTGAATTTGTTGGTGTTTTTCAATGTTGAGGTTGTTGTTGTTTTTCAATGTTGAGGTTGTTGTTGAATTTGTTGGTGTTTTTCAATTTCGAGGTTGTTGTTGAATTTGTTGGTGTTTTTCAATGTTGAAGTTGTTGTTCAATTTGTTGGTGTTTTTCAATGTTGAGGTTGTTGTTGTTTTTCAATGCTGAGGTTGTTGTTGAATTTGTTGGTGTTTTTCAATGTTGAGGTTGTTGTTAAATTTGTTGGTGTTTTTCAATGTTGAGGTAGTTGTTGTTTTTCAATGTTGAGGTTGTTGTTGAATTTGTTGGTGTTTTTCAATTTTGAGGTTGTTGTTGTTTTTCAATGTTGAGGTTGTTGTTTAATTTGTTGGTGTTTTTCAATGTTGAGTTTGTTGTTGTTTTTCAATGTTGAGGTTGTTGTTGAATTTGTTGGTGTTTTTCAATGTTGAGGTTGTTGTTGAATTTGTTGGTGTTTTTCAATGTTGAGGTTGTTGTTGTTTTTCAATGTTGAGGTTGTTGTTGAATTTGTTGGAGTTTTTCAATGTTGAGGTTGTTGTTGTTTTTCAATGTTGAGGTTGTTGTTGAAATTGTTGGTGCTTTTCAATGTTGAGGTTGTTGTTGAATTTGTTGGTGATTTTCAATGTTGAGGTTGTTGTTATTTTTCAATGTTGAGGTTGTTGTTGAATTTGTTGGTGTTTTTCAATGTTGAGGTGGTTGTTGAATTTGTTGGTGTTTTTCAATGTTGAGGTTGTTGTTGAAATTGTTGGTGTTTTTCAATGTTGAGGTTGTTGTTGTTTTTCAATGTTGATGTTGTTGTTGAGTTTGTTGGTGTTTTTCAATGTTGAGGTTGTTGTTGAATTTGTTGGTGTTTTTCAATGTTGAGGTTGTTGTTGAATTTGTTGGTGTTTTTCAATGTTGAGGTTGTTGTTGTTTTTAAATGTTGAGGTTGTTGTTGAATTTGTTGGTTTTTTTCAATGTTGAGATTGTTGTTGTTTTTCAATGTTGAGGTTGCTGTTGAATTTGTTGGTGTTTTTAAATGTTGAGGTTGTTCTTGAATTTGTTGGTGTTTTTCAATGTTGAGGTTGTTGTTGAATTTGTTGGTGTTTTTCAATGTTGAGTTTGTTGTTGAATTTGTTGGTGTTTTTCAATGTTGAGGTTGTTGTTGAATTTGTTGGTGTTTTTCAATGTTGAGGTTGTTGTTGTTTTTCAATGTTGAGGTTGTTGTTGAGTTTGTTGGTGTTTTTCAATGTTGAGGTTGTTGTTGAATTTGTTGGTGTTTTTCAATGTTGAGGTTGTTGTTGAATTTGTTGGTGTTTTTCAATGTCGAGGTTGTTGTTGAATTTGTTGATGTTTTGCAATGTTGAAGTTGTTGTTGAATTTGTTGGTGTTTTTCAATTTCGAGGTTGTCGTTGAATTCGTAGGTGGTTTTCAATGTTGAAGTTGTTGTTGAATTTGTTGGTGTTTTTCAATGTTGAGGTTGTTGTTGTTTTTCAATGTTGAGGTTGTTGTTGAATTTGTTGGTTTTTTTCAATGTTGAGATTGTTGTTGTTTTTCAATGTTGAGGTTGCTGTTGAATTTGTTGGTGTTTTTAAATGTTGAGGTTGTTCTTGAATTTGTTGGTGTTTTTCAATGTTGAGGTTGTTGTTGTTTTTCAATGTTGAGGTTGTTGTTGAATTTGTTGGTGTTTTTCAATGTTGAGGTTGTTGTTGTTTTTCAATGTTGAGGTTGTTGTTGAATTTGTTGGTGTTTTTCAATTTCGAGGTTGTTGTTGAATTTGTTGGTGTTTTTCAATGTTGAAGTTGTTGTTCAATTTGTTGGTGTTTTTCAATGTTGAGGTTGTTGTTGTTTTTCAATGCTGAGGTTGTTGTTGAATTTGTTGGTGTTTTTCAATGTTGAGGTTGTTGTTAAATTTGTTGGTGTTTTTCAATGTTGAGGTAGTTGTTGTTTTTCAATGTTGAGGTTGTTGTTGAATTTGTTGGTGTTTTTCAATGTTGAGGTTGTTGTTGTTTTTAAATGTTGAGGTTGTTGTTGAATTTGTTGGTGTTTTTTCAATTTTGAGGTTGTTGGTATTTTTCAATGTTGAGGTTGATGTTGAAGTTGATGGTGTTTTTCAATGTCGAGGTTGTTGTTGAATTTGTTGGTGTTTTTCAATGTTGAAGTTGTTGTTGAATTTGTTGGTGTTTCTCAATGTTGAGGTTGTTGTTGTTTTTCAATGTTGAGGTTGTTGTTGAATTTGTTGGAGTTTTTCAATGTTGAGATTGTTGTTGTTTTTCAATGTTGAGGTTGTTGTTGAATTTGTTGGTGTTTTTAAATGTTGAGGTTTTTCTTGAATTTGTTGGTGTTTTTCAATGTTGAGGTTGTTGTTGTTTTTCAATGTTGAGGTTGTTGTTGAATTTGTTGGTGTTTTTCAATGTTGAGGTTGTTGTTGTTTTTCAATGTTGAGGTTGTTGTTGAATTTGTTGGTGTTTTTCAATTTCGAGGTTGTTGTTGAATTTGTTGGTGTTTTTCAATGTTGAAGTTGTTGTTGAATTTGTTGGTGTTTTTCAATGTTGAGGTTGTTGTTGTTTTTCAATGCTGAGGTTGTTGTTGAATTTGGTGGTGTTTTTCAATGTTGAGGTTGTTGTTGAATTTGTTGGTGTTTTTCAATGTTGAGGTTGTTGTTGTTTTTCAATGTTGAGGTTGTTGTTGAATTTGTTGGTGTTTTTCAATGTTGAGGTTGTTGTTGTTTTTCAATGTTGAGGTTGTTGTTGAATTTGTTGGTGTTTTTCAATTTTGAGGTTGTTGTTGGTTTTCAATGTTGAGGTTGTTGTTGAATTTGTTGGTGTTTTTCAATGTTGAGGTTGTTGTTCAATTTGTTGGTGTTTTTCAATGTTGAGGTTGTTGTTGTTTTTCAATGTTGAGGTTGTTGTTGAATTTGTTGGTGTTTTTCAATGTTGAGTTTGTTGTTGTTTTTCAATGTTGAGGTTGTTGTTGAATTTGTTGGTGTTTTTCAAAGTTGAGGTTGTTGTTGTTTTTCAATGTTGAGGTTGTTGTTGAATTTGTTGGAGTTTTTCAATGTTGAGGTTGTTGTTGTTTTTCAATGTTGAGGTTGTTGTTGAATTTGTTGGTGCTTTTCAATGTTGAGGTTGTTGTTGAATTTGTTGGTGATTTTCAATGTTGTGGTTTTTGTTGTTTTTCAATGTTGAGGTTGTTGTTGAATTTGTTGGTGTTTTTCAATGTTGAGTTTGTTGTTGAATTTGTTGGTGTTTTTCAATGTTGAGGTTGTTGTTGAATTTGTTGGTGTTTTTCAATGTTGAGGTTGTTGTTGTTTTTCAATGTTGAGGTTGTTGTTGAGTTTGTTGGTGTTTTTCAATGTTGAGGTTGTTGTTGAATTTGTTGGTGTTTTTCAATGTTGAGGTTGTTGTTGAATTTGTTGGTGTTTTTCAATGTCGAGGTTGTTGTTGAATTTGTTGATGTTTTGCAATGTTGAAGTTGTTGTTGAATTTGTTGGTGTTTTTCAATTTCGAGGTTGTCGTTGAATTCGTAGGTGGTTTTCAATGTTGAAGTTGTTGTTGAATTTGTTGGTGTTTTTCAATGTTGAGGTTGTTGTTGTTTTTCAATGTTGAGGTTGTTGTTGAATTTGTTGGTTTTTTTCAATGTTGAGATTGTTGTTGTTTTTCAATGTTGAGGTTGCTGTTGAATTTGTTGGTGTTTTTAAATGTTGAGGTTGTTCTTGAATTTGTTGGTGTTTTTCAATGTTGAGGTTGTTGTTGTTTTTCAATGTTGAGGTTGTTGTTGAATTTGTTGGTGTTTTTCAATGTTGAGGTTGTTGTTGTTTTTCAATGTTGAGGTTGTTGTTGAATTTGTTGGTGTTTTTCAATTTCGAGGTTGTTGTTGAATTTGTTGGTGTTTTTCAATGTTGAAGTTGTTGTTCAATTTGTTGGTGTTTTTCAATGTTGAGGTTGTTGTTGTTTTTCAATGCTGAGGTTGTTGTTGAATTTGTTGGTGTTTTTCAATGTTGAGGTTGTTGTTAAATTTGTTGGTGTTTTTCAATGTTGAGGTAGTTGTTGTTTTTCAATGTTGAGGTTGTTGTTGAATTTGTTGGTGTTTTTCAATTTTGAGGTTGTTGTTGTTTTTCAATGTTGAGGTTGTTGTTTAATTTGTTGGTGTTTTTCAATGTTGAGTTTGTTGTTGTTTTTCAATGTTGAGGTTGTTGTTGAATTTGTTGGTGTTTTTCAATGTTGAGGTTGTTGTTGAATTTGTTGGTGTTTTTCAATGTTGAGGTTGTTGTTGTTTTTCAATGTTGAGGTTGTTGTTGAATTTGTTGGCGTTTTTCAATGTTGAGGTTGTTGTTGTTTTTCAATGTTGAGGTTGTTGTTGAAATTGTTGGTGCTTTTCAATGTTGAGGTTGTTGTTGAATTTGTTGGTGATTTTCAATGTTGAGGTTGTTGTTATTTTTCAATGTTGAGGTTGTTGTTGAATTTGTTGGTGTTTTTCAATGTTGAGGTGGTTGTTGAATTTGTTGGTGTTTTTCAATGTTGAGGTTGTTGTTGAAATTGTTGGTGTTTTTCAATGTTGAGGTTGTTGTTGTTTTTCAATGTTGATGTTGTTGTTGAGTTTGTTGGTGTTTTTCAATGTTGAGGTTGTTGTTGAATTTGTTGGTGTTTTTCAATGTTGAGGTTGTTGTTGAATTTGTTGGTGTTTTTCAATGTTGAGGTTGTTGTTGTTTTTAAATGTTGAGGTTGTTGTTGAATTTTTTGGTGTTTTTCAAGGTTGAGTTTGTTCTTGTTTTTCAATGTTGAGGTTGTTGTTGAATTTGTTGGTGTTTTTCAATGTTGAGGTTGTTGTTGTTTTTCAATGTTGAGGTTGTTGTTGAATTTGTTGGTGTTTTTCAATGTTGAGGTTGTTGTTGTATTTCAATGTTGAGGTTGTTGTTGAATTTGTTGGTGCTTTTCAATGTTGAGGTTGTTGTTGAATTTGTTGGTGTTTTTCAATGTTGAGGTTGTAGTTGTTTTTCAATGTTGTGGTTGTTGTTGAATTTGTTGGTGTTTTTCAATGTTGAGGATGTTGTTGTTTTTCAATGTTGAGGTTGTTGTTGAGTTTGTTGGTGTTTTTCAATGTTGAGGTTGTTGTTGAATTTGTTGGTGTTTTTCAATGTTGAGGTTGTTGTTGAATTTGTTGGTGTTTTTCAATGTTGAGGTTGTTGTTGTTTTTAAATGTTGAGGTTATTGTTGAATTTTTTGGTGTTTTTCAATTTTGAGGTTGTTGGTGTTTTTCAATGTTGATGTTGTTGTTGAATTTGTTGCTGTTTTTCAATGTCGAGGTTGTTTTTGAATTTGTTGATGTTTTGCAATGTTGAAGTTGTTGTTGAATTTGTTGGTGTTTTTCAATTTCGAGGTTGTTGTTGAATTCGTAGGTGTTTTTCAATGTTGAAGTTTTTGTTGAATTTGTTGGTGTTTTTCAATGTTGAGGTTGTTGTTGTTTATCAATGTTGAGGTTGTTGTTGAATTTGTTGGTGTTTTTCAACGTTGAGGTTTTTGTTGTTTTTCAATGGTGAGGTTGTTGTTGAATTTCTTGGTGTTTTTCAATGTTGAGGTTGTTGTTGAATTTGTTGGTGTTTTTCAATGTTGAGGCTGTTGTTGTTTTTCAATGTTGAGGTTGTTGTTGAATTTGTTGGCGTTTTTCAATGTTGAGGTTGTTGTTGTTTTTCAATGTTGAGGTTGTTGTTGAATTTGTTGGTGTTTTTCAATGTTGAGGTTGTTGTTGTTTTTAAATGTTGAGGTTGTTGTTGAATTTTTTGGTGTTTTTCAAGGTTGAGTTTGTTCTTGTTTTTCAATGTTGAGGTTGTTGTTGAATTTGTTGGTGTTTTTCAATGTTGAGGTTGTTGTTGTTTTTCAATGTTGAGGTTGTTGTTGAATTTGTTGGTGTTTTTCAATGTTGAGGTTGTTGTTGTTTTTCAATGTTGAGGTTGTTGTTGAATTTGTTGGTGCTTTTCAATGTTGAGGTTGTTGTTGAATTTGTTGGTGTTTTTCAATGTTGAGGTTGTAGTTGTTTTTCAATGTTGTGGTTGTTGCTGAATTTGTTGGTGTTTCTCAATGTTGAGGATGTTGTTGTTTTTCAATGTTGAGGTTGTTGTTGAGTTTGTTGGTGTTTTTCAATGTTGAGGTTGTTGTTGAATTTCTTGGTGTTTTTCAATGTTGAGGTTGTTGTTGAATTTGTTGGTGTTTTTCAATGTTGAGGTTATTGTTGAATTTTTTGGTGTTTTTCAATTTTGAGGTTGTTGGTGTTTTTCAATGTTGAGGTTGTTGTTGATTTTGTTGCTGTTTTTCAATGTCGAGGTTGTTGTTGAATTTGTTGATGTTTTGCAATGTTGTAGTCGTTGTTGAATTTGTTGGTGTTTTTCAATTTCGAGGTTGTTGTTGAATTCGTAGGTGTTTTTCAATGTTGAAGTTGTTGTTGAATTTGTTGGTGTTTTTCAATGTTGAGGTTGTTGTTGTTTTTCAATGTTGAGGTTGTTGTTGAATTTGTTGGTGTTTTTCAATGTTGAGATTGTTGTTGTTTTTCAATGTTGAGGTTGTTGTTGAATTTGTTGGTGTTTTTAAATGTTGCGGTTGTTCTTGAATTTTTTGGTGTTTTTCAATGTTGAGGTTGTTGTTGTTTTTCAATGTTGAGGTTGTTGTTGAATTTGTTGGTGTTTTTCAATGTTGAGGTTGTTGTTGTTTTTCAATGTTGAGGTTGTTGTTGAATTTGTTGGTGTTTTTCAATTTCGAGGTTGTTGTTGAATTTGTTGGTGTTTTTCAATGTTGAAGTTGTTGTTGAATTTGTTGGTGTTTTTCAATGTTGAGGTTGTTGTTGTTTTTCAATGCTGAGGTTGTTGTTGAATTTGTTGGTGTTTTTCAATGTTGAGGTTGTTGCTGAATTTGTTGGTGTTTTTCAATGTTGAGGTAGTTGTTGTTTTTCAATGTTGAGGTTGTTGTTGAATTTGTTGGTGTTTTTCAATTTTGAGGTTGTTGTTGTTTTTCAATGTTGAGGTTGTTGTTTAATTTGTTTTTGTTTTTCAATGTTGAGTTTGTTGTTGTTTTTCAATGTTGAGGTTGTTGTTGAATTTGTTGGTGTTTTTCAATGTTGAGGTTGTTGTTGTTTTTCAATGTTGAGGTTGTTGTTGAATTTGTTGGAGTTTTTCAATGTTGAGGTTGTTGTTGTTTTTCAATGTTGAGGTTGTTGTTGAAATTGTTGGTGCTTTTCAATGTTGAGGTTGTTGTTGAATTTGTTGGTGATTTTCAATGTTGAGGTTGTTGTTGTTTTTCAATGTTGAGGTTGTTGTTGAATTTGTTGGTGTTTTTCAATGTTGAGTTTGTTGTTGAATTTGTTGCTGTTTTTCAATGTTGAGGTTGTTGATGAATTTGTTGGTGTTTTTCAATGTTGAGGTTGTTGTTGTTTCTCAATGTTGAGGTTGTTGTTGAGTTTGTTGGTGTTTTTCAATGTTGAGGTTGTTGTTGAATTTGTTGGTGTTTTTCAATGTTGAGGTTGTTGTTGAATTTGTTGGTGTTTTTCAATGTTGAGGTTGTTGTTGTTTTTAAATGTTGAGGTTGTTGTTGAATTTTTTGGTGTTTTTCAAGGTTGAGTTTGTTCTTGTTTTTCAATGTTGAGGTTGTTGTTGAATTTGTTGGTGTTTTTCAATGTTGAGGTTGTTGTTGTTTTTCAATGTTGAGGTTGTTGTTGAATTTGTTGGTGTTTTTCAATGTTGAGGTTGTTGTTGTTTTTCAATTTTGAAGTTGTTGTTGAATTTGTTGGTGCTTTTCAATGTTGAGGTTGTTGTTGAATTTGTTGGTGTTTTTCAATGTTGAGGTTGTAGTTGTTTTTCAATGTTGTGGTTGTTGTTGAATTTGTTGGTGTTTTTCAATGTTGAGGATGTTGTTGTTTTTCAATGTTGAGGTTGTTGTTGAGTTTGTTGGTGTTTTTCAATGTTGATGTTGTTGTTGAATTTGTTGGTGTTTTTCAATGTTGAGGTTGTTGTTGAATTTGTTGGTGTTTTTCAATGTTGAGGTTGTTGTTGTTTTTAAATGTTGAGGTTGTTGTTGAATTTTTTGGTGTTTTTCAATTTTGAGGTTGTTGGTGTTTTTCAATGTTGAGGTTGTTGTTGAATTTGCTGCTGTTTTTCAATGTCGAGGTTGTTGTTGAATTTGTTGATGTATTGCAATGTTGAAGTTGTTGTTGAATTTGTTGGTGTTTTTCAATTTCGAGGTTGTTGTTGAATTCGTAGGTGTTTTTCAATGTTGAAGTTTTTGTTGAATTTGTTGGTGTTTTTCAATGTTGAGGTTGTTGTTGTTTTTCAATGTTGAGGTTGTTGTTGAATTTGTTGGTGTTTTTCAACGTTGAGGTTTTTGTTGTTTTTCAATGCTGAGGTTGTTGTTGAATTTCTTGGTGTTTTTCAATGTTGAGGTTGTTGTTGAATTTGTTGGTGTTTTTCAATGTTGAGGTTGTTGTTGTTTTTCAATGTTGAGGTTGTTGTTGAACTTGTTGGCGTTTTTCAATGTTGAGGTTGTTGTTATTTTTCAATGTTGAGGTTGTTGTTGAATTTGTTGGTGTTTTTCAATGTTGAGGTTGTTGTTGTTTTTCAATGTTGAGGTTGTTGTTGAATTTGTTGGTGTTTTTCAATGTTGAGGTTGTTGTTGTTTTTCAATGCTGAGGTTGTTGTTGAATTTGTTGGTGTTTTTCAATGTTGAGGTTGTTGTTGTTTTTCAATGTTGAGGTTGTTGTTGAATTTGTTGGTGTTTTTCAATGTTGAGGTTGTTGTTGTTTTTCAATGTTGAGGTTGTTGTTGAATTTGTTTGTGTTTTTCAATGTTGAGGTTGTTGTTCAATTTGTTGGTGTTTTTCAATGTTGAGGTTGTTGTTGTTTTTCAATGTTGAGGTTGTTGTTGAATTTGTTGGTGTTTTTCAATGTTGAGTTTGTTGTTGTTTTTCAATGTTGAGGTTGTTGTTGAATTTGTTGGTGTTTTTCAAAGTTGAGGTTGTTGTTGTTTTTCAATGTTGAGGTTGTTGTTGAATTTGTTGCAGTTTTTCAATGTTGAGGTTGTTGTTGTTTTTCAATGTTGAGGTTGTTGTTGAATTTGTTGGTGCTTTTCAATGTTGAGGTTGTTGTTGAATTTGTTGGTGATTTTCAATGTTGTGGTTTTTGTTGTTTTTCAATGTTGAGGTTGTTGTTGAATTTGTTGGTGTTTTTCAATGTTGAGGTTGTTGTTGTTTTTCAATGTTGAGGTTGTTGTTGAGTTTGTTGGTGTTTTTCAATGTTGAGGTTGTTGTTGAATTTGTTGGTGTTTTTCAATTTTGAGGTTGTTGGTGTTTTTCAATGTTGAGGTTGTTGTTGAATTTGTTGCTGTTTTTCAATGTCGAGGTTGTTGTTGAATTTGTTGATGTTTTGCAATGTTGAAGTTGTTGTTGAATTTGTTGGTGTTTTTCAATTTCGAGGTTGTTGTTGAATTCGTAGGTGTTTTTCAATGTTGAAGTTTTTGTTGAATTTGTTGGTGTTTTTCAATGTTGAGGTTGTTGTTGCTTTTCAATGATGAGGTTGTTGTTGAATTTGTTGGTGTTTTTCAACGTTGAGGTTTTTGTTGTTTTTCAATGCTGAGGTTGTTGTTGAATTTCTTGGTGTTTTTCAATGTTGAGGTTGTTGTTGAATTTGGTGGTGTTTTTCAATGTTGAGGTTGTTGTTGTTTTTCAATGTTGAGGTTGTTGTTGAATTTGTTGGCGTTTTTCAATGTTGAGGTTGTTGTTGTTTTTCAATGTTGAGGTTGTTGTTGAATTTGTTGGTGTTTTTCAATGTTGAGGTTGTTGTTGTTTTTAAATGTTGAGGTTGTTGTTGAATTTTTTGGTGTTTTTCAAGGTTGAGTTTGTTCTTGTTTTTCAATGTTGAGGTTGTTGTTGAATTTGTTGGTGTTTTTCAATGTTGAGGTTGTTGTTGTTTTTCAATGTTGAGGTTGTTGTTGAATTTGTTGGTGTTTTTCAATGTTGAGGTTGTTGTTGTTTTTCAATGTTGAGGTTGTTGTTGAATTTGTTGGTGCTTTTCAATGTTGAGGTTGTTGTTGAATTTGTTGGTGTTTTTCAATGTTGAGGTTGTAGTTGTTTTTCAATGTTGTGGTTGTTGTCGAATTTGTTGGTGTTTTTCAATGTTGAGGATGTTGTTGTTTTTCAATGTTGAGGTTGTTGTTGAGTTTGTTGGTGTTTTTCAATGTTGAGGTTGTTGTTGAATTTGTTGGTGTTTTTCAATGTTGAGGTTGTTGTTGAATTTGTTGGTGTTTTTCAATGTTGAGGTTATTGTTGAATTTTTTGGTGTTTTTCAATTTTGAGGTTGTTGGTGTTTTTCAATGTTGAGGTTGTTGTTGAATTTGTTGCTGTTTTTCAATGTCGAGGTTGTTGTTGAATTTGTTGATGTTTTGCAATGTTGAAGTTGTTGTTGAATTTGTTGGTGTTTTTCAATTTCGAGGTTGTTGTTGAATTCGTAGGTGTTTTTCAATGTTGAAGTTGTTGTTGAATTTGTTGGTGTTTTTCAATGTTGAGGTTGTAGTTGTTTTTCAATGTTGTGGTTGATGATGAATTTGTTGGTGTTTTTCAATGTTGAGGATGTTGTTGTTTTTCAATGTTGAGGTTGTTGTTGAGTTTGTTGGTGTTTTTCAATTTTGAGGTTGTTGGAGTTTTTCAATGTTGAGGTTGTTGTTGAATTTGTTGCTGTTTTTCAATGTCGAGGTTGTTGTTGAATTTGTTGATGTATTGCAATGTTGAAGTTGTTGTTGAATTTGTTGGTGTTTTTCAATTTCGAGGTTGTTGTTGAATTCGTAGGTGTTTTTCAATGTTGAAGTTTTTGTTGAATTTGTTGGTGTTTTTCAATGTTGAGGTTGTTGTTGTTTTTCAATGTTGAGGTTGTTGTTGAATTTGTTGCTGTTTTTCAACGTTGAGGTTTTTGTTGTTTTTCAATGCTGAGGTTGTTGTTGAATTTCTTGGTGTTTTTCAATGTTGAGGTTGTTGTTGAATTTGTTGGTGTTTTTCAATGTTGAGGTTGTTGTTGTTTTTCAATGTTGAGGTTGTTGTTGAATTTGTCGGCGTTTTTCAATGTTGAGGTTGTTGTTGTTTTTCAATGTTGAGGTTGTTGTTGAATTTGTTGGTGTTTTTCAATGTTGAGGTTGTTGTTGTTTTTCAATGTTGAGGTTGTTGTTGAATTTGTTGGTGTTTTTCAATGTTGAGGTTGTTGTTGTTTTTCAATGCTGAGGTTGTTGTTGAATTTGTTGGTGTTTTTCAATGTTGAGGTTGTTGTTGTTTTTCAATGTTGAGGTTGTTGTTGAATTTGTTGGTGTTTTTCAATGTTGAGGTTGTTGTTGTTTTTCAATGTTGAGGTTGTTGTTGAATTTGTTGGTGTTTTTCAATGTTGAGGTTGTTGTTCAATTTGTTGGTGTTTTTCAATGTTGAGGTTGTTGTTGTTTTTCAATGTTGAGGTTGTTGTTGAATTTGTTGGTGCTTTTCAATGTTGAGGTTGTTGTTGAAATTGTTGGTGTTTTTCAATGTTGAGGTTGCAGTTGTTTTTCAATGTTGTGGTTGTTGTTGAATTTGTTGGTGTTTTTCAATGTTGAGGATGTTGTTGTTTTTCAATGTTGAGGTTGTTGTTGAGTTTGTTGGTGTTTTTCAATGTTGAGGTTGTTGTTGAATTTGTTGGTGTTTTTCAATGTTGAGGTTGTTGTTGAATTTGTTGGTGTTTTTCAATGTTGAGGTTATTGTTGAATTTTTTGGTGTTTTTCAATTTTGAGGTTGTTGGTGTTTTTCAATGTTGAGGTTGTTGTTGAATTTGTTGCTGTTTTTCAATGTCGAGGTTGTTGTTGAATTTGTTGATGTTTTGCAATGTTGAAGTTGTTGTTGAATTTGTTGGTGTTTTTCAATGTTGAGGTTGTTGTTGTTTTTCAATGTTGAGGTTGTTGTTGAATTTGTTGGTGTTCTTCAATGTTGAGATTGTTGTTGTTTTTCAATGTTGAGGTTGTTGTTGAATTTGTTGGTGTTTTTAAATGTTGAGGTTGTTCTTGAATTTGTTGGTGTTTTTCAATGTTGAGGTTGTTGTTGTTTTTCAATGTTGAGGTTGTTGTTGAATTTGTTGGTGTTTTTCAATGTTGAGGTTGTTGTTGTTTTTCAATGTTGAGGTTGTTGTTGAATTTGTTGGTGTTTTTCAATTTCGAGGTTGTTGTTGAATTTGTTGGTGTTTTTCAATGTTGAAGTTGTTGTTGAATTTGTTGGTGTTTTTCAATGTTGAGGTTGTTGTTGTTTTTCAATGCTGAGGTTGTTGTTGAATTTGTTGTTGTTTTTCAATGTTGAGGTTGTTGTTGAATTTGTTGGTGTTTTTCAATGTTGAGGTAGTTGTTGTTTTTCAATGTTGAGGTTGTTGTTGAATTTGTTGGTGTTTTTCAATTTTGAGGTTGTTGTTGTTTTTCAATGTTGAGGTTGCTGTTTAATTTGTTGGTGTTTTTCAATGTTGAGTTTGTTGTTGTTTTTCAATGTTGAGGTTGTTGTTGAATTTGTTGGTGTTTTTCAATGTTGAGGTTGTTGTTGTTTTTCAATGTTGAGGTTGTTGTTGAATTTGTTGGGGTTTTTCAATGTTGAGGTTGTTGTTGTTTTTCAATGTTGAGGTTGTTGTTGAATTTGTTGGTGCTTTTCAATGATGAGGTTGTTGTTGAATTTGTTGGTGATTTTCAATGTTGAGGTTGTTGTTGTTTTTCAATGTTGAGGTTGTTGTTGAATTTGTTGGTGTTTTTCAATGTTGAGTTTGTTGTTGAATTTGTTGGTGTTTTTCAATGTTGAGGTTATTGTTGAATTTGTTGGTGTTTTTCAATGTTGAGTTTGTTGTTGTTTTTCAATGTTGAGGTTGTTGTTGAGTTTGTTGGTGTTTTTCAATGTTGAGGTTGTTGTTGAATTTGTTGGTGTTTTTCAATGTTGAGGTTGTTGTTGAATTTGTTGGTGTTTTTCAATGTTGAGGTTGTTGTTGTTTTTAAATGTTGAGGTTGTTGTTGAATTTTTTGGTGTTTTTCAAGGTTGAGTTTGTTCTTATTTTTCAATGTTGAGGTTGTTGTTGAATTTGTTGGTGTTTTTCAATGTTGAGGTTGCTGTTGTTTTTCAATGTTGAGGTTGTTGTTGAATTTGTTGGTGTTTTTCAATGTTGAGGTTGTTGTTGTTTTTCAATGTTGAGGTTGTTGTTGAATTTGTTGGTGCTTTTCAATGTTGAGGTTGTTGTTGAATTTGTTGGTGTTTTTCAATGTTGAGGTTGTAGTTGTTTTTCAATGTTGTGGTTGTTGTTGAATTTGTTGGTGTTTTTCAATGTTGAGGATGTTGTTGTTTTTCAATGTTGAGGTTGTTGTTGAGTTTGTTGGTGTTTTTCAATGTTGAGGTTGTTGTTGAATTTGTTGGTGTTTTTCAATGTTGAGGTTGCTGTTGAATTTGTTGGTGTTTTTCAATGTTGAGGTTGTTGTTGTTTTTAAATGTTGAGGTTATTGTTGAATTTTTTGGTGTTTTTAAATTTTGAGGTTGTTGGTGTTTTTCAATGTGGAGGTTGTTGTTGAATTTGTTGCTGTTTTTCAATGTCGAGGTTGTTGTTGAATTTGTTGATGTTTTGCAATGTTGAAGTTGTTGTTGAATTTGTTGGTGTTTTTCAATTTCGAGGTTGTTGTTGAATTCGTAGGTGTTTTTCAATGTTGAAGTTTTTGTTGAATTTGTTGGTGTTTTTCAATGTTGAGGTTGTTGTTGTTTTTCAAAGTTGAGGTTGTTGTTGAATTTGTTGGTGTTTTTCAACGTTGAGGTTTTTGTTGTTTTTCAATGCTGAGGTTGTTGTTGAATTTCTTGGTGTTTTTCAATGTTGAGGTTGTTGTTGAATTTGTTGGTGTTTTTCAATGTTGAGGTTGTTGTTGTTTTTCAATGTTGAGGTTGTTGTTGAACTTGTTGGCGTTTTTCAATGTTGAGGTTGTTGTTGAATTTGTTGGTGTTTTTCAATGTTGAGGTTGTTGTTGTTTTTCAATGTTGAGGTTGTTGTTGAATTTGTTGGCGTTTTTCAATGTTGAGGTTGTTGTTGTTTTTCAATGTTGAGGTTGTTGTTGAATTTGTTGGTGTTTTTCAATGTTGAGGTTGTTGTTGTTTTTCAATGTTGAGGTTGTTGTTGAATTTGTTGGTGTTTTTCAATGTTGAGGTTGTTGTTCAATTTGTTGGTGTTTTTCAATGTTGAGGTTGTTGTTGTTTTTCAATGTTGAGGGTGTTGTTGAATTTGTTGGTGTTTTTCAATGTTGAGTTTGTTGTTGTTTTTCAATGTTGAAGTTGTTGTTGAATTTGTTGGTGTTTTTCAATGTTGAGGTTGTTGTTGAATTTGTTGGTGTTTTTCAATGTTGAGGTTGTTGTTGAATTTGTTGGTGTTTTTCAATGTTGAGGTTGTTGTTGTTTTTCAATGTTGAGGTTGTTGTTGAGTTTGTTGGTGTTTTTCAATGTTGAGGTTGTTGTTGAATTTGTTGGTGTTTTTCAATGTTGAGGTTGTTGTTTTTATTCAATGTTGAGGTTGTTGTTGAATTTGTTGGTGTTTTTCAATGTTGAGGTTGTTGTTGTTTTTCAATGTTGAGGTTGTTGTTGAATTTTTTGGTGCTTTTCAATGTTGAGGTTGTTGTTGAATTTGTTGGTGTTTTTCAATGTTGAGTTTGTAGTTGTTTTTCAATGTTGTGGTTGTTGTTGAATTTGTTGGTGTTTTTCAATGTTGAGGATGTTGTTGCTTTTCAATGTTGAGGTTGTTGTTGAGTTTGTTGGTGTTTTTCAATGTTGAGGTTGTTGTTGAATTTGTTGCTGTTTTTCAATTTCGAGGTTGTTGTTGAATTTGTTGGTGTTTTTCAATGTTGAAGTTTTTGTTGAATTTGTTAGTGTTTTTCAATGTTGAGGTTGTTGTTGTTTTTCAATGTTGAGGTTGTTGTTGAATTTGTTGGTGTTTTTCAACGTTGAGGTTTTTGTTGTTTTTCAATGCTGAGGTTGTTGTTGAATTTCTTGGTGTTTTTCAATGTTGAGGTTGTTGTTGAATTTGTTGGTGTTTTTCAATGTTGAGGTTGTTGTTGTTTTTCAATGTTGAGGTTGTTGTTGAATTTGTTGGCGTTTTTCAATGTTGAGGTTGTTGTTGTTTTTCAATGTTGAGGTTGTTGTTGAATTTGTTGGTGTTTTTCAATGTTGAGGTTGTTGTTGTTTTTCAATGTTGAGGTTGTTGTTGAATTTGTTGGTGTTTTTCAATGTTGAGGTTGTTGTTCAATTTGTTGGTGTTTTTCAATGTTGAGGTTGTTGTTGTTTTTCAATGTTGAGGGTGTTGTTGAATTTGTTGGTGTTTTTCAATGTTGAGTTTGTTGTTGTTTTTCAATGTTGAAGTTGTTGTTGAATTTGTTGGTGTTTTTCAATGTTGAGGTTGTTGTTGTTTTTCAATGTTGAGGTTGTTGTTGAATTTGTTGGTGTTTTTCAATCTTGAGTTTGTTGTTGAATTTGATGGTGTTTTTCAATGTTGAGGTTGTTGTTGAATTTGTTGGTGTTTTTCAATGTTGAAGTTGTTGTTGAATTTGTTGGTGTTTTTCAATGTTGAGGTTGTTGTTGTTTTTCAATGTTGAGGTTGTTGTTGAATTTGTTGGTGTTTTTCAATGTTGAGGTTGTTGTTGTTTTTCAATGCTGAGGTTGCTGTTGAATTTGTTGGTGTTTTTCAATGTTGAGGTTGTTGTTGAATTTGTTGTTGTTTTTCAATGTTGAGGTTGCTGTTGAATTTGTTGGTGTTTTTCAATGTTGAGTTTGTTGTTGTTTTTCAATGTTGAGGTTGTTGTTGAACTTGTTGGTGTTTTTCAATGCTGAGGGTGTTGTTGTTTTTCAATGTTGAGGTTGTTATTGAATTTGTTGGTATTTTTCTATGTTGAGGTTGTTGTTGTTTTTCAATGTTGAGGTTGTTGTTGAATTTGTTGGTGTTTTTCAATGTTGAGGTTGTTGTTGAATTTGTTGGTGTTTTTCAATGATGAGGTTGTTGTTGTTTTTCAATGTTGAGGTTGTTGTTGAATTTGATGGTGTTATTCAATGTTGAGGTTGTTGTTGAATTTGTTGGTGTTTTTCAATGTTGTGGTTGTTGTTGTTTTTCAATGTTGAGGTTGTTGTTGAGTTTGTTGGTGCTTTTCAATGTTGAGGTGGTTGTTGAATTTGTTGTTGTTTTTCATTGTTGAGGTTGTTGTTGAATTTGTTGGTGTTTTTCAATGTTGAGGTTGTTGTTGTTTTTAAATGTTGAGGTTGTTGTTGAATTAGTTGGTGTTTTTTCAATTTTGAGGTTGTTGGTGTTTTTCAATGTTGAGGTTGATGTTGAATTTGATGGTGTTTTTCAATGTCGAGGTTGTTGTTGAATTTGTTGGTGTTTTTCAATGTTGAAGTTGTTGTTGAATTTGTTGGTGTTTTTCAATGTTGAGGTTGTTGTTGTTTTTCAATGTTGAGGTTGTTGTTGAATTTGTTGGTGTTTTTCAATGTTGAGATTGTTGCTGTTTTTCAATGTTGAGGTTGTTGTTGAATTTGTTGGTGTTTTTAAATGTTGAGGTTGTTGTTGTTTTTCAATGTTGAGGTTGTTGTTGAATTTGTTGGTGTTTTTCAATGTTGAGGTTTTTGTTGTTTTTCAATGTTGAGGTTGTTGTTGAATTTGTTGGTGTTTTTCAATTTCGAGGTTGTTGTTGAATTTGTTGGTGTTTTTCAATGTTGAAGTTGTTGTTGAATTTGTTGGTGTTTTTCAATGTTGATTTTGTTGTTGTTTTTCAATGCTGAGGTTGTTGTTGAATTTGTTGGTGTTTTTCAATGTTGAGGTTGTTGTTGAATTTGTTGGTGTTTTTCAATGTTGAGGTTGTTGTTGTTTTTCAATGTTGAGGTTGTTGTTGAATTTGTTGGTGTTTTTCAATGTTGAGGTTGTTGTTGTTTTTCAATGTTGAGGTTGTTGTTGAATTTGTTGGTGTTTTTCAATGTTGAGGTTGTTGTTCAATTTGTTGGTGTTTTTCAATGTTGAGGTTGTTGTTGTTTTTCAATGTTGAGGTTGTTGTTGAATTTGTTGGTGTTTTTCAATGTCGAGGTTGTTGTTGAATTTGTTGGTGTTTTTCAATGTTGAAGTTGTTGTTGAATTTGTTGGTGTTTTTCAATGTTGAGGTTGTTGTTGTTTTTCAATGTTGAGGTTGTTGTTGAATTTGTTGGTGTTTTTCAATGTTGAGATTGTTTTTGTTTTTCAATGTTGAGGTTGTTGTTGAATTTGTTGGTGTTTTTAAAAGTTGAGGTTCTTGTTGTTTTTCAATGTTGAGGTTCTTGTTGAATTTTTTGGTGTTTTTCAATGTTGAAGTTGTTGTTGAATTTGTTGGTGTTTTTCAATGTTGAAGTTGTTGTTGAATCTGTTGGTGTTTTTCAATGTTGATTTTGTTGTTGTTTTTCAATGCTGAGGTTGTTGTTGAATTTGTTGGTGTTTTTCAATGTTGAGGTTGTTGTTGAATTTGTTGGTGTTTTTCAATGTTGAGGTTGTTGTTGTTTTTCAATGTTGAGGTTGTTGTTGAATTTGTTGGTGTTTTTCAATGTTGAGGTTGTTGTTGTTTTTCAATGTTGAGGTTGTTGTTGAATTTGTTGGTGTTTTTCAATGTTGAGGTTGTTGTTCAATTTGTTGGTGTTTTTCAATGTTGAGGTTGTTGTTGTTTTTCAATGTAGAGGTTGTTGTTGAATTTGTTGGTGTTTTTCAATGTTGAGTTTGTTGTTGTTTCTCAATATTGAGGTTGTTGTTGAAATTGTTGGTGTTTTTCAATGTTGAGGTTGTTGTTGTTTTTCAATGTTGAGGTTGTTGTTGAATTTGTTGGAGATTTTCAATGTTGAGGTTGTTGTTGTTTTTCAATGTTGAGGTGGTTGTTGAATTTGTTGGTGCTTTTCAATGTTGAGGTTGTTGTTGAATTTGTTGGTGATTTTCAATGTTGAGGTTGTTGTTGTTTTTCAATGTTGAGGTTGTTGTTGAATTTGTTGGTGTTTTTCAATGTTGAGTTTGTTGTTGAATTTGTTGGTGTTTTTCAATGTTGAGGTTGTTGTTGAATTTGTTGTTGTTTTTCAATGTTGAGGTTGTTGTTGAATTTGTTGGTGTTTTTCAATGTTGAGGTTGTTGTTGTTTTTAAATGTTGAGGTTGTTGTTGAAATTTTTGGTGTTTTTCAAGGTTGAGTTTGTTCTTGTTTTTCAATGTTGAGGTTGTTGTTGAATTTGTTGTTGTTTTTCCATGTTGAGGTTGTTGTTGTTTTTCAATGTTGAGGTTGTTGTTGAATTTGTTGGTGTTTTTCAATGTTAAGGTTGTTGTTGTTTTTCAATGTTGAGGTTGTTGTTGAATTTGTTTGTGCTTTTCAATGTTGAGGTTGTTGTTGAATTTGTTGGTGTTTTTCAATGTTGAGGTTGTTGTTCAATTTGTTGGTGTTTTTCAATGTTGAGGTTGTTGTTGTTTTTCAATGTTGAGGGTGTTGTTGAATTTGTTGGTGTTTTTCAATGTTGAGTTTGTTGTTGTTTTTCAATGTTGAAGTTGTTGTTGAATTTGTTGGTGTTTTTCAATGTTGAGGTTGTTGTTGTTTTTCAATGTTGAGGTTGTTGTTGAATTTGTTGGTGTTTTTCAATCTTGAGTTTGTTGTTGAATTTGATGGTGTTTTTCAATGTTGAGGTTGTTGTTGAATTTGTTGGTGTTTTTCAATGTTGAAGTTGTTGTTGTTTTTCAATGTTGAGGTTCTTGTTGAATTTTTTGGTGTTTTTCAATGTTGAAGTTGTTGTTGAATTTGTTGGTGTTTTTCAATGTTGAAGTTGTTGTTGAATCTGTTGGTGTTTTTCAATGTTGATTTTGTTGTTGTTTTTCAATGCTGAGGTTGTTGTTGAATTTGTTGGTGTTTTTCAATGTTGAGGTTGTTGTTGAATTTGTTGGTGTTTTTCAATGTTGAGGTTGTTGTTGTTTTTCAATGTTGAGGTTGTTGTTGAATTTGTTGGTGTTTTTCAATGTTGAGGTTGTTGTTGTTTTTCAATGTTGAGGTTGTTGTTGAATTTGTTGGTGTTTTTCAATGTTGAGGTTGTTGTTCAATTTGTTGGTGTTTTTCAATGTTGAGGTTGTTGTTGTTTTTCAATGTAGAGGTTGTTGTTGAATTTGTTGGTGTTTTTCAATGTTGAGTTTGTTGTTGTTTCTCAATATTGAGGTTGTTGTTGAAATTGTTGGTGTTTTTCAATGTTGAGGTTGTTGTTGTTTTTCAATGTTGAGGTTGTTGTTGAATTTGTTGGAGATTTTCAATGTTGAGGTTGTTGTTGTTTTTCAATGTTGAGGTGGTTGTTGAATTTGTTGGTGCTTTTCAATGTTGAGGTTGTTGTTGAATTTGTTGGTGATTTTCAATGTTGAGGTTGTTGTTGTTTTTCAATGTTGAGGTTGTTGTTGAATTTGTTGGTGTTTTTCAATGTTGAGTTTGTTGTTGAATTTGTTGGTGTTTTTCAATGTTGAGGTTGTTGTTGAATTTGTTGTTGTTTTTCAATGTTGAGGTTGTTGTTGAATTTGTTGGTGTTTTTCAATGTTGAGGTTGTTGTTGTTTTTAAATGTTGAGGTTGTTGTTGAAATTTTTGGTGTTTTTCAAGGTTGAGTTTGTTCTTGTTTTTCAATGTTGAGGTTGTTGTTGAATTTGTTGTTGTTTTTCCATGTTGAGGTTGTTGTTGTTTTTCAATGTTGAGGTTGTTGTTGAATTTGTTGGTGTTTTTCAATGTTAAGGTTGTTGTTGTTTTTCAATGTTGAGGTTGTTGTTGAATTTGTTTGTGCTTTTCAATGTTGAGGTTGTTGTTGAATTTGTTGGTGTTTTTCAATGTTGAGGTTGTTGTTCAATTTGTTGGTGTTTTTCAATGTTGAGGTTGTTGTTGTTTTTCAATGTTGAGGGTGTTGTTGAATTTGTTGGTGTTTTTCAATGTTGAGTTTGTTGTTGTTTTTCAATGTTGAAGTTGTTGTTGAATTTGTTGGTGTTTTTCAATGTTGAGGTTGTTGTTGTTTTTCAATGTTGAGGTTGTTGTTGAATTTGTTGGTGTTTTTCAATCTTGAGTTTGTTGTTGAATTTGATGGTGTTTTTCAATGTTGAGGTTGTTGTTGAATTTGTTGGTGTTTTTCAATGTTGAAGTTGTTGTTGAATTTGTTGGTGTTTTTCAATGTTGAGGTTGTTGTTGTTTTTCAATGTTGAGGTTGTTGTTGAATTTGTTGGTGTTTTTCAATGTTGAGGTTGTTGTTGTTTTTCAATGCTGAGGTTGCTGTTGAATTTGTTGGTGTTTTTCAATATTGAGGTTGTTGTTGAATTTGTTGTTGTTTTTCAATGTTGAGGTTGCTGTTGAATTTGTTGGTGTTTTTCAATGTTGAGTTTGTTGTTGTTTTTCAATGTTGAGGTTGTTGTTGAACTTGTTGGTGTTTTTCAATGCTGAGGGTGTTGTTGTTTTTCAATGTTGAGGTTGTTATTGAATTTGTTGGTATTTTTCTATGTTGAGGTTGTTGTTGTTTTTCAATGTTGAGGTTGTTGTTGAATTTGTTGGTGTTTTTCAATGTTGAGGTTGTTGTTGAATTTGTTGGTGTTTTTCAATGATGAGGTTGTTGTTGTTTTTCAATGTTGAGGTTGTTGAATTTGTTGTTGTTTTTCAATCTTGAGTTTGTTGTTGAATTTGATGGTGTTATTCAATGTTGAGGTTGTTGTTGAATTTGTTGGTGTTTTTCAATGTTGTGGTTGTTGTTGTTTTTCAATGTTGAGGTTGTTGTTGAGTTTGTTGGTGTTTTTCAATGTTGAGGTGGTTGTTGAATTTGTTGTTGTTTTTCAATGTTGAGGTTGTTGTTGAATTTGTTGGTGTTTTTCAATGTTGAGGTTGTTGTTGTTTTTAAATGTTGAGGTTGTTGTTGAATTAGTTGGTGTTTTTTCAATTTTGAGGTTGTTGGTGTTTTTCAATGTTGAGGTTGATGTTGAATTTGATGGTGTTTTTCAATGTCGAGGTTGTTGTTGAATTTGTTGGTGTTTTTCAATGTTGAAGTTGTTGTTGAATTTGTTGGTGTTTTTCAATGTTGAGGTTGTTGTTGTTTTTCAATGTTGAGGTTGTTGTTGAATTTGTTGGTGTTTTTCAATGTTGAGATTGTTGCTGTTTTTCAATGTTGAGGTTGTTGTTGAATTTGTTGGTGTTTTTAAATGTTGAGGTTGTTGTTGTTTTTCAATGTTGAGGTTGTTGTTGAATTTGTTGGTGTTTTTCAATGTTGAGGTTTTTGTTGTTTTTCAATGTTGAGGTTGTTGTTGAATTTGTTGGTGTTTTTCAATTTCGAGGTTGTTGTTGAATTTGTTGGTGTTTTTCAATGTTGAAGTTGTTGTTGAATTTGTTGGTGTTTTTCAATGTTGATTTTGTTGTTGTTTTTCAATGCTGAGGTTGTTGTTGAATTTGTTGGTGTTTTTCAATGTTGAGGTTGTTGTTGAATTTGTTGGTGTTTTTCAATGTTGAGGTTGTTGTTGTTTTTCAATGTTGAGGTTGTTGTTGAATTTGTTGGTGTTTTTCAATGTTGAGGTTGTTGTTGTTTTTCAATGTTGAGGTTGTTGTTGAATTTGTTGGTGTTTTTCAATGTTGAGGTTGTTGTTCAATTTGTTGGTGTTTTTCAATGTTGAGGTTGTTGTTGTTTTTCAATGTTGAGGTTGTTGTTGAATTTGTTGGTGTTTTTCAATGTCGAGGTTGTTGTTGAATTTGTTGGTGTTTTTCAATGTTGAAGTTGTTGTTGAATTTGTTGGTGTTTTTCAATGTTGAGGTTGTTGTTGTTTTTCAATGTTGAGGTTGTTGTTGAATTTGTTGGTGTTTTTCAATGTTGAGATTGTTTTTGTTTTTCAATGTTGAGGTTGTTGTTGAATTTGTTGGTGTTTTTAAATGTTGAGGTTGTTGTTGTTTTTCAATGTTGAGGTTCTTGTTGAATTTGTTGGTGTTTTTCAATGTTGAAGTTGTTGTTGAATTTGTTGGTGTTTTTCAATGTTGAAGTTGTTGTTGAATTTGTTGGTGTTTTTCAATGTTGATTTTGTTGTTGTTTTTCAATGCTGAGGTTGTTGTTGAATTTGTTGGTGTTTTTCAATGTTGAGGTTGTTGTTGAATTTGTTGGTGTTTTTCAATGTTGAGGTTGTTGTTGTTTTTCAATGTTGAGGTTGTTGTTGAATTTGTTGGTGTTTTTCAATGTTGAGGTTGTTGTTGTTTTTCAATGTTGAGGTTGTTGTTGAATTTGTTGGTGTTTTTCAATGTTGAGGTTGTTGTTCAATTTGTTGGTGTTTTTCAATGTTGAGGTTGTTGTTGTTTTTCAATGTAGAGGTTGTTGTTGAATTTGTTGGTGTTTTTCAATGTTGAGTTTGTTGTTGTTTCTCAATGTTGAGGTTGTTGTTGAAATTCTTGGTGTTTTTCAATGTTGAGGTTGTTGTTGTTTTTCAATGTTGAGGTTGTTGTTGAATTTGTTGGAGATTTTCAATGTTGAGGTTGTTGTTGTTTTTCAATGTTGAGGTGGTTGTTGAATTTGTTGGTGCTTTTCAATGTTGAGTTTGTTGTTGAATTTGTTGGTGATTTTCAATGTTGAGGTTGTTGTTGTTTTTCAATGTTGAGGTTGTTGTTGAATTTGTTGGTGTTTTTCAATGTTGAGTTTGTTGTTGAATTTGTTGGTGTTTTTCAATGTTGAGGTTGTTGTTGAATTTGTTGTTGTTTTTCAATGTTGAGGTTGTTGTTGAATTTGTTGGTGTTTTTCAATGTTGAGGTTGTTGTTGTTTTTAAATGTTGAGGTTGTTGTTGAAATTTTTGGTGTTTTTCAAGGTTGAGTTTGTTCTTGTTTTTCAATGTTGAGGTTGTTGTTGAATTTGTTGTTGTTTTTCCATGTTGAGGTTGTTGTTGTTTTTCAATGTTGAGGTTGTTGTTGAATTTGTTGGTGTTTTTCAATGTTAAGGTTGTTGTTGTTTTTCAATGTTGAGGTTGTTGTTGAATTTGTTTGTGCTTTTCAATGTTGAGGTTGTTGTTGAATTTGTTGGTGTTTTTCAATGTTGAGGTTGTTGTTGTTTTTCAATGTTGTGGTTGTTGTTGAATTTGTTGGTGTTTTTCAATGTTGAGGTTGTTGTTGTTTTTCAATGTTGAGGTTGTTGTTGAATTTGTTGGTGTTTTTCAATGTTGAGTTTGTTGTTGTTTTTCAATGTTGAAGTTGTTGAATTTGTTGGTGTTTTTCAATGTTGAGGTTGTTGTTGAATTTGTTGGTGTTTTTCAATGTTGAGGTTGTTGTTGAATTTGTTGGTGTTTTTCAATGTTGAGTTTGTTGTTGTTTTTCAATGTTGAAGTTGTTGTTGAGGTTGTTGTTGTTTTTCAATGTTGAGGTTGTTGTTGAGTTTGTTGGTGTTTTTCAATGTTGAGGTTGTTTTTGAATTTGTTGGTGTTTTTCAATGTTGAGGTTGTTGTTGAATTTGTTGGTGTTTTTCAATGTTGAGGTTGTTGTTGATTTAAATGTGAAGTTGTTGTTGAATTTTTTGGTGTTTTTCAATGTTGAGTTTGTTGTTGTTTTTCAATATTGAGGTTGTTGTTGAATTTGTTGGTGTTTTTCAATGTTGAGGTTGTTGTTGTTTTTCAATGTTGAGGTTGTTGTTGAATTTGTTGGTGCTTTTCAATGTTGAGGTTGTTGTTGAATTTGTTGGTGTTTTTCAATGTTGAGGTTGTTGTTGTTTTTCAATGTTGTGGTTGTTGTTGAATTTGTTGGTGTTTTTCAATGTTGAGGTTGTTGTTGTTTTTCAATGTTGAGGTTGTTGTTGAGTTTGTTGGTGTTTTTCAATGTTGAGGTTGTTGTTGAATTTGTTGGTGTTTTTCAATGTTGAGGTTGTTGTTGAATTTGTTGGTGTTTTTCAATGTAGAGGTTGTTGTTGTTTTTAAATGTTGAGGTTGTTGTTGAATTTTTTGGTGTTTTTCAATTTTGAGGTTGTTGGTGTTTTTCAATGTTGAGGTTGTTGTTGTTTTTCAATGTTGAGGTTGTTGTTGAATTTGTTGGTGTTTTTCAATGTTGATTTTGTTGTTGTTTTTCAATGTTGAGGTTGTTGTTGAATTTGTTGGTGTTTTTCAATGTTGAGGTTGTTGTTGTTTTTCAATGTTGAGGTTGTTGTTGAATTTGTTGGAGTTTTTCAATGTTGAGGTTGTTGTTGTTTTTCAATGTTGAGGTTGTTGTTGAATTTGTTGGTGCTTTTCAATGTTGAGGTTCTTGTTGAATTTGTTGGTGATTTTCAATGTTGAGGTTGTTGTTGTTTTTCAATGTTGAGTTGTTGTTGAATTTGTTGGTGTTTTTCAATGTTGACTTTGTTGTTGAATTTGTTGGTGTTTTTCAATGTTGAGGTTGTTTTTGAATTTGTTGGTGTTTTTCAATGTTGAGGTTGTTGTTGAATTTGTTGGTGTTTTACAATGTTGAGGTTGTTGTTGATTTAAATGTTGAGGTTGTTGTTGAATTTTTTGGTGTTTTTCAATGTTGAGTTTGTTGTTGTTTTTCAATATTGAGGTTGTTGTTGAATTTGTTGGTATTTTTCAATGTTGAGGTTGTTGTTGTTTTTCAATGTTGAGGTTGTTGTTGAATTTTTTGGTGTTTTTCAATTTTGAGGTTGTTGGTGTTTTTCAATGTTGAGGTTGTTGTTGTTTTTCAATGTTGAGGTTGTTGTTGAATTTGTTGGTGTTTTTCAATGTTGAGTTTGTTGTTGTTTTTCAATGTTGAGGTTGTTGTTGAATTTGTTGGTGTTTTTCAATGTTGAGGTTGTTGTTGTTTTTCAATGTTGAGGTTGTTGTTGAATTTGTTGGAGTTTTTCAATGTTGAGGTTGTTGTTGTTTTTCAATGTTGAGGTTGTTGTTGAATTTGTTGGTGCTTTTCAATGTTGAGGTTGTTGTTGAATTTGTTGGTGATTTTAAATGTTGAGGTTGTTGTTGTTTTTCAATGTTGAGGTTGTTCTTGAATTTGTTGGTGTTTTTCAATGTTGAGTTTGTTGTTGAATTTGTTGGTGTTTTTCAATGTTGAGGTTGTTGTTGAATTTGTTGGTGTTTTTCAATGTTGAGGTTGTTGTTGTTTTTCAAAGTTGAGGTTGTTGTTGTGTTTGTTGGTGTTTTTCAATGTTGAGGTTGTTGTTGAATTTGTTGGTGTTTTTCAATGTTGAGTTTGTTGTTGAATTTGTTGGTGTTTTTCAATGTTGAGGTTGTTGTTGTTTTTAAATGTTGAGGTTGTTGTTGAATTTTTTGGTGTTTTTCAAGGTTGAGTTTGTTCTTGTTTTTCAATGTTGAGGTTGTTGTTGAATTTGTTGGTGTTTTTCAATGTTGAGGTTGTTGCTGTTTTTCAATGTTGAGGTTGTTTTTGAATTTGTTGGTGGTTTTCAATGTTGAGGATGTTGTTGTTTTTCAATGTTGAGGTTGTTGTTGAATTTGTTGGTGCTTTTCAATGTTGAGGTTGTTGTTGAATTTGTTGGTGTTTTTCAATGTTGAGGTTGCTGTTGTTTTACAATGTTGTGGTTGTTGTTGAATTTGTTGGTGTTTTTCAATGTTGAGGTTGTTGTTGTTTTTCAATGTTGAGGTTGTTGTTGAGTTTGTTGGTGTTTTTCAATGTTGAGGTTGTTGTTGAATTTGTTGGTGTTTTTCAATGTTGAGGTTGTTGTTGAATTTGTTGGTGTTTTTCAATGTTGAGGTTGTTGTTGTTTTTAAATGTTGAGGTTATTGTTGAATTTTTTGGTGTTTTTCAATTTTGAGGTTGTTGGTGTTTTTCAATGTTGAGGTTGTTGTTGAATTTGTTGCTGTTTTTCAATGTCGAGGTTGTTGTTGAATTTGTTGATGTTTTGCAATGTTGAAGTTGTTGTTGAATTTGTTGGTGTTTTTCAATTTCGAGGTTGTTGTTGAATTTGTTGGTGTTTTTCAATGTTGAAGTTTTTGTTGAATTTGTTGGTGTTTTTCAATGTTGAGGTTGTTGTTGTTTTTCAATGTTGAGGTTGTTGTTGAATTTGTTGGTGTTTTTCAACGTTGAGGTTTTTGTTGTTTTTCAATGCTGAGGTTGTTGTTGAATTTCTTGGTGTTTTTCAATGTTGAGGTTGTTGTTGAATTTGTTGGTGTTTTTCAATGTTGAGGTTGTTGTTGAATTTGTTGGCGTTTTTCAATGTTGAGGTTGTTGTTGTTTTTCAATGTTGAGGTTGTTGTTGAATTTGTTGGTGTTTTTCAATGTTGAGGTTGTTGTTGCTTTTCAATGTTGAGGTTGTTGTTGATTTGTTGGTGTTTTTCAATGTTGATGTTGTTGTTCAATTTGTTGGTGTTTTTCAATGTTGAGGTTGTTGTTGTTTTTCAATGTTGAGGGTGTTGTTGAATTTGTTGGTGTTTTTCAATGTTGATATTGTTGTTGTTTTTCAATTTTGAAGCTGTTGTTGAATTTGTTGGTGTTTTGCAATGTTGAGTTTGTTGTTGTTTTTCAATGTTGAGGTTGTTGTTGAATTTGTTGGTGTTTTTCAATGTTGAGGTTGTTGTTGTTTTTCAATGTTGAGGTTGTTGTTGAATTTGTTGGTGCTTTTCAATGTTGAGGTTCTTGTTGAATTTGTTGGTGATTTTCAATGTTGAGGTTGTTGTTGTTTTTCAATGTTGAGGTTGTTGTTGAATTTGTTGGTGTTTTTCAATGTTGAGTTTGTTGTTGAATTTGTTGGTGTTTTTCAATGTTGAGGTTGTTGTTGAATTTGTTGGTGTTTTTCAATGTTGAGGTTGTTGTTGTTTTTCAATGTTGAGGTTGTTGTTGAGTTTGTTGGTGTTTTTCAATGTTGAGGTTGTTTTTGAATTTGTTGGTGTTTTTCAATGTTGAGGTTGTTGTTGATTTAAATGTTCAGTTTGTTGTTGAATTTTTTGGTGTTTTTCAATGTTGAGTTTGTTGTTGTTTTTCAATAATGAGGTTGTTGTTGAATTTGTTGGTGTTTTTCAATGTTGAGGTTGTTGTTGTTTTTCAATGTTGAGGTTGTTGTTGAATTTGTTGGTGTTTTTCAATGTTGAGGTTGTTGTTGTTTTTCAATGTTGAGGTTGTTGTTGAATTTGTTGGTGCTTTTCAATGTTGAGGTTTTTGTTGAATTTGTTGGTGTTTTTTAATGTTGAGGTTGTTGTTGTTTTTCAATGTTGAGGTTGTTGTTGAATTTGTTGGAGTTTTTCAATGTTGAGGTTGTTGTTGTTTTTCAATGTTGAGGTTGTTGTTGAATTTGTTGGTGCTTTTCAATGTTGAGGTTGTTGTTGAATTTGTTGGTTTTTTAAATGTTGAGGTTGTTGTTGTTTTTCAATGTTGAGGTTGTTGTTGAATTTGTTGGTGTTTTTCAATGTTGAGTTTGTTGTTGAATTTGTTGGTGTTTTTCAATGTTGAGGTTGTTGTTGAATTTGTTGGTGTTTTTCAATGTTGAGGTTGTTGTTGTTTTTCAATGTTGAGGTTGTTGTTGTGTTTGTTGGTGTTTTTCAATGTTGAGGTTGTTGTTGAATTTGTTGGTGTTTTTCAATGTTGAGGTTGTTGTTGAATTTGTTGGTGTTTTTCAATGTTGAGGTTGTTGTTGTTTTTAAATGTTGAGGTTGTTGTTGAATTTTTTGGTGTTTTTCAAGGTTGAGTTTGTTCTTGTTTTTCAATGTTGAGGTTGTTGTTGAATTTGGTGGTGTTTTTCAATGTTGAGGTTGTTGCTGTTTTTCAATGTTGAGGTTGTTTTTGAATTTGTTGGTGGTTTTCAATGTTGAGGTTGTTGTTGTTTTTCAATGTTGAGGTTGTTGTTGAATTTGTTGGTGCTTTTCAATGTTGAGGTTGTTGTTGAATTTGTTGGTGTTTTTCAATGTTGAGGTTGTTGTTGTTTTACAATGTTGTGGTTGTTGTTGAATTTGTTGGTGTTTTTCAATGTTGAGGTTGTTGTTGTTTTTCAATGTTGAGGTTCTTGTTGAGTTTGTTGGTGTTTTTCAATGTTGAGGTTGTTGTTGAATTTGTTGGTGTTTTTCAATGTTGAGGTTGTTGTTGAATTTGTTGGTGTTTTTCAATGTTGAGGTTGTTGTTGTTTTTAAATGTTGAGGTTATTGTTGAATTTTTTGGTGTTTTTCAATTTTGAGGTTGTTGGTGTTTTTCAATGTTGAGGTTGTTGTGGAATTTGTTGCTGTTTTTCAATGTCGAGGTTGTTGTTGAATTTGTTGATGTTTTGCAATGTTGAAGTTGTTGTTGAATTTGTTGGTGTTTTTCAATTTCGAGGTTGTTGTTGAATTTGTTGGTGTTTTTCAATGTTGAAGTTTTAGTTGAATTTGTTGGTGTTTTTCAATGTTGAGGTTGTTGTTGTTTTTCAATGTTGAGGTTGTTGTTGAATTTGTTGGTGTTTTTCAACGTTGAGGTTTTTGTTGTTTTTCAATGCTGAGGTTGTTGTTGAATTTCTTGGTGTTTTTCAATGTTGAGGTTGTTGTTGAATTTGTTGGTGTTTTTCAATGTTGAGGTTGTTGTTGAATTTGTTGGCGTTTTTCAATGTTGAGGTTGTTGTTGTTTTTCAATGTTGAGGTTGTTGTTGAATTTGTTGGTGTTTTTCAATGTTGAGGTTGTTGTTGCTTTTCAATGTTGAGGTTGTTGTTGATTTGTTGATGTTTTTCAATGTTGATGTTGTTGTTCAATTTGTTGGTGTTTTTCAATGTTGAGGTTGTTGTTGTTTTTCAATGTTGAGGGTGTTGTTGAATTTGTTGGTGTTTTTCAATGTTGAGTTTGTTGTTGTTTTTCAATGTTGAAGTTGTTGTTGAATTTGTTGGTGTTTTGCAATGTTGAGTTTGTTGTTGTTTTTCAATGTTGAGGTTGTTGTTGAATTTGTTGGTGTTTTTCAATGTTGAGGTTGTTGTTGTTTTTCAATGTTGAGGTTGTTGTTGAATTTGTTGGTGCTTTTCAATGTTGAGGTTCTTGTTGAATTTGTTGGTGATTTTCAATGTTGAGGTTGTTGTTGTTTTTCAATGTTGAGGTTGTTGTTGAATTTGTTGGTGTTTTTCAATGTTGAGTTTGTTGTTGAATTTGTTGGTGTTTTTCAATGTTGAGGTTGTTGTTGAATTTGTTGGTGTTTTTCAATGTTGAGGTTGTTGTTGTTTTTCAATGTTGAGGTTGTTGTTGAGTTTGTTGGTGTTTTTCAATGTTGAGGTTGTTTTTGAATTTGTTGGTGTTTTTCAATGTTGAGGTTGTTGTTGATTTAAATGTTCAGTTTGTTGTTGAATTTTTTGGTGTTTTTCAATGTTGAGTTTGTTGTTGTTTTTCAATAATGAGGTTGTTGTTGAATTTGTTGGTGTTTTTCAATGTTGAGGTTGTTGTTGTTTTTCAATGTTGAGGTTGTTGTTGAATTTGTTGGTGTTTTTCAATGTTGAGGTTGTTGTTGTTTTTCAATGTTGAGGTTGTTGTTGAATTTGTTGGTGTTTTTCAATGTTGACGTTGATGATGAATTTGTTGGTGTTTTTCAATATTGAGGTTGTTGTTGCTTTTCAATGTTGAGGTTGTTGTTGATTTGTTGGTGTTTTTCAATGTTGATGTTGGTGTTCAATTTGTTGGTGTTTTTCAATGTTGAGGTTGTTGTTGTTTTTCAATGTTGAGGGTGTTGTTGAATTTGTTGGTGTTTTTCAATGTTGAGTTTGTTGTTGTTTTTCAATGTTGAAGTGGTTGTTGAATTTGTTGGTGTTTTGCAATGTTGAGTTTGTTGTTGTTTTTCAATGTTGAGGTTGTTGTTGAATTTGTTGTTGTTTTTCAATGTTGAGGTTGTTGTTGTTTTTCAATGTTGAGGTTGTTGTTGAATTTGTTGGTGCTTTTCAATGTTGAGGTTCTTGTTGAATTTGTTGGTGATTTTCAATGTTGAGGTTGTTGTTGTTTTTCAATGTTGAGGTTGTTGTTGAATTTGTTGGTGTTTTTCAATGTTGAGTTTGTTGTTGAATTTGTTGGTGTTTTTCAATGTTGAGGTTGTTGTTGAATTTGTTGGTGTTTTTCAATGTTGAGGTTGTTGTTGTTTTTCAATGTTGAGGTTGTTGTTGAGTTTGTTGGTGTTTTTCAATGTTGAGGTTGTTTTTGAATTTGTTGGTGTTTTTCAATGTTGAGGTTGTTGTTGATTTAAATGTTCAGTTTGTTGTTGAATTTTTTGGTGTTTTTCAATGTTGAGTTTGTTGTTGTTTTTCAATAATGAGGTTGTTGTTGAATTTGTTGGTGTTTTTCAATGTTGAGGTTGTTGTTGTTTTTCAATGTTGAGGTTGTTGTTGAATTTGTTGGTGTTTTTCAATGTTGAGGTTGTTGTTGTTTTTCAATGTTGAGGTTGTTGTTGAATTTGTTGGTGTTTTTCAATGTTGAGGTTGTTGTTGATTTAAATGTTCAGTTTGTTGTTGAATTTTTTGGTGTTTTTCAATGTTGAGTTTGTTGTTGTTTTTCAATAATGAGGTTGTTGTTGAATTTGTTGGTGTTTTTCAATGTTGAGGTTGTTGTTGATTTAAATGTTCAGTTTGTTGTTGAATTTTTTGGTGTTTTTCAATGTTGAGTTTGTTGTTGTTTTTCAATAATGAGGTTGTTGTTGAATTTGTTGGTGTTTTTCAATGTTGAGGTTGTTGTTGTTTTTCAATGTTGAGGTTGTTGTTGAATTTGTTGGTGCTTTTCAATGTTGAGGTTTTTGTTGAATTTGTTGGTGTTTTTTAATGTTGAGGTTGTTGTTGTTTTTCAATGTTGTGGTTGTTGTTGAATTTGTTTGTTTTTTTCAATGTTGAGGTTGTTGTTGTTTTTCAAACTTGAGGTTGTTGTTGAATTTGTTCGTGTTTTTCAATGTTGAATTTTTTGTTGAATTTGTTGGTGTTTTTCAATGTTGAGGTTGTTGTTGTTTTTCAATGTTGTGGTTGTTGTTGAATTTGTTGGTGTTTTTCAATGTTGAGGTTGTTGTTGTTTTTCAAACTTGAGGTTGTTGTTGAATTTGTTCGTGTTTTTCAATGTTGAATTTTTTGTTGAATTTGTTGGTGTTTTTCAATGTTGAGGTTGTTGTTTTTCAATGTTGAGGTTGTTGTTGAATTTGTTGGCGTTTATAAATGTTGAGGTTGTTGTTGAATTTGTTGGTGTTTTCAATGTTGAGGTTTTTGTTGAATTTGTTGGTGTTTTTCAATGTTGAGGTTGTTGTTGTTTTTCAATGTTGAGGTTGTTGTTGAATTTGAAGGTGTTTTTCAATGTTGAAGTTGTTGTTGAATTTGTTGGTGTTTTTCAATGTTGAAGTTTTTGTTGAATTTGTTGGTGTTTTTCAATGTTGAAGTTTTTGTTGAATTTGTTGGTGTTTTTCAATGTTGAGGTTGTTGTTGTTTCTCAATGTTGAGGTTGTTGTTGAATTTGTTGGTGTTTTTCAATGTTGAGGTTTTTGTTGTTTTTCAATGCTGAGGTTGTTGTTGAATTTGTTGGTGTTTTTCAATGTTGAGGTTGTTGTTGAATTTGTTGGTGTTTTTCAGTGTTGAGGTTGTTGTTGTTTTTCAATGTTGAGGTTGTTGTTGAATTTGTTGGTGTTTTTCAATGTTGAGGTTGATGATGAATTTGTTGGTGTTTTTCAATATTGAGGTTGTTGTTGCTTTTCAATGTTGAGGTTGTTGTTGATTTGTTGGTGTTTTTCAATGTTGATGTTGTTGTTCAATTTGTTGGTGTTTTTCAATGTTGAGGTTGTTGTTGTTTTTCAATGTTGAGGGTGTTGTTGAATTTGTTGGTGTTTTTCAATGTTGAGTTTGTTGTTGTTTTTCAATGTTGAAGTTGTTGTTGAATTTGTTGGTGTTTTGCAATGTTGAGTTTGTTGTTGTTTTTCAATGTTGAGGTTGTTGTTGAAATTGTTGGTGTTTTTCAATGTTGAGGTTGTTGTTGTTTTTCAATGTTGAGGTTGTTGTTGAATTTGTTGGTGCTTTTCAATGTTGAGGTTCTTGTTGAATTTGTTGGTGATTTTCAATGTTGAGGTTGTTGTTGTTTTTCAATGTTGAGGTTGTTGTTGAATTTGTTGGTGTTTTTCAATGTTGAGTTTGTTGTTGAATTTGTTGGTGTTTTTCAATGTTGAGGTTGTTGTTGAATTTGTTGGTGTTTTTCAATGTTGAGGTTGTTGTTGTTTTTCAATGTTGAGGTTGTTGTTGAGTTTGTTGGTGTTTTTCAATGTTGAGGTTGTTTTTGAATTTGTTGGTGTTTTTCAATGTTGAGGTTGTTGTTGATTTAAATGTTCAGTTTGTTGTTGAATTTTTTGGTGTTTTTCAATGTTGAGTTTGTTGTTGTTTTTCAATAATGAGGTTGTTGTTGAATTTGTTGGTGTTTTTCAATGTTGAGGTTGTTGTTGTTTTTCAATGTTGAGGTTGTTGTTGAATTTGTTGGTGTTTTTCAATGTTGAGGTTGTTGTTGTTTTTCAATGTTGAGGTTGTTGTTGAATTTGTTGGTGCTTTTCAATGTTGAGGTTTTTGTTGAATTTGTTGGTGTTTTTTAATGTTGAGGTTGTTGTTGTTTTTCAATGTTGTGGTTGTTGTTGAATTTGTTGGTGTTTTTCAATGTTGAGGTTGTTGTTGTTTTTCAAACTTGAGGTTGTTGTTGAATTTGTTCGTGTTTTTCAATGTTGAATTTTTTGTTGAATTTGTTGGTGTTTTTCAATGTTGAGGTTGTTGTTGTTTTTCAATGTTGTGGTTGTTGTTGAATTTGTTGGTGTTTTTCAATGCTGAGGTTGTTGTTGTTTTTCAAACTTGAGGTTGTTGTTGAATTTGTTCGTGTTTTTCAATGTTGAATTTTTTGTTGAATTTGTTGGTGTTTTTCAATGTTGAGGTTGTTGTTTTTCAATGTTGAGGTTGTTGTTGAATTTGTTGGCGTTTATAAATGTTGAGGTTGTTGTTGAATTTGTTGGTGTTTTCAATGTTGAGGTTTTTGTTGAATTTGTTGGTGTTTTTCAATGTTGAGGTTGTTGTTGTTTTTCAATGTTGAGGTTGTTGTTGAATTTGAAGGTGTTTTTCAATGTTGAAGTTGTTGTTGAATTTGTTGGTGTTTTTCAATGTTGAGGTTGTTGCTGTTTTTCAATGTTGAGGTTGTTGTTGAATTTGTTGGTGTTTTTCAATGTTGAGATTGTTGTTGTTTTTCAATGTTGAGGTTGTTGTTGAATTTGTCGGTGTTTTTCAATGTTGAGGTTTTTGTTGAATTTGTTGGTGTTTTTCAATGTTGAGGTTGTTGTTGTTTTTCAATGTTGAGGTTGTTGTTGAATTTGTTGGTGTTTTTCAATGTTGAGGTTGTTGTTGTTTTTCAATGTTGAGGTTGTTGTTGAATTTGTTGGTGTTTTTCAATTTCGAGGTTGTTGGTGAATTTGTTGGTGTTTTTCATTGTTGAAGTTGTTGAATTTGTTGGTGTTTTTCAATGTTGAGGTTGTTGTTGTTTTTCAATGTTGAGGTTGTTGTTGAGTTTGTTGGTGTTTTTCAATGTTGAGGTTGTTGTTGAATTTGTTGGTGTTTTTCAATGTTGAGGTTGTTGTTGAATTTGTTGGTGTTTTTCAATGTTGAGGTTGTTGTTGTTTTTAAATGTTGAGGTTATTGTTGAATTTTTTGGTGTTTTTCAATTTTGAGGTTGTTGGTGTTTTTCAATGTTGAGGTTGTTGTTGAATTTGTTGCTGTTTTTCAATGTCGAGGTTGTTGTTGAATTTGTTGATGTTTTGCAATGTTGAAGTTGTTGTTGAATTTGTTGGTGTTTTTCAATTTCGAGGTTGTTGTTGAATTTGTTGGTGTTTTTCAATGTTGAAGTTTTTGTTGAATTTGTTGGTGTTTTTCAATGTTGAGGTTGTTGTTGTTTTTCAATGTTGAGGTTGTTGTTGAATTTGTTGGTGTTTTTCAACGTTGAGGTTTTTGTTGTTTTTCAATGCTGAGGTTGTTGTTGAATTTCTTGGTGTTTTTCAATGTTGAGGTTGTTGTTGAATTTGTTGGTGTTTTTCAATGTTGAGGTTGTTGTTGAATTTGTTGGCGTTTTTCAATGTTGAGGTTGTTGTTGTTTTTCAATGTTGAGGTTGTTGTTGAATTTGTTGGTGTTTTTCAATGTTGAGGTTGTTGTTGCTTTTCAGTGTTGAGGTTGTTGTTGATTTGTTGGTGTTTTTCAATGTTGATGTTGTTGTTCAATTTGTTGGTGTTTTTCAATGTTGAGGTTGTTGTTGTTTTTCAATGTTGAGGGTGTTGTTGAATTTGTTGGTGTTTTTCAATGTTGAGTTTGTTGTTGTTTTTCAATGTTGAAGTTGTTGTTGAATTTGTTGGTGTTTTGCAATGTTGAGTTTGTTGTTGTTTTTCAATGTTGAGGTTGTTGTTGAATTTGTTGGTGTTTTTCAATGTTGAGGTTGTTGTTGTTTTTCAATGTTGAGGTTGTTGTTGAATTTGTTGGTGCTTTTCAATGTTGAGGTTCTTGTTGAATTTGTTGGTGATTTTCAATGTTGAGGTTGTTGTTGTTTTTCAATGTTGACGTTGTTGTTGAATTTGTTGGTGTTTTTCAATGTTGAGTTTGTTGTTGAATTTGTTGGTGTTTTTCAATGTTGAGGTTGTTGTTGAATTTGTTGGTGTTTTTCAATGTTGAGGTTGTTGTTGTTTTTCAATGTTGAGGTTGTTGTTGAGTTTGTTGGTGTTTTTCAATGTTGAGGTTGTTTTTGAATTTGTTGGTGTTTTTCAATGTTGAGGTTGTTGTTGATTTAAATGTTCAGTTTGTAGTTGAATTTTTTGGTGTTTTTCAATGTTGAGTTTGTTGTTGTTTTTCAATAATGAGGTTGTTGTTGAATTTGTTGGTGTTTTTCAATGTTGAGGTTGTTGTTGTTTTTCAATGTTGAGGTTGTTGTTGAATTTGTTGGTGTTTTTCAATGTTGAGGTTGTTGTTGTTTTTCAATGTTGAGGTTGTTGTTGAATTTGTTGGTGTTTTTCAATGTTGAGGTTGATGATGAATTTGTTGGTGTTTTTCAATATTGAGGTTGTTGTTGCTTTTCAATGTTGAGGTTGTTGTTGATTTGTTGGTGTTTTTCAATGTTGATGTTGTTGTTCAATTTGTTGGTGTTTTTCAATGTTGAGGTTGTTGTTGTTTTTCAATGTTGAGGGTGTTGTTGAATTTGTTGGTGTTTTTCAATGTTGAGTTTGTTGTTGTTTTTCAATGTTGAAGTTGTTGTTGAATTTGTTGGTGTTTTGCAATGTTGAGTTTGTTGTTGTTTTTCAATGTTGAGGTTGTTGTTGAATTTGTTGGTGTTTTTCAATGTTGAGGTTGTTGTTGTTTTTCAATGTTGAGGTTGTTGTTGAATTTGTTGGTGCTTTTCAATGTTGAGGTTCTTGTTGAATTTGTTGGTGATTTTCAATGTTGAGGTTGTTGTTGTTTTTCAATGTTGAGGTTGTTTTTGAATTTGTTGGTGTTTTTCAATGTTGAGTTTGTTGTTGAATTTGTTGGTGTTTTTCACTGTTGAGGTTGTTGTTGAATTTGTTGGTGTTTTTCAATGTTGAGGTTGTTGTTGTTTTTCAATGTTGAGGTTGTTGTTGAGTTTGTTGGTGTTTTTCAATGTTGAGGTTTTTTTTGAATTTGTTGGTGTTTTTCAATGTTGAGGTTGTTGTTGATTTAAATGTTCAGTTTGTTGTTGAATTTTTTGGTGTTTTTCAATGTTGAGTTTGTTGTTGTTTTTCAATAATGAGGTTGTTGTTGAATTTGTTGGTGTTTTTCAATGTTGAGGTTGTTGTTGTTTTTCAATGTTGAGGTTGTTGTTGAATTTGTTGGTGTTTTTCAATGTTGAGGTTGTTGTTGTTTTTCAATGTTGAGGTTGTTGTTGAATTTGTTGGTGTTTTTCAATGTTGAGGTTGTTGTTGATTTAAATGTTCAGTTTGTTGTTGAATTTTTTGGTGTTTTTCAATGTTGAGTTTGTTGTTGTTTTTCAATAATGAGGTTGTTGTTGAATTTGTTGGTGTTTTTCAATGTTGAGGTTGTTGTTGATTTAAATGTTCAGTTTGTTGTTGAATTTTTTGGTGTTTTTCAATGTTGAGTTTGTTGTTGTTTTTCAATAATGAGGTTGTTGTTGAATTTGTTGGTGTTTTTCAATGTTGAGGTTGTTGTTGTTTTTCAATGTTGAGGTTGTTGTTGAATTTGTTGGTGCTTTTCAATGTTGAGGTTTTTGTTGAATTTGTTGGTGTTTTTTAATGTTGAGGTTGTTGTTGTTTTTCAATGTTGTGGTTGTTGTTGAATTTGTTGGTGTTTTTCAATGTTGAGGTTGTTGTTGTTTTTCAAACTTGAGGTTGTTGTTGAATTTGTTCGTGTTTTTCAATGTTGAATTTTTTGTTGAATTTGTTGGTGTTTTTCAATGTTGAGGTTGTTGTTGTTTTTCAATGTTGTGGTTGTTGTTGAATTTGTTGGTGTTTTTCAATGTTGAGGTTGTTGTTGTTTTTCAAACTTGAGGTTGTTGTTGAATTTGTTCGTGTTTTTCAATGTTGAATTTTTTGTTGAATTTGTTGGTGTTTTTCAATGTTGAGGTTGTTGTTTTTCAATGTTGAGGTTGTTGTTGAATTTGTTGGCGTTTATAAATGTTGAGGTTGTTGTTGAATTTGTTGGTGTTTTCAATGTTGAGGTTTTTGTTGAATTTGTTGGTGTTTTTCAATGTTGAGGTTGTTGTTGTTTTTCAATGTTGAGGTTGTTGTTGAATTTGAAGGTGTTTTTCAATGTTGAAGTTGTTGTTGAATTTGTTGGTGTTTTTCAATGTTGAGGTTTTTGTTGAATTTGTTGGTGTTTTTCAATGTTGAGGTTGTTGTTGTTTTTCAATGTTGAGGTTGTTGTTGAATTTGTTGGTGTTTTTCAATGTTGAGGTTGTTGTTGTTTTTCAATGTTGAGGTTGTTGTTGAATTTGTTGGTGTTTTTCAATTTCGAGGTTGTTGGTGAATTTGTTGGTGTTTTTCATTGTTGAAGTTGTTGAATTTGTTGGTGTTTTTCAATGTTGAGGTTGTTGTTGTTTTTCAATGTTGAGGTTGTTGTTGAGTTTGTTGGTGTTTTTCAATGTTGAGGTTGTTGTTGAATTTGTTGGTGTTTTTCAATGTTGAGGTTGTTGTTGAATTTGTTGGTGTTTTTCAATGTTGAGGTTGTTGTTGTTTTTAAATGTTGAGGTTATTGTTGAATTTTTTGGTGTTTTTCAATTTTGAGGTTGTTGGTGTTTTTCAATGTTGAGGTTGTTGTTGAATTTGTTGCTGTTTTTCAATGTCGAGGTTGTTGTTGAATTTGTTGATGTTTTGCAATGTTGAAGTTGTTGTTGAATTTGTTGGTGTTTTTCAATTTCGAGGTTGTTGTTGAATTTGTTGGTGTTTTTCAATGTTGAAGTTTTTGTTGAATTTGTTGGTGTTTTTCAATGTTGAGGTTGTTGTTGTTTTTCAATGTTGAGGTTGTTGTTGAATTTGTTGGTGTTTTTCAACGTTGAGGTTTTTGTTGTTTTTCAATGCTGAGGTTGTTGTTGAATTTCTTGGTGTTTTTCAATGTTGAGGTTGTTGTTGAATTTGTTGGTGTTTTTCAATGTTGAGGTTGTTGTTGAATTTGTTGGCGTTTTTCAATGTTGAGGTTGTTGTTGTTTTTCAATGTTGAGGTTGTTGTTGAATTTGTTGGTGTTTTTCAATGTTGAGGTTGTTGTTGCTTTTCAGTGTTGAGGTTGTTGTTGATTTGTTGGTGTTTTTCAATGTTGATGTTGTTGTTCAATTTGTTGGTGTTTTTCAATGTTGAGGTTGTTGTTGTTTTTCAATGTTGAGGGTGTTGTTGAATTTGTTGGTGTTTTTCAATGTTGAGTTTGTTGTTGTTTTTCAATGTTGAAGTTGTTGTTGAATTTGTTGGTGTTTTGCAATGTTGAGTTTGTTGTTGTTTTTCAATGTTGAGGTTGTTGTTGAATTTGTTGGTGTTTTTCAATGTTGAGGTTGTTGTTGTTTTTCAATGTTGAGGTTGTTGTTGAATTTGTTGGTGCTTTTCAATGTTGAGGTTCTTGTTGAATTTGTTGGTGATTTTCAATGTTGAGGTTGTTGTTGTTTTTCAATGTTGACGTTGTTGTTGAATTTGTTGGTGTTTTTCAATGTTGAGTTTGTTGTTGAATTTGTTGGTGTTTTTCAATGTTGAGGTTGTTGTTGAATTTGTTGGTGTTTTTCAATGTTGAGGTTGTTGTTGTTTTTCAATGTTGAGGTTGTTGTTGAGTTTGTTGGTGTTTTTCAATGTTGAGGTTGTTTTTGAATTTGTTGGTGTTTTTCAATGTTGAGGTTGTTGTTGATTTAAATGTTCAGTTTGTAGTTGAATTTTTTGGTGTTTTTCAATGTTGAGTTTGTTGTTGTTTTTCAATAATGAGGTTGTTGTTGAATTTGTTGGTGTTTTTCAATGTTGAGGTTGTTGTTGTTTTTCAATGTTGAGGTTGTTGTTGAATTTGTTGGTGTTTTTCAATGTTGAGGTTGTTGTTGTTTTTCAATGTTGAGGTTGTTGTTGAATTTGTTGGTGTTTTTCAATGTTGAGGTTGATGATGAATTTGTTGGTGTTTTTCAATATTGAGGTTGTTGTTGCTTTTCAATGTTGAGGTTGTTGTTGATTTGTTGGTGTTTTTCAATGTTGATGTTGTTGTTCAATTTGTTGGTGTTTTTCAATGTTGAGGTTGTTGTTGTTTTTCAATGTTGAGGGTGTTGTTGAATTTGTTGGTGTTTTTCAATGTTGAGTTTGTTGTTGTTTTTCAATGTTGAAGTTGTTGTTGAATTTGTTGGTGTTTTGCAATGTTGAGTTTGTTGTTGTTTTTCAATGTTGAGGTTGTTGTTGAATTTGTTGGTGTTTTTCAATGTTGAGGTTGTTGTTGTTTTTCAATGTTGAGGTTGTTGTTGAATTTGTTGGTGCTTTTCAATGTTGAGGTTCTTGTTGAATTTGTTGGTGATTTTCAATGTTGAGGTTGTTGTTGTTTTTCAATGTTGAGGTTGTTTTTGAATTTGTTGGTGTTTTTCAATGTTGAGTTTGTTGTTGAATTTGTTGGTGTTTTTCACTGTTGAGGTTGTTGTTGAATTTGTTGGTGTTTTTCAATGTTGAGGTTGTTGTTGTTTTTCAATGTTGAGGTTGTTGTTGAGTTTGTTGGTGTTTTTCAATGTTGAGGTTTTTTTTGAATTTGTTGGTGTTTTTCAATGTTGAGGTTGTTGTTGATTTAAATGTTCAGTTTGTTGTTGAATTTTTTGGTGTTTTTCAATGTTGAGTTTGTTGTTGTTTTTCAATAATGAGGTTGTTGTTGAATTTGTTGGTGTTTTTCAATGTTGAGGTTGTTGTTGTTTTTCAATGTTGAGGTTGTTGTTGAATTTGTTGGTGTTTTTCAATGTTGAGGTTGTTGTTGTTTTTCAATGTTGAGGTTGTTGTTGAATTTGTTGGTGTTTTTCAATGTTGAGGTTGTTGTTGATTTAAATGTTCAGTTTGTTGTTGAATTTTTTGGTGTTTTTCAATGTTGAGTTTGTTGTTGTTTTTCAATAATGAGGTTGTTGTTGAATTTGTTGGTGTTTTTCAATGTTGAGGTTGTTGTTGATTTAAATGTTCAGTTTGTTGTTGAATTTTTTGGTGTTTTTCAATGTTGAGTTTGTTGTTGTTTTTCAATAATGAGGTTGTTGTTGAATTTGTTGGTGTTTTTCAATGTTGAGGTTGTTCTTGTTTTTCAATGTTGAGGTTGTTGTTGAATTTGTTGGTGCTTTTCAATGTTGAGGTTTTTGTTGAATTTGTTGGTGTTTTTTAATGTTGAGGTTGTTGTTGTTTTTCAATGTTGTGGTTGTTGTTGAATTTGTTGGTGTTTTTCAATGTTGAGGTTGTTGTTGTTTTTCAAACTTGAGGTTGTTGTTGAATTTGTTCGTGTTTTTCAATGTTGAATTTTTTGTTGAATTTGTTGGTGTTTTTCAATGTTGAGGTTGTTGTTGTTTTTCAATGTTGTGGTTGTTGTTGAATTTGTTGGTGTTTTTCAATGTTGAGGTTGTTGTTGTTTTTCAAACTTGAGGTTGTTGTTGAATTTGTTCGTGTTTTTCAATGTTGAATTTTTTGTTGAATTTGTTGGTGTTTTTCAATGTTGAGGTTGTTGTTTTTCAATGTTGAGGTTGTTGTTGAATTTGTTGGCGTTTATAAATGTTGAGGTTGTTGTTGAATTTGTTGGTGTTTTCAATGTTGAGGTTTTTGTTGAATTTGTTGGTGTTTTTCAATGTTGAGGTTGTTGTTGTTTTTCAATGTTGAGGTTGTTGTTGAATTTGAAGGTGTTTTTCAATGTTGAAGTTGTTGTTGAATTTGTTGGTGTTTTTCAATGTTGAAGTTTTTGTTGAATTTGTTGGTGTTTTTCAATGTTGAGGTTGTTGTTGTTTCTCAATGTTGAGGTTGTTGTTGAATTTGTTGGTGTTTTTCAATGTTGAGGTTTTTGTTGTTTTTCAATGCTGAGGTTGTTGTTGAATTTGTTGGTGTTTTTCAATGTTGAGGTTGTTGTTGAATTTGTTGGTGTTTTTCAGTGTTGAGGTTGTTGTTGTTTTTCAATGTTGAGGTTGTTGTTGAATTTGTTGGTGTTTTTCAATGTTGAGGTTGATGATGAATTTGTTGGTGTTTTTCAATATTGAGGTTGTTGTTGCTTTTCAATGTTGAGGTTGTTGTTGATTTGTTGGTGTTTTTCAATGTTGATGTTGTTGTTCAATTTGTTGGTGTTTTTCAATGTTGAGGTTGTTTTTGTTTTTCAATGTTGAGGGTGTTGTTGAATTTGTTGGTGTTTTTCAATGTTGAGTTTGTTGTTGTTTTTCAATGTTGAAGTTGTTGTTGAATTTGTTGGTGTTTTGCAATGTTGAGTTTGTTGTTGTTTTTCAATGTTGAGGTTGTTGTTGAATTTGTTGGTGTTTTTCAATGTTGAGGTTGTTGTTGTTTTTCAATGTTGAGGTTGTTGTTGAATTTGTTGGTGCTTTTCAATGTTGAGGTTCTTGTTGAATTTGTTGGTGATTTTCAATGTTGAGGTTGTTGTTGTTTTTCAATGTTGAGGTTGTTGTTGAATTTGTTGGTGTTTTTCAATGTTGAGTTTGTTGTTGAATTTGTTGGTGTTTTTCAATGTTGAGGTTGTTGTTGAATTTGTTGGTGTTTTTCAATGTTGAGGTTGTTGTTGTTTTTCAATGTTGAGGTTGTTGTTGAGTTTGTTGGTGTTTTTCAATGTTGAGGTTGTTTTTGAATTTGTTGGTGTTTTTCAATGTTGAGGTTGTTGTTGATTTAAATGTTCAGTTTGTTGTTGAATTTTTTGGTGTTTTTCAATGTTGAGTTTGTTGTTGTTTTTCAATAATGAGGTTGTTGTTGAATTTGTTGGTGTTTTTCAATGTTGAGGTTGTTGTTGTTTTTCAATGTTGAGGTTGTTGTTGAATTTGTTGGTGTCTTTCAATGTTGAGGTTGTTGTTGTTTTTCATTGTTGAGGTTGTTGTTGAATTTGTTGGTGCTTTTCAATGTTGAGGTTTTTGTTGAATTTGTTGGTGTTTTTTAATGTTGAGGTTGTTGTTGTTTTTCAATGTTGTGGTTGTTGTTGAATTTGTTGGTGTTTTTCAATGTTGAGGTTGTTGTTGTTTTTCAAACTTGAGGTTGTTGTTGAATTTGTTCGTGTTTTTCAATGTTGAATTTTTTGTTGAATTTGTTGGTGTTTTTCAATGTTGAGGTTGTTGTTGTTTTTCAATGTTGTGGTTGTTGTTGAATTTGTTCGTGTTTTTCAATGTTGAATTTTTTGTTGAATTTGTTGGTGTTTTTCAATGTTGAGGTTGTTGTTTTTCAATGTTGAGGTTGTTGTTGAATTTGTTGGCGTTTATAAATGTTGAGGTTGTTGTTGAATTTGTTGGTGTTTTCAATGTTGAGGTTTTTGTTGAATTTGTTGGTGTTTTTCAATGTTGAGGTTGTTGTTGTTTTTCAATGTTGAGGTTGTTGTTGAATTTGAAGGTGTTTTTCAATGTTGAAGTTGTTGTTGAATTTGTTGGTGTTTTTCAATGTTGAGGTTGTTGCTGTTTTTCAATTTTGAGGTTGTTGTTGAATTTGTTGGTGTTTTTCAATGTTGAGATTGTTGTTGTTTTTCAATGTTGAGGTTGTTGTTGAATTTGTCGGTGTTTTTCAATGTTGAGGTTGTTGTTGAATTTGTTGGTGTTTTTCAATGTTGAGGTTGTTGTTGTTTTTCAATGTTGAGGTTGTTGTTGAATTTGTTGGTGTTTTTCAATGTTGAGGTTGTTGTTGTTTTTCAATGTTGAGGTTGTTGCTGAATTTGTTGGTGTTTTTCAATTTCGAGGTTGTTGGTGAATTTGTTGGTGTTTTTCATTGTTGAAGTTGTTGAATTTGTTGGTGTTTTTCAATGTTGAGGTTGTTGTTGTTTTTCAATGTTGAGGTTGTTGTTGAGTTTGTTGGTGTTTTTCAATGTTGAGGTTATTGTTGATTTCGTTGGTGTTTTTCAATGTTGAGGTTGTTGTTGAATTTGTTGGTGTTTTTCAATGTAGAGGTTGTTGTTGTTTTTAAATGTTGAGGTTGTTGTTGAATTTTTTGGTGTTTTTCAATTTTGAGGTTGTTGGTGTTTTTCAATGTTGAGGTTGTTGTTGAATTTGTTGCTGTTTTTCAATTTCGAGGTTGTTGTTGAATTTGTTGGTGTTTTTCAATGTTGAAGTTTTTGTTGAATTTGTTGGTGTTTTTCAATGTTGAGGTTGTTGTTGTTTCTCAATGTTGAGGTTGTTGTTGAATTTGTTGGTGTTTTTCAATGTTGAGGTTTTTGTTGTTTTTCAATGCTGAGGTTGTTGTTGAATTTGTTGGTGTTTTTCAATGTTGAGGTTGTTGTTGAATTTGTTGGTGTTTTTCAGTGTTGAGGTTGTTGTTGTTTTTCAATGTTGAGGTTGTTGTTGAATTTGTTGGTGTTTTTCAATGTTGAGGTTGATGATGAATTTGTTGGTGTTTTTCAATATTGAGGTTGTTGTTGTTTTTCAATGTTGAGGTTGTTGTTGAATTTGTTGGTGTTTTTCAATTTTGAGGTTGTTGGTGTTTTTCAATGTTGAGGTTGTTGTTGAATTTGTTGGTGTTTTTCAATGTTGAGGTTGTTGTTGAATTTGTTGGTGTTTTTCAATGTTGAGGTTGTTGTTGAATTTGTTGGTGTTTTTCAATGTTGAGGTTGTTGTTTTTAAATGTTGGGGTTGTTGTTGAATTTGTTGGTGTTTTTCAATTTTGAGGATGTTGTTGTTTTTCAATGTTGAGGTTGTTGTTGAATTTGTTGGTGTTTTTCCATGATGAGGTTGTTGTTGTTTTTCAAACTTGAGGTTGTTGTTGAATTTGTTCGTGTTTTTCAATGTTGAATTTTTTGTTGAATTTATTGGTGTTTTTCAATGTTGAGGTTGTTGTTTTTCAATGTTGAGGTTGTTGTTGAATTTGTTGGATTTTATAAATGTTGAGGTTGTTGTTGAATTTGTTGGTGTTTTCAATGTTGAGGTTTTTGTTGAATTTGTTGGTGTTTTTCAATGTTGAGGTTGTTGTTGTTTTTCAATGTTGAGGTTGTTGTTGAATTTGATGGTGTTTTTCAACGTCGAGGTTGTTGTTGAATTTGTTGTTGTTTTTCAATGTTGAAGTTGTTGTTGAATTTGTTGGTGTTTTTCAATGTTGAAGTTGTTGCTGTTTTTCAATGTTGAGGTTGTTGTTGAATTTGTTGGTGTTTTTCAATGTTGAGGTTGTTGTTGTTTTCAATGTTGAGGTTGTTGTTGAATTTGTTGGTGTTTTTCAATTTCGAGGTTGTTGGTGAATTTGTTGGTGTTTTTCATTGTTGAAGTTGTTGTTGAATTTGTTGGTGTTTTTAAATGTTGAGGTTGTTGTTGTTTTTCAATGTTGAGGTTGTTGTTGAATTTGTTGGTGTTTTTCAATGTTGAGGTTGTTGTTGTTTTTCAATGCTGAGGTTGTTGTTGAATTTGTTGGTGTTTTTCAATGTTGAGGTTGTTGTTGAATTTGTTGGTGTTTTTCAATGTTGAGGTTGTTGTTGTTTTTCAATGTTGAGGTTGTTGTTGAATTTGTTGGTGTTTTTCAATGTTCAGGTTGTTGTTGTTTTTCAATGTTGAGGTTGTTGTTGAATTTGTTGGTGTTTTTCAATGTTGAGGTTGTTGTTGAATTTGTTGGTGTTTTTCAATGTTGAGGTTGTTGTTGTTTTTCAATGTTGAGGTTATTGTTGAATTTGTTGGTGTTTTTCAATGTTGGGGTTGTTGTTGTTTTTCAATGTTGAGGTTGTTGTTGAATTTGTTGGTGTTTTTCAATGCTGAGTTTGTTGTTGTTTTTCAATGTTGAGGTTGTTGTTGAATTTGTTGGTGTTTTTCAATGTTGAGGTTGTTGTTGTTTTTCAATGTTGAAGTTGTTGTTGAATTTGTTGGTGTTTATCAATGTTGAGGTTGTTGTTGAATTTGTTGGTGTTTTTCAATGATGAGGTTGTTGTTTTTCAATGTTGAGGTTGTTTTTGAGTTTGTTGGTGTTTTTCAATGTTGAGGTGGTTGTTGAATTTGTTGATGTTTTTCAATGTTGAGGTTGTTGTTGAATTTGTTGGTGTTTTTCAATGTTGAGGTTGTTGTTGTTTTTAAATGTTGAGGTTGTTGTTGAATTTGTTGGTGTTTTTTCAATTTTGAGGTCGTTGGTGTTTTTCAGTGTTGAGGTTGATGTTGAATTTGATGGTGTTTTTCAATGTTGAGGTTGTTGATGAATTTGTTGGTGTTTTTCAATGTTGAGGTTGTTGTTGTTTTTCAATGTTGAGGTTGTTGTTGAATTTGTTGGTGTTTTTCAATGTTGAGGTTGTTGTTGAATTTGTTGGTGTTTTTCAATGTTGAGGTTGTTGTTGTTTTTCAATGTTGAGGTTGTTGTTGAATTTGTTGGTGTTTTTCAATGTTGAGAGTGTTGTTGTTTTTCAATGTTGAGGTTGTTGTTGAATTTGTTGGTGTTTTTAAATGTTGAGGTTGTTGTTGAATTTGTTGGTGTTTTTCAATGTTGAGGTTGTTGTTGTTTTTCAATGTTGAGGTTGTTGTTGAATTTGTTGGTGTTTTTCAATGTTGAGGTTGTTGTTGTTTTTCAATGTTGAAGTTGTTGTTGAATTTGTTGGTGTTTTTCAATTTCGAGGTTGTTGTTGAATTTGTTGGTGTTTTTCAATGTTGAGGTTGTTGTTGTTTTTCAATGTTGAGTTTGTTGTTGAATTTGTTGGTGTTTTTCAATGTTGAGGTTGTTGTTGTTTTTCAATGCTGAGGTTGCTGTTGAATTTGTTGTTGTTTTTCAATTTTGAGGTTGTTGTTGAATTTCTTGGTGTTTTTCAACGTTGAGGTTGTTGTTGTTTTTCAATGTTGAGGTTGTTGTTGAATTTGTTGGTGTTTTTCAATGTTGAGGTTGTTGTTGTTTTTCAATGCTGAGGTTGTTGTTGAATTTGTTGGTGTTTTTCAATGTTGAGGTTGTTGTTGAATTTGTTGGTGTTTTTCAATGTTGAGGTTGTTGTTGTTTTTCAATGTTGAGGTTGTTGTTGAATTTGTTGGTGTTTTTCAATGTTGAGGTTGTTGTTGTTTTTCAATGTTGAGGTTGTTGTTGAATTTGTTGGTGTTTTTCAATGTTCAGGTTGTTGTTGTTTTTCAATGTTGAGGTTGTTGTTGAGTTTGTTGGTGTTTTTCAATGTTGAGGTTGTTGTTGAATTTGTTGTTGTTTTTCAATGTTGAGGTTGTTGTTGAATTTGTTGGTGTTTTTCAATGTAGAGGTTGTTGTTGTTTTTAAATGTTGAGGTTGTTGTTGAATTTTTTGGTGTTTTTCAATTTTGAGGTTGTTGGTGTTTTTCAATGTTGAGGTTGTTGTTGAATTTGTTGCTGTTTTTCAATGTCGAGGTTGTTGTTGAATTTGTTGGTGTTTTGCAATGTTGAAGTTGTTGTTGAATTTGTTGGTGTTTTTCAATTTCGAGGTTGTTGTTGAATTTGTTGGTGTTTTTCAATGTTGAAGTTTTTGTTGAATTTGTTGGTGTTTTTCAATGTTGAGGTTGTTGTTGTTTTTCAATGTTGAGGTTGTTGTTGAATTTGTTGGTGTTTTTCAATGTTGAGGTTTTTGTTGTTTTTTAATGCTGAGGTTGTTGTTGAATTTGTTGGTGTTTTTCAATGTTGAAGTTGTTGTTGAATTTGTTGGTGTTTTTCAATGTTGAGGTTGTTGTTGTTTTTCAATGTTGAGGTTGTTGTTGAATTTGTTGGTGTTTTTCAATGTTGAGGTTGATGATGAATTTGTTGGTGTTTTTCAATGTTGAGGTTGTTGTTGTTTTTCAATGTTGAGGTTGTTGTTGAATTTGTTGGTGTTTTTCAATTTCGAGGTTCTTGTTGTTTTTCAATGTTGAAGTTGTTGTTGAATTTGTTGGTGTTTTTCAATGTTGAGGTTGTTGTTGTTTTTCAATGTTGAGGTTGTTGTTGAATTTGTTGGTGTTTCTCAATGTTGAGGTTGTTGGTGTTTTTCAATGTTGAGGTTGTTGTTGAATTTGTTGGTGTTTTTCAATGTTGAGGTTGTTGTTGAATTTGTTGGTGTTTTTCAATGTTGAGGTTGTTGTTGAATTTGTTGGTGTTTTTCAATGTTGAGGTTGTTGTTTTTAAATGTTGGGGTTGTTGTTGAATTTGTTGGTGTTTTTCAATTTTGAGGATGTTGTTGTTTTTCAATGTTGAGGTTGTTGTTGAATTTGTTGGTGTTTTTCCATGATGAGGTTGTTGTTGTTTTTCAAACTTGAGGTTGTTGTTGAATTTGTTCGTGTTTTTCAATGTTGAATTTTTTTGTTGAATTTGTTGCTGTTTTTCAATGTTGAGGTTGTTGTTTTTCAATGTTGAGGTTGATGTTGAATTTGTTGGCGTTTATAAATGTTGAGGTTGTTGTTGAATTTGTTGGCGTTTTCAATGTTGAGGTTGTTGTTGAATTTGTTGGTGTTTTTCAATGTTGAGATTGTTGTTGTTTTTCAATGTTGAGGTTGTTGTTGAATTTGTTGGTGTTTTTCAATGTTGAGGTTGTTGTTGAATTTGTTGGTGTTTTTCAATGTTGAGGTTGTTGTTGTTTTTCAATGTTGAGGTTGTTGTTGAATTTGTTGGTGTTTTTCAATGTTGAGGTTGTTGTTGTTTTTCAATGTTGAGGTTGTTGTTGAATTTGTTGGTGTTTTTCAATTTCGAGGTTGTGGGTGAATTTGTTGGTGTTTTTCATTGTTGAAGTTGTTGTTGAATTTGTTGGTGTTTTTCAATGTTGAGGTTGTTGTTGTTTTTCAATGTTGAGGTTGTTGTAGAATTTGTTGGTGTTTTTCAATGTTGAGGTTGTTGTTGTTTTTCAATGCTGAGGTTGTTGTTGAATTTGTTGGTGTTTTTCAATGTTGAGGTTATTGTTGAATTTGTTGGTGTTTTTCAATGTTGAGGGTGTTGTTGTTTTTCAATGTTGAGGTTGTTGTTGAATTTGTTGGTGTTTTTCAATGTTGAGGTTGTTGTTGTTTTTCAATGTTGAGGTTATTGTTGAATTTGTTGGTGTTTTTCAATGTTGAGGTTGTTGTTGTTTTTCAATGTTGAGGATGTTGTTGAAATTGTTGGTGTTTTTCAATGCTGAGTTTGTTGTTGTTTTTCAATTTTGAGGTTGTTGTTGAATTTGTTGGTGTTTTTCAATGTTGAGGTTGTTGTTGTTTTTCAATGTTGAAGTTGTTGTTGAATTTGTTGTTGTTTTTCAATGTTGAGGTTGTTGAATTTGTTGCTGTTTTTCAATCTTGAGTTTGTTGTTGAATTTCTTGGTGTTTTTCAATGTTGAGGTTGTAGTTGTTTTCCAATGTTGAGGTTGTTTTTGAGTTTGTTGGTGTTTTTCAATGTTGAGGTGGTTGTTGAATTTGTTCATGTTTTTCAATGTTGAGGTTGTTGTTGAATTTGTTGGTGTTTTTCAATGTTGAGGTTGTTGTTATTTTTAAATGTTGAGGTTGTTGTTGAATTTGTTGGTGTTTTTTCAATTTTGAGGTCGTTGGTGTTTTTCAGTGTTGAGGTTGTTGTTGAATTTGATGGTGTTTTTCAACGTCGAGGTTGTTGTTGAATTTGTTGTTGTTTTTCAATGTTGAAGTTGTTGTTGAATTTGTTGGTGTTTTTCAATGTTGAAGTTGTTGCTGTTTTTCAATGTTGAGGTTGTTGTTGAATTTGTTGGTGTTTTTCAATGTTGAGGTTGTTGTTGTTTTCAATGTTGAGGTTGTTGTTGAATTTGTTGGTGTTTTTCAATTTCGAGGTTGTTGGTGAATTTGTTGGTGTTTTTCATTGTTGAAGTTGTTGTTGAATTTGTTGGTGTTTTTAAATGTTGAGGTTGTTGTTGTTTTTCAATGTTGAGGTTGTTGTTGAATTTGTTGGTGTTTTTCAATGTTGAGGTTGTTGTTGTTTTTCAATGCTGAGGTTGTTGTTGAATTTGTTGGTGTTTTTCAATGTTGAGGTTGTTGTTGAATTTGTTGGTGTTTTTCAATGTTGAGGTTGTTGTTGTTTTTCAATGTTGAGGTTGTTGTTGAATTTGTTGGTGTTTTTCAATGTTCAGGTTGTTGTTGTTTTTCAATGTTGAGGTTGTTGTTGAATTTGTTGGTGTTTTTCAATGTTGAGGTTGTTGTTGAATTTGTTGGTGTTTTTCAATGTTGAGGTTGTTGTTGTTTTTCAATGTTGAGGTTATTGTTGAATTTGTTGGTGTTTTTCAATGTTGGGGTTGTTGTTGTTTTTCAATGTTGAGGTTGTTGTTGAATTTGTTGGTGTTTTTCAATGCTGAGTTTGTTGTTGTTTTTCAATGTTGAGGTTGTTGTTGAATTTGTTGGTGTTTTTCAATGTTGAGGTTGTTGTTGTTTTTCAATGTTGAAGTTGTTGTTGAATTTGTTGGTGTTTATCAATGTTGAGGTTGTTGTTGAATTTGTTGGTGTTTTTCAATGATGAGGTTGTTGTTTTTCAATGTTGAGGTTGTTTTTGAGTTTGTTGGTGTTTTTCAATGTTGAGGTGGTTGTTGAATTTGTTGATGTTTTTCAATGTTGAGGTTGTTGTTGAATTTGTTGGTGTTTTTCAATGTTGAGGTTGTTGTTGTTTTTAAATGTTGAGGTTGTTGTTGAATTTGTTGGTGTTTTTTCAATTTTGAGGTCGTTGGTGTTTTTCAGTGTTGAGGTTGATGTTGAATTTGATGGTGTTTTTCAATGTTGAGGTTGTTGATGAATTTGTTGGTGTTTTTCAATGTTGAGGTTGTTCTTGTTTTTCAATGTTGAGGTTGTTGTTGAATTTGTTGGTGTTTTTCAATGTTGAGGTTGTTGTTGAATTTGTTGGTGTTTTTCAATGTTGAGGTTGTTGTTGTTTTTCAATGTTGAGGTTGTTGTTGAATTTGTTGGTGTTTTTCAATGTTGAGAGTGTTGTTGTTTTTCAATGTTGAGGTTGTTGTTGAATTTGTTGGTGTTTTTAAATGTTGAGGTTGTTGTTGAATTTGTTGGTGTTTTTCAATGTTGAGGTTGTTGTTGTTTTTCAATGTTGAGGTTGTTGTTGAATTTGTTGGTGTTTTTCAATGTTGAGGTTGTTGTTGTTTTTCAATGTTGAAGTTGTTGTTGAATTTGTTGGTGTTTTTCAATTTCGAGGTTGTTGTTGAATTTGTTGGTGTTTTTCAATGTTGAGGTTGTTGTTGTTTTTCAATGTTGAGGTTGTTGTTGAATTTGTTGGTGTTTTTCAATGTTGAGGTTGTTGTTGTTTTTCAATGCTGAGGTTGCTGTTGAATTTGTTGTTGTTTTTCAATTTTGAGGTTGTTGTTGAATTTCTTGGTGTTTTTCAACGTTGAGGTTGTTGTTGTTTTTCAATGTTGAGGTTGTTGTTGAATTTGTTGGTGTTTTTCAATGTTGAGGTTGTTGTTGTTTTTCAATGCTGAGGTTGTTGTTGAATTTGTTGGTGTTTTTCAATGTTGAGGTTGTTGTTGAATTTGTTGGTGTTTTTCAATGTTGAGGTTGTTGTTGTTTTTCAATGTTGAGGTTGTTGTTGAATTTGTTGGTGTTTTTCAATGTTGAGGTTGTTGTTGTTTTTCAATGTTGAGGTTGTTGTTGAATTTGTTGGTGTTTTTCAATGTTCAGGTTGTTGTTGTTTTTCAATGTTGAGGTTGTTGTTGAGTTTGTTGGTGTTTTTCAATGTTGAGGTTGTTGTTGAATTTGTTGTTGTTTTTCAATGTTGAGGTTGTTGTTGAATTTGTTGGTGTTTTTCAATGTAGAGGTTGTTGTTGTTTTTAAATGTTGAGGTTGTTGTTGAATTTTTTGGTGTTTTTCAATTTTGAGGTTGTTGGTGTTTTTCAATGTTGAGGTTGTTGTTGAATTTGTTGCTGTTTTTCAATGTCGAGGTTGTTGTTGAATTTGTTGGTGTTTTGCAATGTTGAAGTTGTTGTTGAATTTGTTGGTGTTTTTCAATTTCGAGGTTGTTGTTGAATTTGTTGGTGTTTTTCAATGTTGAAGTTTTTGTTGAATTTGTTGGTGTTTTTCAATGTTGAGGTTGTTGTTGTTTTTCAATGTTGAGGTTGTTGTTGAATTTGTTGGTGTTTTTCAATGTTGAGGTTTTTGTTGTTTTTTAATGCTGAGGTTGTTGTTGAATTGGTTGGTGTTTTTCAATGTTGAAGTTGTTGTTGAATTTGTTGGTGTTTTTCAATGTTGAGGTTGTTGTTGTTTTTCAATGTTGAGGTTTTTGTTGAATTTGTTGGTGTTTTTCAATGTTGAGGTTGATGATGAATTTGTTGGTGTTTTTCAATGTTGAGGTTGTTGTTGTTTTTCAATGTTGAGGTTGTTGTTGAATTTGTTGGTGTTTTTCAATTTCGAGGTTCTTGTTGTTTTTCAATGTTGAAGTTGTTGTTGAATTTGTTGGTGTTTTTCAATGTTGAGGTTGTTGTTGTTTTTCAATGTTGAGGTTGTTGTTGAATTTGTTGGTGTTTCTCAATGTTGAGGTTGTTGGTGTTTTTCAATGTTGAGGTTGTTGTTGAATTTGTTGGTGTTTTTCAATGTTGAGGTTGTTGTTGAATTTGTTGGTGTTTTTCAATGTTGAGGTTGTTGTTGAATTTGTTGGTGTTTTTCAATGTTGAGGTTGTTGTTTTTAAATGTTGGGGTTGTTGTTGAATTTGTTGGTGTTTTTCAATTTTGAGGATGTTGTTGTTTTTCAATGTTGAGGTTGTTGTTGAATTTGTTGGTGTTTTTCCATGATGAGGTTGTTGTTGTTTTTCAAACTTGAGGTTGTTGTTGAATTTGTTCCTGTTTTTCAATGTTGAATTTTTTTGTTGAATTTGTTGCTGTTTTTCAATGTTGAGGTTGTTGTTTTTCAATGTTGAGGTTGATGTTGAATTTGTTGGCGTTTATAAATGTTGAGGTTGTTGTTGAATTTGTTGGCGTTTTCAATGTTGAGGTTTTTGTTGAATTTGTTGATGTTTTTCAATGTTGAGGTTGTTGTTGTTTTTCAATGTCGAGGTTGTTGTTGAATTTGTTGTTGTTTTTCAATGTTGAAGTTGTTGTTGAATTTGTTGGTGTTTTTCAATGTTGAGGTTGTTGCTGTATTTCAATGTTGAGGTTGTTGTTGAATTTGTTGGTGTTTTTCAATGTTGAGATCGTTGTTGTTTTTCAATGTTGAGGTTGTTGTTGAATTTGTTGGTGTTTTTCAATGTTGAGGTTGTTGTTGAATTTGTTGGTGTTTTTCAATGTTGAGGTTGTTGTTGTTTTTCAATGTTGAGGTTGTTGTTGAATTTGTTGGTGTTTTTCAATGTTGAGGTTGTTGTTGTTTTTCAATGTTGAGGTTGTTGTTGAATTTGTTGGTGTTTTTCAATTTCGAGGTTGTTGGTGAATTTGTTGGTGTTTTTCATTGTTGAAGTTGTTGTTGAATTTGTTGGTGTTTTTCAATGTTGAGGTTGTTGTTGTTTTTCAATGTTGAGGTTGTTGTAGAATTTGTTGGTGTTTTTCAATGTTGAGGTTGTTGTTGTTTTTCAATGCTGAGGTTGTTGTTGAATTTGTTGGTGTTTTTCAATGTTGAGGTTGTTGTTGAATTTGTTGGTGTTTTTCAATGTTGAGGGTGTTGTTGTTTTTCAATGTTGAGGTTGTTGTTGAATTTGTTGGTGTTTTTCAATGTTCAGGTTGTTGTTGTTTTTCAATGTTGAGGTTGTTGTTGAATTTGTTGGTGTTTTTCAATGTTGAGGTTGTTGTTGAATTTGTTGGTGTTTTTCAATGTTGAGGTTGTTGTTGTTTTTCAATGTTGAGGTTATTGTTGAATTTGTTGGTGTTTTTCAATGTTGAGGTTGTTGTTGTTTTTCAATGTTGAGGTTGTTGTTGAATTTGTTGGTGTTTTTCAATGCTGAGTTTGTTGTTGTTTTTCAATTTTGAGGTTGTTGTTGAATTTGTTGGTGTTTTTCAATGTTGAGGTTGTTGTTGTTTTTCAATGTTGAAGTTGTTGTTGAATTTGTTGGTGTTTATCAATGTTGAGGTTGTTGTTTAATTTGTTGGTGTTTTTCAATGATGAGGTTGTTGTTTTTCAATGTTGAGGTTGTTGAATTTGTTGCTGTTTTTCAATCTTGAGTTTGTTGTTGAATTTCTTGGTGTTTTTCAATGTTGAGGTTGTAGTTGTTTTCCAATGTTGAGGTTGATTTTGAGTTTGTTGGTGTTTTTCAATGTTGAGGTGGTTGTTGAATTTGTTGATGTTTTTCAATGTTGAGGTTGTTGTTGAATTTGTTGGTGTTTTTCAATGTTGAGGTTGTTGTTATTTTTAAATGTTGAGGTTGTTGTTGAATTTGTTGGTGTTTTTTCAATTTTGAGGTCGTTGGTGTTTTTCAGTGTTGAGGTTGATGTTGAATTTGATGGTGTTTTTCAATGTTGAGGATGTTGTTGAATTAGTTGGTGTTTTTCAATGTTGAAGTTGTCGTTGAATTTGTTGGTGTTTTTCAATGTTGAGGTTGTTGTTGTTTTTCAATGTTGAGGTTGTTGTTGAATTTGTTGGTGTTTTTCAATGTTGAGATTGTTGTTGTTTTTCAATGTTGAGGTTGTTGTTGAATTTGTTGGTGTTTATAAATGTTGAGGTTGTTGATGAATTAGTTGGTATTTTTCAATGTTGAGGTTGTTGTTGTTTTTCAATGTTGAGGTTGTTGTTGAATTTGTTGTTGTTTTTCAATGTTGAGGTTGTTGTTGAATTTGTTGGTGTTTTTCAATTTCGAGGTTGTTGTAGAATTTGTTGCTGTTTTTCAATGTTGAAGTTGTTGTTGAATTTGTTGGTGTTTTTCAATGTTGAGGTTGTTGTTTTTCAATGTTGAGGTTGTTGTTGAATTTGGTGGTGTTTTTCAATGTTGAGGTTGTTGTTGTTTTTCAATGCTGGGGTTGCTGTTGAATTTGTTGTTGTTTTTCAATGTTGAGGTTGTTGTTGAATTTCTTGGTGTTTTTCAATGTTGAGGTTGTTGTTGTTTTTCAATGTTGAGGTTGTTGTTGAATTTGTTGGTGTTTTTCAATGTTGAGGTTGTTGTTGTTTTTCAATGCTGAGGTTGTTGTTGAATTTGTTGGTGTTTTTCAATGTTGAGGTTGTTGTTGAATTTGTTGGTGTTTTTCAATGTTGAGGTTGTTGTTGTTTTTCAATGTTGAGGTTGTTGTTGAATTTGTTGGTGTTTTTCAATGTTGCGGTTGTTGTTGTTTTGCAATGTTGAGGTTGTTGTTGAATTTGTTCGTGTTTTTCAATGTTGAGTTTGTTGTTGTTTTTCAATGTTGAGGTTATTGTTGAATTTGTTGGTGTTTTTCAATGTTGAGGTTGTTTTTGTTTTTCAATGTTGAGGTTGTTGTTGAATTTGTTGGTGTTTTTCAATGTTGAGTTTGTTGTTGTTTTCCAATGTTGAGGTTGTTGTTGAATTTGTTGGTGTTTTTCAATGTTCAGGTTGTTGTTGTTTTTCAATGTTGAGGTTGTTGTTGAATTTGTTGGTGTTTTTCAATGATGGGGTTGTTGTTGTTTTTGAATGTTGAGGTTGTTGAATATGTTGTTGTTTTTCAATCTTGAGTTTGTTGTTGAATTTGTTGCTGTTTTTCAATGTTGAGGTTGTTGTTGAATTTGTTGGGGTTTTTCAATGTTGTGGTTGTTGTTGTTTTTCAATGTTGAGGTTATTGTTGAGTTTGTTGGTGTTTTTCAATGTTGAGGTGGTTGTTGAATTTGTTGGTGTTTTTCAATGTTGAGGTTGTTGTTGAATTTGTTGGTGTTTTTCAATGTTGAGGTTTTTGTTGTTTTTAAATGTTGAGATTGTTGTTGAATTTGTTGCTGTTTTTTCAATTTTGAGGTTGTTGGTGTTTTTCAATGTTCAGGTTGATGTTGAATTTGATGGTGTTTTTCAATGTCGAGGTTGTTGTTGAATTTGTTGGTGTTTTTCAATGTTGAAGTTGTTGTTGAATTTGTTGGTGTTTTTCAATGTTGAGGTTGTTGTTGTCTTTCAATGTTGAGGTTGTTGTTGAATTTGTTGGTGTTTTTCAATGTTGAGGTTGTTGTTTTTAAATGTTGGGGTTGTTGTTGAATTTGTTGGTGTTTTTCAATTTTGAGGATGTTGTTGTTTTTCAATGTTGAGGTTGTTGTTGAATTTGTTGGTGTTTTTCCATGATGAGGTTGTTGTTGTTTTTCAAACTTGAGGTTGTTGTTGAATTTGTTCGTGTTTTTCAATGTTGAATTTTTTGTTGAATTTGTTGGTGTTTTTCAATGTTGACGTTGTTGTTTTTCAATGTTGAGGTTGTTGTTGAATTTGTTGGATTTCATAAATGTTGAGGTTGTTGTTGAATTTGTTGGTGTTTTCAATGTTGAGGTTTTTGTTGAATTTGTTGGTGTTTTTCAATGTTGAGGTTGGTGTTTTTCAATCTTGTGTTTGTTGTTGAATTTGTTGCTGTTTTTCAATGTTGATGTTGTTGTTGAATTTGTTGTTGTTTTTCAATGCTGAGGTTGTTGTTGAATTTGTTGGTGTTTTTCAATGTTGAGGTTGTTGTTGAATTTGTTGGTGTTTTTCAATGTTGAGGTTGTTGTTGTTTTTCAATGTTGAGGTTGTTGTTGAATTTGTTGGTGTTTTTCAATGTTCAGGTTGTTGTTGTTTTTCAATGTTGAGGTTGTTGTTGAATTTGTTGGTGTTTTTCAATGTTGAGGTTGTTGTTGAATTGTTGGTGTTTTTCAATGTTGAGGTTGTTGTTGTTTTTCAATGTTGAGGATGTTGTTGAATTTGTTGGTGTTTTTCAATGTTGAGTTTGTTGTTGTTTTTCAATGTTGAGGTTGTTGTTGAATTTGTTGGTGTTTTTCAATGTTGAGGTTGTTGTTGTTTTTCAATGTTGAAGTTGTTGTTGAATTTGTTGGTGTTTTTCAATGTTGAGGTTGTTGTTTTTCAATGTTGAGGTTGTTGTTGAATTTGGTGGTGTTTTTCAATGTTGAGGTTGTTGTTGTTTTTCAATGCTGGGGTTGCTGTTGAATTTGTTGTTGTTTTTCAATGTTGAGGTTGTTGTTGAATTTCTTGGTGTTTTTCAATGTTGAGGTTGTTGTTGTTTTTCAATGTTGAGGTTGTTGTTGAATTTGTTGGTGTTTTTCAATGTTGAGGTTGTTGTTGTTTTTCAATGCTGAGGTTGTTGTTGAATTTGTTGGTGTTTTTCAATGTTGAGGTTGTTGTTGAATTTGTTGGTGTTTTTCAATGTTGAGGTTGTTGTTGTTTTTCAATGTTGAGGTTGTTGTTGAATTTGTTGGTGTTTTTCAATGTTGCGGTTGTTGTTGTTTTGCAATGTTGAGGTTGTTGTTGAATTTGTTCGTGTTTTTCAATGTTGAGTTTGTTGTTGTTTTTCAATGTTGAGGTTATTGTTGAATTTGTTGGTGTTTTTCAATGTTGAGGTTGTTTTTGTTTTTCAATGTTGAGGTTGTTGTTGAATTTGTTGGTGTTTTTCAATGTTGAGTTTGTTGTTGTTTTCCAATGTTGAGGTTGTTGTTGAATTTGTTGGTGTTTTTCAATGTTCAGGTTGTTGTTGTTTTTCAATGTTGAGGTTGTTGTTGAATTTGTTGGTGTTTTTCAATGATGGGGTTGTTGTTGTTTTTGAATGTTGAGGTTGTTGAATATGTTGTTGTTTTTCAATCTTGAGTTTGTTGTTGAATTTGTTGCTGTTTTTCAATGTTGAGGTTGTTGTTGAATTTGTTGGGGTTTTTCAATGTTGTGGTTGTTGTTGTTTTTCAATGTTGAGGTTATTGTTGAGTTTGTTGGTGTTTTTCAATGTTGAGGTGGTTGTTGAATTTGTTGGTGTTTTTCAATGTTGAGGTTGTTGTTGAATTTGTTGGTGTTTTTCAATGTTGAGGTTTTTGTTGTTTTTAAATGTTGAGATTGTTGTTGAATTTGTTGCTGTTTTTTCAATTTTGAGGTTGTTGGTGTTTTTCAATGTTCAGGTTGATGTTGAATTTGATGGTGTTTTTCAATGTCGAGGTTGTTGTTGAATTTGTTGGTGTTTTTCAATGTTGAAGTTGTTGTTGAATTTGTTGGTGTTTTTCAATGTTGAGGTTGTTGTTGTCTTTCAATGTTGAGGTTGTTGTTGAATTTGTTGGTGTTTTTCAATGTTGAGGTTGTTGTTTTTAAATGTTGGGGTTGTTGTTGAATTTGTTGGTGTTTTTCAATTTTGAGGATGTTGTTGTTTTTCAATGTTGAGGTTGTTGTTGAATTTGTTGGTGTTTTTCCATGATGAGGTTGTTGTTGTTTTTCAAACTTGAGGTTGTTGTTGAATTTGTTCGTGTTTTTCAATGTTGAATTTTTTGTTGAATTTGTTGGTGTTTTTCAATGTTGACGTTGTTGTTTTTCAATGTTGAGGTTGTTGTTGAATTTGTTGGATTTCATAAATGTTGAGGTTGTTGTTGAATTTGTTGGTGTTTTCAATGTTGAGGTTTTTGTTGAATTTGTTGGTGTTTTTCAATGTTGAGGTTGGTGTTTTTCAATCTTGTGTTTGTTGTTGAATTTGTTGCTGTTTTTCAATGTTGATGTTGTTGTTGAATTTGTTGTTGTTTTTCAATGCTGAGGTTGTTGTTGAATTTGTTGGTGTTTTTCAATGTTGAGGTTGTTGTTGAATTTGTTGGTGTTTTTCAATGTTGAGGTTGTTGTTGTTTTTCAATGTTGAGGTTGTTGTTGAATTTGTTGGTGTTTTTCAATGTTCAGGTTGTTGTTGTTTTTCAATGTTGAGGTTGTTGTTGAATTTGTTGGTGTTTTTCAATGTTGAGGTTGTTGTTGAATTGTTGGTGTTTTTCAATGTTGAGGTTGTTGTTGTTTTTCAATGTTGAGGATGTTGTTGAATTTGTTGGTGTTTTTCAATGTTGAGTTTGTTGTTGTTTTTCAATGTTGAGGTTGTTGTTGAATTTGTTGGTGTTTTTCAATGTTGAGGTTGTTGTTGTTTTTCAATGTTGAGGTTGTTGTTGAATTTGTTGGTGTTTTTCAATTTTGAGGTTGATGTTGTTTTTCAATGTTGAGGTTGTTGTTGAATTTGTTTTTGTTTTTCAATGTTGAGGTTGTTGTTGAATTTGTTGGTGTTTTTCAATGATGAGGTTGTTGTTGTTTTTGAATGTTGAGGTTGTTGAATTTGTTGTTGTTTTTCAATCTTGAGTTTGTTGTTGAATTTGTTGCTGTTTTTCAATGTTGAGGTTGTTGTTGAATTTGTTGGTGTTTTTCAATGTTGAGGTTGTTGTTGTTTTTCAATATTGAGGTTGTTGTTGAGTTTGTTGGTGTTTTTCAATGTTGAGGTGGTTGTTGAATTTGTTGGTGTTTTTCAATGTTGAGGTTGTTGTTGAATTTGTTGGTGTTTTTCAATGTTGAGGTTGTTGTTGTTTTTAAATGTTGAGGTTGTTGTTGAATTTGTTGGTGTTTTTCAATGTTGAGATTGTTGTTGTTTTTCAATGTTGAGGTTGTTGTTGAATTTGTTGGTGTATTTAAATGTTGAGGTTGTTGTTGAATTTGTTGGTGTTTTTCAATGTTGAGGTTGTTGTGGTTTTTCAATGTTGAGGTTGTTGTTGAATTTGTTGGTGTTTTTCAATGTTGAGGTTGTTGTTGAAGTTGTTGGTGTTTTTCAATGTTGAGGTTGTTGTTGTTTTTCAATGTTGAAGTTGTTGTTGAATTTGTTGGTGTTTATCAATGTTGAGGTTGTTGTTGTTTTTCAATGTTGAGGTTGTTGTTGAATTTGTTGGTGTTTTTCAATGTTGAGGTTGTTGTTGAATTTGTTGGTGTTTTTCAATGATGAGGTTTTTGTTGTTTTTCAATGTTGAGGTTGTTGAATTTGTTGGTGTTTTTCAATCTTGAGTTTGTTGTTGAATTTGTTGGTGTTTTTCAATGTTGAGGTTGTTGTTGTTTTTCAATGTTGAGGTTGTTGTTGAGTTTGTTGGTGTGTTTCAATGTTGAGGTGGTTGTTGAATTTGTTGGTATTTTTCAATGTTGAGGTTGTTGTTGAATTTGTTGGTGTTTTTCAATGTTGAGGTTGTTGTTGTTTTTCAATGTTGAGGTTGTTGTTGAGTTTGTTGGTGTTTTTCAATGTTGAGGTGGTTGTTGAATTTGTTGGTGTTTTTCAATGTTGAGGTTGTTGTTGTTTTTAAATGTTGAGGTTGTTGTTGAATTTGTTGGTGTTTTTCAATCTTGAGTTTGTTGTTGTTTTTCAATGTTGAGGTTGTTGTTGTTTTTCAATGTTGAGGTTGTTGTTGAGTTTGTTGGTGTTTTTCAATGTTGAGGTGGTTGTTGAATTTGTTGGTGTTTTTCAATGTTGAGGTTGTTGTTAAATTTGTTGGTGTTTTTCAATGTTGAGGTTGTTGTTGTTTTTAAATGTTGAGGTTGTTGTTGAATTTGTTGGTGTTTTTCAATGTTGAGAATGTTGTTGTTTTTCAATGTTGAGGTTGTTGTTGAATTTGTTGGTGTTTTTAAATGTTGAGGTTGTTGTTGAATTTGTTTGTGTTTTTCAATGTTGAGGTTGTTGTGGTTTTTCAATGTTGAGGTTGTTGTTGAATTTGTTGCTGTTTTTCAATGTTGAGGTTGTTGTTGAATTTGTTGGTGTTTTTCAATGTTGAGGTTGTTGTTGTTTTTCAATGTTGAAGTTGTTGTTGAATTTGTTGGTGTTTATCAATGTTGAGGTTGTTGTTGTTTTTCAATGTTAAGGTTGTTGTTTAAATTGTTGGTGTTTTTCAATGTTGAGGTTGTTGTTGAATTTGTTGGTGTTTTTCAATGATGAGGTTGTTGTTGTTTTTCAATGTTGAGGTTGTTGAATTTGTTGGTGTTTTTCAATCTTGAGTTTGTTGTTGAATTTGTTGGTGTTTTTCAATGTTGAGGTTGTTGTTGTTTTTCAATGTTGAGGTTGTTGTTGAGTTTGTTGGTGTGTTTCAATGTTGAGGTGGTTGTTGAATTTGTTGGTATTTTTCAATGTTGAGGTTGTTGTTGAATTTGTTGGTGTTTTTCAATGTTGAGGTTGTTGTTGTTTTTCAATGTTGAGGTTGTTGTTGAGTTTGTTGGTGTTTTTCAATGTTGAGGTGGTTGTTGAATTTGTTGGTATTTTTCAATGTTGAGGTTGTTGTTGTTTTTAAATGTTGAGGTTTTTGTTGAATTTGTTGTTGTTTTTTCAATTTTGAGGTTGTTCGTGTTTTTCAATGTTGAGGTTGATGTTGAATTTGTTGGTGTTTTTCAATGTCGAGGTTGTTGTTGAATTTGTTGGTGTTTTTCAATGTTGAAGTTGTTGTTGAATTTGTTGGTGTTTTTCAATGTTGAGGTTGTTGTTGTTTTTCAATGTTGAGGTTGTTGTTGAATTTGTTGGTGTTTTTCAATGTTGAGATTGTTGTTGTTTTTCAATGTTGAGGTTGTTGTTGAATTTGTTGGTGTTTTTAAATGTTGAGGTTGTTGTTGAATTTGTTGGTGTTTTTCAATGTTGAGGATGTTGTTGTTTTTCAATGTTGAGGTTGTTGTTGAATTTGTTGGTGTTTTTCAATGTTGAGGTTGTTGTTGTTTTTCAATGTTGAGGTTGTTGTTGAATTTGTTGGTGTTTTTCAATTTCGAGTATGTTGTTGAATTTGTTGGTGTTTTTCAATGTTGAGTTTGTTGTTGTTTTTCAATGTTGAGGTTGTTGTTGAATTTGTTGGTGTTTTTCAATGCTGAGGTTGTTGTTGTTTTTCAATGTTGAGGTTGTTGTTGAGTTTGTTGGTGTTTTTCAATGTTGAGGTTGTTGTTGAATTTGTTGGTGTTTTTCAATGATGAGGTTGTTGTTGTTTTTCAATGTTGAGGTTGTTGAATTTGTTGGTGTTTTTCAATCTTGTGTTTGTTGTTGAATTTGTTGGTGTTTTTCAATGTTGAGGTTTTTGTTGTTTTTCAATGTTGAGGTTGTTGTTGAGTTTGTTGGTGTTTTTCAATGTTGAGGTGGTTGTTGAAGTTGTTGGTATTTTTCAATGTTGAGGTTGTTGTTGAATTTGTTGGTGTTTTTCAATGTTGAGGTTGTTGTTGTTTTTAAATGTTGAGGTTGTTCTTGAATTTGTTCGTGTTTTTTCAATTTTGAGGTTGTTGGTGTTTTGCAATGTTGAGGTTGATGTTGAATTTGATGGTGTTTTTCAATGTCGAGGTTGTTCTTGAGTTTGTTGGTGTTTTTCAATGTTGAAGTTGTTGTTGAATTTGTTGGTGTTTTTCAATGTTGAGGTTGTTGTTGTTTTTAAATGTTGAGGTTGTTGTTGAATTTGTTGGTGTTTTTCAATGTTGAGATTGTTGTTGTTTTTCAATGTTGAGGTTGTTGTTGAATTTGTTGGTGTTTTTAAATGTTGAGGTTGTTGTTGAATTTGTTGGTGTTTTTCAATGTTGAGGTTGTTGTGGTTTTTCAATGTTGAGGTTGTTGTTGAATTTGTTGGTGTTTTTCAATGTTGAGGTTGTTGTTCAATTTGTTGGTGTTTTTCAATGTTGAGGTTGTTGTTGTTTTTCAATGTTGAAGTTGTTGTTGAATTTGTTGGTGTTTATCAATGTTGAGGTTGTTGTTGTTTTTCAATGTTGAGGTTGTTGTTGAATTTGTTGGTGTTTTTCAATGCTGAGGTTGTTGTTGAATTTGTTGGTGTTTTTCAATGATGAGGTTGTTGTTGTTTTTCAATGTTGAGGTTGTTGTTGAGTTTGTTGGTGTTTTTCAATGTTGAGGTGGTTGTTGAATTTGTTGGTATTTTTCAATGTTGAGTTTGTTGTTGAATTTGTTGGTGTTTTTCAATGTTGAGGTTGTTGTTGTTTTTCAATGTTGAGGTTGTTGTTGAGTTTGTTGGTGTTTTTCAATGTTGAGGTGGTTGTTGAATTTGTTGGTGTTTTTCAATGTTGAGGTTGTTGTTGTTTTTAAATGTTGAGGTTTTTGTTGAATTTGTTGGTGTTTTTCAATGTCGAGGTTGTTGTTGAATTTGTTGGTGTTTTTCAATGTTGAAGTTGTTGTTGAATTTGTTGGTGTTTTTCAATGTTGAGGTTGTTGTTGTTTTTCAATGTTGAGGTTGTTGTTGAATTTGTTGGTGTTTTTCAATGTTGAGATTGTTGTTGTTTTTCAATGTTGAGGTTGGTGTTGAATTTGTTGGTGTTTTTAAATGTTGAGGTTGTTGTTGAATTTGTTGGTGTTTTTCAATGTTGAGGTTGTTGTGGTTTTTCAATGTTGAGGTTTTTGTTGAATTTGTTGGTGTTTTTCAATGTTGAGGTTGTTGTTGAATTTGTTGGTGTTTTTCAATGTTGAGGTTGTTGTTGTTTTTCAATGTTGAAGTTGTTGTTGAATTTGTTGGTGTTTATCAATGTTGAGGTTGTTGTTGTTTTTCAATGTTGAGGTTGTTGTTGAATTTGTTGGTGTTTTTCAATGTTGAGGTTGTTGTTGAATTTGTTGGTGTTTTTCAATGATGAGGTTGTTGTTGTTTTTCAATGTTGAGGTTGTTGAATTTGTTGGTGTTTTTCAATCTTGAGTTTGTTGTTGAATTTGTTGGTGTTTTTCAATGTTGAGGTTGTTGTTGTTTTTCAATGTTGAGGTTGTTGTTGAGTTTGTTGGTGTTTTTTCAATTTTGAGGTTGTTCGTGTTTTTCAATGTTGAGGTTGATGTTGAATTTAATGGTGTTTTTCAATGTCGAGGTTGTTGTTGAATTTGTTGGTGTTTTTCAATGTTGAAGTTGTTGTTGAATTTGTTGGTGTTTTTCAATGTTGAGGTTGTTGTTGTTTTTCAATGTTGAGGTTGTTGTTGAATTTGTTGGTGTTCTTCAATGTTGAGATTGTTGTTGTTTTTCAATGTTGAGGTTGTTGTTGAATTTGTTGGTGTTTTTAAATGTTGAGGTTGTTGTTGAATTTGTTGGTGTTTTTCAATGTTGAGGATGTTGTTGTTTTTCAATGTTGAGGTTGTTGATGAATTTGTTGGTGTTTTTCAATGTTGAGGTTGTTGTTGTTTTTCAATGTTGAGGTTGTTGTTGAATTTGTTGGTGTTTTTCAATTTCGAGGATGTTGTTGAATTTGTTGGTGTTTTTCAATGTTGAGTTTGTTGTTGTTTTTCAATGTTGAGGTTGTTGTTGAATTTGTTGGTGTTTTTCAATGTTGAGGTTGTTGTTGTTTTTCAATGTTGAGGGTGTTGTTGAGTTTGTTGGTGCTTTTCAATGTTGAGGTTGTTGTTGAATTTGTTGGTGTTTTTCAATGATGAGGTTGTTGTTGTTTTTCAATGTTGAGGTTGTTGAATTTGTTGGAGTTTTTCAATCTTGTGTTTGTTGTTGAATTTGTTGGTGTTTTTCAATGTTGAGGTTTTTGCTGTTTTTCAATGTTGAGGTTGCTGTTGAGTTTGTTGGTGTTTTTCAATGTTGAGGTGGTTGTTGAAGTTGTTGGTATTTTTCAATTTGAGGTTGTTGTTGAATTTGTTGGTGTTTTTCAATGTTGAGGTTGTTGTTGTTTTTAAATGTTGAGGTTGTTCTTGAATTTGTTGGTGTTTTTTCAATTTTGAGGTTGTTGGTGTTTTGCAATGTTGAGGTTGATGTTGAATTTGATGGTGTTTTTCAATGTCGAGGTTGTTGTTGAATTTGTTGGTGTTTTTCAATGTTGAAGTTGTTGTTGAATTTGTTGGTGTTTTTCAATGTTGAGGTTGTTGTTGTTTTTAAATGTTGAGGTTGTTGTTGAATTTGTTGGTGTTTTTCAATGTTGAGATTGTTGTTGTTTTTCAATGTTGAGGTTGTTGTTGAATTTGTTGGTGTTTTTAAATGTTGAGGTTGTTGTTGAATTTGTTGGTGTTTTTCAATGTTGAGGTTGTTGTGGTTTTTCAATGTTGAGGTTGTTGTTGAATTTGTTGGTGTTTTTCAATGTTGAGGTTGTTGTTCAATTTGTTGGTGTTTTTCAATGTTGAGGTTGTTGTTGTTTTTCAATGTTGAAGTTGTTGTTGAATTTGTTGGTGTTTATCAATGTTGAGGTTGTTGTTGTTTTTCAATGTTGAGGTTGTTGTTGAATTTGTTGGTGTTTTTCAATGTTGAGGTTGTTGTTGAATTTGTTGGTGTTTTTCAATGATGAGGTTGTTGTTGTTTTTCAATGTTGAGGTTGTTGAATTTGTTGGTGTTTTTCAATCTTGAGTTTGTTGTTGAATTTGTTGGTGTTTTTCAATGTTGAGGTTGTTGTTGTTTTTCAATGTTGAGGTTGTTGTTGAGTTTGCTGGTGTTTTTCAATGTTGAGGTGGTTGTTGAATTTGTTGGTATTTTTCAATGTTGAGGTTGTTGTTGAATTTGTTGGTGTTTTTCAATGTTGAGGTTGTTGTTGTTTTTCAATGTTGAGGTTGTTGTTGAGTTTGTTGGTGTTTTTCAATGTTGAGGTGGTTGTTGAATTTGTTGGTGTTTTTCAATGTTGAGGTTGTTGTTGTTTTTAAATGTTGAGGTTTTTGTTGAATTTGTTGGTGTTTTTTCAATTTTGAGGTTGTTGGTGTTTTTCAATGTTGAGGTTGATGTTGAATTTGATGGTGTTTTTCAATGTCGAGGTTGTTGTTGAATTTGTTGGTGTTTTTCAATGTTGAAGTTGTTGTTGAATTTGTTGGTGTTTTTCAATGTTGAGGTTGTTGTTGTTTTTCAATGTTGAGGTTGTTGTTGAATTTGTTGGTGTTTTTCAATGTTGAGATTGTTGTTGTTTTTCAATGTTGAGGTTGTTGTTGAATTTGTTGGTGTTTTTAAATGTTGAGGTTGTTGTTGAATTTGTTGGTGTTTTTCAATGTTGAGGTTGTTGTGGTTTTTCAATGTTGAGGTTGTTGTTGAATTTGTTGGTGTTTTTCAATGTTGAGGTTGTTGTTGAATTTGTTGGTGTTTTTCAATGTTGAGGTTGTTGTTGTTTTTCAATGTTGAAGTTGTTGTTGAATTTGTTGGTGTTTATCAATGTTGAGGTTGTTGTTGTTTTTCAATGTTGAGGTTGTTGTTGAATTTGTTGGTGTTTTTCAATGTTGAGGTTGTTGTTGAATTTGTTGGTGTTTTTCAATGATGAGGTTGTTGTTGTTTTTCAATGTTGAGGTTGTTGAATTTGTTGGTGTTTTTCAATCTTGAGTTTGTTGTTGAATTTGTTGGTGTTTTTCAATGTTGAGGTTGTTGTTGTTTTTCAATGTTGAGGTTGTTGTTGAGTTTGTTGTTGTGTTTCAATGTTGAGGTGATTGTTGAATTTGTTGGTATTTTTCAATGTTGAGGTTGTTGTTGAATTTGTTGGTGTTTTTCAATGTTGAGGTTGTTGTTGAATTTCAATGTTGAGGTTGTTGTTGAGTTTGTTGGTGTTTTTCAATGTTGAGGTGGTTGTTGAATTTGTTGGTGTTTTTCAATGTTGAGGTTGTTGTTGTTTTTAAATGTTGAGGTTGTTGTTAAATTTGTTGGTGTTTTTCAATCTTGAGTTTGTTGTTGTTTTTCAATGTTGAGGTTGTTGTTGTTTTTCAATGTTGAGGTTGTTGTTGAGTTTGTTGGTGTTTTTGAATGTTGAGGTGGTTGTTGAATTTGTTGGTGTTTTTCAATGTTGAGGTTGTTGTTAAATTTGTTGGTGTTTTTCAATGTTGAGGTTGTTGTTGTTTTTAAATGTTGAGGTTGTTGTTGAATTTGTTGGTGTTTTTCAATGTTGAGAATGTTGTTGTTTTTCAATGTTGAGGTTGTTGTTGAATTTGTTGGTGTTTTTAAATGTTGAGGTTGTTGTTGAATTTGTTGGTGTTTTTCAATGTTGAGGTTGTTGTGGTTTTTCAATGTTGAGGTTGTTGTTGAATTTGTTGGTGTTTTTCAATGTTGAGGTTGTTGTTGAATTTGTTGGTGTTTTTCAATGTTGAGGTTGTTGTTGTTTTTCAATGTTGAAGTTGTTGTTGAATTTGTTGGTGTTTATCAATGTTGAGGTTGTTGTTGTTTTTCAATGTTGAGGTTGTTGTTGAATTTGTTGGTGTTTTTCAATGTTGAGGTTGTTGTTGAATTTGTTGGTGTTTTTCAATGATGAGGTTCTTGTTGTTTTTCAATGTTGAGGTTGTTGAATTTGTTGGTGTTTTTCAATCTTGAGTTTGTTGTTGAATTTGTTGGTGTTTTTCAATGTTGAGGTTGTTGTTGTTTTTCAATGTTGAGGTTGTTGTTGAGTTTGTTGGTGTGTTTCAATGTTGAGGTGGTTGTTGAATTTGTTGGTATTTTTCAATGTTGAGGTTGTTGTTGAATTTGTTGGTGTTTTTCAATGTTGAGGTTGTTGTTGTTTTTCAATGTTGAGGTTGTTGTTGAGTTTGTTGGTGTTTTTCAATGTTGAGGTGGTTGTTGAATTTGTTGGTATTTTTCAATGTTGAGGTTGTTGTTGTTTTTAAATGTTGAGGTTTTTGTTGAATTTGTTGGTGTTTTTTCAATTTTGAGGTTGTTCGTGTTTTTCAATGTTGAGGTTGATGTTGAATTTGATGGTGTTTTTCAATGTCGAGGTTGTTGTTGAATTTGTTGGTGTTTTTCAATGTTGAAGTTGTTGTTGAATTTGTTCGTGTTTTTCAATGTTGAGGTTGTTGTTGTTTTTCAATGTTGAGGTTGTTGTTGAATTTGTTGGTGTTTTTCAATGTTGAGATTGTTGTTGTTTTTCAATGTTGAGGTTGTTGTTGAATTTGTTGGTGTTTTTAAATGTTGAGGTTGCTGTTGAATTTGTTGGTGTTTTTCAATGTTGAGGATGTTGTTGTTTTTCAATGTTGAGGTTGTTGTTGAATTTGTTGGTGTTTTTCAATGTTGAGGTTGTTGTTGTTTTTCAATGTTGAGGTTGTTGTTGAATTTGTTGGTTTTTTTCAATTTCGAGGTTGTTGTTGAATTTGTTGGTGTTTTTCAATGTTGAAGTTGTTGTTGAATTTGTTGGTGTTTTTCAATGTTGAGGTTGTTGTTGTTTTTAAATGTTGAGGTTGTTGTTGAATTTGTTGGTGTTTTTCAATGTTGAGATTGTTGTTGTTTTTCAATGTTGAGGTTGTTGTTGAATTTGTTGGTGTTTTTAAATGTTGAGGTTGTTGTTGAATTTGTTGGTGTTTTTCAATGTTGAGGTTGTTGTGGTTTTTCAATGTTGAGGTTGTTGTTGAATTTGTTGGTGTTTTTCAATGTTGAGGTTGTTGTTGAATTTGTTGGTGTTTTTCAATGTTGAGGATGTTGTTGTTTTTCAATGTTGAGGTTGTTGTTGAATTTGTTGGTGTTTTTCAATGTTGAGGTTGTTGTTGTTTTTCAATGTTGAGGTTGTTGTTGAATTTGTTGGTGTTTTTCAATTTCGAGGATGTTGTTGAATTTGTTGATGTTTTTCAATGTTGAGTTTGTTGTTGTTTTTCAATGTTGAGGTTGTTGTTGAATTTGTTAGTGTTTTTCAATGTTGAGGTTGTTGTTGTTTTTCAATGTTGAGGTTGTTGTTGAGTTTGTTGGTGTTTTTCAATGTTGAGGTTGTTGTTGAATTTGTTGGTGTTTTTCAATGATGAGGTTGTTGTTGTTTTTCAATGTTGAGGTTGTTGAATTTGTTGGTGTTTTTCAATCTTGTGTTTGTTGTTGAATTTGTTGGTGTTTTTCAATATTGAGGTTTTTGTTGTTTTTCAATGTTGAGGTTGTTGTTGAGTTTGTTGGTGTTTTTCAATGTTGAGGTGGTTGTTGAAGTTGTTGGTATTTTTCAATGTTGAGGTTGTTGTTGAATTTGTTGGTGTTTTTCAATGTTGAGGTTGTTGTTTTTTTTAAATGTTGAGGTTGTTCTTGAATTTGTTGGTGTTTTTTCAATTTTGAGGTTGTTGGTGTTTTGCAATGTTGAGGTTGATGTTGAATTTGATGGTGTTTTTCAATGTCGAGGTTGTTGTTGAATTTGTTGGTGTTTTTCAATGTTGAAGTTGTTGTTGAATTTGTTGGTGTTTTTCAATGTTCAGGTTGTTGTTGTTTTTAAATGTTGAGGTTGTTGTTGAATTTGTTGGTGTTTTTAAATGTTGAGGTTGTTGTTGAATTTGTTGGTGTTTTTCAATGTTGAGGTTGTTGTGGTTTTTCAATGTTGAGGTTGTTGTTGAATTTGTTGGTGTTTTTCAATGTTGAGGTTGTTGTTCAATTTGTTGGTGTTTTTCAATGTTGAGGTTGTTGTTGTTTTTCAATGTTGAGGTTGTTGTTGAATTTGTTGGTGTTTTTCAATGTTGAGGTTGTTGTTGAATTTGTTGGTGTTTTTCAATGATGAGGTTGTTGTTGTTTTTCAATGTTGAGGTTGTTGAATTTGTTGGTGTTTTTCAATCTTGAGTTTGTTGTTGAATTTGTTGGTGTTTTTCAATGTTGAGGTTGTTGTTGTTTTTCAATGTTGAGGTTGTTGTTGAGTTTGTTCGTGTTTTTCAATGTTGAGGTGGTTGTTGAATTTGTTGGTATTTTTCAATGTTGAGGTTGTTGTTGAATTTGGTGTTTTTCAATGTTGAGGTTGTTGTTGTTTTTCAATGTTGAGGTTGTTGTTGAGTTTGTTGGTGTTTTTCAATGTTGAGGTGGTTGTTGAATTTGTTGGTGTTTTTCAATGTTGAGGTTGTTGTTGTTTTTAAATGTTGAGGTTTTTGTTGAATTTGTTGGTGTTTTTTCAATTTTGAGGTTGTTGGTGTTTTTCAATGTTGAGGTTGATGTTGAATTTGATGGTGTTTTTCAATGTCGAGGTTGTTGTTGAATTTGTTGGTGTTTTTCAATGTTGAAGTTGTTGTTGAATTTGTTGGTGTTTTTCAATGTTGAGGTTGTTGTTGTTTTTCAATGTTGAGGTTGTTGTTGAATTTGTTGGTGTTTTTCAATGTTGAGATTGTTGTTGTTTTTCAATGTTGAGGTTGTTGTTGAATTTGTTGGTGTTTTTAAATGTTGAGGTTGTTGTTGAATTTGTTGGTGTTTTTCAATGTTGAGGTTGTTGTTGTTTTTCAATGTTGAGGTTGTTGTTTAATTTGTTGGTGTTTTTCAATGTTGAGGTTGTTGTTGTTTTTCAATGTTGAGGTTGTTGTTGAATTTGTTGGTGTTTTTCAATGATGAGGTTGTTGTTGTTTTTCAATGTTGAGGTTGTTGAATTTGTTGGTGTTTTTCAATCTTGAGTTTGTTGTTGAATTTGTTGGTGTTTTTCAATGTTGAGGTTGTTGTTGTTTTTCAATGTTGAGGTTGTTGTTGAGTTTGTTGGTGTTTTTCAATGTTGAGGTGGTTGTTGAATTTGTTGGTGTTTTTCAATGTTGAGGTTGTTGTTGTTTTTAAATGTTGAGGTTTTTGTAGAATTTGTTGGTGTTTTTTCAATTTTGAGGTTGTTGGTGTTTTTCAATGTTGAGGTTGATGTTGAATTTGATGGTGTTTTTCAATGTCGAGGTTGTTGTTGAATTTGTTGGTGTTTTTCAATGTTGAAGTTGTTGTTGAATTTGTTGGTGTTTTTCAATGTTGAGGTTGTTGTTGTTTTTCAATGTTGAGGTTGTTGTTGAATTTGTTGGTGTTTTTCAATGTTGAGATTGTTGTTGTTTTTCAATGTTGAGGTTGTTGTTGAATTTGTTGGTGTTTTTAAATGTTGAGGTTGTTGTTGAATTTGTTGGTGTTTTTCAATGTTGAGGTTGTTGTTGTTTTTCAATGTTGAGGTTGTTGTTGAATTTGTTGGTGTTTTTCAATGTTGAGGTTGTTGTTGTTTTTCAATGTTGAGGTTGTTGTTGAATTTGTTGGTGTTTTTCAATTTCGAGGATGTTGTTGAATTTGTTGGTGTTTTTCAATGTTGAGGTTGTTGTTGTTTATCAATGTTGAGGTTATTGTTGAATTTGTTGGTGTTTTTCAATGTTGAGGTTGTTGTTGTTTTTCAATGTTGAGGTTGTTGTTGAATTTGTTGGTGTTTTTCAATGTTGAGGTTGTTGTTGTTTTTCAATGTTGAGGTTGTTGTTGAATTTGTTGGTGTTTTTCAATGATGAGGTTGTTGTTGTTTTTGAATGTTGAGGTTGTTGAATATGATGGTGTTTTTCAATCTTGTGTTTATTGTTGAATTTGTTGCTGTTTTTCAATGTTGAGGTCGTTGTTGAATTTGTTGTTGTTTTTCAATGCTGAGGTTGTTGCTGAATTTGTTGGTGTTTTTCAATGTTGAGGTTGTTGTTGAATTTGTTGGTGTTTTTCAATGTTGAGGTTGTTGTTGTTTTCAATGTTGAGGTTGTTGTTCAATTTGTTGGTGTTTTTCAATGTTGAGGTTGTTGTTGTTTATCAATGTTGAGGTTATTGTTGAATTTGTTGGTGTTTTTCAATGTTGAGGTTGTTGTTGTTTTTCAAAGTTGAGGTTGTTGTTGAATTTGTTGGTGTTTTTCAATGTTGAGTTTGTTGTTGTTTTTCAATGTTGAGGTTGTTGTTGAATTTGTTGGTGTTTTTCAATGTTGAGGTTGTTGTTGTTTTTCAATGTTGAGGTTGTTGTTGAATTTGTTGGTGTTTTTCAATGTTGAGGTTGTTGTTGAATTTGTTGGTGTTTTTCAATGATGAGGTTGTTGTTGTTTTTGAATGTTGAGGTTGTTGAATATGTTGGTGTTTTTCAATCTTGTGTTTATTGTTGAATTTGTTGCTGTTTTTCAATGTTGAGGTTGTTGTTGAATTTGTTGGTGTTTTTCAATGCTGAAGTTGTTGTTGAATTTGTTGGTGTTTTTCAATGTTGAGGTTGTTGTTGAATTTGTTGGTGTTTTTCAATGTTGAGGTTGTTGTTGTTTTCAATGTTGAGGTTGTTGTTCAATTTGTTGGTGTTTTTCAATGGTCAGGTTGTTGTTGTTTTTCAATGTTGAGGTTGTTGTTGAATTTGTTGGTGTTTTCCAATGTTGAGGTTGTTGTTGAATTGTTGGTGTTTTTCAATGTTGAGGTTGTTGTTGTTTTTCAATGTTGAGGATGTTGTTGAATTTGTTGGTGTTTTTCAATGTTGAGTTTGTTGTTGTTTTTCAATGTTGAGGTTGTTGTTGAATTTGTTGGTGTTTTTCAATGTTGAGGTTGTTGTTGTTTTTAAATGTTGAGGTTGTTGTTGAATTTGTTGGTGTTTTTCAATGTTGAGGTTGATGTTGTTTTTCAACGTTGAGGTTGTTGTTGAATTTGTTGGTGTTTTTCAATGTTGAGGTTGTTGTTGAATTTGTTGGTGTTTTTCAATGATGAGGTTGTTGTTGTTTTTCAATGTTGAGGTTGTTGTTGAATTTGTTGGTGTTTTTCAATTTCGAGGATGTTGTTGAATTTGTTGGTGTTTTTCAATGTTGAGGTTGTTGTTGTTTATCAATGTTGAGGTTATTGTTGAATTTGTTGGTGTTTTTCAATGTTGAGGTTGTTGTTGTTTTTCAAAGTTGAGGTTGTTGTTGAATTTGTTGGTGTTTTTCAATGTTGAGTTTGTTGTTGTTTTTCAATGTTGAGGTTGTTGTTGAATTTGTTGGTGTTTTTCAATGTTGAGGTTGTTGTTGTTTTTCAATGTTGAGGTTGTTGTTGAATTTGTTGGTGTTTTTCAATGATGAGGTTGTTGTTGTTTTTGAATGTTGAGGTTGTTGAATATGTTGGTGTTTTTCAATCTTGTGTTTATTGTTGAATTTGTTGCTGTTTTTCAATGTTGAGGTTGTTGTTGAATTTGTTGTTGTTTTTCAATGCTGAGGTTGTTGTTGAATTTGTTGGTGTTTTTCAATGTTGAGGTTGTTGTTGAATTTGTTGGTGTTTTTCAATGTTGAGGTTGTTGTTGTTTTCAATGTTGAGGTTGTTGTTCAATTTGTTGGTGTTTTTCAATGTTGAGGTTGTTGTTGTTTATCAATCTTGAGGTTATTGTTGAATTTGTTGGTGTTTTTCAATGTTGAGGTTGTTGTTGTTTTTCAAAGTTGAGGTTGTTGTTGAATTTGTTGGTGTTTTTCAATGTTGAGTTTGTTGTTGTTTTTCAATGTTGAGGTTGTTGTTGAATTTGTTGGTGTTTTTCAATGTTGAGGTTGTTGTTGTTTTTCAATGTTGAGGTTGTTGTTGAATTTGTTGGTGTTTTTCAATGTTGAGGTTGTTGTTGAATTTGTTGGTGTTTTTCAATGATGAGGTTGTTGTTGTTTTTGAATGTTGAGGTTGTTGAATATGTTGGTGTTTTTCAATCTTGTGTTTATTGTTGAATTTGTTGCTTTTTTTCAATGTTGAGGTTGTTGTTGAATTTGTTGTTGTTTTTCAATGCTGAAGTTGTTGTTGAATTTGTTGGTGTTTTTCAATGTTGAGGTTGTTGTTGAATTTGTTGGTGTTTTTCAATGTTGAGGTTGTTGTTGTTTTCAATGTTCAGGTTGTTGTTCAATTTGTTGGTGTTTTTCAATGGTCAGGTTGTTGTTGTTTTTCAATGTTGAGGTTGTTGTTGAATTTGTTGGTGTTTTCCAATGTTGAGGTTGTTGTTGAATTGTTGGTGTTTTTCAATGTTGAGGTTGTTGTTGTTTTTCAATGTTGAGGATGTTGTTGAATTTGTTGGTGTTTTTCAATGTTGAGTTTGTTGTTGTTTTTCAATGTTGAGGTTGTTGTTGAATTTGTTGGTGTTTTTCAATGTTGAGGTTGTTGTTGTTTTTAAATGTTGAGGTTGTTGTTGAATTTGTTGGTGTTTTTCAATGTTGAGGTTGATGTTGTTTTTCAATCTTGAGTTTGTTGTTGAATTTGTTGCTGTTTTTCAATGTTGAGGTTGTTGTTGAATTTGTTGGTGTTTTTCAATTTTGAGGTTGTTGTTGTTTTTCAATGTTGAGGTTGTTGTTGAGTTTGTTGGTGTTTTTCAATGTTGAGGTGGTTGTTGAATTTGTTGGTGTTTTTCAGTGTTGAGGTTGTTGTTGAATTTGTTGGTGTTTTTCAATGTTGAGGTTGTTGTTGTTTTTAAATGTTGAGGTTGTTGTTGAATTTGTTGGTGTTTTTCAATGTTGAGATTGTTGTTGTTTTTCAATGTTGAGGTTGTTGTTGAATTTGTTGGTGTTTTTAAATGTTGAGGTTGTTGTTGAATTTGTTGGTGTTTTTCAATGTTGAGGTTGTTGTGGTTTTTCAATGTTGAGGTTGTTGTTGAATTTGTTGGTGTTTTTCAATGTTGAGGTTGTTGTTGAATTTGTTGGTGTTTTTCAATGTTGAGGTTGTTGTTGTTTTTCAATGTTGAAGTTGTTGTTGAATTTGTTGGTGTTTTTCAATGTTGAGGTTGTTGTTGAATTTGTTGGTGTTTTTCAATGATGAGGTTGTTGTTGTTTTTCAATGTTGAGGTTGTTGAATTTGTTGGTGTTTTTCAATCTTGAGTTTGTTGTTGAATTTGTTGGTGTTTTTCAATGTTGAGGTTGTTGTTGTTTTTCAATGTTAAGGTTGTTGTTGAGTTTGTTGGTGTGTTTCAATGTTGAGGTGGTTGTTGAATTTGTTGGTATTTTTCAATGTTGAGGTTGTTGTTGAATTTGTTGGTGTTTTTCAATGTTGAGGTTGTTGTTGTTTTTCAATGTTGAGGTTGTTGTTGAGTTTGTTGGTGTTTTTCAATGTTGAGGTGGTTGTTGAATTTGTTGGTGTTTTTCAATGTTGAGGTTGTTGTTGTTTTTAAATGTTGAGGTTTTTGTTGAATTTGTTGGTGTTTTTTCAATTTTGAGGTTGTTCGTGTTTTTCAATGTTGAGGTTGATGTTGAATTTGATGGTGTTTTTCAATGTCGAGGTTGTTGTTGAATTTGTTGGTGTTTTTCAATGTTGAAGTTGTTGTTGAATTTGTTGGTGTTTTTCAATGTTGAGATTGTTGTTGTTTTTCAATGTTGAGGTTGTTGTTGAATTTGTTGGTGTTTTTAAATGTTGAGGTTGTTGTTGAATTTGTTGGTGTTTTTCAATGTTGAGGATGTTGTTGTTTTTCAATGTTGAGGTTGTTGTTGAATTTGATGGTGTTTTTCAATGATGAGGTTGTTGTTGTTTTTGAATGTTGAGGTTGTTGAATATGTTGTTGTTTTTCAATCTTGAGTTTGTTGTTGAATTTGTTGTTGTTTTTCAATGTTGAGGTTGTTGTTGAATTTGTTGGTGTTTTCCAATGTTGAGGTTGTTGTTGAATTGTTGGTGTTTTTCAATGTTGAGGTTGTTGTTGTTTTTCAATGTTGAGGATGTTGTTGAATTTGTTGGTGTTTTTCAATGTTGAGTTTGTTGTTGTTTTTCAATGTTGAGGTTGTTGTTGAATTTGTTGGTGTTTTTCAATGTTGAGGTTGTTGTTGTTTTTAAATGTTGAGGTTGTTGTTGAATTTGTTGGTGTTTTTCAATGTTGAGGTTGATGTTGTTTTTCAATGTTGAGGTTGTTGTTGAATTTGTTGGTGTTTTTCAATGTTGAGGTTGTTGTTGAATTTGTTGGTGTTTTTCAATGATGAGGTTGTTGTTGTTTTTGAATGTTGAGGTTGTTGAATATGTTGTTGTTTTTCAATATTGAGTTTGTTGTTGAATTTGTTGCTGTTTTTCATTGTTGAGGTTGTTGTTGAATTTGTTGGTGTTTTTCAATGTTGAGGTTGTTGTTGTTTTTCAATGTTGAGGTTGTTGTTGAGTTTGTTGGTGTTTTTCAATGTTGAGGTTGTTGTTGAATTTGTTGGTGTTTTTCAATGTTGAGGTTGTTGTTGAATTTGTTGTTGTTTTTCAATGTTGAGGTTGTTGTTGTTTTTAAATGTTGAGGTTGTTGTTGAATTTGTTGGTGTTTTTCAATTATGAGATTGTTGTTGTTTTTCAATGTTGAGGTTGTTGTTGAATTTGTTGGTGTTTTTAAATGTTGAGGTTGTTGTTGAATTTGTTGGTGTTTTTCAATGATGAGGTTGTTGTTGTTTTTCAATGTTGAGGTTGTTGAATTTGTTGGTGTTTTTCAATCTTGAGTTTGTTGTTGAATTTGTTGGTGTTTTTCAATGTTGAGGTTGTTGTTGTTTTTCAATGTTGAGGTTGTTGTTGAGTTTGTTGGTGTGTTTCAATGTTGAGGTGGTTGTTGAATTTGTTGGTATTTTTCAATGTTGAGGTTGTTGTTGAATTTGTTGGTGTTTCTCAATGTTGAGGTTGTTGTTGTTTTTCAATGTTGAGGTTGTTGTTGAGTTTGTTGGTGTTTTTCAATGTTGAGGTGGTTGTTGAATTTGTTGGTGTTTTTCAATGTTGAGGTTGTTGTTGTTTTTAAATGTTGAGGTTTTTGTTGAATTTGTTGGTGTTTTTTCAATTTTGAGGTTGTTCATGTTTTTCAATGTTGAGGTTGATGTTGAATTTGATGGTGTTTTTCAATGTCGAGGTTGTTGTTGAATTTGTTGGTGTTTTTCAATGTTGAAGTTGTTGTTGAATTTGTTGGTGTTTTTCAATGTTGAGGTTGTTGTTGTTTTTCAATGTTGAGGTTGTTGTTTAATTTGTTGGTGTTTTTCAATGTTGAGATTGTTGTTGTTTTTCAATGTTGAGGTTGTTGTTGAATTTGTTGGTGTTTTTAAATGTTGAGGTTGTTGTTGAATTTGTTGGTGTTTTTCAATGTTCAGGATGTTGTTGTTTTTCAATGTTGAGGATGTTGTTGAATTTGTTGGTGTTTTTCAATGTTGAGGTTGTTGTTGTTTTTCAATGTTGAGGTTGTTGTTGAATTTGTTGGTGTTTTTCAATTTCGAGGATGTTGTTGAATTTGTTGGTGTTTTTCAATGTTGAGTTTGTTGTTGTTTTTCAATGTTGAGGTTGTTGTTGAATTTGTTGGTGTTTTCAATGTTGAGGTTTTTGTTGTATTTCAATGTTGAGGTTGTTGTTGAGTTTCTTGGTGTTTTGCAATGTTGAGGTGGTTGTTGAAGTTGTTGGTATTTTTCAATGTTGAGGTTGTTGTTGAATTTGTTGGTGTTTTTCAATGTTGAGGTTGTTGTTGTTTTTAAATGTTGAGGTTGTTCTTGAATTTGTTGGTGTTTTTTCAATTTTGAGGTTGTTGGTGTTTTGCAATGTTGAGGTTGATGATGAATTTGATGGTGTTTTTCAATGTCGAGGTTGTTGTTGTATTTGTTGGTGTTTTTCAATGCTGAAGTTGTTGTTGAATTTGTTGGTGTTTTTCAATGTTGAGGTTGTTGTTGTTTTTAAATGTTGAGGTTGTTGTTGAATTTGTTGGTGTGTTTCAATGTTGAGATTGTTGTTGTTTTTCAATGTTGAGGTTGTTGTTGAATTTGTTGGTGTTTTTAAATGTTGAGGTTGTTGTTGAATTTGTTGGTGTTTTTCAATGTTGAGGTTGTTGTGGTTTTTCAATGTTGAGGTTGTTGTTGAATTTGTTGGTGTTTTTCAATGTTGAGGTTGTTGTTTTTCAATGTTGAAGTTGTTGTTGAATTTGTTGGTGTTTATCAATGTTGAGGTTGTTGTTGTTTTTCAATGTTGAGGTTGTTGTTGAATTTGTTGGTGTTTTTCAATGTTGAGGTTGTTGTTGAATTTGTTGGTGTTTTTCAATGATGAGGTTGTTGTTGTTTTTCAATGTTGAGGTTGTTGAATTTGTTGGTGTTTTTCAATCTTGAGTTTGTTGTTGAGTTTGTTGGTGTTTTTCAATGTGGAGGTTGTTGTTGTTTTTCAATGTTGAGGTTGTTGTTGAGTTTGTTGGTGTTTTTCAATGTTGAGGTGGTTGTTGAATTTGTTGGTATTTTTCAATGTTGAGGTTGTTGTTGAATTTGTTGGTGTTTTTCAATGTTGAGGTTGTTGTTGTTTTTCAATGTTGAGGTTGTTGTTGAGTTTGTTGGTGTTTTTCAATGCTGAAGTTGTTGTTGAATTTGTTGGTGTTTTTCAATGTTGAGGTTGTTGTTGAATTTGTTGGTGTTTTTCAATGTTGAGGTTGTTGTTGTTTTCAATGTTGAGGTTGTTGTTCAATTTGTTGGTGTTTTTCAATGGTCAGGTTGTTGTTGTTTTTCAATGTTGAGGTTGTTGTTGAATTTGTTGGTGTTTTCCAATGTTGAGGTTGTTGTTGAATTGTTGGTGTTTTTCAATGTTGAGGTTGTTGTTGTTTTTCAATGTTGAGGATGTTGTTGAATTTGTTGGTGTTTTTCAATGTTGAGTTTGTTGTTGTTTTTGAATGTTGAGGTTGTTGTTGAATTTGTTGGTGTTTTTCAATGTTGAGGTTGTTGTTGTTTTTAAATGTTGAGGTTGTTGTTGAATTTGTTGGTGTTTTTCAATGTTGAGGTTGATGTTGTTTTTCAACGTTGAGGTTGTTGTTGAATTTGTTGGTGTTTTTCAATGTTGAGGTTGTTGTTGAATTTGTTGGTGTTTTTCAATGATGAGGTTGTTGTTGTTTTTGAATGTTGAGGTTGTTGAATATGTTGTTGTTTTTCAATCTTGAGTTTGTTGTTGAATTTGTTGCTGTTTTTCAATGTTGAGGTTGTTGTTGAATTTGTTGGTGTTTTTCAATGTTGAGGTTGTTGTTGTTTTTCAATGTTGAGGTTGTTGTTGAGTTTGTTGGTGTTTTTCAATGTTGAGGTGGTTGTTGAATTTGTTGGTGTTTTTCAATGTTGAGGTTGTTGTTGAATTTGTTGGTGTTTTTCAATGTTGAGGTTGTTGTTGTTTTTAAATGTTGAGGTTGTTGTTGAATTTGTTGGTGTTTTTCAATGTTGAGATTGTTGTTGTTTTTCAATGTTGAGGTTGTTGTTGAATTTGTTGGTGTTTTTAAATGTTGAGGTTGTTGTTGAATTTGTTGGTGTTTTTCAATGTTGAGGTTGTTGTGGTTTTTCAATGTTGAGGTTGTTGTTGAATTTGTTGGTGTTTTTCAATGTTGAGGTTGTTGTTGAATTTGTTGGTGTTTTTCAATGTTGAGGTTGTTGTTGTTTTTCAATGTTGAAGTTGTTGTTGAATTTGTTGGTGTTTTTCAATGTTGAGGTTGTTGTTGAATTTGTTGGTGTTTTTCAATGATGAGGTTGTTGTTGTTTTTCAATGTTGAGGTTGTTGAATTTGTTGGTGTTTTTCAATCTTGAGTTTGTTGTTGAATTTGTTGGTGTTTTTCAATGTTGAGGTTGTTGTTGTTTTTCAATGTTAAGGTTGTTGTTGAGTTTGTTGGTGTGTTTCAATGTTGAGGTGGTTGTTGAATTTGTTGGTATTTTTCAATGTTGAGGTTGTTGTTGAATTTGTTGGTGTTTTTCAATGTTGAGGTTGTTGTTGTTTTTCAATGTTGAAGTTGTTGTTGAGTTTGTTGGTGTTTTTCAATGTTGAGGTGGTTGTTGAATTTGTTGGTGTTTTTCAATGTTGAGGTTGTTGTTGTTTTTAAATGTTGAGGTTTTTGTTGAATTTGTTGGTGTTTTTTCAATTTTGAGGTTGTTCGTGTTTTTCAATGTTGAGGTTGATGTTGATTTTGATGGTGTTTTTCAATGTCGAGGTTGTTGTTGAATTTGTTGGTGTTTTTCAATGTTGAAGTTGTTGTTGAATTTGTTGGTGTTTTTCAATGTTGAGATTGTTGTTGTTTTTCAATGTTGAGGTTGTTGTTGAATTTGTTGGTGTTTTTAAATGTTGAGGTTGTTGTTGAATTTGTTGGTGTTTTTCAATGTTGAGGATGTTGTTGTTTTTCAATGTTGAGGTTGTTGTTGAATTTGATGGTGTTTTTCAATGATGAGGTTGTTGTTGTTTTTGAATGTTGAGGTTGTTGAATATGTTGTTGTTTTTCAATCTTGAGTTTGTTGTTGAATTTGTTGTTGTTTTTCAATGTTGAGGTTGTTGTTGAATTTGTTGGTGTTTTCCAATGTTGAGGTTGTTGTTGAATTGTTGGTGTTTTTCAATGTTGAGGTTGTTGTTGTTTTTCAATGTTGAGGATGTTGTTGAATTTGTTGGTGTTTTTCAATGTTGAGTTTGTTGTTGTTTTTCAATGTTGAGGTTGTTGTTGAATTTGTTGGTGTTTTTCAATGTTGAGGTTGTTGTTGTTTTTAAATGTTGAGGTTGTTGTTGAATTTGTTGGTGTTTTTCAATGTTGAGGTTGATGTTGTTTTTCAATGTTGAGGTTGTTGTTGAATTTGTTGGTGTTTTTCAATGTTGAGGTTGTTGTTGAATTTGTTGGTGTTTTTCAATGATGAGGTTGTTGTTGTTTTTGAATGTTGAGGTTGTTGAATATGTTGTTGTTTTTCAATATTGAGTTTGTTGTTGAATTTGTTGCTGTTTTTCATTGTTGAGGTTGTTGTTGAATTTGTTGGTGTTTTTCAATGTTGAGGTTGTTGTTGTTTTTCAATGTTGAGGTTGTTGTTGAGTTTGTTGGTGTTTTTCAATGTTGAGGTTGTTGTTGAATTTGTTGGTGTTTTTCAATGTTGAGGTTGTTGTTGAATTTGTTGTTGTTTTTCAATGTTGAGGTTGTTGTTGTTTTTAAATGTTGAGGTTGTTGTTGAATTTGTTGGTGTTTTTCAATGTCGAGGTTGTTGTTGAATTTGTTGGTGTTTTTCAATGTTGAAGTTGTTGTTGAATTTGTTGGTGTTTTTCAATGTTGAGGTTGTTGTTGTTTTTCAATGTTGAGGTTGTTGTTGAATTTGTTGTTGTTTTTCAATGTTGAGATTGTTGTTGTTTTTCAATGTTGAGGTTGTTGTTGAAATTGTTGGTGTTTTTAAATGTTGAGGTTGTTGTTGAATTTGTTGGTGTTTTTCAATGTTCAGGATGTTGTTGTTTTTCAATGTTGAGGATGTTGTTGAATTTGTTGGTGTTTTTCAATGTTGAGGTTGTTGTTGTTTTTCAATGTTGAGGTTGTTGTTGAATTTGTTGGTGTTTTTCAATTTCGAGGATGTTGTTGAATTTGTTGGTGTTTTTCAATGTTGAGTTTGTTGTTGTTTTTCAATGTTGAGGTTGTTGTTGAATTTGTTGGTGTTTTTCAATGTTGAGGTTTTTGTTGTATTTCAATGTTGAGGTTGTTGTTGAGTTTCTTGGTGTTTTGCAATGTTGAGGTGGTTGTTGAAGTTGTTGGTATTTTTCAATGTTGAGGTTGTTGTTGAATTTGTTGGTGTTTTTCAATGTTGAGGTTGTTGTTGTTTTTAAATGTTGAGGTTGTTCTTGAATTTGTTGGTGTTTTTTCAATTTTGAGGTTGTTGGTGTTTTGCAATGTTGAGGTTGATGTTGAATTTGATGGTGTTTTTCAATGTCGAGGTTGTTGTTGAATTTGTTGGTGTTTTTCAATGTTGAAGTTGTTGTTGAATTTGTTGGTGTTTTTCAATGTTGAGGTTGTTGTTGTTTTTAAATGTTGAGGTTGTTGTTGAATTTGTTGGTGTGTTTCAATGTTGAGATTGTTGTTGTTTTTCAATGTTGAGGTTGTTGTTGAATTTGTTGGTGTTTTTAAATGTTGAGGTTGTTGTTGAATTTGTTGGTGTTTTTCAATGTTGAGGTTGTTGTGGTTTTTCAATGTTGAGGTTGTTGTTGAATTTGTTGGTGTTTTTCAATGTTGAGGTTGTTGTTGAATTTGTTGGTGTTTTTCAATGTTGAGGTTGTTGTTTTTCAATGTTGAAGTTGTTGTTGAATTTGTTGGTGTTTATCAATGTTGAGGTTGTTGTTGTTTTTCAATGTTGAGGTTGTTGTTGAATTTGTTGGTGTTTTTCAATGTTGAGGTTGTTGTTGAATTTGTTGGTGTTTTTCAATGATGAGGTTGTTGTTGTTTTTCAATGTTGAGGTTGTTGAATTTGTTGGTGTTTTTCAATCTTGAGTTTGTTGTTGAATTTGTTGGTGTTTTTCAATGTGGAGGTTGTTGTTGTTTTTCAATGTTGAGGTTGTTGTTGAGTTTGTTGGTGTTTTTCAATGTTGAGGTGGTTGTTGAATTTTTTGGTATTTTTCAATGTTGAGGTTGTTGTTGAATTTGTTGGTGTTTTTCAATGTTGAGGTTGTTGTTGTTTTTCAATGTTGAGGTTGTTGTTGAGTTTGTTGGTGTTTTTCAATGTTGAGGTGGTTGTTGAATTTGTTGGTGTTTTTCAATGTGGAGGTTGTTGTTGTTTTTAAATGTTGAGGTTTTTATTGAATTTGTTGGTGTTTTTTCAATTTTGAGGTTGTTGGTGTTTTTCAATGTTAAGGTTGATGTGGAATTTGATGGTGTTTTTCAATGTCGAGGTTGTTGTTGAATTTGTTGGTGTTTTTCAATGTTGAAGTTGTTGTTGAATTTGTTGGTGTTTTTCAATGTTGAGGTTGTTGTTGTTTTTCAATGTTGAGGTTGTTGTTGAATTTGTTGGTGTTTTTCAATGTTGAGATTGTTGTTGTTTTTCAATGTTGAGGTTGTTGTTGAATTTGTTGGTGTTTTTAAATGTTGAGGATGTTGTTGAATTTGTTGGTGTTTTTCAATGTTGAGTTTGTTGTTGTTTTTCAATGTTGAGGTTGTTGTTGAGTTTGTTGGTGTTTTTCAATGTTGAGGTGGTTGTTGAATTTGTTGGTGTTTTTCAATGTTGAGGTTGTTGTTGTTTTTAAATGTTGAGGTTTTTGTTGAATTTGTTGGTGTTTTTTCAATTTTGAGGTTGTTCATGTTTTTCAATGTTGAGGTTGATGTTGAATTTGATGGTGTTTTTCAATGTCGAGGTTGTTGTTGAATTTGTTGGTGTTTTTCAATGTTGAAGTTGTTGTTGAATTTGTTGGTGTTTTTCAATGTTGAGGTTGTTGTTGTTTTTCAATGTTGAGGTTGTTGTTGAATTTGTTGGTGTTTTTCAATGTTGAGATTGTTGTTGTTTTTCAATGTTGAGGTTGTTGTTGAATTTGTTGGTGTTTTTAAATGTTGAGGTTGTTGTTGAATTTGTTGGTGTTTTTCAATGTTCAGGATGTTGTTGTTTTTCAATGTTGAGGATGTTGTTGAATTTGTTGGTGTTTTTCAATGTTGAGGTTGTTGTTGTTTTTCAATGTTGAGGTTGTTGTTGAATTTGTTGGTGTTTTTCAATTTCGAGGATGTTGTTGAATTTGTTGGTGTTTTTCAATGTTGAGTTTGTTGTTGTTTTTCAATGTTGAGGTTGTTGTTGAATTTGTTGGTGTTTTTCAATGTTGAGGTTTTTGTTGTATTTCAAAGTTGAGGTTGTTGTTGAGTTTCTTGGTGTTTTGCAATGTTGAGGTGGTTGTTGAAGTTGTTGGTATTTTTCAATGTTGAGGTTGTTGTTGAATTTGTTGGTGTTTTTCAATGTTGAGGTTGTTGTTGTTTTTAAATGTTGAGGTTGTTCTTGAATTTGTTGGTGTTTTTTCAATTTTGAGGTTGTTGGTGTTTTGCAATGTTGAGGTTGATGTTGAATTTGATGGTGTTTTTCAATGTCGAGGTTGTTGTTGAATTTGTTGGTGTTTTTCAATGTTGAAGTTGTTGTTGAATTTGTTGGTGTTTTTCAATGTTGAGGTTGTTGTTGTTTTTAAATGTTGAGGTTGTTGTTGAATTTGTTGGTGTGTTTCAATGTTGAGATTGTTGTTGTTTTTCAATGTTGAGGTTGTTGTTGAATTTGTTGGTGTTTTTAAATGTTGAGGTTGTTGTTGAATTTGTTGGTGTTTTTCAATGTTGAGGTTGTTGTGGTTTTTCAATGTTGAGGTTGTTGTTGAATTTGTTGGTGTTTTTCAATGTTGAGGTTGTTGTTGAATTTGTTGGTGTTTTTCAATGTTGAGGTTGTTGTTTTTCAATGTTGAAGTTGTTGTTGAATTTGTTGGTGTTTATCAATGTTGAGGTTGTTGTTGTTTTTCAATGTTGAGGTTGTTGTTGAATTTGTTGGTGTTTTTCAATGTTGAGGTTGTTGTTGAATTTGTTGGTGTTTTTCAATGATGAGGTTGTTGTTGTTTTTCAATGTTGAGGTTGTTGAATTTGTTGTTGTTTTTCAATCTTGAGTTTGTTGTTGAATTTGTTGGTGTTTTTCAATGTGGAGGTTGTTGTTGTTTTTCAATGTTGAGGTTGTTGTTGAGTTTGTTGGTGTTTTTCAATGTTGAGGTGGTTGTTGAATTTGTTGGTATTTTTCAATGTTGAGGTTGTTGTTGAATTTGTTGGTGTTTTTCAATGTTGAGGTTGTTGTTGTTTTTCAATGTTGAGGTTGTTGTTGAGTTTGTTGGTGTTTTTCAATGTTGAGGTGGTTGTTGAATTTGTTGGTGTTTTTCAATGTGGAGGTTGTTGTTGTTTTTAAATGTTGAGGTTTTTATTGAATTTGTTGGTGTTTTTTCAATTTTGAGGTTGTTGGTGTTTTTCAATGTTAAGGTTGATGTGGAATTTGATGGTGTTTTTCAATGTCGAGGTTGTTGTTGAATTTGTTGGTGTTTTTCAATGTTGAAGTTGTTGTTGAATTTGTTGGTGTTTTTCAATGTTGAGGTTGTTGTTGTTTTTCAATGTTGAGGTTGTTGTTGAATTTGTTGGTGTTTTTCAATGTTGAGATTGTTGTTGTTTTTCAATGTTGAGGTTGTTGTTGAATTTGTTGGTGTTTTTAAATGTTGAGGTTGTTGTTGAATTTGTTGGTGTTTTTCAATGTTGAGTTTGTTGTTGTTTTTCAATGTTGAGGTTGATGTTGAATTTGTTGGTGTTTTTCAATGTTGCGGTTGTTGTTGTTTTTCAATGTTGAGGTTGTTGTTGAATTTGTTGGTGTTTTGCAATTTCGAGGATGTTGTTGAATTTGTTGGTGTTTTTCAATGTTGAGTTTGTTGTTGTTTTTCAATGTTGAGGTTGTTGTTGAATTTGCTGGTGTTTTTCAATGTTGAGGTTGTTGTTGTTTTTCAATGTTAAGGTTGTTGTGGAGTTTGTTGGTGTTTTTCAATGTTGAGGTTGTTGTTGAATTTGTTGGTGTTTTTCAATGATGAGGTTGTTGTTGTTTTTCAATGTTGAGGTTGTTGAATTTGTTGGTGTTTTTCAATCTTGAGTTTGTTGTTGAATTTGTTGGTGTTTTTCAATGTTGAGGTTGTTGTTGTTTTTCAATGTTGAGGTTGTTGTTGAGTTTGTTGGTGTTTTTCAATGTGGAGGTGGTTGTTTGAGTTGTTGGTATTTTTCAATGTTGAGGTTGTTGTTGAATTTGTTGGTGTTTTTCAATGTTGAGGTTGTTGTTGTTTTTAAATGTTGAGGTTGTTCTTGAATTTGTTGGTGTTTTTTCAATTTTGAAGTTGTTGGTCTTTTGCAGTTATGAGGTTGAAGTTGAATTTGATGGTGTTTTTCAATGTCGAGGTTGTTGTTGAATTTGTTGGTGTTTTTCAATGTTGAAGTTGTTGTTGAGTTTGTTGGTGTTTTTCAATGTTGAGGTTGTTGTTGTTTTTCAATGTTGAGGTTGTTGTTGAATTTGTTGGTGTTTTTCAATGTTGAGATTGTTGTTGTTTTTCAATGTTGAGGTTGTTGTTGAATTTGTTGGTGTTTTTAAATGTTGAGGTTGTTGTTGAATTTGTTGGTGTTTTTCAATGTTGAGGTTGTTGTTGTTTTTCAATGTTGAGGTTGTTGTTGAATTTGTTGGTGTTTTTCAATGTTGAGTTTGTTGTTGTTTTTCAATGTTGAGGTTGTTGTTGAGTTTTTTGGTGTTTTTCAATTTCGAGGTTGTTGTAGAATTTGTTGGTATTTTTCAATGTTGAAGTTGTTGTTGAATTTGTTGGTGTTTTTCAATGTTGAGGTTGTTGTTGTTTTTCAATGTTGAGGTTGTTGTTGAATTTGTTGGTGTTTTTCAATGTTGAGGTTGTTGTTGTTTTTCAATGCTGAGGTTGCTGTTGAATTTGTTGGTGTTTTTCAATGTTGAGGTTGTTGTTTTAATTTGTTGGTGTTTTTCAATGTTGAGGTTGTTGTTGTTTTTCAATGTTGAGGTTGTTGTTGAATTTGTTGGTGTTTTTCAATGTTGAGGTTGTTGTTATTTTTCAATGCTGAGGTTGTTGTTGAATTTGTTGGTGTTTTTCAATGTTGAGGTTGTTGTTGAATTTGTTGGTGTTTTTCAATGTTGAGCTTGTTGTTGTTTTTCAATGTTGAGGTTGTTGTTGAATTTGTTGGTGTTTTTCAATGTTGAGGTTGTTGTTGTTTTTCAATGTTGAGTTTGTTGTTGAATTTGTTGGTGTTTTTCAATGTTGAGGTTGTTGTTGAATTTGTTGGTGTTTTTCAATGGTGAGGTTGTTTTTGTTTTTCAATGTTGAGGTTGTTGTTGCATTTGTTGGTGTTTTTCAATTTCGAGGTTGTTGTAGTATTTGTTGGTGTTTTTCAATGTTGATGTTGTTGTTGAATTTGTTGGTGTTTTTCAATGTTGAGGTTGTTGTTGTTTTTCAGTGTTGAGGTTGTTGTTGAATTTGTTGGTGTTTTTCAATGTTGAGGTTGTTGTTGTTTTTCAATGCTGAGGTTGCTGTTGAATTTGTTGGTGTTTTTCAATGTTGAGGTTGTTGTTGAATTTCTTGGTGTTTTTCAATTTCGAGGTTGTTCTTGTTTTTCAATGCTGAGGTTGTTGTTGAATTTGTTGGTGTTTTTCAATGTTGAGGTTGTTGTTGAATTTGTTGGTGTTTTTCAATGTTGAGGTTGTTGTTGTTTTTCAATGTTGAGGTTGTTGTTGAATTTGTTGGTATTTTTCAATGTTGAGGTTGTTGTTGTTTTTCAATGTTGAGGTTGTTGTTGAATTTGTTGGTGTTTTTCAATGTTGAGGTTGTTGTTGTTTTTCAATGTTGAGGTTATTGTTGAATTTGTTGGTGTTTTTCAATGTTGAGGTTGTTGTTGTTTTTCAATGTTGAGGTTGTTGTTGAATTTGTTGGTGTTTTTCAATGTTGAGTTTGTTGTTGTTTTTCAATGTTGAGGTTGTTGTTGAATTTGTTGGTGTTTTTCAATTTCGAGGTTGTTGTAGAATTTGTTGGTGTTTTTCAATGTTGAAGTTGTTGTTGAGTTTGTTGGTGTTTTTCAATGTTGAGGTTGTTGTTGTTTTTCAATGTTGAGGTTGTTGTTGAATTTGTTGGTGTTTTTCAATGTTGAGGTTGTTGTTGTTTTTCAATGCTGAGGTTGCTGTTGAATTTGTTGGTGTTTTTCAATGTTGAGGTTGTTGTTGAATTTCTTGGTGTTTTTCAATTACGAGGTTGTTGTTGTTTTTCAATGCTGAGGTTGTTGTTGAATTTGTTGGTGTTTTTCAATGTTGAGGTTGTTGTTGAATTTGTTGGTGTTTTTCAATGTTGAGGTTGTTGTTGTTTTTCAATGTTGAGGGTGTTGTTGAATTTGTTGTTGTTTTTCAATGTTGAGTTTGTTGTTGTTTTTCAATATTGAGGTTGTTGTTGAATTTGTTGGTGTTTTTCAATGTTGAGGTTGTTGTTGTTTTTCAATGTTGAGGTTCTTGTTGAATTTGTTGGTGTTTTTCAATGTTGAGGTTGTTGCTGTTTTTCAATGTTGAGGTTGTTGTTGAATTTGTTGGTGTTTTTCAATGTTGAGGTTGTTGGTGAATTTGTTGGTGTTTTTCAATGATGAGGTTGTTGTTGTTTTTGAATGTTGAGGTTGTTGAATTTGTTGGTGTTTTTCAATGTTGAGTTTGTTGTTGAATTTGTTGGTGTTTTTCAATGTTGAGGTTGTTGTTGTTTTTCAATGTTGAGGTTGTTGTTGAATTTATTGGTGTTTTTCAATGTTGAGGTTGTTGTTGAATTTGTTGGTGTTTTTCAATGTTGAGGTTGTTGTTGTTTTTCAATGTTGAGGTTGTTGTTGAATTTGTTGGTGTTTTTCAATGTTGAGATTGTTGTTGTTTTTCAATGTTGAGGTTGTTGTTGAATTTGTTGGTGTTTTTAAATGTTGAGGTTGTTGTTGAATTTGTTGGTGTTTTTAAATGTTGAGGTTGTTGTTGTTTTTCAATGTTGAGGTTGTTGTTGAATTTGTTGGTGTTTTTCAATGTTGAGGTTGTTGTTGTTTTTCAATGTTGAGGTTGTTGTTGAATTTGTTGGTGTTTTTCAATTTCGAGGATGTTGTTGAATTTGTTGGTGTTTTTCAATGTTGAAGTTGTTGTTGAATTTGTTGGTGTTTTTCAATGTTGAGGTTGTTGTTGTTTTTCAATGTTGAGGTTGTTGTTGAATTTGTTGGTGTTTTTCAATGTTGAGGTTGTTGTTGTTTTTCAATGCTGAGGTTGTTGTTGAATTTGTTGGTGTTTTTCAATGTTGAGGTTGTTGTTGAATTTCTTGGTGTTTTTCAATGTTGTGGTTGTTGTTGTTTTTCAATGTTGAGGTTGTTGTTGAATTTGTTGGTGTTTTTCAATGTTGAGGTTGTTGTTGTTTTTCAATGTTGAGGTTGTTGTTGAGCTTGTTGGTGTTTTTCAATGTTGAAGTTGTTGTTGAATTTGTTGGTGTTTTTCAATGTTGAGGTTGTTGTTGTTTTTCAATGTTGAGGTTGTTGTTACATTTGTTGGTGTTTTTCAATGTTGAGGTTGTTGTTGAATTTGTTGGTGTTTTTCAATGTTGAGGTTGTTGTTGTTTTTAAATGTTGAGGTTGTTGTTGAATTTGTTGGTGTTTTTTCAATTTTGAGGTTTTTGGTGTTTTTCAATGTTCAGGTTGATGTTGAATTTGATGGTGTTTTTCAATGTCGAGGTTGTTGTTGAATTTGTTGGTGTTTTTCAATGTTGAAGTTGTTGTTGAATTTGTTGGTGTTTTTCAATGTTGAGGTTGTTGTTGTTTTTCAATGTTGAGGTTGTTGTTGAATTTGTTGGTATTTTTCAATGTTGAGATTGTTGTTGTTTTTCAATGTTGTGGTTGTTGTTGAATTTGTTGGTGTTTTTAAATGTTGAGGTTGTTGTTGAATTTGTTGGTGTTTTTCAATGTTGAGGTTGTTGTTGTATTTCAATGTTGAGGTTGTTGTTGAATTTGTTGGTGTTTTTCAATGTTGAGGTTGTTGTTGTTTTTCAATGTTGAGGTTGTTGTTGAATTTGTTGATGTTTTTCAATTCCGAAGTTGTTGCAGAATTTGTTGGTGTTTTTCAATGTTGAAGTTGTTGTTGAATTTGTTGGTGTTTTTCAATGTTGAGGTTGTTGTTGAATTTGTTGCTGTTTTTCAATGTTGAGGTTGTTGTTGTTTTTCAATGTTGAGGTTGTTGGTTTTTTTCAATGTTGAGGTTGTTGTTGTTTTTCAATGCTGAGGTTGTTGTTGAATTTGTTGGTGTTTTTCAATGTTGAGGTTGTTGTTGTTTTTCAATGTTGAGGTTGTTGTTGAATTTGTTGGTGTTTTTAAATGTTGAGGTTGTTGTTGTTTTTCAATGTTGAGGTTGTTGTTGAATTTGTTGGTGTTTTTCAATGTTGAGGTTGTTGTTGTTTTTCAATGTTGAGGTTATTGTTGAATTTGTTGTTGTTTTTCAATGTTGAGGTTGTTGTTGAATTTGTTGGTGTTTTTCAATGTTGAGTTTGTTGTTGTTTTTCAATGTTGAGGTTGTTGTTGAATTTGTTGTTGTTTTTCAATGTTGAGGTTGTTGTTGAATTTGTTGGTGTTTTTAAATGTTGAGGCTGTTGTTGTTTTTCAATGTTGAGGTTGTTGTTGAATTTGTTGGTGTTTTTCAATGTTGAGGTTGTTGTTGTTTTTCAATGTTGAGGTTATTGTTGAATTTGTTGTTGTTTTTCAATGTTGAGGTTGTTGTTGAATTTGTTGGTGTTTTTCAATGTTGAGTTTGTTGTTGTTTTTCAATGTTGAGGTTGTTGTTGAATTTGTTGGTGTTTTTCAATGTTGAGGTTGTTGGTGAATTTGTTGGTGTTTTTCAATGATGAGGTTGTTGTTGTTTTTGAATGTTGAGGTTGTTGAATTTGTTGGTGTTTTTCAATGTTGAGTTTGTTGTTGAATTTGTTGGTGTTTTTCAATGTTGAGGTTGTTGTTGTTTTTCAATGTTGAGGTTGTTGTTGAATTTGTTGGTGTTTTTCAATGTTGAGGTTGTTGTTGAATTTTTTGGTGTTTTTCAATGTTGAGGTTGTTGTTGTTTTTCAATGTTGAGGTTGTTGTTGAATTTGTTGGTGTTTTTCAATGTTGAGAGTGTTGTTGTTTTTCAATGTTGAGGTTGTTGTTGAATTTTTTGTTTTTCAATGTTGAGGTTGTTGTTGTTTTTCAATGTTGAGGTTGTTGTTGAATTTGTTGGTGTTTTTCAATGTTGAGGTTGTTGTTGTTTTTCAATGTTGAGGTTGTTGTTGAATTTGTTGGTGTTTTTCAATGTTGAGGTTGTTGTTGTTTTTCAATGTTGAGGTTGTTGTTGAATTTGCTGGTGTTTTTCAATTTCGAGGATGTTGTTGAATTTGTTGCTGTTTTCAATGTTGAAGTTGTTGTTGAATTTGTTGGTGTTTTTCAATGTTGAGGTGGTTGTTGTTTTTCAATGTTGAGGTTGTTGTTGAATTTGTTGGTGTTTTTCAATGTTGAGGTTGTTGTTGTTTTTCAATGCTGAGGTTGTTGTTGAATTTGTTGGTGTTTTTCAATGTTGAGGTTGTTGTTGAATTTCTTGGTGTTTTTCAATGTTCTGGTTGTTGTTGTTTTTCAATGTTGAGGTTGTTGTTGAATTTGTTGGTGTTTTTCAATGTTGAGGTTCTTGTTGTTTTTCAATGTTGAGGTTGTTGTTGAGTTTGTTGGTGTTTTTCAATGTTGAAGTTGTTGTTGAATTTGTTGGTGTTTTTCAATGTTGAGGTTGTTGTTGTTTTTCAATGTTGAGGTTGTTGTTAAATTTGTTGGTGTTTTTCGATGTTGAGGTTGTTGTTGAATTTGTTGGTGTTTTTCAATGTTGAGATTGTTGTTGTTTTTCCATGTTGTGGTTGTTGTTGAATTTGTTGGTGTTTTTAAATGTTGAGGTTGTTGTTGAATTTGTTGGTGTTTTTCAATGTTGAGTTTGTTGTTGTATTTCAATGTTGAGGTTGTTGTTGAATTTGTTGGTGTTTTTCAATGTTGAGGTTGTTGTTGTTTTTCAATGTTGAGGTTGTTGTTGAATTTGTTGATGTTTTTCAATTTCGAGGTTGTTGTAGAATTTGTTGCTGTTTTTCAATGTTGAAGTTGTTGTTGAATTTGTTGTTGTTTTTCAATGTTGAGGTTGTTGTTGAATTTGTTGGTGTTTTTCAATGTTGAGGTTGTTGTTGTTTTTCAATGTTGAGGTTGTTGGCGTTTTTCAATGTTGAGGTTGTTGTTGTTTTTCAATGCTGAGGTTGTTGTTGAATTTGTTGGTGTTTTTCAATGTTGAGGTTGTTGTTGAATTTGTTGGTGTTTTTCAATGTTGAGGTTGTTGTTGTTTTTCAATGTTGAGGTTGTTGTTGAATTTGTTGGTGTTTTTCAATGTTGAGGTTGTTGTTGTTTTTCAATGTTGAGGTTGTTGTTGAATTTGTTGGTGTTTTTCAATGTTGAGGTTGTTGTTGTTTTTCAATGTTGAGGTTATTGTTGAATTTGTTGGTGTTTTTCAATGTTGAGGTTGTTGTTGTTTTTCAATGTTGAGGTTGTTGTTGAATTTGTTGGTGTTTTTCAATGTTGAGTTTGTAGTTGTTTTTCAATGTTGAGGTTGTTGTTGTTTTTGTTTGTGTTTTTCAATTTTGAGGTTGTTGTTGTTTTTCAACGTTGATGTTGTTGTTGAATTTGTTGGTGTTTTTCAATGTTGAGGTTGTTGTTGTTTTTCAATGTTGAGGTTGTTGTTGAATTTGTTGGTGTTTTTCAATGTTGAGGTTGTTGTTGAATTTGTTGGTGTTTTTCAATGTTGAGGTTGTTGTTGTTTTTCAATGCTGAGGTTGCTGTTGAATTTGTTGGTGTTTTTCAATGTTGAGGTTGTTGTTGAATTTCTTGGTGGTTTTCAATGTTGAGGTTGTTGTTGTTTTTCAATGTTGAGGTTGTTGTTGAATTTGTTGGTGTTTTTCAATGTTGAGAGTGTTGTTGTTTTTCAATGTTGAGGTTGTTGTTGAATTTGTTGGTGTTTTTAAATGTTGAGGTTGTTGTTGAATTTGTTGGTGTTTTTCAATGTTGAGGTTGTTGTTGTTTTTCAATGTTGAGGTTGTTGTTGAATTTGTTGGTGTTTTTCAATGTTGAGGATGTTGTTGTTTTTCAATGTTGAGGTTGTTGTTGAATTTGTTGGTGTTTTTCAATTTCGAGGATGTTGTTGAATTTGTTGCTGTTTTCAATGTTGAAGTTGTTGTTGAATTTGTTGGTGTTTTTCAATGTTGAGGTTGTTGTTGTTTTTCAATGTTGAGGTTGTTGTTGAATTTGTTGGTGTTTTTCAATGTTGAGGTTGTTGTTGTTTTTCAATGCTGAGGTTGTTGTTGAATTTGTTGGTGTTTTTCAATGTTGAGGTTGTTGTTGAATTTCTTGGTGTTTTTCAATGTTGTGGTTGTTGTTGTTTTTCAATGTTGAGGTTGTTGTTGAATTTGTTGGTGTTTTTCAATGTTGAGGTTGTTGTTGTTTTTCAATGTTGAGGTTGTTGTTGAGTTTGTTGGTGTTTTTCAATGTTGAAGTTGTTGTTGAATTTGTTGGTGTTTTTCAATGTTGAGGTTGTTGTTGTTTTTGAATGTTGAGGTTGTTGAATTTGTTGGTGTTTTTCAATGTTGAGTTTGTTGTTGAATTTGTTGGTGTTTTTCAATGTTGAGGTTGTTGTTGTTTTTCAATGTTGAGGTTGTTGTTGAATTTGTTGGTGTTTTTCAATGTTGAGGTTGTTGTTGAATTTGTTGGTGTTTTTCAATGTTGAGGTTGTTGTTGTTTTTCAATGTTGAGGTTGTTGTTGAATTTGTTGGTGTTTTTCAATTTTGAGGTTTTTGGTGTTTTTCAATGTTGAGGTTGATGTTGAATTTGAAGGTGTTTTTCAATATCGAGGTTGTTGTTGAATTTGTTGGTGTTTTTCAATGTTGAGGTTGTTGGTGAATTTGTTGGTGTTTTTCAATGATGAGGTTGTTGTTGTTTTTGAATGTTGAGGTTGTTGAATTTGTTGGTGTTTTTCAATGTTGAGTTTGTTGTTGAATTTGTTGTTGTTTTTCAATGTTGAGGTTGTTGTTGTTTTTCAATGTTGAGGTTGTTGTTGAATTTGTTGGTGTTTTTCAATGTTGAGGTTGTTGTTGAATTTGTTGGTGTTTTTCAATGTTGAGGTTGTTGTTATTTTTCAATGTTGAGGTTGTTGTTGAATTTGTTGGTGTTTTTCAATGTTGAGAGTGTTGTTGTTTTTCAATGTTGAGGTTGTTGTTGAATTTGTTGGTGTTTTTAAATGTTGAGGTTGTTGTTGAATTTGTTGGTGTTTTTCAATGTTGAGGTTGTTGTTGTTTTTCAATGTTGAGGTTGTTGTTGAATTTGTTGGTGTTTTTCAATGTTGAGGTTGTTGTTGTTTTTCAATGTTGAGGTTGTTGTTGAATTTGCTGGTGTTTTTCAATGTCGAGGATGTTGTTGAATTTGTTGCTGTTTTCAATGTTGAAGTTGTTGTTGAATTTGTTGGTGTTTTTCAATGTTGAGGTGGTTGTTGTTTTTCAATGTTGAGGTTGTTGTTGAATTTGTTGGTGTTTTTCAATGTTGAGGTTGTTGTTGTTTTTCAATGCTGAGGTTGTTGTTGAATTTGTTGGTGTTTTTCAATGTTGAGGTTGTTGTTGAATTTCTTGGTGTTTTTCAATGTTGTGGTTGTTGTTGTTTTTCAATGTTGAGGTTGTTGTTGAATTTGTTGGTGTTTTTCAATGTTGAGGTTGTTGTTGTTTTTCAATGTTGAGGTTGTTGTTGAGTTTGTTGGTGTTTTTCAATGTTGAAGTTGTTGTTGAATTTGTTGGTGTTTTTCAATGTTGAGGTTGTTGTTGTTTTTCAATGTTGAGGTTGTTGTTAAGTTTGTTGGTGTTTTTCGATGTTGAGGTTGTTGTTGAATTTGTTGGTGTTTTTCAATGTTGAGGTTGTTGTTGTTTTTCAATGTTGAGGTTGTTGTTGAATTTGTTGGTATTTTTCAATGTTGAGATTGTTGTTGTTTTTCCATGTTGTGGTTGTTGTTGAATTTGTTGGTGTTTTTAAATGTTGAGGTTGTTGTTGAATTTGTTGGTGTTTTTCAATGTTGAGTTTGTTGTTGTATTTCAATGTTGAGGTTGTTGTTGAATTTGTTGGTGTTTTTCAATGTTGAGGTTGTTGTTGTTTTTCAATGTTGAGGTTGTTGTTGAATTTGTTGATGTTTTTCAATTTCGAGGTTGTTGTAGAATTTGTTGCTGTTTTTCAATGTTGAAGTTGTTGTTGAATTTGTTGTTGTTTTTCAATGTTGAGGTTGTTGTTGAATTTGTTGGTGTTTTTCAATGTTGAGGTTGTTGTTGTTTTTCAATGTTGAGGTTGTTGGCGTTTTTCAATGTTGAGGTTGTTGTTGTTTTTCAATGCTGAGGTTGTTGTTGAATTTGTTGGTGTTTTTCAATTTTGAGGTTTTGGTGTTTTTCAATGTTGAGGTTGTTGTTGAATTTGTTGGTGTTTTTCAATGTTGAGGTTGTTGTTGTTTTTCAATGTTGAGGTTGTTGTTGAATTTGTTGGTGTTTTTCAATGTTGAGGTTGTTGTTGTTTTTCAATGTTGAGGTTGTTGTTGAATTTGTTGGTGTTTTTCAATGTTGAGGTTGTTGTTGTTTTTCAATGTTGAGGTTATTGTTGAATTTGTTGGTGTTTTTCAATGTTGAGGTTGTTGTTGTTTTTCAATGTTGAGGTTGTTGTTGAATTTGTTGGTGTTTTTCAATGTTGAGTTTGTAGTTGTTTTTCAATGTTGAGGTTGTTGTTGAATTTGTTTGTGTTTTTCAATTTTGAGGTTGTTGTTGTTTTTCAACGTTGATGTTGTTGTTGAATTTGTTGGTGTTTTTCAATGTTGAGGTTGTTGTTGTTTTTCAATGTTGAGGTTGTTGTTGAATTTTTTGGTGTTTTTCAATGTTGAGGTTGTTGATGAATTTGTTGGTGTTTTTCAATGTTGAGGTTGTTGTTGTTTTTCAATGCTGAGGTTGCTGTTGAATTTGTTGGTGTTTTTCAATGTTGAGGTTGTTGTTGAATTTCTTGGTGGTTTTCAATGTTGAGGTTGTTGTTGTTTTTCAATGTTGAGGTTGTTGTTGAATTTGTTGGTGTTTTTCAATGTTGAGAGTGTTGTTGTTTTTCAATGTTGAGGTTGTTGTTGAATTTGTTGGTGTTTTTAAATGTTGAGGTTGTTGTTGAATTTGTTGGTGTTTTTCAATGTTGAGGTTGTTGTTGTTTTTCAATGTTGAGGTTGTTGTTGAATTTGTTGGTGTTTTTCAATGTTGAGGATGTTGTTGTTTTTCAATGTTGAGGTTGTTGTTGAATTTGTTGGTGTTTTTCAATTTCGAGGATGTTGTTGAATTTGTTGCTGTTTTCAATGTTGAAGTTGTTGTTGAATTTGTTGGTGTTTTTCAATGTTGAGGTTGTTGTTGTTTTTCAATGTTGAGGTTGTTGTTGAATTTGTTGGTGTTTTTCAATGTTGAGGTTGTTGTTGTTTTTCAATGCTGAGGTTGTTGTTGAATTTGTTGGTGTTTTTCAATGTTGAGGTTGTTGTTGAATTTCTTGGTGTTTTTCAATGTTGTGGTTGTTGTTGTTTTTCAATGTTGAGGTTGTTGTTGAATTTGTTGGTGTTTTTCAATGTTGAGGTTGTTGTTGTTTTTCAATGTTGAGGTTGTTGTTGAGTTTGTTGGTGTTTTTCAATGTTGAAGTTGTTGTTGAATTTGTTGGTGTTTTTCAATGTTGAGGTTGTTGTTGTTTTTCAATGTTGAGGTTGTTGTTAAATTTGTTGGTGTTTTTCGATGTTGAGGTTGTTGTTGAATTTGTTGGTGTTTTTCAATGTTGAGGTTGTTGTTGTTTTTAAATGTTGAGGTTGTTGTTGAATTTGTTGGTGTTTTTCAATTTTGAGGTTTTTGGTGTTTTTCAATGTTGAGGTTGATGTTGAATTTGAAGGTGTTTTTCAATGTCGAGGTTGTTGTTGAATTTGTTGGTGTTTTTCAATGTTGAAGTTGTTGTTGAATTTGTTTGTGTTTTTCAATGTTGAGGTTGTTGTTGTTTTTCAATGTTGAGGTTGTTGTTGAATTTGTTGGTATTTTTCAATGTTGAGATTGTTGTTGTTTTTCAATGTTGTGGTTGTTGTTGAATTTGTTGGTGTTTTTAAATGTTGAGGTTGTTGTTGAATTTGTTGGTGTTTTTCAATGTTGAGTTTGTTGTTGTATTTCAATGTTGTGGTTGTTGTTGAATTTGTTGGTGTTTTTCAATGTTGAGGTTGTTGTTGTTTTTCAATGTTGAGGTTGTTGTTGAATTTGTTGATGTTTTTCAATTTCGAGGTTGTTGTAGAATTTGTTGGTGTTTTTCAATGTTGAAGTTGTTGTTGAATTTGTTGGTGTTTTTCAATGTTGAGGTTGTTGTTGAATTTGTTGGTGTTTTTCAATGTTGAGGTTGTTGTTGTTTTTCAATGTTGAGGTTGTTGGCGTTTTTCAATGTTGAGGTTGTTGTTGTTTTTCAATGCTGAGGTTGTTGTTGAATTTGTTGGTGTTTTTCAATGTTGAGGTTGTTGTTGAATTTGTTGGTGTTTTTCAACGTTGAGGTTGTTGTTGTTTTTCAATGTTGAGGTTGTTGTTGAATTTGTTGGTGTTTTTCAATGTTGAGGTTGTTGTTGTTTTTCAATGTTGAGGTTGTTGTTGAATTTGTTGGTGTTTTTCAATGTTGAGGTTGTTGTTGTTTTTCAATGTTGAGGTTATTGTTGAATTTGTTGGTGTTTTTCAATGTTGAGGTTGTTGTTGTTTTTCAATGTTGAGGTTGTTGTTGAATTTGTTGGTGTTTTTCAATGTTGAGTTTGTTGTTGTTTTTCAATGTTGAGGTTATTGTTGAATTTGTTTGTGTTTTTCAATTTTGAGGTTGTTGTTGTTTTTCAACGTTGATGTTGTTGTTGAATTTGTTGGTGTTTTTCAATGTTGAGGTTGTTGTTGTTTTTCAATGTTGAGGTTGTTGTTGAATTTGTTGGTGTTTTTCAATGTTGAGGTTGTTGTTGAATTTGTTGGTGTTTTTCAATGTTGAGGTTGTTGTTGTTTTTCAATGCTGAGGTTGCTGTTCAATTTGTTGGTGTTTTTCAATGTTGAGGTTGTTGTTGAATTTCTTGGTGGTTTTCAATGTTGAGGTTGTTGTTGTTTTTCAATGTTGAGGTTGTTGTTGAATTTGTTGGTGTTTTTCAATGTTGAATTTGTTGGTGTTTTTCAATCTTGAGTTTGTTGTTGAATTTGTTGGTGTTTTTCAATTTTGAGGTTGTTGTTGAATTTGTTGGTGTTTTTCAATGTTGAGGTTGTTGTTGTTTTCCAATGTTGAGGTTGTTGTTGAGTTTGCTGGTGTTTTTCAATGTTGAGGTTCTTGTTGTTTTTCAATGTTGAGGTTGTTGTTAAATTTGTTGGTGTTTTTCAATTTTGAGGTTTTTGGTGTTTTTCAATGTTCAGGTTGATGTTGAATTTGAAGGTGTTTTTCAATGTCGAGGTTGTTGTTGAATTTGTTGGTGTTTTTCAATGTTGAAGTTGTTGTTGAATTTGTTGGTGTTTTTCAATGTTGAGGTTGTTGTTGTTTTTCAATGTTGAGGTTGTTGTTGAATTTGTTGGTATTTTTCAATGTTGAGATTGTTGTTGTTTTTCCATGTTGTGGTTGTTGTTGAATTTGTTGGTGTTTTTAAATGTTGAGGTTGTTGTTGAATTTGTTGGTGTTTTTCAATGTTGAGTTTGCTGTTGTATTTCAATGTTGAGGTTGTTGTTGAATTTGTTGGTGTTTTTCAATGTTGAGGTTGTTGTTGTTTTTCAATGTTGAGGTTGTTGTTGAATTTGTTGATGTTTTTCAATTTCGAGGTTGTTGTAGAATTTGTTGCTGTTTTTCAATGTTGAAGTTGTTGTTGAATTTGTTGGTGTTTTTCAATGTTGAGGTTGTTGTTGTTTTTCAATGTTGAGGTTGTTGGCGTTTTTCAATGTTGAGGTTGTTGTTGTTTTTCAATGCTGAGGTTGTTGTTGAATTTGTTGGTGTTTTTCAATGTTGAGGTTGTTGTTGAATTTGTTGGTGTTTTTCAATGTTGAGGTTGTTGTTGTTTTTCAATGTTGAGGTTGTTGTTGAATTTGTTGGTGTTTTTCAATGTTGAGGTTGTTGTTGTTTTTCAATGTTGAGGTTGTTGTTGAATTTGTTGGTGTTTTTCAATGTTGAGGTTGTTGTTGTTTTTCAATGTTGAGGTTATTGTTGAATTTGTTGGTGTTTTTCAATGTTGAGGTTGTTGTTGTTTTTCAATGTTGAGGTTGTTGTTGAATTTGTTGGTGTTTTTCAATGTTGAGTTTGTAGTTGTTTTTCAATGTTGAGGTTGTTGTTGAATTTGTTTGTGTTTTTCAATTTTGAGGTTGTTGTTGTTTTTCAACGTTGATGTTGTTGTTGAATTTGTTGGAGTTTTTCAATGTTGAGGTTGTTGTTGTTTTTCAATGTTGAGGTTGTTGTTGAATTTGTTGGTGTTTTTCAATGTTGAGGTTGTTGTTGAATTTGTTGGTGTTTTTCAATGTTGAGGTTGTTGTTGTTTTTCAATGCTGAGGTTGCTGTTGAATTTGTTGGTGTTTTTCAATGTTGAGGTTGTTGTTGAATTTCTTGGTGGTTTTCAATGTTGAGGTTGTTGTTGTTTTTCAATGTTGAGGTTGTTGTTGAATTTGTTGGTGTTTTTCAATGTTGAGAGTGTTGTTGTTTTTCAATGTTGAGGTTGTTGTTGAATTTGTTGGTGTTTTTAAATGTTGAGGTTGTTGTTGAATTTGTTGGTGTTTTTCAATGTTGAGGTTGTTGTTGTTTTTCAATGTTGAGGTTGTTGTTGAATTTGTTGGTGTTTTTCAATGTTGAGGATGTTGTTGTTTTTCAATGTTGAGGTTGTTGTTGAATTTGTTGGTGTTTTTCAATTTCGAGGATGTTGTTGAATTTGTTGCTGTTTTCAATGTTGAAGTTGTTGTTGAATTTGTTGGTGTTTTTCAATGTTGAGGTTGTTGTTGTTTTTCAATGTTGAGGTTGTTGTTGAATTTGTTGGTGTTTTTCAATGTTGAGGTTGTTGTTGTTTTTCAATGCTGAGGTTGTTGTTGAATTTGTTGGTGTTTTTCAATGTTGAGGTTGTTGTTGAATTTCTTGGTGTTTTTCAATGTTGTGGTTGTTGTTGTTTTTCAATGTTGAGGTTGTTGTTGAATTTGTTGGTGTTTTTCAATGTTGAGGTTGTTGTTGTTTTTCAATGTTGAGGTTGTTGTTGAGTTTGTTGGTGTTTTTCAATGTTGAAGTTGTTGTTGAATTTGTTGGTGTTTTTCAATGTTGAGGTTGTTGTTGTTTTTCAATGTTGAGGTTGTTGTTAAATTTGTTGGTGTTTTTCGACGTTGAGGTTGTTGTTGAATTTGTTGGTGTTTTTCAATGTTGAGGTTGTTGTTGTTTTTAAATGTTGAGGTTGTTGTTGAATTTGTTGGTGTTTTTCAATTTTGAGGTTTTTGGTGTTTTTCAATGTTGAGGTTGATGTTGAATTTGAAGGTGTTTTTCAATGTCGAGGTTGTTGTTGAATTTGTTGGTGTTTTTCAATGTTGAAGTTGTTGTTGAATTTGTTGGTGTTTTTCAATGTTGAGGTTGTTGTTGTTTTTCAATGTTGAGGTTGTTGTTGAATTTGTTGGTATTTTTCAATGTTGAGATTGTTGTTGTTTTTCAATGTTGTGGTTGTTGTTGAATTTGTTGGTGTTTTTAAAAGTTGAGGTTGTTGTTGAATTTGTTGGTGTTTTTCAATGTTGAGTTTGTTGTTGTATTTCAATGTTGAGGTTGTTGTTGAATTTGTTGGTGTTTTTCAATGTTGATGTTGTTGTTGTTTTTCAATGTTGAGGTTGTTGTTGAATTTGTTGATGTTTTTCAATTTCGAGGTTGTTGTAGAATTTGTTGGTGTTTTTCAATGTTGAAGTTGTTGTTGAATTTGTTGGTGTTTTTCAATGTTGAGGTTGTTGTTGAATTTGTTGGTGTTTTTCAATGTTGAGGTTGTTGTTGTTTTTCAATGTTGAGGTTGTTGGCGTTTTTCAATGTTGAGGTTGTTGTTGTTTTTCAATGCTGAGGTTGTTGTTGAATTTGTTGGTGTTTTTCAATGTTGAGGTTGTTGTTGAATTTGTTGGTGTTTTTCAATGTTGAGGTTGTTGTTGTTTTTCAATGTTGAGGTTGTTGTTGAATTTGTTGGTGTTTTTCAATGTTGAGGTTGTTGTTGTTTTTCAATGTTGAGGTTGTTGTTGAATTTGTTGGTGTTTTTCAATGTTGAGGTTGTTGTTGTTTTTCAATGTTGAGGTTATTGTTGAATTTGTTGGTGTTTTTCAATGTTGAGGTTGTTGTTGTTTTTCAATGTTGAGGTTGTTGTTGAATTTGTTGGTGTTTTTCAATGTTGAGTTTGTTGTTGTTTTTCAATGTTGAGGTTATTGTTGAATTTGTTTGTGTTTTTCAATTTTGAGGTTGTTGTTGTTTTTCAACGTTGATGTTGTTGTTGAATTTGTTGGTGTTTTTCAATGTTGAGGTTGTTGTTGTTTTTCAATGTTGAGGATGTTGTTGAATTTGTTGGTGTTTTTCAATGTTGAGGTTGTTGTTGAATTTGTTGGTGTTTTTCAATGTTGAGGTTGTTGTTGTTTTTCAATGCTGAGGTTGCTGTTCAATTTGTTGGTGTTTTTCAATGTTGAGGTTGTTGTTGAATTTCTTGGTGGTTTTCAATGTTGAGGTTGTTGTTGTTTTTCAATGTTGAGGTTGTTGTTGAATTTGTTGGTGTTTTTCAATGTTGAAATTGTTGGTGTTTTTCAATCTTGAGTTTGTTGTTGAATTTGTTGGTGTTTTTCAATTTTGAGGTTGTTGTTGAATTTGTTGGTGTTTTTCAATGTTGAGGTTGTTGTTGTTTTCCAATGTTGAGGTTGTTGTTTGAGTTTGCTGGTGTTTTTCAATGTTGAGGTTCTTGTTGTTTTTCAATGTTGAGGTTGTTGTTAAATTTGTTGGTGTTTTTCAATGTTGAGTTTGTTGTTGTTTTTCAATGTTGAGGTTGTTGTTGAGTTTTTTGGTGTTTTTCAATGTTGAAGTTGTTGTTGAATTTGTTGGTGTTTTTCAATTTCGAGGTTGTTGTTGAATTTGTTGGTGTTTTTCAATGTTGAGGTTGTTGTTGTTTTTCAATGTTAAGGTTGTTGTTGAATTTGTTGGAGATTTTCAATGTTGAGGTTGTTGTTGTTTTTCAATGCTGAGGTTGCTGTTGAATTTGTTGGTGTTTTTCCATGTTGAGGTTGTTGTTTTAATTTGTTGGTGTTTTTCAATGTTGAGGTTGTTGTTGTTTTTCAATGTTGAGGTTGTTGTTGAATTTGTTGGTGTTTTTCAATGTTGAGGTTGTTGTTATTTTTCAATGCCGAGGTTGTTGTTGAATTTGTTGGTGTTTTTCAATGTTGAGGTTGTTGTTGAATTTGTTGGTGTTTTTCAATGTTGAGGTTGTTGTTGTTTTTCAATGTTGAGGTTGTTGTTGAATTTGTTGGTGTTTTTCAATGTTGAGGTTGTTGTTGTTTTTCAATGTTGAGGTTGTTGTTGAATTTGTTGGTGTTTTTCAATGGTGAGGTTGTTTTTGTTTTTCAATGTTGAGGTTGTTGTTGCATTTGTTGGTGTTTTTCAATTTCGAGGTTGTTGTAGAATTTGTTGGTGTTTTTCAATGTTGAAGATGTTGTTGAATTTGTTGGTGTTTTTCAATGTTGAGGTTGTTGTTGTTTTTCATTGTTGAGGTTGTTGTTGAATTTGTTGGTGTTTTTCAATGTTGAGGTTGTTGTTGTTTTTCAATGCTGAGGTTGCTGTTGAATTTGTTGGTGTTTTTCAATGTTGAGGTTGTTGTTGAATTTCTTGGTGTTTTTCAATTTCGAGGTTGTTCTTGTTTTTCAATGCTGAGGTTGATGTTGAATTTGTTGGTGTTTTTCAATGTTGAGGTTGTTGTTGAATTTGTTGGTGTTTTTCAATGTTGAGGTTGTTGTTGTTTTTCAATGTTGAGGTTGTTGTTGAATTTGTTGGTGTTTTTCAATGTTGAGGTTGTTGTTGTTTTTCAATGTTGAGGTTGTTGTTGAATTTGTTGGTGTTTTTCAATGTTGAGGTTGTTGTTGTTTCTCAATGTTGAGGTTATTGTTGAATTTGTTGGTGTTTTTCAATGTTGAGGTTGTTGTTGTTTTTCAATGTTGAGGTTGTTGTTGAATTTGTTGGTGTTTTTCAATGTTGAGTTTGTTGTTGTTTTTCAATGTTGAGGTTGTTGTTGAATTTGTTGGTGTTTTTCAATTTCGAGGTTGTTGTAGAATTTGTTGGTGTTTTTCAATGTTGAAGTTGTTGTTGAGTTTGTTGGTGTTTTTCAATGTTGAGGTTGTTGTTGTTTTTCAATGTTGAGGTTGTTGTTGAATTTGTTGGTGTTTTTCAATGTTGAGGTTGTTGTTGTTTTTCAATGCTGAGGTTGCTGTTGAATTTGTTGGTGTTTTTCAATGTTGAGGTTGTTGTTGAATTTGTTGGTGTTTTTCAATGGTGAGGTTGTTTTTGTTTTTCAATGTTGAGGTTGTTGTTGCATTTGTTGGTGTTTTTCAATGTTGAAGTTGTTGTTGAATTTGTTGGTGTTTTTCAATGTTGAGGTTGTTGTTGTTTTTCATTGTTGAGGTTGTTGTTGAATTTGTTGGTGTTTTTCAATGTTGAGGTTGTTGTTGTTTTTCAATGCTGAGGTTGCTGTTGAATTTGTTGGTGTTTTTCAATGTTGAGGTTGTTGTTGAATTTCTTGGTGTTTTTCAATTTCGAGGTTGTTCTTGTTTTTCAATGCTGAGGTTGATGTTGAATTTGTTGGTGTTTTTCAATGTTGAGGTTGTTGTTGAATTTGTTGGTGTTTTTCAATGTTGAGGTTGTTGTTGTTTTTCAATGTTGAGGTTGTTGTTGAATTTGTTGGTGTTTTTCAATGTTGAGGTTGTTGTTGTTTTTCAATGTTGAGGTTGTTGTTGAATTTGTTGGTGTTTTTCAATGTTGAGGTTGTTGTTGTTTTTCAATGTTGAGGTTATTGTTGAATTTGTTGGTGTTTTTCAATGTTGAGGTTGTTGTTGTTTTTCAATGTTGAGGTTGTTGTTGAATTTGTTGGTGTTTTTCAATGTTGAGTTTGTTGTTGTTTTTCAATGTTGAGGTTGTTGTTGAATTTGTTGGTGTTTTTCAATTTCGAGGTTGTTGTAGAATTTGTTGGTGTTTTTCAATGTTGAAGTTGTTGTTGAGTTTGTTGGTGTTTTTCAATGTTGAGGTTGTTGTTGTTTTTCAATGTTGAGGTTGTTGTTGAATTTGTTGGTGTTTTTCAATGTTGAGGTTGTTGTTGTTTTTCAATGCTGAGGTTGCTGTTGAATTTGTTGGTGTTTTTCAATGTTGAGGTTGTTGTTGAATTTCTTGGTGTTTTTCAATTACGAGGTTGTTGTTGTTTTTCAATGCTGAGGTTGTTGTTGAATTTGTTGGTGTTTTTCAATGTTGAGGTTGTTGTTAAATTTGTTGGTGTTTTTCAATGTTGAGGTTGCTGTTGTTTTTCAATGTTGAGGGTGTTGTTGAATTTGTTGTTGTTTTTCAATGTTGAGTTTGTTGTTGTTTTTCAATATTGAGGTTGTTGTTGAATTTGTTGGTGTTTTTCAATGTTGAGGTTGTTGTTGTTTTTCAATGTTGAGGTTGTTGTTGAATTTGTTGGTGTTTTTCAATGTTGAGGTTGTTGCTGTTTTTCAATGTTGAGGTTGTTGTTGAATTTGTTGGTGTTTTTCAATGTTGAGGTTGTTGGTGAATTTGTTGGTGTTTTTCAATGATGAGGTTGTTGTTGTTTTTGAATGTTGAGGTTGTTGAATTTGTTGGTGTTTTTCAATGTTGAGTTTGTTGTTGAATTTGTTGGTGTTTTTCAATGTTGAGGTTGTTGTTGTTTTTCAATGTTGAGGTTGTTGTTGAATTTGTTGGTGTTTTTCAATGTTGAGGTTGTTGTTGAATTTGTTGGTGTTTTTCAATGTTGAGGTTGTTGTTGTTTTTCAATGTTGAGGTTGTTGTTGAATTTGTTGGTGTTTTTCAATGTTGAGATTGTTGTTGTTTTTCAATGTTGAGGTTGTTGTTGAATTTGTTGGTGTTTTTAAATGTTGAGGTTGTTGTTGAATTTGTTGGTGTTTTTCAATGTTGAGGTTGTTGTTGTTTTTCAATGTTGAGGTTGTTGTTGAATTTGTTGGTGTTTTTCAATGTTGAGGTTGTTGTTGTTTTTCAATGTTGAGGTTGTTGTTGAATTTGTTGGTGTTTTTCAATTTCGAGGATGTTGTTGAATTTGTTGGTGTTTTTCAATGTTGAAGTTGTTGTTGAATTTGTTGGTGTTTTTCAATGTTGAGGTTGTTGTTGTTTTTCAATGTTGAGGTTGTTGTTGAATTTGTTGGTGTTTTTCAATGTTGAGGTTGTTGTTGTTTTTCAATGCTGAGGTTGTTGTTGAATTTGTTGGTGTTTTTCAATGTTGAGGTTGTTGTTGAATTTCTTGGTGTTTTTCAATGTTGTGGTTGTTGTTGTTTTTCAATGTTGAGGTTGTTGTTGAATTTGTTGGTGTTTTTCAATGTTGAGGTTGTTGTTGTTTTTCAATGTTGAGGTTGTTGTTGAGTTTGTTGGTGTTTTTCAATGTTGAAGTTGTTGTTGAATTTGTTGGTGTTTTTCAATGTTGAGGTTGTTGTTGTTTTTCAATGTTGAGGTTGTTGTTACATTTGTTGGTGTTTTTCAATGTTGAGGTTGTTGTTGAATTTGTTGGTGTTTTTCAATGTTGAGGTTGTTGTTGTTTTTAAATGTTGAGGTTGTTGTTGAATTTGTTGGTGTTTTTTTCAATTTTGAGGTTTTTGGTGTTTTTCAATGTTGAGGTTGATGTTGAATTTGATGGTGTTTTTCAATATCGAGGTTGTTGTTGAATTTGTTGGTGTTTTTCAATGTTGAAGTTGTTGTTGAATTTGTTGGTGTTTTTCAATGTTGAGGTTGTTGTTGTTTTTCAATGTTGAGGTTGTTGTTGAATTTGTTGGTGTTTTTAAATGTTGAGGTTGTTGTTGAATTTGTTGGTGTTTTTCAATGTTGAGGTTGTTGTTGTATTTCAATGTTGAGGTTGTTGTTGAATTTGTTGGTGTTTTTCAATGTTGAGGTTGTTGTTGTTTTTCAATGTTGAGGTTGTTGTTGAATTTGTTGATGTTTTTCAATTCCGAAGTTGTTGCAGAATTTGTTGGTGTTTTTCAATGTTGAAGTTGTTGTTGAATTTGTTGGTGTTTTTCAATGTTGAGGTTGTTGTTGAATTTGTTGCTGTTTTTCAATGTTGAGGTTGTTGTTGTTTTTCAATGTTGAGGTTGTTGGTTTTTTTCAATGTTGAGGTTGTTGTTGTTTTTCAATGCTGAGGTTGTTGTTGAATTTGTTGGTGTTTTTCAATGTTGAGGTTGTTGTTGTTTTTCAATGTTGAGGTTGTTGTTGAATTTGTTGGTGTTTTTAAATGTTGAGGTTGTTGTTGTTTTTCAATGTTGAGGTTGTTGTTGAATTTGTTGGTGTTTTTCAATGTTGAGGTTGTTGTTGTTTTTCAATGTTGAGGTTATTGTTGAATTTGTTGTTGTTTTTCAATGTTTAGGTTGTTGTTGAATTTGTTGGTGTTTTTCAATGTTGAGGTTGTTGTTGTTTTTCAATGTTGAGGTTGTTGTTGAATTTGTTGGTGTTTTTCAATGTTGAGGTTGTTGTTGTTTTTCAATGTTGAGGTTGTTGTTGAATTTGTTGGTGTTTTTCAATGTTGAGGTTGTTGTTGTTTTTCAATGTTGAGGTTATTCTTGAATTTGTTGGTGTTTTTCAATGTTGAGGTTGTTGTTGTTTTTCAATGTTGAGGTTGTTGTTGAATTTGTTGGTGTTTTTCAATGTTGAGTTTGTTGTTGTTTTTCAATGTTGAGGTTGTTGTTGAATTTGTTGGTGTTTTTCAATTTCGAGGTTGTTGTAGAATTTGTTGGTGTTTTTCAATGTTGAAGTTGTTGTTGAGTTTGTTGGTGTTTTTCAATGTTGAGGTTGTTGTTGTTTTTCAATGTTGAGGTTGTTGTTGAATTTGTTGGTGTTTTTCAATGTTGAGGTTGTTGTTGTTTTTCAATGCTGAGGTTGCTGTTGAATTTGTTGGTGTTTTACAATGTTGAGGTTGTTGTTGAATTTCTTGGTGTTTTTCAATTACGAGGTTGTTGTTGTTTTTCAATGCTGAGGTTGTTGTTGAATTTGTTGGTGTTTTTCAATGTTGAGGTTGTTGTTAAATTTGTTGGTGTTTTTCAATGTTGAGGTTGCTGTTGTTTTTCAATGTTGAGGGTGTTGTTGAATTTGTTGTTGTTTTTCAATGTTGAGTTTGTTGTTGTTTTTCAATATTGAGGTTGTTGTTGAATTTGTTGGTGTTTTTCAATGTTGAGGTTGTTGTTGTTTTTCAATGTTGAGGTTGTTGTTGAATTTGTTGGTGTTTTTCAATGTTGAGGTTGTTGCTGTTTTTCAATGTTGAGGTTGTTGTTGAATTTGTTGGTGTTTTTCAATGTTGAGGTTGTTGGTGAATTTGTTGGTGTTTTTCAATGATGAGGTTGTTGTTGTTTTTGAATGTTGAGGTTGTTGAATTTGTTGGTGTTTTTCAATGTTGAGTTTGTTGTTGAATTTGTTGGTGTTTTTCAATGTTGAGGTTGTTGTTGTTTTTCAATGTTGAGGTTGTTGTTGAATTTGTTGGTGTTTTTCAATTTTGAGGTTGTTGTTGAATTTGTTGGTGTTTTTCAATGTTGAGGTTGTTGTTGTTTTTCAATGTTGAGGTTGTTGTTGAATTTGTTGGTGTTTTTCAATGTTGAGATTGTTGTTGTTTTTCAATGTTGAGGTTGTTGTTGAATTTGTTGGTGTTTTTAAATGTTGAGGTTGTTGTTGAATTTGTTGGTGTTTTTCAATGTTGAGGTTGTTGTTGTTTTTCAATGTTGAGGTTGTTGTTGAATTTGTGGGTGTTTTTCAATGTTGAGGTTGTTGTTGTTTTTCAATGTTGAGGTTGTTGTTGAATTTGTTGGTGTTTTTCAATTTCGAGGATGTTGTTGAATTTGTTGGTGTTTTTCAATGTTGAAGTTGTTGTTGAATTTGTTGGTGTTTTTCAATGTTGAGGTTGTTGTTGTTTTTCAATGTTGAGGTTGTTGTTGAATTTGTTGGTGTTTTTCAATGTTGAGGTTGTTGTTGTTTTTCAATGCTGAGGTTGTTGTTGAATTTGTTGGTGTTTTTCAATGTTGAGGTTGTTGTTGAATTTCTTGGTGTTTTTCAATGTTGTGGTTGTTGTTGTTTTTCAATGTTGAGGTTGTTGTTGAATTTGTTGGTGTTTTTCAATGTTGAGGTTGTTGTTGTTTTTCAATGTTGAGGTTGTTGTTGAGTTTGTTGGTGTTTTTCAATGTTGAAGTTGTTGTTGAATTTGTTGGTGTTTTTCAATGTTGAGGTTGTTGTTGTTTTTCAATGTTGAGGTTGTTGTTACATTTGTTGGTGTTTTTCAATGTTGAGGTTGTTGTTGAATTTGTTGGTGTTTTTCAATGTTGAGGTTGTTGTTGTTTTTAAATGTTGAGGTTGTTGTTGAATTTGTTGGTGTTTTTTCAATTTTGAGGTTTTTGGTGTTTTTCAATGTTGAGGTTGATGTTGAATTTGATGGTGTTTTTCAATGTCGAGGTTGTTGTTGAATTTGTTGGTGTTTTTCAATGTTGAAGTTGTTGTAGAATTTGTTGGTGTTTTTCAATGTTGAGGTTGTTGTTGTTTTTCAATGTTGAGGTTGTTGTTGAATTTGTTGGTATTTTTCAATGTTGAGATTGTTGTTGTTTTTCAATGTTGTGGTTGTTGTTGAATTTGTTGGTGTTTTTAAATGTTGAGGTTGTTGTTGACTTTGTTGGTGTTTTTCAATGTTGAGGTTGTTGTTGTATTTCAATGTTGAGGTTGTTGTTGAATTTGTTGGTGTTTTTCAATGTTGAGGTTGTTGTTGTTTTTCAATGTTGAGGTTGTTGTTGAATTTGTTGATGTTTTTCAATTCCGAAGTTGTTGCAGAATTTGTTGGTGTTTTTCAATGTTGAAGTTGTTGTTGAATTTGTTGGTGTTTTTCAATGTTGAGGTTGTTGTTGAATTTGTTGGTGTTTTTCAATGTTGAGGTTGTTGGTGAATTTGTTGGTGTTTTTCAATGATGAGGTTGTTGTTGTTTTTGAATGTTGAGGTTGTTGAATTTGTTGGTGTTTTTCAATGTTGAGTTTGTTGTTGAATTTGTTGGTGTTTTTCAATGTTGAGGTTGTTGTTGTTTTTCAATGTTGAGGTTGTTGTTGAATTTGTTGGTGTTTTTCAATGTTGAGGTTGTTGTTGAATTTGTTGGTGTTTTTCAATGTTGAGGTTGTTGTTGTTTTTCAATGTTGAGGTTGTTGTTGAATTTGTTGGTGTTTTTCAATGTTGAGAGTGTTGTTGTTTTTCAATGTTGAGGTTGTTGTTGAATTTGTTGGTGTTTTTAAATGTTGAGGTTGTTGTTGAATTTGTTGGTGTTTTTCAATGTTGAGGTTGTTGTTGTTTTTCAATGTTGAGATTGTTGTTGAATTTGTTGGTGTTTTTCAATGTTGAGGGTGTTGTTGTTTTTCAATGTTGAGGTTGTTGTTGAATTTGCTGGTGTTTTTCAATTTCGAGGATGTTGTTGAATTTGTTGCTGTTTTCAATGTTGAAGTTGTTGTTGAATTTGTAGGTGTTTTTCAATGTTGAGGTGGTTGTTGAATTTCTTGGTGGTTTGCAATGTTGAGGTTGTTGTTGTTTTTCAATGTTGAGGTTGTTGTTGAATTTGTTGGTGTTTTTCAATGTTGAATTTGTTGGTGTTTTTCAATCTTGAGTTTGTTGTTGAATTTGTTGGTGTTTTTCAATTTTGAGGTTGTTGTTGAATTTGTTGGTGTTTTTCAATGTTGAGGTTGTTGTTGTTTTTCAATGCTGAGGTTGTTGTTGAATTTGTTGGTGTTTTTCAATGTTGAGGTTGTTGTTGAATTTCTTGGTGTTTTTCAATGTTGTGGTTGTTGTTGTTTTTCAATGTTGAGGTTGTTGTTGAATTTGTTGGTGTTTTTCAATGTTGAGGTTGTTGTTGTTTTTCAATGTTGAGGTTGTTGTTGAGTTTGTTGGTGTTTTTCAATGTTGAAGTTGTTGTTGAATTTGTTGGTGTTTTTCAATGTTGAGGTTGTTGTTGTTTTTCAATGTTGAGGTTGTTGTTACATTTGTTGGTGTTTTTCAATGTTGAGGTTGTTGTTGAATTTGTTGGTGTTTTTCAATGTTGAGGTTGTTGTTGTTTTTAAATGTTGAGGTTGTTGTTGAATTTGTTGGTGTTTTTTCAATTTTGAGGTTTTTGGTGTTTTTCAATGTTGAGGTTGATGTTGAATTTGATGGTGTTTTTCAATGTCGAGGTTGTTGTTGAATTTGTTGGTGTTTTTCAATGTTGAAGTTGTTGTAGAATTTGTTGGTGTTTTTCAATGTTGAGGTTGTTGTTGTTTTTCAATGTTGAGGTTGTTGTTGAATTTGTTGGTATTTTTCAATGTTGAGATTGTTGTTGTTTTTCAATGTTGTGGTTGTTGTTGAATTTGTTGGTGTTTTTAAATGTTGAGGTTGTTGTTGAATTTGTTGGTGTTTTTCAATGTTGAGGTTGTTGTTGTATTTCAATGTTGAGGTTGTTGTTGAATTTGTTGGTGTTTTTCAATGTTGAGGTTGTTGTTGTTTTTCAATGTTGAGGTTGTTGTTGAATTTGTTGATGTTTTTCAATTCCGAAGTTGTTGCAGAATTTGTTGGTGTTTTTCAATGTTGAAGTTGTTGTTGAATTTGTTGGTGTTTTTCAATGTTGAGGTTGTTGTTGAATTTGTTGCTGTTTTTCAATGTTGAGGTTGTTGTTGTTTTTCAATGTTGAGGTTGTTGGTTTTTTTCAATGTTGAGGTTGTTGTTGTTTTTCAATGCTGAGGTTGTTGTTGAATTTGATGGTGTTTTTCAATTTTGAGGTTGTTGTTGTTTTTCAATGTTGAGGTTGTTGTTGAATTTGTTGGTGTTTTTAAATGTTGAGGTTGTTGTTGTTTTTCAATGTTGAGGTTGTTGTTGAATTTGTTGGTGTTTTTCAATGTTGAGGTTGTTGTTGTTTTTCAATGTTGAGGTTATTGTTGAATTTGTTGTTGTTTTTCAATGTTGAGGTTGTTGTTGAATTTGTTGGTGTTTTTCAATGTTGAGTTTGTTGTTGTTTTTCAATGTTGAGGTTGTTGTTGAATTTGTTGTTGTTTTTCAATGTTGAGGTTGTTGAATTTGTTGGTGTTTTTAAATGTTGAGGTTGTTGTTGTTTTTCAATGTTGAGGTTGTTGTTGAATTTGTTGGTGTTTTTCAATGTTGAGGTTGTTGTTGTTTTTCAATGTTGAGGTTATTGTTGAATTTGTTGTTGTTTTTCAATGTTGAGGTTGTTGTTGAATTTGTTGGTGTTTTTCAATGTTGACTTTGTTGTTGTTTTTCAATGTTGAGGTTGTTGTTGAATTTGTTGGTGTTTTTCAATGTTGAGGTTGTTGGTGAATTTGTTGGTGTTTTTCAATGATGAGGTTGTTGTTGTTTTTGAATGTTGAGGTTGTTGAATTTGTTGGTGTTTTTCAATGTTGAGTTTGTTGTTGAATTTGTTGGTGTTTTTCAATGTTGAGGTTGTTGTTGTTTTTCAATGTTGAGGTTGTTGTTGAATTTGTTGGTGTTTTTCAATGTTGAGGTTGTTGTTGAATTTGTTGGTGTTTTTCAATGTTGAGGTTGTTGTTGTTTTTCAATGTTGAGGTTGTTGTTGAATTTGTTGGTGTTTTTCAATGTTGAGAGTGTTGTTGTTTTTCAATGTTGAGGTTGTTGTTGAATTTGTTGGTGTTTTTAAATGTTGAGGTTGTTGTTGAATTTGTTGGTGTTTTTCAATGTTGAGGTTGTTGTTGTTTTTCAATGTTGAGATTGTTGTTGAATTTGTTGGTGTTTTTCAATGTTGAGGTTGTTGTTGTTTTTCAATGTTGAGGTTGTTGTTGAATTTGCTGGTGTTTTTCAATTTCGAGGATGTTGTTGAATCTGTTGCTGTTTTCAATGTTGAAGTTGTTGTTGAATTTGTTGGTGTTTTTCAATGTTGAGGTGGTTGTTGAATTTCTTGGTGGTTTGCAATGTTGAGGTTGTTGTTGTTTTTCAATGTTGAGGTTGTTGTTGAATTTGTTGGTGTTTTTCAATGTTGAATTTGTTGGTGTTTTTCAATCTTGAGTTTGTTGTTGAATTTGTTGGTGTTTTTCAATTTTGAGGTTGTTGTTGAATTTGTTGGTGTTTTTCAATGTTGAGGTTGTTGTTGTTTTCCAATGTTGAGGTTGTTGTTGAGTTTGCTGGTGTTTTTCAATGTTGAGGTTCTTGTTGTTTTTCAATGTTGAGGTTGTTGTTAAATTTGTTGGTGTTTTTCAATGTTGAGGTTGCTGTTGAATTTGTTATTGTTTTTCAATGTTGAGGTTGTTGTTGTTTTTCAATGTTGAGGTTGTTGTTGAATTTGTTGGTGTTTTTCAATGTTGAGGTTGTTGTTGAATTTGTTGGTTTTTTTCAATGTTGAGGTTGTTGTTGTTTTTCAATATTGAGGTTGTTGTTGAAATTGCTTGTGTTTTTCAATGTTGAGGTAGGTGTTGTAGTTGTTGGTATTTTTCAATGTTGAGGTTGTTGTTGTTTTTCACTGTTGAGCTTTTTGTTGAATTTGATGGTTTTTTTTCAATGTTGAGGTTGTTGTTGTTTTTCAATGTTGAGGTTATTGTTGAATTTGTTGGTGTTCTTCAATGTTGAGGTTGTTGTTGTTTTTCAATGTTGAGGTTGTTGTTGAATTTGTTGTTGTTTTTCAATGTTGAGGTTGTTGTTGAGTTTGTTGGTGTTTTTCAATGTTGAGGTTGTTGTTGTTTTTCAATATTGAGGTTGTTGTTGAATTTGTTGGTGTTTTTCAATTTTGAGTTTGTTGTTGAATTTGTTGGTGTTTTTCAATGTTGAGGTTGTTGTTGTTTTTCAATGTTGAGGTTGTTGTTGAATTTGTTGGTGTTTTTCAATGCTGAGGTTGTTGTTGTTTTTCAATGTTGTGGTTGTTGTTGAATTTGTTGGTGTTCCTCCATGTTGAGGTTCTTGTTGTTTTTCAATGTTGAGGTTGTTGTTAAATTTGTTGGTGTTTTTCAATGTTGAGGTTGTTGTTGAATTTGTTGGTGTTTTTCAATGTTGAGTTTGTTGTTGTTTTTCAATGTTGAGGTTGTTGTTGAATTTGTTGTTGTTTTTCAATGTTGAGGTTGTTGAATTTGTTGGTGTTTTTAAATGTTGAGGTTGTTGTTGTTTTTCAATGTTGAGGTTGTTGTTGAATTTGTTGGTGTTTTTCAATGTTGAGGTTGTTGTTGTTTTTCAATGTTGAGGTTATTGTTGAATTTGTTGTTGTTTTTCAATGTTGAGGTTGTTGTTGAATTTGTTGGTGTTTTTCAATGTTGACTTTGTTGTTGTTTTTCAATGTTGAGGTTGTTGTTGAATTTGTTGGTATTTTTCAATGTTGAGATTGTTGTTGTTTTTCAATGTTGTGGTTGTTGTTGAATTTGTTGGTGTTTTACAATGTTGAGGTTGTTGTTGTTTTTCAATGTTGAGGTTATTGTTGAATTTGTTGTTGTTTTTCAATGTTGAGGTTGTTGTTGAATTTGTTGGTGTTTTTCAATGTTGAGTTTGTTGTTGTTTTTCAATGTTGAGGTTGTTGTTGAATTTGTTGTTGTTTTTCAATGTTGAGGTTGTTGAATTTGTTGGTGTTTTTAAATGTTGAGGTTGTTGTTGTTTTTCAATGTTGAGGTTGTTGTTGAATTTGTTGGTGTTTTTCAATGTTGAGGTTGTTGTTGTTTTTCAATGTTGAGGTTATTGTTGAATTTGTTGTTGTTTTTCAATGTTGAGGTTGTTGTTGAATTTGTTGGTGTTTTTCAATGTTGACTTTGTTGTTGTTTTTCAATGTTGAGGTTGTTGTTGAATTTGTTGGTGTTTTTCAATGTTGAGGTTGTTGGTGAATTTGTTGGTGTTTTTCAATGATGAGGTTGTTGTTGTTTTTGAATGTTGAGGTTGTTGAATTTGTTGGTGTTTTTCAATGTTGAGTTTGTTGTTGAATTTGTTGGTGTTTTTCAATGTTGAGGTTGTTGTTGTTTTTCAATGTTGAGGTTGTTGTTGAATTTGTTGGTGTTTTTCAATGTTGAGGTTGTTGTTGAATTTGTTGGTGTTTTTCAATGTTGAGGTTGTTGTTGTTTTTCAATGTTGAGGTTGTTGTTGAATTTGTTGGTGTTTTTCAATGTTGAGAGTGTTGTTGTTTTTCAATGTTGAGGTTGTTGTTGAATTTGTTGGTGTTTTTAAATGTTGAGGTTTTTGTTGAATTTGTTGGTGTTTTTCAATGTTGAGGTTGTTGTTGTTTTTCAATGTTGAGATTGTTGTTGAATTTGTTGGTGTTTTTCAATGTTGAGGTTGTTGTTGTTTTTCAATGTTGAGGTTGTTGTTGAATTTGCTGGTGTTTTTCAATTTCGAGGATGTTGTTGAATTTGTTGCTGTTTTCAATGTTGAAGTTGTTGTTGAATTTGTTGGTGTTTTTCAATGTTGAGGTGGTTGTTGAATTTCTTGGTGGTTTGCAATGTTGAGGTTGTTGTTGTTTTTCAATGTTGAGGTTGTTGTTGAATTTGTTGGTGTTTTTCAATGTTGAATTTGTTGGTGTTTTTCAATCTTGAGTTTGTTGTTGAATTTGTTGGTGTTTTTCAATTTTGAGGTTGTTGTTGAATTTGTTGGTGTTTTTCAATGTTGAGGTTGTTGTTGTTTTCCAATGTTGAGGTTGTTGTTGAGTTTGCTGGTGTTTTTCAATGTTGAGGTTCTTGTTGTTTTTCAATGTTGAGGTTGTTGTTAAATTTGTTGGTGTTTTTCAATGTTGAGGTTGCTGTTGAATTTGTTATTGTTTTTCAATGTTGAGGTTGTTGTTGTTTTTCAATGTTGAGGTTGTTGTTGAATTTGTTGGTGTTTTTCAATGTTGAGGTTGTTGTTGAATTTGTTGGTTTTTTTCAATGTTGAGGTTGTTGTTGTTTTTCAATATTGAGGTTGTTGTTGAAATTGCTTGTGTTTTTCAATGTTGAGGTTGGTGTTGTAGTTGTTGGTATTTTTCAATGTTGAGGTTGTTGTTGTTTTTCACTGTTGAGCTTTTTGTTGAATTTGATGGTTTTTTTCAATGTTGAGGTTGTTGTTGTTTTTCAATGTTGAGGTTATTGTTGAATTTGTTGGTGTTCTTCAATGTTGAGGTTGTTGTTGTTTTTCAATGTTGAGGTTGTTGTTGAATTTGTTGTTGTTTTTCAATGTTGAGGTTGTTGTTGAGTTTGTTGGTGTTTTTCAATGTTGAGGTTGTTGTTGTTTTTCAATATTGAGGTTGTTGTTGAATTTGTTGGTGTTTTTCAATTTTGAGTTTGTTGTTGAATTTGTTGGTGTTTTTCAATGTTGAGGTTGTTGTTGTTTTTCAATGTTGAGGTTGTTGTTGAATTTGTTGGTGTTTTTCAATGCTGAGGTTGTTGTTGTTTTTCAATGTTGTGGTTGTTGTTGAATTTGTTGGTGTTCCTCCATGTTGAGGTTCTTGTTGTTTTTCAATGTTGAGGTTGTTGTTAAATTTGTTGGTGTTTTTCAATGTTGAGGTTGTTGTTGAATTTGTTGGTGTTTTTCAATGTTGAGTTTGTTGTTGTTTTTCAATGTTGAGGTTGTTGTTGAATTTGTTGTTGTTTTTCAATGTTGAGGTTGTTGAATTTGTTGGTGTTTTTAAATGTTGAGGTTGTTGTTGTTTTTCAATGTTGAGGTTGTTGTTGAATTTGTTGGTGTTTTTCAATGTTGAGGTTGTTGTTGTTTTTCAATGTTGAGGTTATTGTTGAATTTGTTGTTGTTTTTCAATGTTGAGGTTGTTGTTGAATTTGTTGGTGTTTTTCAATGTTGACTTTGTTGTTGTTTTTCAATGTTGAGGTTGTTGTTGAATTTGTTGGTGTTTTTCAATGTTGAGGTTGTTGGTGAATTTGTTGGTGTTTTTCAATGATGAGGTTGTTGTTGTTTTTGAATGTTGAGGTTGTTGAATTTGTTGGTGTTTTTCAATGTTGAGTTTGTTGTTGAATTTGTTGGTGTTTTTCAATGTTGAGGTTGTTGTTGTTTTTCAATGTTGAGGTTGTTGTTGAATTTGTTGGTGTTTTTCAATGTTGAGGTTGTTGTTGAATTTGTTGGTGTTTTTCAATGTTGAGGTTGTTGTTGTTTTTCAATGTTGATGTTGTTGTTGAATTTGTTGGTGTTTTTCAATGTTGAGAGTGTTGTTGTTTTTCAATGTTGAGGTTGTTGTTGAATTTGTTGGTGTTTTTAAATGTTGAGGTTGTTGTTGAATTTGTTGGTGTTTTTCAATGTTGAGGTTGTTGTTGTTTTTCAATGTTGAGGTTGTTGTTGAATTTGTTGGTGTTTTTCAATGTTGAGGTTGTTGTTGTTTTTCAATGTTGAGGTTGTTGTTGAATTTGCTGGTGTTTTTCAATTTCGAGGATGTTGTTGAATTTGTTGCTGTTTTCAATGTTGAAGTTGTTGTTGAATTTGTTGGTGTTTTTCAATGTTGAGGTGGCTGTTGAATTTCTTGGTGGTTTGCAATGTTGAGGTTGTTGTTGTTTTTCAATGTTGAGGTTGTTGTTGAATTTGTTGGTGTTTTTCAATGTTGAATTTGTTGGTGTTTTTCAATCTTGAGTTTGTTGTTGAATTTGTTGGTGTTTTTCAATTTTGAGGTTGTTGTTGAATTTGTTGGTGTTTTTCAATGTTGAGGTTGTTGTTGTTTTCCAATGTTGAGGTTGTTGTTGAGTTTGCTGGTGTTTTGCAATGTTGAGGTTCTTGTTGTTTTTCAATGTTGAGGTTGTTGTTAAATTTGTTGGTGTTTTTCAATGTTGAGGTTGCTGTTGAATTTGTTATTGTTTTTCAATGTTGAGGTTGTTGTTGTTTTTCAATGTTGAGGTTGTTGTTGAATTTGTTGGTGTTTTTCAATGTTGAGGTTGTTGTTGAATTTGTTGGTTTTTTTCAATGTTGAGGTTGTTGTTGTTTTTCAATATTGAGGTTGTTGTTGAAATTGCTTGTGTTTTTCAATGTTGAGGTTCGTGTTGTAGTTGTTGGTATTTTTCAATGTTGAGGTTGTTGTTGTTTTTCACTGTTGAGCTTTTTGTTGAATTTGATGGTTTTTTTCAATGTTGAGGTTGTTGTTGTTTTTCAATGTTGAGGTTATTGTTGAATTTGTTGGTGTTCTTCAATGTTGAGGTTGTTGTTGTTTTTCAATGTTGAGGTTGTTGTTGAATTTGTTGTTGTTTTTCAATGTTGAGGTTGTTGTTGAGTTTGTTGGTGTTTTTCAATGTTGAGGTTGTTGTTGTTTTTCAATATTGAGGTTGTTGTTGAATTTGTTGGTGTTTTTCAATTTTGAGTTTGTTGTTGAATTTGTTGGTGTTTTTCAATGTTGAGGTTGTTGTTGTTTTTCAATGTTGAGGTTGTTGTTGAATTTGTTGGTGTTTTTCAATGCTGAGGTTGTTGTTGTTTTTCAATGTTGTGGTTGTTGTTGAATTTGTTGGTGTTCCTCCATGTTGAGGTTCTTGTTGTTTTTCAATGTTGAGGTTGTTGTTAAATTTGTTGGTGTTTTTCAATGTTGAGGTTGTTGTTGAATTTGTTGGTGTTTTTCAATGTTGAGGTTGCTCTTGAATTTGTTGGTGTTTTTCAATGTTGAGGTTGTTGTTGTTTTTCAATGTTGAAGTTGTTGTTGAATTTGTTGGTGTTTTTCAATGTTGAGGTTGGTGTTGAATTTGTTGGTTTTTTTCAATGTTGAGGTTGTTGTTGTTTTTCAATATTGAGGTTGTTGTTGAATTTGTTTGTGTTTTCCAATGTTGAGGTTGGTGTTGTATTTGTTGGTACTTTTCAATGTTGAGGTTGTTGTTGTTTTTCACTGTTGAGCTTGTTGTTGAATTTGTTGGTTTTTTTCAATGTTGAGGTGGATGTTGAATTTGTTGGTGTTTTTCAATGTTGAGGTTGTTGTTGTTTTTCAATGTTGAGGTTGTTGTTGAATTTGTTGGTGTTTTTCAATGTTGAGTTCGTTGTTGAATTTGTTGGTGTTTTTCAACGTTGAGGTTGTTGTTGAATTTGTTGGTGTTTTTCAATGTTGAGTTTGTTGTTGTTTTTCAATGTTGAGGTTGTTGTTGGATTTGTTGGTGCTTTTCAATGTTGAGGTTGTTGTTGAATTTGTTGGTGTTTTTCAATGTTGAGGTTGTTGTTTTTCAATGTTGAGGTTGTTGTTGAATTTGTTGGTGTTTTTCAATGTTGAGTTTGTTGTTGAATTTGTTGGTGTTTTTCAATGTTGAGGTTGTTGTTGAATTTGTTGGTGTTTTTCAATGTTGAGGTTGTTGTTGTTTTTCAATGTTGAGGTCGTTGTTGAGTTTGTTGGTGTTTTTCAATGTTGAGGTTGTTGTTGAATTTGTTGGTGTTTTTCAATGTTGAGGTTGTTGTTGAATTTGTTGGTGTTTTTCAATGTTGAGGTTGTTGTTGTTTTTAAATGTTGAGGTTGTTGTTGAATTTGTTTATATATTTCAATTTTGAGGTTGTTGGTGTTTTTCAATGTTGAGGTTGTTGTTGAATTTGTTGGTGTTTTTCCATGATGAGGTTGTTGTTGTTTTTCAAAGTTGAGGTTGCTGTTGAATTTGTTGGTGTTTTTCAAAGTCGAGGTTGTTGTTGTATTTGCTGGTGTTTTTCAATGTTATATTTTTTGTTGAATTTGTTGGTGTTTTTCAGTGTTGAGGTTGTTGTTTTTCAATGTTGAGGTTGTTGTTGAATTTGTTGGTGTTTTTCAACGTTCAGGTTGTTGTTGAATTTGTTGGCGTTTTTAAATGTTGAGGTTGTTGTTGAAATTGTTGGTGTTTTCAATGTTGAGGTTTTTGTTGAATTTGTTGGAGTTTTTCAATGTTGAGGTTGTTGTTGTTTTTCAATGTTGAGGTTGTTGTTGAATTTGATGGTGTTTTTCCATGTCGAGGTTGTTGTTGAATTTGTTGGTGTTTTTCAATGTTGAAGTTGTTGCTGAATTTGTTGGTGTTTTTCAATGTTGAGGTTGTTGTTGTTTTTCAATGTTGAGGTTGTTGTTGAATTTGTTGGTGTTTTTCAATGTTGAGATTGTTGTTGTTTTTCAATGTTGAGGTTGTTGTTGAATTTGTTGGTGTTTTTAAATGTTGAGGTTGTTGTTGAATTTGTTGGTGTTTTTCAATTTTGAGGTTGTTGTTGTTTTTCAATGTTGAGGTTGTTGTTGAATTTGTTGGTGTTTTTCAATGTTGAGGTTGTTGTTGTTTTTCAATGTTGAGGTTGTTGTTGAATTTGTTGGTGTTTTTCAATTTCGAGGTTGTTGTTGAATTTGTTGGTGTTTTTCAATGTTGAAGTTGTGGTTGAATTTGTTTTTGTTTTTCAATGTTGAGGTTGTTGTTGTTTTTCAATGTTGAGGTTGTTGTTGAATTTGTTGGTGTTTTTCAATGTTGGGGTTGTTGTTGTTTTTCAATGCTGAGGTTGTTGTTGAATTTGTTGGTGTTTTTCAATGTTGAGGTTGTTGTTGAATTTGTAGGTGTTTTTCAATGTTGAGGTTGTTGTTGTTTTTCAATGTTGAGGTTGTTGTTGAATTTGTTGGTGTTTTTCAATGTTGAGGTTGTTGTTGTTTTTCAATGTTGAGTTTGTTGTTGAATTTGTTGGTGTTTTTCAATCATGAGGTTGTTGTTGAATTTGTTGGTGTTTTTCAATCTTGAGGTTGTTGTTGTTTTTCAATGTTGAGGTTATTGTTGAATTTGTTGGTGTTCTTCAATGTTGAGGTTGTTGTTGTTTTTCAATGTTGAGGTTGTTGTTGAATTTGTTGTTGTTTTTCAATGTTGAGGTTGTTGTTGAATTTGTTGGTGTTTTTCAATGTTGAGGTTGTTGTTGTTTTTCAATATTGAGGTTGTTGTTGAATTTGTTGGTGTTCTTCAATTTTAAGGTTGTTGTTGTTTTTCAATGTTGAAGTTGTTGTTGAATTTGTTGGTGTTTTTCAATGTTGAGGTTGGTGTTGAATTTGTTGGTTTTTTTCAATGTTGAGGTTGTTGTTGTTTTTCAATATTGAGGTTGTTGTTGAATTTGTTTGTGTTTTCCAATGTTGAGGTTGGTGTTGTATTTGTTGGTACTTTTCAATGTTGAGGTTGTTGTTGTTTTTCACTGTTGAGCTTGTTGTTGAATTTGTTGGTTTTTTTCAATGTTGAGGTGGATGTTGAATTTGTTGGTGTTTTTCAATGTTGAGGTTGTTGTTGTTTTTCAATGTTGAGGTTGTTGTTGAATTTGTTGGTGTTTTTCAATGTTGAGTTCGTTGTTGAATTTGTTGGTGTTTTTCAACGTTGAGGTTGTTGTTGAATTTGTTGGTGTTTTTCAATGTTGAGTTTGTTGTTGTTTTTCAATGTTGAGGTTGTTGTTGGATTTGTTGGTGCTTTTCAATGTTGAGGTTGTTGTTGAATTTGTTGGTGTTTTTCAATGTTGAGGTTGTTGTTTTTCAATGTTGAGGTTGTTGTTGAATTTGTTGGTGTTTTTCAATGTTGAGTTTGTAGTTGAATTTGTTGGTGTTTTTCAATGTTGAGGTTGTTGTTGAATTTGTTGGTGTTTTTCAATGTTGAGGTTGTTGTTGTTTTTCAATGTTGAGGTCGTTGTTGAGTTTGTTGGTGTTTTTCAATGTTGAGGTTGTTGTTGAATTTGTTGGTGTTTTTCAATGTTGAGGTTGTTGTTGAATTTGTTGGTGTTTTTCAATGTTGAGGTTGTTGTTGTTTTTAAATGTTGAGGTTGTTGTTGAATTTGTTTATGTATTTCAATTTTGAGGTTGTTGGTGTTTTTCAATGTTGAGGTTGTTGTTGAATTTGTTGGTGTTTTTCCATGATGAGGTTGTTGTTGTTTTTCAAAGTTGAGGTTGCTGTTGAATTTGTTGGTGTTTTTCAAAGTCGAGGTTGTTGTTGTATTTGCTGGTGTTTTTCAATGTTATATTTTTTGTTGAATTTGTTGGTGTTTTTCAGTGTTGAGGTTGTTGTTTTTCAATGTTGAGGTTGTTGTTGAATTTGTTGGTGTTTTTCAATGTTGAGGTTGTTGTTGAATTTGTTGGCGTTTTTAAATGTTGAGGTTGTTGTTGAAATTGTTGGTGTTTTCAATGTTGAGGTTTTTGTTGAATTTGTTGGTGTTTTTCAATGTTGAGGTTGTTGTTGTTTTTCAATGTTGAGGTTGTTGTTGAATTTGATGGTGTTTTTCCATGTCGAGGTTGTTGTTGAATTTGTTGGTGTTTTTCAATGTTGAAGTTGTTGCTGAATTTGTTGGTGTTTTTCAATGTTGAGGTTGTTGTTGTTTTTCAATGTTGAGGTTGTTGTTGAATTTGTTGGTGTTTTTCAATGTTGAGATTGTTGTTGTTTTTCAATGTTGAGGTTGTTGTTGAATTTGTTGGTGTTTTTAAATGTTGAGGTTGTTGTTGAATTTGTTGGTGTTTTTCAATTTTGAGGTTGTTGTTGTTTTTCAATGTTGAGGTTGTTGTTGAATTTGTTGGTGTTTTTCAATGTTGAGGTTGTTGTTGTTTTTCAATGTTGAGGTTGTTGTTGAATTTGTTGGTGTTTTTCAATTTCGAGGTTGTTGTTGAATTTGTTGGTGTTTTTCAATGTTGAAGTTGTGGTTGAATTTGTTTTTGTTTTTCAATGTTGAGGTTGTTCTTGTTTTTCAATGTTGAGGTTGTTGTTGAATTTGTTGGTGTTTTTCAATGTTGGGGTTGTTGTTGTTTTTCAATGCTGAGGTTGTTGTTGAATTTGTTGGTGTTTTTCAATGTTGAGGTTGTTGTTGAATTTGTTGGTGTTTTTCAATGTTGAGGTTGTTGTTGTTTTTCAATGTTGAGGTTGTTGTTGAATTTGTTGGTGTTTTTCAATGTTGAGGTTGTTGTTGTTTTTCAATGTTGAGTTTGTTGTTGAATTTGTTGGTGTTTTTCAATCATGAGGTTGTTGTTGAATTTGTTGGTGTTTTTCAATCTTGAGGTTGTTGTTGTTTTTCAATGTTGAGGTTATTGTTGAATTTGTTGGTGTTCTTCAATGTTGAGGTTGTTGTTGTTTTTCAATGTTGAGGTTGTTGTTGAATTTGTTGTTGTTTTTCAATGTTGAGGTTGTTGTTGAATTTGTTGGTGTTTTTCAATGTTGAGGTTGTTGTTGTTTTTCAATATTGAGGTTGTTGTTGAATTTGTTGGTGTTCTTCAATTTTAAGGTTGTTGTTGTTTTTCAATGTTGTGGTTGTTGTTGAATTTGTTGGTGTTCCTCCATGTTGAGGTTCTTGTTGTTTTTCAATGTTGAGGTTGTTGTTAAATTTGTTGGTGTTTTTCAATGTTGAGGTTGTTGTTGAATTTGTTGGTGTTTTTCAATCTTGAGGTTGCTGTTGAATTTGTTGGTGTTTTTCAATGTTGAGGTTGTTGTTGTTTTTCAATGTTGAGGTTGTTGTTGAATTTGTTGGTGTTTTTCAATGTTGAGGTTGTTGTTGTTTTTCAATGTTGAGTTTGTTGTTGAATTTGTTGGTGTTTTTCAATCATGAGGTTGTTGTTGAATTTGTTGGTGTTTTTCAATCTTGAGGTTGTTGTTGTTTTTCAATGTTGAGGTTATTGTTGAATTTGTTGGTGTTCTTCAATGTTGAGGTTGTTGTTGTTTTTCAATGTTGAGGTTGTTGTTGAATTTGTTGTTGTTTTTCAATGTTGAGGTTGTTGTTGAATTTGTTGGTGTTTTTCAATGTTGAGGTTGTTGTTGTTTTTCAATATTGAGGTTGTTGTTGAATTTGTTGGTGTTCTTCAATTTTAAGGTTGTTGTTGTTTTTCAATGTTGAAGTTGTTGTTGAATTTGTTGGTGTTTTTCAATGTTGAGGTTGGTGTTGAATTTGTTGGTTTTTTTCAATGTTGAGGTTGTTGTTGTTTTTCAATATTGAGGTTGTTGTTGAATTTGTTTGTGTTTTCCAATGTTGAGGTTGGTGTTGTATTTGTTGGTACTTTTCAATGTTGAGGTTGTTGTTGTTTTTCACTGTTGAGCTTGTTGTTGAATTTGTTGGTTTTTTTCAATGTTGAGGTGGATGTTGAATTTGTTGGTGTTTTTCAATGTTGAGGTTGTTGTTGTTTTTCAATGTTGAGGTTGTTGTTGAATTTGTTGGTGTTTTTCAATGTTGAGTTCGTTGTTGAATTTGTTGGTGTTTTTCAACGTTGAGGTTGTTGTTGAATTTGTTGGTGTTTTTCAATGTTGAGTTTGTTGTTGTTTTTCAATGTTGAGGTTGTTGTTGGATTTGTTGGTGCTTTTCAATGTTGAGGTTGTTGTTGAATTTGTTGGTGTTTTTCAATGTTGAGGTTGTTGTTTTTCAATGTTGAGGTTGTTGTTGAATTTGTTGGTGTTTTTCAATGTTGAGTTTGTAGTTGAATTTGTTGGTGTTTTTCAATGTTGAGGTTGTTGTTGAATTTGTTGGTGTTTTTCAATGTTGAGGTTGTTGTTGTTTTTCAATGTTGAGGTCGTTGTTGAGTTTGTTGGTGTTTTTCAATGTTGAGGTTGTTGTTGAATTTGTTGGTGTTTTTCAATGTTGAGGTTGTTGTTGAATTTGTTGGTGTTTTTCAATGTTGAGGTTGTTGTTGTTTTTAAATGTTGAGGTTGTTGTTGAATTTGTTTATGTATTTCAATTTTGAGGTTGTTGGTGTTTTTCAATGTTGAGGTTGTTGTTGAATTTGTTGGTGTTTTTCCATGATGAGGTTGTTGTTGTTTTTCAAAGTTGAGGTTGCTGTTGAATTTGTTGGTGTTTTTCAAAGTCGAGGTTGTTGTTGTATTTGCTGGTGTTTTTCAATGTTATATTTTTTGTTGAATTTGTTGGTGTTTTTCAGTGTTGAGGTTGTTGTTTTTCAATGTTGAGGTTGTTGTTGAATTTGTTGGTGTTTTTCAATGTTGAGGTTGTTGTTGAATTTGTTGGCGTTTTTAAATGTTGAGGTTGTTGTTGAAATTGTTGGTGTTTTCAATGTTGAGGTTTTTGTTGAATTTGTTGGTGTTTTTCAATGTTGAGGTTGTTGTTGTTTTTCAATGTTGAGGTTGTTGTTGAATTTGATGGTGTTTTTCCATGTCGAGGTTGTTGTTGAATTTGTTGGTGTTTTTCAATGTTGAAGTTGTTGCTGAATTTGTTGGTGTTTTTCAATGTTGAGGTTGTTGTTGTTTTTCAATGTTGAGGTTGTTGTTGAATTTGTTGGTGTTTTTCAATGTTGAGATTGTTGTTGTTTTTCAATGTTGAGGTTGTTGTTGAATTTGTTGGTGTTTTTAAATGTTGAGGTTGTTGTTGAATTTGTTGGTGTTTTTCAATTTTGAGGTTGTTGTTGTTTTTCAATGTTGAGGTTGTTGTTGAATTTGTTGGTGTTTTTCAATGTTGAGGTTGTTGTTGTTTTTCAATGTTGAGGTTGTTGTTGAATTTGTTGGTGTTTTTCAATTTCGAGGTTGTTGTTGAATTTGTTGGTGTTTTTCAATGTTGAAGTTGTGGTTGAATTTGTTTTTGTTTTTCAATGTTGAGGTTGTTCTTGTTTTTCAATGTTGAGGTTGTTGTTGAATTTGTTGGTGTTTTTCAATGTTGGGGTTGTTGTTGTTTTTCAATGCTGAGGTTGTTGTTGAATTTGTTGGTGTTTTTCAATGTTGAGGTTGTTGTTGAATTTGTTGGTGTTTTTCAATGTTGAGGTTGTTGTTGTTTTTCAATGTTGAGGTTGTTGTTGAATTTGTTGGTGTTTTTCAATGTTGAGGTTGTTGTTGTTTTTCAATGTTGAGTTTGTTGTTGAATTTGTTGGTGTTTTTCAATCATGAGGTTGTTGTTGAATTTGTTGGTGTTTTTCAATCTTGAGGTTGTTGTTGTTTTTCAATGTTGAGGTTATTGTTGAATTTGTTGGTGTTCTTCAATGTTGAGGTTGTTGTTGTTTTTCAATGTTGAGGTTGTTGTTGAATTTGTTGTTGTTTTTCAATGTTGAGGTTGTTGTTGAATTTGTTGGTGTTTTTCAATGTTGAGGTTGTTGTTGTTTTTCAATATTGAGGTTGTTGTTGAATTTGTTGGTGTTCTTCAATTTTAAGGTTGTTGTTGTTTTTCAATGTTGTGGTTGTTGTTGAATTTGTTGGTGTTCCTCCATGTTGAGGTTCTTGTTGTTTTTCAATGTTGAGGTTGTTGTTAAATTTGTTGGTGTTTTTCAATGTTGAGGTTGTTGTTGAATTTGTTGGTGTTTTTCAATCTTGAGGTTGCTGTTGAATTTGTTGGTGTTTTTCAATGTTGAGGTTGTTGTTGTTTTTCAATGTTGAGTTTGTTGTTGAATTTGTTGGTGTTTTTCAATGATGAGGATGTTGTTGAATTTGTTGGTGTTTTTCAATCTTGAGGTTGTTGTTGTTTTTCAATGTTGAGGTTATTGTTGAATTTGTTGGTGTTCTTCAATGTTGAGGTTGTTGTTGTTTTTCAATGTTGAGGTTGTTGTTGAATTTGTTGTTTTTTTTCAATGTTGAGGTTGTTGTTGAATTTGTTGGTGTTTTTCAATGTTGAGGTTGTTGTTGTTTTTCAATATTGAGGTTGTTGTTGAATTTGTTGGTGTTCTTCAATTTTAAGGTTGTTGTTGTTTTTCAATGTTGTGGTTGTTGTTGAATTTGTTGGTGTTCCTCCATGTTGAGGTTCTTGTTGTTTTTCAATGTTGAGGTTGTTGTTGAATTTGTTGGTGTTTTTCAATGTTGAGGTTGTTGTTGAATTTGTTGGTTTTTTTCAATGTTGAGGTTGTTGTTGTTTTTCAATATTGAGGTTGTTGTTGAATTTGTTTGTGTTTTTCAATGTTGAGGTTGGTGTTGTATTTGTTGGTATTTTTCAATGTTGAGGTTGTTGTTGTTTTTCACTGTTGAGCTTGTTGTTGAATTTGTTGGTTTTTTTCAATGTTGGGGTTGTTGTTGAATTTGTTGGTGTTTTTCAATGTTGAGGTTGTTGTTGAATTTGTTGCTGTTTTTCAATGTTGAGGTTGTTGCTGAATTTGTTGGTGTTTTTCAATGTTGAGGTTGTTGTTGTTTTTCAATGTTGAGGTTGTTGTTGAGTTTGTTGGTGTTTTTCAATGTTGAAATTCTTGTTGAATTTGTTGGTGTTTTTCAATGTTGAAGTTGTTGTTGAATTTGTTGGTGTTTTTCAATGTTGAGGTTGTTGTTGTTTTTCAATGTGAGGTTGTTGTTGAATTTGTTGGTGTTTTTCAATGTTGAGGTTGTTGTTGTTTTTCAATGCTGAGGTTGTTGTTGAATTTGTTGGTGTTTTTCAATGTTGAGGTTGTTGTTGTTTTTCAATGTTGAGGTTGTTGTTGAATTTGTTGGTGTTTTTCAATGTTGAGGTTGTTGTTGTTTTTCACTGTTGAGCTTTTTGTTGAATTTGTTGGTTTTTTTCAATGTTGAGGTTGTTGTTGTTTTTCAATGTTGAGGTTATTGTTGAATTTGTTGGTGTTCTTCAATGTTGAGGTTGTTGTTGTTTTTCAATGTTGAGGTTGTTGTTGACTTTGTTGTTGTTTTTCAATGTTGAGGTTGTTGTTGAGTTTGTTGGTGTTTTTCAATGTTGAGGTTGTTGTTGTTTTTCAATATTGAGGTTGTTGTTGAATTTGTTGGTGTTTTTCAATTTTGAGTTTGTTGTTGAATTTGTTGGTGTTTTTCAATGTTGAGGTTGTTGTTGTTTTTCAATGTTGAGGTTGTTGTTGAATTTGTTGGTGTTTTTCAATGTTGAGGTTGTTGTTGTTTTTCAATGTTGTGGTTGTTGTTGAATTTGTTGGTGTTCCTCCATGTTGAGGTTCTTGTTGTTTTTCAATGTTGAGGTTGTTGTTAAATTTGTTGGTGTTTTTCAATGTTGAGGTTGTTGTTGAATTTGTTGGTGTTTTTCAATGTTGAGGTTGCCTTTGAATTTGTTGGTGTTTTTCAATGTTGAGGTTGTTGTTGTTTTTCAATGTTGAAGTTGTTGTTGAATTTGTTGGTGTTTTTTAATGATGAGGTTGGCGTTGAATTTGTTGGTTTTTTTCAATGTTGAGGTTGTTGTTGAATTTGTTGGTGTTTTTCAATGTTGAGGTTGTTGTTGTTTTTCACTGTTGAGCTTTTTGTTGAATTTGTTGGTTTATTTCAATGTTGAGGTTGTTGTTGTTTTTCAATGTTGAGGTTATTGTTGAATTTGTTGGTGTTCTTCAATGTTGAGGTTGTTGTTGTTTTTCAATGTTGAGGTTGTTGTTGACTTTGTTGTTGTTTTTCAATGTTGAGGTTGTTGTTGAGTTTGTTGGTGTTTTTCAATGTTGAGGTTGTTGTTGTTTTTCAATATCGAGGTTGTTGTTGAATTTGTTGGTGTTTTTCAATTTTGAGTTTGTTGTTGAATTTGTTGGTGTTTTTCAATGTTGAGGTTGTTGTTGTTTTTCAATGTTGAGGTTGTTGTTGAATTTGTTGGTGTTTTTCAATGTTGAGGTTGTTGTTGTTTTTCAATGTTGTGGTTGTTGTTGAATTTGTTGGTGTTCCTCCATGTTGAGGTTCTTGTTGTTTTTCAATGTTGAGGTTGTTGTTAAATTTGTTGGTGTTTTTCAATGTTGAGGTTGTTGTTGAATTTGTTGGTGTTTTTCAATGTTGAGGTTGCCTTTGAATTTGTTGGTGTTTTTCAATGTTGAGGTTGTTGTTGTTTTTCAATGTTGAAGTTGTTGTTGAATTTGTTGGTGTTTTTCAATGTTGAGGTTGGCGTTGAATTTGTTGGTTTTTTTCAATGTTGAGGTTGTTGTTGTTTTTCAATATTGAGGTTGTTGTTGAATTTGTTTGTGTTTTCCAATGTTGAGGTTGGTGTTGTATTTGTTGGTACTTTTCAATGTTGAGGTTGTTGTTGTTTTTCACTGTTGAGCTTGTTGTTGAATTTGTTGGTTTTTTTCAATGTTGAGGTGGATGTTGAATTTGTTGGTGTTTTTCAATGTTGAGGTTGTTGTTGTTTTTCAATGTTGAGGTTGTTGTTGAATTTTGTTGGTGTTTTTCAATGTTGAGTTCGTTGTTGAATTTTTTGGTGTTTTTCAATGTTGAGGTTGTTGTTGAATTTGTTGGTGTTTTTCAATGTTGAGTTTGTTGTTGTTTTTCAATGTTGAGGTTGTTGTTGGATTTGTTGGTGCTTTTCAATGTTGAGGTTGTCGTTGAATTTGTTGGTGTTTTTCAATGTTGAGGTTGTTGTTTTTCAATGTTGAGGTTGTTGTTGAATTTGTTGGTGTTTTTCAATGTTGAGTTTGTTTTTGAATTTGTTGGTGTTTTTCAATGTTGAGGTTGTTGTTGAATTTGTTGGTGTTTTTCAATGTTGAGGTTGTTGTTGAATTTGTTGGTGTTTTTCAATGTTGAGGTTGTTGTTGTTTTTAAATGTTGAGGTTGTTGTTGAATTTGTTGGTGTATTTCAATTTTGAGGTTGTTGGTGTTTTTCAATGTTGAGGTTGTTGTTGAATTTGTTGGTGTTTTTCCTCGATGAGGTTGTTGTTGTTTTTCAAAGTTGAGGTTGCTGTTGAATTTGTTGGTGTTTTTCAAAGTCGAGGTTGTTGTTGTATTTGCTGGTGTTTTTCAATGTTATATTTTTTGTTGAATTTGTTGGTGTTTTTCAGTGTTGAGGTTGCTGTTTTTCAATGTTGAGGTTGTTGTTGAATTTGTTGGTGTTTTTCAATGTTCAGGTTGTTGTTGAATTTGTTGGCGTTTTTAAATGTTGAGGTTGTTGTTGAAATTGTTGGTGTTTTCAATGTTGAGGTTTTTGTTGAATTTGTTGGTGTTTTTCAATGTTGAGGTTGTTGTTGTTTTTCAATGTTGAGGTTGTTGTTGAATTTGATGGTGTTTTTCCATGTCGAGGTTGTTATTGAATTTGTTGGTGTTTTTCAATGTTGAAGTTGTTGCTGAATTTGTTGGTGTTTTTCAATGTTGAGGTTGTTGTTGTTTTTCAATGTTGAGGTTGTTGTTGAATTTGTTGGTGTTTTTCAATGTTGAGATTGTTGTTCTTTTTCAATGTTGAGGTTGTTGTTGAATTTGTTGGTGTTTTTAAATGTTGAGGTTGTTGTTGAATTTGTTGGTGTTTTTCAATTTTGAGGTTGTTGTTGTTTTTCAATGTTGAGGTTGTTGTTGAATTTGTTGGTGTTTTTCAATGTTGAGGTTGTTGTTGTTTTTCAATGTTGAGGTTGTTGTTGAATTTGTTGGTGTTTTTCAATTTCGAGGTTGTTGTTGAATTTGTTGGTGTTTTTCAATGTTGAAGTTGTGGTTGAATTTGTTTTTGTTTTTCAATGTTGAGGTTGTTGTTGTTTTTCAATGTTGAGGTTGTTGTTGAATTTGTTGGTGTTTTTCAATGTTGCGGGTGTTGTTGTTTTTCAATGCTGAGGTTGTTGTTGAATTTGTTGGTGTTTTTCAATGTTGAGGTTGTTGTTGAATTTGTTGGTGTTTTTCAATGTTGAGGTTGTTGTTGTTTTTCAATGTTGAGGTTGTTGTTGAATTTGTTGGTGTTTTTCAATTTTGAGGTTGTTGTTGTTTTTCAATGTTGAGTTTGTTGTTGAATTTGTTGGTGTTTTTCAATGATGAGGTTGTTGTTGAATTTGTTGGTATTTTTCAATCTTGAGGTTGTTGTTGTTTTTCAATGATGAGGTTATTGTTGAATTTGTTGGTGTTCTTCAATGTTGAGGTTGTTGTTGTTTTTCAATGTTGAGGTTGTTGTTGAATTTGTTGTTGTTTTTCAATGTTGAGGTTGTTGTTGAATTTGTTGGTGTTTTTCAATGTTGAGGTTGTTGTTGTTTTTCAATATTGAGGTTGTTGTTGAATTTGTTGGTGTTCTTCAATTTTAAGGTTGTTGTTGTTTTTCAATGTTGTGGTTGTTGTTGAATTTGTTGGTGTTCCTCCATGTTGAGGTTCTTGTTGTTTTTCAATGTTGAGGTTGTTGTTAAATTTGTTGGTGTTTTTCAATGTTGAGGTTGTTGTTGAATTTGTTGGTGTTTTTCAATGTTGAGGTTGCTGTTGAATTTGTTGGTGTTTTTCAATGTTGAGGTTGTTGTTGTTTTTCAATGTTGAGTTTGTTGTTGAATTTGTTGGTGTTTTTCAATGATGAGGTTGTTGTTGAATTTGTTGGTGTTTTTCAATCTTGAGGTTGTTGTTGTTTTTCAATGTTGAGGTTATTGTTGAATTTGTTGGTGTTCTTCAATGTTGAGGTTGTTGTTGTTTTTCAATGTTGAGGTTGTTGTTGAATTTGTTGTTGTTTTTCAATGTTGAGGTTGTTGTTGAATTTGTTGGTGTTTTTCAATGTTGAGGTTGTTGTTGTTTTTCAATATTCAGGTTGTTCTTGAATTTGTTGGTGTTCTTCAATTTTAAGGTTGTTGTTGTTTTTCAATGTTGTGGTTGTTGTTGAAATTTTTGGTGTTCCTCCATGTTGAGGTTCTTGTTGTTTTTCAATGTTGAGGTTGTTGTTGAATTTGTTGGTGTTTTTCAATGTTGATGTTGTTGTTGAATTTGTTGGTTTTTTTCAATGTTGAGGTTGTTGTTGTTTTTCAATATTGAGGTTGTTGTTGAATTTGTTTGTGTTTTTCAATGTTGAGGTTCGTGTTGTATTTGTTGGTATTTTTCAATGTTGAGGTTGTTGTTGTTTTTCACTGTTGAGCTTGTTGTTGAATTTGTTGGTGTTTTTCAATGTTGAGGTTGTTGCTGAATTTGTTGGTGTTTTTCAATGTTGAGGTTGTTGTTGTTGTTCAATGTTGAGGTTGTTGTTGAGTTTGTTGGTGTTTTTCAATGTTGAGGTTCTTGTTGAATTTGTTGGTGTTTTTCAATGTTGAAGTTGTTGTTGAATTTGTTGGTGTTTTTCAATGTTGAGGTTGTTGTTGTTTTTCAATGCTGAGGTTGTTGTTGAATTTGTTGGTGTTTTTCAATGTTGAGGTTGTTGTTGTTTTTCAATGTTGAGGTTGTTGTTGAATTTGTTGGTGTTTTTCAATGTTGAGGTTGTTGTTGTTTTTCAATGTTGAGGTTATTGTTGAATTTGTTGGTGTTTTTCAATGTTGAGGTTGTTGTTCAATTTGTTGGTGTTTTTCAATGTTGAGGTTGTTGTTGTTTTTCAATGTTGAGGTTGTTGTTGAATTTGTTGGTGTTTTTCAATGTTGAGGTTCTTGTTGAATTTGTTGGTGTTTTTCAATTTTGAGGTTGTTGTTGTTTTTCAATGCTGAGGTTGTAGTTGAATTTGTTGGTGTTTTTCAATGTTGAGGTTGTTGTTGTTTTTCAATGTTGAGGTTGTTGTTGAATGTGTTGGTGTTTTTCAATGTCGAGGTTGTTGTTGTATTTGTTGGTGTTTTTCAATGTTGAATTTTTTGTTGAATTTGTTGGTGTTTTTCAATGTTGAGGTTGTTGTTTTTCAATGTTGAGGTTGTTGTTGAATTTGTTGGTGTTTTTCAATGTTCAGTTTGTTGTTGAATTTGTTGGCGTTTTTAAATGTTGAGGTTGTTGTTGAATTTGTTGGTGTTTTCAATGTTGACGTTTTTGTTGAATTTGTTGGTGTTTTTCAATGTTGAGGTTGTTGTTGTTTTTCAATGTTGAGGGTGTTGTTCAATTTGATGGTGTTTTTCAATGTCGAGGTTGTTGTTGAATTTGTTGGTGTTTTTCAATGTTGAAGTCGTTGTTGAATTTGTTGGTGTTTTTCAATGTTGAGGTTGTTGTTTTTTTTCAATGTTGAGGTTGTTGTTGAATTTGTTGGTGTTTTTCAATGTTGAGGTTGTTGTTGAATTTGTTGGTGTTTTTCAATGTTGAGGTTGTTGTTGTTTTTCAATGCTGAGGTTGTTGTTGAATTTGTTGGTGTTTTTCAATGTTGAGGTTGTTGTTGTTTTTCAATGTTGAGGTTGTTGTTGAATTTGTTGGTGTTTTTCAATGTTGAGGTTGTTGTTGTTTTTCAATGTTGAGGTTATTGTTGAATTTGTTGGTGTTTTTCCATGTTGAGGTTGTTGTTCAATTTGTTGGTGTTTTTCAATGTTGAGGTTGTTGTTGTTTTTCAATGTTGAGGTTGTTGTTGAATTTGTTGGTGTTTTTCAATGTTGAGGTTCTTGTTGAATTTTTAGGTGTTTTTCAATGTTGAAGTTGTTGTTGAATTTGTTGGTGTTTTTCAATGTTGAGGTTGTTGTTGTTTTTCAATGTGAGGTTGTTGTTGAATTTGTTGGTGTTTTTCAATTTTGAGGTTGTTGTTGTTTTTCAATGGTGAACGTTGTAGTTGAATTTGTTGGTGTTTTTCAATGTTGAGGTTGTTGTTGTTTTCCAATGTTGAGGTTGTTGTTGAATGTGTTGGTGTTTTTCAATGTCGAGGTTGTTGTTGTATTTGTTGGTGTTTTTCAATGTTGAACTTTTTGTTGAATTTGTTGGTGTTTTTCAATGTTGAGGTTGTTGTTTTTCAATGTTGAAGTTGTTGTTGAATTTGTTGGTGTTTTTCAATGTTCAGGTTGTTGTTGAATTTGTTGGCGTTTTTAAAAGTTGAGGTTGTTGTTGAATTTGTTGGTGTTTTCAATGTTGAGGTTTTTGTTGAATTTGTTGGTGTTTTTCAATGTTGAGGTTGTTGTTGTTTTTCAATGTTGAGGTTGTTGTTCAATTTGATGGTGTTTTTCAATGTCGAGGTTGTTGTTGAATTTGTTGGTGTTTTTCAATGTTGAAGTCGTTGTTGAATTTGTTGGTGTTTTTCAATGTTGAGGTTGTTGTTTTTTTTCAATGTTGAGGTTGTTGTTGAATTTGTTGGTGTTTTTCAATGTTGAGGTTGTTGTTGAATTTGTTGGTGTTTTTCAATGTTGAGGTTGTTGTTGTTTTTCAATGTTGAGGTTGTTGTTGAATTTGTTGGTGTTTTTCAATGTTGAGATTGTTGTTGTTTTTCAATGTTGAGGTTGTTGTTGAATTTGTTGGTGTTTTTCAATGTTGAGGTTGTTGTTGAATTTGTTGGTGTTTTTCAATGTTGAGGTTTATGCTGAATTTGTTGGTGTTTTTCAATGTTGAGGTTGTTGTTGTTTTTCAATGTTGAGGTTGTTGTGGAGTTTGTTGGTGTTTTTCAATGTTGAGGTTCTTTTTGAATTTGTTGGTGTTTTTCAATGTTGAAGTTGTTGTTGAATTTGTTGGTGTTTTTCAATGTTGAGGTTGTTGTTGTTTTTCAATGTGGGGTTGTTGTTGAATTTGTTGGTGTTTTTCAATGTTGAGGTTGTTGTTGTTTTTCAATGCTGAGGTTGTTGTTGAATTTGTTGGTGTTTTTCAATGTTGAGGTTGTTGTTTTTCAATGTTGAGTTTGTTGTTGACTTTGTTGGTGTTTTTCAATGTTGAGGTTGTTGTTTTTTTTCAATGTTGAGGTTGTTGTTGAATTTGTTGGTGTTTTTCAATGTTGAGGTTGTTGTTGAATTTGTTGGTGTTTTTCAATGTTGAGGTTGTTGTTGTTTTTCAATGCTGAGGTTGTTGTTGAATTTGTTGGTGTTTTTCAATGTTGAGGTTGTTGTTGTTTTTCAATGTTGAGGTTGTTGTTGAATTTGTTGGTGTTTTTCAATGTTGAGATTGTTGTTGTTTTTCAATGTTGAGGTTATTGTTGAATTTGTTGGTGTTTTTCAATGTTGAGGTTGTTGTTCAATTTGTTGGTGTTTTTCAATGTTGAGGTTGTTGTTGTTTTTCAATGTTGAGGTTGTTGTTGAATTTGTTGGTGTTTTTCAATGTTGAGGTTCTTGTTGAATTTGTTGGTGTTTTTCAATGTTGAAGTTGTTGTTGAATTTGTTGGTGTTTTTCAATGTTGAGGTTGTTGTTGTTTTTCAATGTTGAGGTTGTTGTTGAATTTGTTGGTGTTTTTCAATGTTGCGGGTGTTGTTGTTTTTCAATGCTGAGGTTGTTGTTGAATTTGTTGGTGTTTTTCAATGTTGAGGTTGTTGTTGAATTTGTTGGTGTTTTTCAATGTTGAGGTTGTTGTTGTTTTTCAATGTTGAGGTTGTTGTTGAATTTGTTGGTGTTTTTCAATTTTGAGGTTGTTGTTGTTTTTCAATGTTGAGTTTGTTGTTGAATTTGTTGGTGTTTTTCAATGATGAGGTTGTTGTTGAATTTGTTGGTGTTTTTCAATCTTGAGGTTGTTGTTGTTTTTCAATGATGAGGTTATTGTTGAATTTGTTGGTGTTCTTCAATGTTGAGGTTGTTGTTGTTTTTCAATGTTGAGGTTGTTGTTGAATTTGTTGTTGTTTTTCAATGTTGAGGTTGTTGTTGAATTTGTTGGTGTTTTTCAATGTTGAGGTTGTTGTTGTTTTTCAATATTGAGGTTGTTGTTGAATTTGTTGGTGTTCTTCAATTTTAAGGTTGTTGTTGTTTTTCAATGTTGTGGTTGTTGTTGAATTTGTTGGTGTTCCTCCATGTTGAGGTTCTTGTTGTTTTTCAATGTTGAGGTTGTTGTTAAATTTGTTGGTGTTTTTCAATGTTGAGGTTGTTGTTGAATTTGTTGGTGTTTTTCAATGTTGAGGTTGCTGTTGAATTTGTTGGTGTTTTTCAATGTTGAGGTTGTTGTTGTTTTTCAATGTTGAGTTTGTTGTTGAATTTGTTGGTGTTTTTGAATGATGAGGTTGTTGTTGAATTTGTTGGTGTTTTTCAATCTTGAGGTTGTTGTTGTTTTTCAATGTTGAGGTTATTGTTGAATTTGTTGGTGTTCTTCAATGTTGAGGTTGTTGTTGTTTTTCAATGTTGAGGTTGTTGTTGAATTTGTTGTTGTTTTTCAATGTTGAGGTTGTTGTTGAATTTGTTGGTGTTTTTCAATGTTGAGGTTGTTGTTGTTTTTCAATATTCAGGTTGTTCTTGAATTTGTTGGTGTTCTTCAATTTTAAGGTTGTTGTTGTTTTTCAATGTTGTGGTTGTTGTTGAAATTTTTGGTGTTCCTCCATGTTGAGGTTCTTGTTGTTTTTCAATGTTGAGGTTGTTGTTGAATTTGTTGGTGTTTTTCAATGTTGATGTTGTTGTTGAATTTGTTGGTTTTTTTCAATGTTGAGGTTGTTGTTGTTTTTCAATATTGAGGTTGTTGTTGAATTTGTTTGTGTTTTTCAATGTTGAGGTTCGTGTTGTATTTGTTGGTATTTTTCAATGTTGAGGTTGTTGTTGTTTTTCACTGTTGAGCTTGTTGTTGAATTTGTTGGTGTTTTTCAATGTTGAGGTTGTTGCTGAATTTGTTGGTGTTTTTCAATGTTGAGGTTGTTGTTGTTGTTCAATGTTGAGGTTGTTGTTGAGTTTGTTGGTGTTTTTCAATGTTGAGGTTCTTGTTGAATTTGTTGGTGTTTTTCAATGTTGAAGTTGTTGTTGAATTTGTTGGTGTTTTTCAATGTTGAGGTTGTTGTTGTTTTTCAATGCTGAGGTTGTTGTTGAATTTGTTGGTGTTTTTCAATGTTGAGGTTGTTGTTGTTTTTCAATGTTGAGGTTGTTGTTGAATTTGTTGGTGTTTTTCAATGTTGAGGTTGTTGTTGTTTTTCAATGTTGAGGTTATTGTTGAATTTGATGGTGTTTTTCAATGTTGAGGTTGTTGTTCAATTTGTTGGTGTTTTTCAATGTTGAGGTTGTTGTTGTTTTTCAATGTTGAGGTTGTTGTTGAATTTGTTGGTGTTTTTCAATGTTGAGGTTCTTGTTGAATTTGTTGGTGTTTTTCAATTTTGAGGTTGTTGTTGTTTTTCAATGCTGAGGTTGTAGTTGAATTTGTTGGTGTTTTTCAATGTTGAGGTTGTTGTTGTTTTTCAATGTTGAGGTTGTTGTTGAATGTGTTGGTGTTTTTCAATGTCGAGGTTGTTGTTGTATTTGTTGGTGTTTTTCAATGTTGAATTTTTTGTTGAATTTGTTGGTGTTTTTCAATGTTGAGGTTGTTGTTTTTCAATGTTGAGGTTGTTGTTGAATTTGTTGGTGTTTTTCAATGTTCAGTTTGTTGTTGAATTTGTTGGCGTTTTTAAATGTTGAGGTTGTTGTTGAATTTGTTGGTGTTTTCAATGTTGACGTTTTTGTTGAATTTGTTGGTGTTTTTCAATGTTGAGGTTGTTGTTGTTTTTCAATGTTGAGGGTGTTGTTCAATTTGATGGTGTTTTTCAATGTCGAGGTTGTTGTTGAATTTGTTGGTGTTTTTCAATGTTGATGTCGTTGTTGAATTTGTTGGTGTTTTTTCAATGTTGAGGTTGTTGTTTTTTTTCAATGTTGAGGTTGTTGTTGAATTTGTTGGTGTTTTTCAATGTTGAGGTTGTTGTTGAATTTGTTGGTGTTTTTCAATGTTGAGGTTGTTGTTGTTTTTCAATGCTGAGGTTGTTGTTGAATTTGTTGGTGTTTTTCAATGTTGAGGTTGTTGTTGTTTTTCAATGTTGAGGTTGTTGTTGAATTTGTTGGTGTTTTTCAATGTTGAGGTTGTTGTTGTTTTTCAATGTTGAGGTTATTGTTGAATTTGTTGGTGTTTTTCCATGTTGAGGTTGTTGTTCAATTTGTTGGTGTTTTTCAATGTTGAGGTTGTTGTTGTTTTTCAATGTTGAGGTTGTTGTTGAATTTGTTGGTGTTTTTCAATGTTGAGGTTCTTGTTGAATTTTTAGGTGTTTTTCAATGTTGAAGTTGTTGTTGAATTTGTTGGTGTTTTTCAATGTTGAGGTTGTTGTTGTTTTTCAATGTGAGGTTGTTGTTGAATTTGTTGGTGTTTTTCAATTTTGAGGTTGTTGTTGTTTTTCAATGGTGAACGTTGTAGTTGAATTTGTTGGTGTTTTTCAATGTTGAGGTTGTTGTTGTTTTCCAATGTTGAGGTTGTTGTTGAATGTGTTGGTGTTTTTCAATGTCGAGGTTGTTGTTGTATTTGTTGGTGTTTTTCAATGTTGAACTTTTTGTTGAATTTGTTGGTGTTTTTCAATGTTGAGGTTGTTGTTTTTCAATGTTGAAGTTGTTGTTGAATTTGTTGGTGTTTTTCAATGTTCAGGTTGTTGTTGAATTTGTTGGCGTTTTTAAAAGTTGAGGTTGTTGTTGAATTTGTTGGTGTTTTCAATGTTGAGGTTTTTGTTGAATTTGTTGGTGTTTTTCAATGTTGAGGTTGTTGTTGTTTTTCAATGTTGAGGTTGTTGTTCAATTTGATGGTGTTTTTCAATGTCGAGGTTGTTGTTGAATTTGTTGGTGTTTTTCAATGTTGAAGTCGTTGTTGAATTTGTTGGTGTTTTTCAATGTTGAGGTTGTTGTTTTTTTTCAATGTTGAGGTTGTTGTTGAATTTGTTGGTGTTTTTCAATGTTGAGGTTGTTGTTGAATTTGTTGGTGTTTTTCAATGTTGAGGTTGTTGTTGTTTTTCAATGTTGAGGTTGTTGTTGAATTTGTTGGTGTTTTTCAATGTTGAGATTGTTGTTGTTTTTCAATGTTGAGGTTGTTGTTGAATTTGTTGGTGTTTTTCAATGTTGAGGTTGTTGTTGAATTTGTTGGTGTTTTTCAATGTTGAGGTTTATGCTGAATTTGTTGGTGTTTTTCAATGTTGAGGTTGTTGTTGTTTTTCAATGTTGAGGTTGTTGTTGAGTTTGTTGGTGTTTTTCAATGTTGAGGTTCTTTTTGAATTTGTTGGTGTTTTTCAATGTTGAAGTTGTTGTTGAATTTGTTGGTGTTTTTCAATGTTGAGGTTGTTGTTGTTTTTCAATGTGGGGTTGTTGTTGAATTTGTTGGTGTTTTTCAATGTTGAGGTTGTTGTTGTTTTTCAATGCTGAGGTTGTTGTTGAATTTGTTGGTGTTTTTCAATGTTGAGGTTGTTGTTTTTCAATGTTGAGTTTGTTGTTGACTTTGTTGGTGTTTTTGAATGTTGAGGTTGTTGTTTTTTTTCAATGTTGAGGTTGTAGTTGAATTTGTTGGTGTTTTTCAATGTTGAGGTTGTTGTTGAATTTGTTGGTGTTTTTCAATGTTGAGGTTGTTGTTGTTTTTCAATGCTGAGGTTGTTGTTGAAATTGTTGGTGTTTTTCAATGTTGAGGTTGTTGTTGTTTTTCAATGTTGAGGTTGTTGTTGAATTTGTTGGTGTTTTTCAATGTTGAGATTGTTGTTGTTTTTCAATGTTGAGGTTATTGTTGAATTTGTTGGTGTTTTTCAATGTTGAGGTTGTTGTTCAATTTGTTGGTGTTTTTCAATGTTGAGGTTGTTGTTGTTTTTCAATGTTGAGGTTGTTGTTGAATTTGTTGGTGTTTTTCAATGTTGAGGTTCTTGTTGAATTTGTTGGTGTTTTTCAATGTTGAAGTTGTTGTTGAATTTGTTGGTGTTTTTCAATGTTGAGGTTGTTGTTGTTTTTCAATGTGAGGTTGTTGTTGAATTTGTTGGTGTTTTTCAATTTTGAGGTTGTTGTTGTTTTTCAATGCTGAGGTTGTAGTTGAATTTGTTGGTGTTTTTCAATGTTGAGGTTGTTGTTGTTTTTCAATGTTGAGGTTGTTGTTGAATGTGTTGGTGTTTTTCAATGTCGAGGTTGTTGCTGTATTTGTTGGTGTTTTTCAATGTTGAACTTTTTGTTGAATTTGTTGGTGTTTTTCAATGTTGACGTTGCTGTTGTTTTTCAATGTTGAAGTTGTTGTTGAATTTGTTGGTGTTTTTCAATGTTCAGGTTGTTGTTGAATTTGTTGGCGTTTTTAAATGTTGAGGTTGTTGTTGAATTTGTTGGTGTTTTCAATGTAGAGGTTTTTGTTGAATTTGTTGGTGTTTTTCAATGTTGAGGTTGTTGTTGTTTTTCAATGTTGAGGTTGTTGTTCAATTTGATGGTGTTTTTCAATGTCGAGGTTGTTGTTGAATTTGTTGGTGTTTTTCAATGTTGAAGTCGTTGTTGAATTTGTTGGTGTTTTTCAATGTTGAGGTTGTTGTTTTTTTTCAATGTTGAGGTTGTTGTTGAATTTGTTGGTGTTTTTCAATGTTGAGGTTGTTGTTGAATTTGTTGGTGTTTCTCAATGTTGAGGTTGTTGTTGTTTTTCAATGTTGAGGTTGTTGTTGAATTTGTTGGTGTTTTTCAATGTTGAGATTGTTGTTGTTTTTCAATGTTGAGGTTGTTGTTGAATTTGTTGGTGTTTTTCAATGTTGAGGTTGTTGTTGAATTTGTTGGTGTTTTTCAATGTTGAGGTTGTTGCTGAATTTGTTGGTGTTTTTCAATGTTGAGGTTGTTGTTGTTTTTCAATGTTGAGGTTGTTGTTGAGTTTGTTGGTGTTTTTCAATGTTGAGGTTCTTGTTGAATTTGTTGGTGTTTTTCAATGTTGAAGTTGTTGTTGAATTTGTTGGTGTTTTTCAATGTTGAGGTTGTTGTTGTTTTTCAATGTGAGGTTGTTGTTGAATTTGTTGGTGTTTTTCAATGTTGAGGTTGTTGTTGTTTTTCAATGCTGAGGTTGTTGTTGAATTTGTTGGTGTTTTTCAATGTTGAGGTTGTTGTTGTTTTTCAATGTTGAGTTTGTTGTTGAATTTGTTGGTGTTTTTCAATGTTGAGGTTGTTGTTGTTTTTCAATGTTGAGGTTATTGTTGAATTTGTTGGTGTTTTTCAATGTTGAGGTTGTTGTTCAATTTGTTGGTGTTTTTCAATGTTGAGGTTGTTGTTGTTTTTCAATGTTGAGGTTGTTGTTGAATTTGTTGGTGTTTTTCAATGTTGAGGTTCTTGTTGAATTTGTTGGTGTTTTTCTATGTTGAAGTTGTTGTTCAATTTGTTGGTGTTTTTCAATGTTGAGGTTGTTGTTCTTTTTCAATGTGAGGTTGATGTTGAATTTGTTGGTGTTTTTCAATTTTGAGGTTGTTGTTGTTTTTCAATGCTGAGGTTGTAGTTGAATTTGTTGGTGTTTTTCAATGTTGAGGTTGTTGTTGTTTTTCAATGTTGAGGTTGTTGTTGAATTTGTTGGTGTTTTTCAATGTCGAGGTTGTTGTTGTATTTGTTGGTGTTTTTCAATGTTGAATTTTTTGTTGAATTTGTTGGTGTTTTTCAATGTTGAGGTTGTTGTTTTTCAATGTTGAGGTTGTTGTTGAATTTGTTGGTGTTTTTCAATGTTCAGGTTGTTGTTGAATTTGTTGGCGTTTTTAAATGTTGAGGTTGTTGTTGAATTTGTTGGTGTTTTCAATGTTGAGATTTTTGTTGAATTTGTTGGTGTTTTTCAATGTTGAGGTTGTTGTTGTTTTTCAATGTTGAGGTTGTTGTTCAATTTGATGGTGTTTTTCAATGTCGAGGTTGTTGTTGAATTTGTTGGTGTTTTTCAATGTTGAAGTCGTTGTTGAATTTGTTGGTGTTTTTCAAAGTTGAGGTTGTTGTTTTTTTTCAATGTTGAGGTTGTTGTTGAATTTGTTGGTGTTTTTCAATGTTGAGGTTGTTGTTGAATTTGTTGGTGTTTTTCAATGTTGAGGTTGTTGTTGTTTTTCAATGTTGACGTTGTTGTTGAATTTGTTGGTGTTTTTCAATGTTGAGATTGTTGCTGTTTTTCAATGTTGAGGTTGTTGTTGAATTTGTTGGTGTTTTTAAATGTTGAGGTTGTTGTTGAATTTGTTGGTGTTTTTCAATGTTGAGGTTGTTGTTGTTTTTCAATGTTGAGGTTGTTGTTGAATTTGTTGGTGTTTTTCAAAGTTGAGGTTGTTGTTGTTTTTCAATGTTGAGGTTGTTGTTGAATTTGTTGGTGTTTTTCAATTTCGAGGATGTTGTTGAATTTGTTGGTGTTTTTCAATGTTGAAGTTGTTGTTGAATTTGTCGGTGTTTTTCAATGTTGAGGTTGTTGTTGTTTTTCAATGTTGAGGTTGTTGTTGAATTTGGTGGTGTTTTTCAATGTTGAGGTTGTTGTTGTTTTTCAATGCTGAGGTTGTTGTTGAATTTGTTGGTGTTTTTCAATGTTGAGGTTGTTGTTGAATTTCTTGGTGTTTTTCAATGTTGAGGTTGTTGTTGTTTTTCAATTTTGAGGTTGTTGTTGAATTTGTTGGTGTTTTTCAATGTTGAGGTTGTTGTTGTTTTTCAATGTTGAGGTTGTTGTTGAGTTTGTTGGTGTTTTTCAATGTTGAGGTGGTTGTTGAATTTGTTGGTGTTTTTCAATGTTGAGGTTGTTGTTGAATTTGTTGGTGTTTTTCAATGTTGAGGTTGTTGTTGTTTTTAAATGTTGAGGTTGTTGTTGAATTTCTTGGTGTTTTTTCAATTTTGAGGTTGTTGGTGTTTTTCAATGTTGAGGTTGATGTTGAATTTGATGTTGTTTTTCAATGTCGAGGTTGTTGTTGAATTTGTTGGTGTTTTTCAATGTTGAAGTTGTTGAATTTGTTGGTGTTTTTCAATGTTGAGGTTGTTGTTGTTTTTCAATGTTGAGGTTGTTGTTGAATTTGTTGGTGTTTTTAAATGTTGAGGTTGTTGTTGAATTTGTTGGTGTTTTTCAATGTTGAGGTTGTTGTTGTTTTTCAATGTTGAGGTTGTTGTTGAATTTGTTGGTGTTTTTCAATGTTCAGGTTGTTTTTGTTTTTCAAAGTTGAGGTTGTTGTTGAATTTGTTGGTGTTTTTCAATTTCGAGGTTGTTGTAGAATTTGTTGGTGTTTTTCAATGTTGAAGTTGTTGTTGAATTTGTTGGTGTTTCTCAATGTTGAGGTTGTTGTTGTTTTTCAATGTTGAGGTTGTTGTTGAATTTGTTGGTGTTTTTCAATGTTGAGGTTGTTTTTGTTTTTCAATGCTGAGGTTGCTGTTGAATTTGTTGGTGTTTTTCAATGTTGAGGTTGTTGTTGAATTTCTTCGTGTTTTTCAATTTCGAGGTTGTTGTTGATTTTCAATGCTGAGGTTGTTGTTGAATTTGTTGGTGTTTTTCAATGTTGAGGTTGTTGTTGAATTTGTTGGTGTTTTTCAATGTTGAGGTTGTTGTTGTTTTTCAATGTTGAGGTTGTTGTTGAATTTGTTGGTGTTTTTCAATGTTGAGGTTGTTGTTGTTTTTCAATGTTGAGGTTATTGTTGAATTTGTTGGTGTTTTTCAATGTTGAGGTTGTTGTTGTTTTTCAATGTTGTGGTTGTTGTTGAATTTGTTGGTGTTTTTCAAAGTTGAGTTTGTTGTTGTTTTTCAATGTTGAGGTTGTTGTTGAATTTATTGGTGTTTTTCAATGTTGAGGTTGTTGTTGTTTTTCAATGTTGAGGTTGTTGTTGAATTTGTTGGTGTTTTTCAATGTTGAGTTTGTTGTTGTTTTTCAATGTTGAGGTTGTTGTTGAATTTGTTGATGTTTTTCAATGTTGAGGTTGTTGTTGAATTTGTTGGTGTTTTTCAATGATGAGGTTGTTGTTGTTTTTGAATGTTGAGGTTGTTGAATTTGTTGGTGTTTTTCAATCTTCAGTTTGTTGTTGAATTTGTTGGTGTTTTTCAATGTTGAGGTTGTTGTTGTTTTTCAATGTTGAGGTTGTTGTTGAATTTGTAGGTGTTTTTCAATGTTGAGGTTGATGTTGAATTTGTTGGTGTTTTTCAATGTTGAGGTTGTTGTTGTTTTTCAATGTTGAGGTTGTTGTTGAATTTGTTGGTGTTTTTCAATGTTGAGATTGTTGTTGTTTTTCAATGTTGAGGTTGTTGTTGAATTTGTTGGTGTTTTTCAATGTTGAGGTTGTTGTTGTTTTTCAATGTTGAGGTTGTTGTTGAATTTGTTGGTGTTTTTCAATGTTGAGGTTGTTGTTGTTTTTCAATGTGAGGTTGTTGTTGAATTTGTTGGTGTTTTTCAATTTCGAGGATGTTGTTGAATTTGTTGGTGTTTTTCAATGTTGAAGTTGTTGTTGAATTTGTTGGTGTTTTTCAATGTTGAGGTTGTTGTTGTTTTTCAATGTTGAGGTTGTTGTTGAATATGTTGGTGTTTTTCAATGTTGAGGTTGTTGTTGTTTATCAATGCTGAGGTTGTTGTTGAATTTGTTGGTGTTTTTCAATGTTGAGGTTGTTGTTGTTTTTCAATGTTGAGGTTGTTGATGAATTTGTTGGTGTTTTTCAATGTTGAGGTTGTTGTATTTGTTGGTGTTTTTCAATGTTGAGGTTGTTGTTGTTTTTAAATGTTGAGGTTGTTGTTGAATTTGTTGGTGTTTTTTCAATTTTGAGGTTGTTGGTGTTTTACAATGTTGAGGTTGATTTTGAATTTGATGGTGTTTTTCAATATTGAGATTGTTGTTGTTTTTCAATGTTGTGGTTGTTGTTGAATTTGTTGGTGTTTTTAAATCTTGAGGTTGTTGTTGAATTTGTTGGTGTTTTTCAATGTTGAGGTTGTTGTTGTTTTTCAATGTTGAGGTTGTTGTTGAATTTGTTGGTGTTTTTCAATGTTGAGGTTGTTGTTGTTTTTCAATGTTGAGGTTGTTGTTGAATTTGTTGGTGTTTTTCAATTTCGAGGTTGTTGTAGAATTTGTTGGTGTTTTTCAATGTTGAAGTTGTTGTTGCATTTGTTGGTGTTTTTCAATGTTGAGGTTGTTGTTGTTTTTCAATGTTGAGGTTGTTGTTGAATTTGTTGGTGTTTTTCAATGTTGTGGTTGTTGTTGTTTTTCAATGCTGAGGTTGCTGTTGAATTTGTTGCTGTTTTTCAATGTTGAGGTTGTTGTTGAATTTCTTGGTGTTTTTCAATGTTGAGGATGTTGTTGTTTTTCAATGTTGAGGTTGTTGTTGAATTTGTTGGTGTTTTTCAATGTTGAGGGTGTTGTTGTTTTTCAATGCTGAGGTTGTTGATGAATTTGTTGGTGTTTTTCAATGTTGAGGTTGTTGTTGAATTTGTTGGTGTTTTTCAATGTTGAGGTTGTTGTTGTTTTTCAATGTTGAGGTTGTTGTTGAATTTGTTGGTGTTTTTCAATGTTGAGGTTGTTGTTGTTTTTCAATGTTGAGGTTGTTGTTGAATTTGTTGGTGTTTTTCAATGTTGAGGTTGTTGGTGTTTTTCAATGTTGAGGTTGTTGTTGTTTTTCAATGTTGAGGTTGTTGTTGAATTTGTTGGTGTTTTTCAATTTCGAGGATGTTGTTGAATTTGTTGGTGTTTTTCAATGTTGAAGTTGTTGTTGAATTTGTTGGTGTTTTTCAATGTTGAGGTTGTTGTTGTTTTTCAATGTTGAGGTTGTTGTTGAATTTGTTCGTGTTTTTCAATGTTGAGGTTGTTGTTGTTTTTCAATGCTGAGGTTGTTGTTGAATTTGTTGTTGTTTTTCAATGTTGAGGTTGTTGTTGAATTTCTTGGTGTTTTTCAATGTTGAGGTTGTTGTTGTTTTTCAATGTTGAGGTTGTTGTTGAATTTGTTGGTGTTTTTCAATGTTGAGGTTGTTGTTGAATTTGTTGGTGTTTTTCAATGTTGAGGTTGTTGTTGTTTTTAAATGTTGAGGTTGTTGTTGAATTTGTTGGTGTTTTTTCAATTTTGAGGTTGTTGGTGTTTTACAAAGTTAAGGTTGATTTTGAATTTGATGGTGTTTTTCAATGTCGAGGTTGTTTTTGAAATTGTTGGTGTTTTTCAATGTTGAAGTTGCTGTTGAATTTGTTGGTGTTTTTCAATGTTGAGGTTGTTGTTGTTTTTCAATGTTGAGGTTGTTGTTGAATTTGTTGGTGTTTTTCAATGTTGAGATTGTTGTTGTTTTTCAATGTTGTGGTTGTTGTTGAATTTGTTGGTGTTTTTAAATGTTGAGGTTGTTGTTGAATTTGTTGGTGTTTTTCAATGTTGAGGTTGTTGTTGTTTTTCAATGTTGAGGTTGTTGTTGAATTTGTTGGTGTTTTTCAATGTTGAGGTTGTTGTTGTTTTTCAATGTTGAGGTTGTTGTTGAATTTGTTGGTGTTTTTCAATTTCGAGGTTGTTGTAGAATTTGTTGGTGTTTTTCAATGTTGAAGTTGTTGATGCATTTGTTGGTGTTTTTCAATGTTGAGGTTGTTGTTGCTTTTCAATGTTGAGGTTGTTGTTGAATTTGTTGGTGTTTTTCAATGTTGTGGTTGTTGTTGTTTTTCAATGCTGAGGTTGCTGTTGAATTTGTTGCTGTTTTTCAATGTTGAGGTTGTTGTTGAATTTCTTGGTGTTTTTCAATGTTGAGGATGTTGTTGTTTTTCAATGTTGAGGTTGTTGTTGAATTTGTTGGTGTTTTTCAATGTTGAGGGTGTTGTTGTTTTTCAATGCTGAGGTTGTTGATGAATTTGTTGGTGTTTTTCAATGTTGAGGTTGTTGTTGAATTTGTTGGTGTTTTTCAATGTTGAGGTTGTTGTTGTTTTTCAATGTTGAGGTTGTTGTTGAATTTGTCGGTGTTTTTCAAAGTTGAGGTTGTTGTTGTTTTTCAATGTTGAGGTTGTTGTTGAATTTGTTGGTGTTTTTCAATGTTGAGGTTGTTGTTGTTTTTCAATGTTGAGGTTATTGTTGAATTTGTTGGTGTTTTTCAATGTTGAGGTTGTTGTTGTTTTTCAATGTTGAGGTTGTTGTTGAAGTTGTTGGTGTTTTTCAATGTTGAGGTTGTTGTTGAATTTGTTGGTGTTTTTCAATGTTGAGGTTGTTGTTGTTTTTCAATGTTGAGGTTGTTGTTGAATTTGTTGGTGTTTTTCAATGTTGAGGTTGTTTTTGTTTTTCAATGTTGAGGTTGTTGTTGAATTTGTTGGTGTTTTTCAATTTCGAGGTTGTTGTAGAATTTGTTTTTGTTTTTCAATGTTGAAGTTGTTGTTGAATTTGTTGGTGTTTTTCAATGTTGAGGTTGTTGTTGTTTTTCAATGTTCAGGTTGTTGTTGAATTTGTTGGTGTTTTTCAATGTTGAGGTTGTTGTTGTTTTTCAATGCTGAGGTTGCTGTTGAATTTGTTGGTGTTTTTCAATGTTGAGGTTGTTGTTGAATTTCTTGGTGTTTTTCAATTTCGAGGTTGTTGTTGTTTTTCAATGCTGAGGTTGTTGTTGAATTTGTTGGTGTTTTTCAATGTTGAGGTTGTTGTTGAATTTGTTGGTGTTTTTCAGTGTTGAGGTTGTTGTTGTTTTTCAATGTTGAGGTTGTTGTTGAATTTGTTGGTGTTTTTCAATGTTGAGGTTGTTGTTGTTTTTCAATGTTGAGGTTGTTGTTGAATTTGTTGGTGTTTTTCAATGTTGAGGTTGTTGTTGTTTTTCAATGTTGAGGTTATTGTTGAATTTGTTGGTGTTTTTCAATGTTGAGGTTGTTGTTGTTTTTCAATGTTGAGGTTGTTGTTGAATTTGGTGGTGTTTTTCAATGTTGAGTTTGTTGTTGTTTTTCAATGTTGAGGTTGTTGTTGAATTTGTTGGTGTTTTTCAATGTTGAGGTTGTTGATTTTCAATGTTGAGGTTGTTGTTGAATTTGTTGGTGTTTTTCAATGTTGAGGTTGTTGTTGTTTTTCAATGTTGACGTTGTTGCTGAATTTGTTGGTGTTTTTCAATGTTGAGGTTGTTGTTGAATTTGTTGGTGTTTTTCAATGATGAGGTTGTTGTTGTTTTTGAATGTTGAGGTTGTTGAATTTGTTGGTGTTTTTCAATCCTGAGTTTGTTGTTGAATTTGTTGGTGTTTTTCAATGTTGAGGTTGTTGTTGTTTTTCAATGTTGAGGCTGTTGTTGAATTTGTTGGTGTTTTTCAATGTTGAGGTTGTTGTTGAATTTCTTGGTGTTTTTCAATGTTGAGGTTGTTGTTTTTCAATGTTGAGGTTGTTGTTGAAGTTGTTGGTGTTTTTCAATGTTGAGATTGTTGTTCTTTTTCAATGTTGAGGTTGTTGTTGAATTTGTTGGTGTTTTTAAATGTTGAGGTTGTTGTTGAATTTGTTGGTGTTTTTCAATGTTGAGGTTCTTGTTGTTTTTCAATGTTGAGGTTGTTGTTGAATTTGTTGGTGTTTTTCAATGTTGAGGTTGTTGTTGTTTTTCAATGTTGAGGTTGTTGTTGAATTTGTTGGTGTTTTTCAATTTCGAGGATGTTGTTGAATTTGTTGGTGTTTTTCAATGTTGAAGTTGTTGTTGAATTTGTCGGTGTTTTTCAATGTTGAGGTTGTTGTTGTTTTTCAATGTTGAGGTTGTTGTTGAATTTGTTGGTGTTTTTCAATGTTGAGGTTGTTGTTGTTTTTCAATGCTGAGGTTGTTGTTGAATTTGTTGGTGTTTTTCAATGTTGAGGTTGTTGTTGAATTTCTTGGTACCTTTCAATGTTGAGGTTGTTGTTGTTTTTCAATGTTGAGGTTGTTGTTGTTTTTCAATGTTGAGGTTGTTGTTGAGTTTGTTGGTGTTTTTCAATGTTGAGGTGGTTGTTGAATTTGTTGGTGTTTTTCAATGTTGAGGTTGTTGTTGAATTTGTTGGTGTTTTTCAATGTTGAGGCTGTTGTTGTTTTTAAATGTTGAGGTTGTTGTTGAATTTGTTGGTGTTTTTTCAATTTTGAGGTTGTTGGTGTTTTTCAAAGTTGAGGTTGATGTTGAATTTGATGGTGTTTTTCAATGTCGAGGTTGTTGTTGAATTTGTTGGTGTTTTTCAATGTTGAAGTTGTTGTTGAATTTGTTGGTGTTTTTCAATGTTGAGGTTGTTGTTGTTTTTCAATGTTGAGGTTGTTGTTGAATTTGTTGGTGTTTTTCAATGTTGAGATTGTTGTTGTTTTTCAATGTTGTGGTTGTTGTTGAATTTGTTGGTGTTTTTAAATGTTGAGGTTGTTGTTGACTTTGTTGGTGTTTTTCAATGTTGAGGTTGTTGTTGTTTTTCAATGTTGAGGTTGTTGTTGAATTTGTTGGTGTTTTTCAATGTTGAGGTTGTTGTTTTTCAATGTTGAGGTTGTTGTTGAATTTGATGATGTTTTTCAATTTCGAGGTTGTTGTAGAATTTGTTGGTGTTTTTCAATGTTGAAGTTGTTGTTGAATTTGATGGTGCTTTTCAATGTTGAGGTTGTTGTTGGATTTGTTGGTGTTTTTCAATGTTGAGATTGTTGTCGTTTTTCGATATTGAGGTTGTTGTTGAATTTGTTTGTGTTTTTCAATGTTGAGGTTGGTGTTGTTTTTCTCTGTTGAGCTTGTTGTTGAATTTGTTGGTTTTTTTCAATGTTGAGGTTGTTGTTGAATTTGTTGGTGTTTTTCATGTTGAGGTTGTTGTTGAATTTGTTGGTGTTTTTCAATGTTGAGGTTGTCGTTGTTTTTTCAATGTTGAGGTTGTTGTTGAATTTGATGGCGTTTTTCAATGTCGAGGTTGTTGTTGAATTTGTTGGTGTTTTTCAATGTTGAGGTTGTTTTTGTTTTTCAATGTTGAGGTTGTTGTTGAATTTGTTGGTGTTTTTCAATTTCGAGGTTGTTGTAGAATTTGTTGGTGTTTTTCAACGTTGAAGTTGTTGTTGGATTTGTTGGTGTTTTTCAATGTTGAGGTTGTTGTTGTTTTTCAATGTTGAGGTTGTTGTTGAATTTGTTGGTGTTTTTCAATGTTGAGGTTGTTGTTGTTTTTCAATGCTGAGGTTGCTGTTGAATTTGTTGGTGTTTTTCAATGTTGAGGTTGTTGTTGAATTTCTTGGTGTTTTTCAATTTCGAGGTTGTTGTTGTTTTTCAATGCTGAGGTTGTTGTTGAATTTGTTGGTGTTTTTCAATGTTGAGGTTGTTGTTGAATTTGTTGGTGTTTTTCAATGTTGAGGTTGTTGTTGTTTTTCAATGTTGAGGTTGTTGTTGAATTTGGTGTTTTTCAATGTTAGGTTGTTGTTGTTTTTCAATGTTGAGGTTATTGTTGAATTTGTTGGTGTTTTTCAATGTTGAGGTTCTTGTTGTTTTTCAATGTTGAGGCTGTTGTTGAATTTGTTGGTGTTTTTCAATGTTGAGGTTGTTTTTGTTTTTCAATGTTGAGGTTGTTGTTGAATTTGTTGGTGTTTTTCAATGTTGAGGTTGTTGTTGTTTTTCAATGTTGAGGTTGTTGTTGAATTTGTTGGTGTTTTTCAATGTTGAGGTTGTTGTTGTTTTTCAATGTTGAGGTTGTTGTTGAATTTGTTGGTGTTTTTCAATGATGAGGTTGTTGTTGTTTTTGAATGTTGAGGTTGATGAATTTGTTGGTCTTTTTCAATCTTGAGTTTGTTGTTGAATTTGTTGGTGTTTTTCAATGTTGACGTTGCTGTTGTTTTTCAATGTTGAGGTTCTTGTTGAATGTGTTGTTGTTTTTCAATGTTGAAGTTGTTGTTGAATTTGTTGGTGTTTTTCTATGTTGAGGTTGTTGTTGTTTTTCAATGTTGAGGTTGTTGTTGAATTTGTTGGTGTTTTTCAATGTTGAGATTGTTGTTGTTTTTCAATGTTGAGGTTGTTGTTGAATTTGTTGGAGTTTTTAAATGTTGAGGTTGTTGTTGAATTTGTTGGTGTTTTTCAATGTTGAGGTTGTTGTTGTTTTTCAATGTTGAGGTTGTTGTTGAGTTTGTTGGTGTTTTTCAATGTTGAGGTTGTTGTTGTTTTTCAATGTTGAGGTTGTTGTTGAATTTGTTGGTGTTTTTCAATTTCGAGGATGTTGTTGAATTTGTTGGTGTTTTTCAATGTTGAAGTTGTTGTTGAATTTGTCAGTTTTTTTCAATGTTGAGGTTGTTGTTGTTTTTCAATGTTGAGGTTGTTGTTGAATTTGTTCGTGTTTTTCAATGTTGAGGTTGTTGTTGTTTTTCAATGCTGAGGTTGTTGTTGAATTTGTTGGTGTTTTTCAATGTTGAGGTTGTTGTTGAATTTCTTGGTGCTTTTCAATGTTGAGGTTGTTGTTGTTTTTCAATGTTGAGGTTGTTGTTGATTTTGTTGGTGTTTTTCAATGTTGAGGTTGTTGTTGTTTTTCAATGTTGAGGTTGTTGTTGAGTTTGTTGGTGTTTTTCAATGTTGAGGTGGTTGTTGAATTTGTTGGTGTTTTTCAATGTTGAGGTTGTTGTTCTATTTGTTGGTGTTTTTCAATGTTGAGGTTGTTGTTGTTTTTAAATGTTGAGGTTGTTGTTGAATTTGTTGGTGTTTTTTCAATTTTGAGGTTGTTGGTGTTTTTCAATGTTGAGGTTGATGTTGAATTTGATGGTGTTTTTCAATGTCGAGGTTGTTGTTGAATTTGTTGGTGTGTTTCAATGTTGAAGTTGTTGTTGAATTTGTTGGTGTTTTTCAATGTTGAGGTTGTTGTTGTTTTTCAATGTGGAGGTTGTTGTTGAATTTGTTGGTGTTTTTCAATGTTGAGATTGTTGTTGTTTTTCAATGTTGTGGTTGTTGTTGAATTTGTTGGTGTTTTTAAATGTTGAGGTTGTTTTTGAATTTGTTGGTGATTTTCAATGTTGAGGTTGTTGTTGTTTTTCAATGTTGAGGTTGTTGTTGAATTTGTTGGTGTTTTTCAATGTTGAGGTTGTTGTTGTTTTTCAATGTTGAGGTTGTTGTTGAGTTTGTTGGTGTTTTTCAATGTTGAGGTGGTCGTTGAATTTGTTGGTGTTTTTCAAAGTTGAGGTTGTTGTTGAATTTGTTGGTGTTTTTCAATGTTGAGGCTGTTGTTGTTTTTAAATGTTGGGGTTGTTGTTGAATTTGTTGGTGTTTTTTCAATTTTGAGGTTGTTGGTGTTTTTCAATGTTTAGGTTGATGTTGAATTTGATGGTGTTTTTTAATGTCGAGGTTGTTGTTTAATTTGTTGGTGTTTTTCAATGTTGAAGTTGTTGTTGAATTTGTTGGTGTTTTTCAATGTTGAGGTTGTTGTTGTTTTTCAATGTTGAGGTTGTTGTTGAATTTGTTGGTGTTTTTCAATGTTGAGATTGTTGTTGTTTTTCAATGTTCTGGTTGTTGTTGAATTTGTTGGTGTTTTTAAATGTTGAGGTTGTTGTTGAATTTGTTGGTGTTTTTCAATGTTGAGGTTGTTGTTGAATTTGTTGGTGTTTTTCAATGTTGAGGTTGTTGTTGTTTCTAAATGTTGAGGTTGTTGTTGAATTTGTTGGTGTTTTTTCAATTTTGAGGTTGTTGTTGAATTTGTTGGTGTTTTTCAATGTTGAGGTTGTTGTTGTTTTTCAATGTTGAGGTTGTTGTTGAATTTGGTGTTTTTCAATGTTAGGTTGTTGTTGTTTTTCAATGTTGAGGTTATTGTTGAATTTGTTGGTGTTTTTCAATGTTGAGGTTGTTGTTGTTTTTCAATGTTGAGGTTGTTGTTGAATTTGTTGGTGTTTTTCAATGTTGAGGTTGTTTTTGTTTTTCAATGTTGAGGTTGTTGTTGAATTTGTTGGTGTTTTTCAATGTTGAGGTTGTTGTTGTTTTTCAATGTTGAGGTTGTTGTTGAATTTGTTGGTGTTTTTCAATGTTGAGGTTGTTGTTGTTTTTCAATGTTGAGGTTGTTGTTGAATTTGTTGGTGTTTTTCAATGATGAGGTTGTTGTTGTTTTTGAATGTTGAGGTTGATGAATTTGTTGGTCTTTTTCAATCTTGAGTTTGTTGTTGAATTTGTTGGTGTTTTTCAATGTTGACGTTGCTGTTGTTTTTCAATGTTGAGGTTCTTGTTGAATGTGTTGCTGTTTTTCAATGTTGAAGTTGTTGTTGAATTTGTTGGTGTTTTTCTATGTTGAGGTTGTTGTTGTTTTTCAATGTTGAGGTTGTTGTTGAATTTGTTGGTGTTTTTCAATGTTGAGATTGTTGTTGTTTTTCAATGTTGAGGTTGTTGTTGAATTTGTTGGTGTTTTTCAATGTTGAGGTTGTTGTTGAATTTGTTGGTGTTTTTCAATGTTGAGGTTGTTGTTGTTTTTCAATGTTGAGGTTGTTGTTGAGTTTGTTGGTGTTTTTCAATGTTGAGGTTGTTGTTGTTTTTCAATGTTGAGGTTCTTGTTGAATTTGTTGGTGTTTTTCAATTTCGAGGATGTTGTTGAATTTGTTGGTGTTTTTCAATGTTGAAGTTGTTGTTGAATTTGTCGGTTTTTTTCAATGTTGAGGTTGTTGTTGTTTTTCAATGTTGAGGTTGTTGTTGAATTTGTTCGTGTTTTTCAATGTTGAGGTTGTTGTTGTTTTTCAATGCTGAGGTTGTTGTTGAATTTGTTGGTGTTTTTCAATGTTGAGGTTGTTGTTGAATTTCTTGGTGCTTTTCAATGTTGAGGTTGTTGTTGTTTTTCAATGTTGAGGTTGTTGTTGAATTTGTTGGTGTTTTTCAATGTTGAGGTTGTTGTTGTTTTTCAATGTTGAGGTTGTTGTTGAGTTTGTTGGTGTTTTTCAATGTTGAGGTGGTTGTTGAATTTGTTGGTGTTTTTCAATGTTGAGGTTGTTGTTCTATTTGTTGGTGTTTTTCAATGTTGAGGTTGTTGTTGTTTTTAAATGTTGAGGTTGTTGTTGAATTTGTTGGTGTTTTTTCAATTTTGAGGTTGTTGGTGTTTTTCAATGTTAAGGTTGATGTTGAATTTGATGGTGTTTTTCAATGTCGAGGTTGTTGTTGAATTTGTTGGTGTGTTTCAATGTTGAAGTTGTTGTTGAATTTGTTGGTGTTTTTCAATGTTGAGGTTGTTGTTGTTTTTCAATGTGGAGGTTGTTGTTGAATTTGTTGGTGTTTTTCAATGTTGAGATTGTTGTTGTTTTTCAATGTTCTGGTTGTTGTTGAATTTGTTGGTGTTTTTAAATGTTGAGGTTGTTGTTGAATTTGTTGGTGATTTTCAATGTTGAGGTTGTTGTTGTTTTTCAATGTTGAGGTTGCTGTTGAATTTGTTGGTGTTTTTCAATGTTGAGGTTGTTGTTGTTTTTCAATGTTGAGGTTGTTGTTGAATTTGTTGGTGTTTTTTCAATGTTGAGGTGGTCGTTGAATTTGTTGGTGTTTTTCAAAGTTGAGGTTGTTGTTGAATTTGTTGGTGTTTTTCAATGTTGAGGCTGTTGTTGTTTTTAAATGTTGAGGTTGTTGTTGAATTTGTTGGTGTTTTTTCAATTTTGAGGTTGTTCGTGTTTTTCAATGTTGAGGTTGATGTTGAATTTGATGGTGTTTTTTAATGTCGAGGTTGTTGTTGAATTTGTTGGTGTTTTTCAATGTTGAAGTTGTTGTTGAATTTGTTGGTGTTTTTCAATGTTGAGGTTGTTGTTGTTTTTCAATGTTGAGGTTGTTGTTGAATTTGTTGGTGTTTTTCAATGTTGAGATTGTTGTTGTTTTTCAATGTTGTGGTTGTTGTTGAATTTGTTGGTGTTTTTAAATGTTGAGGTTGTTGTTGAATTTGTTGGTGTTTTTCAATGTTGAGGTTGTTGTTGTTTTTCAATGTTGAGGTTGTTGTTGAATTTGTTGGTGTTTTTCAATGTTGAGGTTGTTGTTTTTCAATGTTGAGGTTGTTGTTGAATATGTTGGTGTTTTTCAATTTCGAGGTTGTTGTAGAATTTGTTGGTGTTTTTCAATGTTGAAGTTGTTGTTGAATTTGTTGGTGTTTTTCAATGTTGAGGTTGTTTTTGGATTTGTTGGTGTTTTTCAATGTTGAGATTGTTGTCGTTTTTCGATATTGAGGTTGTTGTTGAATTTGTTTGTGTTTTTCAATGTTGAGGTTGGTGTTGTTTTTCTCTGTTGAGCTTGTTGTTGAATTTGTTGGTTTTTTTCAATGTTGAGGTTGTTGTTGAATTTGTTGGTGTTTTTCATGTTGAGGTTGTTGTTGAATTTGTTGGTGTTTTTCAATGTTGAGGTTGTCGTTGTTTTTCAATGTTGAGGTTGTTGTTGAATTTGATGGCGTTTTTCAATGTTGAGGTTGTTGTTGAATTTGTTGGTGTTTTTCAATGTTGAATTTGTTGTTGAATTTGTTGATGTTTTTCAATGTTGAGGTTGTTGTTGTTTTTCAATGTTGAGGTTGTTGTTGAATTTGTTGGTGTTTTTCAATGTTGAGGTTGTTGTTGAATTTGTTGGTTTTTTTCAATTTTGAGGTTGTTGTTGCTTTTCAATATTGAGGTTGTTGTTGAATTTGTTTTTGTTTTTTAATGTTGAGGTTTGTGTTGTATTTGTCGGTATTTTTCAATGTTGAGGTTGTTGTTGTTTTTCACTGTTGAGCTTGTTGTTGAATTTGTCGGTTTTTTTCAATGTTGAGGTTGTTGTTGAATTTGTTGGTGTTTTTCAATGTTGAGGTTGTTGTTGTTTTTAAATGTTGAGGTTGTTGTTGAATTTGTTGGTGTTTTTCAATGTTGAGGTTGTTTTTGTTTTTCAATGTTGAGGTTGTTGTTGAATTTGTTGGTGTTTTTCAATTTCGAGGTTGTTGTAGAATTTGTTGGTGTTTTTCAATGTTGAAGTTGTGGTTGAATTTGTTGGTGTTTTTCAATGTTGAGGTTGTTGTTGTTTTTCAATGTTGAGGTTGTTGTTGAATTTGTTGGGGTTTTTTCAATGTTGAGGTTGTTGTTGTTTTTCAATGCTGAGGTTGCTGTTGAATTTGTTGGTGTTTTTCAATGTTGAGGTTGTTCTTGAATTTGTTGGTGTTTTTCAATGTTGAGGTTGTTGTTGAATTTGTTGGTGTTTTTCAATGTTGAGGTTGTTGTTGAATTTGTTGGTGTTTTTCAATGTTGAAGTTGTTGTTGTTTTTCAATGTTGAGGTTGTTGTTGAATTTGTTGGTGTTTTTCAATGTTGAGGTTGTTGTTGTTTTTCAATGTTGAGGTTGTTGTTGAATTTGTTGGTGTTTTTCAATGTTGAGGTTGTTGTTGTTTTTCAGTGTTGATGTTATTGTTGAATTTGTTGGTGTTTTTCAATGTTGAGGTTGTTGTTGTTTTTCAATGTTGAGGTTGTTGTTGAATTTGGTGGTGTTTTTCAATGTTGAGTTTGTTGTTGTTTTTCAATGTTGAGGTTGTTGTTGAATTTGTTGGTGTTTTTCAATGTTGAGGTTGTTGTTGTTTTTCAATGTTGAGGTTGTTGTTGAATTTGTTGGTGTTTTTCAATGTTGAGGTTGTTGTTGTTTTTCAATGTTGAGGTTGTTGTTGAATTTGTTGGTGTTTTTCAATGTTGAGGTTGTTGTTGAATTTGTTGGTGTTTTTCAATGATGAGGTTGTTGTTGTTTTTGAATGTTGAGGTTGATGAATTTGTTGGTGTTTTTCAATCTTGAGTTTGTTGTTGAATTTGTTGGTGTTTTTCAATGTTGAGGTTGTTGTTGAATTTGTTGGTGTTTTTTCAATTTTGAGGTTGTTGGTGTTTTTCAATGTTGAGGTTGATGTTGAATTTGATGGTGTTTTTCAATGTCGAGGTTGTTGTTGAATTTGTTGGTGTTTTTCAATGTTGAAGTTGTTGTTGAATTTGTTGGTGTTTTTCAATGTTGAGGTTGTTGTTGTTTTTCAATGTTGAGGTTGTTGTTGAATTTGTTGGTGTTTTTCAATGTTGAGATTGTTGTTGTTTTTCAATGTTGTGGTTGTTGTTGAATTTGTTGGTGTTTTTAAATGTTGAGGTTGTTGTTGAATTTGTTGGTGTTTTTCTATGTTGAGGTTGTTGTTGTTTTTCAATGTTGAGGTTGTTGTTGAATTTTTTGGTGTTTTTCAATGTTGAGGTTGTTGTTTTTCAATGTTGAGGTTGTTGTTGAATTTGTTGGTGTTTTTCAATTTCGATGTTGTTGTAGAATTTGTTGGTGTTTTTCAATGTTGAAGTTGTTGTTGAATTTGTCGGTTTTTTTCAATGTTGAGGTTGTTGTTGTTTTTCAATGTTGAGGTTGTTGTTGAATTTGTTCGTGTTTTTCAATGTTGAGGTTGTTGTTGTTTTTCAATGCTGAGGTTGTTGTTGAATTTGTTGGTGTTTTTCAATGTTGAGGTTGTTGTTGAATTTCTTGGTGCTTTTCAATGTTGAGGTTGTTGTTGTTTTTCAATGTTGAGGTTGTTGTTGAATTTGTTGGTGTTTTTCAATGTTGAGGTTGTTGTTGTTTTTCAATGTTGAGGTTGTTGTTGAGTTTGTTGGTGTTTTTCAATGTTGAGGTGGTTGTTGAATTTGTTTGTGTTTTTCAATGTTGAGGTTGTTGTTCTATTTGTTGGTGTTTTTCAATGTTGAGGTTGTTGTTGTTTTTAAATGTTGAGGTTGTTGTTGAATTTGTTGGTGTTTTTTCAATTTTGAGGTTGTTGGTGTTTTTCAATGTTGAGGTTGATGTTGAATTTGATGGTGTTTTTCAATGTCGAGGTTGTTGTTGAATTTGTTGGTGTGTTTCAAAGTTGAAGTTGTTGTTGAATTTGTTGGTGTTTTTCAATGTTGAGGTTGTTGTTGTTTTTCAATGTGAAGGTTGTTGTTGAATTTGTTGGTGTTTTTCAATGTTGAGATTGTTGTTGTTTTTCAATGTTGTGGTTGTTGTTGAATTTGTTGGTGTTTTTAAATGTTGAGGTTGTTGTTGAATTTGTTGGTGATTTTCAATGTTGAGGTTGTTGTTGTTTTTCAATGTTGAGGTTGTTGTTGAATTTGTTGGTGTTTTTCAATGTTGAGGTTGTTGTTGTTTTTCAATGTTGAGGTTGTTGTTGAGTTTGTTGGTGTTTTTCAATGTTGAGGTGGTCGTTGAATTTGTTGGTGTTTTTCAAAGTTGAGGTTGTTGTTGAATTTGTTGGTGTTTTTCAATGTTGAGGCTGTTGTTGTTTTTAAATGTTGAGGTTGTTGTTGAATTTGTTGGTGTTTTTTCAATTTTGAGGTTGTTGGTGTTTTTCAATGTTGAGGTTGATGTTGAATTTGATGGTGTTTTTTAATGTCGAGGTTGTTGTTGAATTTGTTGGTGTTTTTCAATGTTGAAGTTGTTGTTGAATTTGTTGGTGTTTTTCAATGTTGAGGTTGTTGTTGTTTTTCAATGTTGAGGTTGTTGTTGAATTTGTTGGTGTTTTTCAATGTTGAGATTGTTGTTGTTTTTCAATGTTGTGGTTGTTGTTGAATTTGTTGGTGTTTTTAAATGTTGAGGTTGTTGTTGAATTTGTTGGTGTTTTTCAATGTTGAGGTTGTTGTTGTTTTTCAATGTTGAGGTTGTTGTTGAATTTGTTGGTGTTTTTCAATGTTGAGGTTGTTGTTTTTCAATGTTGAGGTTGTTGTTGAATATGTTGGTGTTTTTCAATTTCGAGGTTGTTGTAGAATTTGTTGGTGTTTTTCAATGTTGAAGTTGTTGTTGAATTTGTTGGTGTTTTTCAATGTTGAGGTTGTTTTTGGATTTGTTGGTGTTTTTCAATGTTGAGATTGTTGTCGTTTTTCGATATTGAGGTTGTTGTTGAATTTGTATGTGTTTTTCAATGTTGAGGTTGGTGTTGTTTTTCTCTGTTGAGCTTGTTGTTGAATTTGTTGGTTTTTTTCAATGTTGAGGTTGTTGTTGAATTTGTTGGTGTTTTTCATGTTGAGGTTGTTGTTGAATTTGTTGGTGTTTTTCAATGTTGAGGTTGTCGTTGTTTTTCAATGTTGAGGTTGTTGTTGAATTTGATGGCGTTTTTCAATGTCGAGGTTGTTGTTGAATTTGTTGGTGTTTTTCAATGTTGAATTTGTTGTTGAATTTGTTGATGTTTTTCAATGTTGAGGTTGTTGTTGTTTTTCAATGTTGAGGTTGTTGTTGAATTTGTTGGTGTTTTTCAATGTTGAGGTTGTTGTTGAATTTGTTGGTTTTTTTCAATTTTGAGGTTGTTGTTGCTTTTCAATATTGAGGTTGTTGTTGAATTTGTTTTTGTTTTTTAATGTTGAGGTTGGTGTTGTATTTGTCGGTATTTTTCAATGTTGAGGTTGTTGTTGTTTTTCACTGTTGAGCTTGTTGTTGAATTTGTCGGTTTTTTTCAATGTTGAGGTTGTTGTTGAGTTTGTTGGTGTTTTTCAATGTTGAGGTTGTTGTTGTTTTTAAATGTTGAGGTTGTTGTTGAATTTGTTGGTGTTTTTCAATGTTGAGGTTGTTTTTGTTTTTCAATGTTGAGGTTGTTGTTGAATTTGTTGGTGTTTTTCAATTTCGAGGTTGTTGTAGAATTTGTTGGTGTTTTTCAATGTTGAAGTTGTTGTTGAATTTGTTGGTGTTTTTCAATGTTGAGGTTGTTGTTGTTTTTCAATGTTGAGGTTGTTGTTGAATTTGTTGGGGTTTCTCAATGTTGAGGTTGTTGTTGTTTTTCAATGCTGAGGTTGCTGTTGAATTTGTTGGTGTTTTTCAATGTTGAGGTTGTTGTTGAATTTGTTGGTGTTTTTCAATGTTGAGGTTGTTGTTGAATTTGTTGGTGTTTTTCAATGTTGAGGTTGTTGTTGAATTTGTTGGTGTTTTTCAATGTTGAAGTTGTTGTTGTTTTTCAATGTTGAGGTTGTTGTTGAATTTGTTGGTGTTTTTCAATGTTGAGGTTGTTGTTGTTTTTCAATGTTGAGGTTGTTGTTGAATTTGTTGGTGTTTTTCAATGTTGAGGTTGTTGTTGTTTTTCAATGTTGATGTTATTGTTGAATTTGTTGGTGTTTTTCAATGTTGAGGTTGTTGTTGTTTTTCAATGTTGAGGTTGTTGTTGAATTTGGTGGTGTTTTTCAATGTTGAGTTTGTTGTTGTTTTTCAATGTTGAGGTTGTTGTTGAATTTGTTGGTGTTTTTCAATGTTGAGGTTGTTGTTGTTTTTCAATGTTGAGGTTGTTGTTGAATTTGTTGGTGTTTTTCAATGTTGAGGTTGTTGTTGTTTTTCAATGTTGAGGTTGTTGAATTTGTTGGTGTTTTTCAATGTTGAGGTTGTTGTTGAATTTGTTGGTGTTTTTCAATGATGAGGTTGTTGTTGTTTTTGAATGTTGAGGTTGATGAATTTGTTGGTGTTTTTCAATCTTGAGTTTGTTGTTGAATTTGTTGGTGTTTTTCAATGTTGAGGTTGTTGTTGAATTTGTTGTTTTTTTTCAATTTTGAGGTTGTTGGTGTTTTTCAATGTTGAGGCTGATGTTGAATTTGATGGTGTTTTTCAATGTCGAGGTTGTTGTTGAATTTGTTGGTGTTTTTCAATGTTGAAGTTGTTGTTGAATTTGTTGGTGTTTTTCAATGTTGAGGTTGTTGTTGTTTTTCAATGTTGAGGTTGTTGTTGAATTTGTTGGTGTTTTTCAATGTTGAGATTGTTGTTGTTTTTCAATGTTGTGGTTGTTGTTGAATTTGTTGGTGTTTTTAAATGTTGAGGTTGTTGTTGAATTTGTTGGTGTTTTTCTATGTTGAGGTTGTTGTTGTTTTTCAATGTTGAGGTTGTTGTTGAATTTTTTGGTGTTTTTCAATGTTGAGGTTGTTGTTTTTCAATGTTGAGGTTGTTGTTGAATTTGTTGGTGTTTTTCAATTTCGAGGTTGTTGTAGAATGTGTTGGTGTTTTTCAATGTTGAAGTTGTTGTTGAATTTGTTGGTGTTTTTCAATGTTGAGGTTGTTGTTGGATTTGTTGGTGTTTTTCAATGTTGAGATTGTTGTCGTTTTTCGATATTGAGGTTGTTGTTGAATTTGTTTGTGTTTTTCAATGTTGAGGTTGGTGTTGTTTTTTTCTGTTGAGCTTGTTGTTGAATTTGTTGGTTTTTTTCAATGTTGAGGTTGTTGTTGAATTTGTTGGTGTTTTTCATGTTGAGGTTGTTGTTGAATTTGTTGGTGTTTTTCAATGTTGAGGTTGTCGTTGTTTTTCAATGTTGAGGTTGTTGTTGAATTTGATGGCGTTTTTCAATGTCGAGGTTGTTGTTGAATTTGTTGGTCTTTTTCAATGTTGAAGTTGTTGTTGAATTTGTTGATGTTTTTCAATGTTGAGGTTGTTGTTGTTTTTCAATATTGAGGTTGTTGTTGAATTTGTTTTTGTTTTTTAATGTTGAGGTTGGTGTTGTATTTGTCGGTATTTTTCAATGTTGAGGTTGTTGTTGTTTTTCACTGTTGAGCTTGTTGTTGAATTTGTCGGTTTTTTTCAATGTTGAGGTTGTTGTTGAATTTGTTGGTGTTTTTCAATGTTGAGGTTGTTGTTGTTTTTAAATGTTGAGGTTGTTGTTGAATTTGTTGGTGTTTTTCAATGTTGAGGTTGTTTTTGTTTTTCAATGTTGAGGTTGTTGTTGAATTTGTTGGTGTTTTTCAATTTCGAGGTTGTTGTAGAATTTGTTGGTGTTTTTCAATGTTGAAGTTGTTGTTGAATTTGTTGGTGTTTTTCAATGTTGAGGTTGTTGTTGTTTTTCAATGTTGAGGTTGTTGTTGAATTTGTTGGTGTTTTTCAATGTTGAGGTTGTTGTTGTTTTTCAATGCTGAGGTTGCTGTTGAATTTGTTGTTATTTTTCAATGTTGAGGTTGTTGTTGAATTTGTTGTTGTTTTTCAATGTTGAGGTTGTTGTTGAATTTGTTGGTGTTTTTCAATGTTGAGGTTGTTGTTGTTTTTCAATGCTGAGGTTGCTGTTGAATTTGTTGGTATTTTTCAATGTTGAGGTTGTTGTTGAATTTGTTGGTGTTTTTCAATGTTGAGGTTGTTGTTGAATTTGTTGGTGTTTTTCAATGTTGAAGTTGTTGTTGTTTTTCAATGTTGAGGTTGTTGTTGAATTTGTTGGTGTTTTTCAATGTTGAGGTTGTTGTTGTTTTTCAATGTTGAGGTTGTTGTTGAATTTGTTGGTGTTTTTCAATGTTGAGGTTGTTGTTGTTTTTCAATGTTGAGGTTATTTGTGAATTTGTTGGTGTTTTTCAATGTTGAGGTTGTTGTTGTTTTTCAATGTTGAGTTTGTTGTTGAATTTGGTGGTGTTTTTCAATGTTGAGTTTGTTGTTGTTTTTCAATGTTGAGATTGTTGTTGAATTTGTTGGTGTTTTTCAATGTTGAGGTTGTTGTTGTTTTTCAATGTTGAGGTTGTTGTTGAATTTGTTGGTGTTTTTCAATGTTGAGGTTGTTGTTGTTTTTCAATGTTGAGGTTGTTGTTGAATTTGTTGGTGTTTTTCAATGTTGAGGTTGTTGTTGAATTTGTTGGTGTTTTTCAATGATGAGGTTGTTGTTGTTTTTGAATGTTGAGGTTGATGAATTTGTTGGTGTTTTTCAATCTTGTGTTTGTTGTTGAATTTGTTGGTGTTTTTCAATGTTGACGTTGCTGTTGTTTTTCAATGTTGAGGTTGTTGTTGAATTTGTTGGTGTTTTTCAATTTCGAGGATGTTGTTGAATTTGTTGGTGTTTTTCAATGTTGAGGTTGTTGTTGTTTTTCAATGTGGAGGTTGTTGTTGAATTTGTTGGTGTTTTTCAATGTTGAGATTGTTGTTGTGTTTCAATGTTGTGGTTGTTGTTGAATTTGTTGGTGTTTTTAAATGTTGAGGTTGTTGTTGAATTTGTTGGTGTTTTTCAATGTTGAGGTTGTTGTTGTTTTTCAATGTTGAGGTTGTTGTTGAATTTGTTGGTGTTTTTCAATGTTGAGGTTGTTGTTGTTTTTCAATGTTGAGGTTGTTGTTGAGTTTGTTGGTGTTTTTCAATGTTGAGGTGGTTGTTGAATTTGTTGGTGTTTTTCAATGTTGAGGTTGTTGTTGAATTTGTTGGTGTTTTTCAATGTTGAGGCTGTTGTTGTTTTTAAATGTTGAGGATGTTGTTGAATTTGTTGGTGTTTTTTCAATTTTGAGGTTGTTGGTGTTTTTCAATGTTCAGGTTGATGTTGAATTTGATGGTGTTTTTCAATGTCGAGGTTGTTGTTGAATTTGTTGGTGTTTTTCAATGTTGATGTTGTTGTTGAATTTGTTGGTGTTTTTCAATGTTGAGGTTGTTGTTCTTTTTCAATGTTGAGGTTGTTGTTGAATTTGTTGGTCTTTTTCAATGTTGAGATTGTTGTTGTTTTTCAATGTTGTGGTTGTTGTTGAATTTGTTGGTGTTTTTAAATGTTGAGGTTGTTGTTGAATTTGTTGGTGTTTTTCAATGTTGAGGTTGTTGTTGTTTATCAATGTTGAGGTTGTTGCTGAATTTGTTGGTGTTTTTCAATGTTGAGGTTGTTTTTTTTCAATGTTGAGGTTGTTGTTGAATTTGTTGGTGTTTTTCAATTTCGAGGTTGTTGTAGAATTTGTTGGTGTTTTTCAATGTTGAAGTTGTTGTTGAATTTGTTGGTGTTTTTCAATGTTGAGGTTGTTGTTGGATTTGTTGGTGTTTTTCAATGTTGAGATTGTTGTCGTTTTTCGATATTGAGGTTGTTGTTGAATTTGTTTGTGTTTTTCAATGTTGAGGTTGGTGTTGTTTTTCTCTGTTGAACTTGTTGTTGAATTTGTTGGTCTTTTTCAATGTTGAGGTTGTTGTTGAATTTGATGGTGTTTTTCATGTTGAGGTTGTTGTTGAATTTGTTGGTGTTTTTCAATGTTGAGGTTGTCGTTGTTTTTCAATGTTGAGGTTGTTGTTGAATTTGATGGCGTTTTTCAATGTCGAGGTTGTTGTTGAATTTGTTGGTGTTTTTCAATGTTGAAGTTGTTGTTGAATTTGTTGATGTTTTTCAATGTTGAGGTTGTTGTTGTTTTTCAATGTTGAGGTTGTTGTTGAATTTGTTGGTGTTTTTCAATGTTGAGGTTGTTGTTGAATTTGTTGGTTTTTTTCAATGTTGAGGTTGTTGTTGCTTTTCAATATTGAGGTTGTTGTTGAATTTGTTTTTGTTTTTTAATGTTGAGGTTGGTGTTGTATTTGTCGGTATTTTTCAATGTTGAGGTTGTTGTTGTTTTTCACTGTTGAGCTTGTTGTTGAATTTGTCGGTTTTTTTCAATGTTGAGGTTGTTGTTGAATTTGTTGGTGTTTTTCAATGTTGAGGTTGTTGTTGTTTTTAAATGTTGGGGTTGTTGTTGAATTTGTTGGTGTTTTTCAATGTTGAGGTTGTTTTTGTTTTTCAATGTTGAGGTTGTTGTTGAATTTGTTGGTGTTTTTCAATTTCGAGGTTGTTGTAGAATTTGTTGGTGTTTTTCAATGTTGAAGTTGTTGTTGAATTTGTTGGTGTTTTTCAATGTTGAGGTTGTTGTTGTTTTTCAATGTTGAAGTTGTTGTTGAATTTGTTGGTGTTTTTCAATGTTGAGGTTGTTGTTGTTTTTCAATGCTGAGGTTGCTGTTGAATTTGTTGGTGTTTTTCAATTTTGAGGTTGTTGTTGAATTTGTTGGTGTTTTTCAATGTTGAGGTTGTTGTTGAATTTGTTGGAGTTTTTCAATGTTGAGGTTGTTGTTGAATTTGTTGGTGTTTTTCAATGTTGAGGTTGTTGTTGTTTTTCAATGTTGAGGTTGTTGTTGAATTTGTTGGTGTTTTTCAATGTTGAGGTTGTTGTTGTTTTTCAATGTTGAGGTTGTTGTTGAATTTGTTGGTGTTTTTCAATGTTGAGGTTGTTGTTGTTTTTCAATGTTGAGGTTATTTGTGAATTTGTTGGTGTTTTTCAATGTTGAGGTTCTTGTTTTTCAATGTTGAGGTTGTTGTTGAATTTGGTGGTGTTTTTCAATGTTGAGTTTGTTGTTGTTTTTCAATGTTGAGGTTGTTGTTGAATTTGTTGGTGTTTTTCAATGTTGAGGTTGTTGTTGTTTTTCAATGTTGAGGTTGTTGTTGAATTTGTTGGTGTTTTTCAATGTTGAGGTTGTTGTTGAATTTGTTGGTGTTTTTCAATGATGAGGTTGTTGTTGTTTTTGAATGTTGAGGTTGATGAATTTGTTGGTGTTTTTCAATCTTGAGTTTGTTGTTGAATTTGTTGGTGTTGTTCAATGTTGACGTTGCTGTTGTTTTTCAATGTTGAGGTTGTTGTTGAATGTGTTGGTGTTTTTCAATGTTGAGGTTGTTGTTGAATTTGTTGGTGTTTTTCAATGTTGAGGTTGTTGTTCTTTTTCAATGTTGATGTTGTTGTTGAATTTGTTGGTCTTTTTCAATGTTGAGATTGTTGTTGTTTTTCAATGTTGTGGTTGTTGTTGAATTTGTTGGTGTTTTTAAATGTTGAGGTTGTTGTTGAATTTGTTGGTGTTTTTCAATGTTGAGGTTGTTGTTGTTTTTCAATGTTGAGGTTGTTGCTGAATTTGTTGGTGTTTTTCAATGTTGAGGTTGTTTTTTTTCAATGTTGAGGTTGTTGTTGAATTTGTTGGTGTTTTTCAATTTCGAGGTTGTTGTAGAATTGGTTGGTGTTTTTCAATGTTGAAGTTGTTGTTGAATTTGTTGGTGTTTTTCAATGTTGAGGTTGTTGTTGGATTTGTTGGTGTTTTTCAATGTTGAGATTGTTGTCGTTTTTCGATATTGAGGTTGTTGTTGAATTTGTTTGTGTTTTTCAATGTTGAGGTTGGTGTTGTTTTTCTCTGTTGAACTTGTTGTTGAATTTGTTGGTTTTTTTCAATGTTGAGGTTGTTGTTGAATTTGATGGTGTTTTTCATGTTGAGGTTGTTGTTGAATTTGTTGGTGTTTTTCAATGTTGAGGTTGTCGTTGTTTTTCAATGTTGAGGTTGTTGTTGAATTTGATGGCGTTTTTCAATGTCGAGGTTGTTGTTGAATTTGTTGGTGTTTTTCAATGTTGAAGTTGTTGTTGAATTTGTTGATGTTTTTCAATGTTGAGGTTGTTGTTGTTTTTCAATGTTGAGGTTGTTGTTGAATTTGTTGGTGTTTTTCAATGTTGAGGTTGTTGTTGAATTTGTTGGTTTTTTTCAATGTTGAGGTTGTTGTTGCTTTTCAATATTGAGGTTGTTGTTGAATTTGTTTTTGTTTTTTAATGTTGAGGTTGGTGTTGTATTTGTCGGTATTTTTCAATGTTGAGGTTGTTGTTGTTTTTCACTGTTGAGCTTGTTGTTGAATTTGTCGGTTTTTTTCAATGTTGAGGTTGTTGTTGAATTTGTTGGTGTTTTTCAATGTTGAGGTTGTTGTTGTTTTTAAATGTTGAGGTTGTTGTTGAATTTGTTGGTGTTTTTCAATGTTGAGGTTGTTTTTGTTTTTCAATGTTGAGGTTGTTGTTGTTTTTCAATGTTGAAGTTGTTGTTGAATTTGTTGGTGTTTTTCAATGTTGAGGTTGTTGTTGTTTTTCAATGCTGAGGTTGCTGTTGAATTTGTTGGTGTTTTTCAATTTTGAGGTTGTTGTTGAATTTGTTGGTGTTTTTCAATGTTGAGGTTGTTGTTGAATTTGTTGGAGTTTTTCAATGTTGAGGTTGTTGTTGAATTTGTTGGTGTTTTTCAATGTTGAGGTTGTTGTTGTTTTTCAATGTTGAGGTTGTTGTTGAATTTGTTGGTGTTTTTCAATGTTGAGGTTGTTGTTGTTTTTCAATGTTGAGGTTGTTGTTGAATTTGTTGGTGTTTTTCAATGTTGAGGTTGTTGTTGTTTTTCAATGTTGAGGTTATTTGTGAATTTGTTGGTGTTTTTCAATGTTGAGGTTGTTGTTGTTTTTCAATGTTGAGGTTGTTGTTGAATTTGGTGGTGTTTTTCAATGTTGAGTTTGTTGTTGTTTTTCAACGTTGAGGTTGTTGTTGAATTTGTTGGTGTTTTTCAATGTTGAGGTTGTTGTTGTTTTTCAATGTTGAGGTTGTTGTTGAATTTGTTGGTGTTTTTCAATGTTGAGGTTGTTGTTGTTTTTCAATGTTGAGGTTGTTGTTGAATTTGTTGGTGTTTTTCAATGTTGAGGTTGTTGTTGAATTTGTTGGTGTTTTTCAATGATGAGGTTGTTGTTGTTTTTGAATGTTGAGGTTGATGAATTTGTTGGTGTTTTTCAATCTTGAGTTTGTTGTTGAATTTGTTGGTGTTGTTCAATGTTGACGTTGCTGTTGTTTTTCAATGTTGAGGTTGTTGTTGAATGTGTTGGTGTTTTTCAATGTTGAGGTTGTTGTTGAATTTGTTGGTGTTTTTCAATGTTGAGGTTGTTGTTGTTTTTCAATGTTGAGCTTGTTGTTGAATTTGTTGGTGTTTTTCAATGTTGAGATTGTTGCTGTTTTTCAATGTTGAGGTTGTTGTTGAATTTGTTGGTGTTTTTAAATGTTGAGGTTGTTGTTGAATTTGTTGGTGTTTTTCAATGTTGAGGTTGTTGTTGTTTTTCAATGTTGAGGTTGTTGTTGAATTTGTTGGTGTTTTTCAATGTTGAGGTTGTTGGTGTTTTTCAATGTTGAGGTTGTTGTTGAATTTGTTGGTGTATTTCAATTTCGAGGATGTTGTTGAATTTGTTGGTGTTTTTCAATATTGAAGTTGTTGTTGAATTTGTCGGTGTTTTTCAATGTTGAGGTTGTTGTTGTTTTTCAATGTTGAGGTTGTTGTTGAATTTGTTGGTGTTTTTCAATGTTGAGGTTGTTGTTGAATTTGTTGGTGTTTTTCAATGTTGAGGCTGTTGTTGTTTTTAAATGTTGAGGTTGTTGTTGAATTTGTGGGTGTTTTTTCAATTTTGAGGTTGTTGGTGTTTTTCAATGTTCAGGTTGATGTTGAATTTGATGGTGTTTTTCAATGTCGAGGTTGTTGTTGAATTTGTTGGTGTTTTTCAATGTTGAAGTTGTTGTTGAATTTGTTGGTGTTTTTCAATGTTGAGGTTGTTGTTGTTTTTCAATGTTGAGGTTGTTGTTGAATTTGTTGCTCTTTTTCAATGTTGAGATTGTTGTTGTTTTTCAATGTTGTGGTTGTTGTTGAATTTGATGGTGTTTTTCAATGTCGAGGTTGTTGTTGAATTTGTTGGTGTTTTTCAATGTTGAAGTTGTTGTTGAATTTGTTGGTGTTTTTCAATGTTGAGGTTGTTGTTCTTTTTCAATGTTGAGGTTGTTGTTGAATTTGTTGGTCTTTTTCAATGTTGAGATTGTTGTTGTTTTTCAATGTTGTGGTTGTTGTTGAATTTGTTGGTGTTTTTAAATGTTGAGGTTGTTGTTGAATTTGTTGGTGTTTTTCAATGTTGAGGTTGTTGTTGTTTTTCAATGTTGAGGTTGTTGTTGAATTTGTTGGTGTTTTTCAATGTTGAGGTTGTTGTTTTTCAATGTTGAGGTTGTTGTTGAATTTGTTGGTGTTTTTCAATTTCGAGGTTGTTGTAGAATTTGTTGGTGTTTTTCAATGTTGAAGTTGTTGTTGAATTTGTTGGTGTTTTTCAATGTTGAGGTTGTTGTTGGATTTGTTGGTGTTTTTCAATGTTGAGATTGTTGTCGTTTTTCGATATTGAGGTTGTTGTTGAATTTGTTTGTGTTTTTCAATGTTGAGGTTGGTGTTGTTTTTCTCTGTTGAACTTGTTGTTGAATTGGTTGGTTTTTTTCAATGTTGAGGATGTTGTTGAATTTGATGGTGTTTTTCATGTTGAGGTTGTTGTTGAATTTGTTGGTGTTTTTCAATTTCGAGGTTGTTGTAGAATTTGTTGGTGTTTTTCAATGTTGAGGTTGTTGTTGAATTTGTTGGTGTTTTTCAATGTTGAAGTTGTTGTTGAATTTGTTGGTTTTTTTCAATGTTGAGGTTGTTGTTGAATTTGTTGGTGTTTTTCAATGTTGAGGTTGTCGTTGTTTTTCAATGTTGAGGTTGTTGTTGAATTTGATGGCGTTTTTCAATGTCGAGGTTGTTGTTGAATTTGTTGGTGTTTTTCAATGTTGAAGTTGTTGTTGAATTTGTTGATGTTTTTCAATGTTGAGGTTGTTGTTGTTTTTCAATGTTGAGGTTGTTGTTGAATTTGTTGGTGTTTTTCAATGTTGAGGTTGTTGTTGAATTTGTTGGTTTTTTTCAATGTTGAGGTTGTTGTTGCTTTTCAATATTGAGGTTGTTGTTGAATTTGTTTTTGTTTTTTAATGTTGAGGTTGGTGTTGTATTTGTCGGTATTTTTCAATGTTGAGGTTGTTGTTGTTTTTCACTGTTGAGCTTGTTGTTGAATTTGTCGGTTTTTTTCAATGTTGAGGTTGTTGTTGAATTTGTTGGTGTTTTTCAATGTTGAGGTTGTTGTTGTTTTTAAATGTTGAGGTTGTTGTTGAATTTGTTGGTGTTTTTCAATGTTGAGGTTGTTTTTGTTTTTCAATGTTGAGGTTGTTGTTGTTTTTCAATGTTGAAGTTGTTGTTGAATTTGTTGGTGTTTTTCAATGTTGAGGTTGTTGTTGTTTTTCAATGCTGAGGTTGCTGTTGAATTTGTTGGTGTTTTTCAATTTTGAGGTTGTTGTTGAATTTGTTGGTGTTTTTCAATGTTGAGGTTGTTGTTGAATTTGTTGGAGTTTTTCAATGTTGAGGTTGTTGTTGAATTTGTTGGTGTTTTTCAATGTTGAGGTTGTTGTTGTTTTTCAATGTTGAGGTTGTTGTTGAATTTGTTGGTGTTTTTCAATGTTGAGGTTGTTGTTGTTTTTCAATGTTGAGGTTGTTGTTGAATTTGTTGGTGTTTTTCAATGTTGAGGTTGTTGTTGTTTTTCAATGTTGAGGTTATTTGTGAATTTGTTGGTGTTTTTCAATGTTGAGGTTGTTGTTGTTTTTCAATGTTGAGGTTGTTGTTGAATTTGGTGGTGTTTTTCAATGTTGAGTTTGTTGTTGTTTTTCAACGTTGAGGTTGTTGTTGAATTTGTTGGTGTTTTTCAATGTTGAGGTTGTTGTTGTTTTTCAATGTTGAGGTTGTTGTTGAATTTGTTGGTGTTTTTCAATGTTGAGGTTGTTGTTGTTTTTCAATGTTGAGGTTGTTGTTGAATTTGTTGGTGTTTTTCAATGTTGAGGTTGTTGTTGAATTTGTTGGTGTTTTTCAATGATGAGGTTGTTGTTGTTTTTGAATGTTGAGGTTGATGAATTTGTTGGTGTTTTTCAATCTTGAGTTTGTTGTTGAATTTGTTGGTGTTGTTCAATGTTGACGTTGCTGTTGTTTTTCAATGTTGAGGTTGTTGTTGAATGTGTTGGTGTTTTTCAATGTTGAGGTTGTTGTTGAATTTGTTGGTGTTTTTCAATGTTGAGGTTGTTGTTGTTTTTCAATGTTGAGCTTGTTGTTGAATTTGTTGGTGTTTTTCAATGTTGAGATTGTTGCTGTTTTTCAATGTTGAGGTTGTTGTTGAATTTGTTGGTGTTTTTAAATGTTGAGGTTGTTGTTGAATTTGTTGGTGTTTTTCAATGTTGAGGTTGTTGTTGTTTTTCAATGTTGAGGTTGTTGTTGAATTTGTTGGTGTTTTTCAATGTTGAGGTTGTTGGTGTTTTTCAATGTTGAGGTTGTTGTTGAATTTGTTGGTGTATTTCAATTTCGAGGATGTTGTTGAATTTGTTGGTGTTTTTCAATATTGAAGTTGTTGTTGAATTTGTCGGTGTTTTTCAATGTTGAGGTTGTTGTTGTTTTTCAATGTTGAGGTTGTTGTTGAATTTGTTGGTGTTTTTCAATGTTGAGGTTGTTGTTGAATTTGTTGGTGTTTTTCAATGTTGAGGCTGTTGTTGTTTTTAAATGTTGAGGTTGTTGTTGAATTTGTTGGTGTTTTTTCAATTTTGAGGTTGTTGGTGTTTTTCAATGTTCAGGTTGATGTTGAATTTGATGGTGTTTTTCAATGTCGAGGTTGTTGTTGAATTTGTTGGTGTTTTTCAATGTTGAAGTTGTTGTTGAATTTGTTGGTGTTTTTCAATGTTGAGGTTGTTGTTGTTTTTCAATGTTGAGGTTGTTGTTGAATTTGTTGCTCTTTTTCAATGTTGAGATTGTTGTTGTTTTTCAATGTTGTGGTTGTTGTTGAATTTGATGGTGTTTTTCAATGTCGAGGTTGTTGTTGAATTTGTTGGTGTTTTTCAATGTTGAAGTTGTTGTTGAATTTGTTGGTGTTTTTCAATGTTGAGGTTGTTGTTCTTTTTCAATGTTGAGGTTGTTGTTGAATTTGTTGGTCTTTTTCAATGTTGAGATTGTTGTTGTTTTTCAATGTTGTGGTTGTTGTTGAATTTGTTGGTGTTTTTAAATGTTGAGGTTGTTGTTGAATTTGTTGGTGTTTTTCAATGTTGAGGTTGTTGTTGTTTTTCAATGTTGAGGTTGTTGTTGAATTTGTTGGTGTTTTTCAATGTTGAGGTTGTTGTTTTTCAATGTTGAGGTTGTTGTTGAATTTGTTGGTGTTTTTCAATTTCGAGGTTGTTGTAGAATTTGTTGGTGTTTTTCAATGTTGAAGTTGTTGTTGAATTTGTTGGTGTTTTTCAATGTTGAGGTTGTTGTTGGATTTGTTGGTGTTTTTCAATGTTGAGATTGTTGTCGTTTTTCGATATTGAGGTTGTTGTTGAATTTGTTTGTGTTTTTCAATGTTGAGGTTGGTGTTGTTTTTCTCTGTTGAACTTGTTGTTGAATTGGTTGGTTTTTTTCAATGTTGAGGATGTTGTTGAATTTGATGGTGTTTTTCATGTTGAGGTTGTTGTTGAATTTGTTGGTGTTTTTCAATGTTGAGGTTGTCGTTGTTTTTCAATGTTGAGGTTGTTGTTGAATTTGATGGCGTTTTTCAATGTCGAGGTTGTTGTTGAATTTGTTGGTGTTTTTCAATGTTGAAGTTGTTGTTGAATTTGTTGATGTTTTTCAATGTTGAGGTTGTTGTTGTTTTTCAATGTTGAGGTTGTTGTTGAATTTGTTGGTGTTTTTCAATGTTGAGGTTGTTGTTGAATTTGTTGGTTTTTTTCAATGTTGAGGTTGTTGTTGCTTTTCAATATTGAGGTTGTTGTTGAGTTTGTTTTTGTTTTTTAATGTTGAGGTTGGTGTTGTATTTGTTGGTATTTTTCAATGTTGAGGTTGTTGTTGTTTTTCACTGTTGAGCTTGTTGTTGAATTTGTCGGTTTTTTTCAATGTTGAGGTTGTTGTTGAATTTGTTGGTGTTTTTCAATGTTGAGGTTGTTGTTGTTTTTCAATGTTGAGGTTGTTGTTGAATTTGTTGGTGTTTTTCAATGTTGAGGTTGTTGTTGTTTTTCAATGCTGAGGTTGCTGTTGAATTTGTTGGTGTTTTTCAATTTTGAGGTTGTTGTTGAATTTGTTGGTGTTTTTCAATGTTGAGATTGTAGTCGTTTTTCGATATTGAGGTTGCTGTTGAATTTGTTGGTGTTTTTCAATGTTGAGGTTGTTGTTGAATTTGTTGGTTTTTTTCAATTTCGAGGTTGTTGTAGAATTTGTTGGTGTTTTTCAATGTTGAAGTTGTTGTTGAATTTGTTGGTGTTTTTCAATGTTGAGGTTGTTGTTGTTTTTCAATGTTGAGGTTGTTGTTGAATTTGTTGGTGTTTTTCAATGTTGAGGTTGTTGTTGTTTTTCAATGCTGAGGTTGCTGTTGAATTTGTTGGTGTTTTTCAATTTTGAGGTTGTTGTTGAATTTGTTGGTGTTTTTCAATGTTGAGGTTGTTGTTGAATTTGTTGGAGTTTTTCAATGTTGAGGTTGTTGTTGAATTTGTTGGTGTTTTTCAATGTTGAGGTTGTTGTTGTTTTTCAATGTTGAGGTTGTTGTTGAATTTGTTGGTGTTTTTCAATGTTGAGGTTGTTGTTGTTTTTCAATGTTGAGGTTGTTGTTGAATTTGTTGGTGTTTTTCAATGTTGAGGTTGTTGTTGTTTTTCAATGTTGAGGTTATTTGTGAATTTGTTGGTGTTTTTCAATGTTGAGGTTGTTGTTGTTTTTCAATGTTGAGGTTGTTGTTGAATTTGGTGGTGTTTTTCAATGTTGAGTTTGTTGTTGTTTTTCAATGTTGAGGTTGTTGTTGAATTTGTTGGTGTTTTTCAATGTTGAGGTTGTTGTTGTTTTTCAATGTTGAGGTTGTTGTTGAATTTGTTGGTGTTTTTCAATGTTGAGGTTGTTGTTGTTTTTCAATGTTGAGGTTGTTGTTGAATTTGTTGGTGTTTTTCAATGTTGAGGTTGTTGTTGAATTTGTTGGTGTTTTTCAATGATGAGGTTGTTGTTGTTTTTGAATGTTGAGGTTGATGAATTTGTTGGTGTTTTTCAATCTTGAGTTTGTTGTTGAATTTGTTGGTGTTTTTCAATGTTGACGTTGCTGTTGTTTTTCAATGTTGAGGTTGTTGTTGAATGTGTTGGTGTTTTTCAATGTTGAGGTTGTTGTTGAATTTGTTGGTGTTTTTCAATGTTGAGGTTGTTGTTGTTTTTCAATGTTGAGCTTGTTGTTGAATTTGTTGGTGTTTTTCAATGTTGAGATTGTTGCTGTTTTTCAATGTTGAGGTTGTTGTTGAATTTGTTGGTGTTTTTCAATGTTGAGGTTGTTGTTGTTTTTCAATGTTGAGGTTGTTCTTGAATTTGTTGGTGTTTTTCAATTTCGAGGATGTTGTTGAATTTGTTGGTGTTTTTCAATATTGAAGTTGTTGTTGAATTTGTCGGTGTTTTTCAATGTTGAGGTTGTTGTTGTTTTTCAATGTTGAGGTTGTTGTTGAATTTGTTGGTGTTTTTCAATGTTGAAGTTGTTGTTGAATTTGTTGGTGTTTTTTCAATTTTGAGGTTGTTGGTGTTTTTCAATGTTCAGGTTGATGTTGAATTTGATGGTGTTTTTCAATGTCGAGGTTGTTGTTGAATTTGTTGGTGTTTTTCAATGTTGAAGTTGTTGTTGAATTTGTTGGTGTTTTTCAATGTTGAGGTTGTTGTTGTTTTTCAATGTTGAGGTTGTTGTTGAATTTGTTGCTCTTTTTCAATGTTGAGATTGTTGTTGTTTTTCAATGTTGTGGTTGTTGTTGAATTTGTTGGTGTTTTTAAATGTTGAGGTTGTTGTTGAATTTGTTGGTGTTTTTCAATGTTGAGGTTGTTGTTGTTTTTCAATGGTGAGGTTGTTGTTGAATTTGTTGGTGTTTTTCAATGTTGAGGTTGTTGTTTTTCAATGTTGAGGTTGTTGTTGAATTTGTTGGTGTTTTTCAATTTCGAGGTTGTTGTAGAATTTGTTGGTGTTTTTCAATGTTGAAGTTGTTGTTGAAATTGTTGGTGTTTTTCAATGTTGAGGTTGTTGTTGGATTTGTTGGTGTTTTTCAATGTTGAGATTGTTGTCGTTTTTCGATATTGAGGTTGTTGTTGAATTTGTTTGTGTTTTTCAATGTTGAGGTTGGTGTTGTTTTTCTCTGTTGAGCTTGTTGTTGAATTTGTTGGTTTTTTTCAATGTTGAGGTTGTTGTTGAATTTGTTGGTATTTTTCATATTGAGGTTGTTGTTGAATTTGTTGGAGTTTTTCAATGTTGAGGTTGTTGTTGAATTTGTTGGTGTTTTTCAATGTTGAGGTTGTTGTTGTTTTTCAATGTTGAGGTTGTTGTTGAATTTGTTGGTGTTTTTCAATGTTGAGGTTGTTGTTGTTTTTCAATGTTGAGGTTGTTGTTGAATTTGTTGGTGTTTTTCAATGTTGAGGTTGTTGTTGTTTTTCAATGTTGAGGTTATTTGTGAATTTGTTGGTGTTTTGCAATGTTGAGGTTGTTGTTGTTTTTCAATGTTGAGGTTGTTGTTGAATTTGGTGGTGTTTTTCAATGTTGAGTTTGTTGTTGTTTTTCAATGTTGAGGTTGTTGTTGAATTTGTTGGTGTTTTTCAATGTTGAGGTTGTTGTTGTTTTTCAATGTTGAGGTTGTTGTTGAATTTGTTGGTGTTTTTCAATGTTGAGGTTGTTGTTGTTTTTCAATGTTGAGGTTGTTGTTGAATTTGTTGGTGTTTTTCAATGTTGAGGTTGTTGCTGAATTTGTTGGTGTTTTTCAATGATGAGGTTGTTGTTGTTTTTGAATGTTGAGGTTGATGAATTTGTTGGTGTTTTTCAATCTTGAGTTTGTTGTTGAATTTGTTGGTGTTTTTCAATGTTGACGTTGCTGTTGTTTTTCAATGTTGAGGTTGTTGTTGAATGTGTTGGTGTTTTTCAATGTTGAGGTTGTTGTTGAATTTGTTGGTGTTTTTCAATGTTGAGGTTGTTGTTGTTTTTCAATGTTGAGCTTGTTGTTGAATTTGTTGGTGTTTTTCAATGTTGAGATTGTTGCTGTTTTTCAATGTTGAGGTTGTTGTTGAATTTGTTGGTGTTTTTCAATGTTGAGGTTGTTGTTGTTTTTCAATGTTGAGGTTGTTGTTGAATTTGTTGGTGTTTTTCAATTTCGAGGATGTTGTTGAATTTGTTGGTGTTTTTCAATATTGAAGTTGTTGTTGAATTTGTCGGTGTTTTTCAATGTTGAGGTTGTTGTTGTTTTTCAATGTTGAGGTTGTTGTTGAATTTGTTGGTGTTTTTCAATGTTGAGGTTGTTGTTGAATTTGTTGGTGTTTTTCAATGTTGAGGCTGTTGTTGTTTTTAAATGTTGAGGTTGTTGTTGAATTTGTTGGTGTTTTTTCAATTTTGAGGTTGTTGGTGTTTTTCAATGTTCAGGTTGATGTTGAATTTGATGGTGTTTTTCAATGTCGAGGTTGTTGTTGAATTTGTTGGTGTTTTTCAATGTTGAAGTTGTTGTTGAATTTGTTGGTGTTTTTCAATGTTGAGGTTGTTGTTGTTTTTCAATGTTGAGGTTGTTGTTGAATTTGTTGCTCTTTTTCAATGTTGAGATTGTTGTTGTTTTTCAATGTGGTGGTTGTTGTTGAATTTGTTGGTGTTTTTAAATGTTGAGGTTGTTGTTGAATTTGTTGGTGTTTTTCAATGTTGAGGTTGTTGTTGTTTTTCAATGGTGAGGTTGTTGTTGAATTTGTTGGTGTTTTTCAATGTTGAGGTTGTTGTTTTTCAATGTTGAGGTTGTTGTTGAATTTGTTGGTGTTTTTCAATTTCGAGGTTGTTGTAGAATTTGTTGGTGTTTTTCAATGTTGAAGTTGTTGTTGAATTTGTTGGTGTTTTTCAATGTTAAGGTTGTTGTTGGATTTGTTGGTGTTTTTCAATGTTGAGATTGTTGTCGTTTTTCGATATTGAGGTTGTTGTTGAATTTGTTTGTGTTTTTCAATGTTGAGGTTGGTGTTGTTTTTCTCTGTTGAGCTTGTTGTTGAATTTGTTGGTTTTTTTCAATGTTGAGGTTGTTGTTGAATTTGTTGGTATTTTTCATGTTGAGGTTGTTGTTGAATTTGTTGGTGTTTTTCAATGTTGAGGTTGTCGTTGTTTTTCAATGTTGAGGTTGTTGTTGAATTTGATGGCGTTTTTCAATGTCGAGGTTGTTGTTGAATTTGTTGGTGTTTTTCAATGTTGAAGTTGTTGTTGAATTTGTTGATGTTTTTCAATGTTGAGGTTGTTGTTGTTTTTCAATGTTGAGGTTGTTGTTGAATTTGATGGTGTTTTTCAATGTTGAGGTTGTTGTTGAATTTGTTGGTTTTTTTCAATGTTGAGGTTGTTGTTGCTTTTCAATATTGAGGTTGTTGTTGAATTTGTTTTTGTTTTTTAATGTTCAGGTTGGTGTTGTATTTGTCGGTATTTTTCAATGTTGAGGTTGTTGTTGTTTTTCACTGTTGAGCTTGTTGTTGAATTTGTCTGTTTTTTTCAATGTTGAGGTTGTTGTAAATTTGTTGGTGTTTTTCAATGTTGAGGTTGTTGTTGTTTTTCAATGTTGAGGTTGTTGTTGAATTTGTTGGTGTTTTTCATTGTTGAAGTTGTTGTTGTTTTTCAATGCTGAGGTTGCTGTTGAATTTGTTGGTGTTTTTCAATGTTGAGGTTGTTGTTGAATTTGTTGGTGTTTTTCAATGTTGAGGTTGTTGTTGAATTTGTTGGAGTTTTCAATGTTGAGGTTGTTGTTGAATTTGTTGGTGTTTTTCAATGTTGAGGTTGTTGTTGTTTTTCAATGTTGAGGTTGTTGTTGAATTTGTTGGTGTTTTTCAATGTTGAGGTTGTTGTTGTTTTTCAATGTTGAGGTTGTTGTTGAATTTGTTGGTGTTTTTCAATGTTGAGGTTGTTGTTGTTTTTCAATGTTGAGGTTATTGTTGAATTTGTTGGTGTTTTTCAATGTTGAGGTTGTTGTTGTTTTTCAATGTTGAGGTTGTTGTTGAATTTGGTGGTGTTTTTCAATGTTGAGTTTGTTGTTGTTTTTCAATGTTGAGATTGTTGTTGAATTTGTTGGTGTTTTTCAATGTTGAGGTTGTTGTTGTTTTTCAATGTTGAGGTTGTTGTTGAATTTGTTGGTGTTTTTCAATGTTGAGGTTGTTGTTGTTTTTCAATGTTGAGGTTGTTGTTGAATTTGTTGGTGTTTTTCAATGTTGAGGTTGTTGTTGAATTTGTTGGTGTTTTTCAATGATGAGGTTGTTGTTGTTTTTGAATGTTGAGGTTGATGAATTTGTTGGTGTTTTTCAATCTTGAGTTTGTTGTTGAATTTGTTGGTGTTTTTCAATGTTGACGTTGCTGTTGTTTTTCAATGTTGAGGTTGTTGTTGAATGTGTTGGTGTTTTTCAATGTTGAGGTTGTTGTTGAATTTGTTGGTGTTTTTCAATGTTGAGGTTGTTGTTGTTTTTCAATGTTGAGGTTGTTGTTGAATTTGTTGGTGTTTTTAAATGTTGAGGTTGTTGTTGAATTTGTTGGTGTTTTTCAATGTTGAGGTTGTTGTTGTTTTTCAATGTTGAGGTTGTTGTTGAATTTGTTGGTGTTTTTCAATGTTGAGGTTGTTGTTGTTTTTCAATGTTGAGGTTGTTGATGAATTTCTTGGTGTTTTTCAATTTCGAGGATGTTGTTGAATTTGTTGGTGTTTTTCAATGTTGAAGTTGTTGTTGAATTTGTCGGTGTTTTTCAATGTTGAGGTTGTTGTTGTTTTTCAATGTTGTGGTTGTTGTTGAATTTGTTGGTGTTTTTCAATGTTGAGGTTGTTGTTGTTTTTCAATGCTGAGGTTGTTGTTGAATTTGTTGGTGTTTTTCAATGTTGAGGTTGTTGTTGAATTTCTTGGTGCTTTTCAATGTTGAGGTTGTTGTTGTTTTTCAATGTTGAGGTTGTTGTTGAATTTGTTGGTGTTTTTCAATGTTGAGGTTGTTGTTGTTTTTCAATGTTGAGGTTGTTGTTGAGTTTGTTGGTGTTTTTCAATGTTGAGGTGGTTGTTGAATTTGTTGGTGTTTTTCAATGTTGAGGTTGTTGTTGAATTTGTTGGTGTTTTTCAATGTTGAGGTTGTTGTTGTTTTTAAATGTTGAGGTTGTTGTTGAATTTGTTGGTGTTTTTTCAATTTTGAGGATGTTGGTGTTTTTCAATGTTGAGGTTGATGTTGAATTTGATGGTGTTTTTCAATGTCGAGGTTGTTGTTGAATTTGTTGATGTGTTTCAATGTTGAAGTTGTTGTTGAATTTGTTGGTGTTTTTCAATGTTGAGGTTGTTGTTGTTTTTCAATGTGGAGGTTGTTGTTGAATTTCTTGGTGTTTTTCAATGTTGAGATTGTTTTTGTTTTTCAATGTTGTGGTTGTTGTTGAATTTGTTGGTGTTTTTAAATGTTGAGGTTGTTGTTGAATTTGTTGGTGTTTTTCAATGTTGAGGTTGTTGTTGTTTTTCAATGTTGAGGTTGTTGTTGAATTTGTTGGTGGTATTCAATGTTGAGGTTGTTGTTGTTTTTCAATCTTGAGGTTGTTGTTGAATTTGTTGGTGTTTTTCAATTTCGAGCTTGTTGTAGAATTTGTTGGTGTTTTTCAATGTTGAAGTTGTTGTTGAATTTGTTGGTGTTTTTCAATGTTGAGGTTGGTGTTGGATTTGTTGGTGTTTTTCAATGTTGAGATTGTTGTCGTTTTTCGATATTGAGTTTGTTGAATTTGTTTGTGTTTTTCAATGTTGAGGTTGGTGTTGTTTTTCTCTGTTGAGCTTGTTGTTGAATTTGTTGGTTTTTTTCAATGTTGAGGTTGTTGTTGAATTTGTTGTTGTTTTTCATGTTGAGGTTGTTGTTGAATTTGTTGGTGTTTTTCAAATTTGAGGTTGTCGTTGTTTTTCAATGTTGAGGTTGTTGTTGAATTTGATGGCGTTTTTCAATGTCGAGGTTGTCGTTGAATTTGTTGGTGTTTTTCAATGTTGAAGTTGTTGTTGAATTTGATGATGTTTTTCAATGTTGAGGTTGTTGTTGTTTTTCAATGTTGAGGTTGTTGTTGAATTTGTTGGTGTTTTTCAATGTTGAGGTTGTTGTTGAATTTGTTGGTTTTTTTCAATGTTGAGGTTGTTGTTGCTTTTCAATATTGAGGTTGTTGTTGAATTTGTTTTTGTTTTTTAATGTTGAGGTTGGTGTTTTATTTGTCGGTATTTTTCAATGTTGAGGTTGTTGTTGTTTTTCACTGTTGAGCTTGTTGGTGAATTTGTTGGTTTTTTTCAATGTTGAGGTTGTTGTTGAATTTGTTGGTGTTTTTCAATGTTGAGGTTGTTGTTGTTTTTAAATGTTGAGGTTATTGTTGTATTTGTTGGTGTTTTTCAATGTTGAGTTCGTTGTTGAATTTGTTGGTGTTTTTCAATGTTGAGGTTGTTGTTGAATTCGGTGGTGTTTTTCAATGTTGAGGTTGTTGTTGTTTTTCAATGTTGAGGTTGTTGTTGAGTTTGTTGGTGTTTTTCAATGTTGAGGTTGTTGTTGAATTTGTTGGTATTTTTCAATGTTGAAGTTGTTGTTGAATTTGTTGGTGTTTTTCAATGTTGAGGTTGTTGTTTTTTTTCAATGTTGAGGTTGTTGTTGAATTTCTTGGTGGTTTTCAATTTCGAGGTTGTTGTTGTTTTTCTATGCTGAGGTTGTTGTTGAATTTGTTGGTGTTTTTCAATGTTGAGGTTGTTGTTGAATTTGTTGGTGTTTTTCAATGTTGAGGTTGTTGTTGTTTTTCAATGTTGAGGTTGTTGTTGAATTTGTTGGTGTTTTTCAATGTTGAGGTTGTTGTTGTTTTTCAATGTTGAGGTTGTTGTTGAATTTGTTGGTGTTTTTCAATGTTGAGGTTGTTGTTCAATTTGTTGGCGTTTTTCAATGTTGAGGTTGTTGTTGTTTTTCAATGTTGAGGTTGTTGTTGAATTTGTTGGTGTTTTTCAATGTTGAGTTTGTTGTTGTTTTTCAATGTTGAGGTTGTTGTTGAATTTGTTGGTGCTTTTCAATGTTGAGGTTGTTGTTGAATTTGTTGGTGTTTTTCAATGTTGAGGTTGTTGTTGTTTTTCAATATTGAGGTTGTTGTTGTGTTTTTCAATTTTGAGGTTGTTGTTGAATTTGTTGGTGTTTTTCAATGTTGAGGTTGTTGTTGTTTTTCAATGTTGAGGTTGTTGTTGAATTTGTTGGTGTTTTTCAATGTTGAGGTTGTTGTTGTTTTTCAATATTGAGGTTGTTGTTGTGTTTTTCAATTTTGAGCTTGTTGTTGAATTTGTTGGTGTTTTTCAATGTTGAGGTTGTTGTTGTTTTTCAATGTTGAGGTTGTTGTTGAATTTGTTGGTGTTTTTCAATGTTGAGGTTGTTGTTGTTTTTCAATGTTGTGGTTATTGTTGAATTTGTTGGTGTTTTTCAATGTTGAGGTTGTTGTTGTTTTTCAATGTTGAGGTTATTGTTGAATTTGTTGGTGTTTTTCAATGTTGAGGTTGTTGTTGTTTTTCAATGTTGAGGTTGTTGTTGAATTTGGTGGTGTTTTTCAATGTTGAGTTTGTTGTTGTTTTTCAATGTTGAGGTTGTTGTTGAATTTGTTGGTGTTTTTCAATGTTGAGGTTGTTGTTGTTTTTCAAAGTTGAGGTTGTTGTTGAATTTGTTGGTGTTTTTCAATGTTGAGGTTGTTGTTGTTTTTCAATGTTGAGGTTGTTGTTGAATTTGTTGGTGTTTTTCAATGTTGAGGTTGTTGTTGAATTTGTTGGTGTTTTTCAATGATGAGGTTGTTGTTGTTTTTGAATGTTGAGGTTGATGAATTTGTTGGTGTTTTTCAATCTTGAGTTTGTTGTTGAATTTGTTGGTGTTTTTCAATGTTGACGTTGCTGTTGTTTTTCAATGTTGAGGTTGTTGTTGAATGTGTTGGTGTTTTTCAATGTTGAGGTTGTTGTTGAATTTGTTGGTGTTTTTCAATGTTGAGGTTGTTGTTGTTTTTCAATGTTGAGCTTGTTGTTGAAATTGTTGGTGTTTTTCAATGTTGAGATTGTTGTTGTTTTTCAATGTTGAGGTTGTTGTTGAATTTGTTGGTGTTTTTAAATGTTGAGGTTGTTGTTGAATTTGTTGGTGTTTTTCAATGTTGAGGTTGTTGTTGTTTTTCAATGTTGAGGTTGTTGATGAATTTGTTGGTGTTTTTCAATTTCGAGGATGTTGTTGAATTTGTTGGTGTTTTTCAATGTTGAAGTTGTTGTTGAATTTGTCGGTGTTTTTCAATGTTGAGGTTGTTGTTGTTTTTCAATGTGGAGGTTGTTGTTGAATTTGTTGGTGTTTTTCAATATTGAGGTTGTTGTTGTTTTTCAAAGCTGAGGTTGTTGTTGAATTTGTTGGTGTTTTTCAATGTTGAGGTTGTTGTTGAATTTCTTGGTGCTTTTCAATGTTGAGGTTGTTGTTGTTTTTCAATGTTGAGGTTGTTGATGAATTTGTTGGTGTTTTTCAATGTTGAGGTTGTTGTTGTTTTTCAATGTTGAGGTTGTTGTTGAGTTTGTTGGTGTTTTTCAATGTTGAGGTGGTTGGTGAATTTGTTGGTGTTTTTCAATGTTGAGGTTGTTTTTGAATTTGTTGGTGTTTTTCAATGTTGAGGTTGTTGTTGTTTTTAAATGTTGAGGTTGTTGTTGAATTTGTTGGTGTTTTTTCAATTTTGAGGATGTTGGTGTTTTTCAATGTTGAGGTTGATGTTGAATTTGATGGTGTTTTTCAATGTCGAGGTTGTTGTTGAATTTGTTGGTGTGTTTCAATGTTGAAGTTGTTGTTGAATTTGTTGGTGTTTTTCAATGTTGAGGTTGTTGTTGTTTTTCAATGTGGAGGTTGTTGTTGAATTTCTTGGTGTTTTTCAATGTTGAGATTGTTGTTGTTTTTCAATGTTGTGGTTGTTGTTGAATTTGTTGGTGTTTTTAAATGTTGAGGTTGTTGTTGAATTTGTTGGTGTTTTTCAATGTTGAGGTTGTTGTTGTTTTTCAATGTTGAGGTTGTTGTTGAATTTGTTGGTGGTATTCAATGTTGAGGTTGTTGTTGTTTTTCAATCTTGAGGTTGTTGTTGAATTTGTTGGTGTTTTTCAATTTCGAGGTTGTTGTAGAATTTGTTGGTGTATTTCAATGTTGAAGTTGTTGTTGATTTTGTTGGTGTTTTTCAATGTTGAGGTTGTTGTTGGATTTGTTGGTGTTTTTCAATGTTGAGATTGTTGTCGTTTTTCGATATTGAGGTTGTTGAATTTGTTTGTGTTTTTCAATGTTGAGGTTGGTGTTGTTTTTCTCTGTTGAGCTTGTTGTTGAATTTGTTGGTTTTTTTCAATGTTGAGGTTGTTGTTGAATTTGTTGTTGTTTTTCATGTTGAGGTTGTTGTTGAATTTGTTGGTGTTTTTCAAATTTGAGGTTGTCGTTGTTTTTCAATGTTGAGGTTGTTGTTGAATTTGATGGCGTTTTTCAATGTCGAGGTTGTTGTTGAATTTGCTGGTGTTTTTCAATGTTGAAGTTGTTGTTGAATTTGTTGATGTTTTTCAATGTTGAGGTTGTTGTTGTTTTTCAATGTTGAGGTTGTTGTTGAATTTGTTGGTGTTTTTCAATGTTGAGGTTGTTGTTGAATTTGTTGGTTTTTTTCAATGTTGAGGTTGTTGTTGCTTTTCAATATTGAGGCTGTTGTTGAATTTGTTGGTGTTTTTCAATGTTGAGGTTGTTGTTCAATTTGTTGGCGTTTTTCAATGTTGAGGTTGTTGTTGTTTTTCAATGTTGAGGTTGTTGTTGAATTTGTTGGTGTTTTTCAATGTTGAGTTTGTTGTTGTTTTTCAATGTTGAGGTTGTTGTTGAATTTGTTGGTGCTTTTCAATGTTGAGGTTGTTGTTGAATTTGTTGGTGTTTTTCAATGTTGAGGTTGTTGTTGTTTTTCAATATTGAGGTTGTTGTTGTGTTTTTCAATTTTGAGGTTGTTGTTGAATTTGTTGGTGTTTTTCAATGTTGAGGTTGTTGTTGTTTTTCAATGTTGAGGTTGTTGTTGAATTTGTTGGTGTTTTTCAATGTTGAGGTTGTTGTTGTTTTTCAATATTGAGGTTGTTGTTGTGTTTTTCAATTTTGAGCTTGTTGTTGAATTTGTTGGTGTTTTTCAATGTTGAGGTTTTTGTTTTTTTTCAATGTTGAGGTTCTTGTTGAATTTGTTCGTGTTTTTCAATGTCGAGGTTGTTGTTGAATTTGTTGGTGTTTTTCAGTGTTGAATTTTTTGTTGAATTTGTTGGTGTTTTTCAATGTTGAGGTTGCTGTTGAATTTGTTCGTGTTTTTCAATGTTGAGGTTGGTGTTGTTTTTCAATATTGAGGTTGTTGTTGTGTTTTTCAATTTTGAGGTTGTTGTTGAATTTGTTGGTGTTTTTCAATGTTGAGGTTGTTGTTGTTTTTCAATGTTGAGGTTGTTGTTGAATTTGTTGGTGTTTTTCAATTTTGAGGTTGTTGTTGTTTTTCAATGTTGTGGTTGTTGTTGAATTTGTTGGTGTTCTTCCATGTTGAGGTTCTTGTTGTTTTTCAATGTTGAGGGTTTTGTTAAATTTGTCAGTGTTTTTCAATGTTGAGGTTGTTGTTGAATTTGTTGGTGTTTTTCAATTTTGAGGTTGCTGTTGAATTTGTTGGTGTTTTTCAATGTTGAGGTTGTTGTTGTTTTTCAATGTTGAGGTTGTTGTTGAATTTGTTGGTGTTTTTCAATGTTGAGGTTGTTGTTGGATTTGTTGGTGTTTTTCAATGTTGAGATTGTTGTCGTTTTTCGATATTGAGGTTGTTGTTGAATTTGTTTGTGTTTTTCAATGTTGAAGTTGGTGTTGAATTTGTTGGTATTATTCAATGTTGAGGTTGTTGTTGTTTTTCTCTGTTGAGCTTGTTGTTGAATTTGTTGGTTTTTTTCAATGTTGAGGTTGTTGTTGATTTTGTTGGTGTTTTTCATGTTGAGGTTGTTGTTGAATTTGTTGGTGTTTTTCAATGTTGAGGTTGTCGTTGTTTTTCAATGTTGAGGTTGTTGTTGAATTTGATGGCGTTTTTCAATGTCGAGGTTGTTGTTGAATTTGTTTGTGTTTTTCAATGTTGAAGTTGGTGTTCAATTTGTTGGTATTATTCAATGTTGAGGTTGTTGTTGTTTTTCTCTGTTGAGCTTGTTGTTGAATTTGTTGGTTTTTTTCAATGTTGAGGTTGTTGTTGATTTTGTTGGTGTTTTTCATGTTGAGGTTGTTGTTGAATTTGTTGGTGTTTTTCAATGTTGAGGTTGTCGTTGTTTTTCAATGTTGAGGTTGTTGTTGAATTTGATGGCGTTTTTCAATGTCGAGGTTGTTGTTGAATTTGTTGGTGTTTTTCAATGTTGAAGTTGTTGTTGAATTTGTTGTTTTTTTTCAATGTTGAAGTTGTTGTTGTTTTTCAATGTTGAGGTTGTTGTTGAATTTGTTGGTGTTTTTCAATGTTGAGGTTGTTGTTGTTTTTCAATGTTGAGGTTGTTGTTGAATTTGTTGGTGCTTTTCAATGTTGAGGTTGTTGTTGAATTTGTTGGTGTTTTTCGATGTTGAGGTTGATGTTGTGTTTTTCAATTTTGAGGTTGTTGTTGAATTTGTTGGTGTTTTTCAATGTTGAGGTTGTTGTTGTTTTTCAATGTTGAGGTTGTTGTTGAATTTGCTGGTGTTTTTCAATGTTGAGGTTGTTGTTGTTTTTCAATGTTGTGGTTGTTGTTGAATTTGTTGGTGTTCCTCCATGTTGAGGTTCTTGTTGTTTTTCAATGTTGAGGGTGTTGTTAAATTTGTCGGTGTTTTTCAATGTTGAGGTTGTTGTTGAATTTGTTGGTGTTTTTCAATGTTGAGGTTGCGGTTGAATTTGTTGGTGTTTTTCAATGTTGAGGTTGCTGTTGTTTTTCAATGTTGAGGTTGTTGTTGAATTTGTTGGTGTTTTTCAATGTTGAGGTTGTTGTTGGATTTGTTGGTGTTTTTCAATGTTGAGATTGTTGTCGTTTTTCGATATTGAGGTTGTTGTTGAATTTGTTTGTGTTTTTCAATGTTGAGGTTGGTGTTGTTTTTCTCTCTTGAGCTTGTTTTTGAATTTGTTGGTTTTTTTCAATGTTGAGGTTGTTGTTGAATTTGTTGGTGTTTTTCATGTTGAGGTAGTTGTTGAATTTGTTGGTGTTTTTCAATGTTGAGGTTGTCGTTGTTTTTCAATGTTGAGGTTGTTGTTGAATTTGATGGCGTTTTTCAATGTCGAGGATGTTGTTGAATTTGTTGGTGTTTTTCAATGTTGAAGTTGTTGTTGAATTTGTTGGTGTTTTTCAATGTTGAGGTTGTTGTTGTTTTTCAATGTTGAGGTTGTTGTTGAATTTGTTGGTGTTTTTCAATGTTGAGGTTGTTGTTGAATTTGTTGGTTTTTTTCAATGTTGAGGTTGTTGTTGTTTTTCAATATTGAGGTTGTTGTTGAATTTGTTTTTGTTTTTTAATGTTGAGGTTGGTGTTGTATTTGTCGGTATTTTTCAATGTTGAGGTTGTTGCTGTTTTTCACTGTTGAGCTTGTTGTTGAATTTGTTGGTTTTTTTCGATGTTGAGGTTGTTGTTGAATTTGTTGGTGTTTTTCAATGTTGAGGTTGTTGTTGAATTTGGTGGTGTTTTTCAATGTTGAGGTTGTTGTTGTTTTTCAATGTTGAGGTTGTTGTTGAATTTGTTGGTGTTTTTCAATGTTGAGGTTGTTGTTGTTTTTCAATATTGAGGTTGTTGTTGTGTTTTTCAATTTTGAGCTTGTTGTTGAATTTGTTGGTGTTTTTCAATGTTGAGGTTGTTGTTGTTTTTCAATGTTGAGGTTCTTGTTGAATTTGTTCGTGTTTTTCAATGTCGAGGTTGTTGTTGAATTTGTTGGTGTTTTTCAGTGTTGAATTTTTTGTTGAATTTGTTGGTGTTTTTCAATGTTGAGGTTGCTGCTGAATTTGTTCGTGTTTTTCAATGTTGAGGTTGTTGTTGTTTTTCAATATTGAGGTTGTTGTTGTGTTTTTCAATTTTGAGTTTGTTGTTGAATTTGTTGGTGTTTTTCAATGTTGAGGTTGCTGTTGTTTTTCAATGTTGAGGTTGTTGTTGAATTTGTTGGTGTTTTTCAATTTTGAGGTTGTTGTTGTTTTTCAATGTTGTGGTTGTTGTTGAATTTGTTGGTGTTTTTCAATGTTGAGGTTGTTGTTGTTTTTCAATGTTGAGGTTGTTGTTGAATTTGTTGGTGTTTTTCAATTTTGAGGTTGTTGCTGTTTTTCAATGTTCTGGTTGTTGTTGAATTTGTTGGTGCTCTTCCATGTTGAGGTTCTTGTTGTTTTTCAATGTTGAGGGTGTTGTTAAATTTGTCAGTGGTTTTCAATGTTGAGGTTGTTGTTGAATTTGTTGGTGTTTTTCAATGTTGAGGTTGCTGTTGAATTTGTTGGTGTTTTTCAATGTTGACGTTGTTGTTGTTTTTCAATGTTGAGGTTGTTGTTCAATTTATTGGTGTTTTTCAATGTTGAGGTTGTTGTTGGATTTGTTGGTGTTTTTCAATGTTGAGATTGTTGTCGTTTTTCGATATTGAGGTTGTTGTTGAATTTGTTTGTGTTTTTCAATGTTGAGGTTGGTGTTGAATTTGTTGGTGTTTTTCAATGTTGATGTTGCTGTTGAATTTGTTGGTGTTTTTCAATGTTGAGGTTGTTGTTGTTTTTCAATGTTGAGGTTGTTGTTGAATTTGTTGGTGTTTTTCAATGTTGAGGTTGTTGTTGTTTTTCAATGTTGAGGTTGTTGTTGAATTTGTTGGTGTTTTTCAATTTTGAGGTTGTTGTTGTTTTTCAATGTTGTGGTTGTTGTTGAATTTGTTGGTGTTCTTCCATGTTGAGGTTCTTGTTGTTTTTCAATGTTGAGGGTGTTGTTAAATTTGTCAATGTTTTTCAATGTTGAGGTTGTTGTTGAATTTGTTGGTGTTTTTCAATGTTGAGGTTGCTGTTGAATTTGTTGGTGTTTTTCAATGTTGAGGTTGTTGTTGTTTTTCAATGTTGAGGTTGTTGTTGAATTTGTTGGTGTTTTTCAATGTTGAGGTTGTTGTTGGATTTGTTGGTGTTTTTCAATGTTGAGATTGTTGTCGTTTTTCGATATTGAGGTTGTTGTTGAATTTGTTTGTGTTTTTCAATGTTGAGGTTGGTGTTGAATTTGTTGGTATTATTCAATGTTGAGGTTGTTGTTGTGTTTCTCTGTTGAGCTTGTTGTTGAATTTGTTGTTTTTTTTCAATGTTGAGGTTGTTGTTGATTTTGTTGGTGTTTTTCATGTTGAGATTGTTGTTGAATTTGTTGGTGTTTTTCAATGTTGAGGTTGTCGTTGTTTTTCAATGTTGAGGTTGTTGTTGAATTTGATGGCGTTTTTCAATGTCGAGGTTGTTGTTGAATTTGTTGGTGTTTTTCAATGTTGAAGTTGTTGAATTTGTTGTTTTTTTTCAATGTTGAAGTTGTTGTTGTTTTTCAATGTTGAGGTTGTTGTTGAATTTGTTGGTGTTTTTCAATGTTGAGGTTGTTGTTGTTTTTCAATGTTGAGGTTGTTGTTGAATTTGTTGGTGGTTTTCAATGTTGAGGTTGTTGTTGAATTTGTTGGTGTTTTTCGATGTTGAGGTTGTTGTTGTTTTTCAATATTGAGGTTGTTGTTGTGTTTTTCAATGTTGAGGTTGTTGTTGAATTTGTTGGTGTTTTTCAATGTTGAGGTTGTTGTTGTTTTTCAATGCTGAGGTTGTTGTTGAATTTGTTGGTGTTTTTCAATGTTGAGGTTGTTGTTGAATTTGTTGGTGTTTTTCAATGTTGAGGTTGTTGTTGTTTTTCAATGTTGAGGATGTTGTTGAATTTGTTGGTGTTTTTCAATGTTGAGGTTGTTGTTGTTTTTCAATGTTGAGGTTGTTGTTGAATTTGTTGGTGTTTTTCAATTTTGAGGTTCTTGTTGTTTTTCAATGTTGAGGGTATTGTTAAATTTGTCAGTGGTTTTCAATGTTGAGGTTGTTGTTGAATTTGATGGCGTTTTTCAATGTCGAGGTTGTTGTTGAATTTGTTGGTGTTTTTCAAAGTTGAAGTTGTTGTTGAATTTGTTGGTTTTTTTCAATGTTGAAGTTGTTGTTGTTTTTCAATGTTGAGGTTGTTGTTGAATTTGTTGGTGTTTTTGAATGTTGAGGTTGTTGTTGAATTTGTTGGTTTTTTTCAATGTTGACGTTGTTGTTGTTTTTCAATATTGAGGTTGTTGTTGAATTTGTTGTTGTTTTTCAATGTAGATGTTGTTGTTGTTTTTCAATATTGAGGTTGTTGTTGAATTTGTTTTTGTTTTTCAATGTTGAGGTTGTTTTTGTTTTTCAGTGTTGAGGTTGCTGTTAAATTTGTTGGTGTTTTTCGATGTTGAGGTTGTTGTTGTTTTTCAATATTGAGGTTGTTGTTGTGTTTTTCATTTTTGAGGTTGTTGTTGAATTTGTTGGTGTTTTTCAATGTTGAGGTTGTTGTTGTTTTTCAATGTTGAGGTTGTTGTTGAATTTGCTGGTGTTTTTCAATTTTGAGGTTGTTGTTGTTTTTCAATGTTGTGGTTGTTGTTGAATTTGTTGGTGTTCCTCCATGTTGAGGTTCTTGTTGTTTTTCAGTGTTGAGGGTGTTGTCAAATTTGTCGGTGTTTTTCAATGTTGAGGTTGTTGTTGAATTTGTTGGTGTTTTTCAATGTTGAGGTTGCTGTTGAATTTGTTGGTGTTTTTCAATGTTGAGGTTGTTGTTGTTTTTCAATGTTGCGGTTGTTGTTGAATTTGTTGGTGTTTTTCAATGTTGAGGTTGTTGTTGGATTTGTTGGTGTTTTTCAATGTTGAGATTGTTGTCGTTTTTCGATATTGAGGTTGTTGTTGAATTTGTTTGTGTTTTTCAATGTTGAGGTTGGTGTAGTTTTTCTCTGTTGAGCTTGTTGTTGAATTTGTTGGTTTTTTTCAATGTTGAGGTTGTTGTTGAATTTGTTGGTGTTTTTCATGTTGAGGTTGTTGTTGAATTTGTTGGTGTTTTTCAATGTTGAGGTTGTCGTTGTTTTTCAATGTTGAGGATGTTGTTGAATTTGATGGCGTTTTTCAATGTCGAGGTTGTTGTTGAATTTGTTGGTGTTTTTCAATGTTGAAGTTGTTGTTGAATTTGTTGGTGTTTTTCAACGTTGAGGTTGTTGTTGTTTTCAATGTTGAGGTTGTTGTTGAATTTGTTGGTGTTTTTCAATGTTGAGGTTGTTGTTGAATTTGTTTTTGTTTTTTAATGTTGAGGTTGGTGTTGTATTTGTCGGTATTTTTCAATGTTGAGGTTGTTGTTGTTTTTCACTGTTGAGCTTGTTGTTGAATTTGTTGGTTTTTTTCAATGTTGAGGTTGTTGTTGAATTTGTTGGTGTTTTTCAATGTTGAGGTTGTTGTTGAATTTGTTGGTGTTTTTCAATGTTGAGGTTGTTGTTGTTTTTCAATGTTGAGGTTGTTGTTGAATTTGTTGGTGCTTTTCAATGTTGAGGTTGTTGTTGAATTTGTTGGTGTTTTTCGATGTTGAGGTTGTTGTTGTTTTTCAATATTGAGGTTGTTGTTGTGTTTTTCAATTTTGAGGTTGTTGTTGAATTTGTTGGTGTTTTTCAATGTTGAGGTGGTTGTTGTTTTTCAATGTTGAGGTTGTTGTTGAATTTGCTGGTGTTTTTCAATTTTGAGGTTGTTGTTGTTTTTCAATGTTGTGGTTGTTGTTGAATTTGTTGGTGTTCCTCCATGTTGAGGTTCTTGTTGTTTTTCAATGTTGAGGGTGTTGTTAAATTTGTCGGTGTTTTTCAATGTTGAGGTTGTTGTTGAATTTGTTGGTGTTTTTCAATGATGAGGTTGCTGTTGAATTTGTTGGTGTTTTTCAATGTTGAGGTTGTTGTTGTTTTTCAATGTTGAGGTTGCTGTCGAATTTGTTGGTGTTTTTCAATGTTGAGGTTGTTGTTGGATTTGTTGGTGTTTTTCAATGTTGAGATTGTTGTCGTTTTTCGATATTGAGGTTGTTGTTGAATTTGTTTGTGTTTTTCAATGTTGAGGTTGGTGTTGAATTTGTTGGTATTATTCAATGTTGAGGTTGTTGTTGTGTTTCTCTGTTGAGCTTGTTGTTGAATTTGTTGTTTTTTTTCAATGTTGAGGTTGTTGTTGATTTTGTTGGTGTTTTTCATGTTGAGGTTGTTGTTGAATTTGTTGGTGTTTTTCAATGTTGAGGTTGTCGTTGTTTTTCAATGTTGAGGTTGTTGTTGAATTTGATGGCGTTTTTCAATGTCGAGGTTGTTGTTGAATTTGTTGGTGTTTTTCAATGTTGAAGTTGTTGAATTTGTTGTTTTTTTTCAATGTTGAAGTTGTTGTTGTTTTTCAATGTTGAGGTTGTTGTTGAATTTGTTGGTGTTTTTCAATGTTGAGGTTGTTGTTGTTTTCAATGTTGAGGTTGTTGTTGAATTTGTTGGTGCTTTTCAATGTTGAGGTTGTTGTTGAATTTGTTGGTGTTTTTCGATGTTGAGGTTGTTGTTGTTTTTCAATATTGAGGTTGTTGTTGTGTTTTTCAATTTTGAGGTTGTTGTTGAATTTGTTGGTGTTTTTCAATGTTGAGGTTGTTGTTGTTTTTCAATGTTGAGGTTGTTGTTGAATTTGCTGGTGTTTTTCAATATTGAGGTTGTTGTTGTGTTTTTCAATTTTGAGGTTGTTGTTGAATTTGTTGGTGTTTTTCAATGTTGAGGTTGCTGTTGTTTTTCAATGTTGAGGTTGTTGTTGAATTTGTTGGTGTTTTTCAATTTTGAGGTTGTCGTTGTTTTTCAATGTTGTGGTTGTTGTTGAATTTGTTGGTGTTTTTCAATGTTGAGGTTGTTGTTGTTTTTCAATGTTGAGGTTGTTGTTGAATTTGTTGGTGTTTTTCAATTTTGAGGTTGTTGCTGTTTTTCAATGTTGTGGTTGTTGTTGAATTTGTTGGTGTTCTTCCATGTTGAGGTTCTTGTTGTTTTTCAATGTTGAGGGTGTTGTTAAATTTGTCAGTGGTTTTCAATGTTGAGGTTGTTGTTGAATTTGTTGGTGTTTTTCAATGTTGAGGTTGCTGTTGAATTTGTTGGTGTTTTTCAATGTTGACGTTGTTGTTGTTTTTCAATGTTGAGGTTGTTGTTGAATTTATTGGTGTTTTTCAATGTTGAGGTTGTTGTTGGATTTCTTGGTGTTTTTCAATGTTGAGATTGTTGTCGTTTTTCGATATTGAGGTTGTTGTTGAATTTGTTTGTGTTTTTCAATGTTGAGGTTGGTGTTGAATTTGTTGGTGTTTTTCAATGTTGATGTTGCTGTTGAATTTGTTGGTGTTTTTCAATGTTGAGGTTGTTGTTGTTTTTCAATGTTGAGGTTGTTGTTGAATTTGTTGGTGTTTTTCAATGTTGAGGTTGTTGTTGTTTTTCAATGTTGAGGTTGTTGTTGAATTTGTTGGTGTTTTTGAATTTTGAGGTTGTTGTTGTTTTTCAATGTTGTGGTTGTTGTTGAATTTGTTGGTGTTCTTCCATGTTGAGGTTCTTGTTGTTTTTCAATGTTGAGGGTGTTGTTAAATTTGTCAGTGTTTTTCAATGTTGAGGTTGTTGTTGAATTTGTTGGTGTTTTTCAATGTTGAGGTTGCTGTTGAATTTGTTGGTGTTTTTCAATGTTGAGGTTGTTGTTGTTTTTCAATGTTGAGGTTGTTGTTGAATTTGTTGGTGTTTTTCAATGTTGAGGTTGTTGTTGGATTTGTTGGTGTTTTTCAATGTTGAGATTGTTGTCGTTTTTCGATATTGAGGTTGTTGTTGAATTTGTTTGTGTTTTTCAATGTTGAGGTTGGTGTTGAATTTGTTGGTATTATTCAATGTTGAGGTTGTTGTTGTGTTTCTCTGTTGAGCTTGTTGTTGAATTTGTTGTTTTTTTTCAATGTTGAGGTTGTTGTTGATTTTGTTGGTGTTTTTCATGTTGAGGTTGTTGTTGAATTTGTTGGTGTTTTTCAATGTTGAGGTTGTCGTTGTTTTTCAATGTTGAGGTTGTTGTTGAATTTAATGGCGTTTTTCAATGTCGAGGTTGTTGTTGAATTTGTTGGTGTTTTTCAATGTTGAGGTTGGTGTAGTTTTTCTCTGTTGAGCTTGTTGTTGAATTTGTTGTTTTTTTTCAATGTTGAGGTTGTTGTTGAATTTGTTGGTGTTTTTCATGTTGAGGTTGTTGTTGAATTTGTTGGTGTTTTTCAATGTTGAGGTTGTCGTTGTTTTTCAATGTTGAGGATGTTGTTGAATTTGATGGCGTTTTTCAATGTCGAGGTTGTTGTTGAATTTGTTGGTGTTTTTCAATGTTGAAGTTGTTGTTGAATTTGTTGGTGTTTTTCAACGTTGAGGTTGTTGTTGTTTTCAATGTTGAGGTTGTTGTTGAATTTGTTGGTGTTTTTCAATGTTGAGGTTGTTGTTGAATTTGTTTTTGTTTTTTAATGTTGAGGTTGGTGTTGTATTTGTCGGTATTTTTCAATGTTGAGGTTGTTGTTGTTTTTCACTGTTGAGCTTGTTGTTGAATTTGTTGGTTTTTTTCAATGTTGAGGTTGTTGTTGAATTTGTTGGTGTTTTTCAATGTTGAGGTTGTTGTTGAATTTGTTGGTGTTTTTCAATGTTGAGGTTGTTGTTGTTTTTCAATGTTGAGGTTGTTGTTGAATTTGTTGGTGCTTTTCAATGTTGAGGTTGTTGTTGAATTTGTTGGTGTTTTTCGATGTTGAGGTTGTTGTTGTTTTTCAATATTGAGGTTGTTGTTGTGTTTTTCAATTTTGAGGTTGTTGTTGAATTTGTTGGTGTTTTTCAATGTTGAGGTTGTTGTTGTTTTTCAATGTTGAGGTTGTTGTTGAACTTGCTGGTGTTTTTCAATTTTGAGGTTGTTGTTGTTTTTCAATGTTGTGGTTGTTGTTGAATTTGTTGGTGTTCCTCCATGTTGAGGTTCTTGTTGTTTTTCAATGTTGAGGGTTTTGTTAAATTTGTCGGTGTTTTTCAATGTTGAGGTTGTTGTTGAATTTGTTGGTGTTTTTCAATGATGAGGTTGCTGTTGAATTTGTTGGTGTTTTTCAATGTTGAGGTTGTTGTTGTTTTTCAATGTTGAGGTTGCTGTCGAATTTGTTGGTGTTTTTCAATGTTGAGGTTGTTGTTGGATTTGTTGGTGTTTTTCAATGTTGAGATTGTTGTCGTTTTTCGATATTGAGGTTGTTGTTGAATTTGTTTGTGTTTTTCAATGTTGAGGTTGGTGTTGAATTTGTTGGTATTATTCAATGTTGAGGTTGTTGTTGTGTTTCTCTGTTGAGCTTGTTGTTGAATTTGTTGTTTTTTTTCAATGTTGAGGTTGTTGTTGATTTTGTTGGTGTTTTTCATGCTGAGGTTGTTGTTGAATTTGTTGGTGTTTTTCAATGTTGAGGTTGTCGTTGTTTTTCAATGTTGAGGTTGTTGTTGAATTTGATGGCGTTTTTCAATGTCGAGGTTGTTGTTGAATTTGTTGGTGTTTTTCAATGTTGAAGTTGTTGAATTTGTTGTTTTTTTTCAATGTTGAAGTTGTTGTTGTTTTTCAATGTTGAGGTTGTTGTTGAATTTGTTGGTGTTTTTCAATGTTGAGGTTGTTGTTGTTTTTCAATGTTGAGGTTGTTGTTGAATTTGTTGGTGCTTTTCAATGTTGAGGTTGTTGTTGAATTTGTTGGTGTTTTTCGATGTTGAGGTTGTTGTTGTTTTTCAATATTGAGGTTGTTGTTGTGTTTTTCAATTTTGAGGTTGTTGTTGAATTTGTTGGTGTTTTTCAATGTTGAGGTTGTTGTTGTTTTTCAATGTTGAGGTTGTTGTTGAATTTGCTGGTGTTTTTCAATATTGAGGTTGTTGTTGTGTTTTTCAATTTTGAGGTTGTTGTTGAATTTGTTGGTGTTTTTCAATGTTGAGGTTGCTGTTGTTTTTCAATGTTGAGGTTGTTGTTGAATTTGTTGGTGTTTTTCAATTTTGAGGTTGTCGTTGTTTTTCAATGTTGTGGTTGTTGTTGAATTTGTTGGTGTTTTTCAATGTTGAGGTTGTTGTTGTTTTTCAATGTTGAGGTTGTTGTTGAATTTGTTGGTGTTTTTCAATTTTGAGGTTGTTGCTGTTTTTCAATGTTGTGGTTGTTGTTGAATTTGTTGGTGTTCTTCCATGTTGAGGTTCTTGTTGTTTTTCAATGTTGAGGGTGTTGTTAAATTTGTCAGTGGTTTTCAATGTTGAGGTTGTTGTTGAATTTGTTGGTGTTTTTCAATGTTGAGGTTGCTGTTGAATTTGTTGGTGTTTTTCAATGTTTACGTTGTTGTTGTTTTTCAATGTTGAGGTTGTTGTTGAATTTATTGGTGTTTTTCAATGTTGAGGTTGTTGTTGGATTTCTTGGTGTTTTTCAATGTTGAGATTGTTGTCGTTTTTCGATATTGAGGTTGTTGTTGAATTTGTTTGTGTTTTTCAATGTTGAGGTTGGTGTTGAATTTGTTGGTGTTTTTCAATGTTGATGTTGCTGTTGAATTTGTTGGTGTTTTTCAATGTTGAGGTTGTTGTTGTTTTTCAATGTTGAGGTTGTTGTTGAATTTGTTGGTGTTTTTCAATGTTGAGGTTGTTGTTGTTTTTCAATGTTGAGGTTGTTGTTGAATTTGTTGGTGTTTTTGAATTTTGAGGTTGTTGTTGTTTTTCAATGTTGTGGTTGTTGTTGAATTTGTTGGTGTTCTTCCATGTTGAGGTTCTTGTTGTTTTTCAATGTTGAGGGTGTTGTTAAATTTGTCAGTGTTTTTCAATGTTGAGGTTGTTGTTGAATTTGTTGGTGTTTTTCAATGTTGAGGTTGCTGTTGAATTTGTTGGTGTTTTTCAATGTTGAGGTTGTTGTTGTTTTTCAATGTTGAGGTTGTTGTTGAATTTGTTGGTGTTTTTCAATGTTGAGGTTGTTGTTGGATTTGTTGGTGTTTTTCAATGTTGAGATTGTTGTCGTTTTTCGATATTGATGTTGTTGTTGAATTTGTTTGTGTTTTTCAATGTTGAGGTTGGTGTTGAATTTGTTGGTATTATTCAATGTTGAGGTTGTTGTTGTGTTTCTCTGTTGAGCTTGTTGTTGAATTTGTTGTTTTTTTTCAATGTTGAGGTTGTTGTTGATTTTGTTGGTGTTTTTCATGTTGAGGTTGTTGTTGAATTTGTTGGTGTTTTTCAATGTTGAGGTTGTCGTTGTTTTTCAATGTTGAGGTTGTTGTTGAATTTGATGGCGTTTTTCAATGTCGAGGTTGTTGTTGAATTTGTTGGTGTTTTTCAATGTTGAAGTTGTCGAATTTGTTGTTTTTTTTCAATGTTGAAGTTGTTGTTGTTTTTCAATGTTGAGGTTGTTGTTGAATTTGTTGGTGTTTTTCAATGTTGAGGTTGTTGTTGTTTTTCAATGTTGAGGTTGTTGTTGAATTTGTTGGTGCTTTTCAATGTTGAGGTTGTTGTTGAATTTGTTGGTGTTTTTCGATGTTGAGGTTGTTGTTGTTTTTCAATATTGAGGTTGTTGTTGTGTTTTTCAATTTTGAGGTTGTTGTTGAATTTGTTGGTGTTTTTCAATGTTGAGGTTGTTGTTGTTTTTAAATGTTGAGGTTGTTATTGAATTTGCTGGTGTTTTTCAATTTTGAGGTTGTTGTTGTTTTTCAATGTTGTGGTTGTTGTTGAATTTGTTGGTGTTCCTCCATGTTGAGGTTCTTGTTGGTTTTCAATGTTGAGGGTGTTGTTAAATTTGTCGGCGTTTTTCAATGTTGAGGTTGTTGTTGAATTTGTTGGTGTTTTTCAATGTTGAGGTTGCTGTTGAATTTGTTGGTGTTTCTCAATGTTGAGGTTGTTGTTGTTTTTCAATGTTGAGGTTGTTGTTGAATTTGTTGGTGTTTTTCAATGTTGAGGTTGTTGTTGGATTTGTTGGTGTTTTTCAATGTTGAGATTGTTGTCGTTTTTCGATATTGAGGTTGTTGTTGAATTTGTTTGTGTTTTCCAATGTTGATGTTAGTGTTGTTTTTCTCTCTTGAGCTTCTTGTTGAATTTGTTGGTTTTTTTCAATGTTGAGGTGGTCGTTGTTTTTCAATGTTGAGGTTGTTGTTGAATTTGATGGCGTTTTTCAATGTCGAGGATGTTGTTGAATTTGTTGGTGTTTTTCAATGTTGAAGTTGTTGTTGAATTTGTTGGTGTTTTTCAATGTTGAGGTTGTTGTTGTTTTTCAATGTTGAGGTTGTTGTTGAATTTGTTGGTGTTTTTCAATGTTGAGGTTGTTGTTGAATTTGTTGGTTGTTTTCAATGTTGAGGTTGTTGTTTTTTTTCAATATTGAGGTTGTTGTTGAATTTGTTTTTGTTTTTTAATGTTGAGGTTGGTGTTGTATTTGTCGGTATTTTTCAATGTTGAGGTTGTTGTTGTTTTTCACTGTTGAGCTTGTTGTTGAATTTGTTGGTTTTTTTCAATGTTGAGGTTGTTGTTGAATTTGTTGGTGTTTTTCAATGTTGAGGTTGTTGTTGAATTTGGTGGTGTTTTTCAATGTTGAGGTTGTTGTTTTTCAAAGTTGAGGTTGTTGTTGAGTTTGTTGGTGTTTTTCAATGTTGAGGTTGTTGTTGAATTTGTTGGTATTTTTCAATGTGAAGTTGTTGTTGAACTTGTTGGTGTTTTTCAATGTTGAGGTTGTTGTTGTTTTTCAATGTTGAGGTTGTTGTTGAATTTGTTGGTGTTTTTCAATGTTGAGGTTGTTGTTGTTTTTCAATGTTGAGGTTGTTGTTGAATTTGTTGGTGTTTTTCAATGTTGAGGTTGTTGTTCAATTTGTTGGTGTTTTTCAATGTTGAGGTTGTTGTTGTTTTTCAATGTTGAGGTTGTTGTTGAATTTGTTGGTGTTTTTCAATGTTGAGTTTGTTGTTGTTTTTCAATGTTGAGGTTGTTGTTGAATTTGTTGGTGTTTTTCAATGTTGAGGTTGTTGTTGTTTTTCAATGTTGAGGTTGTTGTTGAATTTGTTGGTGTTTTTCAATGTTGAGGTTGTTGTTGTTTTTCAATGTTGAGGTTGTTGTTGAATTTGTTGGTGCTTTTCAATGTTGAGGTTGTTGTTGAATTTGTTGGTGTTTTTCAATGTTGAGGTTGTTGTTGTTTTTCAATATTGAGGTTGTTGTTGTGTTTTTCAATGTTGAGGTTGTTGTTGAATTTGTTGGTGTTTTTCAATGTTGAGGTTCTTGTTGTTTTTCAATGTTGAGGTTGTTGTTGAATGTGTTGGTGTTTTTCAATTTTGAGGTTGTTGTTGTTTTTCAAAGTTGAGGTTCTTGTTGAATTTGTTGGTGTTTTTCAATGTCGAGGTTGTTGTTGAATTTGTTGGTGTTTTTCAGTGTTGAATTTTTTGTTGAATTTGTTGGTGTTTTTCAATGTTGAGGTTGTTGTTGAATTTGTTGGTGTTTTTCAATGTTGAGGTTGTTGTTGTTTTTCAATATTGAGGTTGTTGTTGTGTTTTTCAATTTTGAGGTTGTTGTTGAATTTGTTGGTGTTTTTCAATGTTGAGGTTGTTGTTGTTTTTCAATGTTGAGGTTCTTGTTGTTTTTCAATGTTGAGGGTGCTTTTAAATTTGTCAGTGTTTTTCAATGTTGAGGTTGTTGATGAATTTGTTGGTGTTTTTCAATGTTGAGGTTGCTGTTGAATTTGTTGGTGTTTTTCAATGTTGAGGTTGTTGTTGTTTTTCAATGTTGAGGTTGTTGTTGAATTTGTTGGTGTTTTTCAATGTTGAGGTTGTTGTTGGATTTGTTGGTGTTTTTCAATGTTGAGATTGTTGTCGTTTTTCGATATTGAGGTTGTTGTTGAATTGGTTTGTGTTTTTCAATGTTGAGGTTGGTGTTGAATTTGTTGGTATTATTCAATGTTGAGGTTGTTGTTGTTTTTCTCTGTTGAGCTTGTTGTTGAATTTGTTGGTTTTTTTCAATGTTGGGGTTGTTGTTGATTTTTTTGGTGTTTTTCATGTTGAGGTTGTTGTTGAATTTGTTGGTGTTTTTCAATGTTGAGGTTGTCGTTGTTTTTCAATGTTGAGGTTGTTGTTGAATTTGATGGCGTTTTTCAATGTCGAGGTTGTTGTTGAATTTGTTGGTGTTTTTCAAAGTTGAAGTTGTTGTTGAATTTGTTGGTTTTTTTCAATGTTGAAGTTGTTGTTGTTTTTCAATGTTGAGGTTGTTGTTGAATTTGTTGGTGTTTTTGAATGTTGAGGTTGTTGTTGTATTTGTTGTTTTTTTTCAATGTTGACGTTGTTGTTGTTTTTCAATATTGAGGTTGTTGTTGAATTTGTTGTTGTTTTTCAATGTAGATGTTGTTGTTGTTTTTCAATATTGAGGTTGTTGTTGAATTTGTTTTTGTTTTTCAATGTTGAGGTTGTTTTTGTTTTTCAATGTTGAGGTTGCTGTTAAATTTGTTGGTGTTTTTCGATGTTGAGGTTGTTGTTGTTTTTCAATATTGAGGTTGTTGTTGTGTTTTTCATTTTTGAGGTTGTTGTTGAATTTGTTGGTGTTTTTCAATGTTGAGGTTGTTGTTGTTTTTCAATGTTGAGGTTGTTGTTGAATTTGCTGGTGTTTTTCAATTTTGAGGTTGTTGTTGTTTTTCAATGTTGTGGTTGTTGTTGAATTTGTTGGTGTTCCTCCATGTTGAGGTTCTTGTTGTTTTTCAATGTTGAGGGTGTTGTCAAATTTGTCGGTGTTTTTCAATGTTGAGGTTGTTGTTGAATTTGTTGGTGTTTTTCAATGTTGAGGTTGCTGTTGAATTTGTTGGTGTTTTTCAATGTTGAGGTTGTTGTTGTTTTTCAATGTTGCGGTTGTTGTTGAATTTGTTGGTGTTTTTCAATGTTGAGGTTGTTGTTGGATTTGTTGGTGTTTTTCAATGTTGAGATTGTTGTCGTTTTTCGATATTGAGGTTGTTGTTGAAATTGTTTGTGTTTTTCAATGTTGAGGTTGGTGTAGTTTTTCTCTGTTGAGCTTGTTGTTGAATTTGTTGGTTTTTTTCAATGTTGAGGTTGTTGTTGAATTTGTTGGTGTTTTTCATGTTGAGGTTGTTGTTGAATTTGTTGGTGTTTTTCAATGTTGAGGTTGTCGTTGTTTTTCAATGTTGAGGATGTTGTTGAATTTGATGGCGTTTTTCAATGTCGAGGTTGTTGTTGAATTTGTTGGTGTTTTTCAATGTTGAAGTTGTTGTTGAATTTGTTGGTGTTTTTCAACGTTGAGGTTGTTGTTGTTTTCAATGTTGAGGTTGTTGTTGAATTTGTTGGTGTTTTTCAATGTTGAGGTTGTTGTTGAATTTGTTTTTGTTTTTTAATGTTGAGGTTGGTGTTGTATTTGTCGGTATTTTTCAATGTTGAGGTTGTTGTTGTTTTTCACTGTTGAGCTTGTTGTTGAATTTGTTGGTTTTTTTCAATGTTGAGGTTGTTGTTGAATTTGTTGGTGTTTTTCAATGTTGAGGTTGTTGTTGAATTTGTTGGTGTTTTTCAATGTTGAGGTTGTTGTTGTTTTTCAATGTTGAGGTTGTTGTTGAATTTGTTGGTGCTTTTCAATGTTGAGGTTGTTGTTGAATTTGTTGGTGTTTTTCGATGTTGAGGTTGTTGTTGTTTTTCAATATTGAGGTTGTTGTTGTGTTTTTCAATTTTGAGGTTGTTGTTGAATTTGTTGGTGTTTTTCAATGTTGAGGTTGTTGTTGTTTTTCAATGTTGAGGTTGTTGTTGAATTTGCTGGTGTTTTTCAATTTTGAGGTTGTTGTTGTTTTTCAATGTTGTGGTTGTTGTTGAATTTGTTGGTGTTCCTCCATGTTGAGGTTCTTGTTGTTTTTCAATGTTGAGGGTGTTGTTAAATTTGTTGGTGTTTTTCAATGTTGAGGTTGTTGTTGAATTTGTTGGTGTTTTTCAATGATGAGGTTGCTGTTGAATTTGTTGGTGTTTTTCAATGTTCAGGTTGTTGTTGTTTTTCAATGTTGAGGTTGCTGTCGAATTTGTTGGTGTTTTTCAATGTTGAGGTTGTTGTTGGATTTGTTGGTGTTTTTCAATGTTGAGATTGTTGTCGTTTTTCGATATTGAGGTTGTTGTTGAATTTGTTTGTGTTTTTCAATGTTGATGTTGGTGTTGTTTTTCTCTCTTGAGCTTGTTGTTGAATTTGTTGGTTTTTTTCAATGTTGAGGTTGTTGTTGAATTTGTTGGTGTTTTTCATGTTGAGGTAGTTGTTGAATTTGTTGGTGTTTTTCAATGTTGAGGTTGTCGTTGTTTTTCAATGTTCAGGTTGTTGTTGAATTTGATGGCGTTTTTCAATGTCGAGGATGTTGTTGAATTTGTTGGTGTTTTTCAATGTTGAAGTTGTTGTTGAATTTGTTGGTGTTTTTCAATGTTGAGGTTGTTGTTGTTTTTCAATGTTGAGGTTGTTGTTGAATTTGTTGGTATTTTTCAATGTTGAGGTTGTTGTTGAATTTGTTGGTTTTTTTCAATGTTGAGGTTGTTGTTTTTTTTCAATATTGAGGTTGTTGTTGAATTTGTTTTTGTTTTTTAATGTTGAGGTTGGTGTTGTATTTGTCGGTATTTTTCAATGTTGAGGTTGTTGTTGTTTTTCACTGTTGAGCTTGTTGTTGAATTTGTTGCTTTTTTTCAATGTTGAGGTTGTTGTTGAATTTGTTGGTGTTTTTCAATGTTGAGGTTGTTGTTGAATTTGGTGGTGTTTTTCAATGTTGAGGTTGTTGTTGTTTTTCAATGTTGAGGTTGTTGTTGAGTTTGTTGGTGTTTTTCAATGTTGAGGTTGTTGTTGAATTTGTTGGTATTTTTCAATGTTGAAGTTGTTGTTGAATTTGTTGGTGTTTTTCAATGTTGAGGTTGTTGTTGTTTTTCAATGTTGAGGTTGTTGTTGAAATTGTTGGTGTTTTTCAATGTTGAGGTTGTTGTTGTTTTTCAATGCTGAGGTTGTTGTTGAATTTGTTGGTGTTTATCAATGTTGAGGTTGTTGTTGAATTTGTTGGTGTTTTTCAATGTTGAGGTTGTTGTTGTTTTTCAATGTTGAGGTTGTTGTTGAATTTGTTGGTGTTTTTCAATGTTGAGGTTGTTGTTGTTTTTCAATGTTGAGGTTGTTGTTGAATTTGTTGGTGTTTTTCAATGTTGAGGTTGTTGTTCAATTTGTTGGTGTTTTTCAATGTTGAGGTTGTTGTTGTTTTTCAATGTTGAGGTTGTTGTTGAATTTGTTGGTGTTTTTCAATGTTGAGTTTGTTGTTGTTTTTCATTGTTGAGGATGTTGTTGAATTTGTTGGTGTTTTTCAATGTTGAGGTTGTTGTTGTTTTTCAATGTTGAGGTTGTTGTTGAATTTGTTGGTGTTTTTCAATGTTGAGGTTGTTGTTGTTTTTCAATGTTGATGTTGTTGTTGAATTTGTTGGTGCTTTTCAATGTTGAGGTTGTTGTTGAATTTGTTGGTGTTTTTCAATGTTGAGGTTGTTGTTGTTTTTCAATATTGAGGTTGTTGTTGTGTTTTTCAATGTTGAGGTTGTTGTTGAATTTGTTGGTGTTTTTCAATGTTGAGGTTGTTGTTGTTTTTCAATGTTGAGGTTGTTGTTGAATTTGTTGGTGTTTTTCAATTTTGAGGTTGTTGTTGTTTTTCAAAGTTGAGGTTCTTGTTGAATTTGTTGGTGTTTTTCAATGTCGAGGTTGTTGTTGAATTTGTTGGTGTTTTTCAGTGTTGAATTTTTTGTTGAATTTGTTGGTGTTTTTCAATGTTGAGGTTGCTGTTGAATTTGTTGTTGTTTTTCAATGTTGAGGTTGTTGTTGAATTTGCTGGTGTTTTTCAATTTTGAGGTTGTTGTTGTTGTTCAATGTTGTGGTTGTTGTTGAATTTGTTGGTGTTCCTCCATGTTGAGGTTCTTGTTGTTTTTCAATGTTGAGGGTGTTGTCAAATTTGTCGGTGTTTTTCAATTTTGAGGTTGTTGTTGAATTTGTTTGTGTTTTTCAATGTTGAGGTTGCTGTTGAATTTGTTGGTGTTTTTCAATGTTGAGGTTGTTGTTGTTTTTCAATGTTGAGGTTGTTGTTGAATTTGTTGGTGTTTTTCAATGTTGAGGTTGTTGTTGGATTTGTTGGTGTTTTTCAATGTTGAGATTGTTGTCGTTTTTCGATATTGAGGTTGTTTTTGAATTTGTTTGTGTTTTTCAATGTTGAGGTTGGTGTAGTTTTTCTCTGTTGAGCTTGTTGTTGAATTTGTTGGTTTTTTTCAATGTTGAGGTTGTTGTTGAATTTGTTGGTGTTTTTCATGTTGAGGTTGTTGTTGAATTTGTTGGTGTTTTTCAATGTTGAGGTTGTCGTTGTTTTTCAATGTTGAGGATGTTGTTGAATTTGATGGCGTTTTTCAATGTCGAGGTTGTTGTTGAATTTGTTGGTGTTTTTCAATGTTGAGGTTGTTGTTGAATTTGTTGGTTTTTTTCAATGTTGAGGTTGTTGTTGTTTTTCAATATTGAGGTTGTTGTTGAATTTGTTTTTGTTTTTTAATGTTGAGGTTGGTGTTGTATTTGTCGGTATTTTTCAATGTTGAGGTTGTTGTTGTTTTTCACTGTTGAGCTTGTTGTTGAATTTGTTGGTTTTTTTCAATGTTGAGGTTGTTGTTGAATTTGTTGGTGTTTTTCAATGTTGAGGTTGTTGTTGAATTTGTTAGTGTTTTTCAATGCTGAGGTTGTTGTTGTTTTTCAATGTTGAGGTTGTTGTTGAATTTGTTGGTGCTTTTCAATGTTGAGGTTGTTGTTGAATTTGTTGGTGTTTTTCGATGTTGAGGTGTTGTTGTTTTTCAATATTGAGGTTGTTGTTGTGTTTTTCAATTTTGAGGTTGTTGTTGAATTTGTTGGTGTTTTTCAATGTTGAGGTTGTTGTTGTTTTTCAATGTTGAGGTTGTTGTTGAATTTGCTGGTGTTTTTCAATTTTGAGGTTGTTGTTGTTTTTCAATGTTGTGGTTGTTGTTGAATTTGTTGGTGTTCCTCCATGTTGAGGTTCTTGTTGTTTTTCAATGTTGAGGGTGTTGTTAAATTTGTCGGTGTTTTTCAATGTTGAGGTTGTTGTTGAATTTGTTGGTGTTTTTCAATGTTGAGGTTGCTGTTGAATTTGTTGGTGTTTTTCAATGTTGAGATTGTTGTTGTTTTTCAATGTTGAGGTTGCTGTTGAATTTGTTGGTGTTTTTCAATGTTGAGGTTGTTGTTGGATTTGTTGGTGTTTTTCAATGTTGAGATTGTTGTCGTTTTTCGATATTGAGGTTGTTGTTGAATTTGTTTGTGTTTTTCAATGTTGATGTTGGTGTTGTTTTTCTCTCTTTAGCTTGTTGTTGAATTTGTTGGTTTTTTTCAATGTTGAGGTTGTTGTTGAATTTGTTGGTGTTTTTCATGTTGAGGTAGTTGTTGAATTTGTTGGTGTTTTTCAATGTTGAGGTTGTCGTTGTTTTTCAATGTTGGGGTTGTTGTTGAATTTGTTGGTGTTTTTCAATGTTGAGGTTGTTGTTGAATTTGTTGGTTTTATTCAATGCTGAGGTTGTTGTTTTTTTTCAATATTGAGGTTGTTGTTGAATTTGTTTTTGTTTTTTAATGTTGAGGCTGGTGTTGTATTTGTCGGTATTTTTCAATGTTGAGGTTGTTGTTGTTTTTCACTGTTGAGCTTGTTGTTGAATTTGTTGGTTTTTTTCAATGTTGAGGTTGTTGTTGAATTTGTTGGTGTTTTTCAATGTTGAGGTTGTTGTTGAATTTGGTGGTGTTTTTCAATGTTGAGGTTGTTGTTGTTTTTCAATGTTGAGGTTGTTGTTGAGTTTGTTGGTGTTTTTCAATGTTGAGGTTGTTGTTGAATTCGTTGGTATTTTTCAATGTTGAAGTTGTTGTTGAAGATTTTGGTGTTTTTCAATGTTGATGTTGTTGTTGTTTTTCAATGTTGAGGTTGTTGTTGAAATTGTTGGTGTTTTTCAATGTTGAGGTTGTTGTTGTTTTTCAATGCTGAGGTTGTTGTTGAATTTGTTGGTGTTTATCAATGTTGAGGTTGTTGTTGAATTTGTTGGTGTTTTTCAATGTTGAGGTTGTTGTTGTTTTTCAATGTTGAGGTTGTTGTTGAATTTGTTGGTGTTTTTCAATGTTGAGGTTGTTGTTGTTTTTCAATGTTGAGGTTGTTGTTGAATTTGTTGGTGTTTTTCAATGTTGAGGTTGTTGTTCAATTTGTTGGTGTTTTTCAATGTTGAGGTTGTTGTTGTTTTTCAATGTTGAGGTTGTTGTTGAATTTGTTGGTGTTTTTCAATGTTGAGTTTGTTGTTGTTTTTCAATGTTGAGGTTGTTGTTGAATTTGTTGGTGTTTTTCAATGTTGAGGTTGTTGTTGTTTTTCAATGTTGAGGTTGTTGATGAATTTGTTGGTGTTTTTCAATGTTGAGGTTGTTCTTGTTTTTCAATGTTGAGGTTGTTGTTGAATTTGTTGGTGCTTTTCAATGTTGAGGTTGTTGTTGTTTTTCAATATTGAGGTTGTTGTTGTGTTTTTCAATGTTGAGGTTGTTGTTGAATTTGTTGGTGTTTTTCAATGTTGAGGTTGTTGTTGTTTTTCAATGTTGAGGTTGTTGTTGAATTTGTTGGTGTTTTTCAATGTTGAGGTTGTTGTTGTTTTTCAAAGTTGAGGTTCTTGTTGAATTTGTTGGTGTTTTTCAATGTCGAGGTTGTTGTTGAATTTGTTGGTGTTTTTCAGTGTTGAATTTTTTGTTGAATTTGTTGGTGTTTTTCAATGTTGAGGTTGCTGTTGAATTTGTTGGTGTTTTTCAATGTTGAGGTTGTTGTTGTTTTTCAATATTGAGGTTGTTGTTGTGTTTTTCAATTTTGAGGTTGTTGTTGAATTTGTTGGTGTTTTTCAATGTTGAGGTTGTTGTTGTTTTTCAATGTCGAGGTTGTTGTTGAATTTGTTGGTGTTTTTCAAAGTTGAAGTTGTTGTTGAATTTGTTGGTTTTTTTCAATGTTGAAGTTGTTGTTGTTTTTCAATGTTGAGTTTGTTGTTGAATTTGTTGGTGTTTTTGAATGTTGAGGTTGTTGTTGAATTTGTTGGTTTTTTTCAATGTTGACGTTGTTGTTGTTTTTCAATATTGAGGTTGTTGTTGAATTTGTTGTTGTTTTGCAATGTAGATGTTGTTGTTGTTTTTCAATATTGAGGTTGTTGTTGAATTTGTTTTTGTTTTTCAATGTTGAGGTTGATTTGTTTTTCAATGTTGAGGTTGCTGTTGAATTTGTTGTTGTTTTTCGATGTTGAGGTTGTTGTTGTTTTTCAATATTGAGGTTGTTGTTGTGTTTTTCATTTTTGAGGTTGTTGTTGAATTTGTTGGTGTTTTTCAATGTTGAGGTTGTTGTTGTTTTTCAATGTTGAGGTTGTTGTTGAATTTGCTGGTGTTTTTCAATTTTGAGGTTGTTGTTGTTTTTCAATGTTGTGGTTGTTGTTGAATTTGTTGGTGTTCCTCCATGTTGAGGTTCTTGTTGTTTTTCAATGTTGAGGGTGTTGTCAAATTTGTCGGTGTTTTTCAATGTTGAGGTTGTTGTTGAATTTGTTGGTGTTTTTCAATGTTGAGGTTGCTGTTGAATTTGTTGGTGTTTTTCAATGTTGAGGTTGTTGTTGTTTTTCAATGTTGAGGTTGTTGTTGAATTTGTTGGTGTTTTTCAATGTTGAGGTTGTTGTTGATTTGTTGGTGTTTTTCAAAGTTTAGATTGTTGTCGTTTTTCGATATTGAGGTTGTTGTTGAATTTGTTTGTGTTTTTCAATGTTGAGGTTGGTGTAGTTTTTCTCTGTTGAGCTTGTTGTTGAATTTGTTGGTTTTTTTCAAAGTTGAGGTTGTTGTTGAATTTGTTGGTGTTTTTCATGTTGAGGTTGTTGTTGAATTTGTTGGTGTTTTTCAATGTTGAGGTTGTCGTTGTTTTTCAATGTTGAGGATGTTGTTGAATTTGATGGCGTTTTTCAATGTCGAGGTTGTTGTTGAATTTGTTGGTGTTTTTCAATGTTGAAGTTGTTATTGAATTTGTTGGTGTTTTTCAACGTTGAGGTTCTTGTTGTTTTCAATGTTGAGGTTGTTGTTGAATTTGTTGGTGTTTTTCAATGTTGAGGTTGTTGTTGAATTTGTTGGTTTTTTTCAATGTTGAGGTTGTTGTTGTTTTTCTATATTGAGGTTGTTTTTGAATTTGTTTTTGTTTTTTAATGTTGAGGTTGGTGTTGTATTTGTCGGTATTTTTCAATGTTGAGGTTGTTGTTGTTTTTCACTGTTGAGCTTGTTGTTGAATTTGTTGGTTTTTTTCAATGTTGAGGTTGTTGTTGAATTTGTTGGTGTTTTTCAATGTTGAGGTTGTTGTTGAATTTGTTGGTGTTTTTCAATGTTGAGGTTGTTGTTGTTTTTCAATGTTGAGGTTGTTGTTGAATTTGTTGGTGCTTTTCAATGTTGAGGTTGTTGTTGAATTTGTTGGTGTTTTTCGATGTTGATGTTGTTGTTGTTTTTCAATATTGAGGTTGTTGTTGTGTTTTTCAATTTTGAGGTTGTTGTTGAATTTGTTGGTGTTTTTCAATGTTGAGGTTGTTGTTGTTTTTCAATGTTGAGGTTGTTGTTGAATTTGCTGGTGTTTTTCAATTTTGAGGTTGTTGTTGTTTTTCAATGTTGTGGTTGTTGTTGAATTTGTTGGTGTTCCTCCATGTTGAGGTTCTTGTTGTTTTTCAATGTTGAGGGTGTTGTTAAATTTGTTGGTGTTTTTCAATGTTGAGGTTGCTGTTGAATTTGTAGGTGTTTTTCAATGTTGAGGTTGTTGTTGTTTTTCAATGTTGAGGTTGTTGTTGAATTTGTTGGTGTTTTTCAATGTTGAGGTTGTTGTTGGATTTGTTGGTGTTTTTCAATGTTGAGATTGTTGTCGTTTTTCGATATTGAGGTTGTTGTTGAATTTGTTTGTGTTTTTCAATGTTGATGTTGGTGTTGTTTTTCTCTCTTGAGCTTGTTGTTGAATTTGTTGGTTTTTTTCAATGTTGAGGTTGTTGTTGAATTTGTTGGTGTTTTTCATGTTGAGGTAGTTGTTGAATTTGTTGGTGTTTTTCAATGTTGAGGTTGTCGTTGTTTTTCAATGTTGAGGTTGTTGTTGAATTTGATGGCGTTTTTCAATGTCGAGGATGTTGTTGAATTTGTTGGTGTTTTTCAATGTTGAAGTTGTTGTTGAATTTGTTGGTGTTTTTCAATGTTGAGGTTGTTGTTGTTTTTCAATGTTGAGGTTGTTGTTGAATTTGTTGGTGTTTTTCAATGTTGAGGTTGTTGTTGAATTTGTTGGTTTTTTCAATGTTGAGGTTGTTGTTTTTTTTCAATATTGAGGTTGTTGTTGAATTTGTTTTTGTTTTTTAATGTTGAGGTTGGTGTTGTATTTGTCGGTATTTTTCAATGTTGAGGTTGTTGTTGTTTTTCACTGTTGAGCTTGTTGCTGAATTTGTTGGTTTTTTTTCAATGTTGAGGTTGTTGTTGAATTTGTTGGTGTTTTTCAATGTTGAGGTTGTTGTTGAGTTTGTTGGTGTTTTTCAATGTTGAGGTTGTTGTTGAATTTGTTGGTATTTTTCAATGTTGAAGTTGTTGTTGAATTTGTTGGTGTTTTTCAATGTTGAGGTTGTTGTTGTTTTTCAATGTTGAGGTTGTTGTTGAAATTGTTGGTGTTTTTCAATGTTGAGGTTGTTGTTGTTTTTCAATGCTGAGGTTGTTGTTGAATTTGTTGGTGTTTTTCAATGTTGAGGTTGTTGTTGAATTTGTTGGTGTTTTTCAATGTTGAGGTTGTTGTTGTTTTTCAATGTTGAGGTTGTTGTTGAATTTGTTGGTGTTTTTCAATGTTGAGGTTGTTGTTGTTTTTCAATGTTGAGGTTGTTGTTGAATTTGTTGGTGTTTTTCAATGTTGAGGTTGTTGTTCAATTTGTTGGTGTTTTTCAATGTTGAGGTTGTTGTTGTTTTTTCAATGTTGAGGTTGTTGTTGAATTTGTTGGTGTTTTTCAATGTTGAGTTTGTTGTTGTTTTTCAATGTTGAGGTTGTTGTTGAATTTGTTGGTGTTTTTCAATGTTGAGGTTGTTGTTGTTTTTCAATGTTGAGGTTGTTGTTGAATTTGTTGGTGTTTTTCAATGTTGAGGTTGTTGTTGTTTTTCAATGTTGAGGTTGTTGTTGAATTTGTTGGTGCTTTTCAATGTTGAGGTTGTTGTTGAATTTGTTGGTGTTTTTCAATGTTGAGGTTGTTGTTGTTTTTCAATATTGAGGTTGTTGTTGTGTTTTTCAATGTTGAGGTTGTTGTTGAATTTATTGGTGTTTTTCAATGCTGAGGTTGTTGTTGTTTTTCAATGTTGAGGTTGTTGTTGAATTTGTTGGTGTTTTTCAATTTTGAGGTTGTTGTTGTTTTTCAAAGTTGAGGTTCTTGTTGAATTTGTTGGTGTTCCTCCATGTTGAGGTTCTTGTTGTTTTTCAATGTTGAGGGTGTTGTTAAATTTGTCGGTGTTTTTCAATGTTGAGGTTGATGTTGAATTTGTTGGTGTTTTTCAATGTTGAGGTTGCTGTTGAATTTGTTGGTGTTTTTCAATGTTGAGGATGTTGTTGTTTTTCAATGTTGAGGTTGTTGTTGAATTTGTTGGTGTTTTTCAATGTTGAGGTTGTTGTTGGATTTGTTGGTGTTTTTCAATGTTGAGATTGTTGTCGTTTTTCGATATTGAGGTTGTTGTTGAATTTGTTTGTGTTTTTCAATGTTGATGTTGGTGTTGTTTTTCTCTCTTGAGCTTGTTGTTGAATTTGTTGGTTTTTTTTCAATGTTGAGGTTGTTGTTGAATTTGTTGGTGTTTTTCATGTTGAGGTAGTTGTTGAATTTGTTGGTGTTTTTCAATGTTGAGGTTGTCGTTGTTTTTCAATGTTGAGGTTGTTGTTGAATTTGATGGCGTTTTTCAATGTCGAGGATGTTGTTGAATTTGTTGGTGTTTTTCAATGTTGAAGTTGTTGTTGAATTTGTTGGTGTTTTTCAATGTTGAGGTTGTTGTTGTTTTTCAATGTTGAGGTTGTTGTTGAATTTGTTGGTGTTTTTCAATGTTGAGGTTGTTGTTGAATTTGTTGGTTCATTTCAATGTTGAGGTTGTTGTTTTTTTTCAATATTGAGGTTGTTGTTGAATTTGTTTTTGTTTTTTAATGTTGAGGTTGGTGTTGTATTTGTCGGTATTTTTCAATGTTGAGGTTGTTGTTGTTTTTCACTGTTGAGCTTGTTGTTGAATTTTTGGTTTTTTTCTATGTTGAGGTTGTTGTTGAATTTGTTGTTGTTTTTCAATGTTGAGGTTGTTGTTGAATTTGGTGGTGTTTTTCAATGTTGAGGTTGTTGTTGTTTTTCAATGTTGAGGTTGTTGTTGAGTTTGTTGGTGTTTTTCAATGTTGAGGTTGTTGTTGAATTTGTTGGTATTTTTCAATGTTGAAGTTGTTGTTGAATTTGTTGGTGTTTTTCAATGTTGAGGTTGTTGTTGTTTTTCAATGTTGAGGTTGTTGTTGAAATTGTTGGTGTTTTTCAATGTTGAGGTTGTTGTTGTTTTTCAATGCTGAGGTTGTTGTTGAATTTGTTGGTGTTTTTCAATGTTGAGGTTGTTGCTGAATTTGTTGGTGTTTTTCAATGTTGAGGTTGTTGTTGTTTTTCAATGTTGAGGTTGTTGTTGAATTTGTTGGTGTTTTTTCAATGTTGAGGTTGTTGTTGTTTTTCAATGTTGAGGTTGTTGTTGAATTTGTTGGTGTTTTTCAATGTTGAGGTTGTTGTTCAATTTGTTGGTGTTTTTCAATGTTGAGGTTGTTGTTGAATTTGTTGGTGTTTTTCAATGTTGAGTTTGTTGTTGTTTTTCAATGTTGAGGTTGTTGTTGAATTTGTTGGTGTTTTTCAATGTTGAGGTTGTTGTTGTTTTTCAATGTTGAGGTTGTTGTTGAATTTGTTGGTGTTTTTCAATGTTGAGGTTGTTGTTGTTTTTCAATGTTGAGGTTGTTGTTGAATTTGTTGGTGCTTTTCAATGTTGAGGTTGTTGTTGAATTTGTTGGTGTTTTTCAATGTTGAGGTTGTTGTTGTTTTTCAATATTGAGGTTGTTGTTGGTGTTTTTCAATGTTGAGGTTGTTGTTGAATTTGTTGGTGTTTTTCAATGTTGAGGTTGTTGTTGTTTTTCAACGTTGAGGTTGTTGTTGAATTTGTTGGTGTTTTTCAATTTTGAGGTTGTTGTTGTTTTTCAAAGTTGAGGTTCTTGTTGAATTTGTTGGTGTTTTTCAATGTCGAGGTTGTTGTTGAATTTGTTGGTGTTTTTCAGTGTTGAATTTTTTGTTGAATTTGTTGGTGTTTTTCAATGTTGAGGTTGCTGTTGAATTTGTTGGTGTTTTTCAATGTTGAGGTTGTTGTTGTTTTTCAATATTGAGGTTGTTGTTGTGTTTTTCAATTTTGAGGTTGTTGTTGAATTTGTTGGTGTTTTTCAATGTTGAGGTTGTTGTTGTTTTTCAATGCTGAGGTTGTTGTTGAATTTGTTGGTGTATTTCAATTTTGAGGTTGTTGTTGTTTTTCAATGTTGTGGTTGTTGTTGAATTTGTTGGTGTTCTTCCATGTTGAGGTTCTTGTTGTTTTTCAATGTTGAGGGTGCTTTTAAATTTGTCAGTGTTTTTCAATGTTGAGGTTGTTGATGAATTTGTTGGTGTTTTTCAATGTTGACGTTGCTGTTGAATTTGTTGGTGTTTTTCAATGTTGAGGTTGTTGTTGTTTTTCAATGTTGAGGTTGTTGTTGAATTTGTTGGTGTTTTTCAATGTTGAGGTTGTTGTTTGATTTGTTGGTGTTTTTCAATGTTGAGATTGTTGTCGTTTTTCGATATTGAGGTTGTTGTTGAATTGGTTTGTGTTTTTCAATGTTGAGGTTGGTGTTGAATTTGTTGGTATTATTCAATGTTGAGGTTGTTGTTTTTCTCTGTTGAGCTTGTTGTTGAATTTGTTGGTTTTTTTCAATGTTGAGGTTGTTGTTGATTTTTTTGGTGTTTTTCATGTTGAGGTTGTTGTTGAATTTGTTGCTGTTTTTCAATGTTGAGGTTGTCGTTGTTTTTCAATGTTGAGGTTGTTGTTGAATTTGATGGCGTTTTTCAATGTCGAGGTTGTTGTTGAATTTGTTGGTGTTTTTCAAAGTTGAAGTTGTTGTTGAATTTGTTGGTTTTTTTCAATGTTGAAGTTGTTGTTGTTTTTCAATGTTGAGGTTGTTGTTGAATTTGTTGGTGTTTTTGAATGTTGAGGTTGTTGTTGAATTTGTTGGTTTTTTTCAATGTTGACGTTGTTGTTGTTTTTCAATATTGAGGTTGTTGTTGAATTTGTTGTTGTTTTTCAATGTAGATGTTGTTGTTGTTTTTCAATATTGAGGTTGTTGTTGAATTTGTTTTTGTTATTCAATGTTGAGGTTGTTTTTGTTTTTCAATGTTGAGGTTGCTGTTGAATTTGTTGGTGTTTTTCGATGTTGAAGTTGTTGTTGTTTTTCAATATTGAGGTTGTTGTTGTGTTTTTCATTTTTGAGGTTGTTGTTCAATTTGTTGGTGTTTTTCAATGTTGAGGTTGTTGTTGTTTTTCAATGTTGAGGTTGTTGTTGAATTTGCTGGTGTTTTTCAATTTTGAGGTAGTTGTTGTTTTTCAATGTTGTGGTTGTTGTTGAATTTGTTGGTGTTCCTCCATGTTGAGGTTCTTGTTGTTTTTCAATGTTGAGGGTGTTGTTAAATTTGTCGGTGTTTTTCAATGTTGAGGTTGTTGTTGAATTTGTTGGTGTTTTTCAATGTTGAGGTTGCTGTTGAATTTGTTGGTGTTTTTCAATGTTGAGGTTGTTGTTGTTTTTCAATGTTGAGGTTGCTGTTGAATTTGTTGGTGTTTTTCAATGTTGAGTTTGTTGTTGGATTTGTTGGTGTTTTTCATTGTTGAGATTGTTGTCGTTTTTCGATATTGAGGTTGTTGTTGAATTTGTTTGTGTTTTTCAATGTTGAGGTTGGTGTTGTTTTTCTCTGTTGAGCTTGTTGTTGAATTTGTTGGTTTTTTTCAATGTTGAGGTTGTTGTTGAATTTGTTGGTGTTTTTCATGTTGAGGTTGTTGTTGAATTTGTTGGTGTTTTTCAATGTTGAGGTTGTCGTTGTTTTTCAATGTTGAGGTTGTTGTTGAATTTGATGGCGTTTTTCAATGTCGAGGTTGTTGTTGAATTTGTTGGTGTTTTTCAATGTTGAAGTTGTTGTTGAATTTGTTGGTGTTTTTCAATGTTGAGGTTGTTGTTGTTTTTCAATGTTGAGCTTGTTGTTGAATTTGTTGGTGTTTTTCAATGTTGAGGTTGTTGTTGAATTTGTTGGTTTTTTTCAATGTTGAGGTTGTTGTTGTTTTTCAATATTGAGGTTGTTGTTGAATTTGTTGGTGTTTTTCAATGTTGAGGTTGTTGTTGTTTTTCAATGCTGAGGTTGTTGTTGAATTTGTTGGTGTATTTCAATTTTGAGGTTGTTGTTGTTTTTCAATGTTGTGGTTGTTGTTGAATTTGTTGGTGTTCTTCCATGTTGAGGTTCTTGTTGTTTTTCAATGTTGAGGGTGCTTTTAAATTTGTCAGTGTTTTTCAATGTTGAGGTTGTTGATGAATTTGTTGGTGTTTTTCAATGTTGACGTTGCTGTTGAATTTGTTGGTGTTTTTCAATGTTGAGGTTGTTGTTGTTTTTCAATGTTGAGGTTGTTGTTGAATTTGTTGGTGTTTTTCAATGTTGAGGTTGTTGTTTGATTTGTTGGTGTTTTTCAATGTTGAGATTGTTGTCGTTTTTCGATATTGAGGTTGTTGTTGAATTGGTTTGTGTTTTTCAATGTTGAGGTTGGTGTTGAATTTGTTGGTATTATTCAATGTTGAGGTTGTTGTTTTTCTCTGTTGAGCTTGTTGTTGAATTTGTTGGTTTTTTTCAATGTTGAGGTTGTTGTTGATTTTTTTGGTGTTTTTCATGTTGAGGTTGTTGTTGAATTTGTTGCTGTTTTTCAATGTTGAGGTTGTCGTTGTTTTTCAATGTTGAGGTTGTTGTTGAATTTGATGGCGTTTTTCAATGTCGAGGTTGTTGTTGAATTTGTTGGTGTTTTTCAAAGTTGAAGTTGTTGTTGAATTTGTTGGTTTTTTTCAATGTTGAAGTTGTTGTTGTTTTTCAATGTTGAGGTTGTTGTTGAATTTGTTGGTGTTTTTGAATGTTGAGGTTGTTGTTGAATTTGTTGGTTTTTTTCAATGTTGACGTTGTTGTTGTTTTTCAATATTGAGGTTGTTGTTGAATTTGTTGTTGTTTTTCAATGTAGATGTTGTTGTTGTTTTTCAATATTGAGGTTGTTGTTGAATTTGTTTTTGTTATTCAATGTTGAGGTTGTTTTTGTTTTTCAATGTTGAGGTTGCTGTTGAATTTGTTGGTGTTTTTCGATGTTGAAGTTGTTGTTGTTTTTCAATATTGAGGTTGTTGTTGTGTTTTTCATTTTTGAGGTTGTTGTTCAATTTGTTGGTGTTTTTCAATGTTGAGGTTGTTGTTGTTTTTCAATGTTGAGGTTGTTGTTGAATTTGCTGGTGTTTTTCAATTTTGAGGTAGTTGTTGTTTTTCAATGTTGTGGTTGTTGTTGAATTTGTTGGTGTTCCTCCATGTTGAGGTTCTTGTTGTTTTTCAATGTTGAGGGTGTTGTTAAATTTGTCGGTGTTTTTCAATGTTGAGGTTGTTGTTGAATTTGTTGGTGTTTTTCAATGTTGAGGTTGCTGTTGAATTTGTTGGTGTTTTTCAATGTTGAGGTTGTTGTTGTTTTTCAATGTTGAGGTTGCTGTTGAATTTGTTGGTGTTTTTCAATGTTGAGTTTGTTGTTGGATTTGTTGGTGTTTTTCATTGTTGAGATTGTTGTCGTTTTTCGATATTGAGGTTGTTGTTGAATTTGTTTGTGTTTTTCAATGTTGAGGTTGGTGTTGTTTTTCTCTGTTGAGCTTGTTGTTGAATTTGTTGGTTTTTTTCAATGTTGAGGTTGTTGTTGAATTTGTTGGTGTTTTTCATGTTGAGGTTGTTGTTGAATTTGTTGGTGTTTTTCAATGTTGAGGTTGTCGTTGTTTTTCAATGTTGAGGTTGTTGTTGAATTTGATGGCGTTTTTCAATGTCGAGGTTGTTGTTGAATTTGTTGGTGTTTTTCAATGTTGAAGTTGTTGTTGAATTTGTTGGTGTTTTTCAATGTTGAGGTTGTTGTTGTTTTTCAATGTTGAGCTTGTTGTTGAATTTGTTGGTGTTTTTCAATGTTGAGGTTGTTGTTGAATTTGTTGGTTTTTTTCAATGTTGAGGTTGTTGTTGTTTTTCAATATTGAGGTTGTTGTTGAATTTGTTTTTGTTTTTTAATGTTGAGGTTGGTGTTGTATTTTTCGGTATTTTTCAATGTTGAGGTTGTTGTTGTTTTTCACTGTTGAGCTTGTTGTTGAATATGTTGGTTTCTTTCAATGTTGAGGTTGTTGTTGAATTTGTTGGTGTTTTTCAATGTTGAGGTTGTTGTTGTTTTTCAATGTTGAGGTTGTTGTTGAATTTGTTGGTGTTTTTCAATGTTGAGTTCGTTCTTGAATTTGTTGATGTTTTTCAATGTTGAGGTTGTTGTCGAATTTGGTGGTGTTTTTCAATGTTGAGGTTGTTGTTGTTTTTCAATGTTGAGGTTGTTGTTGAGTTTGTTGGTGTTTTTCAATGTTGAGGTTGTTGTTGAATTTGTTGGTATTTTTCAATGTTGAAGTTGTTGTTGAATTTGTTGGTGTTTTTCAATGTTGAGGTTGTTGTTGTTTTTCAATGTTGAGGTTGTTGTTGAATTTGTTGGTGATTTTCAATGTTGAGGTTGTTGTTGTTTTTCAATGCTGAGGTTGTTGTTGAATTTGTTGGTGTTTTTCAATGTTGAGGTTGTTGTTGAATTTGTTGGTGTTTTTCAATGTTGAGGTTGTTGTTGTTTTTCAATGTTGAGGTTGTTGTTGAATTTGTTGGTGTTTTTCAATGTTGAGTTTGTTGTTGTTTTTCAATGTTGAGGTTGTTGTTGAATTAGTTGGTGTTTTTCAATGTTGAGGTTGTTGTTGTTTTTCAATGTTGAGGTTGTTGTTGAATTTGTTGGTGTTTTTCAATGTTGAGGTTGTTGTTGTTTTTCAATGTTGAGGTTGTTGTTGAATTTGTTGGTGCTTTTCAATGTTGAGGTTGTTGTTGAATTTGTTGGTGTTTTTCAATGTTGAGGTTGTTGTTGTTTTTCAATATTGAGGTTGTTGTTGTGTTTTTCAATGTTGAGGTTGTTGTTGAATTTGTTGGTGTTTTTCAATGTTGAGGTTGTTGTTGTTTTTCAATGTTGAGGTTGTTGTTGAATTTGTTGGTGTTTTTCAATTTTGAGGTTGTTGTTGTTTTTCAAAGTTGAGGTTCTTGTTGAATTTGTTGGTGTTTTTCAATGTCGAGGTTGTTGTTGAATTTGTTGGTGTTTTTCAGTGTTGAATTTTTTGTTGAATTTGTTGGTGTTTTTCAATGTTGAGGTTGCTGTTGAATTTGTTGGTGTTTTTCAATGTTGAGGTTGTTGTTGTTTTTCAATATTGAGTTTGTTGTTGTGTTTTTCAATTTTGAGGTTGTTGTTGAATTTGTTGGTGTTTTTCAATGTTGAGGTTGTTGTTGTTTTTCAATGTTGAGGTTGTTGTTGAATTTGTTGGTGTTTTTCAATTTTGAGGTTGTTGTTGTTTTTCAATGTAGTGGTTGTTGTTGAATTTGTTGGTGTTCTTCCATGTTGAGGTTCTTGTTGTTTTTCAATGTTGAGGGTGATTTTAAATTTGTCAGTGTTTTTCAATGTTGAGGTTGTTGATGAATTTGTTGGTGTTTTTCAATGTTGAGGTTGCTGTTGAATTTGTTGGTGTTTTTCAATGTTGAGGTTGTTGTTGTTTTTCAATGTTGAGGTTGTTGTTGAATTTGTTGGTGTTTTTCAATGTTGAGGTTGTTGTTGGATTTGTTGGTGTTTTTCAATGTTGAGATTGTTCTCGTTTTTCGATATTGAGGTTGTTGTTGAATTGTTTTGTGTTTTTCACTGTTGAGGTTGGTGTTGAATTTGTTGGTATTATTCAATGTTGAGGTTGTTGTTGTTTTTCTCTGTTGAGCTTGTTGTTCAATTTGTTGGTTTTTTTCAATGTTGAGGTTGTTGTTGATTTTTTTGGTGTTTTTCATGTTGAGGTTGTTGTTGAATTTGTTGGTGTTTTTCAATGTTGAGGTTGTCGTTGTTTTTCAATGTTGAGGTTGTTGTTGAATTTGATGGCGTTTTTCAATGTCCAGGTTGTTGTTGAATTTGTTGGTGTTTTTCAACGTTGAGGTTGTTGTTGAATTTGTTGTTTTTTTTCAATGTTGAAGTTGTTGTTGTTTTTCAATGTTGAGGTTGTTGTTGAATTTGTTGGTGTTTTTGAATGTTGAGGTTGTTGTTGAATTTGTTGGTTTTTTTCAATGTTGACGTTGTTGTTGTTTTTCAATATTGAGGTTGTTGTTGAATTTGTTGTTGTTTTTCAATGTAGATGTTGTTGTTGTTTTTCAATATTGAGGTTGTTGTTGAATTTGTTTTTGTTTTTCAATGTTGAGGTTGTTTTTGTTTTTCAATGTTGAGGTTGCTGTTGAATTTGTTGGTGTTTTTCGATGTTGAGGTTGTTGTTGTTTTTCAATATTGAGGTTGTTGTTGTGTTTTTCATTTTTGAGGTTGTTGTTGAATTTGTTGGTGTTTTTCAATGTTGAGGTTGTTGTTGTTTTTCAATGTTGAGGTTGTTGTTGAATTTGCTGGTGTTTTTCAATTTTGAGGTAGTTGTTGTTTTTCAATGTTGTGGTTGTTGTTGAATTTGTTGGTGTTCCTCCATGTTGAGGTTCTTGTTGTTTTTCAATGTTGAGGGTGTTGTTAAATTTGTCGGTGTTTTTCAATGTTGAGGTTGTTGTTGAATTTGTTGGTGTTTTTCAATGTTGAGGTTGCTGTTGAATTTGTTGGTGTTTTTCAATGTTGAGGTTGTTGTTGTTTTTCAATGTTGAGGTTGTTGTTGAATTTGTTGGTGTTTTTCAATGTTGAGGTTGTTGTTGGATTTGTTGGTGTTTTTCAATGTTGAGATTGTTGTCGTTTTTCGATATTGAGGTTGTTGTTGAATTTGTTTGTGTTTTTCAATGTTGAGGTTGGTGTTGTTTTTCTCTGTTGAGCTTGTTGTTGAATATGTTGGTTTTTTTCAATGTTGAGGTTGTTGTTGAATTTGTTGGTGTTTTTCATGTTGTGGTTGTTGTTGAATTTGTTGGTGTTTTTCAATGTTGAGGTTGTCGTTGTTTTTCAATGTTGAGGTTGTTGTTGAATTTGATGGCGTTTTTCAATGTCGAGGTTGTTGTTGAATTTGTTGGTGTTTTTCAATGTTGAAGTTGTTGTTGAATTTGTTGGTGTTTTTCAATGTTGAGGTTGTTGTTGTTTTTCAATGTTGAGGTTGTTGTTGAATTTGTTGGTGTTTTTCAATGTTGAGGTTGTTGTTGAATTTGTTGTTTTTTTTCAATGTTGAGGTTGTTGTTGTTTTTCAATATTGAGGTTGTTGTTGAATTTGTTTTTGTTTTTTAATGTTGAGGTTGGTGTTGTATTTGTCGGTATTTTTCAATGTTGAGGTTGTTGTTGTTTTTCACTGTTGAGCTTGTTGTTGAATATGTTGGTTTCTTTCAATGTTGAGGTTGTTGTTGAATTTGTTGGTGTTTTTCAATGTTGAGGTTGTTGTTGTTTTTCAATGTTGAGGTTGTTGTTGTATTTGTTGGTGTGTTTCAATGTTGAGTTCGTTCTTGAATTTGTTGATGTTTTTCAATGTTGAGGTTGTTGTTGAATTTGGTGGTGTTTTTCAATATTGAGGTTGTTGTTGTTTTTCAATGTTGAGGTTGTTGTTGAGTTTGTTGGTGTTTTTCAATGTTGAGGTTGTTGTTGAATTTGTTGGTATTTTTCATTGTTGAAGTTGTTGTTGAATTTGTTGGTGTTTTTCAATGTTGAGGTTGTTGTTGTTTTTCAATGTTGAGGTTGTTGTTGAATTTGTTGGTGTTTTTCAATGTTGAGGTTGTTGTTGTTTTTCAATGCTGAGGTTGTTGTTGAATTTGTTGGTGTTTTTCAATGTTGAGGTTGTTGTTGAATTTGTTGGTGTTTTTCAATGTTGAGGTTGTTGTTGTTTTTCAATGTTGAGGTTGTTGTTGAATTTGTTGTTGTTTTTCAATGTTGAGGTTGTTGTTGTTTTTCAATGTTGAGGTTGTTGTTGAATTTGTTGGTGTTTTTCAATGTTGAGGTTGTTCTTCAATTTGTTGGTGTTTTTCAATGTTGAGGTTGTTTTTGTTTTTCAATGTTGAGGTTGTTGTTGAATTTGTTGGTGTTTTTCAATGTTGAGTTTGTTGTTGTTTTTCAATGTTGTGGTTGTTGTTGAATTTGTTGGTGTTTTTCAATGTTGAGGTTGTTGTTGTTTTTCAATGTTGAGGTTGTTGTTAAATTTGTTGGTGCATTTCAATGTTGAGGTTGTTGTTGAATTTGTTGGTGTCTTTCAATGTTGAGGTTGTTGTTGTTTTTCAATATTGAGGTTGTTGTTGTGTTTTTCAATTTTGAGGTTGTTGTTGAATTTGTTGGTGTTTTTCAATGTTGAGGTTGTTGTTGTTTTTCAATGTTGAGGTTGTTGTTGAATTTGTTGGTGTTTTTCAATTTTGAGGTTGTTGATGTTTTTCAAAGTTGAGGTTCTTGTTGAATTTGTTGGTGTTTTTCAATGTTGAGGTTGTTGTTGAATTTGTTGGTGTTTTTCAGTGTTGAATTTTTTGTTGAATTTGTTCGTGTTTTTCAATGTTGAGGTTGCTGTTGAATTTGTTGATGTTTTTCAATGTTGAGGTTGTTGTTGTTTTTCAATATTGACGTTGTTGTTGTGTTTTTCAATTTTGAGGTTGTTGTTGAATTTGTTGGTGTTTTTCAATCTTGAGGTTGTTGTTGTTTGTCAATGTTGAGGTTGTTGTTGAATTTGTTGGTGTTTTTCAATGTTGAGGTTGCTGTTGAATTTGTTGGTGTTTTTCAATGTTGAGGTTGTTGTTGTTTTTCAATGTTGAGGTTGTTGTTGAATTTGTTGGTGTTTTTCAATGTTGAGGTTGTTGTTGGATTTGTTGGTGTTTTTCAATGTTGAGATTGTTGTCGTTTTTCGATATTGAGGTTGTTGTTGAATTTGTTTGTGTTTTTCAATGTTGAGGTTGGTGTTGTTTTTCTCTGTTGAGCTTGTTGTTGAATATGTTGGTTTTTTTCAATGTTGAGGTTGTTGTTGAATTTGTTGGTGTTTTTCATGTTGAGGTTGTTGTTGAATTTGTTGGTGTTTTTCAATGTTGAGGTTGTCGTTGTTTTTCAATGTTGAGGTTGTTGTTGAATTTGATGGCGTTTTTCAATGTCGAGGTTGTTGTTGAATTTGTTGGTGTTTTTCAATGTTGAAGTTGTTGTTGAATTTGTTGGTGTTTTTCAATGTTGAGGTTGTTGTTGTTTTTCAATGTTGAGGTTGTTGTTGAATTTGTTGGTGTTTTTCAATGTTGAGGTTGTTGTTGAATTTGTTGTTTTTTTTCAATGTTGAGGTTGTTGTTGTTTTTCAATATTGAGGTTGTTGTTGAATTTGTTTTTGTTTTTTAATGTTGAGGTTGGTGTTGTATTTGTCGGTATTTTTCAATGTTGAGGTTGTTGTTGTTTTTCACTGTTGAGCTTGTTGTTGAATATGTTGGTTTCTTTCAATGTTGAGGTTGTTGTTGAATTTGTTGGTGTTTTTCAATGTTGAGGTTGTTGTTGTTTTTCAATGTTGAGGTTGTTGTTGTATTTGTTGGTGTGTTTCAATGTTGAGTTCGTTCTTGAATTTGTTGATGTTTTTCAATGTTGAGGTTGTTGTTGAATTTGGTGGTGTTTTTCAATATTGAGGTTGTTGTTGTTTTTCAATGTTGAGGTTGTTGTTGAGTTTGTTGGTGTTTTTCAATGTTGAGGTTGTTGTTGAATTTGTTGGTATTTTTCAATGTTGAAGTTGTTGTTGAATTTGTTGGTGTTTTTCAATGTTGAGGTTGTTGTTGTTTTTCAATGTTGAGGTTGTTGTTGAATTTGTTGGTGTTTTTCAATGTTGAGGTTGTTGTTGTTTTTCAATGCTGAGGTTGTTGTTGAATTTGTTGGTGTTTTTCAATGTTGAGGTTGTTGTTGAATTTGTTGGTGTTTTTCAATGTTGAGGTTGTTGTTGTTTTTCAATGTTGAGGTTGTTGTTGAATTTGTTGTTGTTTTTCAATGTTGAGGTTGTTGTTGTTTTTCAATGTTGAGGTTGTTGTTGAATTTGTTGGTGTTTTTCAATGTTGAGGTTGTTCTTCAATTTGTTGGTGTTTTTCAATGTTGAGGTTGTTTTTGTTTTTCAATGTTGAGGTTGTTGTTGAATTTGTTGGTGTTTTTCAATGTTGAGTTTGTTGTTGTTTTTCAATGTTGTGGTTGTTGTTGAATTTGTTGGTGTTTTTCAATGTTGAGGTTGTTGTTGTTTTTCAATGTTGAGGTTGTTGTTAAATTTGTTGGTGCTTTTCAATGTTGAGGTTGTTGTTGAATTTGTTGGTGTCTTTCAATGTTGAGGTTGTTGTTGTTTTTCAATATTGAGGTTGTTGTTGTGTTTTTCAATTTTGAGGTTGTTGTTGAATTTGTTGGTGTTTTTCAATGTTGAGGTTGTTGTTGTTTTTCAATGTTGAGGTTGTTGTTGAATTTGTTGGTGTTTTTCAATTTTGAGGTTGTTGATGTTTTTCAAAGTTGAGGTTCTTGTTGAATTTGTTGGTGTTTTTCAATGTTGAGGTTGTTGTTGAATTTGTTGGTGTTTTTCAGTGTTGAATTTTTTGTTGAATTTGTTCGTGTTTTTCAATGTTGAGGTTGCTGTTGAATTTGTTGATGTTTTTCAATGTTGAGGTTGTTGTTGTTTTTCAATATTGACGTTGTTGTTGTGTTTTTCAATTTTGAGGTTGTTGTTGAATTTGTTGGTGTTTTTCAATCTTGAGGTTGTTGTTGTTTGTCAATGTTGAGGTTGTTGTTGAATTTGTTGGTGTTTTTCAATGTTGAGGTTGTTGTTGTTTTTCAATGCTGAGGTTGTTGTTGAATTTGTTGGTGTTTTTCAATGTTGAGGTTGTTGTTGAATTTGTTGGTGTTTTTCAATGTTGAGGTTGTTGTTGTTTTTCAATGTTGAGGTTGTTGTTGAATTTGTTGTTGTTTTTCAATGTTGAGGTTGTTGTTGTTTTTCAATGTTGAGGTTGTTGTTGAATTTGTTGGTGTTTTTCAATGTTGAGGTTGTTCTTCAATTTGTTGGTGTTTTTCAATGTTGAGGTTGTTTTTGTTTTTCAATGTTGAGGTTGTTGTTGAATTTGTTGGTGTTTTTCAATGTTGAGTTTGTTGTTGTTTTTCAATGTTGTGGTTGTTGTTGAATTTGTTGGTGTTTTTCAATGTTGAGGTTGTTGTTGTTTTTCAATGTTGAGGTTGTTGTTAAATTTGTTGGTGCTTTTCAATGTTGAGGTTGTTGTTGAATTTGTTGGTGTCTTTCAATGTTGAGGTTGTTGTTGTTTTTCAATATTGAGGTTGTTGTTGTGTTTTTCAATTTTGAGGTTGTTGTTGAATTTGTTGGTGTTTTTCAATGTTGAGGTTGTTGTTGTTTTTCAATGTTGAGGTTGTTGTTGAATTTGTTGGTGTTTTTCAATTTTGAGGTTGTTGATGTTTTTCAAAGTTGAGGTTCTTGTTGAATTTGTTGGTGTTTTTCAATGTTGAGGTTTTTGTTGAATTTGTTGGTGTTTTTCAGTGTTGAATTTTTTGTTGAATTTGTTCGTGTTTTTCAATGTTGAGGTTGCTGTTGAATTTGTTGATGTTTTTCAATGTTGAGGTTGTTGTTGTTTTTCAATATTGAGGTTGTTGTTGTGTTTTTCAATTTTGAGGTTGTTGTTGAATTTGTTGGTGTTTTTCAATCTTGAGGTTGTTGTTGTTTGTCAATGTTGAGGTTGTTGTTGAATTTGTTGGTGTTTTTCAATTTTGGGGTTGTTGTTGTTTTTCAATGTTGTGGTTGTTGTTGTATTTGTTGGTGTTCTTCCATGTTGAGGTTCTTGTTGTTTTTCAATGTTGAGGGTGCTGTTAAATTTGTCAGTGTTTTTCAATGTTGAGGTTGTTGATGAATGTGTTGGTGCATTTCAATGTTGAGGTTGCTGTTGAATTTGTTGGTGTTTTTCAATGTTGAGGTTGTTGTTGTTTTTCAATGTTGAGGTTGTTTTTGAATTTGTTGGTGTTTTTCAATGCTGAGGTTGTTGTTGGATTTGTTGGTGTTTTTCAATGTTGAGATTGTTGTCGTTTTTCGATATTGAGGTTGTTGTTGAATTTGTTTGTGTTTTTCAATGTTGAGGTTGGTGTTGAATTTGTTGGTATTATTCAATGTTGAGGTTGTTGTTGTTTTTCTCTGTTGAGCTTGTTGTTGAATTTGTTGGTTTTTTTCAATGTTGAGGTTGTTGTTGATTTTGTTGGTGTTTTTCATGTTGAGGTTGCTGTTGAATTTGTTGGTGTTTTTCAATGTTGAGGTTGTCGTTGTTTTTCAATGTTGAGGTTGTTGTTGAATTTGATGGCGTTTTTCAATGTTGAAGTTGTTGTTGAATTTGTTGGTTTTTTTCAATGTTGAAGTTGTTGTTGTTTTTCAATGTTGAGGTTGTTGTTGAATTCGTTGGTGTTTTTCAATGTTGAGGTTGTTGTTGAATTTGTTGGTGTTTTTCAATGTTGAGGTTGTTGTTGTTTTTCAATATTGAGGTTGTTGTTGAATTTGTTTTTGTTTTCAATGTTTAGGTTGGTGTTGTATTTGTTGGTATTTTTCAATGTTGAGGTTGTTGTTGTTTTTCACTGTTGAGCTTGTTGTTGAATTTTTTGGTTTTTTTCAATGTTGAGGTTGTTGTTGAATTTGTTGGTGTTTTTCAATGTGAGGTTGTTGTTGTTTTTCAATTTTGAGGTTGTTGTTGAATTTGTTGGTGTTTTTCAATGTTGAGTTCGTGGTTGAATTTGTTGGTGTTTTTCAATGTTGAGGTTGTTGTTGAATTTGGTGGTGTTTTTCAATGTTGAGGTTGTTGTTGTTTTTCAATGTTGAGGTTGTTGTTGAGTTTGTTGGTGTTTTTCAATGTTGAGGTTGTTGTTGAATTTGTTGGTGTTTTTCAATGTTGAGGTTGTTGCTGTTTTTCAATGCTGAGGTTGTTGTTGAATTTGTTGGTGTTTTTCAATGCTGAGGTTGTTGTTGTTTTTCAATGTTGAGGATGTTGTTGAATTTGTTGGTGTTTTTCAATGTTGAGGTTGTTGTTGTTTTTCAATGTTGAGGTTGTTGTTGAATTTGTTGGTCTTTTTCAATGTTGAGGTTGTTCTTCAATTTGTTGGTGTTTTTCAATGTTGAGGTTGTTGTTTTTCAATGTTGAGGTTGTTGTTGAATTTGTTGGTGTTTTTCAATGTTGAGTTTGTTGTTGTTTTTCAATGTTGAGGTTGTTGTTGAATTTGTTGCTGTTTTTCAATGTTGAGGTTGTTGCTGTTTTTCAATGTTGAGGTTGTAGCTGAATTTGTTGGTGCTTTTCAATGTTGAGGTTGTTGTTGAATTTGTTGGTGTTTTTCAATGTTGAGGTTGTTGTTTTTCAATGTTGAGGTTGTTGTTGAATTTGTTGGTGTTTTTCAATGTTGAGTTTGTTGTTGAATTTGTTGGTGATTTTTAATGTTGATGTTGTTGTTGAATTTGTTGGTGTTTTTCAATGTTGAGGTTGTTGTTGAATTTGTTGGTGTTTTTCAATGTTGAGGTTGTTGTTGAATTTGTTGGTGTTTTTCAGTGTTGAATTTTTTGTTGAATTTGTTCGTGTTTTTCAATGTTGAGGTTGCTGTTGAATTTGTTGATGTTTTTCAATGTTGAGGTTGTTGTTGTTTTTCAATATTGACGTTGTTGTTGTGTTTTTCAATTTTGAGGTTGTTGTTGAATTTGTTGGTGTTTTTCAATCTTGAGGTTGTTGTTGTTTGTCAATGTTGAGGTTGTTGTTGAATTTGTTGGTGTTTTTCAATGTTGAGGTTGTTGTTGTTTTTCAATGCTGAGGTTGTTGTTGAATTTGTTGGTGTTTTTCAATGTTGAGGTTGTTGTTGAATTTGTTGGTGTTTTTCAATGTTGAGGTTGTTGTTGTTTTTCAATGTTGAGGTTGTTGTTGAATTTGTTGTTGTTTTTCAATGTTGAGGTTGTTGTTGTTTTTCAATGTTGAGGTTGTTGTTGAATTTGTTGGTGTTTTTCAATGTTGAGGTTGTTCTTCAATTTGTTGGTGTTTTTCAATGTTGAGGTTGTTTTTGTTTTTCAATGTTGAGGTTGTTGTTGAATTTGTTGGTGTTTTTCAATGTTGAGTTTGTTGTTGTTTTTCAATGTTGTGGTTGTTGTTGAATTTGTTGGTGTTTTTCAATGTTGAGGTTGTTGTTGTTTTTCAATGTTGAGGTTGTTGTTAAATTTGTTGGTGCTTTTCAATGTTGAGGTTGTTGTTGAATTTGTTGGTGTCTTTCAATGTTGAGGTTGTTGTTGTTTTTCAATATTGAGGTTGTTGTTGTGTTTTTCAATTTTGAGGTTGTTGTTGAATTTGTTGGTGTTTTTCAATGTTGAGGTTGTTGTTGTTTTTCAATGTTGAGGTTGTTGTTGAATTTGTTGGTGTTTTTCAATTTTGAGGTTGTTGATGTTTTTCAAAGTTGAGGTTCTTGTTGAATTTGTTGGTGTTTTTCAATGTTGAGGTTTTTGTTGAATTTGTTGGTGTTTTTCAGTGTTGAATTTTTTGTTGAATTTGTTCGTGTTTTTCAATGTTGAGGTTGCTGTTGAATTTGTTGATGTTTTTCAATGTTGAGGTTGTTGTTGTTTTTCAATATTGAGGTTGTTGTTGTGTTTTTCAATTTTGAGGTTGTTGTTGAATTTGTTGGTGTTTTTCAATCTTGAGGTTGTTGTTGTTTGTCAATGTTGAGGTTGTTGTTGAATTTGTTGGTGTTTTTCAATTTTGGGGTTGTTGTTGTTTTTCAATGTTGTGGTTGTTGTTGTATTTGTTGGTGTTCTTCCATGTTGAGGTTCTTGTTGTTTTTCAATGTTGAGGGTGCTGTTAAATTTGTCAGTGTTTTTCAATGTTGAGGTTGTTGATGAATGTGTTGGTGCATTTCAATGTTGAGGTTGCTGTTGAATTTGTTGGTGTTTTTCAATGTTGAGGTTGTTGTTGTTTTTCAATGTTGAGGTTGTTTTTGAATTTGTTGGTGTTTTTCAATGCTGAGGTTGTTGTTGGATTTGTTGGTGTTTTTCAATGTTGAGATTGTTGTCGTTTTTCGATATTGAGGTTGTTGTTGAATTTGTTTGTGTTTTTCAATGTTGAGGTTGGTGTTGAATTTGTTGGTATTATTCAATGTTGAGGTTGTTGTTGTTTTTCTCTGTTGAGCTTGTTGTTGAATTTGTTGGTTTTTTTCAATGTTGAGGTTGTTGTTGATTTTGTTGGTGTTTTTCATGTTGAGGTTGCTGTTGAATTTGTTGGTGTTTTTCAATGTTGAGGTTGTCGTTGTTTTTCAATGTTGAGGTTGTTGTTGAATTTGATGGCGTTTTTCAATGTTGAAGTTGTTGTTGAATTTGTTGGTTTTTTTCAATGTTGAAGTTGTTGTTGTTTTTCAATGTTGAGGTTGTTGTTGAATTCGTTGGTGTTTTTCAATGTTGAGGTTGTTGTTGAATTTGTTGGTGTTTTTCAATGTTGAGGTTGTTGTTGTTTTTCAATATTGAGGTTGTTGTTGAATTTGTTTTTGTTTTCAATGTTTAGGTTGGTGTTGTATTTGTTGGTATTTTTCAATGTTGAGGTTGTTGTTGTTTTTCACTGTTGAGCTTGTTGTTGAATTTTTTGGTTTTTTTCAATGTTGAGGTTGTTGTTGAATTTGTTGGTGTTTTTCAATGTGAGGTTGTTGTTGTTTTTCAATTTTGAGGTTGTTGTTGAATTTGTTGGTGTTTTTCAATGTTGAGTTCGTGGTTGAATTTGTTGGTGTTTTTCAATGTTGAGGTTGTTGTTGAATTTGGTGGTGTTTTTCAATGTTGAGGTTGTTGTTGTTTTTCAATGTTGAGGTTGTTGTTGAGTTTGTTGGTGTTTTTCAATGTTGAGGTTGTTGTTGAATTTGTTGGTGTTTTTCAATGTTGAGGTTGTTGCTGTTTTTCAATGCTGAGGTTGTTGTTGAATTTGTTGGTGTTTTTCAATGCTGAGGTTGTTGTTGTTTTTCAATGTTGAGGATGTTGTTGAATTTGTTGGTGTTTTTCAATGTTGAGGTTGTTGTTGTTTTTCAATGTTGAGGTTGTTGTTGAATTTGTTGGTCTTTTTCAATGTTGAGGTTGTTCTTCAATTTGTTGGTGTTTTTCAATGTTGAGGTTGTTGTTTTTCAATGTTGAGGTTGTTGTTGAATTTGTTGGTGTTTTTCAATGTTGAGTTTGTTGTTGTTTTTCAATGTTGAGGTTGTTGTTGAATTTGTTGGTGTTTTTCAATGTTGAGGTTGTTGTTGTTTTTCAATGTTGAGGTTGCAGCTGAATTTGTTGGTGCTTTTCAATGTTGAGGTTGTTGTTGAATTTGTTGGTGTTTTTCAATGTTGAGGTTGTTGTTTTTCAATGTTGAGGTTGTTGTTGAATTTGTTGGTGTTTTTCAATGTTGAGTTTGTTGTTGAATTTGTTGGTGATTTTTAATGTTGAGGTTGTTGTTGAATTTGTTGGTGTTTTTCAATGTTGAGGTTGTTGTTGAATTTGTTGGTATTTTTCAAAGTTGAGGTTGTTGTTGTTTTTAAATGTTGAGGTTGTTGTTGAATTTGTTGGTGTTTTTCTATTTTGAGGTTGTTGGTGTTTTTCAATTTTGAGGTTGTTGTTGAATTTGTTGGTGTTTTTCCATGATGAGGTTGTTGTTGTTTTTCAAAGTTGAGGTTGTTGTTGAATTTGTTGGTATTTTTCAATGTTGAGGTTGTTGTTGTTTTTCGATATTGAGGTTGTTGTTGAATTTGTTTGTGTTTTTCAATGTTGAGGTTGGTGTTGAATTTGTTGGTATTATTCAATGTTGAGGTTGTTGTTGTTTTTCTCTGTTGAGCTTGTTGTTGAATTTGCTGGTTTTTTTCAATGTCGAGGTTGTCGTTGTTTTTCAATGTTGAGGTTGTTGTTGAATTTAATGGCGTTTTTCAATGTCGAGGTTGTGGTTGAATTTGTTGGTGTTTGTCAATGTTGAAGTTGTTGTTGAATTTGTTGGTTTTTTTCAATGTTGAAGTTGTTGTTGTTTTTCAATGTTGAGGTTGTTGTTGAATTTGTTGGTGTTTTTGAATGTTGAGTTTGTTGTTGAATTTGTTGGTTTTTTTAAATGTTGAGGTTGTTGTTGTTTTTCAATATTGAGGTTGTTGTTGAATTTGTTTTTGTTTTTCAATGTTGAGGTTGGTTTTGTATTTGTTGGTATTTTTCAATGTTGAGGTTGTTGTTGTTTTTCACTGTTGAGCTGGTTGTTGAATTTGTTGGTTTTTTTCAATGTTGAGGTTGTTGTTGAATTTGTTGGAGTTTTTCAATGTTGAGGTTGTTGTTGTTTTTCAATGTTGAGGTTGTTGTTGAAATTGTTGGTGTTTTTCAATGTTGAGTTCGTTGTTGAATTTGTTGGTGTTTTTCAATGTTGAGGTTGTTGTTGAATTTGGTGGTGTTTTTCAATGTTGAGGTTGTTGTTGTTTTTCAATGTTGAGGTTGTTGTTGAGTTTGTTGGTGTTTTTCAATGTTGAGGTTGTTGTTGAATTTGTTGGTGTTTTTCAATGTTGAAGTTGTTGTTGAATTTGTTGGTGTTTTTCAATGTTTAGGTTGTTGTTGTTTTTAAATGTTGAGGTTGTTGTTGAATTTGTTGGTGTTTTTCAATGTTGAGGTTGTTGTTGTTTTTCAATGGTGAGGTTGTTGTTGAATTTGTTGGTGTTTTTCAATGTTGAGGTTGTTGTTGAATTTGTTGGTGTTTTTCAATGTTGAGGTTGTTGTTGTTTTTCAATGTTGAGGATGTTGTTGAATTTGTTGGTGTTTTTCAATGTTGAGGTTTTTGTTGTTTTTCAATGTTGAGGTTGTTGTTGAATTTGTTGGTGTTTTTCAATGTTGAGGATGTTGTTCAATTTGTTGGTGCTTTTCAATGTTGAGGTTGTTGTTGTTTTTCAATTTTGAGGTTGTTGTTGAATTTGTTGGTGTTTTTCAATGTTGAGGTTGTTGTTGTTTTTCAATGTTGAGGTTGTTGTTGATTTTGTTGGTGCTTTTCAATGTTGAGGTTGTTGTTGTTTTTCAATGTTGAGGTTGTTGTTGAATTTGTTGGTGTTTTTCAATGTTGAGGTTGTTGTTGTTTTTCAATGTTGAGGTTGTTGTTGAGTTTGTTGGTGTTTATCAATGTTGAGGTTGTTGTTGAATTTGTTGGTGTTTTTCAATGTTGAGGTTGTTGTTGAATTTGTTGGTGTTTTTCAATGTTGAGGTTGTTGTTGTTTTTAAATGTTGAGGTTGTTGTTGAATTTTTTGGTGTTTTTCAATTTTGAGGTTGTTGGTGTTTTTCAATGTTGAGGTTGTTGTTGAATTTGTTGGTGTTTTTCATGTTGAGGTTGTTGTTGAATTTGTTGGTGTTTTTCAATGTTGAGGTTGTCGTTGTTTTTCAATGTTGAGGTTGTTGTTGAATTTGATGGCGTTTTTCAATGTCGAGGTTGTTGTTGAATTTGTTGGTGTTTTTCAATGTTGAAGTTGTTGTTGAATTTGTTGGTGTTTTTCAATGTTGAGGTTGTTGTTGTTTTTCAATGTTGAGGTTGTTGTTGAATTTGTTGGTGTTTTTCAATGTTGAGGTTGTTGTTGAATTTGTTGGTTTTTTTCAATGTTGAGGTTGTTGTTGTTTTTCAATATTGAGGTTGTTGTTGAATTTGTTTTTGTTTTTTAATGTTGAGGTTGGTGTTGTATTTGTCGGTATTTTTCAATGTTGAGGTTGTTGTTGTTTTTCACTGTTGAGCTTGTTGTTGAATATGTTGGTTTCTTTCAATGTTGAGGTTGTTGTTGAATTTGTTGGTGTTTTTCAATGTTGAGGTTGTTGTTGTTTTTCAATGTTGAGGTTGTTGTTGTATTTGTTGGTGTTTTTCAATGTTGAGTTCGTTCTTGAATTTGTTGATGTTTTTCAATGTTGAGGTTGTTGTTGAATTTGGTGGTGTTTTTCAATATTGAGGTTGTTGTTGTTTTTCAATGTTGAGGTTGTTGTTGAGTTTGTTGGTGTTTTTCAATGTTGAGGTTGTTGTTGAATTTGTTGGTATTTTTCAATGTTGAAGTTGTTGTTGAATTTGTTGGTGTTTTTCAATGTTGAGGTTGTTGTTGTTTTTCAATGTTGAGGTTGTTGTTGAATTTGTTAGTGTTTTTCAATGTTGAGGTTGTTGTTGTTTTTCAATGCTGAGGTTGTTGTTGAATTTGTTGGTGTTTTTCAATGTTGAGGTTGTTGTTGAATTTGTTGGTGTTTTTCAATGTTGAGGTTGTTGTTGTTTTTCAATGTTGAGGTTGTTGTTGAATTTGTTGTTGTTTTTCAATGTTGAGGTTGTTGTTGTTTTTCAATGTTGAGGTTGTTGTTGAATTTGTTGGTGTTTTTCAATGTTGAGGTTGTTCTTCAATTTGTTGGTGTTTTTCAATGTTGAGGTTGTTTTTGTTTTTCAATGTTGAGGTTGTTGTTGAATTTGTTGGTGTTTTTCAATGTTGAGTTTGTTGTTGTTTTTCAATGTTGTGGTTGTTGTTGAATTTGTTGGTGTTTTTCAATGTTGAGGTTGTTGTTGTTTTTCAATGTTGAGGTTGTTGTTGAATTTGTTGGTGTTTTTCAATGTTGAGGTTGTTGTTGTTTTTCAATGTTGAGGTTGTTGTTAAATTTGTTGGTGCTTTTGAATGTTGAGGTTGTTGTTGAATTTGTTGGTGTCTTTCAATGTTGAGGTTGTTGTTGTTTTTCAATATTGAGGTTGTTGTTGTGTTTTTCAATTTTGAGGTTGTTGTTGAATTTGTTGGTGTTTTTCAATGTTGAGGTTGTTGTTGTTTTTCAATGTTGAGGTTGTTGTTGAATTTGTTGGTGTTTTTCAATTTTGAGGTTGTTGTTGTTTTTCAAAGTTGAGGTTCTTGTTGAATTTGTTGGTGTTTTTCAATGTCGAGGTTGTTGTTGAATTTGTTGGTGTTTTTCAGTGTTGAATTTTTTGTTGAATTTGTTGGTGTTTTTCAATGTTGAGGTTGCTGTTGAATTTGTTGATGTTTTTCAATGTTGAGGTTGTTGTTGTTTTTCAATATTGAGGTTGTTGTTGTGTTTTTCAATTTTGAGGTTGTTGTTGAATTTGTTGGTGTTTTTCAATCTTGAGGTTGTTGTTGTTTGTCAATGTTGAGGTTGTTGTTGAATTTGTTGGTGTTTTTCAATTTTGAGGTTGTTGTTGTTTTTCAATGTTGTGGTTGTTGTTGTATTTGTTGGTGTTCTTCCATGTTGAGGTTCTTGTTGTTTTTCAATGTTGAGGGTGCTGTTAAATTTGTCAGTGTTTTTCAATGTTGAGGTTGTTGATGAATTTGTTGGTGCATTTCAATGTTGAGGTTGCTGTTGAATTTGTTGGTGTTTTTCAATGTTGAGGTTGTTGTTGTTTTTCAATGTTGAGGTTGTTTTTGAATTTGTTGGTGTTTTTCAATGTTGAGGTTGTTGTTGGATTTGTTGGTGTTTTTCAATGTTGAGATTGTTGTCGTTTTTCGATATTGAGGTTGTTGTTGAATTTGTTTGTGTTTTTCAATGTTGAGGTTGGTGTTGAATTTGTTGGTATTATTCAATGTTGAGGTTGTTGTTGTTTTTCTCTGTTGAGCTTGTTGTTGAATTTGTTGGTTTTTTTCAATGTTGAGGTTGTTGTTGATTTTGTTGGTGTTTTTCATGTTGAGGTTGCTGTTGAATTTGTTGGTGTTTTTCAATGTTGAGGTTGTCGTTGTTTTTCAATGTTGAGGTTGTTGTTGAATTTGATGGCGTTTTTCAATGTTGAAGTTGTTGTTGAATTTGTTGGTTTTTTTCAATGTTGAAGTTGTTGTTGTTTTTCAATTTTGAGGTTGTTGTTGAATTCGTTGGTGTTTTTCAATGTTGAGGTTGTTGTTGAATTTGTTGGTGTTTTTCAATGTTGAGGTTGTTGTTGTTTTTCAATATTGAGGTTGTTGTTGAATTTGTTTTTGTTTTCAATGTTTAGGTTGGTGTTGTATTTGTTGGTATTTTTCAATGTTGAGGTTGTTGTTGTTTTTCACTGTTGAGCTTGTTGTTGAATTTGTTGGTTTTTTTCAATGTTGAGGTTGTTGTTGAATTTGTTGGTGTTTTTCAATGTGAGGTTGTTGTTGTTTTTCAATTTTGAGGTTGTTGTTGAATTTGTTGGTGTTTTTCAATGTTGAGTTCGTGGTTGAATTTGTTGGTGTTTTTCAATGTTGAGGTTGTTGTTGAATTTGGTGGTGTTTTTCAATGTTGAGGTTGTTGTTGTTTTTCAATGTTGAGGTTGTTGTTGAGTTTGTTGGTCTTTTTCAATGTTGAGTTCGTGGTTGAATTTGTTGGTGTTTTTCAATGTTGAGTTCGTGGTTGAATTTGTTGGTGTTTTTCAATGTTGAGGTTGTTGTTGAATTTGGTGGTGTTTTTCAATGTTGAGGTTGTTGTTGTTTTTCAATGTTGAGGTTGTTGTTGAATTTGTTGGTCTTTTTCAATGTTGAGGTTGTTGTTCAATTTGTTGGTGTTTTTCAATGTTGAGGTTGTTGTTTTTCAATGTTGAGGTTGTTGTTGAATTTGTTGGTGTTTTTCAATGTTGAGTTTGTTGTTGTTTTTCAATGTTGAGGTTGTTGTTGAATTTGTTGGTGTTTTTCAATGTTGAGGTTGTTGTTGTTTTTCAATGTTGAGGTTGTAGCTGAATTTGTTGGTGCTTTTCAATGTTGAGGTTGTTGTTGAATTTGTTGGTGTTTTTCAATGTTGAGGTTGTTGTTTTTCAATGTTGAGGTTGTTGTTGAATTTGTTGGTGTTTTTCAATGTTGAGTTTGTTGTTGAATTTGTTGGTGATTTTTAATGTTGAGGTTGTTGTTGAATTTGTTGGTGTTTTTCAATGTTGAGGTTGTTGTTGAATTTGTTGGTATTTTTCAAAGTTGAGGTTGTTGTTGTTTTTAAATGTTGAGGTTGTTGTTGAATTTGTTGGTGTTTTTCAATTTTGAGGTTGTTGGTGCTTTTCAATGTTGAGGTTGTTGTTGAATTTGTTGGTGTTTTTCCATGATGAGGTTGTTGTTGTTTTTCAAAGTTGAGGTTGTTGTTGAATTTGTTGGTGTTTTTCAATGTTGAGGTTGTTGTTGTTTTTCGATATTGAGGTTGTTGTTGAATTTGTTTGTGTTTTTCAATGTTGAGGTTGGTGTTGAATTTGTTGGTATTATTCAATGTTGAGGTTGTTGTTGTTTTTCTCTGTTGAGCTTGTTGTTGAATTTGCTGGTTTTTTTCAATGTTGAGGTTGTTGTTGATTTTGTTGGTGTTTTTCATGTTGAGGTTGTTGTTGAATTTGTTGGTGTTTTTCAATGTTGAGGTTGTTGTTGTTTTTCAATGTTGAGGTTGTTGTTGAGTTTGTTGGTGTTTTTCAATGTTGAGGTTGTTGTTGAATTTGTTGGTGTTTTTCAATGTTGAGGTTGTTGCTGTTTTTCAATGCTGAGGTTGTTGTTGAATTTGTTGGTGTTTTTCAATGCTGAGGTTGTTGTTGAATTTGTTGGTGTTTTTCAATGTTGAGGTTGTTGTTGTTTTTCAATGTTGAGGATGTTGTTGAATTTGTTGGTGTTTTTCAATGTTGAGGTTGTTGTTGTTTTTCAATGTTGAGGTTGTTGTTGAATTTGTTGGTCTTTTTCAATGTTGAGGTTGTTGTTCAATTTGTTGGTGTTTTTCAATGTTGAGGTTGTTGTTTTTCAATGTTGAGGTTGTTGTTGAATTTGTTGGTGTTTTTCAATGTTGAGTTTGTTGTTGTTTTTCAATGTTGAGGTTGTTGTTGAATTTGTTGGTGTTTTTCAATGTTGAGGTTGTTGTTGTTTTTCAATGTTGAGGTTGTAGCTGAATTTGTTGGTGCTTTTCAATGTTGAGGTTGTTGTTGAATTTGTTGGTGTTTTTCAATGTTGAGGTTGTTGTTTTTCAATGTTGAGGTTGTTGTTGAATTTGTTGTTGTTTTTCAATGTTGAGGTTGTTGTTGTTTTTCAATGTTGAGGTTGTTGTTGAATTTGTTGGTGTTTTTCAATGTTGAGGTTGTTCTTCAATTTGTTGGTGTTTTTCAATGTTGAGGTTGTTTTTGTTTTTCAATGTTGAGGTTGTTGTTGAATTTGTTGGTGTTTTTCAATGTTGAGTTTGTTGTTGTTTTTCAATGTTGTGGTTGTTGTTGAATTTGTTGGTGTTTTTCAATGTTGAGGTTGTTGTTGTTTTTCAATGTTGAGGTTGTTGTTGAATTTGTTGGTGTTTTTCAATGTTGAGGTTGTTGTTGTTTTTCAATGTTGAGGTTGTTGTTAAATTTGTTGGTGCTTTTGAATGTTGAGGTTGTTGTTGAATTTGTTGGTGTCTTTCAATGTTGAGGTTGTTGTTGTTTTTCAATATTGAGGTTGTTGTTGTGTTTTTCAATTTTGAGGTTGTTGTTGAATTTGTTGGTGTTTTTCAATGTTGAGGTTGTTGTTGTTTTTCAATGTTGAGGTTGTTGTTGAATTTGTTGGTGTTTTTCAATTTTGAGGTTGTTGTTGTTTTTCAAAGTTGAGGTTCTTGTTGAATTTGTTGGTGTTTTTCAATGTCGAGGTTGTTGTTGAATTTGTTGGTGTTTTTCAGTGTTGAATTTTTTGTTGAATTTGTTGGTGTTTTTCAATGTTGAGGTTGCTGTTGAATTTGTTGATGTTTTTCAATGTTGAGGTTGTTGTTGTTTTTCAATATTGAGGTTGTTGTTGTGTTTTTCAATTTTGAGGTTGTTGTTGAATTTGTTGGTGTTTTTCAATCTTGAGGTTGTTGTTGTTTGTCAATGTTGAGGTTGTTGTTGAATTTGTTGGTGTTTTTCAATTTTGAGGTTGTTGTTGTTTTTCAATGTTGTGGTTGTTGTTGTATTTGTTGGTGTTCTTCCATGTTGAGGTTCTTGTTGTTTTTCAATGTTGAGGGTGCTGTTAAATTTGTCAGTGTTTTTCAATGTTGAGGTTGTTGATGAATTTGTTGGTGCATTTCAATGTTGAGGTTGCTGTTGAATTTGTTGGTGTTTTTCAATGTTGAGGTTGTTGTTGTTTTTCAATGTTGAGGTTGTTTTTGAATTTGTTGGTGTTTTTCAATGTTGAGGTTGTTGTTGGATTTGTTGGTGTTTTTCAATGTTGAGATTGTTGTCGTTTTTCGATATTGAGGTTGTTGTTGAATTTGTTTGTGTTTTTCAATGTTGAGGTTGGTGTTGAATTTGTTGGTATTATTCAATGTTGAGGTTGTTGTTGTTTTTCTCTGTTGAGCTTGTTGTTGAATTTGTTGGTTTTTTTCAATGTTGAGGTTGTTGTTGATTTTGTTGGTGTTTTTCATGTTGAGGTTGCTGTTGAATTTGTTGGTGTTTTTCAATGTTGAGGTTGTCGTTGTTTTTCAATGTTGAGGTTGTTGTTGAATTTGATGGCGTTTTTCAATGTTGAAGTTGTTGTTGAATTTGTTGGTTTTTTTCAATGTTGAAGTTGTTGTTGTTTTTCAATTTTGAGGTTGTTGTTGAATTCGTTGGTGTTTTTCAATGTTGAGGTTGTTGTTGAATTTGTTGGTGTTTTTCAATGTTGAGGTTGTTGTTGTTTTTCAATATTGAGGTTGTTGTTGAATTTGTTTTTGTTTTCAATGTTTAGGTTGGTGTTGTATTTGTTGGTATTTTTCAATGTTGAGGTTGTTGTTGTTTTTCACTGTTGAGCTTGTTGTTGAATTTGTTGGTTTTTTTCAATGTTGAGGTTGTTGTTGAATTTGTTGGTGTTTTTCAATGTGAGGTTGTTGTTGTTTTTCAATTTTGAGGTTGTTGTTGAATTTGTTGGTGTTTTTCAATGTTGAGTTCGTGGTTGAATTTGTTGGTGTTTTTCAATGTTGAGGTTGTTGTTGAATTTGGTGGTGTTTTTCAATGTTGAGGTTGTTGTTGTTTTTCAATGTTGAGGTTGTTGTTGAGTTTGTTGGTCTTTTTCAATGTTGAGTTCGTGGTTGAATTTGTTGGTGTTTTTCAATGTTGAGTTCGTGGTTGAATTTGTTGGTGTTTTTCAATGTTGAGGTTGTTGTTGAATTTGGTGGTGTTTTTCAATGTTGAGGTTGTTGTTGTTTTTCAATGTTGAGGTTGTTGTTGAATTTGTTGGTCTTTTTCAATGTTGAGGTTGTTGTTCAATTTGTTGGTGTTTTTCAATGTTGAGGTTGTTGTTTTTCAATGTTGAGGTTGTTGTTGAATTTGTTGGTGTTTTTCAATGTTGAGTTTGTTGTTGTTTTTCAATGTTGAGGTTGTTGTTGAATTTGTTGGTGTTTTTCAATGTTGAGGTTGTTGTTGTTTTTCAATGTTGAGGTTGTAGCTGAATTTGTTGGTGCTTTTCAATGTTGAGGTTGTTGTTGAATTTGTTGGTGTTTTTCAATGTTGAGGTTGTTGTTTTTCAATGTTGAGGTTGTTGTTGAATTTGTTGGTGTTTTTCAATGTTGAGTTTGTTGTTGAATTTGTTGGTGATTTTTAATGTTGAGGTTGTTGTTGAATTTGTTGGTGTTTTTCAATGTTGAGGTTGTTGTTGAATTTGTTGGTATTTTTCAAAGTTGAGGTTGTTGTTGTTTTTAAATGTTGAGGTTGTTGTTGAATTTGTTGGTGTTTTTCAATTTTGAGGTTGTTGGTGCTTTTCAATGTTGAGGTTGTTGTTGAATTTGTTGGTGTTTTTCCATGATGAGGTTGTTGTTGTTTTTCAAAGTTGAGGTTGTTGTTGAATTTGTTGGTGTTTTTCAATGTTGAGGTTGTTGTTGTTTTTCGATATTGAGGTTGTTGTTGAATTTGTTTGTGTTTTTCAATGTTGAGGTTGGTGTTGAATTTGTTGGTATTATTCAATGTTGAGGTTGTTGTTGTTTTTCTCTGTTGAGCTTGTTGTTGAATTTGCTGGTTTTTTTCAATGTTGAGGTTGTTGTTGATTTTGTTGGTGTTTTTCATGTTGAGGTTGTTGTTGAATTTGTTGGTGTTTTTCAATGTTGAGGTTGTTGTTGTTTTTCAATGTTGAGGTTGTTGTTGAGTTTGTTGGTGTTTTTCAATGTTGAGGTTGTTGTTGAATTTGTTGGTGTTTTTCAATGTTGAGGTTGTTGCTGTTTTTCAATGCTGAGGTTGTTGTTGAATTTGTTGGTGTTTTTCAATGCTGAGGTTGTTGTTGAATTTGTTGGTGTTTTTCAATGTTGAGGTTGTTGTTGTTTTTCAATGTTGAGGATGTTGTTGAATTTGTTGGTGTTTTTCAATGTTGAGGTTGTTGTTGTTTTTCAATGTTGAGGTTGTTGTTGAATTTGTTGGTCTTTTTCAATGTTGAGGTTGTTGTTCAATTTGTTGGTGTTTTTCAATGTTGAGGTTGTTGTTTTTCAATGTTGAGGTTGTTGTTGAATTTGTTGGTGTTTTTCAATGTTGAGTTTGTTGTTGTTTTTCAATGTTGAGGTTGTTGTTGAATTTGTTGGTGTTTTTCAATGTTGAGGTTGTTGTTGTTTTTCAATGTTGAGGTTGTAGCTGAATTTGTTGGTGCTTTTCAATGTTGAGGTTGTTGTTGAATTTGTTGGTGTTTTTCAATGTTGAGGTTGTTGTTTTTCAATGTTGAGGTTGTTGTTGAATTTGTTGGTGTTTTTCAATGTTGAGTTTGTTGTTGAATTTGTTGGTGATTTTTAATGTTGAGGTTGTTGTTGAATTTGTTGGTGTTTTTCAATGTTGAGGTTGTTGTTGAATTTGTTGGTATTTTTCAAAGTTGAGGTTGTTGTTGTTTTTAAATGTTGAGGTTGTTGTTGAATTTGTTGGTGTTTTTCAATTTTGAGGTTGTTGGTGTTTTTCAATGTTGAGTTTGTTGTTGAATTTGTTGGTTTTTTTCCATGATGAGGTTGTTGTTGTTTTTCAAAGTTGAGGTTGTTGTTGAATTTGTTGGTGTTTTTCAATGTTGAGGTTGTTGTTGTTTTTCGATATTGAGGTTGTTGTTGAATTTGTTTGTGTTTTTCAATGTTGAGGTTGGTGTTGAATTTGTTGGTATTATTCAATGTTGAGCTTGTTGTTGTTTTTCTCTGTTGAGCTTGTTGTTGAATTTGCTGGTTTTTTTCAATGTTGAGGTTGTTGTTGATTTTGTTGGTGTTTTTCATGTTGAGGTTGTTGTTGAATTTGTTGGTGTTTTTCAATGTTGAGGTTGTCGTTGTTTTTCAATGTTGAGGTTGTTGTTGAATTTAATGGCGTTTTTCAATGTCGAGGTTGTGGTTGAATTTGTTGGTGTTTTTCAATGTTGAAGTTGTTGTTGAATTTGTTGGTTTTTTTCAATGTTGAAGTTGTTGTTGTTTTTCAATGTTGAGGTTGTTGTTGAATTTGTTGTTGTTTTTCAATGTTGAGTTTGTTGTTGAATTTGTTGGTTTTTTTAAATGTTGAGGTTGTTGTTGTTTTTCAATATTGAGGTTGTTGTTGAATTTGTTTTTGTTTTTCAATGTTGAGGTTGGTGTTGTATTTGTTGGTATTTTTCAATGTTGAGGTTGTTGTTGTTTTTCACTGTTGAGCTGGTTGTTGAATTTGTTGGTTTTTTTCAATGTTGAGGTTGTTGTTGAATTTGTTGGAGTTTTTCAATGTTGAGGTTGTTGTTGTTTTTCAATGTTGAGGTTGTTGTTGAAATTGTTGGTGTTTTTCAATGTTGAGTTCGTTGTTGAATTTGTTGGTGTTTTTCAATGTTGAGGTTGTTGTTGAATTTGGTGGTGTTTTTCAATGATGAGGTTGTTGTTGTTTTTCAATGTTGAGGTTGTTGTTGAGTTTGTTGGTGTTTTTCAATGTTGAGGTTGTTGTTGAATTTGTTGGTGTTTTTCAATGTTGAAGTTGTTGTTGAATTTGTTGGTGTTTTTCAATGTTGAGGTTGTTGTTGTTTTTAAATGTTGAGGTTGTTGTTGAATTTGTTGGTGTTTTTCAATGTTGAGGTTGTTGTTGTTTTTCAATGGTGAGGTTGTTGTTGAATTTGTTGGTGTTTTTCAATGTTGAGGTTGTTGTTGAATTTGTTGGTGTTTTTCAATGTTGAGGTTGTTGTTGTTTTTCAATGTTGAGGATGTTGTTGAATTTGTTGGTGTTTTTCAATGTTGAGGTTTTTGTTGTTTTTCAATGTTGAGGTTGTTGTTGAATTTGTTGGTGTTTTTCAATGTTGAGGTTGTTGTTCAATTTGTTGGTGTTTTTCAATGTTGAGGTTGTTGTTGTTTTTCAATTTTGAGGTTTTTGTTGAATTTGTTGGTGTTTTTCAATGTTGAGGTTGTTGTTGTTTTTCAATGTTGAGGTTGTTGTTGATTTTGTTGGTGTTTTTCAATGTTGAGGTTGTTGTTGTTTTTCAATGTTGAGGTTGTTGTTGAATTTGTTGGTGTTTTTCAATGTTGAGGTTGTTGTTGTTTTTCAATGTTGAGGTTGTTGTTGAGTTTGTTGGTGTTTATCAATGTTGAGGTTGTTGTTGAATTTGTTGGTGTTTTTCAATGTTGAGGTTGTTGTTGAATTTGTTGGTGTTTTTCAATGTTGAGGTTGTTGTTGTTTTTAAATGTTGAGGTTGTTGTTGAATTTTTTGGTGTTTTTCAATTTTGAGGTTGTTGGTGTTTTTCAATGTTGAGGTTGTTGTTGAATTTGTTGGTGTTTTTCCATGATGAGGCTGTTGTTGTTTTTCAAAGTTGAGGTTGTTGTTGAATTTGTTGGTGTTTTTCAATGTTGAGGTTGTTGTTGTTTTTCGATATTGAGGTTGTTGTTGAATTTGTTTGTGTTTTTCAATGTTGAGGTTGCTGTTGAATTTGTTGGTTTTTTTCCATGTTGAGGTTGTTGTTGATTTTGTTGGTGTTTTTCATGTTGAGGTTGTCGTTGTTTTTCAATGTTGAGGTTGTTGTTGAATTTAATGGCGTTTTTCAATGTCGAGGTTGCTGTTGAATTTGTTGATGTTTTTCAATGTTGAAGTTGTTGTTGAATTTGTTGGTTTTTTTCAATGTTGAAGTTGTTGTTGTTTTTCAATGTTGTGGTTGTTGTTGAATTTGTTGGTGTTTTTCAATGTTGAGGTTGTTGTTGAATTTGTTGGATTTTTTCAATGTTGAGGTTGTTGTTGTTTTTCAATATTGAGGTTGTTGTTGAATTTGTTTTTGTTATTCAATGTTGAGGTTGGTGTTGTATTTGTTGGTATTTTTCAATGTTGAGGTTGTTGTTGTTTTTCACTGTTGAGCTTGTTGTTGAATTTGTTGGTTTTTTTCAATTTTGAGGTTGTTGTTGAATTTGTTGCAGTTTTTCAATGTTGAGGTTGTTGTTGTTATTCAATGTTGAGGTTGTTGTTGAATTTGTTGGTGTTTTTCAATGTTGAGTTCGTTGTTGAATTTGTGGGTGTTTTTCAATGTTGAGGTTGTTGTTGTTTTTCGATATTGAGGTTGTTGTTGAATTTGTTTGTGTTTTTCAATGTTGAGGTTGCTGTTGAATTTGTTGGTTTTTTTCCATGTTGAGGTTGTTGTTGATTTTGTTGGTGTTTTTCATGTTGAGGTTGTCGTTGTTTTTCAATGTTGAGGTTGTTGTTGAATTTAATGGCGTTTTTCAATGTCGAGGTTGTTGTTGAATTTGTTGATGTTTTTCAATGTTGAAGTTGTTGTTGAATTTGTTGGTTTTTTTCAATGTTGAAGTTGTTGTTGTTTTTCAATGTTGTGGTTGTTGTTGAATTTGTTGGTGTTTTTCAATGTTGAGGTTGTTGTTGAATTTGTTGGATTTTTTCAATGTTGAGGTTGTTGTTGTTTTTCAATATTAAGGTTGTTGTTGAATTTGTTTTTGTTATTCAATGTTGAGGTTGGTGTTGTATTTGTTGGTATTTTTCAATGTTGAGGTTGTTGTTGTTTTTCACTGTTGAGCTTGTTGTTGAATTTGTTGGTTTTTTTCAATTTTGAGGTTGTTGTTGAATTTGTTGCAGTTTTTCAATGTTGAGGTTGTTGTTGTTTTTCAATGTTGAGGTTGTTGTTGAATTTGTTGGTGTTTTTCAATGTTGAGTTCGTTGTTGAATTTGTGGGTGTTTTTCAATGTTGAGGTTGTTGTTGAATTTGGTGGTGTTTTTCAATGTTGAGGTTGTTGTTTTTCAATGTTGAGGTTGTTGTTGAGTTTGTTGGTGTTTTTCAATGTTGAGGTTGTTGTTGAATTTGTTGGTGTTTTTCAATGTTGAAGTTGTTGTTGAATTTGTTGGTGTTTTTCAATGTTGAGGTTGTTGTTGTTTTTCAATGTTGAGGTTGTTGTTGAATTTGTTGGTGTTTTTCAATGTTGAGGCTGTTGTTGTTTTTCAATGCTGAGGTTGTTGTTGAATTTGTTGGTGTTTTTCAATGTTGAGGTTGTTGTTGAATTTGTTGGTGTTTTTCAATGTTGAGGTTGTTGTTGTTTTTCAATGTTGAGGATGTTGTTGAATTTGTTGGTGTTTTTCAATGTTGAGGTTGTTGTTGTTTTTCAATGTTGAGGTTGTTGTTGAATTTGTTGGTGTTTTTCAATGTTGAGGTTGTTGTTCAATTTGTTGGTGTTTTTCAATGTTGAGGTTGTTGTTCAATTTGTTGGTGTTTTTCAATGTTGAGGTTGTTGTTGTTTTTCAATGTTGAGGTTGTTGTTGAATTTGTTGGTGTTTTTCAATGTTGAGTTTGTTGTTGTTTTTCAATGTTGAGGTTGTTGTTGAATTTGTTGGTGTTTTTCAATGTTGAGGTTGTTGTTGTTTTTCAATGTTGAGGTTGTTGTTGTTTTTCAATGTTGAGGTTGTTGTTGTATTTGTTGGTGTTTTTCAATGTTGAGTTTGTTGTTGAATTTGTTGGTGTTTTTCAATGTTGAGGTTGTTGTTGAATTTGTTGGTGTTTTTCAATGTTGAGGTTGTTGTTGAATTTGTTGGTATTTTTCAATGTTGAGGTTGTTGTTGTTTTTAAATGTTGAGGTTGTTGTTGAATTTGTTGGTGTTTTTCAATTTTGAGGTTGTTGGTGTTTTTCAATGTTGAGGTTGTTGTTGAATTTGTTGGTGTTTTTCCATGATGAGGTTGTTGCTGTTTTTCAAAGTTGAGGTTGTTGTTGAATTTGTTGGTGTTTTTCAATGTTGAGGTTGTTGTTGTTTTTCGATATTGAGGTTGTTGTTGAATTTGTTTGTGTTTTTCATTGTTGAGGTTGGTGTTGAATTTGTTGGTATTATTCAATGTTGAGTTTGTTGTTGTTATTTTCTGTTCAGCTTGTTGTTGAATTTGTTGGTTTTTTTCAATGTTGAGGTTGTTGTTGATTTTGTTGGTGTTTTTCATGTTGAGGTTGTTGTTGAATTTGTTGGTGTTTTTCAATGTTGAGGTTGTCGTTGTTTTTAAATGTTGAGGTTGTTGTTGAATTTAATGGCTTTTTTCAATGTCGAGGTTGTTGTTGAATTTGTTGGTGTTTTTCAAAGTTGAAGTTGTTGTTGAATTTGTTGGTTTTTTTCAATGTTGAAGTTGTTGTTGTTTTTCAATGTTGAGGTTGTTGTTGAATTTGTTGGTGTTTTTCAATGTTGAGGTTGTTGTTGAATTTGTTGGTTTTTTTCAATGTTGAGGTTGTTGTTGTTTTTCAATATTGAGGTTGTTGTTGAATTTGTTTTTGTTTTTCAATGTTGAGGTTGGTGTTGTATTTGTTGGTATATTTCAATGTTGAGGCTGTTGTTGTTTTTCACTGTTGAGCTGGTTGTTGAATTTGTTGGTTTTTTTCAATGTTGAGGTTGTTGTTGTTTTTCAATGTTGAGGATGTTGTTGAATTTGTTGGTGTTTTTCAATGTTGAGGTTGTTGTTGTTTTTCAATGTTGAGGTTGTTGTTGAATTTGTTGGTGTTTTTCAATGTTGAGGTTGTTGTTGAATTTGTTGGTGTTTTTCAATGTTGAGGTTGTTGTTGTTTTTCAATGTTGAGGATGTTGTTGAATTTGTTGGTGTTTTTCAATGTTGAGGTTGTTGTTGTTTTTCAATGTTGAGGTTGTTGTTGAATTTGTTGGTGTTTTTCAATGTTGAGGTAGTTGTTGAATTTGTTGGTGTTTTTCAATGTTGAGGTTGTTGTTCAATTTGTTGGTGTTTTTCAATGTTGAGGTTGTTGTTGTTTTTCAATGTTGAGGTTGTTGTTGAATTTGTTGGTGTTTTTCAATGTTGAGTTTGTTGTTGTTTTTCAATGTTGAGGTTGTTGTTGAATTTGTTGGTGTTTTTCAATGTTGAGGTTGTTGTTGTTTTTCAATGTTGAGGTTGTTGTTGTTTTTCAATGTTGAGGTTGTTGTTGAATTTGTTGGCGTTTTTCAATGTTGAGTTTGTTGTTGAATTTGTTGGTGTTTTTCAATGTTGAGGTTGTTGTTGAATTTGTTGGTGTTTTTCAATGTTGAGGTTGTTGTTGTTTTTAAATGTTGAGGTTGTTGTTGAATTTGTTGGTGTTTTTCAATGTTGAGGTTGTTGTTGTTTTTAAATGTTGAGGTTGTTGTTGAATTTGTTGGTGTTTTTCAATTTTGAGGTTGTTGGTGTTTTTCAATGTTGAGGTTGTTGTTGAATTTGTTGGTGTTTTTCCATGATGAGGTTGTTGTTGTTTTTCAAAGTTGAGGTTGTTGTTGAATTTGTTGGTGTTTTTCAATTTTGAGGTTGTTGTTGTTTTTCGATATTGAGGTTGTTGTTGAATTTGTTTGTGTTTTTCATTGTTGAGGTTGGTGTTGAATTTGTTGGTATTATTCAATGTTGAGGTTGTTGTTGTTATTCTCTGTTGAGCTTGTTGTTGAATTTGTTGGTTTTTTTCAATGTTGAGGTTGTTGTTGATTTTGTTGGAGTTTTTCAATGTTGAGGTTGTTGTTGTTTTTCAATGTTGAGGTTGTTGTTGAATTTGTTGGTGTTTTTCAATGTTGAGGTTGTTGTTGAATTTGTTGGATTTTTTCAATGTTGAGGTTGTTGTTGTTTTTCAATATTGAGGTTGTTGTTGAATTTGTTTTTGTTTTTCAATGTTGAGGTTGGTGTTGTATTTGTTGGTATTTTTCAATGTTGAGGTTGTTGTTGTTTTTCACTGTTGAGCTTGTTGTTGAGTTTGTTGGTTTTTTTCAATTTTGAGGTTGTTGTTGAATTTGTTGCAGTTTTTCAATGTTGAGGTTGTTGTTGTTTTTCAATGTTGAGTTTGTTGTTGAATTTGTTGGTGTTTTTCAATGTTGAGTTCGTTGTTGAATTTGTTGGTGTTTTTCAATGTTGAGGTTGTTGTTGAATTTGGTGGTGTTTTTCAATGTTGAGGTTGTTGTTGTTTTTCAATGTTGAGGTTGTTGTTGAGTTTGTTGGTGTTTTTCAATGTTGAGGTTGTTGTTGAATTTGTTGGTGTTTTTCAATGTTGAAGTTGTTGTTGAATTTGTTGGTGTTTTTCAATGTTGAGGTTTTTGTTATTTTTCAATGTTGAGGTTGTTGTTGAATTTGTTGGTGTTTTTCAATGTTGAGGTTGTTGTTGAATTTGTTGGTATTTTTCAATGTTGAGGTTGTTGTTGTTTTTAAATGTTGAGGTTGTTGTTGAATTTGTTGGTGTTTTTCAATTTTGAGGTTGTTGGTGTTTTTCAATGTTGAGGTTGTTGTTGAATTTGTTGGTGTTTTTCCATGATGAGGTTGTTGCTGTTTTTCAAAGTTGAGGTTGTTGTTGAATTTGTTGGTGTTTTTCAATGTTGAGGTTGTTGTTGTTTTTCGATATTGAGGTTGTTGTTGAATTTGTTTGTGTTTTTCATTGTTGAGGTTGGTGTTGAAATTGTTGGTATTATTCAATGTTGAGGTTGTTGTTGTTATTTTCTGTTCAGCTTGTTGTTGAATTTGTTGGTTTTTTTCAATGTTGAGGTTGTTGTTGATTTTGTTGGTGTTTTTCATGTTGAGGTTGTTGTTGAATTTGTTGGTGTTTTTCAATGTTGAGGTTGTCGTTGTTTTTAAATGTTGAGGTTGTTGTTGAATTTAATGGCGTTTTTCAATGTCGAGGTTGTTGTTGAATTTGTTGGTGTTTTTCAATGTTGAAGTTGTTGTTGAATTTGTTGGTTTTTTTCAATGTTGAAGTTGTTGTTGTTTTTCAATGTTGAGGTTGTTGTTGAATTTGTTGGTATTTTTCAATGTTGAGGTTGTTGTTGTTTTTCACTGTTGAGCTGGTTGTTGAATTTGTTGGTTTTTTTCAATGTTGAGGTTGTTGTTGTTTTTCAATGTTGAGGATGTTGTTGAATTTGTTGGTGTTTTTCAATGTTGAGGTTGTTGTTGTTTTTCAATGTTGAGGTTGTTGTTGAATTTGTTGGTGTTTTTCAATGTTGAGGTTGTTGTTGAATTTGTTGGTGTTTTTCAATGTTGAGGTTGTTGTTGTTTTTCAATGTTGAGGATGTTGTTGAATTTGTTGGTGTTTTTCAATGTTGAGGTTGTTGTTGTTTTTCAATGTTGAGTTTGTTGTTGAATTTGTTGGTGTTTTTCAATGTTGAGGTTGTTGTTGAATTTGTTGGTGTTTTTCAATGTTGAGGTTGTTGTTCAATTTGTTGGTGTTTTTCAATGTTGAGGTTGTTGTTGTTTTTCAATGTTGAGGTTGTTGTTGAATTTGTTGGTGTTTTTCAATGTTGAGTTTGTTGTTGTTTTTCAATATTGAGGTTGTTGTTGAATTTGTTGGTGTTTTTCAATGTTGAGGTTGTTGTTGTTTTTCAATGTTGAGGTTGTTGTTGTTTTTCAATGTTGAGGTTGTTGTTGAATTTGTTGGTGTTTTTCAATGTTGAGTTTGTTGTTGAATTTGTTGGTGTTTTTCAATGTTGAGGTTGTTGTTGAATTTGTTGGTGTTTTTCAATGTTGAGGTTGTTGTTGTTTTTAAATGTTGAGGTTGTTGTTGAATTTGTTGGTGTTTTTCAATGTTGAGGTTGTTGTTGTTTTTAAATGTTGAGGTTGTTGTTGAATTTGTTGGTGTTTTTCAATTTTGAGGTTGTTGGTGTTTTTCAATGTTGAGGTTGTTGTTGAATTTGTTGGTGTTTTTCCATGATGAGGTTGTTGTTGTTTTTCAAAGTTGAGGTTGTTGTTGAATTTGTTGGTGTTTTTCAATTTTGAGGTTGTTGTTGTTTTTCGATATTGAGGTTGTTGTTGAATTTGTTTGTGTTTTTCATTGTTGAGGTTGGTGTTGAATTTGTTGGTATTATTCAATGTTGAGGTTGTTGTTGTTATTCTCTGTTGAGCTTGTTGTTGAATTTGTTGGTTTTTTTCAATGTTGAGGTTGTTGTTGATTTTGTTGGTGTTTTTCATGTTGAGGTTGTTGTTGAATTTGTTGGTGTTTTTCAATGTTGAGGTTGTTGTTGAATTTGTTGGTTTTTTTCAATGTTGAGGTTGTTGTTGTTTTTCAATATTGAGGTTGTTGTTGAATTTGTTTTTGTTTTTCAATGTTGAGGTTGGTGTTGTATTTGTTGGTATTTTTCAATGTTGAGGTTGTTGTTGTTTTTCACTGTTGAGCTGGTTGTTGAATTTGTTGGTTTTTTTCAATGTTGAGGTTGTTGTTGAATTTGTTGGAGTTTTTCAATGTTGAGGTTGTTGTTGTTTTTCAATGTTGAGGTTGTTGTTGAATTTGTTGGTGTTTTTCAATGTTGAGGTTGTTGTTGAATTTGTTGGATTTTTTCAATGTTGAGGTTGTTGTTGTTTTTCAATATTGAGGTTGTTGTTGAATTTGTTTTTGTTTTTCAATGTTGAGGTTGGTGTTGTATTTGTTGGTATTTTTCAATGTTGAGGTTGTTGTTGTTTTTCACTGTTGAGCTTGTTGTTGAGTTTGTTGGTTTTTTTCAATTTTGAGGTTGTTGTTGAATTTGTTGCAGTTTTTCAATGTTGAGGTTGTTGTTGTTTTTCAATGTTGAGTTTGTTGTTGAATTTGTTGGTGTTTTTCAATGTTGAGTTCGTTGTTGAATTTGTTGGTGTTTTTCAATGTTGAGGTTGTTGTTGAATTTGGTGGTGTTTTTCAATGTTGAGGTTGTTGTTGTTTTTCAATGTTGAGGTTGTTGTTGAGTTTGTTGGTGTTTTTCAATGTTGAGGTTGTTGTTGAATTTGTTGGTGTTTTTCAATGTTGAAGTTGTTGTTGAATTTGTTGGTGTTTTTCAATGTTGAGGTTTTTGTTATTTTTCAATGTTGAGGTTGTTGTTGAATTTGTTGGTGTTTTTCAATGTTGAGGTTGTTGTTGTTTTTCAATGCTGAGGTTGTTGTTGAATTTGTTGGTGTTTTTCAATGTTGAGGTTGTTGTTGAATTTGTTGGTGTTTTTCAATGTTGAGGTTGTTGTTGTTTTTCAATGTTGAGGATGTTGTTGAATTTGTTGGTGTTTTTCAATGTTGAGGTTGTTGTTGTTTTTCAATGTTGAGGTTGTTGTTGAATTTGTTGGTGTTTTTCAATGTTGAGGTTGTTGTTCAATTTGTTGGTGTTTTTCAATGTTGAGGTTGTTGTTCAATTTGTTGGTGTTTTTCAATGTTGAGGTTGTTGTTGTTTTTCAATGTTGAGGTTGTTGTTGAATTTGTTGGTGTTTTTCAATGTTGAGTTTGTTGTTGTTTTTCAATGTTGAGGTTGTTGTTGAATTTGTTGGTGTTTTTCAATGTGGAGGTTGTTGTTGTTTTTCAATGTTGAGGTTGTTGTTGTTTTTCAATGTTGAGGTTGTTGTTGAATTTGTTGGTGTTTTTCAATGTTGAGTTTGTTGTTGAATTTGTTGGTGTTTTTCAATGTTGAGGTTGTTGTTGAATTTGTTGGTGTTTTTCAATGTTGAGGTTGTTGTTGTTTTTAAATGTTGAGGTTGTTGTTGAATTTGTTGGTGTTTTTCAATGTTGAGGTTGTTGTTGTTTTTAAATGTTGAGGTTGTTGTTGAATTTGTTGGTGTTTTTCAATTTTGAGGTTGTTGGTGTTTTTCAATGTTGAGGTTGTTGTTGAATTTGTTGGTGTTTTTCCATGATGAGGTTGTTGTTGAATTTGTTGGTGTTTTTCCATGATGAGGTTGTTGTTGTTTTTCAAAGTTGAGGTTGTTGTTGAATTTGTTGGTGTTTTTCAATTTTGAGGTTGTTGTTGTTTTTCGATATTGAGGTTGTTGTTGAATTTGTTGGTGTTTTTCAATGTTGAGGTTGTTGTTGAATTTGTTGGTGTTTTTCAATGTTGAGGTTGTTGTTGTTTTTAAATGTTGAGGTTGTTGTTGAATTTGTTGGTGTTTTTCAATGTTGAGGTTGTTGTTGTTTTTAAATGTTGAGGTTGTTGTTGAATTTGTTGGTGTTTTTCAATTTTGAGGTTGTTGGTGTTTTTCAATGTTGAGGTTGTTGTTGAATTTGTTGGTGTTTTTCCATGATGAGGTTGTTGTTGTTTTTCAAAGTTGAGGTTGTTGTTGAATTTGTTGGTGTTTTTCAATTTTGAGGTTGTTGTTGTTTTTCGATATTGAGGTTGTTGTTGAATTTGTTTGTGTTTTTCATTGTTGAGGTTGGTGTTGAATTTGTTGGTATTATTCAATGTTGAGGTTGTTGTTGTTATTCTCTGTTGAGCTTGTTGTTGAATTTGTTGGTTTTTTTCAATGTTGAGGTTGTTGTTGATTTTGTTGGTGTTTTTCATGTTGAGTTTGTTGTTGAATTTGTTGGTGTTTTTCAATGTTGAGGTTGTTGTTGAATTTGTTGGTTTTTTTCAATGTTGAGGTTGTTGTTGTTTTTCAATATTGAGGTTGTTGTTGAATTTGTTTTTGTTTTTCAATGTTGAGGTTGGTGTTGTATTTGTTGGTATTTTTCAATGTTGAGGTTGTTGTTGTTTTTCACTGTTGAGCTGGTTGTTGAATTTGTTGGTTTTTTTCAATGTTGAGGTTGTTGTTGAATTTGTTGGAGTTTTTCAATGTTGAGGTTGTTTTTGTTTTTCAATGTTGAGGTTGTTGTTGAATTTGTTGGTGTTTTTCAATGTTGAGGTTGTTGTTGAATTTGTTGGATTTTTTCAATGTTGAGGTTGTTGCTGTTTTTCAATATTGAGGTTGTTGTTGAATTTGTTTTTGTTTTTCAATGTTGAGGTTGGTGTTGTATTTGTTGGTATTTTTCAATGTTGAGGTTGTTGTTGTTTTTCACTGTTGAGCTTGTTGTTGAGTTTGTTGGTTTTTTTCAATTTTGAGGTTGTTGTTGAATTTGTTGCAGTTTTTCAATGTTGAGGTTGTTGTTGTTTTTCAATGTTGGTTTTGTTGTTGAATTTGTTGGTGTTTTTCAATGTTGAGTTCGTTGTTGAATTTGTTGGTGTTTTTCAATGTTGAGGTTGTTGTTGAATTTGGTGGTGTTTTTCAATGTTGAGGTTGTTGTTGTTTTTCAATGTTGAGGTTGTTGTTGAGTTTGTTGGTGTTTTTCAATGTTGAGGTTGTTGTTGAATTTGTTGGTGTTTTTCAATGTTGAAGTTGTTGTTGAAATTGTTGGTGTTTTTCAATGTTGAGGTTTTTGTTATTTTTCAATGTTGAGGTTGTTGTTGAATTTGTTGGTGTTTTTCAATGTTGAGGTTGTTGTTGTTTTTCAATGCTGAGGTTGTTGTTGAATTTGTTGATGTTTTTCAATGTTGAGGTTGTTGTTGAATTTGTTGGTGTTTTTCAATGTTGAGGTTGTTGTTGTTTTTCAATGTTGAGGATGTTGTTGAATTTGTTGGTGTTTTTCAATGTTGAGGTTGTTGTTGTTTTTCAATGTTGAGGTTGTTGTTGAATTTGTTGGTGTTTTTCAATGTTGAGGTTGTTGTTCAATTTGTTGGTGTTTTTCAATGTTGAGGTTGTTGTTCAATTTGTTGGTGTTTTTCAATGTTGAGGTTGTTGTTGTTTTTCAATGTTGAGGTTGTTGTTGAATTTGTTGGTGTTTTTCAATGTTGAGTTTGTTGTTGTTTTTCAATGTTGAGGTTGTTGTTGAATTTGTTGGTGTTTTTCAATGTTGAGGTTGATGTTGTTTTTCAATGTTGAGGTTGTTGTTGTTTTTCAATGTTGAGGTTGTTGTTGAATTTGTTGCTGTTTTTCAATGTTGAGTTTGTTGTTGAATTTGTTGGTGTTTTTCAATGTTGAGGTTGTTGTTGAATTTGTTGGTGTTTTTCAATGTTGAGGTTGTTGTTGTTTTTAAATGTTGAGGTTGTTGTTGAATTTGTTGGTGTTTTTCAATGTTGAGGTTGTTGTTGTTTTTAAATGTTGAGGTTGTTGTTGAATTTGTTGGTGTTTTTCAATTTTGAGGTTGTTGGTGTTTTTCAATGTTGAGGTTGTTGTTGAATTTGTTGGTGTTTTTCCATGATGAGGTTGTTGTTGTTTTTCAAAGTTGAGGTTGTTGTTGAATTTGTTGGTGTTTTTCAATTTTGAGGTTGTTGTTGTTTTTCGATATTGAGGTTGTTGTTGAATTTGTTTGTGTTTTTCATTGTTGAGGTTGGTGTTGAATTTGTTGGTATTATTCAATGTTGAGGTTGTTGTTGTTATTCTCTGTTGAGCTTGTTGTTGAATTTGTTGGTTTTTTTCAATGTTGAGGTTGTTGTTGAATTTGTTGGAGTTTTTCAATGTTGAGGTTGTTGTTGTTTTTCAATGTTGAGGTTGTTGTTGAATTTGTTGGTGTTTTTCAATGTTGAGTTCGTTGTTGAATTTGTTGGTGTTTTTCAATGTTGAGGTTGTTGTTGAATTTGGTGGTGTTTTTCAATGATGAGGTTGTTGTTGTTTTTCAATGTTGAGGTTGTTGTTGAGTTTGTTGGTGTTTTTCAATGTTGAGATTGTTGTTGAATTTGTTGGTGTTTTTCAATGTTGAAGTTGTTGTTGAATTTGTTGGTGTTTTTCAATGTTGAGGTTGTTGTTGTTTTTCAATGCTGAGGTTGTTGTTGAATTTGTTGGTGTTTTTCAATGTTGAGGTTGTTGTTGAATTTGTTGGTGTTTTTCAATGTTGAGGTTGTTGTTGTTTTTCATTGTTGAGGTTGTTGTTGAATTTGTTGGTGTTTTTCAATGTTGAGGTTGTTGTTGTTTTTCAATGTTGAGGTTGTTGTTGAATTTGTTGGTGTTTTTCAATGTTGAGGTTGTTGTTCAATTTGTTGGTGTTTTTCAATGTTGAGGTTGTTGTTCAATTTGTTGGTGTTTTTCAATGTTGAGGTTGTTGTTGTTTTTCAATGTTGAGGTTGTTGTTGAATTTGTTGGTGTTTTTCAATGTTGAGTTTGTTGTTGTTTTTCAATGTTGAGGTTGTTGATGAATTTGTTAGTGTTTTTCAATGTTGAGGTTGTTGTTGTTTTTCAATGTTGAGGTTGTTGTTGTTTTTCAATGTTGAGGTTGTTGTTGAATTTGTTGGTGTTTTTCAATGTTGAGTTTGTTGTTGAATTTGTTGGTGTTTTTCAATGTTGAGGTTGTTGTTGAATTTGTTGGTGTTTTTCAATGTTGAGGTTGTTGTTGAATTTGTTGGTATTTTTCAATATTGAGGTTGTTGTTGTTTTTAAATGTTGAGGTTGTTGTTGAATTTGTTGGTGCTTTTCAATTTTGAGGTTGTTGGTGTTTTTCAATGTTGAGGTTGTTGTTGAATTTGTTGGTGTTTTTCCATTATGAGGTTGTTGTTGAATTTGTTGGTGTTTTTCAATGTTGAGGTTGTTGTTGTTTTTCAATCTTGAGGTTGTTGTTGAATTTGTTGGTGTTTTTCAATGTTGAGGTTGTTGTTGTTTTTCAATGCTGAGGTTGTTGTTGAATTTGTTGGTGTTTTTCAATGTTGAGGTTGTTGTTGAATTTGTTGGTGTTTTTCAATGTTGAGGTTGTTGTTGTTTTTCATTGTTGAGGTTGTTGTTGAATTTGTTGGTGTTTTTCAATGTTGAGGTTGTTGTTGTTTTTCAATGTTGAGGTTGTTGTTGAATTTGTTGGTGTTTTTCAATGTTGAGGTTGTTGTTCAATTTGTTGGTGTTTTTCAATGTTGAGGTTGTTGTTCAATTTGTTGGTGTTTTTCAATGTTGAGGTTGTTGTTGTTTTTCAATGTTGAGGTTGTTGTTGAATTTGTTGGTGTTTTTCAATGTTGAGTTTGTTGTTGTTTTTCAATGTTGAGGTTGTTGTTGAATTTGTTGGTGTTTTTCAATGTTGAGGTTGTTGTTGTTTTTCAATGTTGAGGTTGTTGTTGTTTTTCAATGTTGAGGTTGTTGTTGAATTTGTTGGTGTTTTTCAATGTTGAGTTTGTTGTTGAATTTGTTGGTGTTTTTCAATGTTGAGGTTGTTGTTGAATTTGTTGGTGTTTTTCAATGTTGAGGTTGTTGTTGAATTTGTTGGTATTTTTCAATATTGAGGTTGTTGTTGTTTTTAAATGTTGAGGTTGTTGTTGAATTTGTTGGTGCTTTTCAATTTTGAGGTTGTTGGTGTTTTTCAATGTTGAGGTTGTTGTTGAATTTGTTGGTGTTTTTCCATTATGAGGTTGTTGTTGTTTTTCAAAGTTGAGGTTGTTGTTGAATTTGTTGGTGTTTTTCAATGTTGAGGTTGTTGTTGTTTTTCGATATTGAGGTTGTTGTTGAATTTGTTTGTGTTTTTCATTGTTGAGGTTGGTGTTGAATTTGTTGGTATTATTCAATGTTGTGGTTGTTGTTGTTATTCTCTGTTGAGCTTGTTGTTGAATTTGTTGGTTTTTTTCAATGTTGAGGTTGTTGTTGATTTTGTTGGTGTTTATCATGTTGAGGTTGTTGTTGAATTTGTTGGTGTTTTTCAATGTTGAGGTTGTCGTTGTTTTTCAATGTTGAGGTTGTTGTTGAATTTAATGGCGTTTTTCAATGTCGAGGTTGTTGTTGAATTTGTTGGTGTTTTTCAATGTTGAAGTTGTTGTTGAATTTGTTGGTTTTTTTCAATGTTGAAGTTGCTGTTGTTTTTCAATTTTGAGGTTGTTGAATTTGTTGGTGTTTTCCAATGTTGAGGTTGTTGTTGAATTTGTTGGTTTTTTCAATGTTGAGGTTGTTGTTGTTTTTCAATATTGAGGTTGTTGTTGAATTTGTTTTTGTTTTTCAATGTTGAGGTTGGTGTTGTATTTGTTGGTATTTTTCAATGTTGAGGTTGTTGTTGTTTTTCACTGTTGAGCTGGTTGTTGAATTTGTTGGTTTTTTTCAATGTTGAGGTTGTTGTTGAATTTGTTGGAGTTTTTCAATGTTGAGGTTGTTGTTGTTTTTCAATGTTGAGGTTGTTGTTGAATTTGTTGGTGTTTTTCAATGTTGAGTTCGTTGTTCAATTTGTTGGTGTTTTTCAATGTTGAGGTTGTTGTTGAATTTGGTGGTGTTTTTCAATGTTGAGGTTGTTGTTGAATTTGTTGGTGTTTTTCAATGTTGAAGTTGTTGTTGAATTTGTTGGTTTTTTTTCAATGTTGAGGTTGTCGTTGTTTTTCAATGTTGAGGTTGTTGTTGAATTTAATGGCGTTTTTCAATGTCGAGGTTGTTGTTGAATTTGTTGGTGTTTTTCAATGTTGAAGTTGTTGTTGTTTTTCAATGTTGAGGTTGTTGTTGAATTTGTTGGTGTTTTTCAATGTTGAGGTTGTTGTTGAATTTGTTGGTTTTTTTCAATGTTGAGGTTGTTGTTGTTTTTCAATATTGAGGTTGTTGTTGAATTTGTTTTTGTTTTTCAATGTTGAGGTTGGTGCTGTATTTGTTGGTATTTTTCAATGTTGAGGTTGTTGTTGTTTTTCACTGTTGAGCTTGTTGTTGAATTTGTTGGTTTTTTTCAATGTTGAGGTTGCTGTTGAATTTGTTGGAGTTTTTCAATGTTGAGGTTGTTGTTGTTTTTCAATGTTGAGGTTGTTGTTGAATTTGTTGGTGTTTTTCAATGTTGAGTTCGTTGTTGAATTTGTTGGTGTTTTTCAATGTTGAGGTTGTTTTTGAATTTGGTGGTGTTTTTCAATGTTGAGGTTGTTGTTGTTTTTCAATGTTGAGGTTGTTGTTGAATTTGTTGGTGTTTTTCAATGTTGAAGTTGTTGTTGAATTTGTTGGTGTTTTTCAATGTTGAGGGTGTTGTTGTTTTTCAATGTTGAGGTTGTTGTTGAATTTGTTGGTGTTTTTCCATTATGAGGTTGTTGTTGAATTTGTTGGTGTTTTTCAATGTTGAGGTTGTTGTTGTTTTTCAATCTTGAGGTTGTTGTTGAATTTGTTGGTGTTTTTCAATGTTGAGGTTGTTGTTGTTTTTCAATGCTGAGGTTGTTGTTGAATTTGTTGGTGTTTTTCAATGTTGAGGTTGTTGTTGAATTTGTTGGTGTTTTTCAATGTTGAGGTTGTTGTTGTTTTTCATTGTTGAGGTTGTTGTTGAATTTGTTGGTGTTTTTCAATGTTGAGGTTGTTGTTGTTTTTCAATGTTGAGGTTGTTGTTGAATTTGTTGGTGTTTTTCAATGTTGAGGTTGTTGTTCAATTTGTTGGTGTTTTTCAATGTTGAGGTTGTTGTTCAATTTGTTGGTGTTTTTCAATGTTGAGGTTGTTGTTGTTTTTCAATGTTGAGGTTGTTGTTGAATTTGTTGGTGTTTTTCAATGTTGAGTTTGTTGTTGTTTTTCAATGTTGAGGTTGTTGTTGAATTTGTTGGTGTTTTTCAATGTTGAGGTTGTTGTTGTTTTTCAATGTTGAGGTTGTTGTTGTTTTTCAATGTTGAGGTTGTTGTTGAATTTGTTGGTGTTTTTCAATGTTGAGTTTGTTGTTGAATTTGTTGGTGTTTTTCAATGTTGAGGTTGTTGTTGAATTTGTTGGTGTTTTTCAATGTTGAGGTTGTTGTTGAATTTGTTGGTATTTTTCAATATTGAGGTTGTTGTTGTTTTTAAATGTTGAGGTTGTTGTTGAATTTGTTGGTGCTTTTCAATTTTGAGGTTGTTGGTGTTTTTCAATGTTGAGGTTGTTGTTGAATTTGTTGGTGTTTTTCCATTATGAGGTTGTTGTTGTTTTTCAAAGTTGAGGTTGTTGTTGAATTTGTTGGTGTTTTTCAATGTTGAGGTTGTTGTTGTTTTTCGATATTGAGGTTGTTGTTGAATTTGTTTGTGTTTTTCATTGTTGAGGTTGGTGTTGAATTTGTTGGTATTATTCAATGTTGTGGTTGTTGTTGTTATTCTCTGTTGAGCTTGTTGTTGAATTTGTTGGTTTTTTTCAATGTTGAGGTTGTTGTTGATTTTGTTGGTGTTTATCATGTTGAGGTTGTTGTTGAATTTGTTGGTGTTTTTCAATGTTGAGGTTGTCGTTGTTTTTCAATGTTGAGGTTGTTGTTGAATTTAATGGCGTTTTTCAATGTCGAGGTTGTTGTTGAATTTGTTGGTGTTTTTCAATGTTGAAGTTGTTGTTGAATTTGTTGGTTTTTTTCAATGTTGAAGTTGCTGTTGTTTTTCAATGTTGAGGTTGTTGAATTTGTTGGTGTTTTCCAATGTTGAGGTTGTTGTTGAATTTGTTGGTTTTTTTCAATGTTGAGGTTGTTGTTGTTTTTCAATATTGAGGTTGTTGTTGAATTTGTTTTTGTTTTTCAATGTTGAGGTTGGTGTTGTATTTGTTGGTATTTTTCAATGTTGAGGTTGTTGTTGTTTTTCACTGTTGAGCTGGTTGTTGAATTTGTTGGTTTTTTTCAATGTTGAGGTTGTTGTTGAATTTGTTGGAGTTTTTCAATGTTGAGGTTGTTGTTGTTTTTCAATGTTGAGGTTGTTGTTGAATTTGTTGGTGTTTTTCAATGTTGAGTTCGTTGTTCAATTTGTTGGTGTTTTTCAATGTTGAGGTTGTTGTTGAATTTGGTGGTGTTTTTCAATGTTGAGGTTGTTGTTGAATTTGTTGGTGTTTTTCAATGTTGAAGTTGTTGTTGAATTTTTTGTTTTTTTTTCAATGTTGAGGTTGTCGTTGTTTTTCAATGTTGAGGTTGTTGTTGAATTTAATGGCGTTTTTCAATGTCGAGGTTGTTGTTGAATTTGTTGGTGTTTTTCAATGTTGAAGTTGTTGTTGAATTTGTTGGTTTTTTTCAATGTTGAAGTTGTTGTTGTTTTTCAATGTTGAGGTTGTTGTTGAATTTGTTGGTGTTTTTCAATGTTGAGGTTGTTGTTGAATTTGTTGGTTTTTTTCAATGTTGAGGTTGTTGTTGTTTTTCAATATTGAGGTTGTTGTTGAATTTGTTTTTGTTTTTCAATGTTGAGGTTGGTGCTGTATTTGTTGGTATTTTTCAATGTTGAGGTTGTTGTTGTTTTTCACTGTTGAGCTTGTTGTTGAATTTGTTGGTTTTTTTCAATGTTGAGGTTGCTGTTGAATTTGTTGGAGTTTTTCAATGTTGAGGTTGTTGTTGTTTTTCAATGTTGAGGTTGTTGTTGAATTTGTTGGTGTTTTTCAATGTTGAGTTCGTTGTTGAATTTGTTGGTGTTTTTCAATGTTGAGGTTGTTTTTGAATTTGGTGGTGTTTTTCAATGTTGAGGTTGTTGTTGTTTTTCAATGTTGAGGTTGTTGTTGAATTTGTTGGTGTTTTTCAATGTTGAAGTTGTTGTTGAATTTGTTGGTGTTTTTCAATGTTGAGGTTGTTGTTGTTTTTCAATGTTGAGGTTGTTGTTGAATTTGTTGGTGTTTTTCAATGTTGAGGTTGTTGTTGTTTTTCAATGCTGAGGTTGTTGTTGAATTTGTTGGTGTTTTTCAATGTTGAGGTTGTTGTTGAATTTGTTGGTGTTTTTCAATGTTGAGGTTGTTGTTGTTTTTCAATGTTGAGGATGTTGTTGAATTTGTTGGTGTTTTTCAATGTTGAGGTTGTTGTTGTTTTTCAATGTTGAGGTTGTTGTTGAATTTGTTGTTGTTTTTCAATGTTGAGGTTGTTGTTGAATTTGTTGGTGTTTTTCAATGTTGAGGTTGTTGTTGTTTTTCAATGTTGAGGTTGTTGTTGTTTTTCAATGTTGAGGTTGTTGTTGAATTTGTTGGTGTTTTTCAATGTTGAGTTTGTTGTTGAATTTGTTGGTGTTTTTCAATGTTGAGTTTGTTGTTGTTTTTCAATGTTGAGGTTGTTGTTGAATTTGTTGGTGTTTTTCAATGTTGAGGTTGATGTTGTTTTTCAATGTTGAGGTTGTTGTTGTTTTTCAATGTTGAGGTTGTTGTTGAATTTGTTGGTGTTTTTCAATGTTGAGTTTGTTGTTGTTTTTCAATGTTGAGGTTGTTGTTGAATTTGTTGGTGTTTTTCAATGTTGAGGTTGATGTTGTTTTTCAATGTTGAGGTTGTTGTTGTTTTTCAATGTTGAGGTTGTTGTTGAATTTGTTGCTGTTTTTCAATGTTGAGTTTGTTGTTGAATTTGTTGGTGTTTTTCAATGTTGAGGTTGTTGTTGAATTTGTTGGTGTTTTTCAATGTTGAGGTTGTTGTTGTTTTTAAATGTTGAGGTTGTTGTTGAATTTGTTGGTGTTTTTCAATGTTGAGGTTGTTGTTGTTTTTAAATGTTGAGGTTGTTGTTGAATTTGTTGGTGTTTTTCAATTTTGAGGTTGTTGGTGTTTTTCAATGTTGAGGTTGTTGTTGAATTTGTTGGTGTTTTTCCATGATGAGGTTGTTGTTGTTTTTCAAAGTTGAGGTTGTTGTTGAATTTGTTGGTGTTTTTCAATTTTGAGGTTGTTGTTGTTTTTCGATATTGAGGTTGTTGTTGAATTTGTTTGTGTTTTTCATTGTTGAGGTTGGTGTTGAATTTGTTGGTATTATTCAATGTTGAGGTTGTTGTTGTTATTCTCTGTTGAGCTTGTTGTTGAATTTGTTGGTTTTTTTCAATGTTGAGGTTGTTGTTGAATTTGTTGGAGTTTTTCAATGTTGAGGTTGTTGTTGTTTTTCAATGTTGAGGTTGTTGTTGAATTTGTTGGTGTTTTTCAATGTTGAGTTCGTTGTTGAATTTGTTGGTGTTTTTCAATGTTGAGGTTGTTGTTGAATTTGGTGGTGTTTTTCAATGTTGAGGTTGTTGTTGTTTTTCAATGTTGAGGTTGTTGTTGAGTTTGTTGGTGTTTTTCAATGTTGAGATTGTTGTTGAATTTGTTGGTGTTTTTCAATGTTGAAGTTGTTGTTGAATTTGTTGGTGTTTTTCAATGTTGAGGTTGTTGTTGTTTTTCAATGCTGAGGTTGTTGTTGAATTTGTTGGTGTTTTTCAATGTTGAGGTTGTTGTTGAATTTGTTGGTGTTTTTCAATGTTGAGGTTGTTGTTGTTTTTCATTGTTGAGGTTGTTGTTGAATTTGTTGGTGTTTTTCAATGTTGAGGTTGTTGTTGTTTTTCAATGTTGAGGTTGTTGTTGAATTTGTTGGTGTTTTTCAATGTTGAGGTTGTTGTTCAATTTGTTGGTGTTTTTCAATGTTCAGGTTGTTGTTCAATTTGTTGGTGTTTTTCAATGTTGAGGTTGTTGTTGTTTTTCAATGTTGAGGTTGTTGTTGAATTTGTTGGTGTTTTTCAATGTTGAGTTTGTTGTTGTTTTTCAATGTTGAGGTTGTTGATGAATTTGTTGGTGTTTTTCAATGTTGAGGTTGTTGTTGTTTTTCAATGTTGAGGTTGTTGTTGTTTTTCAATGTTGAGGTTGTTGTTGAATTTGTTGGTGTTTTTCAATGTTGAGTTTGTTGTTGAATTTGTTGGTGTTTTTCAATGTTGAGGTTGTTGTTGAATTTGTTGGTGTTTTTCAATGTTGAGGTTGTTGTTGAATTTGTTGGTATTTTTCAATATTGAGGTTGTTGTTGTTTTTAAATGTTGAGGTTGTTGTTGAATTTGTTGGTGCTTTTCAATTTTGAGGTTGTTGGTGTTTTTCAATGTTGAGGTTGTTGTTGAATTTGTTGGTGTTTTTCCATTATGAGGTTGTTGTTGAATTTGTTGGTGTTTTTCAATGTTGAGGTTGTTGTTGTTTTTCAATCTTGAGGTTGTTGTTGAATTTGTTGGTGTTTTTCAATGTTGAGGTTGTTGTTGTTTTTCAATGCTGAGGTTGTTGTTGAATTTGTTGGTGTTTTTCAATGTTGAGGTTGTTGTTGAATTTGTTGGTGTTTTTCAATGTTGAGGTTGTTGTTGTTTTTCATTGTTGAGGTTGTTGTTGAATTTGTTGGTGTTTTTCAATGTTGAGGTTGTTGTTGTTTTTCAATGTTGAAGTTGTTGTTGAATTTGTTGGTGTTTTTCAATGTTGAGGTTGTTGTTCAATTTGTTGGTGTTTTTCAATGTTGAGGTTGTTGTTCAATTTGTTGGTGTTTTTCAATGTTGAGGTTGTTGTTGTTTTTCAATGTTGAGGTTGTTGTTGAATTTGTTGGTGTTTTTCAATGTTGAGTTTGTTGTTGTTTTTCAATGTTGAGGTTGTTGTTGAATTTGTTGGTGTTTTTCAATGTTGAGGTTGTTGTTGTTTTTCAATGTTGAGGTTGTTGTTGTTTTTCAATGTTGAGGTTGTTGTTGAATTTGTTGGTGTTTTTCAATGTTGAGTTTGTTGTTGAATTTGTTGGTGTTTTTCAATGTTGAGGTTGTTGTTGAATTTGTTGGTGTTTTTCAATGTTGAGGTTGTTGTTGAATTTGTTGGTATTTTTCAATATTGAGGTTGTTGTTGTTTTTAAATGTTGAGGTTGTTGTTGAATTTGTTGGTGCTTTTCAATTTTGAGGTTGTTGGTGTTTTTCAATGTTGAGGTTGTTGTTGAATTTGTTGGTGTTTTTCCATTATGAGGTTGTTGTTGTTTTTCAAAGTTGAGGTTGTTGTTGAATTTGTTGGTGTTTTTCAATGTTGAGGTTGTTGTTGTTTTTCGATATTGAGGTTGTTGTTGAATTTGTTTGTGTTTTTCATTGTTGAGGTTGGTGTTGAATTTGTTGGTATTATTCAATGTTGTGGTTGTTGTTGTTATTCTCTGTTGAGCTTGTTGTTGAATTTGTTGGTTTTTTTCAATGTTGAGGTTGTTGTTGATTTTGTTGGTGTTTATCATGTTGAGGTTGTTGTTGAATTTGTTGGTGTTTTTCAATGTTGAGGTTGTCGTTGTTTTTCAATGTTGAGGTTGTTGTTGAATTTAATGGCGTTTTTCAATGTCGAGGTTGTTGTTGAATTTGTTGGTGTTTTTCAATGTTGAAGTTGTTGTTGAATTTGTTGGTTTTTTTCAATGTTGAAGTTGCTGTTGTTTTTCAATGTTGAGGTTGTTGAATTTGTTGGTGTTTTCCAATGTTGAGGTTGTTGTTGAATTTGTTGGTTTTTTTCAATGTTGAGGTTGTTGTTGTTTTTCAATATTGAGGTTGTTGTTGAATTTGTTTTTGTTTTTCAATGTTGAGGTTGGTGTTGTATTTGTTGGTATTTTTCAATGTTGAGGTTGTTGTTGTTTTTCACTGTTGAGCTGGTTGTTGAATTTGTTGGTTTTTTTCAATGTTGAGGTTGTTGTTGAATTTGTTGGAGTTTTTCAATGTTGAGGTTGTTGTTATTTTTCAATGTTGAGGTTGTTGTTGAATTTGTTGGTGTTTTTCAATGTTGAGTTCGTTGTTCAATTTGTTGGTGTTTTTCAATGTTGAGGTTGTTGTTGAATTTGGTGGTGTTTTTCAATGTTGAGGTTGTTGTTGAATTTGTTGGTGTTTTTCAATGTTGAAGTTGTTGTTGAATTTTTTGTTTTTTTTTCAATGTTGAGGTTGTCGTTGTTTTTCAATGTTGAGGTTGTTGTTGAATTTAATGGCGTTTTTCAATGTCGAGGTTGTTGTTGAATTTGTTGGTGTTTTTCAATGTTGAAGTTGTTGTTGAATTTGTTGGTTTTTTTTCAATGTTGAAGTTGTTGTTGTTTTTCAATTTTGAGGTTGTTGTTGAATTTGTTGGTGTTTTTCAATGTTGAGGTTGTTGTTGAATTTGTTGGTTTTTTTCAATGTTGAGGTTGTTGTTGTTTTTCAATATTGAGGTTGTTGTTGAATTTGTTTTTGTTTTTCAATGTTGAGGTTCGTGCTGTATTTGTTGGTATTTTTCAATGTTGAGGTTGTTGTTGTTTTTCACTGTTGAGCTTGTTGTTGAATTTGTTGGTTTTTTTCAATGTTGAGGTTGCTGTTGAATTTGTTGGAGTTTTTCAATGTTGAGGTTGTTGTTGTTTTTCAATGTTGAGGTTGTTGTTGAATTTGTTGGTGTTTTTCAATGTTGAGTTCGTTGTTGAATTTGTTGGTGTTTTTCAATGTTGAGGTTGTTTTTGAATTTGGTGGTGTTTTTCAATGTTGAGGTTGTTGTTGTTTTTCAATGTTGAGGTTGTTGTTGAATTTGTTGGTGTTTTTCAATGTTGAAGTTGTTGTTGAATTTGTTGGTGTTTTTCAATGTTGAGGTTGTTGTTGTTTTTCAATGTTGAGGTTGTTGTTGAATTTGTTGGTGTTTTTCAATGTTGAGGTTGTTGTTGTTTTTCAATGCTGAGGTTGTTGTTGAATTTGTTGGTGTTTTTCAATGTTGAGGTTGTTGTTGAATTTGTTGGTGTTTTTCAATGTTGAGGTTGTTGTTGTTTTTCAATGTTGAGGATGTTGTTGAATTTGTTGGTGTTTTTCAATGTTGAGGTTGTTGTTGTTTTTCAATGTTGAGGTTGTTGTTGAATTTGTTGTTGTTTTTCAATGTTGAGGTTGTTGTTGAATTTGTTGGTGTTTTTCAATGTTGAGGTTGTTGTTGTTTTTCAATGTTGAGGTTGTTGTTGTTTTTCAATGTTGAGGTTGTTGTTGAATTTGTTGGTGTTTTTCAATGTTGAGTTTGTTGTTGAATTTGTTGGTGTTTTTCAATGTTGAGGTTGTTGTTGAATTTGTTGGTGTTTTTCAATGTTGAGGTTGTTGTTGAATTTGTTGGTATGTTTCAATGTTGAGGTTGTTGTTGTTTTTAAATGTTGAGGTTGTTGTTGAATTTGTTGGTGTTTTCAAATTTTGAGGTTGTTGGTGTTTTTCAATGTTGAGGTTGTTGTTGAATTTGTTGGTGTTTTTCCATGATGAGGTTGTTGTTGTTTTTCAAAGTTGAGGTTGTTGTTGAATTTGTTGGTGTTTTTCAATGTTGAGGTTGTTGTTGTTTTTCGATATTGAGGTTGTTGTTGAATTTGTTTGTGTTTTTCAATGTTGAGGTTGGTGTTGAATTTGTTGGTATTATTCAATGTTGAGGTTGTTGTTGTTTTTCTCTGTTGAGCTTGTTGTTGAATTTGTTGGTTTTTTTCAATGTTGAGGTTGTTGTTGATTTTGTTGGTGTTTTTCATGTTGAGGTTGTTGTTGAATTTGTTGGTGTTTTTCAATGTTGAGGTTGCCGTTGTTTTTCAATGTTGAGGTTGTTGTTGAATTTAATGGCCTTTTTCAATGTCAAGGTTGTTGTTGAATTTGTTGGTGTTTTTCAATGTTGAAGTTGTTGTTGTTTTTCAATGTTGAGGTTGTTGTTGAATTTGTTGGTGTTTTTCAATGTTGAGGTTGTTGTTGAATTTGTTGGTTTTTTTCAATGTTGAGGTTGTTGTTGTTTTTCAATATTGAGGTTGTTGTTGAATTTGTTTTTGTTTTTCAATGTTGAGGTTGGTGTTGTACTTGTTGGTATTTTTCAATGTTCAGGTTGTTGTTGTTTTTCACTGTTGAGCTGGTTGTTGAATTTGTTGGTTTTTTTCAATGTTGAGGTTGTTGTTGAATTTGTTGGAGTTTTTCAATGTTGAGGTTGTTGTTGTTTTTCAATGTTGAGGTTGTTGTTGAATTTGTTGGTGTTTTTCAATGTTGAGTTCGTTGTTGAATTTGTTGGTGTTTTTCAATGTTGAGGTTGTTGTTGAATTTGGTGGTGTTTTTCAATGTTGAGGTTGTTGTTGTTTTTCAATGTTGAGGTTGTTGTTGAGTTTGTTGGTGTTTTTCAATGTTGAGGTTGTTGTTGAATTTGTTGGTGTTTTTCAATGTTGAGGTTGTTGTTGTTTTTCAATGTTGAGGTTGTTGTTGAATTTGTTGGTGTTTTTCAATGTTGAGGTTGTTTTTGTTTTTCAATGCTGAGGTTGTTGTTGAATTTGTTGGTGTTTTTCAATGTTGAGGTTGTTGTTGAATTTGTTGGTGTTTTTCAATGTTGAGGTTGTTGTTGTTTTTCAATGTTGAGGATGTTGTTGAATTTGTTGGTGTTTTTCAATGTTGAGGTTGTTGTTGTTTTTCAATGTTGAGGTTGTTGTTGAATTTGTTGGTGTTTTTCAATGTTGAGGTTGTTGTTCAATTTGTTGGTGTTTTTCAATGTTGAGGTTGTTGTTGTTTTTCAATGTTGAGGTTGTTGTTGAATTTGTTGGTGTCTTTCAATGTTGAGGTTGTTGTTGTTTTTCAATGTTGAGGTTGTTGTTGAATTTGTTGGTGTTTTTCAATGTTGACGTTGTTGTTGTTTTTCAATGTTGAGGTTGTTGTTGAATTTGTTGGTGTTTTTCAATGTTGAGGTTGATGTTGTTTTTCAATGTTGAGGTTGTTGTTGAGTTTGTTGGTGTTTATCAATGTTGAGGTTTTTGTTGAATTTGTTGGTGTTTTTCAATGTTGAGGTTGTTGTTGAATTTGTTGGTGTTTTTCAATGTTGAGGTTGTTGTTGTTTTTAAATGTTGAGGTTGTTGTTGAATTTTTTGGTGTTTTTCAATTTTGAGGTTGTTGGTGTTTTTAAATGTTGAGGTTGTTGTTGAATTTGTTGGTGTTTTTCCATGATGAGGTTGTTGTTGTTTTTCAAAGTTGAGGTTGTTGTTGAATTTGTTGGTGTTTTACAATGTTGAGGTTGTTGTTGTTTTTCGAATTTGAGGTTGTTGTTGAATTTGTTTGTGTTTTTCAATGTTGAGGTTGGTGTTGAACTTGTTGGTATTATTCAATGTTGAGGTTGTTGTTGTTTTTCTCTGTTGAGCTTGTTGTTGAATTTGTTGGTTTTTTTCAATGTTGAGGTTGTTGTTGATTTTGTTGGTGTTTTTCATGTTGAGGTTGTTGTTGAATTTGTTGGTGTTTTTCAATGTTGAGGTTGTCGTTGTTTTTCAATGTTGAGGTTGTTGTTGAATTTAATGGCGTTCTTCAATGTCGAGGTTGTTGTTGAATTTGTTGGTGTTTTTCAATGTTGAAGTTGTTGTTGAATTTGTTGGTTTTTTTCAATGTTGAAGTTGTTGTTGTTTTTCAATGTTGAGGTTGTTGTTGAATTTGTTTTTGTTTTTCAATGTTGAGGTTGTTGTTGAATTTGTTGGTTTTTTTCAATGTTGAGGTTGTTGTTGTTTTTCACTGTTGAGCTGGTTGTTGAATTTGTTGGTTTTTTTCAATGTTGAGGTTGTTGTTGAATTTGTTGGAGTTTTTCAATGTTGAGGTTGTTGTTGTTTTTCAATGTTGAGGTTGTTGTTGAATTTGTTGGTGTTTTTCAATGTTGAGTTCGTTGTTCAATTTGTTGGTGTTTTTCAATGTTGAGGTTGTTGTTGAATTTGGTGGTGTTTTTCAATGTTGAGGTTGTTGTTGAATTTGTTGGTGTTTTTCAATGTTGAAGTTGTTGTTGAATTTGTTGGTTTTTTTCAATGTTGAGGTTGTCGTTGTTTTTCAATGTTGAGGTTGTTGTTGAATTTAATGGCGTTTTTCAATGTCGAGGTTGTTGTTGAATTTGTTGGTGTTTTTCAATGTTGAAGTTGTTGTTGAATTTGTTGGTTTTTTTCAATGTTGAAGTTGTTGTTGTTTTTCAATGTTGAGGTTGTTGTTGAATTTGTTGGTGTTTTTCAATGTTGAGGTTGTTGTTGAATTTGTTGGTTTTTTTCAATGTTGAGGTTGTTGTTGTTTTTCAATATTGAGGTTGTTGTTGAATTTGTTTTTGTTTTTCAATGTTGAGGTTGGTGTTGTATTTGTTGGTATTTTTCAATGCTGAGGTTGTTGTTGTTTTTCACTGTTGAGCTTGTTGTTGAATTTGTTGGTCTTTTTCAATGTTGAGGTTGTTGTTGAATTTGTTGGAGTTTTTCAATGTTGAGGTTGTTGTTGTTTTTCAATGTTGAGGTTGTTGTTGAATTTGTTGGTGTTTTTCAATGTTGAGGTTGTTGTTGTTTTTCAATGTTGAGGTTGTTGTTGAGTTTGTTGGTGTTTTTCAATGTTGAGGTTGTTGTTGAATTTGTTGGTGTTTTTCAATGTTGAAGTTGTTGTTGAATTTGTTGGTGTTTTTCAATGTTGAGGTTGTTGTTGTTTTTCAATGTTGAGGTTGTTGTTGAATTTGTTGGTGTTTTTCAATGTTGAGGTTGTTGTTGTTTTTCAATGCTGAGGTTGTTGTTGAATTTGTTGGTGTTTTTCAATGTTGAGGTTGTTGTTGAATTTGTTGGTGTTTTTCAATGTTGAGGTTGTTGTTGTTTTTCAATGTTGAGGATGTTGTTGAATTTGTTGGTGTTTTTCAATGTTGAGGTTGTTGTTGTTTTTCAATGTTGAGGTTGTTGTTGAATTTGTTGTTGTTTTTCAATGTTGAGGTTGTTGTTGAATTTGTTGGTGTTTTTCAATGTTGAGGTTGTTGTTGTTTTTCAATGTTGAGGTTGTTGTTGAATTTGTTGGTGTTTTTCAATGTTGCGTTTGTTGTTGAATTTGTTGGTGTTTTTCAATGTTGAGGTTGTTGTTGAATTTGTTGGTGTTTTTCAATGTTGAGGTTGTTGTTGAATTTGTTGGTATGTTTCAATGTTGAGGTTGTTGTTGTTTTTAAATATTGAGGTTGTTGAATTTGTTGGTGTTTTCAAATTTTGAGGTTGTTGGTGTTTTTCAATGTTGAGGTTGTTGTTGAATTTGTTGGTGTTTTTCCATGATGAGGTTGTTGTTGTTTTTCAAAGTTGAGGTTGTTGTTGAATTTGTTGGTGTTTTTCAATGTTGAGGTTGTTGTTGTTTTTCGATATTGAGGTTGTTGTTGAATTTGTTTGTGTTTTTCAATGTTGAGGTTGGTGTTGAATTTGTTGGTATTATTCAATGTTGAGGTTGTTGTTGTTTTTCTCTGTTGAGCTTGTTGTTGAATTTGTTGGTTTTTTTCAATGTTGAGGTTGTTGTTGATTTTGTTGGTGTTTTTCATGTTGAGGTTGTTGTTGAATTTGTTGGTGTTTTTCAATGTTGAGGTTGCCGTTGTTTTTCAATGTTGAGGTTGTTGTTGAATTTAATGGCGTTTTTCAATGTCGAGGTTGTTGTTGAATTTGTTGGTGTTTTTCAATGTTGAAGTTGTTGTTGTTTTTCAATGTTGAGGTTGTTGTTGAATTTGTTGGTGTTTTTCAATGTTGAGGTTGTTGTTGAATTTGTTCTTTTTTTTCAATGTTGAGGTTGTTGATGTTTTTCAATATTGAGGTTGTTGTTGAATTTGGTGGTGTTTTTCAATGTTGAGGTTGTTGTTGAATTTGTTGGTGTTTTTCAATGTTGAAGTTGTTGTTGAATTTGTTGGTTTTTTTTCAATGTTGAGGTTGTCGTTGTTTTTCAATGTTGAGGTTGTTGTTGAATTTAATGGCGTTTTTCAATGTCGAGGTTGTTGTTGAATTTGTTGGTGTTTTTCAATGTTGAAGTTGTTGTTGAATTTGTTGGTTTTTTTCAATGTTGAAGTTGTTGTTGTTTTTCAATGTTGAGGTTGTTGTTGAATTTGTTGGTGTTTTTCAATGTTGAGCTTGTTGTTGAATTTGTTGGTGTTTTTCAATGTTGAGTTCGTTGTTCAATTTGTTGGTGTTTTTCAATGTTGAGGTTGTTGTTGAATTTGGTGGTGTTTTTCAATGTTGAGGTTGTTGTTGAATTTGTTGGTGTTTTTCAATGTTGAAGTTGTTGTTGAATTTGTTGGTTTTTTTCAATGTTGAGGTTGTCGTTGTTTTTCAATGTTGAGGTTGTTGTTGAATTTAATGGCGTTTTTCAATGTCGAGGTTGTTGTTGAATTTGTTGGTGTTTTTCAATGTTGAAGTTGTTGTTGAATTTGTTGGTTTTTTTCAATGTTGAAGTTGTTGTTGTTTTTAAATGTTGAGGTTGTTGTTGAATTTGTTGGTGTTTTTCAATGTTGAGGTTGTTGTTGAATTTGTTGGTTTTTTTCAATGTTGAGGTTGTTGTTGTTTTTCAATGTTGAGGTTGTTGTTGAATTTGTTGGTGTTTTTCAATGTTGAGTTCTTTGTTGAATTTGTTGGTGTTTTTCAATGTTGAGGTTGTTGTTGAATTTGGTGGTGTTTTTCAATGTTGAGGTTGATGTTGTTTTTCAATGTTGAGGTTGTTGTTGAGTTTGTTGGTGTTTTTCAATGTTGAGGTTGTTGTTGAATTTGTTGGTGTTTTTCAATGTTGAAGTTGTTGTTGAATTTGTTGGTGTTTTTCAATGTTGAGGTTGTTGTTGTTTTTCAATGTTGAAGTTGTTGTTGAATTTGTTGGTGTTTTTCAATGTTGAGGTTGTTGTTGTTTTTCAATGCTGAGGTTGTTGTTGAATTTGTTGGTGTTTTTCAATGTTGAGGTTGTTGTTGAATTTGTTGGTGTTTTTCAATGTTGAGGTTGTTGTTGTTTTTCAATGTTGAGGTTGTTGTTGAATTTGTTGTTGTTTTTCAATGTTGAGGTTGTTGTTGAATTTGTTGGTGTTTTTCAATGTTGAGGTTGTTGTTGTTTTTCAATGTTGAGGTTGTTGTTGTTTTTCAATGTTGAGGTTGTTGTTGAATTTGTTGGTGTTTTTCAATGTTGCGTTTGTTGTTGAATTTGTTGGTGTTTTTCAATGTTGAGGTTGTTGTTGAATTTGTTGGTGTTTTTCAATGTTGAGGTTGTTGTTGTTTTTAAATATTGAGGTTGTTGAATTTGTTGGTGTTTTCAAATTTTGATATTGTTGGTGTTTTTCAATGTTGAGGTTGTTGTTGAATTTGTTGGTGTTTTTCCATGATGAGGTTGTTGTTGTTTTTCAAAGTTGAGGTTGTTGTTGAATTTGTTGGTGTTTTTCAATGTTGAGGTTGTTGTTGTTTTTCGATATTGAGGTTGTTGTTGAATTTGTTTGTGTTTTTCAATGTTGAGGTTGGTGTTGAATTTGTTGGTATTATTCAATGTTGAGGTTGTTGTTGTTTTTCTCTGTTGAGCTTGTTGTTGAATTTGTTGGTTTTTTTCAATGTTGAGGCTGTTGTTGATTTTGTTGGTGTTTTTCATGTTGAGGTTGTTGTTGAATTTGTTGGTGTTTTTCAATGTTGAGGTTGCCGTTGTTTTTCAATGTTGAGGTTGTTGTTGAATTTAATGGCGTTTTTCAATGTCGAGGTTGTTGTTGAATTTGTTGGTGTTTTTCAATGTTGAAGTTGTTGTTGTTTTTCAATGTTGAGGTTGTTGTTGAATTTGTTGGTGTTTTTCAATGTTGAGTTTGTTGTTGAATTTGTTCTTTTTTTTCAATGTTGAGGTTGTTGATGTTTTTCAATATTGTGGTTGTTGTTGAATTTGCTTTTGTTTTTCAATGTTGAGGTTGGTGTTGTATTTGTTGGTATTTTTCAATGCTGAGGTTGTTGTTGTTTTTCACTGTTGAGCTTGTTGTTGAATTTGTTGGTTTTTTTCAATGTTGAGGTTGTTGTTGAATTTGTTGGAGTTTTTCAATGTTGAGGTTGTTGTTGTTTTTCAATGTTGAGGTTGTTGTTGAATTTGTTGGTGTTTTTCAATGTTGAGTTCGTTGTTGAATTTGTTGGTGTTTTTCAATGTTGAGGTTGTTGTTGAATTTGGTGGTGTTTTTCAATGTTGAGGTTGATGTTGTTTTTCAATGTTGAGGTTGTTGTTGAGTTTGTTGGTGTTTTTCAATGTTGAGGTTGTTGTTGAATTTGTTGGTGTTTTTCAATGTTGAAGTTGTTGTTGAATTTGTTGGTGTTTTTCAATGTTGAGGTTGTTGTTGTTTTTCAATGTTGAAGTTGTTGTTGAATTTGTTGGTGTTTTTCAATGTTGAGGTTGTTGTTGTTTTTCAATGCTGAGGTTGTTGTTGAATTTGTTGGTGTTTTTCAATGTTGAGGTTGTTGTTGAATTTGTTGGTGTTTTTCAATGTTGAGGTTGTTGTTGTTTTTCAATGTTGAGGTTGTTGTTGAATTTGTTGTTGTTTTTCAATGTTGAGGTTGTTGTTGAATTTGTTGGTGTTTTTCAATGTTGAGGTTGTTGTTGTTTTTCAATGTTGAGGTTGTTGTTGTTTTTCAATGTTGAGGTTGTTGTTGAATTTGTTGGTGTTTTTCAATGTTGCGTTTGTTGTTGAATTTGTTGGTGTTTTTCAATGTTGAGGTTGTTGTTGAATTTGTTGGTGTTTTTCAATGTTGAGGTTGTTGTTGTTTTTAAATATTGAGGTTGTTGAATTTGTTGGAGTTTTCAAATTTTGAGGTTGTTGGTGTTTTTCAATGTTGAGGTTGTTGTTGAATTTGTTGGTGTTTTTCCATGATGAGGTTGTTGTTGTTTTTCAAAGTTGAGGTTGTTGTTGAATTTGTTGGTGTTTTTCAATGTTGAGGTTGTTGTTGTTTTTCGATATTGAGGTTGTTGTTGAATTTGTTTGTGTTTTTCAATGTTGAGGTTGGTGTTGAATTTGTTGGTATTATTCAATGTTGAGGTTGTTGTTGTTTTTCTCTGTTGAGCTTGTTGTTGAATTTGTTGGTTTTTTTCAATGTTGAGGTTGTTGTTGATTTTGTTGGTGTTTTTCATGTTGAGGTTGTTGTTGAATTTGTTGGTGTTTTTCAATGTTGAGGTTGCCATTGTTTTTCAATGTTGAGGTTGTTGTTGAATTTAATGGCGTTTTTCAATGTCGAGGTTGTTGTTGAATTTGTTGGTGTTTTTCAATGTTGAAGTTGTTGTTGTTTTTCAATGTTGAGGTTGTTGTTGAATTTGTTGGTGTTTTTCAATGTTGAGGTTGTTGTTGAATTTGTTCTTTTTTTTCAATGTTGAGGTTGTTGATGTTTTTCAATATTGTGGTTGTTGTTGAATTTGCTTTTGTTTTTCAATGTTGAGGTTGGTGTTGTATTTGTTGGTATTTTTCAAGGTTCAGGTTGTTGTTGTTTTTCACTGTTGAGCTGGTTGTTGAATTTGTTGGTTTCTTTCAATGTTGAGGTTGTTGTTGAATTTGTTGGAGTTTTTCAATGTTGAGGTTGTTGTTGTTTTTCAATGTTGAGGTTGTTGTTGAATTTGTTGGTGTTTTTCAATGTTGAGTTCGTTGTTGAATTTGCTGGTGTTTTTCAATGTTGAGGTTGTTGTTGAATTTGGTGGTGTTTTTCAATGTTGAGGTTGTTGTTGTTTTTCAATGTTGAGGTTTTTGTTGAGTTTGTTGGTGTTTTTCAATGTTGAGGTTGTTGTTGAATTTGTTGGAGTTTTTCAATGTTGAGGTTGTTGTTGTTTTTCAATGTTGAGGTTGTTGTTGAATTTGTTGGTGTTTTTCAATGTTGAGGTTGTTGTTGTTTTTCAATGCTGAGGTTGTTGTTGAATTTGTTGGTGTTTTTCAATGTTGAGGTTGTTGTTGAATTTGTTGGTGTTTTTCAATGTTGAGGTTGTTGTTGTTTTTCAATGTTGAGGATGTTGTTGAATTTGTTGGTGTTTTTCAATGTTGAGGTTGTTGTTGTTTTTCAATGTTGAGGTTGTTGTTGAATTTGTTGGTGTTTTTCAATGTTGAGGTTGTTGTTCAATTTGTTGGTGTTTTTCAATGTTGAGGTTGTTGTTGTTTTTCAATGTTGAGGTTGTTGTTGAATTTGTTGATGTTTTTCAATGTTGAGGTTGTTGTTGTTTTTCAATGTTGAGGTTGTTGTTGAATTTGTTGGTGTTTTTCAATGTTGAGGTTGTTGTTGTTTTTCAATGTTGTGGTTGTTGTGGAATTTGTTGGTGTTTATCAATGTTGAGGTTGTTGTTGAATTTGTTGGTGTTTTTCAATGTTGAGGTTGTTGTTGAATTTGTTGGTGTTTTTCAATGTTGAGGTTGTTGTTGTTTTTAAATGTTGAGGTTGTTTTTGAATTTTTTGGTGTTTTTCAATTTTGAGGTTGTTGGTGTTTTTCAATGTTGAGGTTGTTTGTGAATTTGTTGGTGTTTTTCCATGATGAGGTTGTTGTTGTTTTTCAAAGTTGAGGTTGTTGTTGAATTTGTTGGTGTTTTTCAATGTTGAGGTTGTTGTTGTTTTTCGATATTGAGGTTGTTGTTGAATTTGTTTGTGTTTTTCAATGTTGAGGTTGGTGTTGAACTTGTTGGTATTATTCAATGTTGAGGTTGTTGCTGTTTTTCTCTGTTGAGGTTGTTGTTGAATTTGTTGGCGTTTTTCAATGTCGAGGTTGTTGTTGAACTTGTTGGTGTTTTTCAATGTTGAAGTTGTTGTTGAATTTGTTGTTTTTTTTCAATGTTGAAGTTGTTGTTGTTTTTCAATGTTGAGGTTGTTGTTGAATTTGTTGGTTTTTTTCAATGTTGAGGTTGTTGTTGTTTTTCAATATTGAGGTTGTTGTTGAATTTGTTTTTGTTTTTCAATGTTGAGGTTGGTGTTGTATTTGTTGGTATTTTTCAATGTTGAGGTTGTTGTTGTTTTTCACTGTTGAGCTTGTTGTTGAATTTGTTGGTTTTTTTCAATGTTGAGGTTGTTGTTGAATTTGTTGGAGTTTTTCAATGTTGAGGTTGTTGTTGTTTTTCAATGTTGAGGTTGTTGTTGAATTTGTTGGTGTTTTTCAATGTTCAGTTCGTTGTTGAATTTGTTGGTGTTTTTCAATGTTGAGGTTGTTGTTGAATTTGGTGGTGTTTTTCAATGTTGAGGTTGTTGTTGAAATTGTTGGAGTTTTTCAATGTTGAGGTTGTTGTTGTTTTTCAATGTTGAGGTTGTTGTTGAATTTGGTGGTGTTTTTCAATGTTGAGGTTGTTGTTGTTTTTCAATGTTGAGGTTTTTGTTGAGTTTGTTGGTGTTTTTCAATGTTGTGGTTTTGTTGAATTTGTTGGTGTTTTTCAATGTTGAAGTTGTTGTTGAATTTGTTGGTGTTTTTCAATGTTGAGGTTGTTGTTGTTTTTCAATGTTGAGGTTGTTGTTGAATTTGTTGGTCTTTTTCAATGTTGAGGTTGTTGTTGTTTTTCAATGCTGAGGTTGTTGTTGAATTTGTTGGTGTTTTTCAATGTTGAGGTTGTTGTTGAATTTGTTGGTGTTTTTCAATGTTGAGGTTGTTGTTGTTTTTCAATGTTGAGGATGTTGTTGAATTTGTTGGTGTTTTTCAATGTTGAGGTTGTTGTTGTTTTTCAATGTTGAGGTTGCTGTTGAATTTGTTGGTGTTTTTCAATGTTGAGGTTGTTGTTCAATTTGTTGATGTTTTTCAATGTTGAGGTTGTTGTTGTTTTTCAACGTTGAGGTTGTTGTTGAATTTGTTGGTGTTTTTCAATGTTGAGGTTGTTGTTGTTTTTCAATGTTGAGGTTGTTGTTGAATTTGTTGGTGTTTTTCAATTTTGAGGTTGTTCTTGTTTTTCAATGTTGAGGTTGTTGTTGAATTTGTTGGTGTTTTTCAATGTTGAGGTTGATGTTGTTTTTCAATGTTGAGGTTGTTGTTGAATTTGTTGGTGTTTTTCAATGTTGAGGTTGTTGTTGAATTTGTTGGTGTTTTTCAATGTTGAGGTTGTTGTTGTTTTTAAATGTTGAGGTTGTTGTTGAATTTTTTGGTGTTTTTCAATTTTGAGGTTGTTGGTGTTTTTCAATGTTGAGGTTGTTTGTGAATTTGTTGGTGTTTTTCATGATGAGGTTGTTGTTGTTTTTCAAAGTTGAGGTTGTTGTTGAATTTGTTGGTGTTTTTCAATGTTGAGGTTGTTGTTGTTTTTCGATATTGAGGTTGTTGTTGAATTTGTTTGTGTTTTTCAATGTTGAGGTTGGTGTTGAACTTGTTGGTATTATTCAATGTTGAGGTTGTTGCTGTTTTTCTCTGTTGAGCTTGTTGTTGAATTTGTTGGTTTTTTTCAATGTTGAGGTTGTTGTTGATTTTGTTGGTGTTTTTCATGTTGAGGTTGTTGTTGAATTTGTTGGTGTTTTTCAATGTTGAGGTTGTCGTTGTTTTTCAATGTTGAGGTTGTTGTTGAATTTGTTGGCGTTTTTCAATGTCGAGGTTGTTGTTGAACTTGTTGGTGTTTTTCAATGTTGAAGTTGTTGTTGAATTTGTTGTTTTTTTTCAATGTTGAAGTTGTTGTTGTTTTTCAATGTTGAGGTTGTTGTTGAATTTGTTGGTGTTTTTCAATGTTGAGGTTGTTGTTGAATTTGTTGGTTTTTTTCAATGTTGAGGTTGTTGTTGTTTTTCAATATTGAGGTTGTTGTTGAATTTGTTTTTGTTTTTCAATGTTGAGGTTGGTGTTGTATTTGTTGGTATTTTTCAATGTTGAGGTTGTTGTTGTTTTTCACTGTTGAGCTTGTTGTTGAATTTGTTGGTTTTTTTCAATGTTGAGGTTGTTGTTGAATTTGTTGGAGTTTTTCAATGTTGAGGTTGTTGTTGTTTTTCAATGTTGAGGTTGTTGTTGAATTTGTTGGTGTTTTTCAATGTTCAGTTCGTTGTTGAATTTGTTGGTGTTTTTCAATGTTGAGGTTGCTGTTGAATTTGGTGGTGTTTTTCAATGTTGAGGTTGTTGTTGAAATTGTTGGAGTTTTTCAATGTTGAGGTTGTTGTTGTTTTTCAATGTTGAGGTTGTTGTTGAATTTGTTGGTGTTTTTCAATGTTGAGTTCGTTGTTGAATTTGTTGGTGTTTTTCAATGTTGAGGTTGTTGTTGAATTTGGTGGTGTTTTTCAATGTTGAGGTTGTTGTTGTTTTTCAATGTTGAGGTTGTTGTTGAGTTTGTTGGTGTTTTTCAATGTTGTGGTTTTGTTGAATTTGTTGGTGTTTTTCAATGTTGAAGTTGTTGTTGAATTTGTTGGTGTTTTTGAATGTTGAGGTTGTTGTTGTTTTTCAATGTTGAGGTTGTTGTTGAATTTGTTGGTCTTTTTCAATGTTGAGGTTGTTGTTGTTTTTCAATGCTGAGGTTGTTGTTGAATTTGTTGGTGTTTTTCAATGTTGAGGTTGTTGTTGAATTTGTTGGTGTTTTTCAATGTTGAGGTTGTTGTTGTTTTTCAATGTTGAGGATGTTGTTGAATTTGTTGGTGTTTTTCAATGTTGAGGTTGTTGTTGTTTTTCAATGTTGAGGTTGCTGTTGAATTTGTTGGTGTTTTTCAATGTTGAGGTTGTTGTTCAATTTGTTGATGTTTTTCAATGTTGAGGTTGTTGTTGTTTTTCAACGTTGAGGTTGTTGTTGAATTTGTTGGTGTTTTTCAATGTTGAGGTTGTTGTTGTTTTTCAATGTTGAGGTTGTTGTTGAATTTGTTGGTGTTTTTCAATTTTGAGGTTGTTCTTGTTTTTCAATGTTGAGGTTGTTGTTGAATTTGTTGGTGTTTTTCAATGTTGAGGTTGATGTTGTTTTTCAATGTTGAGGTTGTTGTTGAATTTGTTGGTGTTTTTCAATGTTGAGGTTGTTGTTGAATTTGTTGGTGTTTTTCAATGTTGAGGTTGTTGTTGTTTTTAAATGTTGAGGTTGTTGTTGAATTTTTTGGTGTTTTTCAATTTTGAGGTTGTTGGTGTTTTTCAATGTTGAGGTTGTTTGTGAATTTGTTGGTGTTTTTCCATGATGAGGTTGTTGTTGTTTTTCAAAGTTGAGCTTGTTGTTGAATTTGTTGGTGTTTTTCAATGTTGAGGTTGTTGTTGTTTTTCGATATTGAGGTTGTTGTTGAATTTGTTTGTGTTTTTCAATGTTGAGGTTGGTGTTGAACTTGTTGGTATTATTCAATGTTGAGGTTGTTGCTGTTTTTCTCTGTTGAGCTTGTTGTTGAATTTGTTGGTTTTTTTCAATGTTGAGGTTGTTGTTGATTTTGTTGGTGTTTTTCATGTTGAGGTTGTTGTTGAATTTGTTGGTGTTTTTCAATGTTGAGGTTGTCGTTGTTTTTCAATGTTGAGGTTGTTGTTGAATTTGTTGGCGTTTTTCAATGTCGAGGTTGTTGTTGAACTTGTTGGTGTTTTTCAATGTTGAAGTTGTTGTTGAATTTGTTGTTTTTTTTCAATGTTGAAGTTGTTGTTGTTTTTCAATGTTGAGGTTGTTGTTGAATTTGTTGGTGTTTTTCAATGTTGAGGTTGTTGTTGAATTTGTTGGTTTTTTTCAATGTTGAGGTTGTTGTTGTTTTTCAATATTGAGGTTGTTGTTGAATTTGTTTTTGTTTTTCAATGTTGAGGTTGGTGTTGTATTTGTTGGTATTTTTCAATGTTGAGGTTGTTGTTGTTTTTCACTGTTGAGCTTGTTGTTGAATTTGTTGGTTTTTTTCAATGTTGAGGTTGTTGTTGAATTTGTTGGAGTTTTTCAATGTTGAGGTTGTTGTTGTTTTTCAATGTTGAGGTTGTTGTTGAATTTGTTGGTGTTTTTCAATGTTCAGTTCGTTGTTGAATTTGTTGGTGTTTTTCAATGTTGAGGTTGTTGTTGAATTTGGTGGTGTTTTTCAATGTTGAGGTTGTTGTTGAAATTGTTGGAGTTTTTCAATGTTGAGGTTGTTGTTGTTTTTCAATGTTGAGGTTGTTGTTGAATTTGTTGGTGTTTTTCAATGTTGAGTTCGTTGTTGAATTTGTTGGTGTTTTTCAATGTTGAGGTTGTTGTTGAATTTGGTGGTGTTTTTCAATGTTGAGGTTGTTGTTGTTTTTCAATGTTGAGGTTGTTGTTGAGTTTGTTGGTGTTTTTCAATGTTGTGGTTTTGTTGAATTTGTTGGTGTTTTTCAATGTTGAAGTTGTTGTTGAATTTGTTGGTGTTTTTCAATGTTGAGGTTGTTGTTGTTTTTCAATGTTGAGGTTGTTGTTGAATTTGTTGGTCTTTTTCAATGTTGAGGTTGTTGTTGTTTTTCAATGCTGAGGTTGTTGTTGAATTTGTTGGTGTTTTTCAATGTTGAGGTTGTTGTTGAATTTGTTGGTGTTTTTCAATGTTGAGGTTGTTGTTGTTTTTCAATGTTGAGGATGTTGTTGAATTTGTTGGTGTTTTTCAATGTTGAGGTTGTTGTTGTTTTTCAATGTTGAGGTTGCTGTTGAATTTGTTGGTGTTTTTCAATGTTGAGGTTGTTGTTCAATTTGTTGATGTTTTTCAATGTTGAGGTTGTTGTTGTTTTTCAACGTTGAGGTTGTTGTTGAATTTGTTGGTGTTTTTCAATGTTGAGGTTGTTGTTGTTTTTCAATGTTGAGGTTGTTGTTGAATTTGTTGGTGTTTTTCAATTTTGAGGTTGTTCTTGTTTTTCAATGTTGAGGTTGTTGTTGAATTTGTTGGTGTTTTTCAATGTTGAGGTTGATGTTGTTTTTCAATGTTGAGGTTGTTGTTGAATTTGTTGGTGTTTTTCAATGTTGAGGTTGTTGTTGAATTTGTTGGTGTTTTTCAATGTTGAGGTTGTTGTTGTTTTTAAATGTTGAGGTTGTTGTTGAATTTTTTGGTGTTTTTCAATTTTGAGGTTGTTGGTGTTTTTCAATGTTGAGGTTGTTTGTGAATTTGTTGGTGTTTTTCCATGATGAGGTTGTTGTTGTTTTTCAAAGTTGAGGTTGTTGTTGAATTTGTTGGTGTTTTTCAATGTTGAGGTTGTTGTTGTTTTTCGATATTGAGGTTGTTGTTGAATTTGTTTGTGTTTTTCAATGTTGAGGTTGGTGTTGAACTTGTTGGTATTATTCAATGTTGAGGTTGTTGCTGTTTTTCTCTGTTGAGCTTGTTGTTGAATTTGTTGGTTTTTTTCAATGTTGAGGTTGTTGTTGATTTTGTTGGTGTTTTTCATGTTGAGGTTGTTGTTGAATTTGTTGGTGTTTTTCAATGTTGAGGTTGTCGTTGTTTTTCAATGTTGAGGTTGTTGTTGAATTTGTTGGCGTTTTTCAATGTCGAGGTTGTTGTTGAACTTGTTGGTGTTTTTCAATGTTGAAGTTGTTGTTGAATTTGTTGTTTTTTTTCAATGTTGAAGTTGTTGTTGTTTTTCAATGTTGAGGCTGTTGTTGAATTTGTTGGTGTTTTTCAATGTTGAGGTTGTTGTTGAATTTGTTGGTTTTTTTCAATGTTGAGGTTGTTGTTGTTTTTCAATATTGAGGTTGTTGTTGAATTTGTTTTTGTTTTTCAATGTTGAGGTTGGTGTTGTATTTGTTGGTATTTTTCAATGTTGAGGTTGTTGTTGTTTTTCACTGTTGAGCTTGTTGTTGAATTTGTTGGTTTTTTTCAATGTTGAGGTTGTTGTTGAATTTGTTGGAGTTTTTCAATGTTGAGGTTGTTGTTGTTTTTCAATGTTGAGGTTGTTGTTGAATTTGTTGGTGTTTTTCAATGTTCAGTTCGTTGTTGAATTTGTTGGTGTTTTTCAATGTTGAGGTTGTTGTTGAATTTGGTGGTGTTTTTCAATGTTGAGGTTGTTGTTGAAATTGTTGGAGTTTTTCAATGTTGAGGCTGTTGTTGTTTTTCAATGTTGAGGTTGTTGTTGAATTTGTTGGTGTTTTTCAATGTTGAGTTCGTTGTTGAATTTGTTGGTGTTTTTCAATGTTGAGGTTGTTGTTGAATTTGGTGGTGTTTTTCAATGTTGAGGTTGTTGTTGTTTTTCAATGTTGAGGTTGTTGTTGAGTTTGTTGGTGTTTTTCAATGTTGTGGTTTTGTTGAATTTGTTGGTGTTTTTCAATGTTGAAGTTGTTGTTGAATTTGTTGGTGTTTTTCAATGTTGAGGTTGTTGTTGTTTTTCAATGTTGAGGTTGTTGTTGAATTTGTTGGTCTTTTTCAATGTTGAGGTTGTTGTTGTTTTTCAATGCTGAGGTTGTTGTTGAATTTGTTGGTGTTTTTCAATGTTGAGGTTGTTGTTGAATTTGTTGGTGTTTTTCAATGTTGAGGTTGTTGTTGTTTTTCAATGTTGAGGATGTTGTTGAATTTGTTGGTGTTTTTCAATGTTGAGGTTGTTGTTGTTTTTCAATGTTGAGGTTGCTGTTGAATTTGTTGGTGTTTTTCAATGTTGAGGTTGTTGTTCAATTTGTTGATGTTTTTCAATGTTGAGGTTGTTGTTGTTTTTCAACGTTGAGGTTGTTGTTGAATTTGTTGGTGTTTTTCAATGTTGAGGTTGTTGTTGTTTTTCAATGTTGAGGTTGTTGTTGAATTTGTTGGTGTTTTTCAATTTTGAGGTTGTTCTTGTTTTTCAATGTTGAGGTTGTTGTTGAATTTGTTGGTGTTTTTCAATGTTGAGGTTGATGTGTTTTTCAATGTTGAGGTTGTTGTTGAATTTGTTGGTGTTTTTCAATGTTGAGGTTGTTGTTGAATTTGTTGGAGTTTTTCAATGTTGAGGTTGTTGTTGTTTTTAATGTTGAGGTTGTTGTTGAATTTTTTGATGTTTTTCAATTTTGAGGTTGTTGGTGTTTTTCAATGTAGATGTTGTTGTTGAATTTGTTGGTGTTTTTCCATGATGAGGTTGTTGTTGTTTTTCAAAGTTGAGGTTGTTGTTGATTTGTTGGTGTTTTTCATGTTGAGGTTGTTGTTGTTTTTCGATATTGAGGTTGTTGTTGAATTTGTTTGTGTTTTTCAATGTTGAGGTTGTTGTTGAATTTGTTGGTGTTTTTCAATGTTGAGGTTGTGTTGTTTTTCAATGCTGAGGTTGTTGTTGAATTTGTTGGTGTTTTCAATGTTGAGGTTGTTGTTGAATTTGTTGGTGTTTTTCATGTTGAGGTTGTTGTTGTTTTTCAATGTTGAGGATGTTGTTGAATTTGTTGGTGTTTTTCAATGTTGAGGTTGTTGTTGTTTTTCAATGTTGAGGTTGTTGTTGAATTTGTTGGTGTTTTTCAATGTTGAGGTTGTTGTTCAATTTGTTGGTGTTTTCAATGTTGAGGTTGTTGTTGTTTTTCAATGTTGAGGTTGTTGTTGAATTTGTTGATGTTTTTCAATGTTGAGGTTGTTGTTGTTTTTCAATGTTGAGGTTGTTGTTGAATTTGTTGGTGTTTTTCAATGTTGAGGTTGTGTTGTTTTTCAATGTTGTGGTTGTTGTGGAATTGTTGGTGTTTATCAATGTTGAGGTGTTGTTGAATTTGTTGGTGTTTTTCAATGTTGAGGTTGTGTTGAATTTGTTGGTGTTTTTCAATGTTGAGGTTGTTGTTGTTTTTAAATGTTGAGGTTGTTTTTGAATTTTTTGGTGTTTTTCAATTTTGAGGTTGTTGGTGTTTTTCAATGTTGAGGTTGTTTGTGAATTTGTTGGTGTTTTTCCATGATGAGGTTGTTGTTGTTTTTCAAAGTTGAGGTTGTTGTTGAATTTGTTGGTGTTTTTCAATGTTGAGGTTGTTGTTGTTTTTCGATATTGAGGTTGTTGTTGAATTTGTTTGTGTTTTTCATGTTGAGGTTGGTGTTGAACTTGTTGGTATTATTCAATGTTGAGGTTGTTGCTGTTTTTCTCTGTTGAGGTTGTTGTTGAATTTGTTGGCGTTTTTCAATGTCGAGGTTGTTGTTGAACTTGTTGGTGTTTTTCAATGTTGAAGTTGTTGTTGAATTTGTTGTTTTTTTTCAATGTTGAAGTTGTTGTTGTTTTCATGGTTGTTGTTGAATTTGTTGGTTTTTTTCAATGTTGAGGTTGTTGTTGTTTTTCAATATTGAGGTTGTTGTTGAATTTGTTTTTGTTTTTCAATGTTGAGGTTGGTGTTGATTTGTTGGTATTTTCAATGTTGAGGTTGTTGTTGTTTTTCACTGTGACTTGTGTTGAATTTGTGGTTTTTTCAATGTTGAGGTTGTTGTTGAATTTGTTGGAGTTTTTCAATGTTGAGGTTGTTGTTGTTTTTCAATGTTGAGGTTGTTGTGAATTTGTTGGTGTTTTTCAATGTTCAGTTCGTTGTTGAATTTGTTGGTGTTTTTCATGTTGAGGTTGTTGTTGAATTGGTGGTGTTTTTCAATGTTGAGGTTGTTGTTGAAATTGTTGGAGTTTTTCAATGTTGAGTTGTTGGTGTTTTTCAATGTTGAGGTTGTGTGAATTTGGTGGTGTTTTTCAATGTTGAGGTTGTGTTGTTTTCAATGTTGAGGTTTTGTTGGTTGTTGGTGTTGTTTCAAGTTGTGGTTTTGTTGAATTTGTTGGTGTTTTTCAATGTTGAAGTTGTTGTTGAATTTGTTGGTGTTTTTCAATGTTGAGGTTGTTGTTGTTTTTCAATGTTGAGGTTGTTGTGAATTTGTTGGTCTTTTCAATGTTGAGGTTGTTGTTGTTTTTCAATGCTGAGGTTGTTGTTGAATTTGTTGGTGTTTTTCAATGTTGAGGTTGTTGTTGAATTTGTTGGTGTTTTTCAATGTTGAGGTTGTTGTTGTTTTCAATGTTGAGGATGTTGTTGAATTTGTTGGTGTTTTTCAATGTTGAGGTTGTTGTTGTTTTTCAATGTGAGGTTGCTGTGAATTTGTTGGTGTTTTCAATGTTGAGGTTGTTTAATTGTTGATGTTGTCAATGTTGAGTGTTGTTGTTTGTTGTTGAATTTGTTGGTGTTTTTCAAGTTGGTGTTGTTTTTCAAGTGGGTTGTTGTTGAATTTGTTGGTGTTTTTCAATGTTGAGGTTGTTGCTTGTTTTTCAAGTTGAGGTTGTTGTTGAATTTGTTGGTGTTTTTCAATGTTGAGGTTGATGTTGTTTTTCAATGTTGAGGTTGTTGTTGATTTGTTGGTGTTTTCATGTGAGGTTGTTGAAGTTGTTGTTGGTGTTTTTCAATGTTGAGGTTGTTGTTGTTTTTAAATGTTGAGGTTGTTGTTGAATTTGTTGGTGTTTTTCAATTTTGAGGTGTTGTGTTTTTCAATGTTGAGGTTGTTTGTGAATTTGTTGGTGTTTTTCATGATGAGGTTGTTGTTGTTTTTCAAAGTTGAGGTTGTTGTTGAATTTGTTGGTGTTTTTCAATGTTGAGGTTGTTGTTGTTTTTCGATATGAGGTTGTTGTTGAATTTGTTGGTGTTTTTCAATGTTGAGGTTGGTGTTGAACTTGTTGGTATTATTCCAATGTTGAGGTTGTTGCTGTTTTTCTCTGTTGAGCTTGTTGTTGAATTTGTTGGTGTTTTTCATGTTGAGGTTGTTGTTGATTTTGTTGGTGTTTTTCATGTTGAGGTTGTTGTTGAATGTTGGTTTTTCCAATGTTGAGGTTGTGCTTGTTTTTCAATGTTGAGGTTGTTGTTGAATTTGTTGGCGTTTTTCAATGTCGAGGTTGTTGGTGTTTTTCAATGTTGAGGTTGTCGTTGTTTTTCAATGTTGAGGTTGTTGTTGAATTTGTTGGCGTTTTTCAATGTCGAGGTTGTTGTTGAACTTGTTGGTGTTTTTCAATGTTGAAGTTGTTGTTGAATTTGTTGTTTTTTTTCAATGTTGAAGTTGTTGTTGTTTTTCAATGTTGAGGTTGTTGTTGAATTTGTTGGTGTTTTTCAATGTTGAGGTTGTTGTTGAATTTGTTGGTTTTTTTCAATGTTGAGGTTGTTGTTGTTTTTCAATATTGAGGTTGTTGTTGAATTTGTTTTTGTTTTTCAATGTTGAGGTTGGTGTTGTATTTGTTGGTATTTTTCAATGTTGAGGTTGTTGTTGTTTTTCACTGTTGAGCTTGTTGTTGAATTTGTTGGTTTTTTTCAATGTTGAGGTTGTTGTTGAATTTGTTGGAGTTTTTCAATGTTGAGGTTGTTGTTGTTTTTCAATGTTGAGGTTGTTGTTGAATTTGTTGGTGTTTTTCAATGTTCAGTTCGTTGTTGAATTTGTTGGTGTTTTTCAATGTTGAGGTTGCTGTTGAATTTGGTGGTGTTTTTCAATGTTGAGGTTGTTGTTGAAATTGTTGGAGTTTTTCAATGTTGAGGTTGTTGTTGTTTTTCAATGTTGAGGTTGTTGTTGAATTTGTTGGTGTTTTTCAATGTTGAGTTCGTTGTTGAATTTGTTGGTGTTTTTCAATGTTGAGGTTGTTGTTGAATTTGGTGGTGTTTTTCAATGTTGAGGTTGTTGTTGTTTTTTCAATGTTGAGGTTGTTGTTGAGTTTGTTGGTGTTTTTCAATGTTGTGGTTTTGTTGAATTTGTTGGTGTTTTTCAATGTTGAAGTTGTTGTTGAATTTGTTGGTGTTTTTGAATGTTGAGGTTGTTGTTGTTTTTCAATGTTGAGGTTGTTGTTGAATTTGTTGGTCTTTTTCAATGTTGAGGTTGTTGTTGTTTTTCAATGCTGAGGTTGTTGTTGAATTTGTTGGTGTTTTTCAATGTTGAGGTTGTTGTTGAATTTGTTGGTGTTTTTCAATGTTGAGGTTGTTGTTGTTTTTCAATGTTGAGGATGTTGTTGAATTTGTTGGTGTTTTTCAATGTTGAGGTTGTTGTTGTTTTTCAATGTTGAGGTTGCTGTTGAATTTGTTGGTGTTTTTCAATGTTGAGGTTGTTGTTCAATTTGTTGATGTTTTTCAATGTTGAGGTTGTTGTTGTTTTTCAACGTTGAGGTTGTTGTTGAATTTGTTGGTGTTTTTCAATGTTGAGGTTGTTGTTGTTTTTCAATGTTGAGGTTGTTGTTGAATTTGTTGGTGTTTTTCAATTTTGAGGTTGTTCTTGTTTTTCAATGTTGAGGTTGTTGTTGAATTTGTTGGTGTTTTTCAATGTTGAGGTTGATGTTGTTTTTCAATGTTGAGGTTGTTGTTGAATTTGTTGGTGTTTTTCAATGTTGAGGTTGTTGTTGAATTTGTTGGTGTTTTTCAATGTTGAGGTTGTTGTTGTTTTTAAATGTTGAGGTTGTTGTTGAATTTTTTGGTGTTTTTCAATTTTGAGGTTGTTGGTGTTTTTCAATGTTGAGGTTGTTTGTGAATTTGTTGGTGTTTTTCCATGATGAGGTTGTTGTTGTTTTTCAAAGTTGAGCTTGTTGTTGAATTTGTTGGTGTTTTTCAATGTTGAGGTTGTTGTTGTTTTTCGATATTGAGGTTGTTGTTGAATTTGTTTGTGTTTTTCAATGTTGAGGTTGGTGTTGAACTTGTTGGTATTATTCAATGTTGAGGTTGTTGCTGTTTTTCTCTGTTGAGCTTGTTGTTGAATTTGTTGGTTTTTTTCAATGTTGAGGTTGTTGTTGATTTTGTTGGTGTTTTTCATGTTGAGGTTGTTGTTGAATTTGTTGGTGTTTTTCAATGTTGAGGTTGTCGTTGTTTTTCAATGTTGAGGTTGTTGTTGAATTTGTTGGCGTTTTTCAATGTCGAGGTTGTTGTTGAACTTGTTGGTGTTTTTCAATGTTGAAGTTGTTGTTGAATTTGTTGTTTTTTTTCAATGTTGAAGTTGTTGTTGTTTTTCAATGTTGAGGTTGTTGTTGAATTTGTTGGTGTTTTTCAATGTTGAGGTTGTTGTTGAATTTGTTGGTTTTTTTCAATGTTGAGGTTGTTGTTGTTTTTCAATATTGAGGTTGTTGTTGAATTTGTTTTTGTTTTTCAATGTTGAGGTTGGTGTTGTATTTGTTGGTATTTTTCAATGTTGAGGTTGTTGTTGTTTTTCACTGTTGAGCTTGTTGTTGAATTTGTTGGTTTTTTTCAATGTTGAGGTTGTTGTTGAATTTGTTGGAGTTTTTCAATGTTGAGGTTGTTGTTGTTTTTCAATGTTGAGGTTGTTGTTGAATTTGTTGGTGTTTTTCAATGTTCAGTTCGTTGTTGAATTTGTTGGTGTTTTTCAATGTTGAGGTTGTTGTTGAATTTGGTGGTGTTTTTCAATGTTGAGGTTGTTGTTGAAATTGTTGGAGTTTTTCAATGTTGAGGTTGTTGTTGTTTTTCAATGTTGAGGTTGTTGTTGAATTTGTTGGTGTTTTTCAATGTTGAGTTCGTTGTTGAATTTGTTGGTGTTTTTCAATGTTGAGGTTGTTGTTGAATTTGGTGGTGTTTTTCAATGTTGAGGTTGTTGTTGTTTTTCAATGTTGAGGTTGTTGTTGAGTTTGTTGGTGTTTTTCAATGTTGTGGTTTTGTTGAATTTGTTGGTGTTTTTCAATGTTGAAGTTGTTGTTGAATTTGTTGGTGTTTTTCAATGTTGAGGTTGTTGTTGTTTTTCAATGTTGAGGTTGTTGTTGAATTTGTTGGTCTTTTTCAATGTTGAGGTTGTTGTTGTTTTTCAATGCTGAGGTTGTTGTTGAATTTGTTGGTGTTTTTCAATGTTGAGGTTGTTGTTGAATTTGTTGGTGTTTTTCAATGTTGAGGTTGTTGTTGTTTTTCAATGTTGAGGATGTTGTTGAATTTGTTGGTGTTTTTCAATGTTGAGGTTGTTGTTGTTTTTCAATGTTGAGGTTGCTGTTGAATTTGTTGGTGTTTTTCAATGTTGAGGTTGTTGTTCAATTTGTTGATGTTTTTCAATGTTGAGGTTGTTGTTGTTTTTCAACGTTGAGGTTGTTGTTGAATTTGTTGGTGTTTTTCAATGTTGAGGTTGTTGTTGTTTTTCAATGTTGAGGTTGTTGTTGAATTTGTTGGTGTTTTTCAATTTTGAGGTTGTTCTTGTTTTTCAATGTTGAGGTTGTTGTTGAATTTGTTGGTGTTTTTCAATGTTGAGGTTGATGTTGTTTTTCAATGTTGAGGTTGTTGTTGAATTTGTTGGTGTTTTTCAATGTTGAGGTTGTTGTTGAATTTGTTGGTGTTTTTCAATGTTGAGGTTGTTGTTGTTTTTAAATGTTGAGGTTGTTGTTGAATTTTTTGGTGTTTTTCAATTTTGAGGTTGTTGGTGTTTTTCAATGTTGAGGTTGTTTGTGAATTTGTTGGTGTTTTTCCATGATGAGGTTGTTGTTGTTTTTCAAAGTTGAGGTTGTTGTTGAATTTGTTGGTGTTTTTCAATGTTGAGGTTGTTGTTGTTTTTCGATATTGAGGTTGTTGTTGAATTTGTTTGTGTTTTTCAATGTTGAGGTTGGTGTTGAACTTGTTGGTATTATTCAATGTTGAGGTTGTTGCTGTTTTTCTCTGTTGAGCTTGTTGTTGAATTTGTTGGTTTTTTTCAATGTTGAGGTTGTTGTTGATTTTGTTGGTGTTTTTCATGTTGAGGTTGTTGTTGAATTTGTTGGTGTTTTTCAATGTTGAGGTTGTCGTTGTTTTTCAATGTTGAGGTTGTTGTTGAATTTGTTGGCGTTTTTCAATGTCGAGGTTGTTGTTGAACTTGTTGGTGTTTTTCAATGTTGAAGTTGTTGTTGAATTTGTTGTTTTTTTTCAATGTTGAAGTTGTTGTTGTTTTTCAATGTTGAGGCTGTTGTTGAATTTGTTGGTGTTTTTCAATGTTGAGGTTGTTGTTGAATTTGTTGGTTTTTTTCAATGTTGAGGTTGTTGTTGTTTTTCAATATTGAGGTTGTTGTTGAATTTGTTTTTGTTTTTCAATGTTGAGGTTGGTGTTGTATTTGTTGGTATTTTTCAATGTTGAGGTTGTTGTTGTTTTTCACTGTTGAGCTTGTTGTTGAATTTGTTGGTTTTTTTCAATGTTGAGGTTGTTGTTGAATTTGTTGGAGTTTTTCAATGTTGAGGTTGTTGTTGTTTTTCAATGTTGAGGTTGTTGTTGAATTTGTTGGTGTTTTTCAATGTTCAGTTCGTTGTTGAATTTGTTGGTGTTTTTCAATGTTGAGGTTGTTGTTGAATTTGGTGGTGTTTTTCAATGTTGAGGTTGTTGTTGAAATTGTTGGAGTTTTTCAATGTTGAGGCTGTTGTTGTTTTTCAATGTTGAGGTTGTTGTTGAATTTGTTGGTGTTTTTCAATGTTGAGTTCGTTGTTGAATTTGTTGGTGTTTTTCAATGTTGAGGTTGTTGTTGAATTTGGTGGTGTTTTTCAATGTTGAGGTTGTTGTTGTTTTTCAATGTTGAGGTTGTTGTTGAGTTTGTTGGTGTTTTTCAATGTTGTGGTTTTGTTGAATTTGTTGGTGTTTTTCAATGTTGAAGTTGTTGTTGAATTTGTTGGTGTTTTTCAATGTTGAGGTTGTTGTTGTTTTTCAATGTTGAGGTTGTTGTTGAATTTGTTGGTCTTTTTCAATGTTGAGGTTGTTGTTGTTTTTCAATGCTGAGGTTGTTGTTGAATTTGTTGGTGTTTTTCAATGTTGAGGTTGTTGTTGAATTTGTTGGTGTTTTTCAATGTTGAGGTTGTTGTTGTTTTTCAATGTTGAGGATGTTGTTGAATTTGTTGGTGTTTTTCAATGTTGAGGTTGTTGTTGTTTTTCAATGTTGAGGTTGCTGTTGAATTTGTTGGTGTTTTTCAATGTTGAGGTTGTTGTTCAATTTGTTGATGTTTTTCAATGTTGAGGTTGTTGTTGTTTTTCAACGTTGAGGTTGTTGTTGAATTTGTTGGTGTTTTTCAATGTTGAGGTTGTTGTTGTTTTTCAATGTTGAGGTTGTTGTTGAATTTGTTGGTGTTTTTCAATTTTGAGGTTGTTCTTGTTTTTCAATGTTGAGGTTGTTGTTGAATTTGTTGGTGTTTTTCAATGTTGAGGTTGATGTTGTTTTTCAATGTTGAGGTTGTTGTTGAATTTGTTGGTGTTTTTCAATGTTGAGGTTGTTGTTGAATTTGTTGGAGTTTTTCAATGTTGAGGTTGTTGTTGTTTTTAAATGTTGAGGTTGTTGTTGAATTTTTTGATGTTTTTCAATTTTGAGGTTGTTGGTGTTTTTCAATGTAGATGTTGTTGTTGAATTTGTTGGTGTTTTTCCATGATGAGGTTGTTGTTGTTTTTCAAAGTTGAGGTTGTTGTTGAATTTGTTGGTGTTTTTCAATGTTGAGGTTGTTGTTGTTTTTCGATATTGAGGTTGTTGTTGAATTTGTTTGTGTTTTTCAATGTTGAGGTTGGTGTTGAACTTGTTGGTATTATTCAATGTTGAGGTTGTTGTTGTTTTTCTCTGTTGAGCTTGTTGTTGAATTTGTTGGTGTTTTTCAATGTTGAGGTTGTTGTTGATTTTGTTGGTGTTTTTCATGTTGAGGTTGTTGTTGAATTTAATGGCGTTTTTCAATGTCGAGGTTGTTGTTGAATTTGTTGGTGTTTTTCAATGTTGAAGTTGTTGTTGAATTTGTTGGTTTTTTTCAATGTTGAAGTTGTTGTTGTTTTTCAATGTTGAGGTTGTTGTTGAATTTGTTGGTGTTTTTCAATGTTGAAGTTGTTGTTGAATTTGTTGGTGTTTTTCAATGTTGAGGTTGTTGTTGTTTTTCAATGTTGAGGTTGTTGTTGAATTTGTTGGTCTTTTTCAATGTTGAGGTTGTTGTTGTTTTTCAATGCTGAGGTTGTTGTTGAATTTGTTGGTGTTTTTCAATGTTGAGGTTGTTGTTGAATTTGTTGGTGTTTTTCAATGTTGAGGTTGTTGTTGTTTTTCAATGTTGAGGATGTTGTTGAATTTGTTGGTGTTTTTCAATGTTGAGGTTGTTGTTGTTTTTCAATGTTGAGGTTGCTGTTGAATTTGTTGGTGTTTTTCAATGTTGAGGTTGTTGTTCAATTTGTTGATGTTTTTCAATGTTGAGGTTGTTGTTGTTTTTCAACGTTGAGGTTGTTGTTGAATTTGTTGGTGTTTTTCAATGTTGAGGTTGTTGTTGTTTTTCAATGTTGAGGTTGTTGTTGAATTTGTTGGTGTTTTTCAATTTTGAGGTTGTTCTTGTTTTTCAATGTTGAGGTTGTTGTTGAATTTGTTGGTGTTTTTCAATGTTGAGGTTGATGTTGTTTTTCAATGTTGAGGTTGTTGTTGAATTTGTTGGTGTTTTTCAATGTTGAGGTTGTTGTTGAATTTGTTGGTGTTTTTCAATGTTGAGGTTGTTGTTGTTTTTAAATGTTGAGGTTGTTGTTGAATTTTTTGGTGTTTTTCAATTTTGAGGTTGTTGGTGTTTTTCAATGTTGAGGTTGTTTGTGAATTTGTTGGTGTTTTTCCATGATGAGGTTGTTGTTGTTTTTCAAAGTTGAGGTTGTTGTTGAATTTGTTGGTGTTTTTCAATGTTGAGGTTGTTGTTGTTTTTCGATATTGAGGTTGTTGTTGAATTTGTTTGTGTTTTTCAATGTTGAGGTTGGTGTTGAACTTGTTGGTATTATTCAATGTTGAGGTTGTTGCTGTTTTTCTCTGTTGAGCTTGTTGTTGAATTTGTTGGTTTTTTTCAATGTTGAGGTTGTTGTTGATTTTGTTGGTGTTTTTCATGTTGAGGTTGTTGTTGAATTTGTTGGTGTTTTTCAATGTTGAGGTTGTCGTTGTTTTTCAATGTTGAGGTTGTTGTTGAATTTGTTGGCGTTTTTCAATGTCGAGGTTGTTGTTGAACTTGTTGGTGTTTTTCAATGTTGAAGTTGTTGTTGAATTTGTTGTTTTTTTTCAATGTTGAAGTTGTTGTTGTTTTTCAATGTTGAGGCTGTTGTTGAATTTGTTGGTGTTTTTCAATGTTGAGGTTGTTGTTGAATTTGTTGGTTTTTTTCAATGTTGAGGTTGTTGTTGTTTTTCAATATTGAGGTTGTTGTTGAATTTGTTTTTGTTTTTCAATGTTGAGGTTGGTGTTGTATTTGTTGGTATTTTTCAATGTTGAGGTTGTTGTTGTTTTTCACTGTTGAGCTTGTTGTTGAATTTGTTGGTTTTTTTCAATGTTGAGGTTGTTGTTGAATTTGTTGGAGTTTTTCAATGTTGAGGTTGTTGTTGTTTTTCAATGTTGAGGTTGTTGTTGAATTTGTTGGTGTTTTTCAATGTTCAGTTCGTTGTTGAATTTGTTGGTGTTTTTCAATGTTGAGGTTGTTGTTGAATTTGGTGGTGTTTTTCAATGTTGAGGTTGTTGTTGAAATTGTTGGAGTTTTTCAATGTTGAGGTTGTTGTTGTTTTTCAATGTTGAGGTTGTTGTTGAATTTGTTGGTGTTTTTCAATGTTGAGTTCGTTGTTGAATTTGTTGGTGTTTTTCAATGTTGAGGTTGTTGTTGAATTTGGTGGTGTTTTTCAATGTTGAGGTTGTTGTTGTTTTTCAATGTTGAGGTTGTTGTTGAGTTTGTTGGTGTTTTTCAATGTTGTGGTTTTGTTGAATTTGTTGGTGTTTTTCAATGTTGAAGTTGTTGTTGAATTTGTTGGTGTTTTTCAATGTTGAGGTTGTTGTTGTTTTTCAATGTTGAGGTTGTTGTTGAATTTGTTGGTCTTTTTCAATGTTGAGGTTGTTGTTGTTTTTCAATGCTGAGGTTGTTGTTGAATTTGTTGGTGTTTTTCAATGTTGAGGTTGTTGTTGAATTTGTTGGTGTTTTTCAATGTTGAGGTTGTTGTTGTTTTTCAATGTTGAGGATGTTGTTGAATTTGTTGGTGTTTTTCAATGTTGAGGTTGTTGTTGTTTTTCAATGTTGAGGTTGCTGTTGAATTTGTTGGTGTTTTTCAATGTTGAGGTTGTTGTTCAATTTGTTGATGTTTTTCAATGTTGAGGTTGTTGTTGTTTTTCAACGTTGAGGTTGTTGTTGAATTTGTTGGTGTTTTTCAATGTTGAGGTTGTTGTTGTTTTTCAATGTTGAGGTTGTTGTTGAATTTGTTGGTGTTTTTCAATTTTGAGGTTGTTCTTGTTTTTCAATGTTGAGGTTGTTGTTGAATTTGTTGGTGTTTTTCAATGTTGAGGTTGATGTTGTTTTTCAATGTTGAGGTTGTTGTTGAATTTGTTGGTGTTTTTCAATGTTGAGGTTGTTGTTGAATTTGTTGGTGTTTTTCAATGTTGAGGTTGTTGTTGTTTTTAAATGTTGAGGTTGTTGTTGAATTTTTTGATGTTTTTCAATTTTGAGGTTGTTGGTGTTTTTCAATGTAGATGTTGTTGTTGAATTTGTTGGTGTTTTTCCATGATGAGGTTGTTGTTGTTTTTCAAAGTTGAGGTTGTTGTTGAATTTGTTGGTGTTTTTCAATGTTGAGGTTGTTGTTGTTTTTCGATATTGAGGTTGTTGTTGAATTTGTTTGTGTTTTTCAATGTTGAGGTTGGTGTTGAACTTGTTGGTATTATTCAATGTTGAGGTTGTTGTTGTTTTTCTCTGTTGAGCTTGTTGTTGAATTTGTTGGTGTTTTTCAATGTTGAGGTTGTTGTTGATTTTGTTGGTGTTTTTCATGTTGAGGTTGTTGTTGAATTTAATGGCGTTTTTCAATGTCGAGGTTGTTGTTGAATTTGTTGGTGTTTTTCAATGTTGAAGTTGTTGTTGAATTTGTTGGTTTTTTTCAATGTTGAAGTTGTTGTTGTTTTTCAATGTTGAGGTTGTTGTTGAATTTGTTGGTGTTTTTCAATGTTGAGGTTGTTGTTGAATTTGTTGGGTTTTTTCAATGTTGAGGTTGTTGTTCTTTTTCAATATTGAGGTTGTTGTTTAATTTGTTTTTGTTTTTCAATGTTGAGGTTGGTGTTGTATTTGTTGGTATTTTTCAATGTTGAGGTTGTTGTTGTTTTTCACTGTTGAGCTTGTTGTTGAATTTGTTGGTTTTTTTCAATGTTGAGGTTGTTGTTGAATTTGTTGGAGTTTTTCAATGTTGAGGTTGTTGTTGTTTTTCAATGTTGAGGTTGTTGTTGAATTTGTTGGTGTTTTTCAATGTTGAGTTCGTTGTTGAATTTGTTGGTGTTTTTCAATGTTGAGGTTGTTGTTGAATTTGGTGGTGTTTTTCAATGTTGATGTTGTTGTTGAATTTGTTGGAGTTTTTCAATGTTGAGGTTGTTGTTGTTTTTCAATGTTGAGGTTGTTGTTGAATTTGTTGGTGTTTTTCAATGTTGAGTTCGTTGTTGAGTTTGTTGGTGTTTTTCAATGTTGAATTTGTTGTTGAATTTGTTGGTGTTTTTCAATGTTGAAGTTGTTGTTGAATTTGTTGGTGTTTTTCAATGTTGAGGTTGTTGTTGTTTTTCAATGTTCAGTTTGTTGTTGAATTTGTTGGTGTTTTTCAATGTTGAGGTTGTTGTTGTTTTTCAATGCTGAGGTTGTTGTTGAATTTGTTGGTATTTTTCCATGTTGAGGTTGTTGTTGAATTTGTTGGTGTTTTTCAATGTTGAGGTTGTTGTTGTTTTTCAATGTTGAGGATGTTGTTGAATTTGTTGGTGTTTTTCAATGTTGAGGTTGTTGTTGTTTTTCAATGTTGAGGTTGTTGTTGAATTTGTTGGTGTTTTTCAATGTTGAGGTTGTTGTTCAATTTGTTGGTGTTTTTCAATGTTGAGGTTGTCGTTGCTTTTCAATGTTGAGGTTGTTGTTGAATTTGTTGGTGTTTTTCAATGTTGAGTTTGTTGTTGTTTTTCAATGTTGAGGTTGTTGTTGAATTTGTTGGTGTTTTTCAATGTTGAGGTTGTTGTTGTTTTTCAATGTTGAGGTTGTTGTTGAATTTGTTGGTGTTTTTCAATGTTGAGGTTGTTGTTGTTTTTAAATGTTGAGGTTGTTGTTGAATTTTTTGGTGTTTTTCAATTTTGAGGTTGTTGGTGTTTTTCAATGTTGAGGTTGTTGTTGAATTTGTTGGTGTTTTTCCATGATGAGGTTGTTGTTGTTTTTCAAAGTTGAGGTTGTTGTTGAATTTGTTGGTGTTTTTCAATGTTGAGGTTGTTGTTGTTTTTCGATATTGAGGTTGTTGTTGAATTTGTTTGTGTTTTTCAATGTTGAGGTTGGTGTTGAACTTGTTGGTATTATTCAATGTTGAGGTTGTTGTTGTTTTTCTCTGTTGAGCTTGTTGTTGAATTTGTTGGTTTTTTTCAATGTTGAGGTTGTTGTTGATTTTGTTGGTGTTTTTCATGTTGAGGTTGTTGTTGAATTTGTTGGTGTTTTTCAATGTTGAGGTTGTCGTTGTTTTTCAATGTTGAGGTTGTTGTTGAATTTGTTGGCGTTTTTCAATGTCGAGGTTGTTGTTGAACTTGTTGGTGTTTTTCAATGTTGAAGTTGTTGTTGAATTTGTTGGTTTTTTTCAATGTTGAAGTTGTTGTTGTTTTTCAATGTTGAGGTTGTTGTTGAATTTGTTGGTGTTTTTCAATGTTGAGGTTGTTGTTGAATTTGTTGGTTTTTTTCAATGTTGAGGTTGTTGTTGTTTTTCAATATTGAGGTTGTTGTTGAATTTGTTTTTGTTTTTCAATGTTGAGGTTGGTGTTGTATTTGTTGGTATTTTTCAATGTTGAGGTTGTTGTTGTTTTTCACTGTTGAGCTTGTTGTTGAATTTGTTGGTTTTTTTCAATGTTGAGGTTGTTGTTGAATTTGTTGGAGTTTTTCAATGTTGAGGTTGTTGATGTTTTTCAATGTTGAGGTTGTTGTTGAATTTGTTGGTGTTTTTCAATGTTGAGTTCGTTGTTGAATTTGTTGGTGTTTTTCAATGTTGAGGTTGTTGTTGAATTTGGTGGTGTTTTTCAATGTTGAGGTTGTTGTTGAATTTGTTGGAGTTTTTCAATGTTGAGGTTGTTGTTGTTTTTCAATGTTGAGGTTGTCGTTGAATTTGTTGGTGTTTTTCAATGTTGAGGTTGTTGTTGTTTTTCAATGTTGAGGTTGTTGTTGAATTTGTTGGTGTTTTTCAATGTTGAGTTCGTTGTTGAATTTGTTGGTGTTTTTCAATGTTGAGGTTGTTGTTGAATTTGGTGGTGTTTTTCAATGTTGAGGTTGTTGTTGAAATTGTTGGAGTTTTACAATGTTGAGGTTGTTGTTGTTTTTCAATGTTGAGGTTGTTGTTGAATTTGTTGGTGTTTTTCAATGTTGAGTTCGTTGTTGAATTTGTTGGTGTTTTTCAATGTTGAGGTTGTTGTTGAATTTGGTGGTGTTTTTCAATGTTGAGGTTGTTGTTGTTTTTCAATGTTGAGGTTGTTGTTGAGTTTGTTGGTGTTTTTCAATGTTGTGGTTTTGTTGAATTTGTTGGTGTTTTTCAATGTTGAAGTTGTTGTTGAATTTGTTGGTGTTTTTCAATGTTGAGGTTGTTGTTGTTTTTCAATGTTGAGGTTGTTGTTGAATTTGTTGGTGTTTTTCAATGTTGAGGTTGTTGTTGTTTTTCAATGCTGAGGTTGTTGTTGAATTTGTTGGTGTTTTTCAATGTTGAGGTTGTTGTTGAATTTGTTGGTGTTTTTCAATGTTGAGGTTGTTGTTGTTTTTCAATGTTGAGGATGTTGTTGAATTTGTTGGTGTTTTTCAATGTTGAGGTTTTTGTTCTTTTTCAATGTTGAGGTTGCTGTTGAATTTGTTGGTGTTTTTCAATGTTGAGGTTGTTGTTCAATTTGTTGGTGTTTTTCAATGTTGAGGTTGTTGTTGTTTTTCAACGTTGAGGTTGTTGTTGAATTTGTTGGTGTTTTTCAATGTTGAGGTTGTTGTTGTTTTTCAATGTGGAGGTTGTTGTTGAATTTGTTGGTGTTTTTCAATGTTGAGGTTGATGTTGTTTTTCAATGTTGAGGTTGTTGTTGAATTTGTTGGTGTTTTTCAATGTTGAGGTTGTTGTTGAATTTGTTGGTGTTTTTCAATGTTGAGGTTGTTGTTGTTTTTAAATGTTGAGGTTGTTGTTGAATTTTTTGATGTTTTTCAATTTTGAGGTTGTTGGTGTTTTTCAATGTAGATGTTGTTGTTGAATTTGTTGGTGTTTTTCCATGATGAGGTTGTTGTTGTTTTTCAAAGTTGAGGTTGTTGTTGAATTTGTTGGTGTTTTTCAATGTTGAGGTTGTTGTTGTTTTTCGATATTGAGGTTGTTGTTGAATTTGTTTGTGTTTTTCAATGTTGAGGTTGGTGTTGAATTTGTTGGCGTTTTTCAATGTCGAGGTTGTTGTTGAACTTGTTGGTGTTTTTCAATGTTGAAGTTGTTGTTGAATTTGTTGGTTTTTTTCAATGTTGAAGTTGTTGTTGTTTTTCAAAGTTGAGGTTGTTGTTGAATTTGTTGGTGTTTTTCAATGTTGAGGTTGTTGTTGAATTTGTTGGTTTTTTTCAATGTTGAGGTTGTTGTTGTTTTTCAATATTGAGGTTGTTGTTGAATTTGTTTTTGTTTTTCAATGTTGAGGTTGGTGTTGTATTTGTTGGTATTTTTCAATGTTGAGGTTGTTGTTGTTTTTCACTGTTGAGCTTGTTGTTGTATTTGTTGGTATTTTTCAATGTTGAGGTTGTTGTTGTTTTTCACTGTTGAGCTTGTTGTTGAATTTGTTGGTTTTTTTCAATGTTGAGGTTGTTGTTGAATTTGTTGGAGTTTTTCAATGTTGAGGTTGTTGTTGTTTTTCAATGTTGAGGTTGTTGTTGAATTTGTTGGTGTTTTTCAATGTTGAGTTCGTTGTTGAATTTGTTGGTGTTTTTCAATGTTGAGGTTGTTGTTGAATTTGGTGGTGTTTTTCAATGTTGAGGTTGTTGTTGAATTTGTTGGAGTTTTTCAATGTTGAGGTTGTTGTTGTTTTTCAATGTTGAGGTTGTCGTTGAATTTGTTGGTGTTTTTCAATGTTGAGGTTGTTGTTGTTTTTCAATGTTGAGTTCGTTGTTGAATTTGTTGGTGTTTTTCAATGTTGAGGTTGTTGTTGAATTTGGTGGTGTTTTTCAATGTTGAGGTTGTTGTTGAAATTGTTGGAGTTTTACAATGTTGAGGTTGTTGTTGTTTTTCAATGTTGAGGTTGTCGTTGTTTTTCAATGTTGAGGTTGTTGTTGAATTTGTTGGCGTTTTTCAATGTCGAGGTTGTTGTTGAACTTGTTGGTGTTTTTCAATGTTGAAGTTGTTGTTGAATTTGTTGGTTTTTTTCAATGTTGAAGTTGTTGTTGTTTTTCAAAGTTGAGGTTGTTGTTGAAATTGTTGGTGTTTTTCAATGTTGAGGTTGTTGTTGAATTTGTTGGTTTTTTTCAATGTTGAGGTTGTTGTTGTTTTTCAATATTGAGGTTGTTGTTGAATTTGTTTTTGTTTTTCAATGTTGAGGTTGGTGTTGTATTTGTTGGTATTTTTCAATGTTGAGGTTGTTGTTGTTTTTCACTGTTGAGCTTGTTGTTGAATTTGTTGGTTTTTTTCAATGTTGAGGTTGTTGTTGAATTTGTTGGAGTTTTTCAATGTTGAGGTTGTTGTTGTTTTTCAATGTTGAGGTTGTTGTTGAATTTGTTGGTGTTTTTCAATGTTGAGTTCGTTGTTGAATTTGTTGGTGTTTTTCAATGTTGAGGTTGTTGTTGAATTTGGTGGTGTTTTTCAATGTTGAGGTTGTTGTTGAATTTGTTGGAGTTTTTCAATGTTGAGGTTGTTGTTGTTTTTCAATGTTGAGGTTGTCGTTGAATTTGTTGGTGTTTTTCAATGTTGAGGTTGTTGTTGTTTTTCAATGTTGAGGTTGTTGTTGAATTTGTTGGTGTTTTTCAATGTTGAGTTCGTTGTTGAATTTGTTGGTGTTTTTCAATGTTGAGGTTGTTGTTGAATTTGGTGGTGTTTTTCAATGTTGAGGTTGTTGTTGAAATTGTTGGAGTTTTACAATGTTGAGGTTGTTGTTGTTTTTCAATGTTGAGGTTGTTGTTGAATTTGTTGGTGTTTTTCAATGTTGAGTTCGTTGTTGAATTTGTTGGTGTTTTTCAATGTTGAGGTTGTTGTTGAATTTGGTGGTGTTTTTCAATGTTGAGGTTGTTGTTGTTTTTCAATGTTGAGGTTGTTGTTGAGTTTGTTGGTGTTTTTCAATGTTGTGGTTTTGTTGAATTTGTTGGTGTTTTTCAATGTTGAAGTTGTTGTTGAATTTGTTGGTGTTTTTCAATGTTGAGGTTGTTGTTGTTTTTCAATGTTGAGGTTGTTGTTGAATTTGTTGGTGTTTTTCAATGTTGAGGTTGTTGTTGTTTTTCAATGCTGAGGTTGTTGTTGAATTTGTTGGTGTTTTTCAATGTTGAGGTTGTTGTTGAATTTGTTGGTGTTTTTCAATGTTGAGGTTGTTGTTGTTTTTCAATGTTGAGGATGTTGTTGAATTTGTTGGTGTTTTTCAATGTTGAGGTTTTTGTTCTTTTTCAATGTTGAGGTTGCTGTTGAATTTGTTGGTGTTTTTCAATGTTGAGGTTGTTGTTCAATTTGTTGGTGTTTTTCAATGTTGAGGTTGTTGTTGTTTTTCAACGTTGAGGTTGTTGTTGAATTTGTTGGTGTTTTTCAATGTTGAGGTTGTTGTTGTTTTTCAATGTTGAGGTTGTTGTTGAATTTGTTGGTGTTTTTCAATGTTGAGGTTGTTCTTGTTTTTCAATGTTGAGGTTGTTGTTGAATTTGTTGGTGTTTTTCAATGTTGAGGTTGATGTTGTTTTTCAATGTTGAGGTTGTTGTTGAATTTGTTGGTGTTTTTCAATGTTGAGGATGTTGTTGAATTTGTTGGTGTTTTTCAATGTTGAGGTTGTTGTTGTTTTTAAATGTTGAGGTTGTTGTTGAATTTTTTGATGTTTTTCAATTTTGAGGTTGTTGGTGTTTTTCAATGTAGATGTTGTTGTTGAATTTGTTGGTGTTTTTCCATGATGAGGTTGTTGTTGTTTTTCAAATTTGAGGTTGTTGTTGAATTTGTTGGTGTTTTTCAATGTTGAGGTTGTTGTTGTTTTTCGATATTGAGGTTGTTGTTGAATTTGTTTGTGTTTTTCAATGTTGAGGTTGGTGTTGAACTTGTTGGTATTATTCAATGTTGAGGTTGTTGTTGTTTTTCTCTGTTGAGCTTGTTGTTGAATTTGTTGGTGTTTTTCAATGTTGAGGTTGTTGTTGATTTTGTTGGTGTTTTTCATGTTGAGGTTGTTGTTGAATTTAATGGCGTTTTTCAATGTCGAGGTTGTTGTTGAATTTGTTGGTATTTTTCAATGTTGAAGTTGTTGTTGAATTTGTTGGTTTTTTTCAATGTTGAATTTGTTGTTGTTTTTCAATGTTGAGGTTGTTGTTGAATTTGTTGGTGTTTTTCAATGTTGAGGTTGTTGTTGAATTTGTTGGTTTTTTTCAATGTTGAGGTTGTTGTTCTTTTTCAATATTGAGGTTGTTGTTTAATTTGTTTTTGTTTTTCAATGTTGAGGTTGGTGTTGTATTTGTTGGTATTTTTCAATGTTGAGGTTGTTGTTGTTTTTCACTGTTGAGCTTGTTGTTGAATTTGTTGGTTTTTTTCAATGTTGAGGTTGTTGTTGAATTTGTTGGAGTTTTTCAATGTTGAGGTTGTTGTTGTTTTTCAATGTTGAGGTTGTTGTTGAATTTGTTGGTGTTTTTCAATGTTGAGTTCGTTGTTGAATTTGTTGGTGTTTTTCAATGTTGAGGTTGTTGTTGAATTTGGTGGTGTTTTTCAATGTTGATGTTGTTGTTGAATTTGTTGGAGATTTTCAATGTTGAGGTTGTTGTTGTTTTTCAATGTTGAGGTTGTTGTTGAATTTGTTGGTGTTTTTCAATGTTGAGTTCGTTGTTGAGTTTGTTGGTGTTTTTCAATGTTGAATTTGTTGTTGAATTTGTTGGTGTTTTTCAATGTTGAAGTTGTTGTTGAATTTGTTGGTGTTTTTCAATGTTGAGGTTGTTGTTGTTTTTCAATGTTCAGTTTGTTGTTGAATTTGTTGGTGTTTTTCAATGTTGAGGTTGTTGTTGTTTTTCAATGCTGAGGTTGTTGTTGAATTTGTTGGTGTTTTTCAATGTTGAGGTTGTTGTTGAATTTGTTGGTGTTTTTCAATGTTGAGGTTGTTGTTGTTTTTCAATGTTGAGGATGTTGTTGAATTTGTTGGTGTTTTTCAATGTTGAGGTTGTTGTTGTTTTTCAATGTTGAGGTTGTTGTTGAACTTGTTGGTGTTTTTCAATGTTGAGGTTGTTGTTCAATTTGTTGGTGTTTTTCAATGTTGAGGTTGTCGTTGCTTTTCAATGTTGAGGTTGTTGTTGAATTTGTTGGTGTTTTTCAATGTTGAGTTTGTTGTTGTTTTTCAATGTTGAGGTTGTTGTTGAATTTGTTGGTGTTTTTCAATGTTGAGGTTGTTGTTGTTTTTCAATGTTGAGGTTGTTGTTGAATTTGTTGGTGTTTTTCAATGTTGAGGTTGTTGTTGTTTTTAAATGTTGAGGTTGTTGTTGAATTTTTTGGTGTTTTTCAATTTTGAGGTTGTTGGTGTTTTTCAATGTTGAGGTTGTTGTTGAATTTGTTGGTGTTTTTCCATGATGAGGTTGTTGTTGTTTTTCAAAGTTGAGGTTGTTGTTGAATTTGTTGGTGTTTTTCAATGTTGAGGTTGTTGTTGTTTTTCGATATTGAGGTTGTTGTTGAATTTGTTTGTGTTTTTCAATGTTGAGGTTGGTGTTGAACTTGTTGGTATTATTCAATGTTGAGGTTGTTGTTGTTTTTCTCTGTTGAGCTTGTTGTTGAATTTGTTGGTTTTTTTCAATGTTGAGGTTGTGGTTGATTTTGTTGGTGTTTTTCATGTTGAGGTTGTTGTTGAATTTGTTGGTGTTTTTCAATGTTGAAGTTGTTGTTGTTTTTCAATGTTGAGGTTGTTGTTGAATTTGTTGGTGTTTTTCAATGTTGAGGTTGTTGTTGAATTTGTTGGTTTTTTCAATGTTGAGGTTGTTGTTGTTTTTCAATATTGAGGTTGTTGTTGAATTTGTTTTTGTTTTTCAATGTTGAGGTTGGTGTTGTATTTGTTGGTATTTTTCAATGTTGAGGTTGTTGTTGTTTTTCACTGTTGAGCTTGTTGTTGAATTTGTTGGTTTTTTTCAATGTTGAGGTTGTTGTTGAATTTGTTGGAGTTTTTCAATGTTGAGGTTGTTGTTGTTTTTCAATGTTGAGGTTGTTGTTGAATTTGTTGGTGTTTTTCAATGTTGAGTTCGTTGTTGAATTTGTTGGTGTTTTTCAATGTTGAGGTTGTTGTTGAATTTGGTGGTGTTTTTCAATGTTGAGGTTGTTGTTGAATTTGTTGGAGTTTTTCAATGTTGCGGTTGTTGTTGTTTTTCAATGTTGAGGTTGTTGTTGAATTTGTTGGTGTTTTTCAATGTTGAGTTCGTTGTTGAATTTGTTGGTGTTTTTCAATTTTGAGGTTGTTGTTGAATTTGGTGGTGTTTTTCAATGTTGAGGTTGTTGTTGTTTTTCAATGTTGAGGTTGTTGTTGAGTTTGTTGGTGTTTTTCAATGTTGAGGTTTTGTTGAATTTGTTGGTGTTTTTCAATGTTGAAGTTGTTGTTGAATTTGTTGGTGTTTTTCAATGTTGAGGTTGTTGTTGTTTTTCAATGTTGAGGTTGTTGTTGAATTTGATGGTGTTTTTCAATGTTGAGGTTGTTGTTGTTTTTCAATGCTGAGGTTGTTGTTGAATTTGTTGGTGTTTTTCAATGTTGAGGTTGTTGTTGAATTTGATGGTGTTTTTCAATGTTGAGGTTGTTGTTGTTTTTCAATTTTGAGGATGTTGTTGAATTTGTTGGTGTTTTTCAATGTTGAGGTTGTTGTTGTTTTTCAATGTTGAGGTTGCTGTTGAATTTGTTGGTGTTTTTCAATGTTGAGGTTGTTGTTCAATTTGTTGGTGTTTTTCAATGTTGAGGTTGTTGTTGTTTTTCAATGTTGAGGTTGTTGTTGAATTTGCTGGTGTTTTTCAATGTTGAGGTTGTTGTTGTTTTTCAATGTTGAGGTTGTTGTTGAATTTGTTGGTGTTTTTCAATGTTGAGGTTGTTCTTGTTTTTCAATGTTGAGGTTGTTGTTGAATTTCTTGGTGTTTTTCAATGTTGAGGTTGTTGTTGAATTTGTTGGTGTTTTTCCATGATGAGGTTGTTGTTGTTTTTCTCTGTTGAGCTTGTTGTTGAATTTGTTGGTGTTTTTCAATGTTGAGGTTGTTGTTGATTTTGTTGGTGTTTTTCATGTTGAGGTTGTTGTTGAATTTAATGGCGTTTTTCAATGTCGAGGTTGTTGTTGAATTTGTTGGTGTTTTTCAATGTTGAAGTTGTTGTTGAATTTGTTGGTTTTTTTCAATGTTGAAGTTGTTGTTGTTTTTCAATGTTGAGGTTGTTGTTGAATTTGTTGGTGTTTTTCAATGTTGAGGTTGTTGTTCTTTTTCAATATTGAGGTTGTTGTTGAATTTGTTTTTGTTTTTCAATGTTGAGGTTGGTGTTGTATTTGTTGGTATTTTTCAATGTTGAGGTTGTTGTTGTTTTTCACTGTTGAGCTTGTTGTTGAATTTGTTGGTTTTTTTCAATGTTGAGGTTGTTGTTGAATTTGTTGGAGTTTTTCAATGTTGAGGTTGTTGTTGTTTTTCAATGTTGAGGTTGTTGTTGAATTTGTTGGTGTTTTTCAATGTTGAGTTCGTTGTTGAATTTGTTGGTGTTTTTCAATGTTGAGGTTGTTGTTGAATTTGGTGGTGTTTTTCAAAGTTGAGGTTGTTGTTGAATTTGTTGGAGTTTTTCAATGTTGAGGTTGTTGTTGTTTTTCAATGTTGAGGTTGTTGTTGAATTTGTTGGTGTTTTTCAATGTTGAGTTCGTTGTTGAGTTTGTTGGTGTTTTTCAATGTTGAATTTGTTGTTGAATTTGTTGGTGTTTTTCAATATTGAAGTTGTTGTTGAATTTGTTGGTGTTTTTCAATGTTGAGGTTGTTGTTGTTTTTCAATGTTCAGTTTGTTGTTGAATTTGTTGGTGTTTTTCAATGTTGAGGTTGTTGTTGTTTTTCAATGCTGAGGTTGTTGTTGAATTTGTTGGTGTTTTTCAATGTTGAGGTTGTTGTTGAATTTGTTGGTGTTTTTCAATGTTGAGGTTGTTGTTGTTTTTCAATGTTGAGGATGTTGTTGAATTTGTTGGTGTTTTTCAATGTTGAGGTTGTTGTTGTTTTTCAATGTTGAGGTTGTTGTTGAATTTGTTGGTGTTTTTCAATGTTGAGGTTGTTGTTGAATTTGTTGGTGTTTTTCAATGTTGAGGTTGTCGTTGTTTTTCAATGTTGAGGTTGTTGTTGAATTTGTTGGTGTTTTTCAATGTTGAGTTTGTTGTTGTTTTTCAATGTTGAGGTTGTTGTTGAATTTGTTGGTGTTTTTCAATGTTGAGGTTGTTGTTGTTTTTCAATGTTGAGGTTGTTGTTGAATTTGTTGGTGTTTTTCAATGTTGAGGTTGTTGTTGTTTTTCAATGTTGTGGTTGTTGTTGAGTTTGTTGGTGTTTATCAATGTTGACGTTGTTGTTGAATTTGTTGGTGTTTTTCAATGTTGAGGTTGTTGTTGAATTTGTTGGTGTTTTTCAATGTTGAGGTTGTTGTTGATTTTGTTGGTGTTTTTCATGTTGAGGTTGTTGTTGAATTTAATGGCGTTTTTCAATGTCGAGGTTGTTGTTGAATTTGTTGGTGTTTTTCAATGTTGAAGTTGTTGTTGAATTTGTTGGTTTTTTTCAATGTTGAAGTTGTTGTTGTTTTTCAATGTTGAGGTTGTTGTTGAATTTGTTGGTGTTTTTCAATGTTGAGGTTGTTGTTCTTTTTCAATATTGAGGTTGTTGTTGAATTTGTTTTTGTTTTTCAATGTTGAGGTTGGTGTTGTATTTGTTGGTATTTTTCAATGTTGAGGTTGTTGTTGTTTTTCACTGTTGAGCTTGTTGTTGAATTTGTTGGTTTTTTTCAATGTTGAGGTTGTTGTTGAATTTGTTGGAGTTTTTCAATGTTGAGGTTGTTGTTGTTTTTCAATGTTGAGGTTGTTGTTGAATTTGTTGGTGTTTTTCAATGTTGAGTTCGTTGTTGAATTTGTTGGTGTTTTTCAATGTTGAGGTTGTTGTTGAATTTGGTGGTGTTTTTCAAAGTTGAGGTTGTTGTTGAATTTGTTGGAGTTTTTCAATGTTGAGGTTGTTGTTGTTTTTCAATGTTGAGGTTGTTGTTGAATTTGTTGGTGTTTTTCAATGTTGAGTTCGTTGTTGAGTTTGTTGGTGTTTTTCAATGTTGAATTTGTTGTTGAATTTGTTGGTGTTTTTCAATATTGAAGTTGTTGTTGAATTTGTTGGTGTTTTTCAATGTTGAGGTTGTTGTTGTTTTTCAATGTTCAGTTTGTTGTTGAATTTGTTGGTGTTTTTCAATGTTGAGGTTGTTGTTGTTTTTCAATGCTGAGGTTGTTGTTGAATTTGTTGGTGTTTTTCAATGTTGAGGTTGTTGTTGAATTTGTTGGTGTTTTTCAATGTTGAGGTTGTTGTTGTTTTTCAATGTTGAGGATGTTGTTGAATTTGTTGGTGTTTTTCAATGTTGAGGTTGTTGTTGTTTTTCAATGTTGAGGTTGTTGTTGAATTTGTTGGTGTTTTTCAATGTTGAGGTTGTTGTTGAATTTGTTGGTGTTTTTCAATGTTGAGGTTGTTGTTGTTTTTCAATGTTCAGTTTGTTGTTGAATTTCTTGGTGTTTTTCAATGTTGAGGTTGTTGTTGTTTTTCAATGCTGAGGTTGTTGTTGAATTTGTTGGTGTTTTTCAATGTTGAGGTTGTTGTTGAATTTGTTGGTGTTTTTCAATGTTGAGGTTGTTGTTGTTTTTCAATGTTGAGGATGTTGTTGAATTTGTTGGTGTTTTTCAATGTTGAGGTTGTTGTTGCTTTTCAATGTTGAGGTTGTTGTTGAATTTGTTGGTGTTTTTCAATGTTGAGGTTGTTGTTGAATTTGTTGGTGTTTTTCAATGTTGAGGTTGTCGTTGTTTTTCAATGTTGAGGTTGTTGTTGAATTTGTTGGTGTTTTTCAATGTTGAGTTTGTTGTTGTTTTTCAATGTTGAGGTTGTTGTTGAATTTGTTGGTGTTTTTCAATGTTGAGGTTGTTGTTGTTTTTCAATGTTGAGGTTGTTGTTGAATTTGTTGGTGTTTTTCAATGTTGAGGTTGTTGTTGTTTTTCAATGTTGTGGTTGTTGTTGAGTTTGTTGGTGTTTATCAATGTTGACGTTGTTGTTGAATTTGTTGGTGTTTTTCAATGTTGAGGTTGTTGTTGAATTTGTTGGTGTTTTTCAATGTTGAGGTTCTTGTTGTTTTTAAATGTTGAGGTTGTTGTTGAATTTTTTGGTGTTTTTCAATTTTGAGGTTGTTGGTGTTTTTCAATGTTGAGGTTGTTGTTGAATTTGTTGGTGTTTTTCCATGATGAGGTTGTTGTTGTTTTTCAAAGTTGAGGTTGTTGTTGAATTTGTTGGTGTTTTTCAATGTTGAGGTTGTTGTTGTTTTTCAATGTTGAGGTTGTTGTTGAATTTGTTGGTGTTTTTCAATGTTGAGGCTGTTGTTGGATTTTTTGGTGCTTTTCAATGTTGAGATTGTTGTCGTTTTTCGATATTGAGGTTGTTGTTGAATTTGATTGTGTTTTTCAATCTTGAGGTTGGCGTTGAATTTGTTGGTATTATTCAATGTTGAGGTTGTTGTTGTTTTTCTGTGTTGAACTTGTTGTGGAATTTGTTGGTTTTTTTCAATGTTGAGGTTGTTGTTGAATTTGTTGGTGTTTTTCATGTTGAGGTTGTTGTTGAATTTGTTGCTGTTTTTCAATGTTGAGGTTGTTGTTGAATTTTTTCTTTTTTTCAATGTTGAGGTTGTTGTTGAATGTGTTGGTGTTTTTCAATGTTGAGGTTGTTGTTGAATTTGTTGGTTTTTTTCAATGTTGAGGTTGTTGTTGTTTTTCAATATTGAGGTTGTTGTTGAATTTGTTTTTGTTTTTCTCTGTTGAGCTTGTTGTTGAATTTGTTGGTTTTTTTCAATGTTGAGGTTGTTGTTGATTTTGTTGGTGTTTTTCATGTTGAGGTTGTTGTTGAATTTGTTGGTGTTTTTCAATGTTGAGGTTGGCGTTGTTTTTCAATGTTGAGGTTGTTGTTGAATTTAATGGCGTTTTTCAATGTCGAGGTTGTTGTTGAATTTGTTGGTGTTTTTCAATGTTGAGGTTGTTGTTGAATTTGTTGGTGTTTTTCATGTTGAGGTTGTTGTTGAATTTGTTGCTGTTTTTCAATGTTGAGGTTGTTGTTGTTTTTCAATGTTCAGTTTGTTGTTGAATTTGTTGGTGTTTTTCAATGTTGAGGTTGTTGTTGTTTTTCAATGCTGAGGTTGTTGTTGAATTTGTTGGTGTTTTTCAATGTTGAGGTTGTTGTTGAATTTGTTGGTGTTTTTCAATGTTGAGGTTGTTGTTGTTTTTCAATGTTGAGGATGTTGTTGAATTTGTTGGTGTTTTTCAATGTTGAGGTTGTTGTTGTTTTTCAATGTTGAGGTTGTTGTTGAATTTGTTGGTGTTTTTCAATGTTGAGGTTGTTGTTGAATTTGTTGGTGTTTTTCAATGTTGAGGTTGTCGTTGTTTTTCAATGTTGAGGTTGTTGTTGAATTTGTTGGTGTTTTTCAATGTTGAGTTTGTTGTTGTTTTTCAATGTTGAGGTTGTTGTTGAATTTGTTGGTGTTTTTCAATGTTGAGGTTGTTGTTGTTTTTCAATGTTGAGGTTGTTGTTGAATTTGTTGGTGTTTTTCAATGTTGAGGTTGTTGTTGTTTTTCAATGTTGTGGTTGTTGTTGAGTTTGTTGGTGTTTATCAATGTTGACGTTGTTGTTGAATTTGTTGGTGTTTTTCAATGTTGAGGTTGTTGTTGAATTTGTTGGTGTTTTTCAATGTTGAGGTTCTTGTTGTTTTTAAATGTTGAGGTTGTTGTTGAATTTTTTGGTGTTTTTCAATTTTGAGGTTGTTGGTGTTTTTCAATGTTGAGGTTGTTGTTGAATTTGTTGGTGTTTTTCCATGATGAGGTTGTTGTTGTTTTTCAAAGTTGAGGTTGTTGTTGAATTTGTTGGTGTTTTTCAATGTTGAGGTTGTTGTTGTTTTTCAATGTTGAGGTTGTTGTTGAATTTGTTGGTGTTTTTCAATGTTGAGGCTGTTGTTGGATTTTTTGGTGCTTTTCAATGTTGAGATTGTTGTCGTTTTTCGATATTGAGGTTGTTGTTGAATTTGATTGTGTTTTTCAATCTTGAGGTTGGCGTTGAATTTGTTGGTATTATTCAATGTTGAGGTTGTTGTTGTTTTTCTCTGTTGAACTTGTTGTGGAATTTGTTGGTTTTTTTCAATGTTGAGGTTGTTGTTGAATTTGTTGGTGTTTTTCATGTTGAGGTTGTTGTTGAATTTGTTGCTGTTTTTCAATGTTGAGGTTGTTGTTGAATTTTTTCTTTTTTTCAATGTTGAGGTTGTTGTTGAATGTGTTGGTGTTTTTCAATGTTGAGGTTGTTGTTGAATTTGTTGGTTTTTTTCAATGTTGAGGTTGTTGTTGTTTTTCAATATTGAGGTTGTTGTTGAATTTGTTTTTGTTTTTCTCTGTTGAGCTTGTTGTTGAATTTGTTGGTTTTTTTCAATGTTGAGGTTGTTGTTGATTTTGTTGGTGTTTTTCATGTTGAGGTTGTTGTTGAATTTGTTGGTGTTTTTCAATGCTGAGGTTGGCGTTGTTTTTCAATGTTGAGGTTGTTGTTGAATTTAATGGCGTTTTTCAATGTCGAGGTTGTTGTTGAATTTGTTGGTGTTTTTCAATGTTGAGGTTGTTGTTGAATTTGTTCGTGTTTTTCATGTTGAGGTTGTTGTTGAATTTGTTGCTGTTTTTCAATGTTGAGGTTGTTGTTGTTTTTCAATGTTGAGGTTGCTGTTGAATTTGTTGGTGTTTTTCAATGTTGAGGTTGTTGTTCAATTTGTTGGTGTTTTTCAATGTTGAGGTTGTTGTTGTTTTTCAATGTTGAGGTTGTTGTTGAATTTGCTGGTGTTTTTCAATGTTGAGGTTGTTGTTGTTTTTCAATGTTGAGGTTGTTGTTGAATTTGTTGGTGTTTTTCAATGTTGAGGTTGTTCTTGTTTTTCAATGTTGAGGTTGTTGTTGAATTTCTTGGTGTTTTTCAATGTTGAGGTTGTTGTTGAATTTGTTGGTGTTTTTCCATGATGAGGTTGTTGTTGTTTTTCTCTGTTGAGCTTGTTGTTGAATTTGTTGGTGTTTTTCAATGTTGAGGTTGTTGTTGATTTTGTTGGTGTTTTTCATGTTGAGGTTGTTGTTGAATTTAATGGCGTTTTTCAATGTCGAGGTTGTTGTTGAATTTGTTGGTGTTTTTCAATGTTGAAGTTGTTGTTGAATTTGTTGGTTTTTTTCAATGTTGAAGTTGTTGTTGTTTTTCAATGTTGAGGTTGTTGTTGAATTTGTTGGTGTTTTTCAATGTTGAGGTTGTTGTTCTTTTTCAATATTGAGGTTGTTGTTGAATTTGTTTTTGTTTTTCAATGTTGAGGTTGGTGTTGTATTTGTTGGTATTTTTCAATGTTGAGGTTGTTGTTGTTTTTCACTGTTGAGCTTGTTGTTGAATTTGTTGGTTTTTTTCAATGTTGAGGTTGTTGTTGAATTTGTTGGAGTTTTTCAATGTTGAGGTTGTTGTTGTTTTTCAATGTTGAGGTTGTTGTTGAATTTGTTGGTGTTTTTCAATGTTGAGTTCGTTGTTGAATTTGTTGGTGTTTTTCAATGTTGAGGTTGTTGTGAATTTGGTGGTGTTTTTCAAAGTTGAGGTTGTTGTTGAATTTGTTGGAGTTTTTCAATGTTGAGGTTGTTGTTGTTTTTCAATGTTGAGGTTGTTGTTGAATTTGTTGGTGTTTTTCAATGTTGAGTTCGTTGTTGAGTTTGTTGGTGTTTTTCAATGTTGAATTTGTTGTTGAATTTGTTGGTGTTTTTCAATATTGAAGTTGTTGTTGAATTTGTTGGTGTTTTTCAATGTTGAGGTTGTTGTTGTTTTTCAATGTTCAGTTTGTTGTTGAATTTGTTGGTGTTTTTCAATGTTGAGGTTGTTGTTGTTTTTCAATGCTGAGGTTGTTGTTGAATTTGTTGGTGTTTTTCAATGTTGAGGTTGTTGTTGAATTTGTTGGTGTTTTTCAATGTTGAGGTTGTTGTTGTTTTTCAATGTTGAGGATATTGTTGAATTTGTTGGTCTTTTTCAATGTTGAGGTTGTTGTTGTTTTTCAATGTTGAGGTTGTTGTTGAATTTGTTGGTGTTTTTCAATGTTGAGGTTGTTGTTGAATTTGTTGGTGTTTTTCAATGTTGAGGTTGTCGTTGTTTTTCAATGTTGAGGTTGTTGTTGAATTTGTTGGTGTTTTTCAATGTTGAGTTTGTTGTTGTTTTTCAATGTTGAGGTTGTTGTTGAATTTGTTGGTGTTTTTCAATGTTGAGGTTGTTGTTGTTTTTCAATGTTGAGGTTGTTGTTGAATTTGTTGGTGTTTTTCAATGTTGAGGTTGTTGTTGTTTTTCAATGTTGTGGTTGTTGTTGAGTTTGTTGGTGTTTATCAATGTTGACGTTGTTGTTGAATTTGTTGGTGTTTTTCAATGTTGAGGTTGTTGTTGAATTTGTTGGTGTTTTTCAATGTTGAGGTTCTTGTTGTTTTTAAATGTTGAGGTTGTTGTTGAATTTTTTGGTGTTTTTCAATTTTGAGGTTGTTGGTGTTTTTCAATGTTGAGGTTGTTGTTGAATTTGTTGGTGTTTTTCCATGATGAGGTTGTTGTTGTTTTTCAAAGTTGAGGTTGTTGTTGAATTTGTTGGTGTTTTTCAATGTTGAGGTTGTTGTTGTTTTTCAATGTTGAGGTTGTTGTTGAATTTGTTGGTGTTTTTCAATGTTGAGGCTGTTGTTGGATTTTTTGGTGCTTTTCAATGTTGAGATTGTTGTCGTTTTTCGATATTGAGGTTGTTGTTGAATTTGATTGTGTTTTTCAATCTTGAGGTTGGCGTTGAATTTGTTGGTATTATTCAATGTTGAGGTTGTTGTTGTTTTTCTCTGTTGAACTTGTTGTGGAATTTGTTGGTTTTTTTCAATGTTGAGGTTGTTGTTGAATTTGTTGGTGTTTTTCATGTTGAGGTTGTTGTTGAATTTGTTGCTGTTTTTCAATGTTGAGGTTGTTGTTGAATTTTTTCTTTTTTTCAATGTTGAGGTTGTTGTTGAATGTGTTGGTGTTTTTCAATGTTGAGGTTGTTGTTGAATTTGTTGGTTTTTTTCAATGTTGAGGTTGTTGTTGTTTTTCAATATTGAGGTTGTTGTTGAATTTGTTTTTGTTTTTCTCTGTTGAGCTTGTTGTTGAATTTGTTGGTTTTTTTCATGTTGAGGTTGTTGTTGAATTTGTTGGTGTTTTTCAATGTTGAGGTTGGCGTTGTTTTTCAATGTTGAGGTTGTTGTTGAATTTAATGGCGTTTTTCAATGTCGAGGTTGTTGTTGAATTTGTTGGTGTTTTTCAATGTTGAGGTTGTTGTTGAATTTGTTGGTGTTTTTCATGTTGAGGTTGTTGTTGAATTTGTTGCTGTTTTTCAATGTTGAGGTTGTTGTTGAATTTGTTGGTGTTTTTCATGTTGAGGTTGTTGTTGAATTTGTTGCTGTTTTTCAATGTTGAGGTTGTCGTTGTTTTTCAATGTTGAGGTTGTTGTTGAATTTAATGGCGTTTTTCAATGTCGAGGTTGTTGTTGAATTTGTTGGTGTTTTTCAATGTTGAAGTTGTTGTTGAATTTGTTGGTTTTTTTCAATGTTGAAGTTGTTGTTGTTTTTCAATGTTGAGGTTGTTGTTGAATTTGTTGGTGTTTTTCAATGTTGAGGTTGTTGTTGAATTTGTTGGTTTTTTTCAATGTTGAGGTTGTTGTTGTTTTTCAATATTGAGGTTGTTGTTGAATTTGTTTTTGTTTTTCAATGTAGAGGTTGGTGTTGTATTTGTTGGTATTTTTCAATGTTGAGGTTGTTGTTGTTTTTCACTGTTGAGCTGGTTGTTGAATTTGTTGGTTTTTTTCAATGTTGAGGTTGTTGTTGAATTTGTTGGAGTTTTTCAATGTTGATGGTGTTGTTGTTTTTCAATGTTGAGGTTGTTGTTGAATTTGCTGGTGTTTTTCAATGTTGAGGTTGTTGTTGTTTTTCAATGTTGAGGTTGTTGTTGAGTTTGTTGCTGTTTTTCAATGTTGAGGTTGTTGTTGAATTTGTTGGTGTTTTTCAATGTTGAAGTTGTTGTTGAATTTGTTGGTGTTTTTCAATGTTGAGGTTGTTGTTGTTTTTCAATGTTGAGGTTGTTGTTGAATTTGTTGGTGTTTTTCAATGTTGAGGTTGTTGTTGTTTTTCAATGCTCAGGTTGTTGTTGAATTTGTTGGTGTTTTTCTTTGTTGAGTTTGTTGTTGTTTTTCAATGTTGAGGTTGTTGTTGAATTTGTTGGTGTTTTTCAATGTTGAGGTTGTTGTTGTTTTTCAATGTTGAGGTTGTTGTTGAATTTGTTGGTGTTTTTCAATGTTGAGGTTGTTGTTGTTTTTCAATGTTGTGGTTGTTGTTGAGTTTGTTGGTGTTTATCAATGTTGACGTTGTTGTTGAATTTGTTGGTGTTTTTCAATGTTGAGGTTGTTGTTGAATTTGTTGGTGTTTTTCAATGTTGAGGTTGTTGTTGTTTTTAAATGTTGAGGTTGTTGTTGAATTTTTTGGTGTTTTTCAATTTTGAGGTTGTTGGTGTTTTTCAATGTTGAGGTTGTTGTTGAATTTGTTGGTGTTTTTCCATGATGAGGTTGTTGTTGTTTTTCAAAGTTGAGGTTGTTGTTGAATTTGTTGGTGTTTTTCAATGTTGAGGTTGTTGTTGTTTTTCAATGTTGAGGTTGTTGTTGAATTTGTTGGTGTTTTTCAATGTTGAGGCTGTTGTTGGATTTGTTGGTGCTTTTCAATGTTGAGATTGTTGTCGTTTTTCGATATTGAGGTTGTTGTTGAATTTGATTGTGTTTTTCAATCTTGAGGTTGGCGTTGAATTTGTTGGTATTATTCAATGTTGAGGTTGTTGTTGTTTTTCTCTGTTGAGCTTGTTGTGGAATTTGTTGATTTTTTTCAATGTTGAGGTTGTTGTTGAATTTGTTGGTGTTTTTCATGTTGAGGTTGTTGTTGAATTTGTTGCTGTTTTTCAATGTTGAGGTTGTTGTTGAATTTTTTCTTTTTTTCAATGTTGAGGTTGTTGTTGAATGTGTTGGTGTTTTTCAATGTTGAGGTTGTTGTTGAATTTGTTGGTTTTTTTCAATGTTGAGGTTGTTGTTGTTTTTCAATATTGAGGTTGTTGTTGAATTTGTTTTTGTTTTTCTCTGTTGAGCTTGTTGTTGAATTTGTTGGTTTTTTTCAATGTTGAGGATGTTGTTGATTTTGTTGGTGTTTTTCATGTTGAGGTTGTTGTTGAATTTGTTGGTGTTTTTCAATGTTGAGGTTGTCGTTGTTTTTCAATGTTGAGGTTGTTGTTGAATTTAATGGCGTTTTTCAATGTCGAGGTTGTTGTTGAATTTGTTGGTGTTTTTCAATGTTGAGGTTGTTGTTGAATTTGTTGGTGTTTTTCATGTTGAGGTTGTTGTTGAATTTGTTGCTGTTTTTCAATGTTGAGGTTGTTGTTGAATTTGTTGGTGTTTTTCATGTTGAGGTTGTTGTTGAATTTGTTGCTGTTTTTCAATGTTGAGGTTGTCGTTGTTTTTCAATGTTGAGGTTGTTTTTGAATTTAATGGCGTTTTTCAATGTCGAGGTTGTTGTTGAATTTGTTGGTGTTTTTCAATGTTGAAGTTGTTATTGAATTTGTTGGTTTTTTTCAATGTTGAAGTTGTTGTTGTTTTTCAATGTTGAGGTTGTTGTTGAATTTGTTGGTGTTTTTCAATGTTGAGGTTGTTGTTGAATTCGTTGGTTTTTTTCAATGTTGAGGTTGTTGTTGTTTTTCAATATTGAGGTTGTTGTTGAATTTGTTTTTGTTTTTCAATGTAGAGGTTGGTGTTGTATTTGTTGGTATTTTTCAATGTTGAGGTTGTTGTTGTTTTTCACTGTTGAGCTGGTTGTTGAATTTGTTGGTTTTTTTCAATGTTGAGGTTGTTGTTGAATTTGTTGGAGTTTTTCAATGTTGATGGTGTTGTTGTTTTTCAATGTTGAGGTTGTTGTTGAATTTGCTGGTGTTTTTCAATGTTGAGGTTGTTGTTGTTTTTCAATGTTGAGGTTGTTGTTGAGTTTGTTGCTGTTTTTCAATGTTGAGGTTGTTGTTGAATTTGTTGGTGTTTTTCAATGTTGAAGTTGTTGTTGAATTTGTTGGTGTTTTTCAATGTTGAGGTTGTTGTTGTTTTTCAATGTTGAGGTTGTTGTTGAATTTGTTGGTGTTTTTCAATGTTGAGGTTGTTGTTGTTTTTCAATGCTGAGGTTGTTGTTGAATTTGTTGGTGTTTTTCAATGTTGAGGTTGTTGTTGAATTTGTTGGTGTTTTTCAATGTTGAGGTTGTTGTTGTTTTTCAATGTTGAGGATGTTGTTGAATTTGTTGGTGTTTTTCAATGTTGAGGTTGTTGTTGTTTTTCAATGTTGAAGTTGTTGTTGAATTCGTTGGTGTTTTTCAATGTTGAGGTTGTTGTTCAATTTGTTGGTGTTTTTCAATGTTGAGGTTGTTGTTGTTTTTCAATGTTGAGGTTGTTGTTGAATTTGTTGGTGTTTTTCAATGTTGAGGTTGTTGTTGTTTTTCAATGTTGAGGTTGTTGTTGAATTTGTTGGTGTTTTTCAATGTTGAGGTTGTTGTTGTTTTTCAATGTTGAGGTTGTTGTTGAATTTGTTGGTGTTTTTCAATGTTGAGGTTGATGTTGTTTTTCAATGTTGAGGTTGTTGTTGGGTTTGTTGGTGTTTATCATTGTTGAGGTTGTTGTTGAATTTGTTGGTGTTTTTCAATTTTGAGGTTGTTGTTGAATTTGTTGGTGTTTTTCAATGTTGAGGTTGTTGTTGTTTTTAAATGTTGAGGTTGTTGTTGAATTTTTTGGTGTTTTTCAATTTTGAGGTTGTTGGTGTTTTTCAATGTTGAGGTTGTTGTTGAATTTGTTGGTGTTTTTCCATGATGAGGTTGTTGTTGTTTTTCAAAGTTGAGGTTGTTGTTGAATTTGTTGGTGTTTTTCAATGTTGAGGTTGTTGTTGTTTTTCGATATTGAGGTTGTTGTTGAATTTGTTTGTGTTTTTCAATGTTGAGGTTGGTGTTGAATTTGTTGGTATTATTCAATGTTGAGGTTGTTGTTGTTTTTCTCTGTTGAGCTTGTTGTTGAATTTGTTGGTTTTTTTCAATGTTGAGGTTGTTGTTGATTTTGTTGGTGTTTTTCATGTTGAGGTGGTTGTTGAATTTGTTGGTGTTTTTCAATGTTGAGGTTGTCGTTGTTTTTCAATGTTGAGGTTGTTGTTGAATTTAATGGCGTTTTTCAATGTCGAGGTTGTTGTTGAATTTGTTGGTGTTTTTCAATGTTGAAGTTGTTGTTGAATTTGTTGGTTTTTTTCAATGTTGAAGTTGTTGTTGTTTTTCAATGTTGAGGTTGTTGTTGAATTTGTTGGTGTTTTTCAATGTTGAGGTTGTTGTTGAATTTGTTGGTTTTTTTCAATGTTGAGGTTGTTGTTGTTTTTCAATATTGAGGTTGTTGTTGAATTTGTTTTTGTTTTTCAATGTTGAGGTTGGTGTTGTATTTGTTGGTATTTTTCAATGTTGAGGTTGTTGTTGTTTTTCACTGTTGAGCTTGTTGTTGAATTTGTTGGTTTTTTTCAATGTTGAGGTTGTTGTTGTTTTTCAATGTTGAGGTTGTTGTTGAATTTGTTGGTGTTTTTCAATGTTGAGGTTGTTGTTGTTTTTCAATGTTGAGGTTGTTGTTGAATTTGTTGGTGTTTTTCAATGTTGAGGTTGTTGTTGTTTTTCAATGTTGTGGTTGTTGTTGAGTTTGTTGGTGTTTATCAATGTTGACGTTGTTGTTGAATTTGTTGGTGTTTTTCAATGTTGAGGTTGTGGTTGAATTTGTTGGTGTTTTTCAATGTTGAGGTTCTTGTTGTTTTTAAATGTTGAGGTTGTTGTTGAATTTTTTGGTGTTTTTCAATTTTGAGGTTGTTGGTGTTTTTCAATGTTGAGGTTGTTGTTGAATTTGTTGGTGTTTTTCCATGATGAGGTTGTTGTTGTTTTTCAAAGTTGAGGTTGTTGTTGAATTTGTTGGTGTTTTTCAATGTTGAGGTTGTTGTTGTTTTTCAATGTTGAGGTTGTTGTTGAATTTGTTGGTGTTTTTCAATGTTGAGGCTGTTGTTGGATTTGTTGGTGCTTTTCAATGTTGAGATTGTTGTCGTTTTTCGATATTGAGGTTGTTGTTGAATTTGATTGTGTTTTTCAATCTTGAGGTTGGCGTTGAATTTGTTGGTATTATTCAATGTTGAGGTTGTTGTTGTTTTTCTCTGTTGAGCTTGTTGTGGAATTTGTTGGTTTTTTTCAATGTTGAGGTTGTTGTTGAATTTGTTGGTGTTTTTCATGTTGAGGTTGTTGTTGAATTTGTTGCTGTTTTTCAATGTTGAGGTTGTTGTTGAATTTTTTCTTTTTTTCAATGTTGAGGTTGTTGTTGAATGTGTTGGTGTTTTTCAATGTTGAGGTTGTTGTTGAATTTGTTGGTTTTTTTCAATGTTGAGGTTGTTGTTGTTTTTCAATATTGAGGTTGTTGTTGAATTTGTTTTTGTTTTTCTCTGTTGAGCTTGTTGTTGAATTTGTTGGTTTTTTTCAATGTTGAGGTTGTTGTTGAATTTGTTGGTGTTTTTCATGTTGAGGTTGTTGTTGAATTTGTTGCTGTTTTTCAATGTTGAGGTTGTTGTTGAATTTGTTGGTGTTTTTCATGTTGAGGTTGTTGTTGAATTTGTTGCTGTTTTTCAATGTTGAGGTTGTCGTTGTTTTTCAATGTTGAGGTTGTTGTTGAATTTAATGGCGTTTTTCAATGTCGAGGTTGTTGTTGAATTTGTTGGTGTTTTTCAATGTTGAAGTTGTTGTTGAATTTGTTGGTTTTTTTCAATGTTGAAGTTGTTGTTGTTTTTCAATGTTGAGGTTGTTGTTGAATTTGTTGGTGTTTTTCAATGTTGAGGTTGTTGTTGAATTTGTTGGTTTTTTTCAATGTTGAGGTTGTTGTTGTTTTTCAATATTGAGGTTGTTGTTGAATTTGTTTTTGTTTTTCAATGTAGAGGTTGGTGTTGTATTTGTTGGTATTTTTCAATGTTGAGGTTGTTGTTGTTTTTCACTGTTGAGCTGGTTGTTGAATTTGTTGGTTTTTTTCAATGTTGAGGTTGTTGTTGAATTTGTTGGAGTTTTCAATGTTGATGGTGTTGTTGTTTTTCAATGTTGAGGTTGTTGTTGAATTTGCTGGTGTTTTTCAATGTTGAGGTTGTTGTTGTTTTTCAATGTTGAGGTTGTTGTTGAGTTTGTTGCTGTTTTTCAATGTTGAGGTTGTTGTTGAATTTGTTGGTGTTTTTCAATGTTGAAGTTGTTGTTGAATTTGTTGGTGTTTTTCAATGTTGAGGTTGTTGTTGTTTTTCAATGTTGAGGTTGTTGTTGAATTTGTTGGTGTTTTTCAATGTTGAGGTTGTTGTTGTTTTTCAATGCTGAGGTTGTTGTTGAATTTGTTGGTGTTTTTCAATGTTGAGTTTGTTGTTGTTTTTCAATGTTGAGGTTGTTGTTGAATTTGTTGGTGTTTTTCAATGTTGAGGTTGTTGTTGTTTTTCAATGTTGAGGTTGTTGTTGAATTTGTTGGTGTTTTTCAATGTTGAGGTTGTTGTTGTTTTTCAATGTTGTGGTTGTTGTTGAGTTTGTTGGTGTTTATCAATGTTGACGTTGTTGTTGAATTTGTTGGTGTTTTTCAATGTTGAGGTTGTTGTTGAATTTGTTGGTGTTTTTCAATGTTGAGGTTGTTGTTGTTTTTAAATGTTGAGGTTGTTGTTGAATTTTTTGGTGTTTTTCAATTTTGAGGTTGTTGGTGTTTTTCAATGTTGAGGTTGTTGTTGAATTTGTTGGTGTTTTTCCATGATGAGGTTGTTGTTGTTTTTCAAAGTTGAGGTTGTTGTTGAATTTGTTGGTGTTTTTCAATGTTGAGGTTGTTGTTGTTTTTCAATGTTGAGGTTGTTGTTGAATTTGTTGCTGTTTTTCAATGTTGAGGCTGTTGTTGGATTTGTTGGTGCTTTTCAATGTTGAGATTGTTGTCGTTTTTCGATATTGAGGTTGTTGTTGAATTTGATTGTGTTTTTCAATCTTGAGGTTGGCGTTGAATTTGTTGGTATTATTCAATGTTGAGGTTGTTGTTGTTTTTCTCTGTTGAGCTTGTTGTGGAATTTGTTGGTTTTTTTCAATGTTGAGGTTGTTGTTGAATTTGTTGGTGTTTTTCATGTTGAGGTTGTTGTTGAATTTGTTGCTGTTTTTCAATGTTGAGGTTGTTGTTGAATTTTTTCTTTTTTTCAATGTTGAGGTTGTTGTTGAATGTGTTGGTGTTTTTCAATGTTGAGGTTGTTGTTGAATTTGTTGGTTTTTTTCAATGTTGAGGTTGTTGTTGTTTTTCAATATTGAGGTTGTTGTTGAATTTGTTTTTGTTTTTCTCTGTTGAGCTTGTTGTTGAATTTGTTGGTTTTTTTCAATGTTGAGGTTGTTGTTGATTTTGTTGGTGTTTTTCATGTTGAGGTTGTTGTTGAATTTGTTGGTGTTTTTCAATGTTGAGGTTGTCGTTGTTTTTCAATGTTGAGGTTGTTGTTGAATTTAATGGCGTTTTTCAATGTCGAGGTTGTTGTTGAATTTGTTGGTGTTTTTCAATATTGAGGTTGTTGTTGAATTTGTTGGTGTTTTTCATGTTGAGGTTGTTGTTGAATTTGTTGCTGTTTTTCAATGTTGAGGTTGTTGTTGAATTTGTTGGTGTTTTTCATGTTGAGGTTGTTGTTGAATTTGTTGCTGTTTTTCAATGTTGAGGTTGTCGTTGTTTTTCAATGTTGAGGTTGTTGTTGAATTTAATGGCGTTTTTCAATGTCGAGGTTGTTGTTGAATTTGTTGGTGTTTTTCAATGTTGAAGTTGTTGTTGAATTTGTTGGTTTTTTTCAATGTTGAAGTTGTTGTTGTTTTTCAATGTTGAGGTTGTTGTTGAATTTGTTGGTGTTTTTCAATGTTGAGGTTGTTGTTGAATTTGTTGGTTTTTTTCAATGTTGAGGTTGTTGTTGTTTTTCAATATTGAGGTTGTTGTTGAATTTGTTTTTGTTTTTCAATGTAGAGGTTGGTGTTGTATTTGTTGGTATTTTTCAATGTTGAGGTTGTTGTTGTTTTTCACTGTTGAGCTGGTTGTTGAATTTGTTGGTTTTTTTCAATGTTGAGGTTGTTGTTGAATTTGTTGGAGTTTTTCAATGTTGATGGTGTTGTTGTTTTTCAATGTTGAGGTTGTTGTTGAATTTGCTGGTGTTTTTCAATGTTGAGGTTGTTGTTGTTTTTCAATGTTGAGGTTGTTGTTGAGTTTGTTGCTGTTTTTCAATGTTGATGTTGTTGTTGAATTTGTTGGTGTTTTTCAATGTTGAAGTTGTTGTTGAATTTGTTGGTGTTTTTCAATGTTGAGGTTGTTGTTGTTTTTAAATGTTGAGGTTGTTGTTGAATTTTTTGGTGTTTTTCAATTTTGAGGTTGTTGGTGTTTTTCAATGTTGAGGTTGTTGTTGAATTTGTTGGTGTTTTTCCATGATGAGGTTGTTGTTGTTTTTCAAAGTTGAGGTTGTTGTTGAATTTGTTGGTGTTTTTCAATGTTGAGGTTGTTGTTGTTTTTCAATGTTGAGGTTGTTGTTGAATTTGTTGGTGTTTTTCAATGTTGAGGCTGTTGTTGGATTTGTTGGTGCTTTTCAATGTTGAGATTGTTGTCGTTTTTCGATATTGAGGTTGTTGTTGAATTTGATTGTGTTTTTCAATCTTGAGGTTGGCGTTGAATTTGTTGGTATTATTCAATGTTGAGGTTGTTGTTGTTTTTCTCTGTTGAGCTTGTTGTGGAATTTGTTGGTTTTTTTCAATGTTGAGGTTGTTGTTGAATTTGTTGGTGTTTTTCATGTTGAGGTTGTTGTTGAATTTGTTGCTGTTTTTCAATGTTGAGGTTGTTGTTGAATTTTTTCTTTTTTTCAATGTTGAGGTTGTTGTTGAATGTGTTGGTGTTTTTCAATGTTGAGGTTGTTGTTGAATTTGTTGGTTTTTTTCAATGTTGAGGTTGTTGTTGTTTTTCAATATTGAGGTTGTTGTTGAATTTGTTTTTGTTTTTCTCTGTTGAGCTTGTTGTTGAATTTGTTGGTTTTTTTCAATGTTGAGGTTGTTGTTGATTTTGTTGGTGTTTTTCATGTTGAGGTTGTTGTTGAATTTGTTGGTGTTTTTCAATGTTGAGGTTGTCGTTGTTTTTCAATGTTGAGGTTGTTGTTGAATTTAATGGCGTTTTTCAATGTCGAGGTTGTTGTTGAATTTGTTGGTGTTTTTCAATGTTGAGGTTGTTGTTGAATTTGTTGGTGTTTTTTATGTTGAGGTTGTTGTTGAGTTTGTTGCTGTTTTTCAATGTTGAGGTTGTTGTTGAATTTGTTGGTGTTTTTCAATGTTGAAGTTGTTGTTGAATTTGTTGGTGTTTTTCAATGTTGAGGTTGTTGTTGTTTTTCAATGTTGAGGTTGTTGTTGAATTTGTTGGTGTTTTTCAATGTTGAGGTTGTTGTTGTTTTTCAATGCTGAGGTTGTTGTTGAATTTGTTGGTGTTTTTCAATGTTGAGGTTGTTGTTGAATTTGTTGGTGTTTTTCAATGTTGAGGTTGTTGTTGTTTTTCAATGTTGAGCTTGTTGTTGAATTTGTTGGTGTTTTTCAATGTTGAGGTTGTTGTTGTTTTTCAATGTTGAGGTTGTTGTTGAATTTGTTGGTGTTTTTCAATTTTGAGGTTGTTGTTGAATTTGTTGGTGTTTTTCAATGTTGAGGTTGTTGTTGTTTTTAAATGTTGAGGTTGTTGTTGAATTTTTTGGTGTTTTTCAATTTTGAGGTTGTTGGTGTTTTTCAATGTTGAGGTTGTTGTTGAATTTGTTGGTGTTTTTCCATGATGAGGTTGTTGTTGTTTTTCAAAGTTGAGGTTGTTGTTGAATTTGTTGGTGTTTTTCAATGTTGAGGTTGTTGTTGTTTTTCGATATTGAGGTTGTTGTTGAATTTGTTTGTGTTTTTCAATGTTGAGGTTGGTGTTGAATTTGTTGGTATTATTCAATGTTGAGGTTGTTGTTGTTTTTCTCTGTTGAGCTTGTTGTTGAATTTGTTGGTTTTTTTCAATGTTGAGGTTGTTGTTGATTTTGCTGGTGTTTTTCATGTTGAGGTGGTTGTTGAATTTGTTGGTGTTTTTCAATGTTGAGGTTGTCGTTGTTTTTCAATGTTGAGGTTGCTGTTGAATTTAATGGCGTTTTTCAATGTCGAGGTTGTTGTTGAATTTGTTGGTGTTTTTCAATGTTGAAGTTGTTGTTGAATTTGTTGGTTTTTTTCAATGTTGAAGTTGTTGTTGTTTTTCAATGTTGAGGTTGTTGTTGAATTTGTTGGTGTTTTTCAATGTTGAGGTTGTTGTTGAATTTGTTGGTTTTTTTCAATGTTGAGGTTGTTGTTGTTTTTCAATATTGAGGTTGTTGTTGAATTTGTTTTTGTTTTTCAATGTTGAGGTTGGTGTTGTATTTGTTGGTATTTTTCAATGTTGAGGTTGTTGTTGTTTTTCACTGTTGAGCTTGTTGTTGAATTTGTTGGTTTTTTTCAATGTTGAGGTTGTTGTTGTTTTTCAATGTTGAGGTTGTTGTTGAATTTGTTGGTGTTTTTCAATGTTGAGGTTGTTGTTGTTTTTCAATGTTGAGGTTGTTGTTGAATTTGTTGGTGTTTTTCAATGTTGAGGTTGTTGTTGTTTTTCAATGTTGTGGTTGTTGTTGAGTTTGTTGGTATTTATCAATGTTGACGTTGTTGTTGAATTTGTTGGTGTTTTTCAATGTTGAGGTTGTGGTTGAATTTGTTGGTGTTTTTCAATGTTGAGGTTCTTGTTGTTTTTAAATGTTGAGGTTGTTGTTGAATTTTTTGGTGTTTTTCAATTTTGAGGTTGTTGGTGTTTTTCAATGTTGAGGTTGTTGTTGAATTTGTTGGTGTTTTTCCATGATGAGGTTGTTGTTGTTTTTCAAAGTTGAGGTTGTTGTTGAATTTGTTGGTGTTTTTCAATGTTGAGGTTGTTGTTGTTTTTCAATGTTGAGGTTGTTGTTGAATTTGTTGGTGTTTTTCAATGTTGAGGCTGTTGTTGGATTTGTTGGTGCTTTTCAATGTTGAGATTGTTGTCGTTTTTCGATATTGAGGTTGTTGTTGAATTTGATTGTGTTTTTCAATCTTGAGGTTGGCGTTGAATTTGTTGGTATTATTCAATGTTGAGGTTGTTGTTGTTTTTCTCTGTTGATCTTGTTGTGGAATTTGTTGGTTTTTTTCAATGTTGAGGTTGTTGTTGAATTTGTTGGTGTTTTTCATGTTGAGGTTGTTGTTGAATTTGTTGCTGTTTTTCAATGTTGAGGTTGTTGTTGAATTTTTTCTTTTTTTCAATGTTGAGGTTGTTGTTGAATGTGTTGGTGTTTTTCAATGTTGAGGTTGTTGTTGAATTTGTTGGTTTTTTTCAATGTTGAGGTTGTTGTTGTTTTTCAATATTGAGGTTGTTGTTGAATTTGTTTTTGTTTTTCTCTGTTGAGCTTGTTGTTGAATTTGTTGGTTTTTTTCAATGTTGAGGTTGTTGTTGAATTTGTTGGTGTTTTTCATGTTGAGGTTGTTGTTGAATTTGTTGCTGTTTTTCAATGTTGAGGTTGTTGTTGAATTTGTTGGTGTTTTTCATGTTGAGGTTGTTGTTGAATTTGTTGCTGTTTTTCAATATTGAGGTTGTCGTTGTTTTTCAATGTTGAGGTTGTTGTTGAATTTAATGGGGTTTTTCAATGTCGAGGTTGTTGTTGAATTTGTTGGTGTTTTTCAATGTTGAAGTTGTTGTTGAATTTGTTGGTTTTTTTCAATGTTGAAGTTGTTGTTGTTTTTCAATGTTGAGGTTGTTGTTGAATTTGTTGGTGTTTTTCAATGTTGAGGTTGTTGTTGAATTTGTTGGTTTTTTTCAATGTTGAGGTTGTTGTTGTTTTTCAATATTGAGGTTGTTGTTGAATTTGTTTTTGTTTTTCAATGTAGAGGTTGGTGTTGTATTTGTTGGTATTTTTCAATGTTGAGGTTGTTGTTGTTTTTCACTGTTGAGCTGGTTGTTGAATTTGTTGGTTTTTTTCAATGTTGAGGTTGTTGTTGAATTTGTTGGAGTTTTTCAATGTTGATGGTGTTGTTGTTTTTCAATGTTGAGGTTGTTGTTGAATTTGCTGGTGTTTTTCAATGTTGAGGTTGTTGTTGTTTTTCAATGTTGAGGTTGTTGTTGAGTTTGTTGCTGTTTTTCAATGTTGAGGTTGTTGTTGAATTTGTTGGTGTTTTTCAATGTTGAAGTTGTTGTTGAATTTGTTGGTGTTTTTCAATGTTGAGGTTGTTGTTGTTGAATTTGTTGGTGTTTTTCAATGTTGAGGTTGTTGTTGTTTTTCAATGCTGAGGTTGTTGTTGAATTTGTTGGTGTTTTTCAATGTTGAGTTTGTTGTTGTTTTTCAATGTTGAGGTTGTTGCTGAATTTGTTGGTGTTTTTCAATGTTGAGGTTGTTGTTGTTTTTCAATGTTGAGGTTGTTGTTGAATTTGTTGGTGTTTTTCAATGTTGAGGTTGTTGTTGTTTTTCAATGTTGTGGTTGTTGTTGAGTTTGTTGGTGTTTATCAATGTTGACGTTGTTGTTGAATTTGTTGGTGTTTTTCAATGTTGAGGTTGTTGTTGAATTTGTTGGTGTTTTTCAATGTTGAGGTTGTTGTTGTTTTTAAATGTTGAGGTTGTTGTTGAATTTTTTGGTGTTTTTCAATTTTGAGGTTGTTGGTGTTTTTCAATGTTGAGGTTGTTGTTGAATTTGTTGGTGTTTTTCCATGATGAGGTTGTTGTTGTTTTTCAAAGTTGAGGTTGTTGTTGAATTTGTTGGTGTTTTTCAATGTTGAGGTTGTTGTTGTTTTTCAATGTTGAGGTTGTTGTTGAATTTGTTGCTGTTTTTCAATGTTGAGGCTGTTGTTGGATTTGTTGGTGCTTTTCAATGTTGAGATTGTTGTCGTTTTTCGATATTGAGGTTGTTGTTGAATTTGATTGTGTTTTTCAATCTTGAGGTTGGCGTTGAATTTGTTGGTATTATTCAATGTTGAGGTTGTTGTTGTTTTTCTCTGTTGAGCTTGTTGTGGAATTTGTTGGTTTTTTTCAATGTTGAGGTTGTTGTTGAATTTGTTGGTGTTTTTCATGTTGAGGTTGTTGTTGAATTTGTTGGTGTTTTTCAATGTTGAGGTTGTTGTTGAATTTTTTCTTTTTTTCAATGTTGAGGTTGTTGTTGAATGTGTTGGTGTTTTTCAATGTTGAGGTTGTTGTTGAATTTGTTGGTTTTTTTCAATGTTGAGGTTGTTGTTGTTTTTCAATATTGAGGTTGTTGTTGAATTTGTTTTTGTTTTTCTCTGTTGAGCTTGTTGTTGAATTTGTTGGTTTTTTTCAATGTTGAGGTTGTTGTGGATTTTGTTGGTGTTTTTCATGTTGAGGTTGTTGTTGAATTTGTTGGTGTTTTTCAATGTTGAGGTTGTCGTTGTTTTTCAATGTTGAGGTTGTTGTTGAATTTAATGGCGTTTTTCAATGTCGAGGTTGTTGTTGAATTTGTTGGTGTTTTTCAATGTTGAGGTTGTTGTTGAATTTGTTGGTGTTTTTCATGTTGAGGTTGTTGTTGAATTTGTTGCTGTTTTTCAATGTTGAGGTTGTTGTTGAATTTGTTGGTGTTTTTCATGTTGAGGTTGTTGTTGAATTTGTTGCTGTTTTTCAATGTTGAGGTTGTCGTTGTTTTTCAATGTTGAGGTTGTTGTTGAATTTAATGGCGTTTTTCAATGTCGAGGTTGTTGTTGAATTTGTTGGTGTTTTTCAATGTTGAAGTTGTTGTTGAATTTGTTGGTTTTTTTCAATGTTGAAGTTGTTGTTGTTTTTCAATGTTGAGGTTGTTGTTGAATTTGTTGGTGTTTTTCAATGTTGAGGTTGTTGTTGAATTTGTTGGTTTTTTTCAATGTTGAGGTTGTTGTTGTTTTTCAATATTGATGTTGTTGTTGAATTTGTTTTTGTTTTTCAATGTAGAGGTTGGTGTTGTATTTGTTGGTATTTTTCAATGTTGAGGTTGTTGTTGTTTTTCACTGTTGAGCTGGTTGTTGAATTTGTTGGTTTTTTTCAATGTTGAGGTTGTTGTTGAATTTGTTGGAGTTTTTCAATGTTGATGGTGTTGTTGTTTTTCAATGTTGAGGTTGTTGTTGAATTTGCTGGTGTTTTTCAATGTTGAGGTTGTTGTTGTTTTTCAATGTTGAGGTTGTTGTTGAGTTTGTTGCTGTTTTTCAATGTTGATGTTGTTGTTGAATTTGTTGGTGTTTTTCAATGTTGAAGTTGTTGTTGAATTTGTTGGTGTTTTTCAATGTTGAGGTTGTTGTTGTTTTTAAATGTTGAGGTTGTTGTTGAATTTTTTGCTGTTTTTCAATTTTGAGGTTGTTGGTGTTTTTCAATGTTGAGGTTGTTGTTGAATTTGTTGGTGTTTTTCCATGATGAGGTTGTTGTTGTTTTTCAAAGTTGAGGTTGTTGTTGAATTTGTTGGTGTTTTTCAATGTTGAGGTTGTTGTTGTTTTTCAATGTTGAGGTTGTTGTTGAATTTGTTGGTGTTTTTCAATGTTGAGGCTGTTGTTGGATTTGTTGGTGCTTTTCAATGTTGAGATTGTTGTCGTTTTTCGATATTGAGGTTGTTGTTGAATTTGATTGTGTTTTTCAATCTTGAGGTTGGCGTTGAATTTGTTGGTATTATTCAATGTTGAGGTTGTTGTTGTTTTTCTCTGTTGAGCTTGTTGTGGAATTTGTTGGTTTTTTTCAATGTTGAGGTTGTTGTTGAATTTGTTGGTGTTTTTCATGTTGAGGTTGTTGTTGAATTTGTTGCTGTTTTTCAATGTTGAGGTTGTTGTTGAATTTTTTCTTTTTTTCAATGTTGAGGTTGTTGTTGAATGTGTTGGTGTTTTTCAATGTTGAGGTTGTTGTTGAATTTGTTGGTTTTTTTCAATGTTGAGGTTGTTGTTGTTTTTCAATATTGAGGTTGTTGTTGAATTTGTTTTTGTTTTTCTCTGTTGAGCTTGTTGTTGAATTTGTTGGTTTTTTTCAATGTTGAGGTTGTTGTTGATTTTGTTGGTGTTTTTCATGTTGAGGTTGTTGTTGAATTTGTTGGTGTTTTTCAATGTTGAGGTTGTCGTTGTTTTTCAATGTTGAGGTTGTTGTTGAATTTAATGGCGTTTTTCAATGTCGAGGTTGTTGTTGAATTTGTTGGTGTTTTTCAATGTTGAGGTTGTTGTTGAATTTGTTGGTGTTTTTCATGTTGAGGTTGTTGTTGAATTTGTTGCTGTTTTTCAATGTTGAGGTTGTTGTTGAATTTGTTGGTGTTTTTCATGTTGAGGTTGTTGTTGAATTTGTTGCTGTTTTTCAATGTTGAGGTTGTCGTTGTTTTTCAATGTTGAGGTTGTTGTTGAATTTAATGGCGTTTTTCAATGTCGAGGTTGTTGTTGAATTTGTTGGTGTTTTTCAATGTTGAAGTTGTTGTTGAATTTGTTGGTTTTTTTCAATGTTGAAGTTGTTGTTGTTTTTCAATGTTGAGGTTGTTGTTGAATTTGTTGGTGTTTTTCAATGTTGAGGTTGTTGTTGAATTTGTTGGTTTTTTTCAATGTTGAGGTTGTTGTTGTTTTTCAATATTGAGGTTGTTGTTGAATTTGTTTTTGTTTTTCAATGTAGAGGTTGGTGTTGTATTTGTTGGTATTTTTCAATGTTGAGGTTGTTGTTGTTTTTCACTGTTGAGCTGGTTGTTGAATTTGTTGGTTTTTTTCAATGTTGAGGTTGTTGTTGAATTTGTTGGAGTTTTTCAATGTTGATGGTGTTGTTGTTTTTCAATGTTGAGGTTGTTGTTGAATTTGCTGGTGTTTTTCAATGTTGAGGTTGTTGTTGTTTTTCAATGTTGAGGTTGTTGTTGAGTTTGTTGCTGTTTTTCAATGTTGATGTTGTTGTTGAATTTGTTGGTGTTTTTCAATGTTGAAGTTGTTGTTGAATTTGTTGGTGTTTTTCAATGTTGAGGTTGTTGTTGTTTTTAAATGTTGAGGTTGTTGTTGAATTTTTTGGTGTTTTTCAATTTTGAGGTTGTTGGTGTTTTTCAATGTTGAGGTTGTTGTTGAATTTGTTGGTGTTTTTCCATGATGAGGTTGTTGTTGTTTTTCAAAGTTGAGGTTGTTGTTGAATTTGTTGGTGTTTTTCAATGTTGAGGTTGTTGTTGTTTTTCAATGTTGAGGTTGTTGTTGAATTTGTTGGTGTTTTTCAATGTTGAGGCTGTTGTTGGATTTGTTGGTGCTTTTCAATGTTGAGATTGTTGTCGTTTTTCGATATTGAGGTTGTTGTTGAATTTGATTGTGTTTTTCAATCTTGAGGTTGGCGTTGAATTTGTTGGTATTATTCAATGTTGAGGTTGTTGTTGTTTTTCTCTGTTGAGCTTGTTGTGGAATTTGTTGGTTTTTTTCAATGTTGAGGTTGTTGTTGAATTTGTTGGTGTTTTTCATGTTGAGGTTGTTGTTGAATTTGTTGCTGTTTTTCAATGTTGAGGTTGTTGTTGAATTTTTTCTTTTTTTCAATGTTGAGGTTGTTGTTGAATGTGTTGGTGTTTTTCAATGTTGAGGTTGTTGTTGAATTTGTTGGTTTTTTTCAATGTTGAGGTTGTTGTTGTTTTTCAATATTGAGGTTGTTGTTGAATTTGTTTTTGTTTTTCTCTGTTGAGCTTGTTGTTGAATTTGTTGGTTTTTTTCAATGTTGAGGTTGTTGTTGATTTTGTTGGTGTTTTTCATGTTGAGGTTGTTGTTGAATTTGTTGGTGTTTTTCAATGTTGAGGTTGTTGTTGTTTTTCAATATTGAGGTTGTTGTTGAATTTGTTTTTGTTTTTCAATGTAGAGGTTGGTGTTGTATTTGTTGGTATTTTTCAATGTTGAGGTTGTTGTTGTTTTTCACTGTTGAGCTGGTTGTTGAATTTGTTGGTTTTTTTCAATGTTGAGGTTGTTGTTGAATTTGTTGGAGTTTTTCAATGTTGATGGTGTTGTTGTTTTTCAATGTTGAGGTTGTTGTTGAATTTGCTGGTGTTTTTCAATGTTGAGGTTGTTGTTGTTTTTCAATGTTGAGGTTGTTGTTGAGTTTGTTGCTGTTTTTCAATGTTGATGTTGTTGTTGAATTTGTTGGTGTTTTTCAATGTTGAAGTTGTTGTTGAATTTGTTGGTGTTTTTCAATGTTGAGGTTGTTGTTGTTTTTAAATGTTGAGGTTGTTGTTGAATTTTTTGGTGTTTTTCAATTTTGAGGTTGTTGGTGTTTTTCAATGTTGAGGTTGTTGTTGAATTTGTTGGTGTTTTTCCATGATGAGGTTGTTGTTGTTTTTCAAAGTTGAGGTTGTTGTTGAATTTGTTGGTGTTTTTCAATGTTGAGGTTGTTGTTGTTTTTCAATGTTGAGGTTGTTGTTGAATTTGTTGGTGTTTTTCAATGTTGAGGCTGTTGTTGGATTTGTTGGTGCTTTTCAATGTTGAGATTGTTGTCGTTTTTCGATATTGAGGTTGTTGTTGAATTTGATTGTGTTTTTCAATCTTGAGGTTGGCGTTGAATTTGTTGGTATTATTCAATGTTGAGGTTGTTGTTGTATTTCTCTGTTGAGCTTGTTGTGGAATTTGTTGATTTTTTTCAATGTTGAGGTTGTTGTTGAATTTGTTGGTGTTTTTCATGTTGAGGTTGTTGTTGAATTTGTTGCTGTTTTTCAATGTTGAGGTTGTTGTTGAATTTTTTCTTTTTTTCAATGTTGAGGTTGTTGTTGAATGTGTTGGTGTTTTTCAATGTTGAGGTTGTTGTTGAATTTGTTGGTTTTTTTCAATGTTGAGGTTGTTGTTGTTTTTCAATATTGAGGTTGTTGTTGAATTTGTTTTTGTTTTTCTCTGTTGAGCTTGTTGTTGAATTTGTTGGTTTTTTTCAATGTTGAGGTTGTTGTTGATTTTGATGGTGTTTTTCATGTTGAGGTTGTTGTTGAATTTGTTGGTGTTTTTCAATGTTGAGGTTGTCGTTGTTTTTCAATGTTGAGGTTGTTGTTGAATTTAATGGCGTTTTTCAATGTCGAGGTTGTTGTTGAATTTGTTGGTGTTTTTCAATGTTGAGGTTGTTGTTGAATTTGTTGGTGTTTTTCATGTTGAGGTTGTTGTTGAATTTGTTGCTGTTTTTCAATGTTGAGGTTGTTGTTGAATTTGTTGGTGTTTTTCATGTTGAGGTTGTTGTTGAATTTGTTGCTGTTTTTCAATGTTGAGGTTGTCGTTGTTTTTCAATGTTGAGGTTGTTGTTGAATTTAATGGCGTTTTTCAATGTCGAGGTTGTTGTTGAATTTGTTGGTGTTTTTCAATGTTGAAGTTGTTATTGAATTTGTTGGTTTTTTTCAATGTTGAAGTTGTTGTTGTTTTTCAATGTTGAGGTTGTTGTTGAATTTGTTGGTGTTTTTCAATGTTGAGGTTGTTGTTGAATTTGTTGGTTTTTTTCAATGTTGAGGTTGTTGTTGTTTTTCAATATTGAGGTTGTTGTTGAATTTGTTTTTGTTTTTCAATGTAGAGGTTAGTGTTGTATTTGTTGGTATTTTTCAATGTTGAGGTTGTTGTTGTTTTTCACTGTTGAGCTGGTTGTTGAATTTGTTGGTTTTTTTCAATGTTGAGGTTGTTGTTGAATTTGTTGGAGTTTTTCAATGTTGATGGTGTTGTTGTTTTTCAATGTTGAGGTTGTTGTTGAATTTGCTGGTGTTTTTCAATGTTGAGGTTGTTGTTGTTTTTCAATGTTGAGGTTGTTGTTGAGTTTGTTGCTGTTTTTCAATGTTGAGGTTGTTGTTGAATTTGTTGGTGTTTTTCAATGTTGAAGTTGTTGTTGAATTTGTTGGTGTTTTTAAATGTTGAGGTTGTTGTTGTTTTTCAATGTTGAGGTTGTTGTTGAATTTGTTGGTGTTTTTCAATGTTGAGGTTGTTGTTGTTTTTCAATGCTGAGGTTGTTGTTGAATTTGTTGGTGTTTTTCAATGTTGAGGTTGTTGTTGAATTTGTTGGTGTTTTTCAATGTTGAGGTTGTTGTTGTTTTTCAATGTTGAGGATGTTGTTGAATTTGTTGGTGTTTTTCAATGTTGAGGTTGTTGTTGTTTTTCAATGTTGAAGTTGTTGTTGAATTCGTTGGTGTTTTTCAATGTTGAGGTTGTTGTTCAATTTGTTGGTGTTTTTCAATGTTGAGGTTGTTGTTGTTTTTCAATGTTGAGGTTGTTGTTGAATTTGTTGGTGTTTTTCAATGTTGAGGTTGTTGTTGTTTTTCAATGTTGAGGTTGTTGTTGAATTTGTTGGTGTTTTTCAATGTTGAGGTTGTTGTTGTTTTTCAATGTTGAGGTTGTTGTTGAATTTGTTGGTGTTTTTCAATGTTGAGGTTGATGTTGTTTTTCAATGTTAAGGTTGTTGTTGGGTTTGTTGGTGTTTATCATTGTTGAGGTTGTTGTTGAATTTGTTGGTGTTTTTCAATTTTGAGGTTGTTGTTGAATTTGTTGGTGTTTTTCAATGTTGAGGTTGTTGTTGTTTTTAAATGTTGAGGTTGTTGTTGAATTTTTTGGTGTTTTTCAATTTTGAGGTTGTTGGTGTTTTTCAATGTTGAGGTTGTTGTTGAATTTGTTGGTGTTTTTCCATGATGAGGTTGTTGTTGTTTTTCAAAGTTGAGGTTGTTGTTGAATTTGTTGGTATTTTTCAATGTTGAGGTTGTTGTTGTTTTTCGATATTGAGGTTGTTGTTGAATTTGTTTGTGTTTTTCAATGTTGAGGTTGGTGTTGTTTTTCTCTGTTGAGCTTGTTGTTGAATTTGTTGGTTTTTTTCAATGTTGAGGTTGTTGTTGATTTTGTTGGTGTTTTTCATGTTGAGGTGGTTGTTGAATTTGTTGGTGTTTTTCAATGTTGAGGTTGTCGTTGTTTTTCAATGTTGAGGTTGTTGTTGAATTTAATGGCGTTTTTCAATGTCGAGGTTGTTGTTGAATTTGTTGGTGTTTTTCAATGTTGAAGTTGTTGTTGAATTTGTTGGTTTTTTTCAATGTTGAAGTTGTTGTTGTTTTTCAATGTTGAGGTTGTTGTTGAATTTGTTGGTGTTTTTCAATGTTGAGGTTGTTGTTGAATTTGTTGGTTTTTTTCAATGTTGAGGTTGTTGTTGTTTTTCAATATTGAGGTTGTTGTTGAATTTGTTTTTGTTTTTCAATGTTGAGGTTGGTGTTGTATTTGTTGGTATTTTTCAATGTTGAGGTTGTTGTTGTTTTTCACTGTTGAGCTTGTTGTTGAATTTGTTGGTTTTTTTCAATGTTGAGGTTGTTGTTGAATTTGTTGGAGTTTTTCAATGTTGAGGTTGTTGTTGTTTTTCAATGTTGAGGTTGTTGTTGAATTTGTTGGTGTTTTTCAAGGTTGAGGTTGTTGTTGTTTTTCAATGTTGAGGTTGTTGTTGAATTTGTTGGTGTTTTTCAAAGTTGAGGTTGTTGTTGTTTTTCAATGTTGTGGTTGTTGTTGAGTTTGTTGGTGTTTATCAATGTTGACGTTGTTGTTGAATTTGTTGGTGTTTTTCAATGTTGAGGTTGTTGTTGAATTTGTTGGTGTTTTGCAATGTTGAAGTTGTTGTTGTTTTTAAATGTTGAGGTTGTTGTTGAATTTTTTGGTGTTTTTCAATTTTGAGGTTGTTGGTGTTTTTCAATGTTGAGGTTGTTGTTGAATTTGTTGGTGTTTTTCCATGATGAGGTTGTTGTTGTTTTTCAAAGTTGAGGTTGTTGTTGAATTTGTTGGTGTTTTTCAATGTTGAGGTTGTAGTTGTTTTTCAATGTTGAGGTTGTTGTTGAATTTGTTGGTGTTTTTCAATGTTGAGGCTGTTGTTGGATTTGTTGGTGCTTTTCAATGTTGAGATTGTTGTCGTTTTTCGATATTGAGGTTGTTGTTGAATTTGGTTGTGTTTTTCAATCTTGAGGTTGGCGTTGAATTTGTTGGTATTATTCAATGTTGAGGTTGTTGTTGTTTTTCTCTGTTGAGCTTGTTGTGGAATTTGTTGGTTTTTTTCAATGTTGAGGTTGTTGTTGAATTTGTTGGTGTTTTTCATGTTGAGGTTGTTGTTGAATTTGTTGCTGTTTTTCAATGTTGAGGTTGTTGTTGAATTTTTTCTTTTTTTCAATGTTGAGGTTGTTGTTGAATGTGTTGGTGTTTTTCAATGTTGAGGTTGTTGTTGAATTTGTTGGTTTTTTTCAATGTTGAGGTTGTTGTTGTTTTTCAATATTGAGGTTGTTGTTGAATTTGTTTTTGTTTTTCTCTGTTGAGCTTGTTGTTGAATTAGTTGGTTTTCTTCAATGTTGAGGTTGTTGTTGATTTTGTTGGTGTTTTTCATGTTGAGGTTGTTGTTGAATTTGTTGGTGTTTTTCAATGTTGAGGTTGTCGTTGTTTTTCAATGTTGAGGTTGTTGTTGAATTTAATGGCGTTTTTCAATGTCGAGGTTGTTGTTGAATTTGTTGGTGTTTTTCAATGTTGAGGTTGTTGATGAATTTGTTGGTGTTTTTCATGTTGAGGTTGTTGTTGAATTTGTTGCTGTTTTTCAATGTTGAGGTTGTTGTTGAATTTGTTGGTGTTTTTCATGTTGAGGTTGTTGTTAAATTTGTTGCTGTTTTTCAATGTTGAGGTTGTCGTTGTTTTTCAATGTTGAGGTTGTTGTTGAATTTAATGGCGTTTTTCAATGTCGAGGTTGTTGTTGAATTTGTTGGTGTTTTTCAATGTTGAAGTTGTTGTTGAATTTGTTGGTTTTTTTCAATGTTGAAGATGTTGTTGTTTTTCAATGTTGAGGTTGTTGTTGAATTTGATGGTGTTTTTCAATGTTGAGGTTGTTGTTGAATTTGTTGTTTTTTTTCAATGTTGAGGTTGTTGTTGTTTTTCAATATTGAGGTTGTTGTTGAATTTGTTTTTGTTTTTCAATGTTGAGGTTGGTGTTGTACTTGTTGGTATTTTTCAATGTTGAGGTTGTTGTTGTTTTTCACTGTTGAGTTGGTTGTTGAATTTGTTGGTTCTTTTCAATGTTGAGGTTGTTGTTGAATTTGTTGGAGTTTTTCAATGTTGAGGTTGTTGTTGTTTTTCAATGTTGAGGTTGTTGTTGAATTTGCTGGTGTTTTTCAATGTTGCGGTTGTTGTTGATTTTCAATGTTGAGGTTGTTGTTGAGTTTGTTGCTGTTTTTCAATGTTGAGGTTGTTGTTGAATTTGTTGGTGTTTTTCAATGTTGAAGTTGTTGTTGAATTTGTTGGTGTTTTTCAATGTTGAGGTTGTTGTTGTTTTTCAATGTTGAGGTTGTTGTTGAATTTGTTGGTGCTTTTCAATGTTGAGGTTGTTGTTGTTTTTCAATGCTGAGGTTGTTGTTGAATTTGTTGGTGTTTTTCAATGTTGAGGTTGTTGTTGAATTTGTTGGTGTTTTTCAATGTTGAGGTTGTTGTTGTTTTTCAATGTTGAGGATGTTGTTGAATTTGTTGGTGTTTTTCAATGTTGAGGTTGTTGTTGTTTTTCAATGTTGAAGTTGTTGTTGAATTCGTTGGTGTTTTTCAATGTTGAGGTTGTTGTTCAATTTGTTGGTGTTTTTCAATGTTGAGGTTGTTGTTGTTTTTCAATGTTGAGGTTGTTGTTGAATTTATTGGTGTTTTTCAATGTTGAGGTTGTTGTTGTTTTTCAATGTTGAGGTTGTTGTTGAATTTGTTGGTGTTTTTCAATGTTGAGGTTGTTGTTGTTTTTCAATGTTGAGGTTGTTGTTGAATTTGTTGGTGTTTTTCAATGTTGAGGTTGATGTTGTTTTTCAATGTTGAGGTTGTTGTTGGGTTTGTTGGTGTTTATCATTGTTGAGGTTGTTGTTGAATTTGTTGGTGTTTTTAAATGTTGAGGTTGTTGTTGAATTTGTTGGTGTTTTTCAATGTTGAGGTTGTTGTTGTTTTTAAATGTTGAGGTTGTTGTTGAATTTTTTGGTGTTTTTCAATTTTGAGGTTGTTGGTGTTTTTCAATGTTGAGGTTGTTGTTGAATTTGTTGGTGTTTTTCCATGATGAGGTTGTTGTTGTTTTTCAAAGTTGAGGTTGTTGTTGAATTTGTTGGTGTTTTTCAATGTTGAGGTTGTTGTTGTTTTTCGATATTGAGGTTGTTGTTGAATTTGTTTGTGTTTTTCAATGTTGAGGTTGGTGTTGAATTTGTTGGTATTATTCAATGTTGAGGTTGTTGTTGTTTTTCTCTGTTGAGCTTGTTGTTGAATTTGTTGGTTTTTTTCAATGTTGAGGTTGTTGTTGATTTTGTTGGTGTTTTTCATGTTGAGGTGGTTGTTGAATTTGTTGGTGTTTTTCAATGTTGAGGTTGTCGTTGTTTTTCAATGTTGAGGTTGTTGTTGAATTTAATGGCGTTTTTCAATGTCGAGGTTGTTGTTGAATTTGTTGGTGTTTTTCAATGTTGAAGTTGTTGTTGAATTTGTTGGTTTTTTTCAATGTTGAAGTTGTTGTTGTTTTTCAATGTTGAGGTTGTTGTTGAATTTGTTGGTGTTGTTCAATGTTGAGGTTGTTGTTGAATTTGTTGGTTTTTTTCAATGTTGAGGTTGTTGTTGTTTTTCAATATTGAGGTTGTTGTTGAATTTGTTTTTGTTTTTCAATGTTGAGGTTGGTGTTGTATTTGTTGGTATTTTTCAATGTTGAGGTTGTTGTTGTTTTTCACTGTTGAGCTTGTTGTTGAATTTGTTGGTTTTTTTCAATGTTGAGGTTGTTGTTGAATTTGTTGGAGTTTTTCAATGTTGAGGTTGTTGTTGTTTTTCAATGTTGAGGTTGTTGTTGAATTTGTTGGTGTTTTTCAATGTTGAGTTCGTTGTTGAATTTGTTGGTGTTTTTCAATGTTGAGGTTGTTGTTGAATTTGGTGGTGTTTTTCAATGTTGAGGTTGTTCTTGTTTTTCAATGTTGAGGTTGTTGTTGAGTTTGTTGGTGTTTTTCAATGTTGAGGTTGTTGTTGAATTTGTTGGTGTTTTTCAATGTTGAAGTTGTTGTTGAATTTGTTGGTGTTTTTCAATGTTGAGGTTGTTGTTGTTTTTCAATGTTCAGGTTGTTGTTGAATTTGTTGGTGTTTTTCAATGTTGAGGTTGTTGTTGTTTTTCAATGCTGAGGTTGTTGTTGAATTTGTTGGTGTTTTTCAATGTTGAGGTTGTTGTTGAATTTGTTGGTGTTTTTCAATGTTGAGGTTGTTGTTGTTTTTCAATGTTGAGGATGTTGTTGAATTTGTTGGTGTTTTTCAATGTTGAGGTTGTTGTTGTTTTTCAATGTTGAGGTTGTTGTTGAATTTGTTGGTGTTTTTCAATGTTGAGGTTGTTGTTCAATTTGTTGGTGTTTTTCAATGTTGAGGTTGTTTTTGTTTTTCAATGTTGAGGTTGTTGTTGAATTTGTTGGTGTTTTTCAATGTTGAGTTTGTTGTTGTTTTTCAATGTTGAGGTTGTTGTTGAATTTGTTGGTGTTTGTCAATGTTGAGGTTGTTGTTGTTTTTCAATGTTGAGGTTGTTGTTGAATTTGTTGGTGTTTTTCAATGTTGAGGTTGTTGTTGTTTTTCAATGTTGTGGTTGTTGTTGAGTTTGTTGGTGTTTATCAATGTTGAGGTTGTTGTTGAATTTGTTGGTGTTTTTCAATGTTGAGGTTTTTGTTGTTTTTAAATGTTGAGGTTGTTGTTGAATTTTTTGGTGTTTTTCAATTTTGAGTTTGTTGGTGTTTTTCAATGTTGAGGTTGTTGTTGAATTTGTTGGTGTTTTTCCATGATGAGGTTGTTGTTGTTTTTCAAAGTTGAGTTTGTTGTTGAATTTGTTGGTGTTTTTCAATGTTGAGGTTGTTGTTGAATTTGTTGGTGTTTTTCAATGTTGAGGTTGTTGTTGGATTTGTTGGTGTTTTTCAATGTTGAGATTGTTGTCGTTTTTCGATATTGAGGTTGTTGTTGAATTTGTTTGTTTTTCAATGTTGAGTTTGGTGTTGAATTTGTTGGTATTATTCAATGTTGAGGTTGTTGTTGTTTTTCTCTGTTGAGCTTGTTGTGGAATTTGTTGGTTTTTTTCAATGTTGAGGTTGTTGTTGAATTTGATGGTGTTTTTCATGTTGAGGTTGTTGTTGAATTTGTTGCTGTTTTTCAATGTTGAGGTTGTTGTTGATTATTTTCTTTTTTTCAATGTTGAGGTTGTTGTTGAATTTGTTGGTGATTTTCAATGTTGAGGTTGTTGTTGAATTTGTTGGTTTTTTTCAATGTTGAGGTTGTTGTTGTTTTTCAATATTGAGGTTGTTGTTGAATTTGTTTTTGTTTTTCTCTGTTGAGCTTGTTGTTGAATTTGTTGGTTTTTTTCAATGTTGAGGTTGTTGTTGATTTTGTTGGTGTTTTTCATGTTGAGGTTGTTGTTGAATTTCTTGGTGTTTTTCAATGTTGAGGTTGTCGTTGTTTTTCAATGTTGAGGTTGTTGTTGAATTTAATGGCGTTTTTCAATGTCGAGGTTGTTGTTGAATTTGTTGGTGTTTTTCAATGTTGAAGTTGTTGTTGAATTTGTTGGTTTTTTTCAATGTTGAAGTTGTTGTTGTTTTTCAATGTTGAGGTTGTTGTTGAATTTGTTGGTGTTTTTCAATGTTGAGGTTGTTGTTGAATTTGTTGGTTTTTTTCAATGTTGAGGTTGTTGTTGTTTTTCAATATTGAGGTTGTTTTTGAATTTGTTTTTGTTTTTCATTGTTGAGGTTGGTGTTGTATTTGTTGGTTTTTTTCAATTTTGAGGTTGTTGTTGTTTTTCACTGTTGAGCTTGTTGTTGAATTTGTTGGTTTTTTTCAATGTTGAGGTTGTTGTTGAATTTGTTGGAGTTTTTCAATGTTGAGGTTGTTGTTGTTTTTCAATGTTGAGGTTGTTGTTGAATTTGCTGGTGTTTTTCAATGTTGAGTTCGTTGTTGAATTTGTTGGTGTTTTTCAATGTTGAGGTTGTTGTTGAATTTGGTGGTGTTTTTCAATGTTGAGGTTGTTGTTTTTCAATGTTGAGGTTGTTGTTGAGTTTGTTGGTGTTTTTCAATGTTGAGGTTGTTGTTGAATTTGTTGGTGTTTTTCAATGTTGAAGTTGTTGTTGAATTTGTTGGTGTTTTTCAATGTTGAGGTTGTTGTTGTTTTTCAATGTTGAGGTTGTTGTTGAATTTGTTGGTGTTTTTCAATGTTGAGGTTGTTCTTGTTTTTCAATGTTGAGGTTGTTGTTGAGTTTGTTGGTGTTTTTCAATGTTGAGGTTGTTGTTGAATTTGTTGGTGTTTTTCAATGTTGAAGTTGTTGTTGAATTTGTTGGTGTTTTTCAATGTTGAGGTTGTTGTTGTTTTTCAATGTTCAGGTTGTTGTTGAATTTGTTGGTGTTTTTCAATGTTGAGGTTGTTGTTGTTTTTCAATGCTGAGGTTGTTGTTGAATTTGTTGGTGTTTTTCAATGTTGAGGTTGTTGTTGAATTTGTTGGTGTTTTTCAATGTTGAGGTTGTTGTTGTTTTTCAATGTTGAGGATGTTGTTGAATTTGTTGGTGTTTTTCAATGTTGAGGTTGTTGTTGTTTTTCAATGTTGAGGTTGTTGTTGAATTTGTTGGTGTTTTTCAATGTTGAGGTTGTTGTTCAATTTGTTGGTGTTTTTCAATGTTGAGGTTGTTTTTGTTTTTCAATGTTGAGGTTGTTGTTGAATTTGTTGGTGTTTTTCAATGTTGAGTTTGTTGTTGTTTTTCAATGTTGAGGTTGTTGTTGAATTTGTTGGTGTTTGTCAATGTTGAGGTTGTTGTTGTTTTTCAATGTTGAGGTTGTTGTTGAATTTGTTGGTGTTTTTCAATGTTGAGGTTGTTGTTGTTTTTCAATGTTGTGGTTGTTGTTGAGTTTGTTGGTGTTTATCAATGTTGAGGTTGTTGTTGAATTTGTTGGTGTTTTTCAATGTTGAGGTTTTTGTTGTTTTTAAATGTTGAGGTTGTTGTTGAATTTTTTGGTGTTTTTCAATTTTGAGTTTGTTGGTGTTTTTCAATGTTGAGGTTGTTGTTGAATTTGTTGGTGTTTTTCCATGATGAGGTTGTTGTTGTTTTTCAAAGTTGAGGTTGTTGTTGAATTTGTTGGTGTTTTTCAATGTTGAGGTTGTTGTTGAATTTGTTGGTGTTTTTCAATGTTGAGGTTGTTGTTGGATTTGTTGGTGTTTTTCAATGTTGAGATTGTTGTCGTTTTTCGATATTGAGGTTGTTGTTGAATTTGTTTGTTTTTCAATGTTGAGTTTGGTGTTGAATTTGTTGGTATTATTCAATGTTGAGGTTGTTGTTGTTTTTCTCTGTTGAGCTTGTTGTGGAATTTGTTGGTTTTTTTCAATGTTGAGGTTGTTGTTGAATTTGATGGTGTTTTTCATGTTGAGGTTGTTGTTGAATTTGTTGCTGTTTTTCAATGTTGAGGTTGTTGTTGATTATTTTCTTTTTTTCAATGTTGAGGTTGTTGTTGAATTTGTTGGTGATTTTCAATGTTGAGGTTGTTGTTGAATTTGTTGGTTTTTTTCAATGTTGAGGTTGTTGTTGTTTTTCAATATTGAGGTTGTTGTTGAATTTGTTTTTGTTTTTCTCTGTTGAGCTTGTTGTTGAATTTGTTGGTTTTTTTCAATGTTGAGGTTGTTGTTGATTTTGTTGGTGTTTTTCATGTTGAGGTTGTTGTTGAATTTGTTGGTGTTTTTCAATGTTGAGGTTGTCGTTGTTTTTCAATGTTGAGGTTGTTGTTGAATTTAATGGCGTTTTTCAATGTCGAGGTTGTTGTTGAATTTGTTGGTGTTTTTCAATGTTGAAGTTGTTGTTGAATTTGTTGGTTTTTTTCAATGTTGAAGTTGTTGTTGTTTTTCAATGTTGAGGTTGTTGTTGAATTTGTTGGTGTTTTTCAATGTTGAGGTTGTTGTTGAATTTGTTGGTTTTTTTCAATGTTGAGGTTGTTGTTGTTTTTCAATATTGAGGTTGTTTTTGAATTTGTTTTTGTTTTTCATTGTTGAGGTTGGTGTTGTATTTGTTGGTATTTTTCAATGTTGAGGTTGTTGTTGTTTTTCACTGTTGAGCTTGTTGTTGAATTTGTTGGTTTTTTTCAATGTTGAGGTTGTTGTTGAATTTGTTGGAGTTTTTCAATGTTGAGGTTGTTGTTGTTTTTCAATGTTGAGGTTGTTGTTGAATTTGCTGGTGTTTTTCAATGTTGAGTTCGTTGTTGAATTTGTTGGTGTTTTTCAATGTTGAGGTTGTTGTTGAATTTGGTGGTGTTTTTCAATGTTGAGGTTGTTGTTTTTCAATGTTGAGGTTGTTGTTGAGTTTGTTGGTGTTTTTCAATGTTGAGGTTGTTGTTGAATTTGTTGGTGTTTTTCAATGTTGAAGTTGTTGTTGAATTTGTTGGTGTTTTTCAATGTTGAGGTTGTTGTTGTTTTTCAATGTTGAGGTTGTTGTTGAATTTGTTGGTGTTTTTCAATGTTGAGGTTGTTGTTGTTTTTCAATGCTGAGGTTGTTGTTGAATTTGTTGGTGTTTTTCAATGTTGAGGTTGTTGTTGAATTTGTTGTTGTTTTTCAATGTTGAGGTTGTTGTTGTTTTTCAATGTTGAGGATGTTGTTGAATTTGTTGGTGTTTTTCAATGTTGAGGTTGTTGTTGTTTCTCAATGTTGAGGTTGTTGTTGAATTTGTGGGTGTTTTTCAATGTTGAGGTTGTTGTTCAATTTGTTGGTGTTTTTCAATGTTGAGGTTGTTGTTGTTTTTCAATGTTGAGGTTGTTGTTGAATTTGTTGGTGTTTTTCAATGTTGAGTTTGTTGTTGTTTTTCAATGTTGAGGTTGTTGTTGAATTTGTTGGTGTTTTTCAATGTTGAGGTTGTTGTTGTTTTTCAATGTTGAGGTTGTTGTTGAATTTGTTGGTGTTTTTCAATGTTGAGGTTGTTGTTGTTTTTCAATGTTGTGCTTATTGTTGAATTTGTTGGTGTTTTTCAATGTTGAGGTTGTTGTTGTTTTTCAATATTGAGGTTGTTGTTGAATTTGTTTTTGTTTTTCATTGTTGAGGTTGGTGTTGTATTTGTTGGTATTTTTCAATGTTGAGGTTGTTGTTGTTTTTCACTGTTGAGCTTGTTGTTGAATTTGTTGGTTTTTTTCAATGTTGAGGTTGTTGTTGAATTTGTTGGAGTTTTTCAATGTTGAGGTTGTTGTTGTTTTTCAATGTTGAGGTTGTTGTTGAATTTGTTGGTGTTTTTCAATGATGAGTTCGTTGTTGAATTTGTTGGTGTTTTTCAATGTTGAGGTTGTTGTTGAATTTGGTGGTGTTTTTCAATGTTGAGGTTGTTGTTGTTTTTCAATGTTGAGGTTGTTGTTGAGTTTGTTGGTGTTTTTCAATGTTGAGGTTGTTGTTCAATTTGTTGGTGTTTTTCAATGTTGAAGTTGTTGTTGAATTTGTTGGTGTTTTTCAATGTTGAGGTTGTTGTTGTTTTTCAATGTTGAGGTTGTTGTTGAATTTGTTGGTGTTTTTCAATGTTGAGGTTGTTGTTGTTTTTCAATGCTGAGGTTGTTGTTGAATTTGTTGGTGTTTTTCAATGTTGAGGTTGTTGTTGAATTTGTTGTTGTTTTTCAATGTTGAGGTTGTTGTTGTTTTTCAATGTTGAGGATGTTGTTGAATTTGTTGGTGTTTTTCAATGTTGAGGTTGTTGTTGTTTCTCAATGTTGAGGTTGTTGTTGAATTTGTTGGTGTTTTTCAATGTTGAGGTTGTTGTTCAATTTGTTGGTGTTTTTCAATGTTGAGGTTGTTGTTGTTTTTCAATGTTGAGGTTGTTGTTGAATTTGTTGGTGTTTTTCAATGTTGAGTTTGTTGTTGTTTTTCAATGTTGAGGTTGTTGTTGAATTTGTTGGTGTTTTTCAATGTTGAGGTTGTTGTTGTTTTTCAATGTTGAGGTTGTTGTTGAATTTGTTGGTGTTTTTCAATGTTGAGGTTGTTGTTGTTTTTCAATGTTGTGGTTGTTGTTGAGTTTGTTGGTGTTTATCAATGTTGAGGTATTTGTTGAATTTGTTGGTGTTTTTCAATGTTGAGGTTGTTGTTGAATTTGTTGGTGTTTTTCAATGTTGAGGTTGTTGTTGTTTTTAAATGTTGAGGTTGTTGTTGAATTTTTTGGTGTTTTTCAATTTCGAGGTTGTTGGTGTTTTTCAATGTTGAGGTTGTTGTTGAATTTGTTGGTGTTTTTCCATGATGAGGTTGTTGTTGTTTTTCAAAGTTGAGGTTGTTGTTGAATTTGTTGGTGTTTTTCAATGTTGAGGTTGTTGTTGTTTTTCAATGTTGAGGTTGTTGTTGAATTTGTTGGTGTTTTTCAATGTTGAGGTTGTTGTTGGATTTGTTGGTGTTTTTCAATGTTGAGATTGTTGTCGTTTTTCGATATTGAGGTTGTTGTTGAATTTGTTTGTGTTTTTCAATGTTGAGTTTGGTGTTGAATTTGTTGGTATTATTCAATGTTGAGGTTGTTGTTGTTTTTCTCTGTTGAGCTTGTTGTGGAATTTGTTGGTTTTTTTCAATGTTGAGGTTGTTGTTGAATTTGTTGGTGTTTTTCATGTTGAGGTTGTTGTTGAATTTGATGCTGTTTTTCAAAGTTGAGGTTGTTGTTGATTTTTTTCTTTTTTTCAATGTTGAGGTTGTTGTTGAATTTGTTGGTGATTTTCAATGTTGAGGTTGTTGTTGAATTTGTTGGTTTTTTTCAATGTTGAGGTTGTTGTTGTTTTTCAATATTGAGGTTGTTGCTGAATTTGTTTTTGTTTTTCTCTGTTGAGCTTGTTGTTGAATTTGTTGGTTTTTTTCAATGTTGAGGTTGTTGTTGAATTTGTTGGTTTTTTTCAATGTTGAGGTTGTTGTTGTTTTTCAATATTGAGGTTGTTGTTGAATTTGTTTTTGTTTTTCAATGTTGAGGTTGGTGTTGTATTTGTTGGTATTTTTCAATGTTGAGGTTGTTGTTGTTTTTCACTGTTGAGCTTGTTGTTGAATTTGTTGGTTTTTTTCAATGTTGAGGTTGTTGTTGAATTTGTTGGAGTTTTTCAATGTTGAGGTTGTTGTTGTTTTTCAATGTTGAGGTTGTTGTTGAATTTGTTGGTGTTTTTCAATGTTGAGTTCGTTGTTGAATTTGTTGGTGTTTTTCAATGTTGAGGTTGTTGTTGAATTTGGTGGTGTTTTTCAATGTTGAGGTTGTTCTTGTTTTTCAATGTTGAGGTTGTTGTTGAGTTTGTTGCTGTTTTTCAATGTTGAGGTTGTTGTTGAATTTGTTGGTGTTTTTCAATGTTGAAGTTGTTGTTGAATTTGTTGGTGTTTTTCAATGTTGAGGTTGTTGTTGTTTTTCAATGTTCAGGTTGTTGTTGAATTTGTTGGTGTTTTTCAATGTTGAGGTTGTTGTTGTTTTTCAATGCTGAGGTTGTTGTTGAATTTGTTGCTGCTTTTCAATGTTGAGGTTGTTGTTGAATTTGTTGGTGTTTTTCAATGTTGAGGTTGTTGTTGTTTTTCAATGTTGAGGATGTTGTTGAATTTGTTGGTGTTTTTCAATGTTGAGGTTGTTGTTGATTTTGTTGGTGTTTTTCATGTTGAGGTTGTTGTTGAATTTGTTGGTGTTTTTCAATGTTGAGGTTGTCGTTGTTTTTCAATGTTGAGGTTGTTGTTGAATTTAATGGCGTTTTTCAATGTCGAGGTTGTTGTTGAATTTGTTGGTGTTTTTCAATGTTGAAGTTGTTGTTGAATTTGTTGGTTTTTTTCAATGTTGAAGTTGTTGTTGTTTTTCAATGTTGAGGTTGTTGTTGAATTTGTTGGTGTTTTTCAATGTTGAGGTTGTTGTTGAATTTGTTGGTTTTTTTCAATGTTGAGGTTGTTGTTGTTTTTCAATATTGAGGTTGTTTTTGAATTTGTTTTTGTTTTTCATTGTTGAGGTTGGTGTTGTATTTGTTGGTATTTTTCAATGTTGAGGTTGTTGTTGTTTTTCACTGTTGAGCTTGTTGTTGAATTTGTTGGTTTTTTTCAATGTTGAGGTTGTTGTTGAATTTGTTGGAGTTTTTCAATGTTGAGGTTGTTGTTGTTTTTCAATGTTGAGGTTGTTGTTGAATTTGCTGGTGTTTTTCAATGTTGAGTTCGTTGTTGAATTTGTTGGTGTTTTTCAATGTTGAGGTTGTTGTTGAATTTGGTGGTGTTTTTCAATGTTGAGGTTGTTGTTTTTCAATGTTGAGGTTGTTGTTGAGTTTGTTGGTGTTTTTCAATGTTGAGGTTGTTGTTGAATTTGTTGGTGTTTTTCAATGTTGAAGTTGTTGTTGAATTTGTTGGTGTTTTTCAATGTTGAGGTTGTTGTTGTTTTTCAATGTTGAGGTTGTTGTTGAATTTGTTGGTGTTTTTCAATGTTGAGGTTGTTGTTGTTTTTCAATGCTGAGGTTGTTGTTGAATTTGTTGGTGTTTTTCAATGTTGAGGTTGTTGTTGAATTTGTTGTTGTTTTTCAATGTTGAGGTTGTTGTTGTTTTTCAATGTTGAGGATGTTGTTGAATTTGTTGGTGTTTTTCAATGTTGAGGTTGTTGTTGTTTCTCAATGTTGAGGTTGTTGTTGAATTTGTGGGTGTTTTTCAATGTTGAGGTTGTTGTTCAATTTGTTGGTGTTTTTCAATGTTGAGGTTGTTGTTGTTTTTCAATGTTGAGGTTGTTGTTGAATTTGTTGGTGTTTTTCAATGTTGAGTTTGTTGTTGTTTTTCAATGTTGAGGTTGTTGTTGAATTTGTTGGTGTTTTTCAATGTTGAGGTTGTTGTTGTTTTTCAATGTTGAGGTTGTTGTTGAATTTGTTGGTGTTTTTCAATGTTGAGGTTGTTGTTGTTTTTCAATGTTGTGCTTATTGTTGAATTTGTTGGTGTTTTTCAATGTTGAGGTTGTTGTTGTTTTTCAATATTGAGGTTGTTGTTGAATTTGTTTTTGTTTTTCATTGTTGAGGTTGGTGTTGTATTTGTTGGTATTTTTCAATGTTGAGGTTGTTGTTGTTTTTCACTGTTGAGCTTGTTGTTGAATTTGTTGGTTTTTTTCAATGTTGAGGTTGTTGTTGAATTTGTTGGAGTTTTTCAATGTTGAGGTTGTTGTTGTTTTTCAATGTTGAGGTTGTTGTTGAGTTTGTTGGTGTTTTTCAATGTTGAGGTTGTTGTTCAATTTGTTGGTGTTTTTCAATGTTGAAGTTGTTGTTGGATTTGTTGGTGTTTTTCAATGTTGAGGTTGTTGTTGTTTTTCAATGTTGAGGTTGTTGTTGAATTTGTTGGTGTTTTTCAATGTTGAGGTTGTTGTTGTTTTTCAATGCTGAGGTTGTTGTTGAATTTGTTGGTGTTTTTCAATGTTGAGGTTGTTGTTGAATTTGTTGTTGTTTTTCAATGTTGAGGTTGTTGTTGTTTTTCAATGTTGAGGATGTTGTTGAATTTGTTGGTGTTTTTCAATGTTGAGGTTGTTGTTGTTTCTCAATGTTGAGGTTGTTGTTGAATTTGTTGGTGTTTTTCAATGTTGAGGTTGTTGTTCAATTTGTTGGTGTTTTTCAATGTTGAGGTTGTTGTTGTTTTTCAATGTTGAGGTTGTTGTTGAATTTGTTGGTGTTTTTCAATGTTGAGTTTGTTGTTGTTTTTCAATGTTGAGGTTGTTGTTGAATTTGTTGGTGTTTTTCAATGTTGAGGTTGTTGTTGTTTTTCAATGTTGAGGTTGTTGTTGAATTTGTTGGTGTTTTTCAATGTTGAGGTTGTTGTTGTTTTTCAATGTTGTGGTTGTTGTTGAGTTTGTTGGTGTTTATCAATGTTGAGGTATTTGTTGAATTTGTTGGTGTTTTTCAATGTTGAGGTTGTTGTTGAATTTGTTGGTGTTTTTCAATGTTGAGGTTGTTGTTGTTTTTAAATGTTGAGGTTGTTGTTGAATTTTTTGGTGTTTTTCAATTTCGAGGTTGTTGGTGTTTTTCAATGTTGAGGTTGTTGTTGAATTTGTTGGTGTTTTTCCATGATGAGGTTGTTGTTGTTTTTCAAAGTTGAGGTTGTTGTTGAATTTGTTGGTGTTTTTCAATGTTGAGGTTGTTGTTGTTTTTCAATGTTGAGGTTGTTGTTGAATTTGTTGGTGTTTTTCAATGTTGAGGTTCTTGTTGGATTTGTTGGTGTTTTTCAATGTTGAGATTGTTGTCGTTTTTCGATATTGAGGTTGTTGTTGAATTTGTTTGTGTTTTTCAATGTTGAGTTTGGTGTTGAATTTGTTGGTATTATTCAATGTTGAGGTTGTTGTTGTTTTTCTCTGTTGAGCTTGTTGTGGAATTTGTTGGTTTTTTTCAATGTTGAGGTTGTTGTTGAATTTGTTGGTGTTTTTCATGTTGAGGTTGTTGTTGAATTTGATGCTGTTTTTCAAAGTTGAGGTTGTTGTTGATTTTTTTCTTTTTTTCAATGTTGAGGTTGTTGTTGAATTTGTTGGTGATTTTCAATGTTGAGGTTGTTGTTGAATTTGTTGGTTTTTTTCAATGTTGAGGTTGTTGTTGTTTTTCAATATTGAGGTTGTTGCTGAATTTGTTTTTGTTTTTCTCTGTTGAGCTTGTTGTTGAATTTGTTGGTTTTTTTCAATGTTGAGGTTGTTGTTGAATTTGTTGGTTTTTTTCAATGTTGAGGTTGTTGTTGTTTTTCAATATTGAGGTTGTTGTTGAATTTGTTTTTGTTTTTCAATGTTGAGGTTGGTGTTGTATTTGTTGGTATTTTTCAATGTTGAGGTTGTTGTTGTTTTTCACTGTTGAGCTTGTTGTTGAATTTGTTGGTTTTTTTCAATGTTGAGGTTGTTGTTGAATTTGTTGGAGTTTTTCAATGTTGAGGTTGTTGTTGTTTTTCAATGTTGAGGTTGTTGTTGAATTTGTTGGTGTTTTTCAATGTTGAGTTCGTTGTTGAATTTGTTGGTGTTTTTCAATGTTGAGGTTGTTGTTGAATTTGGTGGTGTTTTTCAATGTTGAGGTTGTTCTTGTTTTTCAATGTTGAGGTTGTTGTTGAGTTTGTTGGTGTTTTTCAATGTTGAGGTTGTTGTTGAATTTGTTGGTGTTTTTCAATGTTGAAGTTGTTGTTGAATTTGTTGGTGTTTTTCAATGTTGAGGTTGTTGTTGTTTTTCAATGTTCAGGTTGTTGTTGAATTTGTTGGTGTTTTTCAATGTTGAGGTTGTTGTTGTTTTTCAATGCTGAGGTTGTTGTTGAATTTGTTGCTGCTTTTCAATGTTGAGGTTGTTGTTGAATTTGTTGGTGTTTTTCAATGTTGAGGTTGTTGTTGTTTTTCAATGTTGAGGATGTTGTTGAATTTGTTGGTGTTTTTCAATGTTGAGGTTGTTGTTGTTTTTCAATGTTGAGGTTTTTGTTGAATTTGTTGGTGTTTTTCAATGTTGAGGTTGTTGTTCAATTTGTTTTTGTTTTTCTCTGTTGAGCTTGTTGTTGAATTTGTTGGTTTTTTTCAATGTTGAGGTTGTTGTTGAATTTGTTGGTTTTTTTCAATGTTGAGGTTGTTGTTGTTTTTCAATATTGAGGTTGTTGTTGAATTTGTTTTTGTTTTTCAATGTTGAGGTTGGTGTTGTATTTGTTGGTATTATTCAATGTTGAGGTTGTTGTTGTTTTTCACTGTTGAGCTTGTTGTTGAATTTGTTGGTTTTTTTCAATGTTGAGGTTGTTGTTGAATTTGTTGGAGTTTTTCAATGTTGAGGTTGTTGTTGTTTTTCAATGTTGAGGTTGTTGTTGAATTTGTTGGTGTTTTTCAATGTTGAGTTCGTTGTTGAATTTGTTGGTGTTTTTCAATGTTGAGGTTGTTGTTGAATTTGGTGGTGTTTTTCAATGTTGAGGTTGTTCTTGTTTTTCAATGTTGAGGTTGTTGTTGAGTTTGTTGGTGTTTTTCAATGTTGAGGTTGTTGTTGAATTTGTTGGTGTTTTTCAATGTTGAAGTTGTTGTTGAATTTGTTGTTGTTTTTCAATGTTGAGGTTGTTGTTGTTTTTCAATGTTCAGGTTGTTGCTGAATTTGTTGGTGTTTTTCAATGTTGAGGTTGTTGTTGTTTTTCAATGCTGAGGTTGTTGTTGAATTTGTTGGTTTTTTTCAATGTTGAGGTTGTTGTTGAATTTGTTGGTGTTTTTCAATGTTGAGGTTGTTGTTGTTTTTCAATGTTGAGGATGTTGTTGTATTTGTTGGTGTTTTTCAATGTTGAGGTTGTTGTTGTTTTTCAATGTTGAGGTTGTTGTTGAATTTGTTGGTGTTTTTCAATGTTGAGGTTGTTGTTCAATTTGTTGGTGTTTTTCAATGTTGAGGTTGTTTTTGTTTTTCAATGTTGAGGTTGTTGTTGAATTTGTTGGTGTTTTTCAATGTTGAGTTTGTTGTTGTTTTTCAATGTTGAGGTTGTTGTTGAATTTGTTGGTGTTTGTCAATGTTGAGGTTGTTGTTGTTTTTCAATGTTGAGGTTGTTGTTGAATTTGTTGGTGTTTTTCAATGTTGAGGTTGTTGTTGTTTTTCAATGTTGTGGTTGTTGTTGAGTTTGTTGGTGTTTTTCAATGTTGAGGTTGTTGTTGAATTTGTTGGTGTTTTTCAATGTTGAAGTTGTTGTTGAATTTGTTGGTGTTTTTCAATGTTGAGGTTGTTGTTGTTTTTCAATGTTGAGGTTGTTGTTGAATTTGTTGGTGTTTTTCAATGTTGAGGTTGTTGTTGTTTTTCAATGCTGAGGTTGTTGTTGAATTTGTTGGTGTTTTTCAATGTTGAGGTTGTTGTTGAATTTGTTGTTGTTTTTCAATGTTGAGGTTGTTGTTGTTTTTCAATGTTGAGGATGTTGTTGAATTTGTTGGTGTTTTTCAATGTTGAGGTTGTTGTTGTTTCTCAATGTTGAGGTTGTTGTTGAATTTGTTGGTGTTTTTCGATGTTGAGGGTGTTGTTCAATTTGTTGGTGTTTTTCAATGTTGAGGTTGTTGCTGTTTTTCAATGTTGAGGTTGTTGTTGAATTTGTTGGTGTTTTTCAATGTTGAGTTTGTTGTTGTTTTTCAATGTTGAGGTTGTTGTTGAATTTGTTGGTGTTTTTCAATGTTGAGGTTGGTGTTGTTTTTCAATGTTGAGGTTGTTGTTGAATTTGTTGGTGTTTTTCAATGTTGAGGTTGTTGTTGTTTTTCAATGTTGTGGTTGTTGTTGAGTTTGTTGGTGTTTATCAATGTTGAGGTATTTGTTGAATTTGTTGGTGTTTTTCAATGTTGAGGTTGTTGTTGAATTTGTTGGTGTTTTTCAATGTTGAGGTTGTTGTTGTTTTTAAATGTTGAGGTTGTTGTTGAATTTTTTGGTGTTTTTCAATTTTGAGGTTGTTGGTGTTTTTCAATGTTGAGGTTGTTGTTGAATTTGTTGGTGTTTTTCCATGATGAGGTTGTTGTTGTTTTACAAAGTTGAGGTTGTTGTTGAATTTGTTGGTGTATTTCAATGTTGAGGTTGTTGTTTTTTTTCAATGTTGAGGTTGTTGTTGAATTTGTTGGTGATTTTCAATGTTGAGGTTGTTGTTGGATTTGTTGGTGTTTTTCAATGTTGAGATTGTTGTCGTTTTTCGATATTGAGGTTGTTGTTGAATTTGTTTGTGTTTTTCAATGTTGAGTTTGGTGTTGAATTTGTTGGTATTATTCAATGTTGAGGTTGTTGTTGTTTTTCTCTGTTGAGCTTGTTGTGGAATTTGTTGGTTTTTTTCAATGTTGAGGTTGTTGTTGAATTTGTTGGTGTCTTTCATGTTGAGGTTGTTGTTGAATTTGATGCTGTTTTTCAATGTTGAGGTTGTTGTTGATTTTTTTCTTTTTTTCAATGTTGAGGTTGTTGTTGAATTTGTTGGTGATTTTCAATGTTGAGGTTGTTGTTGAATTTGTTGGTTTTTTTCAATGTTGAGGTTGTTGTTGTTTTTCAATATTGAGGTTGTTGCTGAATTTGTTTTTGTTTTTCTCTGTTGAGCTTGTTCTTGAATTTGTTGGTTTTTTTCAATGTTGAGGTTGTTGTTGAATTTGTTGGTTTTTTTCAATGTTGAGGTTGTTGTTGTTTTTCAATATTGAGGTTGTTGTTGAATTTGTTTTTGTTTTTCAATGTTGAGGTTGGTGTTGTCTTTGTTGGTATTTTTCAATGTTGAGGTTGTTGTTGTTTTTCACTGTTGAGCTTGTTGTTGAATTTGTTGGTTTTTTTCAATGTTGAGGTTGTTGTTGAATTTGTTGGAGTTTTTCAATGTTGAGGTTGTTGTTGTTTTTCAATGTTGAGGTTGTTGTTGAATTTGTTGGTGTTTTTCAATTTTGAGTTCGTTGTTGAATTTGTTGGTGTTTTTCAATGTTGAGGTTGTTGTTGAATTTGGTGGTGTTTTTCAATGTTGAGGTTGTTCTTGTTTTTCAATGTTGAGGTTGTTGTTGAGTTTGTTGGTGTTTTTCAATGTTGAGGTTGTTGTTGAATTTGTTGGTGTTTTTCAATGTTGAGGTTGTTGTTGTTTTTCAATGTTCAGGTTGTTGTTGAATTTGTTGGTGTTTTTCAATGTTCAGGTTGTTGTTGTTTTTCAATGCTGAGGTTGTTGTTGAATTTGTTGGTGTTTTTCAATGTTGAGGTTGTTGTTGAATTTGTTGGTGTTTTTCAATGTTGAGGTTGTTGTTGTTTTTCAATGTTGAGGATGTTGTTGAATTTGTTGGTGTTTTTCAATGTTGAGGTTGTTGTTGTTTTTCAATGTTGAGGTTGTTGTTGAATTTGTTGGTGTTTTTCAATGTTGAGGTTGTTGTTCAATTTGTTTTTGTTTTTCTCTGTTGAGCTTGTTGTTGAATTTGTTGGTTTTTTTCAATGTTGAGGTTGTTGTTGAATTTGTTGGTTTTTTTCAATGTTGAGGTTGTTGTTGTTTTTCCATATTGAGGTTGTTGTTGAATTTGTTTTTGTTTTTCAATGTTGAGGTTGGTGTTGTATTTGTTGGTATTTTTCAATGTTGAGGTTGTTGTTGTTTTTCACTGTTGAGCTTGTTGTTGAATTTGTTGGTTTTTTTCAATGTTGAGGTTGTTGTTGAATTTGTTGGAGTTTTTCAATGTTGAGGTTGTTGTTGTTTTTCAATGTTGAGGTTGTTGTTGAATTTGTTGGTGTTTTTCAATGTTGAGTTCGTTGTTGAATTTGTTGGTGTTTTTCAATGTTGAGGTTGTTGTTGAATTTGGTGGTGTTTTTCAATGTTGAGGTTGTTCTTGTTTTTCAATGTTGAGGTTGTTGTTGAGTTTGTTGGTGTTTTTCAATGTTGAGGTTGTTGTTGAATTTGTTGGTGTTTTTCAATGTTGAAGTTGTTGTTGAATTTGTTGGTGTTTTTCAATGTTGAGGTTGTTGTTGTTTTTCAATGTTCAGGTTGTTGCTGAATTTGTTGGTGTTTTTCAATGTTGAGGTTGTTGTTGTTTTTCAATGCTGAGGTTGTTGTTGAATTTGTTGGTGTTTTTCAATGTTGAGGTTGTTGTTGAATTTGTTGGTGTTTTTCAATGTTGAGGTTGTTGTTGTTTTTCAATGTTGAGGATGTTGTTGAATTTGTTGGTGTTTTTCAATGTTGAGGTTGTTGTTGTTTTTCAATGTTGAGGTTGTTGTTGAATTTGTTGGTGTTTTTCAATGTTGAGGTTGTTGTTCAATTTGTTGGTGTTTTTCAATGTTGAGGTTGTTTTTGTTTTTCAATGTTGAGGTTGTTGTTGAATTTGTTGGTGTTTTTCAATGTTGAGTTTGTTGTTGTTTTTCAATGTTGAGGTTGTTGTTGAATTTGTTGGTGTTTGTCAATGTTGAGGTTGTTGTTGTTTTTCAATGTTGAGGTTGTTGTTGAGTTTGTTGGTGTTTATCAATGTTGAGGTTGTTGTTGAATTTGTTGGTGTTTTTCAATGTTGAGGTTGTTGTTGAATTTGTTGGTGTTTTTCAATGTTGAGGTTGTTTTTGTTTTTCAATGTTGAGGTTGTTGTTGAATTTGTTGGTGTTTTTCAATGTTGAGTTTGTTGTTGTTTTTCAATGTTGAGGTTGTTGTTGAATTTGTTGGTGTTTGTCAATGTTGAGGTTGTTGTTGTTTTTCAATGTTGAGGTTGTTGTTGAATTTGTTGGTGTTTTTCAATGTTGAGGTTGTTGTTGTTTTTCAATGTTGTGGTTGTTGTTGAGTTTGTTGGTGTTTTTCAATGTTGAGGTTGTTGTTGAATTTGTTGGTGTTTTTCAATGTTGAAGTTGTTGTTGAATTTGTTGGTGTTTTTCAATGTTGAGGTTGTTGTTGTTTTTCAATGTTGAGGTTGTTGTTGAATTTGTTGGTGTTTTTCAATGTTGAGGTTGTTGTTGTTTTTCAATGCTGAGGTTGTTGTTGAATTTGTTGGTGTTTTTCAATGTTGAGGTTGTTGTTGAATTTGTTGTTGTTTTTCAATGTTGAGGTTGTTGTTGTTTTTCAATGTTGAGGATGTTGTTGAATTTGTTGGTGTTTTTCAATGTTGAGGTTGTTGTTGTTTCTCAATGTTGAGGTTGTTGTTGAATTTGTTGGTGTTTTTCAATGTTGAGGTTGTTGTTCAATTTGTTGGTGTTTTTCAATGTTGAGGTTGTTGTTGTTTTTCAATGTTGAGGTTGTTGTTGAATTTGTTGGTGTTTTTCAATGTTGAGTTTGTTGTTGTTTTTCAATGTTGAGGTTGTTGTTGAATTTGTTGGTGTTTTTCAATGTTGAGGTTGTTGTTGTTTTTCAATGTTGAGGTTGTTGTTGAATTTGTTGGTGTTTTTCAATGTTGAGGTTGTTGTTGTTTTTCAATGTTGTGGTTGTTGTTGAGTTTGTTGGTGTTTATCAATGTTGAGGTATTTGTTGAATTTGTTGGTGTTTTTCAATGTTGAGGTTGTTGTTGAATTTGTTGGTGTTTTTCAATGTTGAGGTTGTTGTTGTTTTTAAATGTTGAGGTTGTTGTTGAATTTTTTGGTGTTTTTCAATTTTGAGGTTGTTGGTGTTTTTCAATGTTGAGGTTGTTGTTGAATTTGTTGGTGTTTTTCCATGATGAGGTTGTTGTTGTTTTTCAAAGTTGAGGTTGTTGTTGAATTTGTTGGTGTTTTTCAATGTTGAGGTTGTTGTTGTTTTTCAATGTTGAGGTTGTTGTTGAATTTGTTGGTGTTTTTCAATGTTGAGGTTGTTGTTGGATTTGTTGGTGTTTTTCAATGTTGAGATTGTTGTCGTTTTACGATATTGAGGTTGTTGTTGAATTTGTTTGTGTTTTTCAATGTTGAGTTTGGTGTTGAATTTGTTGGTATTATTCAATGTTGAGGTTGTTGTTGTTTTTCTCTGTTGAGCTTGTTGTGGAATTTGTTGGTTTTTTTCAATGTTGAGGTTGTTGTTGAATTTGATGCTGTTTTTCAATGTTGAGGTTGTTGTTGATTTTTTTCTTTTTTTCAATGTTGAGGTTGTTGTTGAATTTGTTGGTGATTTTCAATGTTGAGGTTGTTGTTGAATTTGTTGGTTTTTTTCAATGTTGAGGTTGTTGTTGTTTTTCAATATTGAGGTTGTTGCTGAATTTGTTTTTGTTTTTCTCTGTTGAGCTTGTATTGAATTTGTTGGTTTTTTTTCAATGTTGAGGTTCTTGTTGAATTTGTTGGTTTTTTTCAATGTTGAGGTTGTTGTTGTTTTTCAATATTGAGGTTGTTGTTGAATTTGTTTTTGTTATTCAATGTTGAGGTTGGTGTTGTATTTGTTGGTATTTTTCAATGTTGAGGTTGTTGTTGTTTTTCACTGTTGAGCTTGTTGTTGAATTTGTTGGTTTTTTTCAATGTTGAGGTTGTTGTTGAATTTGTTGGAGTTTTTCAATGTTGAGGTTGTTGTTGTTTTTCAATGTTGAGGTTGTTGTTGAATTTGTTGGTGTTTTTCAATGTTGAGTTCGTTGTTGAATTTGTTGGTGTTTTTCAATGTTGAGGTTGTTGTTGAATTTGGTGGTGTTTTTCAATGTTGAGGTTGTTCTTGTTTTTCAATGTTGAGGTTGTTGTTGAGTTTGTTGGTGTTTTTCAATGTTGAGGTTGTTGTTGAATTTGTTGGTGTTTTTCAATGTTGAAGTTGTTGTTGAATTTGTTGGTGTTTTTCAATGTTGAGGTTGTTGTTGTTTTTCAATGTTCAGGTTGTTGTTGAATTTGTTGGTGTTTTTCAATGTTGAGGTTGTTGTTGTTTTTCAATGCTGAGGTTGTTGTTGAATTTGTTGGTGTTTTTCAATGTTGAGGTTGTTGTTGAATTTGTTGGTGTTTTTCAATGTTGAGGTTGTTGTTGTTTTTCAATGTTGAGGATGTTGTTGAATTTGTTGGTGTTTTTCAATGTTGAGGTTGTTGTTGAATTTGTTGGTGTTTGTCAATGTTGAGGTTGTTGTTGTTTTTCAATGTTGAGGTTGTTGTTGAATTTGTTGGTGTTTTTCAATGTTGAGGTTGTTGTTGTTTTTCAATGTTGTGGTTGTTGTTGAGTTTGTTGGTGTTTTTCAATGTTGAGGTTGTTGTTGAATTTGTTGGTGTTTTTCAATGTTGAAGTTGTTGTTGAATTTGTTGGTGTTTTTCAATGTTGAGGTTGTTGTTGTTTTTCAATGTTGAGGTTGTTGTTGAATTTGTTGGTGTTTTTCAATGTTGAGGTTGTTGTTGTTTTTCAATGCTGAGGTTGTTGTTGAATTTGTTGGTGTTTTTCAATGTTGAGGTTGTTGTTGAATTTGTTGTTGTTTTTCAATGTTGAGGTTGTTGTTGTTTTTCAATGTTGAGGATGTTGTTGAATTTGTTGGTGTTTTTCAATGTTGAGGTTGTTGTTGTTTCTCAATGTTGAGGTTGTTGTTGAATTTGTTGGTGTTTTTCAATGTTGAGGTTGTTGTTCAATTTGTTGGTGTTTTTCAATGTTGAGGTTGTTGTTGTTTTTCAATGTTGAGGTTGTTGTTGAATTTGTTGGTGTTTTTCAATGTTGAGTTTGTTGTTGTTTTTCAATGTTGAGGTTGTTGTTGAATTTGTTGGTGTTTTTCAATGTTGAGGTTGTTGTTATTTTTCAATGTTGAGGTTGTTGTTGAATTTGTTGGTGTTTTTCAATGTTGAGGTTGTTGTTGTTTTTCAATGTTGTGGTTGTTGTTGAGTTTGTTGGTGTTTATCAATGTTGAGGTATTTGTTGAATTTGTTGGTGTTTTTCAATGTTGAGGTTGTTGTTGAATTTGTTGGTGTTTTTCAATGTTGAGGTTGTTGTTGTTTTTAAATGTTGAGGTTGTTGTTGAATTTTTTGGTGTTTTTCAATTTTGAGGTTGTTGGTCTTTTTCAATGTTGAGGTTGTTGTTGAATTTGTTGGTGTTTTTCCATGATGAGGTTGTTGTTGTTTTTCAAAGTTGAGGTTGTTGTTGAATTTGTTGGTGTTTTTCAATGTTGAGGTTGTTGTTGTTTTTCAATGTTGAGGTTGTTGTTGAATTTGTTGGTGTTTTTCAATGTTGAGGTTGTTGTTGGATTTGTTGGTGTTTTTCAATGTTGAGATTGTTGTCGTTTTACGATATTGAGGTTGTTGTTGAATTTGTTTGTGTTTTTCAATGTTGAGTTTGGTGTTGAATTTGTTGGTATTATTCAATGTTGAGGTTGTTGTTGTTTTTCTCTGTTGAGCTTGTTGTGGAATTTGTTGGTTTTTTTCAATGTTGAGGTTGTTGTTGAATTTGATGCTGTTTTTCAATGTTGAGGTTGTTGTTGATTTTTTTCTTTTTTTCAATGTTGAGGTTGTTGTTGAATTTGTTGGTGATTTTCAATGTTGAGGTTGTTGTTGAATTTGTTGGTTTTTTTCAATGTTGAGGTTGTTGTTGTTTTTCAATATTGAGGTTGTTGCTGAATTTGTTTTTGTTTTTCTCTGTTGAGCTTGTTGTTGAATTTGTTGGTTTTTTTTCAATGTTGAGGTTCTTGTTGAATTTGTTGGTTTTTTTCAATGTTGAGGTTGTTGTTGTTTTTCAATATTGAGGTTGTTGTTGAATTTGTTTTTGTTATTCAATGTTGAGGTTGGTGTTGTATTTGTTGGTATTTTTCAATGTTGAGGTTGTTGTTGTTTTTCACTGTTGAGCTTGTTGTTGAATTTGTTGGTTTTTTTCAATGTTGAGGTTGTTGTTGAATTTGTTGGAGTTTTTCAATGTTGAGGTTGTTGTTGTTTTTCAATGTTGAGGTTGTTGTTGAATTTGTTGGTGTTTTTCAATGTTGAGTTCGTTGTTGAATTTGTTGGTGTTTTTCAATGTTGAGGTTGTTGTTGAATTTGGTGGTGTTTTTCAATGTTGAGGTTGTTCTTGTTTTTCAATGTTGAGGTTGTTGTTGAGTTTGTTGGTGTTTTTCAATGTTGAGGTTGTTGTTGAATTTGTTGGTGTTTTTCAATGTTGAAGTTGTTGTTGAATTTGTTGGTGTTTTTCAATGTTGAGGTTGTTGTTGTTTTTCAATGTTCAGGTTGTTGTTGAATTTGTTGGTGTTTTTCAATGTTGAGGTTGTTGTTGTTTTTCAATGCTAAGGTTGTTGTTGAATTTGTTGGTGTTTTTCAATGTTGAGGTTGTTGTTGTTTTTCAATGTTGAGGTTGTTGTTGAATTTGTTGGTGTTTTTCAATGTTGAGGTTGTTGTTCAATTTGTTTTTGTTTTTCTCTGTTGAGCTTGTTGTTGAATTTGTTGGTTTTTTTCAATGTTGAGGTTGTTGTTGAATTTGTTGGTTTTTTTCAATGTTGAGGTTGTTGTTGTTTTTCAATATTGAGGTTGTTGTTGAATTTGTTTTTGTTTTTCAATGTTGAGGTTGGTGTTATATTTGTTGGTATTTTTCAATGTTGAGGTTGTTGTTGTTTTTCACTGTTGAGCTTGTTGTTGAATTTGTTGGTTTTTTTCAATGTTGAGGTTGTTGTTGAATTTGTTGGAGTTTTTCAATGTTGAGGTTGTTGTTGTTTTTCAATGTTGAGGTTGTTGTTGAATTTGTTGGTGTTTTTCAATGTTGAGTTCGTTGTTGAATTTGTTGGTGTTTTTCAATGTTGAGGTTGTTGTTGAATTTGGTGGTGTTTTTCAATGTTGAGGTTGTTCTTGTTTTTCAATGTTGAGGTTGTTGTTGAGTTTGTTGGTGTTTTTCAATGTTGAGGTTGTTGTTGAATTTGTTGGTGTTTTTCAATGTTGAAGTTGTTGTTGAATTTGTTGGTGTTTTTCAATGTTGAGGTTGTTGTTGTTTTTCAATGTTCAGGTTGTTGCTGAATTTGTTGGTGTTTTTCAATGTTGAGGTTGTTGTTGTTTTTCAATGCTGAGGTTGTTGTTGAATTTGTTGGTGTTTTTCAATGTTGAGGTTGTTGTTGAATTTGTTGGTGTTTTTCAATGTTGAGGTTGTTGTTGTTTTTCAATGTTGAGGATGTTGTTGAATTTGTTGTTGTTTTTCAATGTTGAGGTTGTTGTTGTTTTTCAATGTTGAGGTTGTTGTTGAATTTGTTGGTGTTTTTCAATGTTGAGGTTGTTGTTCAATTTGTTGGTGTTTTTCAATGTTGAGGTTGTTTTTGTTTTTCAATGTTGAGGTTGTTGTTGAATTTGTTGGTGTTTTTCAATGTTGAGTTTGTTGTTGTTTTTCAATGTTGAGGTTGTTGTTGAATTTGTTGGTGTTTGTCAATGTTGAGGTTGTTGTTGTTTTTCAATGTTGAGGTTGTTGTTGAATTTGTTCGTGTTTTTCAATGTTGAGGTTGTTGTTGTTTTTCAATGTTGTGGTTGTTGTTGAGTTTGTTGGTGTTTATCAATGTTGAGGTTGTTGTTGAATTTGTTGGTGTTTTTCAATGTTGAGGTTGTTGTTGAATTTGTTGGTGTTTTTCCATTTTGAGGTTGTTGGTGTTTTTCAATGTTGAGGTTGTTGTTGAATTTGTTGGTGTTTTTCCATGATGAGGTTGTTGTTGTTTTTCAAAGTTGAGGTTGTTGTTGAATTTGTTGGTGTTTTTCAATGTTGAGGTTGTTGTTGAATTTGTTGGTGTTTTTCAATGTTGAGGTTGTTGTTGGATTTGTTGGTGTTTTTCAATGTTGAGATTGTTGACGTTTTTCGATATTGAGGTTGTTGTTGAATTTGTTTGTGTTTTTCAATGTTGAGTTTGGTGTTGAATTTGTTGGTATTATTCAATGTTGAGGTTGTTGTTGTTTTTCTCTGTTGAGCTTGTTGTGGAATTTGTTGGTTTTTTTCAATGTTGAGGTTGTTGTTGAATTTGATGGTGTTTTTCATGTTGAGGTTGTTGTTGAATTTGTTGCTGTTTTTCAATGTTGAGGTTGTTGTTGATTATTTTCTTTTTTTCAATGTTGAGGTTGTTGTTGAATTTGTTGGTGATTTTCAATGTTGAGGTTGTTGTTGAATTTGTTGGTTTTTTTCAATGTTGAGGTTGTTGTTGTTTTTCAATGTTCAGGTTGTTGTTGAATTTGTTTTTGTTTTTCTCTGTTGAGCTTGTTGTTGAATTTGTTGGTTTTTTTCAATGTTGAGGTTGTTGTTGATTTTGTTGGTGTTTTTCATGTTGAGGTTGTTGTTGAATTTGTTGGTGTTTTTCAATGTTGAGGTTGTCGTTGTTTTTCAATTTTGAGGTTGTTGTTGAATTTAATGGCGTTTTTCAATGTCGAGGTTGTTGTTGAATTTGTTGGTGTTTTTCAATGTTGAAGTTGTTGTTGAATTTGTTGGTTTTTTTCAATGTTGAAGTTGTTGTTGTTTTTCAATGTTGAGGTTGTTGTTGAATTTGTTGGTGTTTTTCAATGTTGAGGTTGTTGTTGAATTTGTTGGCTTTTTTCAATGTTGAGGTTGTTGTTGTTTTTCAATATTGAGGTTGTTGTTGAATTTGTTTTTGTTTTTCATTGTTGAGGTTGGTGTTGTATTTGTTGGTATTTTTCAATGTTGAGGTTGTTGTTGTTTTTCACTGTTGAGCTTGTTGTTGAATTTGTTGGTTTTTTTCAATGTTGAGGTTGTTGTTGAATTTGTTGGAGTTTTTCAATGTTGAGGTTGTTGTTGTTTTTCAATGTTGAGGTTGTTGTTGAATTTGTTGGTGTTTTTCAATGTTGAGTTCGTTGTTGAATTTGTTGGTGTTTTTCAATGTTGAGGTTGTTGTTGAATTTGGTGGTGTTTTTCAATGTTGAGGTTGTTGTTGTTTTTCAATGTTGAGGTTGTTGTTGAGTTTGTTGGTGTTTTTCAATGTTGAGGTTGTTGTTGAATTTGTTGGTGTTTTTCAATGTTGAAGTTGTTGTTGAATTTGTTGGTGTTTTTCAATGTTGAGGTTGTTGTTGTTTTTCAATGTTGAGGTTGTTGTTGAATTTGTTGGTGTTTTTCAATGTTGAGGTTGTTGTTGTTTTTCAATGCTGAGGTTGTTGTTGAATTTGTTGGTGTTTTTCAATGTTGAGGTTGTTGTTGAATTTGTTGTTGTTTTTCAATGTTGAGGTTGTTGTTGTTTTTCAATGTTGAGGATGTTGTTGAATTTGTTGGTGTTTTTCAATGTTGAGGTTGTTGTTGTTTTTCAATGTTGAGGTTGTTGTTGAATTTGTTGGTGTTTTTCAATGTTGAGGTTGTTGTTCAATTTGTTGGTGTTTTTCAATGTTGAGGTTGTTGTTGTTTTTCAATGTTGAGGTTGTTGTTGAATTTGTTGGTGTTTTTCAATGTTGAGTTTGTTGTTGTTTTTCAATGTTGAGGTTGTTGTTGAATTTGTTGGTGTTTTTCAATGTTGAGGTTGTTGTTGTTTTTCAATGTTGAGGTTGTTGTTGAATTTGTTGGTGTTTTTCAATGTTGAGGTTGTTGTTGTTTTTCAATGCTGAGGTTGTTGTTGAATTTGTTGGTGTTTTTCAATGTTGAGTTTGTTGTTGTTTTTCAATGTTGAGGTTGTTGTTGAATTTGTTGGTGTTTTTCAATGTTGAGTTTGTTGTTGTTTTTCAATGTTGAGGTTGTTGTTGAATTTGTTGGTGTTTTTCAATGTTGAGGTTGTTGTTGTTTTTCAATGTTGAGGTTGTTGTTGAATTTGTTGGTGTTTTTCAATGTTGAGGTTGTTGTTGTTTTTCAATGTTGTGGTTGTTGTTGAGTTTGTTGGTGTTTATCAATGTTGAGGTATTTGTTGAATTTGTTGGTGTTTTTCAATGTTGAGGTTGTTGTTGAATTTGTTGGTGTTTTTCAATGTTGAGGTTGTTGTTGTTTTTAAATGTTGAGGTTGTTGTTGAATTTTTTGGTGTTTTTCAATTTTGAGGTTGTTGGTCTTTTTCAATGTTGAGGTTGTTGTTGAATTTGTTGGTGTTTTTCCATGATGAGGTTGTTGTTGTTTTTCAAAGTTGAGGTTTTTGTTGAATTTGTTGGTGTTTTTCAATGTTGAGGTTGTTGTTGTTTTTCAATGTTGAGGTTGTTGTTGAATTTGTTGGTGTTTTTCAATGTTGAGGTAGTTGTTCGATTTGTTGGTGTTTTTCAATGCTGAGATTGTTGTCGTTTTTCGATATTGAGGTTGTTGTTGAATTTGTTTGTGTTTTTCAATGTTGAGTTTGGTGTTGAATTTGTTGGTATTATTCAATGTTGAGGTTGTTGTTGTTTTTCTCTGTTGAGCTTGTTGTGGAATTTGTTGGTTTTTTTCAATGTTGAGGTTGTTGTTGAATTTGTTGGTGTTTTTCATGTTGAGGTTGTTGTTGAATTTGTTGCTGTTTTTCAATGTTGAGGTTGTTGTTGATTTTTTTCTTTTTTTCAATGTTGAGGTTGTTGTTGAATTTGTTGGTGATTTTCAATGTTGAGGTTGTTGTTGAATTTGTTGGTTTTTTTCAATGTTTAGGTTGTTGTTGTTTTTCAATATTGAGGTTGTTGTTGAATTTGTTTTTGTTTTTCTCTGTTGAGCTTGTTGTTGAATTTGTTGTTTTTTTTCAGTGTTGAGGTTGTTGTTGATTTTGTTGGTGTTTTTCATGTTGAGGTTGTTGTTGAATTTGTTGGTGTTTTTCAAAGTTGAGGTTGTCGTTGTTTTTCAATGTTCAGGTTGTTGTTGAATTTAATGGCGTTTTTCAATGTCGAGGTTGTTGTTGAATTTGTTGGTGTTTTTCAATGTTGAAGTTGTTGTTGAATTTGTTGGTTTTTTTCAATGTTGAAGTTGTTGTTGTTTTTCAATGTTGAGGTTGTTGTTGAATTTGTGGGTGTTTTTCAATGTAGAGGTTGTTGTTGAATTTGTTTGTTTTTTCAATGTTGAGGTTGTTGTTGTTTTTCAATATTGAGGTTGTTGTTGAATTTGTTTTTGTTTTTCAATGTTGAGGTTGGTGTTGTATTTGTTGGTATTTTTCAATGTTGAGGTTCTAGTTGTTTTTCACTGTTGAGCTGGTTGTTGAATTTGTTGGTTTTTTTCAATGTTGAGGTTGTTGTTGAATTTGTTGGAGTTTCTCAATGTTGAGGTTGTTGTTGTTTTTCAATGTTGAGGTTGTTGTTGAATTCGTTGGTGTTTTTCAATGTTGAGTTCGTTGTTGAATTTGTTGGTGTTTTTCAATGTTGAGGTTGTTGTTGAATTTGCTGGTGTTTTTCAATGTTGAGGTTGTTGTTGAATTTGTTGGTGCTTTTCAATGTTGAAGTTGTTGTTGAATTTGTTGGTTTTTTTCAATGTTGAGGTTGTCGTTGTTTTTCAATGTTGAGGTTGTTGTTGAATTTAATGGCGTTTTTCAATGTCGGGGTTGTTGTTGAATTTGTTGGTGTTTTTCAATGTTGAAGTTGTTGTTGAATTTGTTGGTTTTTTTCAATGTTGAAGTTGTTGTTGTTTTTCAATGTTGAGGTTGTTGTTGAATTTGTTGGTGTTTTTCAATGTTGAGGTTGTTGTTGAATTTGTTGGTTTTTTTCAATGTTGAGGTTGTTGTTGTTTTTCAATATTGAGGTTGTTGTTGAATTTGTTTTTGTTTTTCAATGTTGAGGTTGGTGTTGTATTTGTTGGTATTTTTCAATGTTGAGGTTGTTGTTGTTTTTCACTGTTGAGCTTGTTGAATTTGTTGGTTTTTTTCAATGTTGAGGTTGTTGTTGAATTTGTTGGAGTTTTTCAATGTTGAGGATGTTGTTGTTTTTCAATGTTGAGGTTGTTGTTGAATTTGTTGGTGTTTTTCAATGTTGAGTTCGTTGTTGAATTTGTTGGTGTTTTTCAATGTTGAGGTTGTTGTTGAATTTGGTGGTGTTTTTCAATGTTGAGGTTGTTGTTGTTTTTCAATGTTGAGGTTGTTGTTGAGTTTGTTGGTGTTTTTCAATGTTGAGGTTGTTGTTGAATTTGTTGGTGTTTTTCAATGTTGAAGTTGTTGTTGAATTTGTTGGTGTTTTTCAATGTTGAGGTTGTTGTTGTTTTTAAATGTTGAGGTTGTTGTTGAATTTGTTAGTGTTTTTCAATGTTGAGGTTGTTGTTGTTTTTCAATGCTGAGGTTGTTGTTGAATTTGTTGGTGTTTTTCAATGTTGAGGTTGTTGTTGAATTTGTTGGTGTTTTTCAATGTTGAGGTTGTTGTTGTTTTTCAATGTTGAGGATGTTGTTGAATTTGTTGGTGTTTTTCAATGTTGAGGTTGTTGTTGTTTTTCAATGTTGAGGTTGCTGTTGAATTTGTTGGTGTTTTTCAATGTTGAGGTTGTTGTTCAATTTGTTGGTGTTTTTCAATGTTGAGGTTGTTGTTGTTTTTCAATGTTGAGGTTGTTGTTGAATTTGTTGGTGTTTTTCAATGTTGAGTTTGTTGTTGTTTTTCAATGTTGAGGTTGTTGTTGAATTTGTTGGTGTTTTTCAATGTTGAGGTTGATGTTGTTTTTCAATGTTGAGGTTGTTGTTGTTTTTCAATGTTGAGGTTGTTGTTCAATTTGTTGGTGTTTTTCAATGTTGAGTTTGTTGTTGAATTTGTTGGTGTTTTTCAATGTTGAGGTTGTTGTTGAATTTGTTGGTGTTTTTCAATGTTGAGGTTGTTGTTGTTTTTCAATGTTGAGGTTGTTGTTGTTTTTCACTGTTGAGCTGGTTGTTGAATTTGTTGGTTTTTTTCAATGTTGAGGTTGTTGTTGAATTTGTTGGAGTTTTTCAATGTTGAGGTTGTTGTTGTTTTTCAATGTTGAGGTTGTTGTTGAATTTGTTGGTGTTTTTCCATGATGAGGTTGTTGTTGTTTTTCAAAGTTGAGGTTTTTGTTGAATTTGTTGGTGTTTTTCAATGTTGAGGTTGTTGTTGTTTTTCAATGTTGAGGTTGTTGTTGAATTTGTTGGTGTTTTTCAATGTTGAGGTAGTTGTTCGATTTGTTGGTGTTTTTCAATGCTGAGATTGTTGTCGTTTTTCGATATTGAGGTTGTTGTTGAATTTGTTTGTGTTTTTCAATGTTGAGTTTGGTGTTGAATTTGTTGGTATTATTCAATGTTGAGGTTGTTGTTGTTTTTCTCTGTTGAGCTTGTTGTGGAATTTGTTGGTTTTTTTCAATGTTGAGGTTGTTGTTGAATTTGTTGGTGTTTTTCATGTTGAGGTTGTTGTTGAATTTGTTGCTGTTTTTCAATGTTGAGGTTGTTGTTGATTTTTTTCTTTTTTTCAATGTTGAGGTTGTTGTTGAATTTGTTGGTGATTTTCAATGTTGAGGTTGTTGTTGAATTTGTTGGTTTTTTTCAATGTTTAGGTTGTTGTTGTTTTTCAATATTGAGGTTGTTGTTGAATTTGTTTTTGTTTTTCTCTGTTGAGCTTGTTGTTGAATTTGTTGTTTTTTTTCAATGTTGAGGTTGTTGTTGATTTTGTTGGTGTTTTTCATGTTGAGGTTGTTGTTGAATTTGTTGGTGTTTTTCAAAGTTGAGGTTGTCGTTGTTTTTCAATGTTCAGGTTGTTGTTGAATTTAATGGCGTTTTTCAATGTCGAGGTTGTTGTTGAATTTGTTGGTGTTTTTCAATGTTGAAGTTGTTGTTGAATTTGTTGGTTTTTTTCAATGTTGAAGTTGTTGTTGTTTTTCAATGTTGAGGTTGTTGTTGAATTTGTGGGTGTTTTTCAATGTAGAGGTTGTTGTTGAATTTGTTTGTTTTTTCAATGTTGAGGTTGTTTTTTTTTTCAATATTGAGGTTGTTGTTGAATTTGTTTTTGTTTTTCAATGTTGAGGTTGGTGTTGTATTTGTTGGTATTTTTCAATGTTGAGGTTCTAGTTGTTTTTCACTGTTGAGCTGGTTGTTGAATTTGTTGGTTTTTTTCAATGTTGAGGTTGTTGTTGAATTTGTTGGAGTTTCTCAATGTTGAGGTTGTTGTTGTTTTTCAATGTTGAGGTTGTTGTTGAATTCGTTGGTGTTTTTCAATGTTGAGTTCGTTGTTGAATTTGTTGGTGTTTTTCAATGTTGAGGTTGTTGTTGAATTTGCTGGTGTTTTTCAATGTTGAGGTTGTTGTTGAATTTGTTGGTGCTTTTCAATGTTGAAGTTGTTGTTGAATTTGTTGGTTTTTTTCAATGTTGAAGTTGTCGTTGTTTTTCAATGTTGAGGTTGTTGTTGAATTTAATGGCGTTTTTCAATGTCGGGGTTGTTGTTGAATTTGTTGGTGTTTTTCAATGTTGAAGTTGTTGTTGAATTTGTTGGTTTTTTTCAATGTTGAAGTTGTTGTTGTTTTTCAATGTTGAGGTTGTTGTTGAATTTGTTGGTGTTTTTCAATGTTGAGGTTGTTGTTGAATTTGTTGGTTTTTTTCAATGTTGAGGTTGTTGTTGTTTTTCAATATTGAGGTTGTTGTTGAATTTGTTTTTGTTTTTCAATGTTGAGGTTGGTGTTGTATTTGTTGGTATTTTTCAATGTTGAGGTTGTTGTTGTTTTTCACTGTTGAGCTTGTTGTTGAATTTGTTGGTTTTTTTCAATGTTGAGGTTGTTGTTGAATTTGTTGGAGTTTTTCAATGTTGAGGATGTTGTTGTTTTTCAATGTTGAGGTTGTTGTTGAATTTGTTGGTGTTTTTCAATGTTGAGTTCGTTGTTGAATTTGTTGGTGTTTTTCAATGTTGAGGTTGTTGTTGAATTTGGTGGTGTTTTTCAATGTTGAGGTTGTTGTTGTTTTTCAATGTTGAGGTTGTTGTTGAGTTTGTTGGTGTTTTTCAATGTTGAGGTTGTTGTTGAATTTGTTGGTGTTTTTCAATGTTGAAGTTGTTGTTGAATTTGTTGGTGTTTTTCAATGTTGAGGTTGTTGTTGTTTTTAAATGTTGAGGTTGTTGTTGAATTTGTTGGTGTTTTTCAATGTTGAGGTTGTTGTTGTTTTTCAATGCTGAGGTTGTTGTTGAATTTGTTGGTGTTTTTCAATGTTGAGGTTGTTGTTGAATTTGTTGGTGTTTTTCAATGTTGAGGTTGTTGTTGTTTTTCAATGTTGAGGATGTTGTTGAATTTGTTGGTGTTTTTCAATGTTGAGGTTGTTGTTGTTTTTCAATGTTGAGGTTGCTGTTGAATTTGTTGGTGTTTTTCAATGTTGAGGTTGTTGTTCAATTTGTTGGTGTTTTTCAATGTTGAGGTTGTTGTTTGTTTTTCAATGTTGAGGTTGTTGTTGAATTTGTTGGTGTTTTTCAATGTTGAGTTTGTTGTTGTTTTTCAATGTTGAGGTTGTTTTTGAATTTGTTGGTGTTTTTCAATGTTGAGGTTGATGTTGTTTTTCAATGTTGAGGTTGTTGTTGTTTTTCAATGTTGAGGTTGTTGTTCAATTTGTTGGTGTTTTTCAATGTTGAGTTTGTTGTTGAATTTGTTGGTGTTTTTCAATGTTGAGGTTGTTGTTGAATTTGTTGGTGTTTTTCAATGTTGAGGTTGTTGTTGTTTTTCAATGTTGAGGTTGTTGTTGTTTTTCACTGTTGAGCTGGTTGTTGAATTTGTTGGTTTTTTTCAATGTTGAGGTTGTTGTTGAATTTGTTGGAGTTTTTCAATGTTGAGGTTGTTGTTGTTTTTCAATGTTGAGGTTGTTGTTGAATTTGTTGGTGTTTTTCAATGTTGAGTTCGTTGTTGAATTTGTTGGTGTTTTTCAATGTTGAGGTTGTTGTTGAATTTGCTGGTGTTTTTCAATGTTGAGGTTGTTGTTGTTTTTCAATGTTGAGGTTGTTGTTGAGTTTGTTGTTGTTTTTCAATGTTGAGGTTGTTGTTGAATTTGTTGGTGTTTTTCAATCTTGAAGTTGTTGTTGAATTTGTTGGTGTTTTTCAATGTTGAGGTTGTTGTTGTTTTTCAAAGTTGAGGTTGTTGTTGAATTTGTTGGTGTTTTTCAATGTTGAGGTTGTTGTAGTTTTTCAATGCAGAGGTTGTTGTTGAATTTGTTGTTGTTTTTCAATGTTGAGGTTGTTGTTGAATTTGTTGGTGTTTTTCAATGTTGAGGTTCTTGTTGTTTTTCAATGTTGAGGATGCTGTTGAATTTGTTGGTGTTTTTCAATGTTGAGGTTGTTGTTGTTTTTCAAAGTTGAGGTTGTTGTTGAATTTGTTGGTGTTTTTCAATGTTGAGGTTGTTGTTCAATTTGTTGGTGTTTTTCAATGTTGAGGTTGTTGTTGTTTTTCAATGTTGAGGTTGTTGTTCAATTTGTTTGTGTTTTTCAATGTTGATGTTGTTGTTGTTTTTCAATGTTGAGGTTGTTGTTGAATTTGTTGGTGTTTTTCAATGTTGAGGTTGTTGTTGTTTTTCAATGTTGAGGTTGTTGATGAATTTGTTGGTGTTTTTCAATGTTGAGGTTGATGTTGTTTTTCAATGTTGAGGTTGCTGTTGAATTTGTTGGTGTTTTTCAATGTTGAGGTTTTTGTTGAATTTGTTGGTGTTTTTCAATGTTGAGGTTGTTGTTGAATTTGTTGGTGTTTTTCAATGTTGAGGTTGTTGTTGTTTTTAAATGTTGAGGTTGTTGTTGAATTTTTTGGTGTTTTTCAATTTTGAGGTTGTTGGTGTTTTTCAATGTTGAGGTTGTTGTTGAATTTGTTGGTGTTTTTCCATGATGAGGTTGTTGTTGTTTTTCAAAGTTGAGGTTGTTGTTGAATTTGTTGGTGTTTTTCAATGTTGAGGTTGTTGTTGTTTTTCGATATTGAGGTTGTTGTTGAATTTGTTTGTGTTTTTCAATGTTGAGGTTGGTGTTGAATTTGTTGGTATTATTCAATGTTGAGGTTGTTGTTGTTTTTCTCTGTTGAGCTTGTTGTTGAATTTGTTGGTTTTTTTCAATGTTGAGGTTGTTGTTGATTTTGTTGGTGTTTTTCATGTTGAGGTTGTTGTTGAATTTGTTGGTGTTTTTCAATGTTGAGGTTGTCGTTGTTTTTCAATGTTGAGGTTGTTGTTGAATTTAATGGCGTTTTTCAATCTCGAGGTTGTTGTTGAATTTGTTGGTGTTTTTCAATGTTGAAGTTGTTGTTGAATTTGTTGGTTTTTTTCAATGTTGAAGTTGTTATTGTTTTTCAATGTTGAGGTTGTTGTTGAATTTGTTGGTGTTTTTCAATGTTGAGGTTGTTGTTGAATTTGTTGGTTTTTTTCAATGTTGAGGTTGTTGTTGTTTTTCAATATTGAGGTTGTTGTTGAATTTGTTTTTGTTTTTCAATGTTGAGGTTGGTGTTGTATTTGTTGGTATTTTTCAATGTTGAGGTTGTTGTTGTTTTTCAATGTTGAGCTTGTTGTGGAATTTGTTGGTTTTTTTCAATGTTGAGGTTGTTGTTGAATTTGTTGGTGTTTTTCATGTTGATGTTGTTGTTGAATTTGTTGCTGTTTTTCAATGTTGAGGTTGTTGATGAATTTTTTCTTTTTTTCAATGTTGAGGTTGTTGTTGAATTTGTTGGTGTTTTTCAATGTTGAGGTTGTTGTTGAATTTGTTGGTTTTTTTCAATGTTGAGGTTGTTGTTGTTTTTCAATGTTGAGGTTGTTGTTGAATTTGTTTTTGTTTTTCAATGTTGAGGTTGGTGTTGTATTTGTTGGTATTTTTCAATGTTGAGGTTGTTGTTGTTTTTCACTGTTGAGCTTGTTGTTGAATTTGTTGGTTTTTTTCAATGCTGAGGTTGTTGTTGAATTTGTTGGTGTTTTTCAATGTTGAGGTTGTTGTTGTTTTTCAATGTTGAGGTTGTTGTTGAATTTGTTGGTGTTTTTCAATGTTAAGTTCGTTTTTGAATTTGTTGGTGTTTTTCAATGTTGAGGTTGTTGTTGAATTTGTTGGTGTTTTTCAATGTTGAGGTTGTTGTTGTTTTTTAATGTTGAGGTTGTTGTTGAGTTTGTTGGTGTTTTTCAATGTTGAGGTTGTTGTTGAATTTGTTAATGTTTTTCAATGTTGAAGTTGTTGTTGAATTTGTTGGTGTTTTTCAATGTTGAGGTTGTTGTTGTTTTTCAATGTTGAGGTTGTTGTTGAATTTGTTGGTGTTTTTCAATGTTGACGTTGTTGTTGTTTTTCAATGTTGAGGTTGTTGTTGAATTTGTTGGTGTTTTTCAATGTTGAGGTTGTTGTTCAATTTGTTGGTGTTTTTCAATGTTGAGGTTGTTGTTGTTTTGCAATGTTGAGGTTGTTGTTGAATTTGTTGGTGTTTTTCAATGTTGAGGTTGTTGTTGTTTTTCAATGTTGAGGTTGTTGTTGAAGTTGTTGGTGTTTTCAATGTTGAGGTTGTTGTTGTTTTTCAATGTTGAGGTTGTTGTTGAATTTGTTGGAGATTTTCAATGTTGAGGTTGTTGTTGAATTTCTTGGTGTTTTTCAATGTTGAGGTTGTTGTTGTTTTTCAATGTTGAGGTTGTTGTTGAATTTGTTGGTGTTTTTCAATGTTGAGTTTGTTGTTGAATTTGTTGGTGTTTTTCAATGTTGAGGTTGTTGTTGAATTTGTTGGTGTTTTTCAATGTTGAGGTTGTTGTTGTTTTTCCATGTTGAGGTTGTTGTTGAGTTTGTTGGTGTTTTTCAATGTTGAGGTTGTTGTTGAATTTGTTGGTGTTTTTCAATGTTGAGGTTGTTGTTGAATTTGTTGGTGTTTTTCAATGTTGAGGTTGTTGTTTTTAAATGTAGAGGTTGTTGTTGAATTTTTTGGTGTTTTTCAATTTTGAGATTGTTGGTGTTTTTCAATGTTGAGGTTGTTGTTGAATTTGTTGGTGTTTTTCCATGATGAGGTTGTTGTTGTTTTTCAAAGTTGAGGTTGTTGTTGAATTTGTTGGTGTTTTTCAATGTCGAGGTTGTTGTTGTATTTGTTGGAATTTTTCAATGTTGAATTTTTTGTTGAATTTGTTCGTGTTTTTGAATGTTGAGGTTGTTGTTTATCAATGTTGAGGTTATTGTTGAATTTGTTGGTGTTTTTCAATGTTCAGGTTGTTGTTGAATTTGTTGGCGTTTTTAAATGTTGAGGTTGTTGTTGAATTTGTTGGTGTTTTCAATGTTGAGGTTTTTGTTGAATTTGTTGGTGTTTTTCAATGTTGAGGTTGTTGTTGTTTTTCAATGTTGAGGTTGTTGTTGAATTTGATGGTGTTTTTCAATGTCGAGGTTGTTGTTGAATTTGTTGGTGTTTTTCAATGTTGAAGTTGTTGTTGAATTTGTTGGTGTTTTTCAATGTTGAGGTTGTTGTTGTTTTTCAATGTTGTGATTGTTGTTGAATTTGTTGGTGTTTTTCAATGTTGTGATTGTTGTTGTTTTTCAATGTTGAGGTTGTTGTTGAATTTGTTGGTGTTTTTAAATGTTGAGGTTGTTGTTGAATTTGTTGGTGTTTTTCAATTTTGAGGTTGTTGTTGTTTTTCAATGTTGAGGTTGTTGTTGAATTTGTTGGTGTTTTTCAATGTTGAGGTTGTTGTTGTTTTTCAATTTCGAGGTTGTTGTTGAATTTGTTGGTGTTTTTCAATGTTGAAGTTGTTGTTGAATTTGCTGGTGTTATTCAATGTTGAGGTTGTTGTTGTTTTTCAATGCTGAGGTTGTTGTTGAATTTGTTGGTGTTTTTCAATGTTGAGGTTGTTGTTGAATTTGTTGGTGTTTTTTAATGTTGAGGTTGTTGTTGTTTTTCAATGTTGAGGTTGTTGTTGAATTTGTTCGTTTTTTTCAATGTTGAGGTTGTTGTTGTTTTTCAATGTTGAGGTTGTTGTTGAATTTGTTCGTGTTTTTCAATGTTGAGGTTGTTGTTGAATTTGTTGGTGTTTTTCAATGTTGAGGTTGTTGTTGTTTTTCAATGCTGAGGTTATTGTTGAATTTGTTGGTGTTCTTCAATGTTGAGGTTGTTGTTGTTTTACAATGTTGAGGTTGTTGTTGAATTTGTTGTTGTTTTTCAATGTTGAGGTTGTTGTTGAATTTGTTGGTGTTTTTCAATGTTGAGGTTGTTGTTGTTTTTCAATATTGAGGTTGTTGTTGAATTTGTTTGTGTTTTTCAATGTTGAGGTTGTTGTTGTTTTTCAATGTTGATGTTGTTGTTGAATTTGTTGGTGTTTTTCAATTTTGAGGTTGTTGTTGTTTTTCAATGTTGAGGTTGTTGTTGAATTTGTTGGTTTTTTCAAATGTTGAGTTTGTTGTTGTTTTTCAATTTTGAGGTTGTTGTTGAATTTGTTGGTGTTCTTCAATGTTGAGGTTGTTGTTGTTTTTCAATGTTGAGGTTGTTGTTGAATTTGTTGGTGTTTTTCAATGTTGAGGTTGTTGTTGTTTTTCAATGTTGAGGTTGTTGTTGAATTTGTTGGTTCTTTTCAATGTTCAGGTTGTTGTTGAATTTGTTGGTGTTTTTCAATGTTGAGGTTGTTGTTGAATTTGTTGGTGTTTTTCAATGTCGAGGTTGTTGTTGTATTTGTTGGAATTTTTCAATGTTGAATTTTTTGTTGAATTTGTTCGTGTTTTTGAATGTTGAGGTTGTTGTTTATCAATGTTGAGGTTATTGTTGAATTTGTTGGTGTTTTTCAATGTTCAGGTTGTTGTTGAATTTGTTGGCGTTTTTAAATGTTGAGGTTGTTGTTGAATTTGTTGGTGTTTTCAATGTTGAGGTTTTTGTTGAATTTGTTGGTGTTTTTCAATGTTGAGGTTGTTGTTGTTTTTCAATGTTGAGGTTGTTGTTGAATTTGATGGTGTTTTTCAATGTCGAGGTTGTTGTTGAATTTGTTGGTGTTTTTCAATGTTGAAGTTGTTGTTGAATTTGTTGGTGTTTTTCAATGTTGAGGTTGTTGTTGTTTTTCAATGTTGTGATTGTTGTTGAATTTGTTGGTGTTTTTCAATGTTGTGATTGTTGTTGTTTTTCAATGTTGAGGTTGTTGTTGAATTTGTTGGTGTTTTTAAATGTTGAGGTTGTTGTTGAATTTGTTGGTGTTTTTCAATTTTGAGGTTGTTGTTGTTTTTCAATGTTGAGGTTGTTGTTGAATTTGTTGGTGTTTTTCAATGTTGAGGTTGTTGTTGTTTTTCAATTTCGAGGTTGTTGTTGAATTTGTTGGTGTTTTTCAATGTTGAAGTTGTTGTTGAATTTGCTGGTGTTATTCAATGTTGAGGTTGTTGTTGTTTTTCAATGCTGAGGTTGTTGTTGAATTTGTTGGTGTTTTTCAATGTTGAGGTTGTTGTTGAATTTGTTGGTGTTTTTTAATGTTGAGGTTGTTGTTGTTTTTCAATGTTGAGGTTGTTGTTGAATTTGTTCGTTTTTTTCAATGTTGAGGTTGTTGTTGTTTTTCAATGTTGAGGTTGTTGTTGAATTTGTTCGTGTTTTTCAATGTTGAGGTTGTTGTTGAATTTGTTGGTGTTTTTCAATGTTGAGGTTGTTGTTGTTTTTCAATGCTGAGGTTATTGTTGAATTTGTTGGTGTTCTTCAATGTTGAGGTTGTTGTTGTTTTACAATGTTGAGGTTGTTGTTGAATTTGTTGTTGTTTTTCAATGTTGAGGTTGTTGTTGAATTTGTTGGTGTTTTTCAATGTTGAGGTTGTTGTTGTTTTTCAATATTGAGGTTGTTGTTGAATTTGTTTGTGTTTTTCAATGTTGAGGTTGTTGTTGTTTTTCAATGTTGATGTTGTTGTTGAATTTGTTGGTGTTTTTCAATTTTGAGGTTGTTGTTGTTTTTCAATGTTGAGGTTGTTGTTGAATTTGTTGGTTTTTTCAAATGTTGAGTTTGTTGTTGTTTTTCAATTTTGAGGTTGTTGTTGAATTTGTTGGTGTTCTTCAATGTTGAGGTTGTTGTTGTTTTTCAATGTTGAGGTTGTTGTTGAATTTGTTGGTGTTTTTCAATGTTGAGGTTGTTGTTGTTTTTCAATGTTGAGGTTGTTGTTGAATTTGTTGGTTCTTTTCAATGTTCAGGTTGTTGTTGAATTTGTTGGTGTTTTTCAATGTTGAGGTTGTTGTTGAATTTGTTGGTGTTTTTCAATGTTGAGGTTGTTGTTGAATTTGTTGGTGTTTTTCAATGTTGAGGTTGTTGTTGAATTTGTTGGTGTTTTTCAATGTTGAGGTTGTTGTTGTTTTTAAATGTTGAGGTTGTTGTTGAATTTTTTGCTGTTTTTCAATTTTGAGGTTGTTGGTGTTTTTCAATGTTGAGGTTGTTGTTGAATTTGTTGGTGTTTTTCCATGATGAGGTTGTTGTTGTTTTTCAAAGTTGAGGTTGTTGTTGAATTTGTTGGTGTTTTTCAATGTTGAGGTTGTTGTTGTTTTTCGATATTGAGGTTGTTGTTGAATTTGTTTGTGTTTTTCAATGTTGAGGTTGGTGTTGAATTTGTTGGTATTATTCAATGTTGAGGTTGTTGTTGTTTTTCTCTGTTGAGCTTGTTGTTGAATTTGATGGTTTTTTTCAATGTTGAGGTTGTTGTTGATTTTGTTGGTGTTTTTCATGTTGAGGTTGTTGTTGAATTTGTTGGTGTTTTTCAATGTTGAGGTTGTCGTTGTTTTTCAATGTTGAGGTTGTTGTTGAATTTAATGGCGTTTTTCAATGTCGAGGTTGTTGTTGAATTTTTTGGTGTTTTTCAATGTTGAAGTTGTTGTTGAATTTGTTGTTTTGTTTCAATGTTGAAATTGTTGTTGTTTTTCAATGTTGAGGTTGTTGTTGAATTTGTTGGTGTTTTTCAATGTTGAGGTTGTTGTTGAATTTGTTGGTTTTTTTCAATGTTGAGGTTGTTGTTGTTTTTCAATATTGAGGTTGTTGTTGAATTTGTTTCTGTTTTTCAATGTTGAGGTTGGTGTTGTATTCGTTGGTATTTTTCAATGTTGAGGTTGTTGTTGTTTTTCACTGTTGAGCTTGATGTTGAATTTGTTGGTTTTTTCAATGTTGAGGTTGTTGTTGAATTTGTTGGAGATTTTCAATGTTGAGGTTGTTGTTGTTTTTCAATGTTGAGGTTGTTGTTGAATTTGTTGGTGTTTTTCAATGTTGAGTTCGTTGTTGAATTTGTTGGTGTTTTTCAATGTTGAGGTTGTTGTTGAATTTGGTGGTGTTTTTCAATGTTGAGGTTGTTGTTGTTTTTCAAAGTTGAGGTTGTTGTTGAGTTTGTTGGTGTTTTTCAATGTTGAGGTTGTTGTTGAATTTGTTGGTGTTTTTCAATGTTGAAGTTGTTGTTGTTTTTCAATGTTGAGGTTGTTGTTGAATTTGTTGGTGTTTTTCAATGTTGAGGTTGTTGTTGTTTTTCAATGCTGAGGTTGTTGTTGAATTTGTTGGTGTTTTTCAATGTTGAGGTTGTTGTTGAATTTGTTGGTGTTTTTCAATGTTGAGGTTGTTGTTGTTTTTCAATGTTGAGGATGTTGTTGAATTTGTTGGTGTTTTTCAATGTTGAGGTTGTTGTTGTTTTTCAATGTTGAGGTTGTTGTTGAATTTGTTGGTGTTTTTCAATGTTGAGGTTGTTGTTCAATTTGTTGGTGTTTTTCAATATTGAGGTTGTTGTTGTAGAATTTGTTGGTGTTTTTCTAAGTCGAAGTTGTTGTTGAATTTGTTCATGTTTTTCAATGTCGAGGTTGATGTTGTTGAATTTGTTGGTGTTTTTCAATGTCGAGGTTGTTGTTGAATTTGTTGGTGTTTTTCAATGTCGAGGTCGTTGTTGTTGAATTTGTTGGTGTTTTTCAATGTCGAGGTTGTTGTTGAATTTGTTGGTGTTTTTCTATGTCGAGGTTGTTGTTGAATTTGTTCGTGTTTTTCAATGTTGAGGTTGTTGTTGAATTTGTTGGTCGTTTTCAATGTTGAGGTTGTTGTTGAATTTGTTGGTGTTTTTCAATGTTGAGGTTGTTGTTGTACAATTTGTTGGTGTTTTTCTATGTCGAGGTTGTTGTTGAATTTGTTCGTGTTTTTCAATGTCGAGGTTGATGTTGTTGAATTTGTTGGTGTTTTTCAATGTCGAGGTTGTTGTTGAATTTGTTGGTGTTTTTCAATGTCGAGGTCGTTGTTGTTGAATTTGTTGGTGTTTTTCAATGTCGAGGTTGTTGTTGAATTTGTTGGTGTTTTTCAATGTCGAGGATGTTTTTGGAGAATTTGTTGGTGTTTTTCAATGTCGAGGTTGTTGTTGAATTTGTTGGTGTTTTCTACGTTGAGGTTGTTGTTGAATTTGTTGGTGTTTTCTATGGTGAGGTTGTTGTTGAATTTGTTGGTGTTTTTCAATGTCGAGGTTGTTGTTGTATTTGTTGGTGTTTTTCAATGTTGAGGTTGTTGTTGAATTTGTTGTTGTTTTCAATGTTGAGGTTGTTGTTGAATTTGTTGGTGTTTTTCAATGTTGAGGTTGTTGTTGTTTTTCAATATTGAGGTTGTTGTTGAATTTGTTTGTGTTTTTCAATGTTGAGGTTGTTGTTGTTTTTCAATGTTGAGGTTGTTGTTGAATTTGTTGGTGTTTTTCAATTTTGAGGTTGTTGTTGTTTTTCAATGTTGAGGTTGTTGTTGAATTTGTTGGTGTTTTCAAATGTTGAGTTTGATGTTTTTTTTCAATGCTGAAGTTGTTGTTGAATTTGTTGGTGTTTTTCAATATTGAGGCTGTTGCTGTTTTTCAATGATTTGGTTGTTGTTGAATTTGTTGGTGTTTTTCAATGTTGAGGTTGTTGTTGAATTTGTTGGTGTTTTCTATGTCGAGGTTGTTGTTGAATTTGTTGGTGTTTTCTATGTTGAGGTTGTTGTTGAATTTGTTGGTGTTTTTCAATGATGAGGTTGCGGCTGAATTTGTTGGTGTTTTTCAAAGTTGAGGTTCTTGTAGAATTTGTTGCTGTTTTTCAATGTCGAGGTTGTTGTTGAATTTGTTGGAGTTTTTCAATGTTGTGGTTGTTGTAGTTGAATTTGTTGGTGATTTTCAATGTTGAGGTTGTTGTTGAATTTTTTGGTGTTTTTCAATATTGAGTTTTTTGTTGTTTTTCAATGCTGAGGTTGTTGTTGAAATTGTTGGTGTTTTCTATGTCGAGGTTGTTGTTGAATTTGTTGGTGTTTTCTTTGTCGAGGTTGTTGTTGAATTTGTTGGTATCTTTCAATGTTGATATTGTTGTTGAATTTGTGGGTGTTTTTCAATGTTGAGGTTGTTGTTGAATTTGTTGGTGTTTTTCAATATTGAGGTTGTTGTTGAATTTGTTTGTTGTTTTTCAATGTTGACGTTGTTGTTGAATTTGTTGGTCGTTTTCAATGTTGAGGTTTTTGTTGAATTTGTTGGTGTTTTTCAATGTTGAGGTTGTTGTTGTAGAATTTGTTGGTGTTTTTCTAAGTCGAGGTTGTTGTTGAATTTGTTCGTGTTTTTCAATGTCGAGGTTGATGTTGTTGAATTTGTTGGTGTTTTTCAATGTCGAGTTTGTTGTTGAATTTGTTGGTGTTTTTCAATGTCGAGGTCGTTGTTGTTGAATTTGTTGGTGTTTTTCAATGTCGAGGTTGTTGTTGAATTTGTTGGTGTTTTTCAATGTCGAGGTTGTTTTTGGAGAATTTGTTGGTGTTTTTCAATGTCGAGGTTGTTGTTGAATTTGTTGGTGTTTTCTACGTTGAAGTTGTTGTTGAATTTGTTGATGTTTTCTATGGTGAGGTTGTTGTTGAATTTGTTGGTGTTTTTCAATGTCGAGGTTGTTGTTGAATTTGTTGGTGTTTTTCAATGTTGAGGTTGTTGTTGAATTTGTTGTTGTTTTCAATGTTGAGGTTTTTGTTTTTTTTCAATGCTGAGGTTGTTGTTGAATTTGTTGGTGTTTTTCAATGTTGAGGTTGTTGTTGAATTTGTTGGTTTTTTTCAATGTTGAGGTTGTTGTTGTTTTTCAATATTGAGGTTGTTGTTGAATTTGTTTCTGTTTTTCAATGTTCAGGTTGGTGTTGTATTTGTTGGTATTTTTCAATGTTGAGGTTGTTGTTGTTTTTCACTGTTGAGCTTGTTGTTGAATTTGTTGGTTTTTTTCAATGTTGAGGTTGTTGTTGAATTTGTTGGAGTTTTTCAATGTTGAGGTTGTTGTTGTTTTTCAATGTTGAGGTTGTTGTTGAATTTGTTGGTGTTTTTCAATGTTGAGGTTGTTGTTGAATTTGTTGGTGTTTTTCAATGTTGAGGTTGTTGTTGTTTTTAAATGTTGAGGTTGTTGTTGAATTTTTTGGTGTTTTTCAATTTTGAGGTTGTTGGTGTTTTTCAATGTTGAGGTTGTTGTTGAATTTGTTGGTGTTTTTCAATGTTGAGGTTGTTGTTGAATTTGTTGGTGTTTTTCAATGTTGAGGTTGTTGTTGTTTTTCAATGTTGAGGTTGTTGTTGAATTTGTTGGTGTTTTTCAATGTTGAGGTTGTTGTTGTTTTTCAATGTTGAGGTTGTTGTTGAGTTTGTTGGTGTTCTTCAATGTTGAATGTTCAATGTTTGTGTTGAATACTATCCAGGGACATGACATGACATGAATTTTTCAGGACATGACATGACATAAATTAATCGGCACATGACATGACATGAATTTCTCAGGGTTAGCAGGACATGAATATCTTGGGACATGACGTGATAAGACATGAATTTCTCGGGACAACGCATGACATGAGTTCTTGTGACATGACATGACATGACTAGAAATTCTCAGGACATGACATGACATAAATCAATGGGCACAATATATGACTTGAATTTGTCGTGACATGACATGAATTTCTCGGCAAATGACATGACATGACATGACAATACTCTCTAGGGACCTGACATGACATGAATTTCTCTGGCCATGACATGACATAAATTAATGCGCTCATGAGATGACATGAATTTCTCGGGACATGACATGAATTTCTCGTGACATGACAAGACATGACATGACATAAATTTCTGGGGACATGACATGGTATGAATTTCTCAGGACAGGACATGACATGAATTTCCCGGGACATGACATGTCATAAATTCTCGGCATATAACAGGAATTTCTGGGGACATGACATCACATGGATTTCTCGGGACATGACATGACATGAATTTCTCTGGACAAGACATGACATGACAGATATTTCCCGGGACATGACGTGGCATGAATTTCTCGGGACATGACATGAATTTCTCGTGACATGACAAGACATGACATGACATAAATTTCTGGGGACATGACATGGTATGAATTTCTCAGGACAGGACATGACATGAATTTCCCGGGACATGACATGTCATAAATTCTCGGCATATAACAGGAATTTCTGGGGACATGACATCACATGGATTTCTCGGGACATGACATGACATGAATTTCTCTGGACAAGACATGACATGACAGATATTTCCCGGGAAATGACGTGGCATGAATTTCTCAGGACATGACATGACATGAATTTCTGGGCACATGACATGTCATGAATTCTCGGGATATGAAATGAATTTCTCGTGTCATGACATGAATTTCTCGGGATTGACACATCATGAATTCTGTGGATATGACATGAATTTCTCGCGACATGACATGTCATGAATTTCTCAGGACATGACATGACATGAATTTCTTGGGACATTACCTGTCATGAAATCTCGGGATATGAAATGAATTTCACGTGACATGACACGAATTTCTTGGTAATGACATGACATGAATTTCTCGGGACATGACATGACTCGACACGAATTTCTAGGGACATGACAAGACATGACATGACATAAATTTCTGTGGACATGATATGGCATGAATTTCTGGGGACTTGACATGGCATGAATTTCTCGGGACATGTCATGACATGATTTTCTTGGGACATGACATGAATTTCTCGGGACATGACATGACATGAATTTCTCGGGACATGACATGACATGAATCTCACGGCAAATGACATGACATGACAATACTATCTAGGGACATGTCATGACATGAATGTATCAGGACGTGACATGACATAAATTAATGGGCACATGAGATGACATGAATTTCTCGGACATGACATAATATGAATTTCTCTTGAATGACACGTCATAAATTCTCGGGATCTGGCATGAATTTCAGGGGACATGACATGACATGAAATGACATGACATTAATTTCTGTGGACAGGACATGACATGAATTTCTTGGGACATGACATGACATGACATAATTTTCTGTGCACATGATATGACATAAATTTCTTGGGTCATGACATGACATGGATTTCTCGGGAGATGACATGACATGACATGAATTTCTCGGGACATGACAAGACATGACATGATTAAATATCTGGCAACATGACATGGCATGAATTTCTGGGGACATGACAAGGCATGATTTTCTCGGGACATGATATGACATGATTTTCCTGTGACATGACATGACATTATATGAATTTCTGGGGACATGACTTGACCTGAACTTCTCTGGACATGACATGACATGAATTTCTCGGGACATGACAAGACATGACATGACATAAATTTCTGGGGACATGACATGGCATGAATTTCTGGGGACATGCCATGACATGAATTTCTCTGGACATGACATGACATGAATTTCTCAGGGTTAGCAGGACATGAATATCTTGGGACATGACGTGATAAGACATGAATTTCTCGGGACAAGGCATGACATGAGTTCTTGTGACATGACATGACATGACTAGAAATTCTCAGGACATGACATGACATAAATCAATGGGCACAATATATGACTTGAATTTGTCGTGACATGACATGAATTTCTCGGGACATGACATGACATGAATCTCTCGGCAAATGACATGACATGACATGACAATACTCTCTAGGGACCTGACATGACATGAATTTCTCTGGCCATGACATGACATAAATTAATGCGCTCATGAGATGACATGAATTTCTCGGGACATGACATGAATTTCTCGTGACATGACAAGACATGACATGACATAAATTTCTGGGGACATGACATGGTATGAATTTCTCAGGACAGGACATGACATGAATTTCCCGGGACATGACATGTCATAAATTCTCGGCATATAACAGGAATTTCTGGGGACATGACATCACATGGATTTCTCGGGACATGACATGACATGAATTTCTCTGGACAAGACATGACATGACAGATATTTCCCGGGACATGACGTGGCATGAATTTCTCGGGACATGACATGAATTTCTCGTGACATGACAAGACATGACATGACATAAATTTCTGGGGACATGACATGGTATGAATTTCTCAGGACAGGACATGACATGAATTTCCCGGAACATGACATGTCATAAATTCTCGGCATACAACAGGAATTTCTGGGGACATGACATCACATGGATTTCTCGGGACGTGACATGACATGTATTTCTCTGGACAAGACATGACATGACAGATATTTCCCGGGACATGACGTGGCATGAATTTCTCGGGACATGACATGAATTTCTCGTGACATGACAAGACATGACATGACATAAATTTCTGGGGACATGACATGGTATGAATTTCTCAGGACAGGACATGACATGAATTTCCCGGGACATGACATGTCATAAATTCTCGGCATATAACAGGAATTTCTGGGGACATGACATCACATGGATTTCTCGGGACATGACATGACATGAATTTCTCTGGACAAGACATGACATGACAGATATTTCCCGGGACATGACGTGGCATGAATTTCTCAGGACATGACATGACATGAATTTCTGGGCACATGACATGTCATGAATTCTCGGGATATGAAATGAATTTCTCGTGTCATGACATGAATTTCTCGGGAATGACACATCATGAATTCTGTGGATATGACATGAATTTCTCGCGACATGACATGTCATGAATTTCTCAGGACATGACATGACATGAATTTCTTGGGACATTACATGTCATGAAATCTCGGGAAATGAAATGAATTTCACGTGACATGACACGAATTTCTCGGTAATGGCATGACCTGAATTTCTCGGGACATGACATGACATAAATTAATCGGCACATGACATGACATGAATTTCTCGGGACATGACATGACTCGACACGAATTTCTAGGGACATGACAAGACATGACATGACATAAATTTCTGTGGACATGATATGGCATGAATTTCTGGGGACTTGACATGGCATGAATTTCTCGGGACATGTCATGACATGATTTTCTTGGGACATGACATGAATTTCTCGGGACATGACATGACATGAATTTCTCGGGACATGACATGACATGAATCTCACGGCAAATGACATGACATGACAATACTATCTAGGGACATGTCATGACATGAATGTATCAGGACGTGACATGACATAAATTAATGGGCACATGAGATGACATGAATTTCTCGGACATGACATAATATGAATTTCTCTTGAATGACACGTCATAAATTCTCGGGATCTGACATGAATTTCAGGGGACATGACATGACATGAAATGGCATGACATTAACTTCTGTGGACAGGACATGACATGAATTTCTTGGGACATGACATGACATGAAATGACATGACATAATTATCTGTGGACATGACATGACATAAATTTCTTGGGTCATGACATGACATGGATTTTTCGGGAGATGACATGACATGACATGAATTTCTCGGGACCTGACAAGACATGCCATGATTAAATATCTGGCAACATGACATGGCATGAACTTTTGGGGACATGACATGGCATGATTTTCTCGGGACATGACATGACATGATTTTCCTGTGACATGACATGACATTATATGAATTTCTGGGGACATGACTTGACCTGAACTTCTCTGTACATGACATGACATGAATTTCTGGGGACATGACAAGACATGACATGACATAAATTTCTGGGGACATGACATGGCATGAATTTCTGGGGACATGCCATGACATGAATTTCTCTGGACATGACATGACATGAATTTCTCAGGGTTAGCAGGACATGAATAACTTGGGACATGACGTGATAAGACATGAATTTCTCGGGACAAGGCATGACATGAGTTCTTGTGACATGACATGACATGACTAGAAATTCTCAGGACACGACATGACATAAATCAATGGGCACAATATATGACTTGAATTTCTCGTGACATGACATGAATTTCTCGGGACATGACATGACATGAATCTCTCGGCAAATGACATGACATGACATGACAATACTCTCTAGGGACCTGACATGACATGAATTTCTCAGGTAATGACATGACATAAATTAATGCGCTCATGAGATGACATGAATTTCTCGGGACATGACATGAATTTCTCGTGACATGACAAGACATGACATGACATAAATTTCTGGGGACATGACATGGTATGAATTTCTCAGGACAGGACATGACATGAATTTCCCGGAACATGACATCTCATAAATTCTCGGCATATAACAGGAATTTCTGGGGACATGACATCACATGGATTTCTTGGGACATGACATGACATGAATGTCTCTGGACAAGACATGACATGACAGATATTTCCCGGGACATGACGTGGCATGAATTTCTCGGGACATGACAAAACATGAATTTCTCGGGACATGACATGACTCGACACGAATTTCTAGGGACATGACAAGACATGACATGACATAAATTTCTGTGGACATGACATGGCATGAATTTCTGGGGACTTGACATGGCATGAATTTCTCGGGACATGTCATGACATGATTTTCTTGGGACATGACATGAATTTCTAGGCACATGACATGACATGAATTTCTCGGGACATGACATGACATGAATCTCACGGCAAATGACATGACATGACAATACTATCTAGGGACATGTCATGACATGAATGTTTCAGGACGTGACATGACATAAATTAATGGCCACATGAGATGACATGAATTTCGCGGACATGACATGATATGAATTTCTCTTGAATGACACGTCATACATTCTCGGGATATGACAGGAATTTCAGGGGACATGATATGACATGAAATGACATGACATTAATTTCTGTGGACAGGACATGACATGAATTTCTTGGGACATGACATGACATGAAATGACATGACATAATTATCTGTGGACATGACATGACATAAATTTCTTGGGTCATGACATGACATGGATTTCTCGGGAGATGACATGACATGACATGAATTTCTCGGGACCTGAAAAGACATGACATGATTAAATATCTGGCAACATGACATGGCATGAATTTCTGGGGACATGACATGGCATGATTTTCTCGGGACATGACATGACATGATTTTCCTGTGACATGACATGACATTATATGAATTTCTGGGGTCATGACATGACTTGAACTTCTCTGGACATGACATGACATCAATTTCTCGGGACATGACAAGACATGACATGACATAAATTTCTGGGGACATGACATGGCATGAATTTCTGGGGACATGCCATGACATGAATTTCTCTGGACATGACATGTCATGTATTTCTCAGGACATGACATGACATGAATTTCTAGGCACATGACATGTCATGCATTCTCGGGATATGAAATGAATTTCTCGTGCCATGACATGAATTTCTCGGGAATGACGCATCATGAATTCTGGGGATATGACATGAATTTCTCGTGACATGACATGTCATGAATTTCTCAGGACATGACATGACATGAATTTCTCTGGACAAGACATGACATGACAGGTATTTCTTGGGACATAACATGGCATGAATTTCTCGGGATATGACATGACATGAATTTCTTGGGACATGACATGACATTATATGATTTTCTGTCGACATGACATGACATGAATTTCTCTGGGTTGACAGGACATGAATATCTTGGGACATGAAATGTATATTGCGGGACAAATCATGATATGAGTTCTTGGGACATGACATTACATGACATGACTACAATTTCTCGGGACATGAGAATGACATGATTTTCTCGGCACATGAAATGACATAAGATGAATATCTCCGGAAAAAACATGATATGAATTCTCGTGATATGAAATGAATTTCTCGTGACATGACATGAATTTCTCGGGACATGACATGACATGAATTTCTAGGGACATGAAATGATATGAATCTCTCAGCCCATGACATGACATGACAGGACAATACTCTCTAGGGACATGACATGACATGAATTTCTTTGGACATGACATGAGATAAATTATTCGGCACATGACATGACATGAATTTCTTGGCACATGACATGACATGACATGCAAGAGACTCTCGGGACATGACATGACATGAACTTCTCGGGAATGACGTGTCATGAATTCTGGGGATATGACATGAATTTCTCGCGACATGACATGTCATGAACTTCTCTGGACATGACATGACATGAATTTCTCGGGACATGACAAGACATGACATGACATTAATTTCTGGGGACATGACATGGCATGAATTTCTGGGGACATGCCATGACATGAATTTCTCTGGACATGACATGACATGAATTTCTCAGGGTTCGCAGGACATGAATATCTTGGGACATGACGTGATAAGACATGCATTTCTCGAGACAAGGCATGACATAAGTTCTTGTGACATGACATGACATGACTAGAATTTCTCAGGACATGACATGACATAAATCGATGGGCACATGAAAGGACATGAATTTCTCGTGACATGACATGAATTTCTCGGGACATGACATGACATGAATTTCTCAGGACATGACATGACATAAATTAATGCGCACATGAGATGACATGAATTTCTCAGGACATGACATGAATTTCTCGGGACATGACAAGACATGATATGACATAAATTTCTGGGGATATGACATGGCATGAATTTCTCAGGACATGACATGACATGAATTTCCCGGGACATGACATGTCATAAATTCTCGGCATATAACAGGAATTTCTGGGGACATGACATTTCATGGATTTCTCGGGACATGACATGACATGAATTTCTCTGGACAAGACATGACAGACATTTCCCGGGACATGACATGGCATGAATTTCTCGGGACATGACATGTATTTCGCGGGACAAATCATGACATGAGTTCTTGGGACACGACATTACATGACATGACTAGAATTTCTCGGGACATGAGAATGACATGATTTTCTTGGCACATGACATGACATGACATGAATATCTCCGGAAATGACATTGTATGAATTCTCGGGATATGAAATGACTTTCTCGTGACATGACATGAATTTCTCGGGACATGATATGACATGAATTTCTCGGGACATGACATGACATGAATCTCTCGGCACATGACATGACATGACAGGACAATACTCTCTAGGAACATGACATGACATGAATTTCTCGCGACATGACATGAGATAAATTATTCGGCACATGACATGACATGAATTTCTTGGCACATGACATGACATGACATGGCAAGAGTCTCTCAGGACATGACATGACATGAATTTCTCGGGAATGACGCGTCATGAATTCTGGGGCTATAACATGAATTTCTCGTGACATGCCATGTCATGAATTTCTCAGGACATGGCATGACATGAATTTCTTGGGACATGACATGTCATCTCATGTGTGCATTAAATATGTCATGTCATGTCCTGAGAACTTCATGTCATGTCATGTCCCTAGAGAGTATTGCCCCGTTATATCATGTCGTTTGCCGAGAGTTTCATGTCATGTCATGTCCCGAGAAATTCATGTCATTTCATGTGTCCATTGATTTATGTCATCTCATGTCCTGAGAAATTCTAGTCCTGTCATGTCATTACATGTCCCAAGAACTCATGTCATTTCTTGTCCCGAGAAATTCATGTCGTGTCGTGTCATGTCCCAATATATTCATGTCATGTCAACCCTGAGAAATTCATATCATGTCATGTCCCGAGAAATTCATGCCATGTCATGTCCCAAGAAATTTATGTCATGTCATGTCCCAAGAAGTTCATGTCATATCATGTCATGTCCTGACAAATTCATGTCATGTCATGTCCCGAGAAATTCATGTCATGTCATGTCCACAGACATTTATGTCTTGTCATGTCATTTCATGTCATGTACCCTGAAATGCATGTCATATCCCTAGAATTCATGATGTCATGTCCCAAGAAATTCATGTCATGTCATGTCCTGAGAAATTCATGTCATGTCATGTCGTGAGAAATTCATGTCATATCCAGAGAATTCATGACGTGTCATTCCAGAGAAACTCATGTCATGTCATGTCCCGAGAGATTCTTGTCATGTCATGTCTTTTCATGTGCCAAGAAATTCATGTCACATCATGTCCCCAGAAATTCATATACTGTCATGTCATGTTCCAAGAAAATCATGTCATGTCATGTCCCGAGAAATTCATGCCATGGCATGTCCCGAGGAACTCATGTCATGTCATGTCTTGTCCCGAGAAATTCATGTCATGTTATGTCCCGGGTAATCTATGTTATGTCAGGGGCCCAGAAATTCGTTTCATATCCCGAGAATTCATAACATGTCATGTCCCGAAAAAACTCATGTCATGTCATGTCCTGAGAAATTCATGTCGTGTCATGTCCCCAGAAATCTACGTAATGTCATGTCATGTCATGTCCCCTGAAATTCATGTCATATCCCTAGAATTCATGATGTCATGTCCCAAGAAATTCATGTCATGTCATCTCCTGAGAAATTCATGTCATGTCATGTCACGAGAAATTCATGTCATATCCAGAGAATTCATGACGTGTCATTCCAGAGAAACTCATGTCATGTCATGTCCCGAGAGATTCTTGTCATGTCATGTCTTTTCATGTGCCAAGAAATTCATGTCACATCATGTCCCCAGAAATTCATATACTGTCATGTCATGTTCCAAGAAAATCATGTCATGTCATGTCCCGAGAAATTCATGCCATGACATGTCCCGAGGAACTCAAGTCATGTCTTGTCTTGTCCCGAGAAATTCATGTCATGTTATGTCCCGGGTAATCTATTTTATGTCAGGGGCCCAGAAATTCGTTTCATATCCCGAGAATTCATAACATGTCATGTCCTGAAAAACTCATGTCATGTCATGTCCTGAGAAATTCATGTCATGTCATGTCCCCAGAAATCTACGTAATGTCATGTCATGTCATGTCACCAGAAATTCATGTCATATCCCTAGAATTCATGATGTCATGTCCCAAGAAATTCATGACATGTCATGTCACGAGAAGTTCATGTCATATCCCGAGAATTCATTCCCAAGAAATTCATATCATGTCATGTCCCAAGAGATTCTCGTCATGTCATGTCATGTGCCATAAAATTAATGTCACGTCATGTCCCGAGAAATTCTTGTCATGTCATGTCATGTCCATAGAAAATCATGTCAGGTCATGTCCCGAGAAATTCTTGCCATGTCATGTCATGTCATGTGCCAAGAAATTCATGTCATGTCATGTCCCCTGAAATTCACGTCATAACCCGAGAATTCATGACGGGTCATTCCAGAAAAATTCATGTCATGTCCCGAGAGGAACTTTTCATCTAATGTCATGTCATGTGCCAAGAAATTCATATCATGTCAGGTCCCCGAGAAATTCATGTCATTTCATGTGCCCATTAATTTATGTCATGTCATGTCCTAGGAAATTCATGTCATGTCATGTCCCTAGATAGTATTGTCATGTCATGTCATGTCATTTGCCGAGAGATTCATGTCATGTCATGTCCCGAAAAATTCATGTCATGGCATGTCCCGAGAAATTCATGTCATGTCATGTCTTGTCCAGAGAAATTCATGTCATGTCATGTCCCAAGGAATCTATGTTATGTCATGTCCCCAGAAATTCGTTTCATATCCCGAGAATTCATAACATGTCATGTCCCGAAAAAACTCATGTCATGTCGTGTCCTGAGAAATTCATGTCATGTCATGTTCCCAGAAATCTATGTAATGTCATGTCATGTCTCCTGAAATTCATGTCATATCCCTAGAATTCATGATGTCATGTCCCAAGAAATTCATGTCATATCATGTCCTGAGAAATTCATGTCATGTCATATCCCGAGAATTCATAACATGTCATTCCCGATAAATTCATATCATGTCATGTCCCAAGAGATTCTTGTCATGTCATGTCATGTGCCATGAAATTCATGTCACGTCATGTCCCGAGAAATTCTTGTCATGTCATGTCATGTGCAGGGAAAATCATGTCATGTCATGTCCCAAGAAATTCTTGTCATGTCATGTCATGTTCCAAGAAATTCATGTCATGTCCCCTGAAATTGACGTCATAACCCGAGAATTCATGACGTGTCATTCTAGAGAAATTCATGTCATGTCATTTCCCGAGAGAAACTTTTCATGTCATGTCATGTCATGTGCTAAGAAATTCATATCATGTCATGTCCCGAGAAATTCATGCCATCTCATGTGCCCATTAATTTATGTCATGTCATCTCCTGAGAAATTCATGTCATGTCATGTCGCGAGAAATTCTTGTCATGTCATGTGCCAAGAAATTCATGTCATGTCCCCTGAAATTGACGTCATAACCCGAGAAATCATGATGTGTCATTCCAGAGAAATTCATGTCATGTCATGTCCCGAGAGAAACTTTTCATGTCATGTCATGTCATGTGCCAAGAAATTCATGTCATGTCCCCTGAAATTGACGTCATAACCCGAGAAATCATGATGTGTCATTCCAGAGAAATTCATATCATGTCATGTCCCGAGAAATTCATGCCATCTCATGTGCCCATTAATTTATGTCATGTCATGTCCTGGGAAATTCATGTCATATCATGTCCCTAGATAGTATTGTCATGTCATGTCATGTCATTTGCCGAGAGATTCTTGTCATGTCATGTCCCGAGAGATTCATGTCATGTCACGAGAATTTCATGTCATCTCATGAGCCCATTGATTTATGTCATGTCATGTCCTGAGAAATTCATATCATGTTATGTCCCTGGAGAGTATTGGCATGTCATGTCATGTCATGTTCCGAAAGATTCATGTCATGTCATGTCCCGAGATATTCTAGTCATGTCATGTCATGTCATGTCCCAAGAACTCATGTCATGCCATGTCCCGAGAAATTCATGTCGTGTCATGGCCCCAGAAATTCATATATTGTCATGTCATTTGCCAAGAAAATCATTTCATGTCATGTCCCCAGAAATTCATGCCATGGCATGTCCCGAGAAATTCATGTCATGTCATGTCTTGTCCAGAGAAATTCATGTCATGTCATGTCCAAAGAAATCTATGTTATGTCATGTCCCCAGAAATTCGTTTCATATCCCGAGAATTCATGACATGTCATGTCCCAAAAAAACTCATGTCATGTCATGTCCTGAGAAATTCATGTCATAACATGTCATGTTCCCAGAAATCTATGTCATGTCATGTCATGTCATGTCCCCTGAAATTCATGTCATATCCCTAGAATACATGCCGTAATGTCCCAAGAAATTCATGTCATGTCATATCCTGAGAAATTCATGTCATGTCAAGTCACGAGAAATTCATGTCATATCCCGAGAATTCATGACATGTCATTCCCGAGAAACTCATATCATGTCATGTCCCGAGAGATTCTTGTCATGTCATGTCATGTCCAATGAAATTCATGTCATGTCATGTCCCGAAAAAGTCTTGTCATGTCATGTCATGTCCCGAGAAAATCATGTCATGTCATGTCCCGGGAGCTTCTTGTCATGTCATGTCATGTGCCAAGAAATTCATGTCATGTCATGTCCTCAGAAATGTATGTCATGTCATGTCATTTGCCGATGAAATCATGCCATGTCATGTCACGAAGATGTATTGCCATGTCATGTCATGTCATGTCCCAAGAACTCATGTCATGCCTTGTCCCGAGAAATTTATGTCATGTCATGACATGTCCCAAGAAATTCATCTCCTGTCAAGCCTGAGAAATTCATGTCATGTCATGTCCAGAGAAATTCGTGCCATGTCATGTCCCGAGAAATTCATGTCATGTTATGTCTTGTCCAAAGAAATTCATGTCATGTCATGTCCCGAGAAATACATGTCATGTCGTGGCACCGGAAATTCATGTCATATCCGGAGAATTCATGGCATGTCATGTCCCCAGAAATTTATGTCATGCCATGTCATGTCCTGAGAACGTCATCTCATGTCATGTCTTGTCCAGAAAAAGTCATGTCATCTTATGTACCCATTAATTTATGTCATGTCATGTCCCGTGAATTTCATGTCATTTCATGTCATGTCCCAAGAAATTTATGTCATATCATTTCCACAGATATTCATGTCATATCAATTCATGCCCCGGGAAATTCACATGGTGTCATGTCATGTCCCGAGAAAATCATGTCACGTCATGTAGCGAGAAATTCATGTCATATGGCGAGAATTCATGACATGTCATTCCCGAGAAATTCATATCATGTCATGTCCCAAGAGATTCTTGTCATGTCTTGTCATGTGCCAAGAAATACATGTCACGTCATGTCCCGAGAAATTCTTGTCATGTCATGTCATGTCCCGAGAAAATCATGTCATGTCATGTCCCGAGAAATTCTTGTCATGTCATGTCATGTGCCAAGAAATTCATGTCATGTCATGTCCCCTGAAATTCACGTCATAACCCGAGAATTCATGACGTGTCATTCCAGGGAAATTCATGTCATGTCATGTCCTGAGAGAAACTTTTCATGTCATGTCATGTCATGTGCTAAGAAATTCATATCATGTCATGTCCAGAGAAGTTCATGTCATCTCATGTGCCCATTAATTTATGTCATGTCATGTCCTGGGAAATTCATGTCATGTCATGTCCCTAGATAGTATTGTCATGTCATGTCATGTCATTTGCCGAGAGATTCATGTCATGTCATGTCCCGAGAAATTCATGTCATGTCATGTCCCGAGAAATTCATGTCATTCACGAGAATTTCATGTCATCTCATGTGCCCATTGATTTATGTCATGTCATGTCCGGAGAAATTCATATCATGTTATGTCCCTGGAGAGTATTGGCATGTCATGTCATGTCATGTTCCGAAAGATTCATGTCATGTCATGTCCCGAGATATTCTAGTCATGTCATGTCATGTCATGTCCCAAGAACTCATGTCATGCCTTGTCCCAAGAAATTCATGTCGTGTCATGTCATGTCCCAAGATATTCACGTCCTGTCACCCCTGAGAAATTCATGTCTTGTCATGTCCAGATAAATTCATGTCATGTCATGTCCCAAGAAATCTATGTTATGTCATGGCCCCAGAAATTCGTTTCATATCCCGAGAATTCATGACATGTCATGTCCCAAAAAAACTCATGTCATGTCATGTCCTGAGAAATTCATGTCATAACATGTCCCCAGAAATCTATGTGATGTCATGTCATGTCATGTCCCCTGGAATTCATGTCATATCCCTAGAATACATGCCGTCATGTCCCAAGAAATTCATGTCATGTCATATCCTGAGAAATTCATGACATGTCATGTCACGAGAAATTCATGTCATATCCCGAGAATTCATGACATGTCATTCCCGAGAAATTCATATCATGTCATGTCCCGAGAGATTCTTGTCATGTCATGTCATGTCCCATGAAATTCATGTCATGTCATGTCCCGAGAAATTCTTGTCATGTCATGTCATGTCTCGAGAAAATCATGTCGTGTCATGTAGAGAGAAATTCACGTCATATACCGTGAATTCATGACATGTCATCTTCTGAGAACATCATGTCATGTCATGTCCCCAGATGTTCATGTCATATCCCGAGAATCCATAAAATATCATGTCCCGAGAAATTCATGTCATGTCATGTTCCCTGAAATTCATGTCATATCCCATGAAGTCATGACATGTCATGTCCCAAGAAATTCATGCCATGTCATGTCCTGAGAAATTCATGTCATGTCCCCAGAAATCTATGTCATGTCATGTCCCAAGGAATTCATCACATGTCATGTCTTGTCCAGAGAAATTCATGTCATCTCATGTACCCCCCAATTAATTTATGTCATTTCATGTCCCGAGAAATTCATGTCATGTCATTGCCACAGATATTCATGCCGTGTCAATTCGTGCCCTGGGAAATTCAGATGGTGTCATGTCATGTCCCGAGAAAATCATGTCATGTCATGTTCCCAGAAATTCATGTCATATCCCATGAAGTCATGACATGTCATGTCCCAAGAAATTCATTCCATGTCATATCCCGTGATTCATGACATGTCATGTTCTGAGAAACTCCTGTTATGTCATGTCCCCCGGAATCCATGTCATATCCCGAGAATCAATGAAGTATCATGTCCCGAGAAATTCATGTCATGTCATATCCCGAGAAATTCATGTCATGTCATGTCCCCTGAAATTCACGTCATAACCCGAGAATTCATGACGGGTCATTCCAGAAAAATTCATGTCATGTCCCGAGAGGAACTTTTCATCTAATGTCATGTCATGTGCCAAGAAATTCATATCATGTCAGGTCCCCGAGAAATTCATGTCATTTCATGTGTCCATTAATTTATGTCATGTCATGTCCTAGGAAATTCATGTCATGTCATGTCCCTAGATAGTATTGTCATGTCATGTCATGTCATTTGCCGAGAGATTCATGTCATGTCATGTCCCGAAAAATTCATGTCATGGCATGTCCCGAGAAATTCATGTCATGTCATGTCTTGTCCAGAGAAATTCATGTCATGTCATGTCCCAAGGAATCTATGTTATGTCATGTCCCCAGAAATTCGTTTCATATCCCGAGAATTCATAACATGTCATGTCCCGAAAAAACTCATGTCATGTCGTGTCCTGAGAAATTCATGTCATGTCATGTTCCCAGAAATCTATGTAATGTCATGTCATGTCTCCTGAAATTCATGTCATATCCCTAGAATTCATGATGTCATGTCCCAAGAAATTCATGTCATATCATGTCCTGAGAAATTCATGTCATGTCATGTCGCGAGAAATTCATGTCATATCCCGAGAATTCATAACATGTCATTCCCGATAAATTCATATCATGTCATGTCCCAAGAGATTCTTGTCATGTCATGTCATGTGCCATGAAATTCATGTCACGTCATGTCCCGAGAAATTCTTGTCATGTCATGTCATGTGCAGGGAAAATCATGTCATGTCATGTCCCAAGAAATTCTTGTCATGTCATGTCATGTGCCAAGAAATTCATGTCATGTCCCCTGAAATTGACGTCATAACCCGAGAATTCATGACGTGTCATTCTAGAGAAATTCATGTCATGTCATTTCCCGAGAGAAACTTTTCATGTCATGTCATGTCATGTGCTAAGAAATTCATATCATGTCATGTCCCGAGAAATTCATGCCATCTCATGTGCCCATTAATTTATGTCATGTCATCTCCTGAGAAATTCATGTCATGTCATGTCGCGAGAAATTCTTGTCATGTCATGTGCCAAGAAATTCATGTCATGTCCCCTGAAATTGACGTCATAACCCGAGAAATCATGATGTGTCATTCCAGAGAAATTCATGTCATGTCATGTCCCGAGAGAAACTTTTCATGTCATGTCATGTCATGTGCCAAGAAATTCATGTCATGTCCCCTGAAATTGACGTCATAACCCGAGAAATCATGATGTGTCATTCCAGAGAAATTCATATCATGTCATGTCCCGAGAAATTCATGCCATCTCATGTGCCCATTAATTTATGTCATGTCATGTCCTGGGAAATTCATGTCATATCATGTCCCTAGATAGTATTGTCATGTCATGTCATGTCATTTGCCGAGAGATTCTTGTCATGTCATGTCCCGAGAGATTCATGTCATGTCATGTCCCGAGAAATTCATGTCATGTCATGTCCCGAGAAATTCATGTCATGTCACGAGAATTTCATGTCATCTCATGAGCCCATTGATTTATGTCATGTCATGTCCTGAGAAATTCATATCATGTTATGTCCCTGGAGAGTATTGGCATGTCATGTCATGTCATGTTCCGAAAGATTCATGTCATGTCATGTCCCGAGATATTCTAGTCATGTCATGTCATGTCATGTCCCAAGAACTCATGTCATGCCATGTCCCGAGAAATTCATGTCGTGTCATGGCCCCAGAAATTCATATATTGTCATGTCATTTGCCAAGAAAATCATTTCATGTCATGTCCCCAGAAATTCATGCCATGGCATGTCCCGAGAAATTCATGTCATGTCATGTCTTGTCCAGAGAAATTCATGTCATGTCATGTCCAAAGAAATCTATGTTATGTCATGTCCCCAGAAATTCGTTTCATATCCCGAGAATTCATGACATGTCATGTCCCAAAAAAACTCATGTCATGTCATGTCCTGAGAAATTCATGTCATAACATGTCATGTTCCCAGAAATCTATGTCATGTCATGTCATGTCATGTCCCCTGAAATTCATGTCATATCCCTAGAATACATGCCGTAATGTCCCAAGAAATTCATGTCATGTCATATCCTGAGAAATTCATGTCATGTCAAGTCACGAGAAATTCATGTCATATCCCGAGAATTCATGACATGTCATTCCCGAGAAACTCATATCATGTCATGTCCCGAGAGATTCTTGTCATGTCATGTCATGTCCAATGAAATTCATGTCATGTCATGTCCCGAAAAAGTCTTGTCATGTCATGTCATGTCCCGAGAAAATCATGTCATGTCATGTCCCGGGAGCTTCTTGTCATGTCATGTCATGTGCCAAGAAATTCATGTCATGTCATGTCCTCAGAAATGTATGTCATGTCATGTCATTTGCCGATGAAATCATGCCATGTCATGTCACGAAGATGTATTGCCATGTCATGTCATGTCATGTCCCAAGAACTCATGTCATGCCTTGTCCCGAGAAATTTATGTCATGTCATGACATGTCCCAAGAAATTCATCTCCTGTCAAGCCTGAGAAATTCATGTCATGTCATGTCCAGAGAAATTCGTGCCATGTCATGTCCCGAGAAATTCATGTCATGTTATGTCTTGTCCAAAGAAATTCATGTCATGTCATGTCCCGAGAAATACATGTCATGTCGTGGCACCGGAAATTCATGTCATATCCGGAGAATTCATGGCATGTCATGTCCCCAGAAATTTATGTCATGCCATGTCATGTCCTGAGAACGTCATCTCATGTCATGTCTTGTCCAGAAAAAGTCATGTCATCTTATGTACCCATTAATTTATGTCATGTCATGTCCCGTGAATTTCATGTCATTTCATGTCATGTCCCAAGAAATTTATGTCATATCATTTCCACAGATATTCATGTCATATCAATTCATGCCCCGGGAAATTCACATGGTGTCATGTCATGTCCCGAGAAAATCATGTCACGTCATGTAGCGAGAAATTCATGTCATATGGCGAGAATTCATGACATGTCATTCCCGAGAAATTCATATCATGTCATGTCCCAAGAGATTCTTGTCATGTCTTGTCATGTGCCAAGAAATACATGTCACGTCATGTCCCGAGAAATTCTTGTCATGTCATGTCATGTCCCGAGAAAATCATGTCATGTCATGTCCCGAGAAATTCTTGTCATGTCATGTCATGTGCCAAGAAATTCATGTCATGTCATGTCCCCTGAAATTCACGTCATAACCCGAGAATTCATGACGTGTCATTCCAGGGAAATTCATGTCATGTCATGTCCTGAGAGAAACTTTTCATGTCATGTCATGTCATGTGCTAAGAAATTCATATCATGTCATGTCCAGAGAAGTTCATGTCATCTCATGTGCCCATTAATTTATGTCATGTCATGTCCTGGGAAATTCATGTCATGTCATGTCCCTAGATAGTATTGTCATGTCATGTCATGTCATTTGCCGAGAGATTCATGTCATGTCATGTCCCGAGAAATTCATGTCATGTCATGTCCCGAGAAATTCATGTCATTCACGAGAATTTCATGTCATCTCATGTGCCCATTGATTTATGTCATGTCATGTCCGGAGAAATTCATATCATGTTATGTCCCTGGAGAGTATTGGCATGTCATGTCATGTCATGTTCCGAAAGATTCATGTCATGTCATGTCCCGAGATATTCTAGTCATGTCATGTCATGTCATGTCCCAAGAACTCATGTCATGCCTTGTCCCAAGAAATTCATGTCGTGTCATGTCATGTCCCAAGATATTCACGTCCTGTCACCCCTGAGAAATTCATGTCTTGTCATGTCCAGATAAATTCATGTCATGTCATGTCCCAAGAAATCTATGTTATGTCATGGCCCCAGAAATTCGTTTCATATCCCGAGAATTCATAACATGTCATGTCCCAAAAAAACTCATGTCATGTCATGTCCTGAGAAATTCATGTCATAACATGTCCCCAGAAATCTATGTGATGTCATGTCATGTCATGTCCCCTGGAATTCATGTCATATCCCTAGAATACATGCCGTCATGTCCCAAGAAATTCATGTCATGTCATATCCTGAGAAATTCATGACATGTCATGTCACGAGAAATTCATGTCGTATCCCGAGAATTCATGACATGTCATTCCCGAGAAATTCATATCATGTCATGTCCCGAGAGATTCTTGTCATGTCATGTCATGTCCCATGAAATTCATGTCATGTCATGTCCCGAGAAATTCTTGTCATGTCATGTCATGTCCCGAGAAAATCATGTCGTGTCATGTAGAGAGAAATTCACGTCATATACCGTGAATTCATGACATGTCATCTTCTGAGAACATCATGTCATGTCATGTCCCCAGATGTTCATGTCATATCCCGAGAATCCATAAAATATCATGTCCCGAGAAATTCATGTCATGTCATGTTCCCTGAAATTCATGTCATATCCCATGAAGTCATGACATGTCATGTCCCAAGAAATTCATGCCATGTCATGTCCTGAGAAATTCATGTCATGTCCCCAGAAATCTATGTCATGTCATGTCCCAAGGAATTCATCACATGTCATGTCTTGTCCAGAGAAATTCATGTCATCTCATGTACCCCCCAATTAATTTATGTCATTTCATGTCCCGAGAAATTCATGTCATGTCATTGCCACAGATATTCATGCCATGTCAATTCGTGCCCTGGGAAATTCAGATGGTGTCATGTCATGTCCCGAGAAAATCATGTCATGTCATGTTCCCAGAAATTCATGTCATATCCCATGAAGTCATGACATGTCATGTCCCAAGAAATTCATTCCATGTCATATCCCGTGATTCATGACATGTCATGTTCTGAGAAACTCCTGTTATGTCATGTCCCCCGGAATCCATGTCATATCCCGAGAATCAATGAAGTATCATGTCCCGAGAAATTCATGTCATGTCATATCCCGAGAAATTCATGTCATGTCATGTCCCCAGAAATTCATGTCATATCCCATGAAGTTATGACGTGTCATGTCCCAAGATATTCCTGTCATCTCTTGTCCTGTGAAATTCATGTCATGTTATGTCTCGTCCAAAGAAATTCATGTCATGTCATGTCCCGAGAAATACATGTCATGTCGTGGCACCGGAAATTCATGTCATATCCGGAGAATTCATGGAATGTCCTGTCCCCAGAAATTTATGTCATGCCATGTCATGTCCTGAGAACGTCACCTCATGTCATGTCTTGTCCAGAAAAAGTCATGTCATCTTTTGTACCCATTAATTTATGTCATGTCATGTCCCGTGAATTTCATGTCATTTCATGTCATGTCCCAAGAAATTTATGTCATATCATTTCCACAGATATTCATGTCATATCAATTCATGCCCCGGGAAATTCACATGGTGTCATGTCATGTCCCGAGAAAATCATGTCACGTCATGTAGCGAGAAATTCATGTCATATGGCGAGAATTCATGACATGTCATTCCCGAGAAATTCATATCATGTCATGTCCCAAGAGATTCTTGTCATGTCTTGTCATGTGCCACGAAATACATGTCACGTCATGTCCCGAGAAATTCTTGTCATGTCATGTCCCGAGAAATTCATGTCATTCACGAGAATTTCATGTCATCTCATGTGCCCATTGATTTATGTCATGTCATGTCCTGAGAAATTCATATCATGTTATGTCCCTGGAGAGTATTGGCATGTCATGTCATGTCATGTTCCGAAAGATTCATGTCATGTCATGTCCCGAGATATTCTAGTCATGTCATGTCATGTCATGTCCCAAGAACTCATGTCATGCCTTGTCCCAAGAAATTCATGTCGTGTCATGTCATGTCCCAAGATATTCACGTCCTGTCACCCCTGAGAAATTCATGTCTTGTCATGTCCAGATAAATTCATGTCATGTCATGTCCCCAGAAATTCATATATTGTCATGTCATTTGCCAAGAAAATCATTTCATGTCATGTCCTCAGAAATTCATGCCATGGCATGTCCCGAGAAATTCATGTCATGTCATGTCTTGTCCAGAGAAATTCATGTCATGTCATGTCCCAAGAAATCTATGTTATGTCATGGCCCCAGAAATTCGTTTCATATCCCGAGAATTCATGACATGTCATGTCCCAAAAAAACTCATGTCATGTCATGTCCTGAGAAATTCATGTCATAACATGTCCCCAGAAATCTATGTGATGTCATGTCATGTCATGTCCCCTGGAATTCATGTCATATCCCTAGAATACATGCCGTCATGTCCCAAGAAATTCATGTCATGTCATATCCTGAGAAATTCATGTCATGTCATGTCACGAGAAATTCATGTCATATCCCGAGAATTCATGACATGTCATTCCCGAGAAATTCATATCATGTCATGTCCCAAGAGATTCTTGTCATGTCTTGTCATGTGCCACGAAATACATGTCACGTCATGTCCCGAGAAATTCTTGTCATGTCATGTCATGTCCCGAGAAAATCATGTCATGTCATGTCCCGAGAAATTCTTGTCATGTCATGTCATGTGCCAAGAAATTCATGTCATGTCATGTCCCCTGAAATTCACGTCATAACCCGAGAATTCATGACGTGTCATTCCAGAGAAATTCATGTCATGTCATGTCCCGAGAGAAACTTTTCCTGTCATGTCATGTCATGTGCTAAGAAATTCATATCATGTCATGTCCAGAGAAGTTCATGTCATCTCATGTGCCCATTAATTTATGTCATGTCATGTCCTGGGAAATTCATGTCATGTCATGTCCCTAGATAGTATTGTCATGTCATGTCATGTCATTTGCCGAGAGATTCATGTCATGTCATGTCCCGAGAAATTCATGTCATGTCATGTCCCGAGAAATTCATGTCATTCACGAGAATTTCATGTCATCTCATGTGCCCATTGATTTATGTCATGTCATGTCCGGAGAAATTCATATCATGTTATGTCCCTGGAGAGTATTGGCATGTCATGTCATGTCATGTTCCGAAAGATTCATGTCATGTCATGTCCCGAGATATTCTAGTCATGTCATGTCATGTCATGTCCCAAGAACTCATGTCATGCCATGTCCCAAGAAATTCATGTCGTGTCATGTCATGTCCCAAGATATTCACGTCCTGTCACCCCTGAGAAATTCATGTCTTGTCATGTCCAGATAAATTCATGTCATGTCATGTCCCCAGAAATTCATATATTGTCATGTCATTTGCCAAGAAAATCATTTCATGTCATGTCCTCAGATATTCATGCCATGGCATGTCCCGAGAAATTCATGTCATGTCATGTCTTGTCCAGAGAAATTCATGTCATGTCATGTCCCAAGAAATCTATGTTATGTCATGGCCCCAGAAATTCGTTTCATATCCCGAGAATTCATGACATGTCATGTCCCAAAAAAACTCATGTCATGTCATGTCCTGAGAAATTCATGTCATAACATGTCCCCAGAAATCTATGTGATGTCATGTCATGTCATGTCCCCTGGAATTCATGTCATATCCCTAGAATACATGCCGTCATGTCCCAAGAAATTCATGTCATGTCATATCCTGAGAAATTCATGTCATGTCATGTCACGAGAAATTCATGTCATATCCCGAGAATTCATGACATGTCATTCCCGAGAAATTCATATCATGTCATGTCCCAAGAGATTCTTGTCATGTCTTGTCATGTGCCACGAAATACATGTCACGTCATGTCCCGAGAAATTCTTGTCATGTCATGTCATGTCCCGAGAAAATCATGTCATGTCATGTCCCGAGAAATTCTTGTCATGTCATGTCATGTGCCAAGAAATTCATGTCATGTCATGTCCCCTGAAATTCACGTCATAACCCGAGAATTCATGACGTGTCATTCCAGAGAAATTCATGTCATGTCATGTCCCGAGAGAAACTTTTCATGTCATGTCATGTCATGTGCTAAGAAATTCATATCATGTCATGTCCAGAGAAGTTCATGTCATCTCATGTGCCCATTAATTTATGTCATGTCATGTCCTGGGAAATTCATGTCATGTCATGTCCCTAGATAGTATTGTCATGTCATGTCATGTCATTTGCCGAGAGATTCATGTCATGTCATGTCCCGAGAAATTCATGTCATGTCATGTCCCGAGAAATTCATGTCATTCACGAGAATTTCATGTCATCTCATGTGCCCATTGATTTATGTCATGTCATGTCCGGAGAAATTCATATCATGTTATGTCCCTGGAGAGTATTGGCATGTCATGTCATGTCATGTTCCGAAAGATTCATGTCATGTCATGTCCCGAGATATTCTACTCATGTCATGTCATGTCATGTCTCAAGAACTCATGTCATGCCTTGTCCCAAGAAATTCATGTCGTGTCATGTCATGTCCCAAGATATTCACGTCCTGTCACTCCTGAGAAATTCATGTCTTGTCATGTCCAGATAAATTCATGTCATGTCATGTCCCCAGAAATTCATATATTGTCATGTCATTTGCCAAGAAAATCATTTCATGTCATGTCCTCAGAAATTCATGCCATGGCATGTCCCGAGAAATTCATGTCATGTCATGTCTTGTCCAGAGAAATTCATGTCATGTCATGTCCCAAGAAATCTATGTTATGTCATGGCCCCAGAAATTCGTTTCATATCCCGAGAATTCATGACATGTCATGTCCCAAAAAAACTCATGTCATGTCATGTCCTGAGAAATTCATGTCATAACATGTCCCCAGAAATCTATGTGATGTCATGTTATGTCATGTCCCCTGGAATTCATGTCATATCCCTAGAATACATGCCGTCATGTCCCAAGAAATTCATGTCATGTCATATCCTGTGAAATTCATGTCATGTCATGTCCCGAGAAATTCTTGTCATGTCATGTCATGTCCCGAGAAAATCATGTCATGTCATGTCCCGAGAAATTCTTGTCATGTCATGTCATGTGCCAAGAAATTCAGGTCATGTCATGTTCCCTGAAATTCACGTCAGAACCCGAGAATTCATGACGTGTCATTCCAGAGAAATTCATGTCATGTCATGTCCCGAGAGAAACTTTTCCTGTCATGTCATGTCATGTGCTAAGAAATTCATATCATGTCATGTCCAGAGAAGTTCATGTCATCTCATGTGCCCATTAATTTATGTCATGTCATGTCCTGGGAAATTCATGTCATGTCATGTCCCTAGATAGTATTGTCATGTCATGTCATGTCATTTGCCGAGAGATTCATGTCATGTCATGTCCCGAGAAATTCATGTCATGTCATGTCCCGAGAAATTCATGTCATTCACGAGAATTTCATGTCATCTCATGTGCCCATTGATTTATGTCATGTCATGTCCGGAGAAATTCATATCATGTTATGTCCCTGGAGAGTATTGGCATGTCATGTCATGTCATGTTCCGAAAGATTCATGTCATGTCATGTCCCGAGATATTCTAGTCATGTCATGTCATGTCATGTCCCAAGAACTCATGTCATGCCATGTCCCAAGAAATTCATGTCGTGTCATGTCATGTCCCAAGATATTCACGTCCTGTCACCCCTGAGAAATTCATGTCTTGTCATGTCCAGATAAATTCATGTCATGTCATGTCCCCAGAAATTCATATATTGTCATGTCATTTGCCAAGATAATCATTTCATGTCATGTCCTCAGAAATTCATGCCATGGCATGTCCCGAGAAATTCATGTCATGTCATGTCTTGTCCAGAGAAATTCATGTCATGTCATGTCCCAAGAAATCTATGTTATGTCATGGCCCCAGAAATTCGTTTCATATCCCGAGAATTCATGACATGTCATGTCCCAAAAAAACTCATGTCATGTCATGTCCTGAGAAATTCATGTCATAACATGTCCCCAGAAATCTATGTGATGTCATGTCATGTCATGTCCCCTGGAATTCATGTCATATCCCTAGAATACATGCCGTCATGTCCCAAGAAATTCATGTCATGTCATATCCTGAGAAATTCATGTCATGTCATGTCACGAGAAATTCATGTCATATCCCGAGAATTCATGACATGTCATTCCCGAGAAATTCATATCATGTCATGTCCCAAGAGATTCTTGTCATGTCTTGTCATGTGCCACGAAATACATGTCACGTCATGTCCCGAGAAATTCTTGTCATGTCATGTCATGTCCCGAGAAAATCATGTCATGTCATGTCCCGAGAAATTCTTGTCATGTCATGTCATGTGCCAAGAAATTCATGTCATGTCATGTCCCCTGAAATTCACGTCATAACCCGAGAATTCATGACGTGTCATTCCAGAGAAATTCATGTCATGTCATGTCCCGAGAGAAACTTTTCATGTCATGTCATGTCATGTGCTAAGAAATTCATATCATGTCATGTCCAGAGAAGTTCATGTCATCTCATGTGCCCATTAATTTATGTCATGTCATGTCCTGGGAAATTCATGTCATGTCATGTCCCTAGATAGTATTGTCATGTCATGTCATGTCATTTGCCGAGAGATTCATGTCATGTCATGTCCCGAGAAATTCATGTCATGTCATGTCCCGAGAAATTCATGTCATTCACGAGAATTTCATGTCATCTCATGTGCCCATTGATTTATGTCATGTCATGTCCGGAGAAATTCATATCATGTTATGTCCCTGGAGAGTATTGGCATGTCATGTCATGTCATGTTCCGAAAGATTCATGTCATGTCATGTCCCGAGATATTCTACTCATGTCATGTCATGTCATGTCTCAAGAACTCATGTCATGCCTTGTCCCAAGAAATTCATGTCGTGTCATGTCATGTCCCAAGATATTCACGTCCTGTCACCCCTGAGAAATTCATGTCTTGTCATGTCCAGATAAATTCATGTCATGTCATGTCCCCAGAAATTCATATATTGTCATGTCATTTGCCAAGAAAATCATTTCATGTCATGTCCTCAGAAATTCATGCCATGGCATGTCCCGAGAAATTCATGTCATGTCATGTCTTGTCCAGAGAAATTCATGTCATGTCATGTCCCAAGAAATCTATGTTATGTCATGGCCCCAGAAATTCGTTTCATATCCCGAGAATTCATGACATGTCATGTCCCAAAAAAACTCATGTCATGTCATGTCCTGAGAAATTCATGTCATAACATGTCCCCAGAAATCTATGTGATGTCATGTTATGTCATGTCCCCTGGAATTCATGTCATATCCCTAGAATACATGCCGTCATGTCCCAAGAAATTCATGTCATGTCATATCCTGTGAAATTCATGTCATGTCATGTCACGAGAAATTCATGTCATATCCCGAGAATTCATGACATGTCATTCCCGAGAAATTCATATCATGTCATGTCCCGAGAGATTCTTGTCATGTCATGTCATGTCCCATGAAATTCATGTCATGTCATGTCCCGAGAAATTCTTGTCATGTCATGTCATGTCCCGAGAAAATCATGTCGTGTCATGTAGAGAGAAATTCACGTCATATACCGTGAATTCATGACATGTCATCTTCTGAGAACATCATGTCATGTCATGTCCCCAGATGTTCATGTCATATCCCATGAAGTCATGACATGTCATGTCCCAAGAAATTCATGCCATGTCATGTCCTGAGAAATTCATGTCATGTCCCCAGAAATCTATGTCATGTCATGTCCCAAGGAATTCATCACATGTCATGTCTTGTCCAGAGAAATTCATGTCATCTCATGTACCCCCCAATTAATTTATGTCATTTCATGTCCCGAGAAATTCATGTCATGTCATTGCCACAGATATTCATGCCGTGTCAATTCGTGCCCTGGGAAATTCAGATGGTGTCATGTCATGTCCCGAGAAAATCATGTCATGTCATGTTCCCAGAAATTCATGTCATATCCCATGAAGTCATGACATGTCATGTCCCAAGAAATTCATTCCATGTCATATCCCGTGATTCATGACATGTCATGTTCTGAGAAACTCCTGTTATGTCATGTCCCCCGGAATCCATGTCATATCCCGAGAATCAATGAAGTATCATGTCCCGAGAAATTCATGTCATGTCATATCCCGAGAAATTCATGTCATGTCATGTCCCCTGAAATTCATGTCATATCCCATGAAGTTATGACGTGTCATGTCCCAAGATATTCCTGTCATCTCTTGTCCTGTGAAATTCATGTCATGTCATGTCGCGTGAAATTCATGGCATATGCCGAGAATTCATGACTTGTCATTGCTCAGAAATTCATGTCATGTCATGTCCTGAGAGATTCTTGTCATGTCATGTCATGTGCCAAGAAATTCATGTCATGTCTTATCCCGAGAAATTCATGTCATGTCATGTCCCCATTTATTTATGTCATGTCATGTCATGTCCCGAGAAATTCATGTGTCATGTCCCCAGAAATTTATGTCATGTCATGTCTTGTCATGTCCCGAGAAATTCATGCCATGTCATGTCATGTCCCGAGAAATTCATGTCATGTCATGTCCCGAGGAATTCATATGTCATGTCCACAGAAATCTATGTCATGTCATGTCATGTCATGTCCCGAGAAATTCATGCCATGTCATGTCATGTCCCGAGAAATTCATGTCATGTCATGTCCCGAGGAATTCATATGTCATGTCCACAGAAATCTATGTCATGTCATGTCATGTCATGTATTGTCCCTTGAAATTCATGTCATATCCCGAGAATTCATGACGTGTCATGTCCAAAGAAAGTCATGCCATGTCATGTCCTGAGAAATTCATGTCATGTCATGTCGCGTGAAATTCATGTCATATCCCGAGAATACATGACGTGTCATTCCCGAGAAATTCATGTCATGTCATGACGTGTCCGGAGAATTCTTGTCATGTTATGTCATCTCATGTGCCAGGAAATTCATATCATGTCATGTCCCAAGAAATTCATGTCATCTCATGTGCCCATTAAGTTATGTCATGTCATGTCCTGAGAAATTCATGTCATGTCACGTCCTGAGAAATTCATGCCATGTCATGTCCCGAGAAATTCATGTCATGTCATGTCTTGTCCAGAGAAAATCATGTCATGTCATGTCCCAAGGAATCTATGTTATGTCATGTCCCCAGAAATTCGTTTCATATCCCGAGAATTCATAACATGTCATGTCCCTAAAAAACTCATGTCATGTCATGTCCTGAGAAAGTCATGTCATGTCATGTTCCCAGAAATCTATGTAATGTCATGTCATGCAATGTCCCCTGAAATTCATGTCATATCCCTAGAATTCATGATGTCAGGTCCCAAGAAATTCATGTCATATCATGTCCTGAGAAATTCATGTCATGTCATGTCGCGAGAAAATCATGTCATATCCCGAGAATTCATGACATGTCATGCCCGAGAAATTCATAACATGTTAGGTCCCAAGAGATTCTTGTCATGTCATGTCATGTGCCAAGAAATTCATGTCACGTCATGTCCCGAGAAATTCTTGTCATGTCATGTCATGTCCGGAGAAAATCATGTCATGTCATGTGCCAAGAAATTCTTGTCATGTCATGTCCCCTGAAATTCACGTCATAACCCGAGAATTCATGACGTGTCATTCCAGAGAAATTCATGTCATGTCATGTCCTGAGAGAAACTTTTCATGTCATGTCATGTCATGTGCTAAGCAATTCAAATCATGTCATGTCCCGAGAAATTCATGTCATCTCATGTGCCCATTAATTTATGTCATGTCATGTCCTGGGAAATTCATGTCATGTCATGTCCCTAGATAGTATTGTCATGTCATGTCATGTCATGTCATTTGCCGAGAGATTCTTGTCATGTCATGTCCCGAGAGATTCATGTCATGTCATGTCCCGAGAAATTCATGTCATGTCATGTCCCGAGAAATTCATGTCATGTAACGAGAATTTCATGTCATCTCATGTGCCCATTGATTTATGTCATGTCATGTCCTGAGAAATTCATATCATGTTATGTCCCTAGAGAGTATTGGCATGTCATGTCATGTCATGTTCCGAAAGATTCATGTCATGTCATGTCCCGAGATATTCTAGTCATGTCATGTCATGTCATGTCCCAAGAATTCATGTCATGCCTTGTCCCGAGAAATTCATGTCGTGTCATGTCATGTCCCAAGATATTCACGTCCTGTCACCCCTGAGAAATTCATGTCTTGTCATGTCCAGATAAATTCATGTCATGTCATGTCCCCAGAAATTCATATATTGTCATGTCATTTGCCAAGAAAATCAGTTCATGTCATGTCCCCAGAAATTCATGCCATGGCATGCCCCGAGTAATTCATGTCATGTCATGACTTGTCCAGAGAAATTCATGTCATGTCATGTCCCAAGAAATCTATGTTATGTCATGTCCCCAGAAATTCGTTTCATATCCCGAGAATTCATGACATGTCATGTCCCAAACAAACTCTTGTCATGTCATGTCCTGAGAAATTCATGTCATAACATGTCCCCAGAAATCTATGTAATGTCATGTCATGTCATGTCCCCTGGAATTCATGTCATATCCCTAGAATACATGCTGTCATGTCCCAAGAAATTCATGTCATGGCATGTCCTGAGAAATTCATGTCACGTCATGTCGCGAGAAATTCATGTCATATCCCGAGAATTCATGACATGTCATTCCCGAGAAATTCATATCATGCAATGTACCAAGAGCTTCTTGTCATGTCAGGTCATGTGCCATGAAATTCATGTCATGTCATGTCCCGAGAAATTCTTGTCATGTCATGTCATGTCCCGAGAAATTCATGTCATGTCATGTCCCGAGAAATTCATATGTCATGTCCACAGAAATCTATGTCATGTCATGTCATTTCATGTATTGTCCCCTGAAATTCATGTCATATCCCGAGAATTCGTGACGTGTCATTTTCTGAGAAACTCCTGTTATGTCATGTCCCCAGATGTTCATGTCATATCCCATGAAGTTATGACATGTCATGTCCAAAGATATTCATGCCATCTCTTGTCCTGTGAAATTCATGTCATGTCATGTCGCGTGAAATTCATGGCATATCCCGAGAATTCATGACGTGTCATTGCTTAGAAATTCATGTCATGTCATGTCCTGAGAGATTCTTGTCATGTCATGTCATGTGCCAAGAAATTCATGTCATGTCTTGTCCCGAGAAATTCATGTCATGTCATGTCCCCATTTATTTATGTCACATCATGTCATGTCCCGAGAAATTCATGTCATGTCATGTCCCGAGAAAGTCATGTGTCATGTCCCTAGAAATTTATGTCATGTCATGTCTTGTCATGTCCCGAGAAATTCATGTCATGTCATGTCATGTCATGTCCCGAGAAATTCATGTCGTGTCATGTCCCGAGAAATTCATATGTCATGTCCACAGAAATCTATGTCATGTCATGTCATGTCATGTATTGTCCCCTGAAATTCATGTCATATCCCGAGAATTCATGACGTGACATTCCAGAGAAATTCATGTCATGTCACGTCCCAAAAGAAACTTTTCATGTCATGTCATGTCTTGTGCCAAGAAATTCAAATCATGTCATGTCCCGAGAAATTCATGTCATCTCATGTGCCCATTAATTTATGTCATGTCATGTCCTGGGAAAGTCATGTCATGTCATGTCCCTGGATAGTATTGTCATGTCATGTCATGTCATTTGCCGAGAGATTCATGTCATGGCATGTCCTGAGAAATTCATGTCATGTTCCCAGAAATCTATGTCATTTCATGTCATGTCCCAAGGAATTCATCTCATGTCATGTCTTGTCCAGAGAAATTCATGTCATCTCATGTTCCCCCCAATTAATTTATGTCATGTCATGTCCTGAGAAATTCATGCCATGTCATTTCGCGAGAAAGTCATGTCATATCCCGAGAATTCATGACATGTCATCTTCTGAGAAATTCATGTCATGTCATGTCCCAAGAAGTTCATGTCATATCCCGAGAATCAATGAAATATCATGTCCCGAGAAATTCATGTCATGTCATGTCCCCAGAAATTCATGTCATATCCCGAGAATCAATGAAATATCATGTCCCGAGAAGTTCATGTCATGTCATGTCGCAAGAAATTCATGTCATGTCCTGTCCCGAGAAATTCATGTAATGTCCCCAGAAATCTATGTCATGTCATGTCATGTCCCAAGGAATTCATCTCATGTCATGTCTTGCCCAGAAAAATTCATGTCATCTCATGTATCCCCCAATTAATTTATGTCATGTCATGTCCCCAGAAATTCATGTCATGTCATTGCCACAGATATTCATGCCATGTCAATTCGTGCCCCGGGAAATTCAGATGGTGTCATGTCATATCCCGAGAAAATCATGTCATGTCATGTTGCGAGAAATTCAGGTCATATCCCGTGAATTCATGACATGTCATGTTCTGAGAAACTCCTGTTATGTCATGTCCCCAGAAATCCATGTCATATCCCGAGAATCAATGAAGTATCATGTCCCGAGAAATTCATGTCATGACATGTCCCCAGAAATTCATGTCATATCCCATGAAGTTATGACATGTCATGTCCAAAGATATTCATGCCATCTCTTGTCCTGTGAAATTCATGCCATTTAATGTCGCGTGAAATTCATGGCATATCCCGAGAATTCATGACTTGTCATTGCTCAGAAATTCATGTCATGTCATGTCCTGAGAGATTCTTGTCATGTGACAAGAAATTCATGCCATGTCATGTCCCCATTTATTTATGTCATGTCATGTCCCGAGAAATTCATGTGTCATGTCCCCAGAAATTTATGTCATGTCATGTCTTGTCATGTTCCGAGAATTTCATGTCATGTCATGTCCCGAGAAATTCATATGTCATGTCCATAGAAATCTATGTCATGTCATGTCATATCATGTATTGTCCCCTGAAATTCATGTCATATCCCGAGAATTCATGACGTGTCATGTCCAAAGAAAGTCATGTCATGTCATGTCCTGAGAGATTCTTGTCATGTCATGTCATTTCATGTGCCAAGAAATTCATGTCATGTCATGTCCCCTGAAATTCATATACTGTCATGTCATGTTCCAAGGAAATCATGTCATGTCATGTCCCGAGAAATTCATGCCATGGCATGTCCCGAGGAATTCATGTCATTTCATGTCTTGTCCCGAGAAATTCATGTCATGCCATGTCCAGAGTAAACTATGTTATGTCATGTCCCCAGAAATTCGTTTCCTATCCCGAGAATTCATAACATGTCATGTCCCGAAAAAACTCATGTCATGTCATGTCCTGAGAAATTCATGTCTTGTCATGTCCCCAGAAATCTATGTAATGTCATGTCATGTCATGTCCCCTGACATTCATGTCATATCCCTAGAATTCATGATGTCATGTCCCAAGAAATTCATGTCATGGCATGTCCTGAGAAATTCATGTCACGTCATGTCGCGAGAAATTCATGTCATATGCCGAGAATTCATGACATGTCATTCCCGAGAAATTCATATCATGCCATGTACCAAGAGCTTCTTGTCATGTCAGGTCATGTGCCATGAAATTCATGTCATGTCATGTCCCGAGAAATTCTTGTCATGTCATGTCATGTCCCGAGAAATTCATGTCATGTCATGTCCCGAGAAATTCATATGTCATGTCCACAGAAATCTATGTCATGTCATGTCATGTCATGTATTGTCACCTGAAATTCATGTCATATCCCGAGAATTCGTGACGTGTCATTTTCTGAGAAACTCCTGTTATGTCATGTCCCCAGAAGTTCATGTCATATCCCATGAAGTTATGACATGTCATGTCCAAAGATATTCATGCCATCTCTTGTCCTGTGAAATTCATGTCATGTCATGTCGCGTGAAATTCATGGCATATCCCGAGAATTCATGACGTGTCATTGCTTAGAAATTCATGTCATGTCATGTCCTGAGAGATTCTTGTCATGTCATGTCATGTGCCAAGAAATTCATGTCATGTCTTGTCCCGAGAAATTCATGTCATGTCATGTCCCCATTTATTTATGTCACGTCATGTCATGTCCCGAGAAATTCATGTCATGTCATGTCCCGAGAAAGTCATGTGTCATGTCCCTAGAAATTTATGTCATGTCATGTCTTGTCATGTCCCGAGAAATTCATGTCATGTCATGTCATGTCCCGAGAAATTCATGTCATGTCTTGTCCCGAGAAATTCATATGTCATGTCCACAGAAATCTATGTCATGTCATGTCATGTCATGTATTGTCCCCTGAAATTCATGTCATATCCCGAGAATTCATGACGTGTCATGTCCAAAGAAAGTCATGTCATGTCATGTCCTGAGAAATTCATGTCATGTCATGTCCTGAGAAATTCATGTCATGTCATGTCACGTGAAATTCATGTCATATCCCGAGAATTCATGACGTGTCATTCCCGAGAAATTCATGTCATGTCATGACATGTCCCGAGAGATTCTTGTCATGTTATGTCATGTCATGTGCCAGGAAATTCATATTATGTCGTGTCCCATGAAATTCATGTCATCTCATGTGCCCATTAAGTTATGTCATGTCATGTCCAGAGAAATTCATGTCATGTCCCGAGAAATTCATGCCATGTCATGTCCCAAGAAATTTGTCATGTCATGTCCCAAGAAATTCATGTCATATCATGTCATGTCCTGACAAATTCATGTCATGTCATGTCCCGAGAAATTCATGTCATGTCATGTCCACAGACATTTATGTCTTGTCATGTCATTTCATGTCATGTATCCTGAAATTCATGTCATATCCCGAGAATTCATGACCTGGCATGTCCCAAGAAATTCATGTCATGTCATGTCCTGAGAAATTCATGTCATGTCATGTCGTGAGAAATTCATGTCATATCCAGAGAATTCATGACGTGTCATTCCAGAGAAACTCATGTCATGTCATGTCCCGAGAGATTCTTGTCACGTCATGTCATTTCATGTGCCAAGAAATTCATGCCATGTCATGTCCCCTGAAATTCATATACTGTCATGTCATGTTCCAAAAAAATCATGTCATGTCATGTCCCGAGAAATTCATGCCATGGCATGTCCCGAGGAATTCATGTCATGTCATGTCTTGTCCCGAGAAATTCATGTCATGTCATGTCCCGAGAAATTCATGTCATGTCATGTCCCGAGAAATTCATATGTCATGTCCACAGAAATCTATGTCATGTCATGTCATGTCATGTATTGTCCCCTGACATTCATTTCATATCCCGAGAAGTCATGTCATGTCATGTCCTGAGAAATTCATGTCATGTCATGTCGCGTGAAATTCATATCATATCCAGAGAATTCATGATGTGTCATTCCCGAGAAATTCATGTCATGTCATGACATGTCCCGAGAGATTCTTGTCATGTTATGTCATTTCATGTGCCAGGAAAATCATATCATGTCATGTCCCAAGAAATTCATGTCATCTCATGTGCCCATTAAGTTATGTCATGTCATGTCCTGAGAAATTCATGTCGTCATGTCCCGAGAAATTCATGCCATGTCATGTCCCAAGAAATTTGTCATGTCATGTCCCAAGAAATTCATGTCATATCATGTCATGTCCTGACAAATTCATGCCATGTCATGTCCCGAGAAATTCTTGTCATGTCATGTCCACAGACATTTATGTCTTGTCATGTCATTTCATGTCGTGTACCCTGAAATTCATGTCATATCCCGAGAATTCATGACCTGGCATGTCCCAGGAAATTCATGTCATGTCATGTCCTGAGAAGTTCATGTCATGTCATGAGAAATTCATGTCATATCCAGAGAATTCATGACGTGTCATTCCAGAGAAACCCATGTCATGTCATGTCCTGAGAGATTCTTGTCATGTCATGTCATTTCATGTGCCAATAAATTCATGTCATGTCATGTCCACTGAAATTCATATACTGTCATGTCATGTTCCAAGGAAATCATGTCATGTCATGTCCCGAGAAATTCATGCCATGGCATGTCCCGAGGAATTCATGTCATTTCATGTCTTGTCCCGAGAAATTCATGTCATGTCATGTCCAGAGTAAACTATGTTATGTCATGTCCCCAAAAAATTCGTTTCATATCCCGAGAATTCATAACATGTCATGTCCCAAAAAAACTCATGTCATGTCATGTCCTGAGAAATTCATGTCATGTCATGTCCCCAGCAATCTATGTAATGTCATGTCATGTCATGTCCCCTGAAATTCATGTCATATCCCTAGAATTCATGGTCATGTCCCAAGAAATTCATGTCATGTCATGTCCTGAGAAATTCATGTCATGTCATGTCGCGGGAAATTCATGTCATATCCCAAGCATTCATGACATGTCATTCCCGAGAAATTCATATCATGTCATGTACCAAGAGATTCTTGTCATGTCAGGTAATGTGCCATGAAATTCTTGTCATGTCATGTCCCGAGAAATTCTTGTCATGTCATGTCATGTCTGGAGAAAATCATGTCATGACATGTCCAGAGAAATTCTTGTCATGTCATGTCATGTCATGTGCCAAGAAATTCATGTCATGTCATGTCCACAGAAATTTATGTCATGTCATTTCATGTCATTTCATGTCCCCTGAAATTCAGGTTATAATCCGAGAATTCATGACATGTCATTCCAGAGAAATTCATGTCATGTCACGTCCCAAGAGAAACTTTTCATGCCATGTCATGTCATGTGCCAAGAAATTCAAATCATGTCAAGTCCCGAGAAATTCATGTCATCTCATGTGCCCATTAATTTATGTCATGTCCTGGGAAATTCATGTCATTTCATGTCCCTGGATAGTATTGTCATGTCATGTCATGTCATTTGCCAAGAGATTCATGTCATGTCATGTCCCGAGAAATTCATGTCATGTCCCCAGAAATCTATGTCATGTCATGTCATGTCCCAAGGAATTCATCTCATGTCATTTCTTGTCCAGAGAAATTCATGTCATCTCATGTACCCCCCAATTAATTTATGTCATTTCAAGTCCCGAGAAATTCATGTCATGTCATTTCGCGAGAAATTCATGTCATATCCCGAGAATCAATGAAATATCATGACCCGAGAAATTCATGTCATGTTATGTCCCCAGAAATTCATGTCATATCCCGAGAATCAATGAAATATCATGTCCCGAGAAATGCATGTCATGTCATGTCGCAAGAAATTCATGTCATATCATGACCCGAGAAATTCATGTCATGTCCCCAGAAATCTATGTCATGTCATGTCATGTCCCAAGGAATTCATCTCATGTCATGTCTTGCCCAGAAAAAATAATGTCATCTCATGTACCCCCCAATTAATTTATGTCATGTCATGTCCCGAGAAATTCATGTCATGTCATTGCCACAGATATTCATGCCATGTCAATTCGTGCCCTGGGAAATTCAGATGGTGTCATGTCATGTCCCGAGAAAATCATGTCATGTCATGTTGCGAGAAATTCATGTCATATCCCGTGAATTCATGACATGTCATGTTCTGAGAAACTCCTGTTATGTCATGTCCCCAGAAATCCATGTCATATCCCGAGAATCAATGAAGTATCATGTCCCGAGAAATTCATGTCATGTCATGTCCCCAGAAATTCATGTCATTTCCCATGAAGTTATGACATGTCATGTCCAAAGATATTCATGCCATCTCTTAGCCTGTGAAATTCATGCCATTTAATTCGCGTGAAATTCATGGCATATCCCGAGAATTCATGACTTGTCATTGCTCAGAAATTCATGTCATGTCATGTCCTGAGAGATTCTTGTCATGTGCCAAGAAATTCATGCCATGTCATGTCCCCATTTATTTATGTCATGTCATGTCCCGAGAAATTCATGTCATGTCATTTCCCGAGAAATTCATGTGTCATGTCCCCAGAAATTTATGTCATGTTATGTCTTGTCATGTATTGTCCCCTGAAATTCATGTCATATCCCGAGAATTCATGACGTGTCATGTCCAAAGAAAGTCATGTCATGTCATGTCCTGAGAAATTCATGTCATGTCATGTCCTGAGAAATTCATGTCATGTCATGTCGCGTGAAATTCATGTCATATCCCGAGAATTCATGACGTGTCATTCCCGAGAAATTCATGTCATGTCATGACATGTCCCGAGAGATTCTTGTCATGTTATGTCATGTCATGTGCCAGGAAATTCATATTATGTCGTGTCCCATGAAATTCATGTCATCTCATGTGCCCACTAAGTTATGTCATGTCATGTCCTGAGAAATTCATGTCATGTCCCGAGAAATTCATGCCATGTCATGTCCCAAGAAATTTGTCATGTCATGTCCCAAGAAATTCATGTCATATCATGTCATGTCCTGACAAATTCATGTCATGTCATGTCCCGAGAAATTCATGTCATGTCATGTCCACAGACATTTATGTCTTGTCATGTCATTTCATGTCATGTATCCTGAAATTCATGTCATATCCCGAGAATTCATGACCTGGCATGTCCCAAGAAATTCATGTCATGTCATGTCCTGAGAAATTCATGTCATGTCATGTCGTGAGAAATTCATGTCATATCCAGAGAATTCATGACGTGTCATTCCAGAGAAACTCATGTCATGTCATGTCCCGAGAGATTCTTGTCACGTCATGTCATTTCATGTGCCAAGAAATTCATGTCATGTCATGTCCCCTGAAATTCATATACTGTCATGTCATGTTCCAAGAAAATCATGTCATGTCATGTCCCGAGAAATTCATGCCATGGCATGTCCCGAGGAATTCATGTCATGTCATGTCTTGTCCCGAGAAATTCATGTCATGTCATGTCCAGAGTAAACTATATTATGTTATGTACCCAGAAATTCGTTTCATATCCCCAGAATTCATAACATGTCATGTCCCAAACAAACTCATGTCATGTCATGTCCTGAGAAATTCATGTCATGTCATGTCCCCAGAAATCTATGTAATGCCATGTCATGTCATGTCCCCTGAAATTCATGTCATATCCCTAGAATTCATGATGTCATGTCCCAAGAAATTCATGTCATGTCATGTCCTGAGAAATTCATGTCATGTCATGTTGCGAGAAATTCATGCCATATCCCGAGAATTCATATCATGTCATTCCCGAGAAATTCATATCATGTCATGGTCCAAGAGATTCTTGTCATGTCATGTTATGTGCCATGAAATTCATGTCACGTCATGTCCCGAGAAATTCTAGTCATGTCATGTCATGTCCGGAGAAAATCATGTCATGTCATGTCCAGAGACATTCTTGTCATGTCATGTCATGTCATGTTATGTGCCAAGAAATTCATGTCATGTCATGTCCATAGAAATTTATGTCATGTCATTTCATGTCATGTCATGTCCCCTGAAATTCACGTCATAACTCGAGAATTCATGACATGTCATTCCAGAGAAAATCATGTCATGTCATGTCCAGAGAAATTCTTGTCATGTCATGTCATGTCATGTGCCAAGAAATTCAAATCATGTCTTGTCCCGAGAAATTCATGTCATGTCATGTGCCCATTAATTTATGTCATGTCATGTCCTGGGAAATTCATGTCATGTCATGTCCCTGGATAGTATTGTCATGTCATGTCATTTGCCGAGAGATTCATGTCATGGCATGTCCTGAGAAATTCATGTCATGTCATGTCCCGAGAAATTCATGTCATGTCATTTCGCGAGAAATTCATGTCATATCCCGAGAATTCATGACATGTCATCTTCTGAGAAATTCATGTCATGTCATGTCATGTCCGGAGAAAATCAAGTCATGTCATGTCCAGAGAAATTTATGTCATGTCATCTCATGTCATGTCATGTCCCCTGAAATTCAAGTCATAACCCAAGAATTCATGACGTGACATTCCAGAGAAATTCATGTCATGTCACGTCCCAAAAGAAACTTTTCATGTCATGTCATGTCATGTGCCAAGAAATTCAAATCATGTCATGTCCCGAGAAATTCATGTCATCTCATGTGCCCATTAATTTATGTCATGTCATGTCCTGGGAAAGTCATGTCATGTCATGTCCCTGGATAGTATTGTCATGTCATGTCATTTGCCGACAGATTCATGTCATGGCATGTCCTGAGAAATTCATGTCATGTTCCCAGAAATCTATGTCATCTCATGTCATGTCCCAAGGAATCCATCTCATGTCATGTCTTGTCCAGAGAAATTCATGTTATCTCATGTTCCACCCAATTAATTTATGTCATGTCATGTCCTGAGAAATTCATGCCATGTCATTTCGCGAGAAATTCATGTCATATCCCGAGAATTCATGACATGTCATCTTCTGAGAAATTCATGTCATGTCATGTCCCAAGAAGTTCATGTCATATCCCGAGAATCAATGAAATATCATGTCCCGAGAAATTCATGTCATGTCATGTCCCCAGAAATTCATGTCATATCCCGAGAATCAATGAAATATCATGTCCCGAGAAGTTCATGTCATGTCATGTCGCAAGAAATTCATGTCATGTCCTGTCCCGAGAAATTCATGTAATGTCCCCAGAAATCTATGTCATGTCATGTCATGTCCCAAGGAATTCATCTCATGTCATGTCTTGCCCAGAAAAATTCATGTCATCTCATGTATCCCCCAATTAATTTATGTCATGTCATGTCCCCAGAAATTCATGTCATGTCATTGCCACAGATATTCATGCCATGTCAATTCGTGCCCTGGGAAATTCAGATGGTGTCATGTCATGTCCTGAGAAAATCATGTCATGTCATGTTGCGAGAAATTCATGTCATATCCCGTGAATTCATGACATGTCATGTTCGGAGAAACTCCTGTTATGTCATGTCCCCAGGAATCCATGTCATATCCCGAGAATCAATGAAGTATCAAGACCCGAGAAATTCATGTCATGTCATATCCCCAAAAAATCATGTCATGTCATGTCCCCAGAAATTCATGTCATATCCCATGAAGTTAAGACATGTCATGTCCAAAGATATTCATGCCATCTCCTGTCCTGTGAAATTCATGCCATTTAATGTCGCGTGAAATTCATGGCATATCCCGTGAATTCATGACTTGTCATTGCTCAGAAATTCATGTCATGTCATGTCCTGAGAGATTCTTGTCATGTCATGTCATGTGCCAAGAAATTCATGTCATGTCTTGTCCCGAGAAATTCATGTCATGTCATGTCCCCATTTATTTATGTCATGTCATGTCCCGAGAAATTCATGTCATGTCATGTCCCGAGAAATTCATGTGTCATGTCCCCAGAAATTTATGTCATGTCATGTCTTGTCATGTCCCGAGAAATTCATGTCATGTCATGTCATGTCCCGAGAAATTCATGTCGTGTCATGTCCCGAGAAATTCATATGTCATGTCCACAGAAATCTATGTCATGTCATGTCATGTCATGTATTGTCCCCTGAAATTCATGTCTTATCCCGAGAATTCATGACGTGTTTTGTCCAAAGAAAGTCATGTCATGTCATGTCCTGAGAAATTCATGTCATGTCATGTCACGTGAAATTCATGTCATATCCCGAGAATTCATGACGTGTCATTCCCGAGAAATTCATGTCATGTCATGACATGTCCCGAGAGATTCTTGTCATGTTATGTCATGTCATGTGCCAGGAAATTCATATTATGTCGTGTCCCATGAAATTCATGTCATCTCATGTGCCCATTAAGTTATGTCATGTCATGTCCCGAGAAATTCATGTCATGTCCCGAGAAATTCATGCCATGTCATGTACCAAGAAATTTGTCATGTCATGTCCCAATCAATTCATGTCATGTCCTGACAAATTCATGTCATGTCATGTCCCGAGAAATTCATGTCATGTCATGTCCACAGACATTTATGTCTTGTCATGTCATTTCATGTCATGTACCCTGAAATTCATGTCATATCCCGAGAATTCATGACCTGGCATGTCCCAAGACATTCATGTCATGTCATGTCCTGAGAAATTCATGTCATGTCATGTCGTGAGAAATTCATGTCATATCCAGAGAATTCATGACGTGTCATTCCAGAGAAACTCATGTCATGTCATGTCCCGAGAGATTCTTGTCATGTCATGTCATTTCATTTGCCAAGAAATTCATGTCATGTCATGACCCGAGAAATTCATGCCATGGCATGTCCCGAGGAATTCATGTCATGTCATGTCTTGTGCAGATAAATTCATGTCATGTCCAGAGTACACTATGTTATGTCATGTCCCCAGAAATTCGTTTCATATCCCGAGAATTCATAACATGTCATGTCCCGAAGAAACTCATGTCATGTCATGTCCCCAGAAATCTATGTAATGTCATGTCATGTCATGTCCCCTGAAATTCACGACATATCCCTAGAATTCATGATGTCATGTCCCAAGAAATTCATGTCATGTCATGTCCTGAGAAATTCATGTCATGTCATGTCGCGAGAAGTTCATGTCATATCCCGAGCATTCATGACATGTCATTCCCGAGAAATTCATATCATGTCATGTCCCAAGAGATAAGAGATTCTTGTCATGTCAGGTCATGTGCCATGAAATTCATGTCATGTCATGTCCCGAGAAATTCTTGTCATGTCATGTCATGTCCGGAGAAAATCATGTCATGTCATGTCCAGAGAAATTCTTGTCATGTCATGTCATGTCATGTGCCAAGAAATTCATGTCATGTCATGTCCACAGAAATTTATGTCATGTCATTTCATGTCATGTCATGTCCCCTGAAATTCACGTCATAATCCGAGAATTCATGACGTGTCATTCCAGAGAAATTCATGTCATGTCATGACCCAAGAGAAACTTATCATGTCATGTCATGTCATGTGCCAAGAAATACAAATCATGTCATGTCCCGAGAAATTCATGTCATCTCATGTGCCCATTAATTTATGTCATGTCATGTCCTGGGAAATTCATGTCATGTCATGTCCCTGGATAGTATTGTCATGTCATGTCATGTCATTTGCCAAGAGATTCATGTCTTGGCATGTCCTGAGAAATACATGTCCTGTCATGTCCCGAGAAATTCATGTCATGTCATTTCGCGAGAAATTCATGTCATATCCCGAGAATTCATGACATATCATCTTCTGAGAAATTCATGTCATGTCATGTCCCCAGAAGTTCATGTCATATCCCGAGAATCCATGAAATATCATGTCCCGAGAAATTCATGTCATGTCATGTCCCCAGAAATTCATGTCATATCCCATGAAGTCATGACATGTCATGTCCCAAGAAATTCATGTCATGTCATGTCCCGAGAAATTCTCGTCATGTCCCGAGAAAACTTTTTCATGTCATGTCATGTCCCCAGGAATTCATCTCATGTCATGTCTTGTCCAGAGAAATTCATGTCATCTCAAGTCATGTCCTGACAAATTCATGTCATGTCATGTCCCGAGAAATTCATGTCATGTCATGTCCACAGACATTTATGTCTTGTCATGTCATTTCATGTCATGTACCCTGAAATTCATGTCATATCCCGAGAATTCATGACCTGGCATGTCCCAAGACATTCATGTCATGTCATATCCAGAGAATTCATGACGTGTCATTCCAGAGAAACTCAGGTCATGTCATGTCCCGAGAGATTCTTGTTGCGTCATGTCATTTCATGTGCCAAGAAATTCATGTCATGTCATGTTCCCTGGAAATCATATGCTGTCATATCATGTTCCAAGATAATCATGTCATGTCATGTTCCGAGAAATTCATGCCATGGCATGTCCCGAGGTATTCATGTCATGTCATGTCTTGTCCCGAGAAATTCATGTCATGTCCAGAGTAAACTATGTTATGTCATGTCCCCAGAAATTCGTTTCATATCCCGAGAATTCATAAAATGTCATGTCCCGAAAAAACTCATGTCATGTCATGTCCTGAGAAATTCATGTCATGTCATGTCCCCAGAAATCTATGTAATGTCAAGTCATGTCCCCTGAAATTCATGTCATATCCCTAGAATTCATGATGTCATGTCCCAAGAAATTCATGTCATGTCATGTCCTGAGAAATTCATGTCATGTCATGTCGCGGGAAATTCATGTCATAACCCGAGAATTCATGACATGTCATTCCCGAGAAATTCATATCATGTCATGCCCAAGAGATTATTGTCATGTCAGGTCATGTGCCATGAAATTCATGTCATGTCATGTCCCGAGAAATTCTTGTCATGTCATGTCATGTCCGGAGAAAATCATGTCATGTCATGTCCAGAGAAATTCTTGTCATGTCATGTCACGTCATGTGCCAAGAAATTCATGTCATGTCATGTCCACAGAAATTTATGTCATGTCATGTCATGTCCCCTGAAATTCACGTCATAACCCGAGAATTCATGACTTCTCATTCCAGAGAAATTCATGTCATGTCATGACCCAAGAGGAACTTTTCATGTCTTGTCATGTCATGTGCAAAGAAATTCATGTCATCTCATGTGCCCATTAATTTAATTCACATCATGTCCTGGAAAATTCATGTCATGTCATGTCCTTGGATATTATTGTCATGTCATGTCATTTGCCGAGAGATTCATGTCATGGCATGTCCTGAGAAATACATGTCCTGTCATGTCCCGAGAAATTCATGTCTTGTCATTTCGCGAGAAATTCATGTCATATCTTGAGAATTCATGAAATATCATCTTCTGAGAAATTCATGTCATGTCATGTCCACAGAAATTCATGTCATATCCCATGAAGTCATGACATGTCATGTCCCAAGAAATTCATGTCATGTCATGTCCCGAGAAATTCACGTCATGTCCCGAGAAATCTATGTCATGTCATGTCATGTCCCCAGGAATTCATCTCATGTCATGTCTTGTCCAGAGATATTCATGTCATGTCATGTACCCCCCAATTAATTTATGTCATGTCATGTCCCGAGAAATTCCTGTCATGTCATTTCGCAAGAAATTCATGTCATATCCCGAGAATTCATGACATGTCATCTTCTGAGAAATTCATGTCATGTCATGTCCCCAGAAGTTCATGTCATATCCCGAGAATCCATGAAATATCATGTCCCGAGAAATTCATGTCATGTCATGTCCCCAGAAATTCATGGCATATCCCATAAAGTCATGACATGTCATGTCCCAAGAAATTCATGTCATGTCATGTCCCGAGAAATTCATGTCATGTCCCCAGAAATCGATGTCATGTCATGTCATGTCCCCAGGAATTCATCTCATGTCATGTCCCGAGAAATTCATATGTCATGTCCCCAGAAATTTATGCTATATACTGTCTTGTCATGTCCCGACAAATTCATGTCATTCATGTCATGTCCCGAGAAATTCATGTCAAGTCATGTCCCGAGAAATTCATATGTCATGTCCACAGAAATTTATGTCATGTCATATATTGTCCCCTGAAATTCATGTCATATCCCGAGAATTCATGACGTGTCATGTCCCGAAAAAACTCATGTCATGTCATGTCCTGAGAAATTCATGTCATGTCATGTCCACAGAAATCTATGTAATGTCATGTCATGTCCCCTGAAATTCATGTCATATCCCTAGAATGCATGATGTCATGTCCCAAGAAATTCATGTCATGTCATGTCCTGAGAAATTCATGTCATGTCATGTCGCGAGAAATTCATGTCATTTCCCGAGAATTCATGACATGTCATTCCAGAGAAATTCATATCATGTCGTGTACCAAGAGATTCTTGTCATGTCAGGTCATGTGCCATGAAATTCATGTCACGTCATGTCCCGAGAAATTCTTGTCATGTCATGTCATGTCCGGAGAAAATCATGTCACGTCATGTCCAGAGAAATTCTTGTCATGTCATGTCATGTCATGTGCCAAGAAATTCATGTCATGTCATGTCCACAGAAATTTATGTCATGTCGTTTCATGTCATGTCATGTCCCCTGAAATTCACGTCATAACCCGAGAATTCATGACATGTCATTCCAGAGAAATTCATGTCATGTCATGACCCCAGAGAAACTACTAATGTCATGTCAAATCATGTGCCAAGAAATTCAAATCATGCCATGTCCCTAGAAATTCATGTCATGTCATGTGCCCATTAATTTATGTCATGTCATGTCCTGGGAAATTCATGTCATGTCATGTCCCTGGATAGTATTGTCATGTCATGTCATGTCATTTGCCGAGAGATTCATGTCATGGCATGTCCTGAGAAATTCATGTCATGTCATGTCCCGAGAAATTCATGTCATGTCATTTCGCGAGAAATTCATCTCATATCCCGAGAATTCATGACATGTCATCTTCCGAGAAATTCATGTCATGTCATGTCCCCAGAAGTTCATGTCATATCCCGAGAATCCATGAAATATCATGTCCCGAGAAATTCATGACATGTCATGTCCCAAGAAATTCATGTCAGGTCATGTCCCGAGAAATTCACGTCATGTCCCGAGAAATCTCTGTCATGTCATGTCATGTCCCCAGGAATTCAGCTCATGTCCTGTCTTGTCCAGAGAAATTCATGTCATCTCATGTACCCCCCAATTAAATTATGTCATGTCATGTCGCGAGAAATTCATGTCATTTCCCGAGAATTCATGACATGTCATTCCCGAGAAATTCATATCATGTCGTGTACCAAGAGATTCTTGTCATGTCAGGTCATGTGCTATGAAATTCATGTCACGTCATGTCCCGAGAAATTCTTGTCATGTCATGTCATGTCCGGAGAAAATCATGTCAAGTCATGTCCAGAGAAATTCTTGTCATGTCATGTCATGTGCCAAGAAATTCATGTCATGTCATGTCCACAGAAATTTATATCAGTTCATTTCATGTCATGTCATGACCCCTGAAATTCACGTCATAACTCGAGAATTCATGACATGTCATTCCAGAGAAATTCATGTCATGTCATGACCCCCCAGAGAAACTACTAATGTCATGTCATATCATGTGCCAAGAAATTCAAATCATGTCATGTCCCGAGAAATTCATGTCCTGTCATGTGCCCATTAATTTATGTCATGTCATGTCCTGAAAAATTCATGTCATGTCATGTCCCTGGATAGTATTGTCATGTCATGTCATGTCATTTGCCGAGAGATTCATGTCATGGCATGTCCTGAGAAATTCATGTCATGTCATGTCCCGAGAAATTCATGTCATGTCATTTCACGAGAAATTCATGTCATATCCCGAGAATTCATGACATGTCATCTTCTGAGAAATTCATGTCATGTCATGTCCCCAGAAGTTCATGTCATATCCCGAGAATCCATGAAATATCATGTCCCGAGAAATTCATGTCATGTCATGTCCCCAGAAATTCATGTCATATCCCATGAAGTCATGACATGTCATGTCCCAAGAAATTCATGTCATGTCATGTCCCGAGAAATTCACGTCATGTCCCGAGAAATCTATGTCATGTCATGTCATTTCCCCAGGAATTCATCTCATGTCATGTCTTGTCCAGAGCTATTCATGTCATCTCATGTACCCCCCATTTAATTTATGTCATGTCATGTCCCGAGAAATTCATGTCATGTCATTTCGCGAGAAATTCATGTCATATCCCGAGAATTCATGACATGTCATCTTCTGAGAAATTCATGTCATGTCATGTCTCCAGAAGTTCATGTCATATCCCGAGAATCCATGAAATATCATGTCCCGAGAAATTCATGTCATGTCATGTACCCAGAAATTCATGTCATGTCCCCAGAAATCTATGTCATGTCATGTCATGTCCCCAGGAATTCATCTCATGTCATATCTTGTCCAGAGAAATTCATGTCATCTCATGTACCCCCCAATTAATTTATGTCATGTCATGTCCCGAGAAATTCATGTCATGTCATTTCACGAGAAATTCATGACATATCCCGAGAATTCATGACATGTCATCTTCTGAGAAATTCATGTCATGTCATGCCCCCAGAAGTTCATGTCATATCCCTAGAATCCATGAAATATCATGTCCCGAGAAATTCATGTCATGTCATGTCCCCAGAAATTCATGTCATATCCCATGAATTCATGACTTGTCATGTCCCAAGAAATTCATGTCATGTCATGTCCCGAGAAATTCATGTCATGTCCCCAGAAATCTATGTCATGTCATGTCATGTCCCCAGGAATTCATCTCATGTCATGTCTTGTCCAGAGAAATTCATGTCATATCATGTACCCCCCAATTAATTTATGTCATGTCATGTCCCGAAAAGTTCATATCATGTCATTGCCACAGATATTCATGCCATGTCAATTTGTGCCCTGTGAAATTCAGATGGTGTCATGTCATGTCCTGAGAAAATCATGTCATGTTGCGAAAGATTCATGTCTTATCCCGTGAATTCATGACATGTCATGTTCTGAGAAACTCCTGTTATGTCATGATCCCAGGAATCCATGTCATATCCCGAGAATCAATGTAATATCATGTCTCGAGAAATTCATGTCACGTCATATCCCGAGAAAATCATGTCATGTCATGTCCCCAGAAATTCATGTCATATCCCATGAAGTTATGACATGTCACGTCCTAAGATATTCATGTCATCTCTTGTCCTGTGAAATTCATGTCATGTCACGTCGCGTGAAATTGATGGCATGTCCCGAGAATTCATGACTTGTCATTGCTCAGAAATTAATGTCATGTCATGTCCTGAGAGATTCTTGTCATGTCATGTCATGTGCCAATAAATTCATGTCATCTCTTGTCCGGAGAAATTCATGTCATATCATGTCCCCATTGATTTATGTCATGTCATGTCATGTCCCGAGAAATTCATGTCATGTCATGTCCCGAGAAATTCATATGTCATGTCCCCAGAAATTTATGCTATGTCCTGTCTTGTCATGTCCCGACAAATTCATTTCATTCATGTCATGTCCCGAGAAATTCATGTCAAGTCATGTCCAGAGAAATTCATATGTCATGTCCACAGAAATTTATGTCATGTCATATATTGTCCCCTGAAATTCATGTCATATCCCGAGAATTCATGACGTGTCATGTCCCGAAAAAACTCATATCATGTCATGTCCTGAGAAATTCATGTCATGTCATGTCCCCAGAAATCTATGTAATGACATGTCATGTCCCCTGAAATTCATGTCATATCCCTAGAATGCATGATGTCATGTCCCAAGAAATTCATGTCATGTCATGTCCAGAGAAATTCATGTCATGTCATGTCGCGAGAAATTCATGTCATTTCCCGAGAATTCATGACATGTCATTCCCGAGAAATTCATATCATGTCGTGTACCAAGAGATTCTTGTCATGTCAGGTCATGTGCCATGAAATTCATGTCACGTCATGTCCCGAGAAATTCTTGTCATGTCATGTCATGTACGGAGAAAATCATGTCACGTCATGTCCAGAGAAATTCTTGTCATGTCATGTCATGTCATGTGCCAAGAAATTCATGTCATGTCATGTCCACAGAAATTTATGTCATGTCATGTCATGTCATGTCATATCCCCTGAAATTCACGTCATAACCCGAGAATTCATGACATGTCATTCCAGAGAAATTCATGTCATGTCATGACCCCAGAGAAACTACTAATGTCATGTCATATCATGTGCCAAGAAATTCAAATCATGTCATGTCCCGAGAAATTCATGTCATGTCATGTGCCCATTAATTTATGTCATGTCATGTCCTGGGAAATTCTTGTCATGTCATGTCCCTGGATAGTATTGTCATGGCATGTCATGTCATTTGCCGAGAGATTCATGTCATGGCATGTCCTGAGAAATTCATGTCATGTCATGTCCCGAGAAATTCATGTCATGTCATTTCACGAGAAATTCATGTCATATCCCGAGAATTCATGACATGTCATCTTCTGAGAAATTCATGTCATGTCATTTCCCGAGAAATTCATGTGTCATGTCCCCAGAAATTTATGTCATGTCATGTCTTGTCATGTATTGTCCCCTGAAATTCATGTCATATCCCGAGAATTCATGACGTGTCATGTCCAAAGAAAGTCATGTCATGTCATGTCCTGAGAAATTCATGTCATGTCATGTCCTGAGAAATTCATGTCATGTCATGTCGCGTGAAATTCATGTCATATCCCGAGAATTCATGACGTGTCATTCCCGAGAAATTCATGTCATGTCATGACATGTCCCGAGAGATTCTTGTCATGTTATGTCATGTCATGTGCCAGGAAATTCATATTATGTCGTGTCCCATGAAATTCATGTCATCTCATGTGCCCACTAAGTTATGTCATGTCATGTCCTGAGAAATTCATGTCATGTCCCGAGAAATTCATGCCATGTCATGTCCCAAGAAATTTGTCATGTCATGTCCCAAGAAATTCATGTCATATCATGTCATGTCCTGACAAATTCATGTCATGTCATGTCCCGAGAAATTCATGTCATGTCATGTCCACAGACATTTATGTCTTGTCATGTCATTTCATGTCATGTATCCTGAAATTCATGTCATATCCCGAGAATTCATGACCTGGCATGTCCCAAGAAATTCATGTCATGTCATGTCCTGAGAAATTCATGTCATGTCATGTCGTGAGAAATTCATGTCATATCCAGAGAATTCATGACGTGTCATTCCAGAGAAACTCATGTCATGTCATGTCCCGAGAGATTCTTGTCACGTCATGTCATTTCATGTGCCAAGAAATTCATGTCATGTCATGTCCCCTGAAATTCATATACTGTCATGTCATGTTCCAAGAAAATCATGTCATGTCATGTCCCGAGAAATTCATGCCATGGCATGTCCCGAGGAATTCATGTCATGTCATGTCTTGTCCCGAGAAATTCATGTCATGTCATGTCCAGAGTAAACTATATTATGTTATGTACCCAGAAATTCGTTTCATATCCCCAGAATTCATAACATGTCATGTCCCAAACAAACTCATGTCATGTCATGTCCTGAGAAATTCATGTCATGTCATGTCCCCAGAAATCTATGTAATGCCATGTCATGTCATGTCCCCTGAAATTCATGTCATATTCCTAGAATTCATGATGTCATGTCCCAAGAAATTCATGTCATGTCATGTCCTGAGAAATTCATGTCATGTCATGTTGCGAGAAATTCATGCCATATCCCGAGAATTCATATCATGTCATTCCCGAGAAATTCATATCATGTCATGGTCCAAGAGATTCTTGTCATGTCATGTTATGTGCCATGAAATTCATGTCACGTCATGTCCCGAGAAATTCTAGTCATGTCATGTCATGTCCGGAGAAAATCATGTCATGTCATGTCCAGAGACATTCTTGTCATGTCATGTCATGTCATGTTATGTGCCAAGAAATTCATGTCATGTCATGTCCATAGAAATTTATGTCATGTCATTTCATGTCATGTCATGTCCCCTGAAATTCACGTCATAACTCGAGAATTCATGACATGTCATTCCAGAGAAAATCATGTCATGTCATGTCCAGAGAAATTCTTGTCATGTCATGTCATGTCATGTGCCAAGAAATTCAAATCATGTCTTGTCCCGAGAAATTCATGTCATGTCATGTGCCCATTAATTTATGTCATGTCATGTCCTGGGAAATTCATGTCATGTCATGTCCCTGGATAGTATTGTCATGTCATGTCATTTGCCGAGAGATTCATGTCATGGCATGTCCTGAGAAATTCATGTCATGTCATGTCCCGAGAAATTCATGTCATGTCATTTCGCGAGAAATTCATGTCATATCCCGAGAATTCATGACATGTCATCTTCTGAGAAATTCATGTCATGTCATGTCATGTCCGGAGAAAATCAAGTCATGTCATGTCCAGAGAAATTTATGTCATGTCATCTCATGTCATGTCATGTCCCCTGAAATTCAAGTCATAACCCAAGAATTCATGACGTGACATTCCAGAGAAATTCATGTCATGTCACGTCCCAAAAGAAACTTTTCATGTCATGTCATGTCATGTGCCAAGAAATTCAAATCATGTCATGTCCCGAGAAATTCATGTCATCTCATGTGCCCATTAATTTATGTCATGTCATGTCCTGGGAAAGTCATGTCATGTCATGTCCCTGGATAGTATTGTCATGTCATGTCATTTGCCGACAGATTCATGTCATGGCATGTCCTGAGAAATTCATGTCATGTTCCCAGAAATCTATGTCATCTCATGTCATGTCCCAAGGAATCCATCTCATGTCATGTCTTGTCCAGAGAAATTCATGTTATCTCATGTTCCACCCAATTAATTTATGTCATGTCATGTCCTGAGAAATTCATGCCATGTCATTTCGCGAGAAATTCATGTCATATCCCGAGAATTCATGACATGTCATCTTCTGAGAAATTCATGTCATGTCATGTCCCAAGAAGTTCATGTCATATCCCGAGAATCAATGAAATATCATGTCCCGAGAAATTCATGTCATGTCATGTCCCCAGAAATTCATGTCATATCCCGAGAATCAATGAAATATCATGTCCCGAGAAGTTCATGTCATGTCATGTCGCAAGAAATTCATGTCATGTCCTGTCCCGAGAAATTCATGTAATGTCCCCAGAAATCTATGTCATGTCATGTCATGTCCCAAGGAATTCATCTCATGTCATGTCTTGCCCAGTAAAATTCATGTCATCTCATGTATCCCCCAATTAATTTATGTCATGTCATGTCCCCAGAAATTCATGTCATGTCATTGCCACAGATATTCATGCCATGTCAATTCGTGCCCTGGGAAATTCAGATGGTGTCATGTCATGTCCTGAGAAAATCATGTCATGTCATGTTGCGAGAAATTCATGTCATATCCCGTGAATTCATGACATGTCATGTTCGGAGAAACTCCTGTTATGTCATGTCCCCAGGAATCCATGTCATATCCCGAGAATCAATGAAGTATCAAGACCCGAGAAATTCATGTCATGTCATATCCCCAAAAAATCATGTCATGTCATGTCCCCAGAAATTCATGTCATATCCCATGAAGTTAAGACATGTCATGTCCAAAGATATTCATGCCATCTCCTGTCCTGTGAAATTCATGCCATTTAATGTCGCGTGAAATTCATGGCATATCCCGTGAATTCATGACTTGTCATTGCTCAGAAATTCATGTCATGTCATGTCCTGAGAGATTCTTGTCATGTCATGTCATGTGCCAAGAAATTCATGTCATGTCTTGTCCCGAGAAATTCATGTCATGTCATGTCCCCATTTATTTATGTCATGTCATGTCCCGAGAAATTCATGTCATGTCATGTCCCGAGAAATTCATGTGTCATGTCCCCAGAAATTTATGTCATGTCATGTCTTGTCATGTCCCGAGAAATTCATGTCATGTCATGTCATGTCCCGAGAAATTCATGTCGTGTCATGTCCCGAGAAATTCATATGTCATGTCCACAGAAATCTATGTCATGTCATGTCATGTCATGTATTGTCCCCTGAAATTCATGTCTTATCCCGAGAATTCATGACGTGTTTTGTCCAAAGAAAGTCATGTCATGTCATGTCCTGAGAAATTCATGTCATGTCATGTCACGTGAAATTCATGTCATATCCCGAGAATTCATGACGTGTCATTCCCGAGAAATTCATGTCATGTCATGACATGTCCCGAGAGATTCTTGTCATGTTATGTCATGTCATGTGCCAGGAAATTCATATTATGTCGTGTCCCATGAAATTCATGTCATCTCATGTGCCCATTAAGTTATGTCATGTCATGTCCTGAGAAATTCATGTCATGTCCCGAGAAATTCATGCCATGTCATGTACCAAGAAATTTGTCATGTCATGTCCCAATCAATTCATGTCATGTCCTGACAAATTCATGTCATGTCATGTCCCGAGAAATTCATGTCATGTCATGTCCACAGACATTTATGTCTTGTCATGTCATTTCATGTCATGTACCCTGAAATTCATGTCATATCCCGAGAATTCATGACCTGGCATGTCCCAAGACATTCATGTCATGTCATGTCCTGAGAAATTCATGTCATGTCATGTCGTGAGAAATTCATGTCATATCCAGAGAATTCATGACGTGTCATTCCAGAGAAACTCATGTCATGTCATGTCCCGAGAGATTCTTGTCATGTCATGTCATTTCATTTGCCAAGAAATTCATGTCATGTCATGACCCGAGAAATTCATGCCATGGCATGTCCCGAGGAATTCATGTCATGTCATGTCTTGTGCAGATAAATTCATGTCATGTCCAGAGTACACTATGTTATGTCATGTCCCCAGAAATTCGTTTCATATCCCGAGAATTCATAACATGTCATGTCCCGAAGAAACTCATGTCATGTCATGTCCCCAGAAATCTATGTAATGTCATGTCATGTCATGTCCCCTGAAATTCACGACATATCCCTAGAATTCATGATGTCATGTCCCAAGAAATTCATGTCATGTCATGTCCTGAGAAATTCATGTCATGTCATGTCGCGAGAAGTTCATGTCATATCCCGAGCATTCATGACATGTCATTCCCGAGAAATTCATATCATGTCATGTCCCAAGAGATAAGAGATTCTTGTCATGTCAGGTCATGTGCCATGAAATTCATGTCATGTCATGTCCCGAGAAATTCTTGTCATGTCATGTCATGTCCGGAGAAAATCATGTCATGTCATGTCCAGAGAAATTCTTGTCATGTCATGTCATGTCATGTGCCAAGAAATTCATGTCATGTCATGTCCACAGAAATTTATGTCATGTCATTTCATGTCATGTCATGTCCCCTGAAATTCACGTCATAATCCGAGAATTCATGACGTGTCATTCCAGAGAAATTCATGTCATGTCATGACCCAAGAGAAACTTATCATGTCATGTCATGTCATGTGCCAAGAAATACAAATCATGTCATGTCCCGAGAAATTCATGTCATCTCATGTGCCCATTAATTTATGTCATGTCATGTCCAGGGAAATTCATGTCATGTCATGTCCCTGGATAGTATTGTCATGTCATGTCATGTCATTTGCCAAGAGATTCATGTCTTGGCATGTCCTGAGAAATACATGTCCTGTCATGTCCCGAGAAATTCATGTCATGTCATTTCGCGAGAAATTCATGTCATATCCCGAGAATTCATGACATATCATCTTCTGAGAAATTCATGTCATGTCATGTCCCCAGAAGTTCATGTCATATCCCGAGAATCCATGAAATATCATGTCCCGAGAAATTCATGTCATGTCATGTCCCCAGAAATTCATGTCATATCCCATGAAGTCATGACATGTCATGTCCCAAGAAATTCATGTCATGTCATGTCCCGAGAAATTCTCGTCATGTCCCGAGAAAACTTTTTCATGTCATGTCATGTCCCCAGGAATTCATCTCATGTCATGTCTTGTCCAGAGAAATTCATGTCATCTCAAGTCATGTCCTGACAAATTCATGTCATGTCATGTCCCGAGAAATTCATGTCATGTCATGTCCACAGACATTTATGTCTTGTCATGTCATTTCATGTCATGTACCCTGAAATTCATGTCATATCCCGAGAATTCATGACCTGGCATGTCCCAAGACATTCATGTCATGTCATATCCAGAGAATTCATGACGTGTCATTCCAGAGAAACTCAGGTCATGTCATGTCCCGAGAGATTCTTGTTGCGTCATGTCATTTCATGTGCCAAGAAATTCATGTCATGTCATGTTCCCTGGAAATCATATGCTGTCATATCATGTTCCAAGATAATCATGTCATGTCATGTTCCGAGAAATTCATGCCATGGCATGTCCCGAGGTATTCATGTCATGTCATGTCTTGTCCCGAGAAATTCATGTCATGTCCGGAGTAAACTATGTTATGTCATGTCCCCAGAAATTCGTTTCATATCCCGAGAATTCATAAAATGTCATGTCCCGAAAAAACTCATGTCATGTCATGTCCTGAGAAATTCATGTCATGTCATGTCCCCAGAAATCTATGTAATGTCAAGTCATGTCCCCTGAAATTCATGTCATATCCCTAGAATTCATGATGTCATGTCCCAAGAAATTCATGTCATGTCATGTCCTGAGAAATTCATGTCATGTCATGTCGCGGGAAATTCATGTCATAACCCGAGAATTCATGACATGTCATTCCCGAGAAATTCATATCATGTCATGCCCAAGAGATTATTGTCATGTCAGGTCATGTGCCATGAAATTCATGTCATGTCATGTCCCGAGAAATTCTTGTCATGTCATGTCATGTCCGGAGAAAATCATGTCATGTCATGTCCAGAGAAATTCTTGTCATGTCATGTCACGTCATGTGCCAAGAAATTCATGTCATGTCATGTCCACAGAAATTTATGTCATGTCATGTCATGTCCCCTGAAATTCACGTCATAACCCGAGAATTCATGACTTCTCATTCCAGAGAAATTCATGTCATGTCATGACCCAAGAGGAACTTTTCATGTCTTGTCATGTCATGTGCAAAGAAATTCATGTCATCTCATGTGCCCATTAATTTAATTCACATCATGTCCTGGAAAATTCATGTCATGTCATGTCCTTGGATATTATTGTCATGTCATGTCATTTGCCGAGAGATTCATGTCATGGCATGTCCTGAGAAATACATGTCCTGTCATGTCCCGAGAAATTCATGTCTTGTCATTTCGCGAGAAATTCATGTCATATCTTGAGAATTCATGAAATATCATCTTCTGAGAAATTCATGTCATGTCATGTCCACAGAAATTCATGTCATATCCCATGAAGTCATGACATGTCATGTCCCAAGAAATTCATGTCATGTCATGTCCCGAGAAATTCACGTCATGTCCCGAGAAATCTATGTCATGTCATGTCATGTCCCCAGGAATTCATCTCATGTCATGTCTTGTCCAGAGATATTCATGTCATGTCATGTACCCCCCAATTAATTTATGTCATGTCATGTCCCGAGAAATTCCTGTCATGTCATTTCGCAAGAAATTCATGTCATATCCCGAGAATTCATGACATGTCATCTTCTGAGAAATTCATGTCATGTCATGTCCCCAGAAGTTCATGTCATATCCCGAGAATCCATGAAATATCATGTCCCGAGAAATTCATGTCATGTCATGTCCCCAGAAATTCATGGCATATCCCATAAAGTCATGACATGTCATGTCCCAAGAAATTCATGTCATGTCATGTCCCGAGAAATTCATGTCATGTCCCCAGAAATCGATGTCATGTCATGTCATGTCCCCAGGAATTCATCTCATGTCATGTCCCGAGAAATTCATATGTCATGTCCCCAGAAATTTATGCTATATACTGTCTTGTCATGTCCCGACAAATTCATGTCATTCATGTCATGTCCCGAGAAATTCATGTCAAGTCATGTCCCGAGAAATTCATATGTCATGTCCACAGAAATTTATGTCATGTCATATATTGTCCCCTGAAATTCATGTCATATCCCGAGAATTCATGACGTGTCATGTCCCGAAAAAACTCATGTCATGTCATGTCCTGAGAAATTCATGTCATGTCATGTCCACAGAAATCTATGTAATGTCATGTCATGTCCCCTGAAATTCATGTCATATCCCTAGAATGCATGATGTCATGTCCCAAGAAATTCATGTCATGTCATGTCCTGAGAAATTCATGTCATGTCATGTCGCGAGAAATTCATGTCATTTCCCGAGAATTCATGACATGTCATTCCAGAGAAATTCATATCATGTCGTGTACCAAGAGATTCTTGTCATGTCAGGTCATGTGCCATGAAATTCATGTCACGTCATGTCCCGAGAAATTCTTGTCATGTCATGTCATGTCCGGAGAAAATCATGTCACGTCATGTCCAGAGAAATTCTTGTCATGTCATGTCATGTCATGTGCCAAGAAATTCATGTCATGTCATGTCCACAGAAATTTATGTCATGTCGTTTCATGTCATGTCATGTCCCCTGAAATTCACGTCATAACCCGAGAATTCATGACATGTCATTCCAGAGAAATTCATGTCATGTCATGACCCCAGAGAAACTACTAATGTCATGTCAAATCATGTGCCAAGAAATTCAAATCATGCCATGTCCCTAGAAATTCATGTCATGTCATGTGCCCATTAATTTATGTCATGTCATGTCCTGGGAAATTCATGTCATGTCATGTCCCTGGATAGTATTGTCATGTCATGTCATGTCATTTGCCGAGAGATTCATGTCATGGCATGTCCTGAGAAATTCATGTCATGTCATGTCCCGAGAAATTCATGTCATGTCATTTCGCGAGAAATTCATGTCATATCCCGAGAATTCATGACATGTCATCTTCCGAGAAATTCATGTCATGTCATGTCCCCAGAAGTTCATGTCATATCCCGAGAATCCATGAAATATCATGTCCCGAGAAATTCATGACATGTCATGTCCCAAGAAATTCATGTCAGGTCATGTCCCGAGAAATCTCTGTCATGTCATGTCATGTCCCCAGGAATTCAGCTCATGTCCTGTCTTGTCCAGAGAAATTCATGTCATCTCATGTACCCCCCAATTAAATTATGTCATGTCATGTCGCGAGAAATTCATGTCATTTCCCGAGAATTCATGACATGTCATTCCCGAGAAATTCATATCATGTCGTGTACCAAGAGATTCTTGTCATGTCAGGTCATGTGCTATGAAATTCATGTCACGTCATGTCCCGAGAAATTCTTGTCATGTCATGTCATGTCCGGAGAAAATCATGTCAAGTCATGTCCAGAGAAATTCTTGTCATGTCATGTCATGTGCCAAGAAATTCATGTCATGTCATGTCCACAGAAATTTATATCAGTTCATTTCATGTCATGTCATGACCCCTGAAATTCACGTCATAACTCGAGAATTCATGACATGTCATTCCAGAGAAATTCATGTCATGTCATGACCCCCCAGAGAAACTACTAATGTCATGTCATATCATGTGCCAAGAAATTCAAATCATGTCATGTCCCGAGAAATTCATGTCCTGTCATGTGCCCATTAATTTATGTCATGTCATGTCCTGAAAAATTCATGTCATGTCATGTCCCTGGATAGTATTGTCATGTCATGTCATGTCATTTGCCGAGAGATTCATGTCATGGCATGTCCTGAGAAATTCATGTCATGTCATGTCCCGAGAAATTCATGTCATGTCATTTCACGAGAAATTCATGTCATATCCCGAGAATTCATGACATGTCATCTTCTGAGAAATTCATGTCATGTCATGTCCCCAGAAGTTCATGTCATATCCCGAGAATCCATGAAATATCATGTCCCGAGAAATTCATGTCATGTCATGTCCCCAGAAATTCATGTCATATCCCATGAAGTCATGACATGTCATGTCCCAAGAAATTCATGTCATGTCATGTCCCGAGAAATTCACGTCATGTCCCGAGAAATCTATGTCATGTCATGTCATTTCCCCAGGAATTCATCTCATGTCATGTCTTGTCCAGAGCTATTCATGTCATCTCATGTACCCCCCATTTAATTTATGTCATGTCATGTCCCGAGAAATTCATGTCATGTCATTTCGCGAGAAATTCATGTCATATCCCGAGAATTCATGACATGTCATCTTCTGAGAAATTCATGTCATGTCATGTCTCCAGAAGTTCATGTCATATCCCGAGAATCCATGAAATATCATGTCCCGAGAAATTCATGTCATGTCATGTACCCAGAAATTCATGTCATGTCCCCAGAAATCTATGTCATGTCATGTCATGTCCCCAGGAATTCATCTCATGTCATATCTTGTCCAGAGAAATTCATGTCATCTCATGTACCCCCCAATTAATTTATGTCATGTCATGTCCCGAGAAATTCATGTCATGTCATTTCACGAGAAATTCATGACATATCCCGAGAATTCATGACATGTCATCTTCTGAGAAATTCATGTCATGTCATGCCCCCAGAAGTTCATGTCATATCCCTAGAATCCATGAAATATCATGTCCCGAGAAATTCATGTCATGTCATGTCCCCAGAAATTCATGTCATATCCCATGAATTCATGACTTGTCATGTCCCAAGAAATTCATGTCATGTCATGTCCCGAGAAATTCATGTCATGTCCCCAGAAATCTATGTCATGTCATGTCATGTCCCCAGGAATTCATCTCATGTCATGTCTTGTCCAGAGAAATTCATGTCATATCATGTACCCCCCAATTAATTTATGTCATGTCATGTCCCGAAAAGTTCATATCATGTCATTGCCACAGATATTCATGCCATGTCAATTTGTGCCCTGTGAAATTCAGATGGTGTCATGTCATGTCCTGAGAAAATCATGTCATGTTGCGAAAGATTCATGTCTTATCCCGTGAATTCATGACATGTCATGTTCTGAGAAACTCCTGTTATGTCATGATCCCAGGAATCCATGTCATATCCCGAGAATCAATGTAATATCATGTCTCGAGAAATTCATGTCACGTCATATCCCGAGAAAATCATGTCATGTCATGTCCCCAGAAATTCATGTCATATCCCATGAAGTTATGACATGTCACGTCCTAAGATATTCATGTCATCTCTTGTCCTGTGAAATTCATGTCATGTCACGTCGCGTGAAATTGATGGCATGTCCCGAGAATTCATGACTTGTCATTGCTCAGAAATTAATGTCATGTCATGTCCTGAGAGATTCTTGTCATGTCATGTCATGTGCCAATAAATTCATGTCATCTCTTGTCCGGAGAAATTCATGTCATATCATGTCCCCATTGATTTATGTCATGTCATGTCATGTCCCGAGAAATTCATGTCATGTCATGTCCCGAGAAATTCATATGTCATGTCCCCAGAAATTTATGCTATGTCCTGTCTTGTCATGTCCCGACAAATTCATTTCATTCATGTCATGTCCCGAGAAATTCATGTCAAGTCATGTCCAGAGAAATTCATATGTCATGTCCACAGAAATTTATGTCATGTCATATATTGTCCCCTGAAATTCATGTCATATCCCGAGAATTCATGACGTGTCATGTCCCGAAAAAACTCATGTCATGTCATGTCCTGAGAAATTCATGTCATGTCATGTCCCCAGAAATCTATGTAATGACATGTCATGTCCCCTGAAATTCATGTCATATCCCTAGAATGCATGATGTCATGTCCCAAGAAATTCATGTCATGTCATGTCCAGAGAAATTCATGTCATGTCATGTCGCGAGAAATTCATGTCATTTCCCGAGAATTCATGACATGTCATTCCCGAGAAATTCATATCATGTCGTGTACCAAGAGATTCTTGTCATGTCAGGTCATGTGCCATGAAATTCATGTCACGTCATGTCCCGAGAAATTCTTGTCATGTCATGTCATGTACGGAGAAAATCATGTCACGTCATGTCCAGAGAAATTCTTGTCATGTCATGTCATGTCATGTGCCAAGAAATTCATGTCATGTCATGTCCACAGAAATTTATGTCATGTCATGTCATGTCATGTCATATCCCCTGAAATTCACGTCATAACCCGAGAATTCATGACATGTCATTCCAGAGAAATTCATGTCATGTCATGACCCCAGAGAAACTACTAATGTCATGTCATATCATGTGCCAAGAAATTCAAATCATGTCATGTCCCGAGAAATTCATGTCATGTCATGTGCCCATTAATTTATGTCATGTCATGTCCTGGGAAATTCTTGTCATGTCATGTCCCTGGATAGTATTGTCATGGCATGTCATGTCATTTGCCGAGAGATTCATGTCATGGCATGTCCTGAGAAATTCATGTCATGTCATGTCCCGAGAAATTCATGTCATGTCATTTCACGAGAAATTCATGTCATATCCCGAGAATTCATGACATGTCATCTTCTGAGAAATTCATGTCATGTCATGTCCCCAGAAGTTCGTGTCATATCCCGAGAATCCATGAAATATCATGTCCCGAGAAATTCATGTCATGTCATGTCCCCAGAAATTCATGTCATATCCCATGAAGTCATGACATGTCATGTCCCAAGAAATTCATGTCATGTCATGTCCCGAGAAATTCACATCATGTCCCGAGAAATCTATGTCATGTCATGTCATTTCCCCAGGAATTCATCTCATGTCATGTCTTGTCCAGAGAAATTCATGTCATCTCATGTACCCCCCAATTAATTTATGTCATGTCATGTCCCGAGAAATTCATGTCATGTCATTTCACGAGAAATTCATGACATATCCCGAGAATTCATGACATGTCATCTTCTGAGAAATTCATGTCATGTCATGTCCCCAGAAGTTCATGTCATATCCCGAGAATCCATGAAATATCATGTCCCGAGAAATTCATGTCATGTCATGTCCCCAGAAATTCATGTCATATCCCATGAAGTCATGACATGTCATGTACGGAGAAAATCATGTCACGTCATGTCCAGAGAAATTCTTGTCATGTCATGTCATGTCATGTGCCAAGAAATTCATGTCATGTCATGTCCACAGAAATTTATGTCATGTCATGTCATGTCATGTCATATCCCCTGAAATTCACGTCATAACCCGAGAATTCATGACATGTCATTCCAGAGAAATTCATGTCATGTCATGACCCCAGAGAAACTACTAATGTCATGTCATATCATGTGCCAAGAAATTCAAATCATGTCATGTCCCGAGAAATTCATGTCATGTCATGTGCCCATTAATTTATGTCATGTCATGTCCTGGGAAATTCTTGTCATGTCATGTCCCTGGATAGTATTGTCATGGCATGTCATGTCATTTGCCGAGAGATTCATGTCATGGCATGTCCTGAGAAATTCATGTCATGTCATGTCCCTAGAAATTCATGTCATGTCATTTCACGAGAAATTCATGTCATATCCCGAGAATTCATGACATGTCATCTTCTGAGAAATTCATGTCATGTCATGTCCCCAGAAGTTCATGTCATATCCCGAGAATCCATGAAATATCATGTCCCGAGAAATTCATGTCATGTCATGTCCCCAGAAATTCATGTCATATCCCATGAAGTCATGACATGTCATGTCCCAAGAAATTCATGTCATGTCATGTCCCGAGAAATTCACATCATGTCCCGAGAAATCTATGTCATGTCATGTCATTTCCCCAGGAATTCATCTCATGTCATGTCTTGTCCAGAGAAATTCATGTCATCTCATGTACCCCCCAATTAATTTATGTCATGTCATGTCCCGAGAAATTCATGTCATGTCATTTCACGAGAAATTCATGTCATATCCCGAGAATTCATGACATGTCATCTTCTGAGAAATTCATGTCATGTCATGTCCCCTGAAGTTCATGTCATATCCCGAGAATCCATGAAATATCATGTCCCGAGAAATTCATGTCATGTCATGTCCCCAGAAATTCATGACATATCCCATGAAGTCATGACATGTCATGTCCCAAGAAATTCATGTCATGTCATGTCCCGAGAAATTCATGTCATGTCCCCAGAAATCTATGTCATGTCATGTCATGTCCCCAGGAATTCATCTCATGTCATGTCTTGTCCAGAGAAATTCATGTCATATCATGTACCCCCCAATTAATTTATGTCATGTCATGTCCCGAGAAATTCATGTCATGTCATTTCACGAGAAATTCATGACATATCCCGAGAATTCATGACATGTCATCTTCTGTGAAATTCATGTCATGTCATGTCCCCAGAAGTTCATGTCATATCCCGAGAATCCATGAAATATCATGTCCCGAGAAATTCATGTCATGTCATGTCCCCAGAAATTCATGTCATATCCCATGAAGTCATGACTTGTCATGTCCCAAGAAATTCATGTCATGTCATGTCCCGAGAAATTCATGTCATGTCCCCAGAAATCTATGTCATGTCATGTCATGTCCCCAGGAATTCATCTCATGTCATGTCTTGTCCAGAGAAATTCATGTTATGACATATCATGTACCCCCCAATTAATTTATGTCATGTCATGTCCCGAAATGTTCATGTCATGTCATTGCCACAGATATTCATGCCATGTCAATTTGTGCCTTGTGAAATTCAGATGGTGTCATGTCATGTCCCAAGAAATTCATGTCATGTCCCCAGAAATCTATGTCATGTCATGTCATGTCCCCAGGAATTCATCTCATGTCATGTCTTGTCCAGAGAAATTCATGTTATGACATATCATGTACCCCCCAATTAATTTATGTCATGTCATGTCCCGAAATGTTCATGTCATGTCATTGCCACAGATATTCATGCCATGTCAATTTGTGCCTTGTGAAATTCAGATGGTGTCATGTCATGTCCCAAGAAATTCATGTCATATCATGTCATGTCCCGACAAATTCATGTCATGTCATGTCCCAAGAAATTCATGTCATGTCATGTCCACAGACATTTATGTCATGTCATGTCATTTCATGTCATGTACCCCGAAATTTATGACATATCCCGAGAATTCATGACCTGGCATGTCCCAAGAAATTCATGTCATGTCACGTCCTGGGAAATTCATGTCATGTCATGTCGTGAGAAATTCATGACATATCCAGAGAATTCATGACGTGTCATTCCAGAGAAATTCATGTCATGTCATGACCCCAGAGAAACTACTAATGTCATGTCATATCATGTGCCAAGAAATTCAAATCATGTCATGTCCCGAGAAATTCATGTCATGTCATGTGCCCATTAATTTATGTCATGTCATGTCCTGGGAAATTCATGTCATGTCATGTCCCTGGATAGTATTGTCATCTCATGTCATGTCATTTGCCGAGAGATTCATGTCATGGCATGTCCTGAGAAATTCATGTCATGTCATGTCCCGAGAAATTCATGTCATGTCATTTCACGAGAAATTCATGTCATATCCCGAGAATTCATGACATGTCATCTTCTGAGAAATTCATGTCATGTCATGTCCCCAGAAGTTCATGTCATGTCCCGAGAAATCTATGTCATGTCATGTCATTTCCCCAGGAATTCATCTCATGTCATGTCTTGTCCAGAGAAATTCATGTCATATCATGTACCCCCCAATTAATTTATGTCATGTCATGTCCCGAAAAGTTCATGTCATGTCATTGCCACAGATATTCATGCCATGTCAATTCGTGCCCTGTGAAATTCAGATGGTGTCATGTCATGTCCCGAGATAATCATGTCATGTCATGTTGCGAGAGATTCATGTCATATCCCGTGAATTCATGACATGTCATGTTCTGAGAAACTCCTGTTATGTCATGATCCCAGGAATCCATGTCATATCCCGAGAATCAATTTAATATCATGTCCCGAGAAATTCATGTCATGTCATATCCCGAGAAAATCATGTCATGTCATGTCCCCAGAAATTCATGTCATATCCCATGAAGTTATGACATGTCATGTCCAAAGATATTCATGTCATCTCTTGTCCTGTGAAATTCATGTCATGTCACATCGCGTGAAATTCATGGCATGTCCCGAGAATTCATGACTTGTCATTGCTCAGAAATTCATGTCATGTCATGTCCTGAGAGATTCTTGTCATGTCATGTCATGTGCCAAGAAATTCATGTCATGTCTTGTCCCCAGAAATTCATATGTCATGTCCCCAGAAATTTATGCTATGTCCTGTCTTGTCATGTCCCGACAAATTCATGTCATGTCATGTCATGTCATGTCCAGAGAAATTCATGTCAAGTCATGTCCCGAGAAATTCATGTCATGTCCACAGAAATTTATGTCATGTCATATATTGTACCCTGAAATTCATGTCATATCCCGAGAATTCATGACGTGTCATGTCCCGAAAAAACTCATGTCATGTCCTGTCCTGAGAAATTTATGTCATGTCATGTCCCCAGAAATCTATGTAATGTCATGTCATGTCCCCTGAAATTCATGTCATATCCCTAGAATGCATGATGTCATGTCCCAAGAAATTCATGTCATGTCATGTCCTGAGAAATTCATGTCATGTCATGTCACGAGAAATTCATGTCCTGTCATGTGCCCACTAAGTTATGTCATGTCATGTCCTGGGACAGTCATGTCATGTCATGTCCCTGGATAGTATTGTCATGTCATGTCATGTCATTTGCCGAGAGATTCATGTCATGGCATGTCCTGAGAAATTCATGTCATGTCATGTCCTGAGAAATTCATGTCATGTCATTTCGCGAGAAATTCATGTCATATCCCGAGAATTCATGACATGTCATCTTCTGAGAAATTCATGTCATGTCATGTCCCCAGAAGTTCATGTCATATCCCGAGAATCCATGAAATATCATGTCCCGAGAAATTCATGTCATGTCATGTCCCCAGAAATTCATGTCATATCCCATGAAGTCATGACATGTCATGTACGGAGAAAATCATGTCACGTCATGTCCAGAGAAATTCTTGTCATGTCATGTCATGTCATGTGCCAAGAAATTCATGTCATGTCATGTCCACAGAAATTTATGTCATGTCATGTCATGTCATGTCATATCCCCTGAAATTCACGTCATAACCCGAGAATTCATGACATGTCATTCCAGAGAAATTCATGTCATGTCATGACCCCAGAGAAACTACTAATGTCATGTCATATCATGTGCCAAGAAATTCAAATCATGTCATGTCCCGAGAAATTCATGTCATGTCATGTGCCCATTAATTTATGTCATGTCATGTCCTGGGAAATTCTTGTCATGTCATGTCCCTGGATAGTATTGTCATGGCATGTCATGTCATTTGCCGAGAGATTCATGTCATGGCATGTCCTGAGAAATTCATGTCATGTCATGTCCCGAGAAATTCATGTCATGTCATTTCACGAGAAATTCATGTCATATCCCGAGAATTCATGACATGTCATCTTCTGAGAAATTCATGTCATGTCATGTCCCCAGAAGTTCATGTCATATCCCGAGAATCCATGAAATATCATGTCCCGAGAAATTCATGTCATGTCATGTCCCCAGAAATTCATGTCATATCCCATGAAGTCATGACATGTCATGTCCCAAGAAATTCATGACATGTCATGTCCCGAGAAATTCACATCATGTCCCGAGAAATCTATGTCATGTCATGTCATTTCCCCAGGAATTCATCTCATGTCATGTCTTGTCCAGAGAAATTCATGTCATCTCATGTACCCCCCAATTAATTTATGTCATGTCATGTCCCGAGAAATTCATGTCATGTCATTTCACGAGAAATTCATGACATATCCCGAGAATTCATGACATGTCATCTTCTGAGAAATTCATGTCATGTCATGTCCCCAGAAGTTCATGTCATATCCCGAGAATCCATGAAATATCATGTCCCGAGAAATTCATGTCATGTCATGTCCCCAGAAATTCATGTCATATCCCATGAAGTCATGACATGTCATCTCCCAAGAAATTCATGTCATGTCATGTCCCGAGAAATTCATGTCATGTCCCCAGAAATCTATGTCATGTCATGTCATGTCCCCAGGAATTCATCTCATGTCATGTCTTGTCCAGAGAAATTCATGTCATATCATGTACCCCCCAATTAATTTATGTCATGTCATGTCCCGAAAAGTTCATGTCATGTCATTGCCACAGATATTCATGCCATGTCAATTCGTGCCCTGTGAAATTCAGATGGCGTCATGTCATGTCCCGAGATAATCATGTCATGTCATGTTGCGAGAGATTCATGTCATATCCCGTGAATTCATGACATGTCATGTTCTGAGAAACTCCTGTTATGTCATGATCCCAGGAATCCATGTCATATCCCGAGAATCAATTTAATATCATGTCCCGAGAAATTCATGTCATGTCATATCCTGAGAAAATCATGTCATGTCATGTCCCCAGAAATTCATCTCATATCCCATGAAGTTATGACATGTCATGTCCAAAGATATTCATGTCATCTCTTGTCCTGTGAAATTCATGTCATGTCACATCGCGTGAAATTCATGGCATGTCCCGAGAATTCATGACTTGTCATTGCTCAGAAATTCATGTCATGTCATGTCCTGAGAGATTCTTGTCATGTCATGTCATGTGCCAAGAAATTCATGTCATGTCTTGTCCAGAGAAATTCATGTCATATCATGTCCCCATTGATTTATGTCATGTCATGTCATGTCCCGAGAAATTCATGTCATGTCATGTCCCGAGAAATTCATATGTCATGTCCCCAGAAATTTATGCTATGTCCTGTCTTGTCATGTCCCGACAAATTCATGTCATGTCATGTCATGTCATGTCCAGAGAAATTCATGTCAAGTCATGTCCCGAGAAATTCATGTCATGTCCACAGAAATTTATGTCATGTCATATATTGTACCCTGAAATTCATGTCATATCCCGAGAATTCATGACGTGTCATGTCCCGAAAAAACTCATGTCATGTCCTGTCCTGAGAAATTTATGTCATGTCATGTCCCCAGAAATCTATGTAATGTCATGTCATGTCCCCTGAAATTCATGTCATATCCCTAGAATGCATGATGTCATGTCCCAAGAAATTCATGTCATGTCATGTCCTGAGAAATTCATGTCATGTCATGTCGCGAGAAATTCATGTCATGTCATGTGCCCACTAATTTATGTCATGTCATGTCCTGGGACAGTCATGTCATGTCATGTCCCTGGATAGTATTGTCATGTCATGTCATGTCATTTGCCGAGAGATTCATGTCATGGCATGTCCTGAGAAATTCATGTCATGTCATGTCCCGAGAAATTCATGTCATGTCATTTCGCGAGAAATTCATGCCATATCCCGGGAATTCATGACATGTCATCTTCTGAGAAATTCATGTCATGTCATGTCCCCAGAAGTTCATGTCATATCCCGAGAATCCATGAAATATCATGTCCCGAGAAATTCATGTCATGTCATGTTCCCAGAAATTCATGTCATATCCCATGAAGTCATGACATGTCATGTCCCAAGAAATTCATGTCATGTCATGTCCCGAGAAATTCATGTCATGTCCCCAGAAATCTATGTCATGTCATGTCATGTCCCCAGGAATTCATCTCATGTCATGTCTTGTCCAGAGAAATTCATGTCATATCATGTACCCCCCAATTAATATATGTCATGTCATGTCCCGAAAAGTTCATGTCATGTCACTGCCACAGATATTCATGCCATGTCAATTCGTGCCCTGTGAAATTCAGATGGCGTCATGTCATGTCCCGAGATAATCATGTCTTGTCATGTTGCGAGAGATTCATGTCATATCCCTTGAATTCATGACATGTCATGTTCTGAGAAACTCCTGTTATGTCATGATCCCAGGAATCCATGTCATATCCCGAGAATCAATTTAATATCATGTCCCGTGAAATTCATGTCATGTCATATCCTGAGAAAATCATGTCATGTCATGTCCCCAGAAATTCATGTCATATCCCATGAAGTTATGACATGTCATGTCCAAAGATATTCATGTCATCTCTTGTCCTGTGAAATTCATGTCATGTCACATCGCGTGAAATTCATGGCATGTCCCGAGAATTCATGACTTGTCATTGCTCAGAAATTCATGTCATGTCATGTCCTGAGAGATTCTTGTCATGTCATGTCATGTGCCAAGAAATTCATGTCATGTCTTGTCCCCAGAAATTCATGTCATATCATGTCCCCATTGATTTATGTCATGTCATGTCATGTCCCGAGAAATTCATGTCATGTCATGTCCCGAGAAAATCATATGTCATGTCCCCAGAAATTTATGCTATGTCCTGCCTTGTCATGTCCCGACAAATTCATGTCATGTCATGTCATGTCCAGAGAAATTCATGTCAAGTCATGTCCCGAGAAATTCATATGTCATGTCCACAGAAATTTATGTCATGTCATATATTGTCCCCTGAAATTCATGTCATATCCCGAGAATTCATGACGTGTCATGTCCCGAAAAAACTCATGTCATGTCCTGTCCTGAGAAATTTATGTCATGTCATGTCCCCAGAAATCTATGTAATGTCATGTCATGTCCCCTGAAATTCATGTCATATCCCTAGAATGCATGATGTCATGTCCCAAGAAATTCATGTCATGTCATGTCCAGAGAAATTCATGTCATGTCATGTCACGAGAAATTCATGTCATCTCCCGAGAATTCATGACATGTCATTCCCGAGTAATTCATGTCATGTCGTGTACCAAGAGATTCTTGTCATGTCATGTCATGTGCCATGAAATTCATGTCACGTCATGTCCCGAGAAATTCTTGTCATGTCATGTCATATCCGGAGAAAATTATGTCACGTCATGTCCAGAGAAATTCTTGTCATGTCATGTCATGTGCCAAGAAATTCATGTCATGTCATGTCCACAGAAATATACGTCATAACCCTAGAATTCATGACATGTCATTCCAGAGAAATTCATGTCATGTCATGACCCCAGAGAAATTATTAATGTCATGTCATGTCATGTGCCAAGAAATTCAAATCATGTCATGTCCCGAGAAATTCATGTCATGTCATGTGCCCACTAATTTATGTCATGTCATGTCCTGGGAAATTTATGTCATGTCATGTCCCTGGACAGTATTGTCATGTCATGTCATGTCATTTGCCGAGAGATTCATGTCATGGCATGTCCTGAGAAATTCATGTCATGTCATGTCCCGAGAAATTCATGTCATGTCATGTCCCGAGAAATTCATGTCATGTCATTTCGCCAGAAATTCATGTCATATCCCGAGAATTCATGACATGTCATCTTCTGAGAAATTCATGTCATGTCATGTCCCCAGAAGTTCATGTCATATCCCGAGAATCCATGAAATATCATGTCCCGAGAAATTCATGTCATGTCATGTCCCCAGAAATTCATGTCATATCCCATGAAGTCATGACATGTCATGTCCCAAGAAATTCATGTCATGTCATGTCCCGAGGAATTCATGTCATGTCCCCAGAAATCTATGTCATGTCATGTCATGTCCCCAGGAATTCATCTCATGTCATGTCTTGTCCAGAGAAATTCATGTCATCTCATGTACCCCCCAATTAATTTATGTCATGTCATGTCCCGAGAAATTCATGTCATGTCATTTCGCGAGAAATTCATGTCATATCCCGAGAATTCATGACATGTCATCTTCTGAGAAATTCATGTCATGTCATGTCCCCAAAAATTCATGTCATATCCCATGAAGTTATGACATGTCATGTCCAAAGATATTCATGTCATCTCTTGTCCTGTGAAATTCATGTCATGTCATGTCGCGTGAAATTCATGGCATATCCCGAGAATTCATGACTTGTCATTGCTCAGAAATTCATGTCATGTCATGTCCTGAGAGATTCTTGCCATGTCATGTCATGTGCCAAGAAATTCATGTCATGTCTTGTCCCCAGAAATTCATATGTCATGTCCCCAGAAATTTATGTCATGTCATGTATTGTCCCCTGAAATTCATGTCATATCCCGAGAATTCATGACGTGTCATGTCCAAAGGAAGACATGTCATGTCATGTCCTGAGAAATTCACGTCATGTTCTGTCCCGAGAAATTCATGTCATGTCATGTCCCGAGAAATTGATATGTCATGTCCACAGAAATTTATGTCATGTTATGTCATGTCATGTATTGTCCCCTGAAATTCATGTCATATCCCGAGAATTCATGACGTGTCATGTCCAAAGGAAGGCATGTCATGTCATGTCCTGAGAAATTCATGTCATGTTCTGTCGCGTGAAATTCATGTCATATCCCGAGAATTCATGACGTGTCATTCCCGAGAAATTCATGTAATGTCATGTCATGTCCCGAGAGATTCTTGTCATGTTATGTCATGTCATGTGCCAGGAAATTCATATCATGTCATGTCCCAAGAAATTCATGTCATCTCATGGGCCCATTAAGTTATGTCATGTCATGTCCTGAGGAATTCATGTCATGTCCCGTGAAATTCATGCCATGTCATGTCCCAAGAAATTTGTCATGTCATGTCCCAAGAAATTTGTCATGTCATGTCCCAAGAAATTCATGTCATATCATGTCATGTCCCGACAAATTCATGTCATGTCATGTCCCAAGAAATTCATGTCATGTCATGTCCACAGACATTTATGTCATGTCATGTCATTTCATGTCATGTACCCCGAAATTCATGACATATCCCGAGAATTCATGACCTGGCATGTCCCAAGAAATTCATGTCATGTCATGTCCTGGGAAATTCATGTCATGTCATGTCGTGAGAAATTCATGACATATCCAGAGAATTCATGACGTGTCATTCCAGAGAAATTCATGTCATGTCATGACCCCAGAGAAACTACTAATGTCATGTCATATCATGTGCCAAGAAATTCAAATCATGTCATGTCCCGAGAAATTCATGTCATGTCATGTGCCCATTAATTTCTGTCATGTCATGTCCTGGGAAATTCATGTCATGTCATGTCCCTGGATAGTATTGTCATCTCATGTCATGTCATTTGCCGAGAGATTCATGTCATGGCATGTCCTGAGAAATTCATGTCATGTCATGTCCCGAGAAATTCATGTCATGTCATTTCACGAGAAATTCATGTCATATCCCGAGAATTCATGACATGTCATCTTCTGAGAAATTCATGTCATGTCATGTCCCCAGAAGTTCATGTCATGTCCCGAGAAATCTATGTCATGTCATGTCATTTCCCCAGGAATTCATCTCATGTCATGTCTTGTCCAGAGAAATTCATGTCATATCATGTACCCCCCAATTAATTTATGTCATGTCATGTCCCGAAAAGTTCATGTCATGTCATTGCCACAGATATTCATGCCATGTCAATTCGTGCCCTGTGAAATTCAGATGGTGTCATGTCATGTCCCGAGATAATCATGTCATATCATGTTGCGAGAGATTCATGTCATATCCCGTGAATTCATGACATGTCATGTTCTGAGAAACTCCTGTTATGTCATGATCCCAGGAATCCATGTCATATCCCGAGAATCAATTTAATATCATGTCCTGAGAAATTCATGTCATGTCATATCCCGAGAAAATCATGTCATGTCATGTCCCCAGAAATTCATGTCATATCCCATGAAGTTATGACATGTCATGTCCAAAGATATTCATGTCATCTCTTGTCCTGTGAAATTCATGTCATGTCACATCGCGTGAAATTCATGGCATGTCCCGAGAATTCATGACTTGTCATTGCTCAGAAATTCATGTCATGTCATGTCCTGAGAGATTCTTGTCATGTCATGTCATGTGCCAAGAAATTCATGTCATGTCTTGTCCCCAGAAATTCATATGTCATGTCCCCAGAAATTTATGCTATGTCCTGTCTTGTCATGTCCCGACAAATTCATGTCATGTCATGTCATGTCCAGAGAAATTCATGTCAAGTCATGTCCCGAGAAATTCATATGTCATGTCCACAGAAATTTATGTCATGTCATATATTGTCCCCTGAAATTCATGTCATATCCTGAGAATTCATGACGTGTCATGTCCCGAAAAAACTCATGTCATGTCCTGTCCTGAGAAATTTATGTCATGTCATGTCCCCAGAAATCTATGTAATGTCATGTCATGTCCCCTGAAATTCATGTCATATCCCTAGAATGCATGATGTCATGTCCCAAGAAATTCATGTCATGTCATGTCCCCAGAAGTTCATGTCATATCCCGAGAATCCATGAAATATCATGTCCCGAGAAATTCATGTCATGTCATGTCCCCAGAAATTCATGTCATATCCCATGAAGTCATGACATGTCATGTACGGAGAAAATCATGTCACGTCATGTCCAGAGAAATTCTTGTCATGTCATGTCATGTCATGTGCCAAGAAATTCATGTCATGTCATGTCCACAGAAATTTATGTCATGTCATGTCATGTCATGTCATATCCCCTGAAATTCACGTCATAACCCGAGAATTCATGACATGTCATTCCAGAGAAATTCATGTCATGTCATGACCCCAGAGAAACTACTAATGTCATGTCATATCATGTGCCAAGAAATTCAAATCATGTCATGTCCCGAGAAATTCATGTCATGTCATGTGCCCATTAATTTATGTCATGTCATGTCCTGGGAAATTCTTGTCATGTCATGTCCCTGGATAGTATTGTCATGGCATGTCATGTCATTTGCCGAGAGATTCATGTCATGGCATGTCCTGAGAAATTCATGTCATGTCATGTCCCGAGAAATTCATGTCATGTCATTTCACGAGAAATTCATGTCATATCCCGAGAATTCATGACATGTCATCTTCTGAGAAATTCATGTCATGTCATGTCCCCAGAAGTTCATGTCATATCCCGAGAATCCATGAAATATCATGTCCCGAGAAATTCATGTCATGTCATGTCCCCAGAAATTCATGTCATATCCCATGAAGTCATGACATGTCATGTCCCAAGAAATTCATGACATGTCATGTCCCGAGAAATTCACATCATGTCCCGAGAAATCTATGTCATGTCATGTCATTTCCCCAGGAATTCATCTCATGTCATGTCTTGTCCAGAGAAATTCATGTCATCTCATGTACCCCCCAATTAATTTATGTCATGTCATGTCCCGAGAAATTCATGTCATGTCATTTCACGAGAAATTCATGACATATCCCGAGAATTCATGACATGTCATCTTCTGAGAAATTCATGTCATGTCATGTCCCCAGAAGTTCATGTCATATCCCGAGAATCCATGAAATATCATGTCCCGAGAAATTCATGTCATGTCATGTCCCCAGAAATTCATGTCATATCCCATGAAGTCATGACATGTCATCTCCCAAGAAATTCATGTCATGTCATGTCCCGAGAAATTCATGTCATGTCCCCAGAAATCTATGTCATGTCATGTCATGTCCCCAGGAATTCATCTCATGTCATGTCTTGTCCAGAGAAATTCATGTCATATCATGTACCCCCCAATTAATTTATGTCATGTCATGTCCCGAAAAGTTCATGTCATGTCATTGCCACAGATATTCATGCCATGTCAATTCGTGCCCTGTGAAATTCAGATGGCGTCATGTCATGTCCCGAGATAATCATGTCATGTCATGTTGCGAGAGATTCATGTCATATCCCGTGAATTCATGACATGTCATGTTCTGAGAAACTCCTGTTATGTCATGATCCCAGGAATCCATGTCATATCCCGAGAATCAATTTAATATCATGTCCCGAGAAATTCATGTCATGTCATATCCTGAGAAAATCATGTCATGTCATGTCCCCAGAAATTCATCTCATATCCCATGAAGTTATGACATGTCATGTCCAAAGATATTCATGTCATCTCTTGTCCTGTGAAATTCATGTCATGTCACATCGCGTGAAATTCATGGCATGTCCCGAGAATTCATGACTTGTCATTGCTCAGAAATTCATGTCATGTCATGTCCTGAGAGATTCTTGTCATGTCATGTCATGTGCCAAGAAATTCATGTCATGTCTTGTCCAGAGAAATTCATGTCATATCATGTCCCCATTGATTTATGTCATGTCATGTCATGTCCCGAGAAATTCATGTCATGTCATGTCCCGAGAAATTCATATGTCATGTCCCCAGAAATTTATGCTATGTCCTGTCTTGTCATGTCCCGACAAATTCATGTCATGTCATGTCATGTCATGTCCAGAGAAATTCATGTCAAGTCATGTCCCGAGAAATTCATGTCATGTCCACAGAAATTTATGTCATGTCATATATTGTACCCTGAAATTCATGTCATATCCCGAGAATTCATGACGTGTCATGTCCCGAAAAAACTCATGTCATGTCCTGTCCTGAGAAATTTATGTCATGTCATGTCCCCAGAAATCTATGTAATGTCATGTCATGTCCCCTGAAATTCATGTCATATCCCTAGAATGCATGATGTCATGTCCCAAGAAATTCATGTCATGTCATGTCCTGAGAAATTCATGTCATGTCATGTCGCGAGAAATTCATGTCATGTCATGTGCCCACTAATTTATGTCATGTCATGTCCTGGGACAGTCATGTCATGTCATGTCCCTGGATAGTATTGTCATGTCATGTCATGTCATTTGCCGAGAGATTCATGTCATGGCATGTCCTGAGAAATTCATGTCATGTCATGTCCCGAGAAATTCATGTCATGTCATTTCGCGAGAAATTCATGCCATATCCCGGGAATTCATGACATGTCATCTTCTGAGAAATTCATGTCATGTCATGTCCCCAGAAGTTCATGTCATATCCCGAGAATCCATGAAATATCATGTCCCGAGAAATTCATGTCATGTCATGTTCCCAGAAATTCATGTCATATCCCATGAAGTCATGACATGTCATGTCCCAAGAAATTCATGTCATGTCATGTCCCGAGAAATTCATGTCATGTCCCCAGAAATCTATGTCATGTCATGTCATGTCCCCAGGAATTCATCTCATGTCATGTCTTGTCCAGAGAAATTCATGTCATATCATGTACCCCCCAATTAATATATGTCATGTCATGTCCCGAAAAGTTCATGTCATGTCACTGCCACAGATATTCATGCCATGTCAATTCGTGCCCTGTGAAATTCAGATGGCGTCATGTCATGTCCCGAGATAATCATGTCTTGTCATGTTGCGAGAGATTCATGTCATATCCCTTGAATTCATGACATGTCATGTTCTGAGAAACTCCTGTTATGTCATGATCCCAGGAATCCATGTCATATCCCGAGAATCAATTTAATATCATGTCCCGTGAAATTCATGTCATGTCATATCCTGAGAAAATCATGTCATGTCATGTCCCCAGAAATTCATGTCATATCCCATGAAGTTATGACATGTCATGTCCAAAGATATTCATGTCATCTCTTGTCCTGTGAAATTCATGTCATGTCACATCGCGTGAAATTCATGGCATGTCCCGAGAATTCATGACTTGTCATTGCTCAGAAATTCATGTCATGTCATGTCCTGAGAGATTCTTGTCATGTCATGTCATGTGCCAAGAAATTCATGTCATGTCTTGTCCCCAGAAATTCATGTCATATCATGTCCCCATTGATTTATGTCATGTCATGTCATGTCCCGAGAAATTCATGTCATGTCATGTCCCGAGAAATTCATATGTCATGTCCCCAGAAATTTATGCTATGTCCTGCCTTGTCATGTCCCGACAAATTCATGTCATGTCATGTCATGTCCAGAGAAATTCATGTCAAGTCATGTCCCGAGAAATTCATATGTCATGTCCACAGAAATTTATGTCATGTCATATATTGTCCCCTGAAATTCATGTCATATCCCGAGAATTCATGACGTGTCATGTCCCGAAAAAACTCATGTCATGTCCTGTCCTGAGAAATTTATGTCATGTCATGTCCCCAGAAATCTATGTAATGTCATGTCATGTCCCCTGAAATTCATGTCATATCCCTAGAATGCATGATGTCATGTCCCAAGAAATTCATGTCATGTCATGTCCAGAGAAATTCATGTCATGTCATGTCACGAGAAATTCATGTCATCTCCCGAGAATTCATGACATGTCATTCCCGAGTAATTCATGTCATGTCGTGTACCAAGAGATTCTTGTCATGTCATGTCATGTGCCATGAAATTCATGTCACGTCATGTCCCGAGAAATTCTTGTCATGTCATGTCATATCCGGAGAAAATTATGTCACGTCATGTCCAGAGAAATTCTTGTCATGTCATGTCATGTGCCAAGAAATTCATGTCATGTCATGTCCACAGAAATATACGTCATAACCCTAGAATTCATGACATGTCATTCCAGAGAAATTCATGTCATGTCATGACCCCAGAGAAATTATTAATGTCATGTCATGTCATGTGCCAAGAAATTCAAATCATGTCATGTCCCGAGAAATTCATGTCATGTCATGTGCCCACTAATTTATGTCATGTCATGTCCTGGGAAATTTATGTCATGTCATGTCCCTGGACAGTATTGTCATGTCATGTCATGTCATTTGCCGAGAGATTCATGTCATGGCATGTCCTGAGAAATTCATGTCATGTCATGTCCCGAGAAATTCATGTCATGTCATGTCCCGAGAAATTCATGTCATGTCATTTCGCCAGAAATTCATGTCATATCCCGAGAATTCATGACATGTCATCTTCTGAGAAATTCATGTCATGTCATGTCCCCAGAAGTTCATGTCATATCCCGAGAATCCATGAAATATCATGTCCCGAGAAATTCATGTCATGTCATGTCCCCAGAAATTCATGTCATATCCCATGAAGTCATGACATGTCATGTCCCAAGAAATTCATGTCATGTCATGTCCCGAGGAATTCATGTCATGTCCCCAGAAATCTATGTCATGTCATGTCATGTCCCCAGGAATTCATCTCATGTCATGTCTTGTCCAGAGAAATTCATGTCATCTCATGTACCCCCCAATTAATTTATGTCATGTCATGTCCCGAGAAATTCATGTCATGTCATTTCGCGAGAAATTCATGTCATATCCCGAGAATTCATGACATGTCATCTTCTGAGAAATTCATGTCATGTCATGTCCCCAAAAATTCATGTCATATCCCATGAAGTTATGACATGTCATGTCCAAAGATATTCATGTCATCTCTTGTCCTGTGAAATTCATGTCATGTCATGTCGCGTGAAATTCATGGCATATCCCGAGAATTCATGACTTGTCATTGCTCAGAAATTCATGTCATGTCATGTCCTGAGAGATTCTTGCCATGTCATGTCATGTGCCAAGAAATTCATGTCATGTCTTGTCCCCAGAAATTCATATGTCATGTCCCCAGAAATTTATGTCATGTCATGTATTGTCCCCTGAAATTCATGTCATATCCCGAGAATTCATGACGTGTCATGTCCAAAGGAAGACATGTCATGTCATGTCCTGAGAAATTCACGTCATGTTCTGTCCCGAGAAATTCATGTCATGTCATGTCCCGAGAAATTGATATGTCATGTCCACAGAAATTTATGTCATGTTATGTCATGTCATGTATTGTCCCCTGAAATTCATGTCATATCCCGAGAATTCATGACGTGTCATGTCCAAAGGAAGGCATGTCATGTCATGTCCTGAGAAATTCATGTCATGTTCTGTCGCGTGAAATTCATGTCATATCCCGAGAATTCATGACGTGTCATTCCCGAGAAATTCATGTAATGTCATGTCATGTCCCGAGAGATTCTTGTCATGTTATGTCATGTCATGTGCCAGGAAATTCATATCATGTCATGTCCCAAGAAATTCATGTCATCTCATGGGCCCATTAAGTTATGTCATGTCATGTCCTGAGGAATTCATGTCATGTCCCGTGAAATTCATGCCATGTCATGTCCCAAGAAATTTGTCATGTCATGTCCCAAGAAATTTGTCATGTCATGTCCCAAGAAATTCATGTCATATCATGTCATGTCCCGACAAATTCATGTCATGTCATGTCCCAAGAAATTCATGTCATGTCATGTCCACAGACATTTATGTCATGTCATGTCATTTCATGTCATGTACCCCGAAATTCATGACATATCCCGAGAATTCATGACCTGGCATGTCCCAAGAAATTCATGTCATGTCATGTCCTGGGAAATTCATGTCATGTCATGTCGTGAGAAATTCATGACATATCCAGAGAATTCATGACGTGTCATTCCAGAGAAATTCATGTCATGTCATGACCCCAGAGAAACTACTAATGTCATGTCATATCATGTGCCAAGAAATTCAAATCATGTCATGTCCCGAGAAATTCATGTCATGTCATGTGCCCATTAATTTCTGTCATGTCATGTCCTGGGAAATTCATGTCATGTCATGTCCCTGGATAGTATTGTCATCTCATGTCATGTCATTTGCCGAGAGATTCATGTCATGGCATGTCCTGAGAAATTCATGTCATGTCATGTCCCGAGAAATTCATGTCATGTCATTTCACGAGAAATTCATGTCATATCCCGAGAATTCATGACATGTCATCTTCTGAGAAATTCATGTCATGTCATGTCCCCAGAAGTTCATGTCATGTCCCGAGAAATCTATGTCATGTCATGTCATTTCCCCAGGAATTCATCTCATGTCATGTCTTGTCCAGAGAAATTCATGTCATATCATGTACCCCCCAATTAATTTATGTCATGTCATGTCCCGAAAAGTTCATGTCATGTCATTGCCACAGATATTCATGCCATGTCAATTCGTGCCCTGTGAAATTCAGATGGTGTCATGTCATGTCCCGAGATAATCATGTCATATCATGTTGCGAGAGATTCATGTCATATCCCGTGAATTCATGACATGTCATGTTCTGAGAAACTCCTGTTATGTCATGATCCCAGGAATCCATGTCATATCCCGAGAATCAATTTAATATCATGTCCCGAGAAATTCATGTCATGTCATATCCCGAGAAAATCATGTCATGTCATGTCCCCAGAAATTCATGTCATATCCCATGAAGTTATGACATGTCATGTCCAAAGATATTCATGTCATCTCTTGTCCTGTGAAATTCATGTCATGTCACATCGCGTGAAATTCATGGCATGTCCCGAGAATTCATGACTTGTCATTGCTCAGAAATTCATGTCATGTCATGTCCTGAGAGATTCTTGTCATGTCATGTCATGTGCCAAGAAATTCATGTCATGTCTTGTCCCCAGAAATTCATATGTCATGTCCCCAGAAATTTATGCTATGTCCTGTCTTGTCATGTCCCGACAAATTCATGTCATGTCATGTCATGTCCAGAGAAATTCATGTCAAGTCATGTCCCGAGAAATTCATATGTCATGTCCACAGAAATTTATGTCATGTCATATATTGTCCCCTGAAATTCATGTCATATCCTGAGAATTCATGACGTGTCATGTCCCGAAAAAACTCATGTCATGTCCTGTCCTGAGAAATTTATGTCATGTCATGTCCCCAGAAATCTATGTAATGTCATGTCATGTCCCCTGAAATTCATGTCATATCCCTAGAATGCATGATGTCATGTCCCAAGAAATTCATGTCATGTCATGTCCCCAGAAATTCATGTCATGTCATGTCACGAGAAATTCATGTCATGTCATGTGCCCACTAAGTTATGTCATGTCATGTCCTGGGACAGTCATGTCATGTCATGTCCCTGGATAGTATTGTCATGTCATGTCATGTCATTTGCCGAGAGATTCATGTCATGGCATGTCCTGAGAAATTCATGTCATGTCATGTCCTGAGAAATTCATGTCATGTCATTTCGCGAGAAATTCATGTCATATCCCGAGAATTCATGACATGTCATCTTCTGAGAAATTCATGTCATGTCATGTCCCCAGAAGTTCATGTCGTATCCCGAGAATCCATGAAATATCATGTCCCGAGAAATTCATGTCATGTCATGTCCCCAGAAATTCATGTCATATCCCATGAAGTCATGACATGTCATGTCCCAAGAAATTCATGTCATGTCATGTCCCGAGAAATTCACGTCATGTCCCGAGAAATCTATGTCATGTCATGTCATTTCCCCAGGAATTCATCTCATGTCGTGTCATGTCCTGAGAAATTCATGTCATGTCATGTCACGAGAAATTCATGTCATCTCCCGAGAATTCATGACATGTCATTCCCGAGAAATTCATATCATGTCGTGTACCAAGAGATTCTTGTCATGTCAGCTCATGTGCCATGAAATTCATGTCACGTCATGTCCCGAGAAATTCTTGTCATGTCATGTCATATCCGGAGAAAATTATGTCACGTCATGTCCAGAGAAATTCTTGTCATGTCATGTCATGTCATGTGCCAAGAAATTCATGTCATGTCATGTCCACAGAAATTTACGTCATAACCCTAGAATTCATGACATGTCATTCCAGAGAAATTCATGTCATGTCATGACCCCAGAGAAATTATTAATGTCACGTCATGTCATGTGCCAAGAAATTCAAATCATGTCATGTCCCGAGAAATTCATGTCATGTCATGTGCCCACTAATTTATGTCATGTCATGTCCTGGGAAATTTATGTCATTTCATGTCCCTGGATAGTATTGTCATGTCATGTCATGTCATTTGCCGAGAGATTCATGTCATGGCATGTCCTGAGAAATTCATGACATGTCATGTCCCGAAAAATTCATGTCATGTCATGTCCCGAGAAATTCATGTCATGTCATTTCGCCAGAAATCTATGTAATGTCATGTCATGTCCCCTGAAATTCATGGCATATCCCTAGAATTCATGATGTCATGTCCCAAGAAATTCATATCATGTCATGTCCTGAGAAATTCATGTCATGTCATGTCGCGAGATATTCATGTCATATCCCGAGAATTCATGACATGTCATCTTCTGAGAAATTCATGTCATGTCATGTCCCCAGAAGTTCATGTCATATCCCGAGAATCCATGAAATATCATGTCCCGAGAAATTCATGTCATGTCATGTCCCCAGAAATTCATGTCATATCCCATGAAGTCATGACATGTCATGTCCCAAGAAATTCATGTCATGTCATGTCCCGAGAAATTCACGTCATGTCCTGAGAAATCTCTGTCATGTCATGTCATGTCCCCAGGAATTCATCTCATGTCATGTCTTGTCCAGAGAAATTCATGTCATCTCATGTACCCCCCAATTAAATTATGTCATGCCATGTCGCGAGAATTTCATGTCATTTCCCGAGAATTCATGACATGTCATTCCCGAGAAATTCATATCATGTCGTGTACCAAGAGATTCTTGTCATGTCAGGTCATGTGCTATGAAATTCATGTCACGTCATGTCCCGAGAAATTCTTGTCATGTCATGTCATGTCCGGAGAAAATCATGTCACGTCATGTCCAGAGAAATTCTTGTCATGTCATGTCATGTGCCAAGAAATTCATGTCATGTCATGTCCACAGAAATTTATATCATGTCATTTCATGTCATGTCATGTCCCCTGAAATTCACGTCATAACCCGAGAATTCATGACATGTCATTCCAGAGAAATTCATGTCATGTCATGACCCCAGAGAAACTACTAATGTCATGTCATATCATGTGCCAAGAAATTCAAATCATGTCATGTCCCGAGAAATTCATGTCATGTCATGTGCCCATTAATTTATGTCATGTCATGTCCTGAAAAATTCATGTCATGTCATGTCCCTGGATAGTATTGTCATGTCATGTCATGTCATTTGCCGAGAGATTCATGTCATGGCATGTCCTGAGAAATTCATGTCATGTCATGTCCCGAGAAATTCATGTCATGTCATTTCACGAGAAATTCATGTCATATCCCGAGAATTCATGACATGTCATCTTCTGAGAAATTCATGTCATGTCATGTCCCCTGAAGTTCATGTCATATCCCGAGAATCCATGAAATATCATGTCCCGAGAAATTCATGTCATGTCATGTCCCCAGAAATTCATGACATATCCCATGAAGTCATGACATGTCATGTCCCAAGAAATTCATGTCATGTCATGTCCCGAGAAATTCATGTCATGTCCCCAGAAATCTATGTCATGTCATGTCATTTCCCCAGGAATTCATCTCATGTCATGTCTTGTCCAGAGAAATTCATGTCATATCATGTACCCCCCAATTAATTTATGTCATGTCATGTCCCGAGAAATTCATGTCATGTCATTTCACGAGAAATTCATGACATATCCCGAGAATTCATGACATGTCATCTTCTGTGAAATTCATGTCATGTCATGTCCCCAGAAGTTCATGTCATATCCCGAGAATCCATGAAATATCATGTCCCGAGAAATTCATGTCATGTCATGTCCCCAGAAATTCATGTCATATCCCATGAAGTCATGACTTGTCATGTCCCAAGAAATTCATGTCATGTCATGTCCCGAGAAATTCATGTCATGTCCCCAGAAATCTATGTCATGTCATGTCATGTCCCCAGGAATTCATCTCATGTCATGTCTTGTCCAGAGAAATTCATGTTATGACATATCATGTACCCCCCAATTAATTTATGTCATGTCATGTCCCGAAATGTTCATGTCATGTCATTGCCACAGATATTCATGCCATGTCAATTTGTGCCTTGTGAAATTCAGATGGTGTCATGTCATGTCCCAAGAAATTCATGTCATGTCCCCAGAAATCTATGTCATGTCATGTCATGTCCCCAGGAATTCATCTCATGTCATGTCTTGTCCAGAGAAATTCATGTTATGACATATCATGTACCCCCCAATTAATTTATGTCATGTCATGTCCCGAAATGTTCATGTCATGTCATTGCCACAGATATTCATGCCATGTCAATTTGTGCCTTGTGAAATTCAGATGGTGTCATGTCATGTCCCAAGAAATTCATGTCATATCATGTCATGTCCCGACAAATTCATGTCATGTCATGTCCCAAGAAATTCATGTCATGTCATGTCCACAGACATTTATGTCATGTCATGTCATTTCATGTCATGTACCCCGAAATTTATGACATATCCCGAGAATTCATGACCTGGCATGTCCCAAGAAATTCATGTCATGTCACGTCCTGGGAAATTCATGTCATGTCATGTCGTGAGAAATTCATGACATATCCAGAGAATTCATGACGTGTCATTCCAGAGAAATTCATGTCATGTCATGACCCCAGAGAAACTACTAATGTCATGTCATATCATGTGCCAAGAAATTCAAATCATGTCATGTCCCGAGAAATTCATGTCATGTCATGTGCCCATTAATTTCTGTCATGTCATGTCCTGGGAAATTCATGTCATGTCATGTCCCTGGATAGTATTGTCATCTCATGTCATGTCATTTGCCGAGAGATTCATGTCATGGCATGTCCTGAGAAATTCATGTCATGTCATGTCCCGAGAAATTCATGTCATGTCATTTCACGAGAAATTCATGTCATATCCCGAGAATTCATGACATGTCATCTTCTGAGAAATTCATGTCATGTCATGTCCCCAGAAGTTCATGTCATGTCCCGAGAAATCTATGTCATGTCATGTCATTTCCCCAGGAATTCATCTCATGTCATGTCTTGTCCAGAGAAATTCATGTCATATCATGTACCCCCCAATTAATTTATGTCATGTCATGTCCCGAAAAGTTCATGTCATGTCATTGCCACAGATATTCATGCCATGTCAATTCGTGCCCTGTGAAATTCAGATGGTGTCATGTCATGTCCCGAGATAATCATGTCATGTCATGTTGCGAGAGATTCATGTCATATCCCGTGAATTCATGACATGTCATGTTCTGAGAAACTCCTGTTATGTCATGATCCCAGGAATCCATGTCATATCCCGAGAATCAATTTAATATCATGTCCCGAGAAATTCATGTCATGTCATATCCCGAGAAAATCATGTCATGTCATGTCCCCAGAAATTCATGTCATATCCCATGAAGTTATGACATGTCATGTCCAAAGATATTCATGTCATCTCTTGTCCTGTGAAATTCATGTCATGTCACATCGCGTGAAATTCATGGCATGTCCCGAGAATTCATGACTTGTCATTGCTCAGAAATTCATGTCATGTCATGTCCTGAGAGATTCTTGTCATGTCATGTCATGTGCCAAGAAATTCATGTCATGTCTTGTCCCCAGAAATTCATATGTCATGTCCCCAGAAATTTATGCTATGTCCTGTCTTGTCATGTCCCGACAAATTCATGTCATGTCATGTCATGTCCAGAGAAATTCATGTCAAGTCATGTCCCGAGAAATTCATATGTCATGTCCACAGAAATTTATGTCATGTCATATATTGTCCCCTGAAATTCATGTCATATCCTGAGAATTCATGACGTGTCATGTCCCGAAAAAACTCATGTCATGTCCTGTCCTGAGAAATTTATGTCATGTCATGTCCCCAGAAATCTATGTAATGTCATGTCATGTCCCCTGAAATTCATGTCATATCCCTAGAATGCATGATGTCATGTCCCAAGAAATTCATGTCATGTCATGTCCTGAGAAATTCATGTCATGTCATGTCACGAGAAATTCATGTCATGTCATGTGCCCACTAAGTTATGTCATGTCATGTCCTGGGACAGTCATGTCATGTCATGTCCCTGGATAGTATTGTCATGTCATGTCATGTCATTTGCCGAGAGATTCATGTCATGGCATGTCCTGAGAAATTCATGTCATGTCATGTCCTGAGAAATTCATGTCATGTCATTTCGCGAGAAATTCATGTCATATCCCGAGAATTCATGACATGTCATCTTCTGAGAAATTCATGTCATGTCATGTCCCCAGAAGTTCATGTCATATCCCGAGAATCCATGAAATATCATGTCCCGAGAAATTCATGTCATGTCATGTCCCCAGAAATTCATGTCATATCCCATGAAGTCATGACATGTCATGTCCCAAGAAATTCATGTCATGTCATGTCCCGAGAAATTCACGTCATGTCCCGAGAAATCTATGTCATGTCATGTCATTTCCCCAGGAATTCATCTCATGTCGTGTCATGTCCTGAGAAATTCATGTCATGTCATGTCACGAGAAATTCATGTCATCTCCCGAGAATTCATGACATGTCATTCCCGAGAAATTCATATCATGTCGTGTACCAAGAGATTCTTGTCATGTCAGCTCATGTGCCATGAAATTCATGTCACGTCATGTCCCGAGAAATTCTTGTCATGTCATGTCATATCCGGAGAAAATTATGTCACGTCATGTCCAGAGAAATTCTTGTCATGTCATGTCATGTCATGTGCCAAGAAATTCATGTCATGTCATGTCCACAGAAATTTACGTCATAACCCTAGAATTCATGACATGTCATTCCAGAGAAATTCATGTCATGTCATGACCCCAGAGAAATTATTAATGTCACGTCATGTCATGTGCCAAGAAATTCAAATCATGTCATGTCCCGAGAAATTCATGTCATGTCATGTGCCCACTAATTTATGTCATGTCATGTCCTGGGAAATTTATGTCATTTCATGTCCCTGGATAGTATTGTCATGTCATGTCATGTCATTTGCCGAGAGATTCATGTCATGGCATGTCCTGAGAAATTCATGACATGTCATGTCCCGAAAAATTCATGTCATGTCATGTCCCGAGAAATTCATGTCATGTCATTTCGCCAGAAATCTATGTAATGTCATGTCATGTCCCCTGAAATTCATGGCATATCCCTAGAATTCATGATGTCATGTCCCAAGAAATTCATATCATGTCATGTCCTGAGAAATTCATGTCATGTCATGTCGCGAGATATTCATGTCATATCCCGAGAATTCATGACATGTCATCTTCTGAGAAATTCATGTCATGTCATGTCCCCAGAAGTTCATGTCATATCCCGAGAATCCATGAAATATCATGTCCCGAGAAATTCATGTCATGTCATGTCCCCAGAAATTCATGTCATATCCCATGAAGTCATGACATGTCATGTCCCAAGAAATTCATGTCATGTCATGTCCCGAGAAATTCACGTCATGTCCTGAGAAATCTCTGTCATGTCATGTCATGTCCCCAGGAATTCATCTCATGTCATGTCTTGTCCAGAGAAATTCATGTCATCTCATGTACCCCCCAATTAAATTATGTCATGCCATGTCGCGAGAATTTCATGTCATTTCCCGAGAATTCATGACATGTCATTCCCGAGAAATTCATATCATGTCGTGTACCAAGAGATTCTTGTCATGTCAGGTCATGTGCTATGAAATTCATGTCACGTCATGTCCCGAGAAATTCTTGTCATGTCATGTCATGTCCGGAGAAAATCATGTCACGTCATGTCCAGAGAAATTCTTGTCATGTCATGTCATGTGCCAAGAAATTCATGTCATGTCATGTCCACAGAAATTTATATCATGTCATTTCATGTCATGTCATGTCCCCTGAAATTCACGTCATAACCCGAGAATTCATGACATGTCATTCCAGAGAAATTCATGTCATGTCATGACCCCAGAGAAACTACTAATGTCATGTCATATCATGTGCCAAGAAATTCAAATCATGTCATGTCCCGAGAAATTCATGTCATGTCATGTGCCCATTAATTTATGTCATGTCATGTCCTGAAAAATTCATGTCATGTCATGTCCCTGGATAGTATTGTCATGTCATGTCATGTCATTTGCCGAGAGATTCATGTCATGGCATGTCCTGAGAAATTCATGTCATGTCATGTCCCGAGAAATTCATGTCATGTCATTTCACGAGAAATTCATGTCATATCCCGAGAATTCATGACATGTCATCTTCTGAGAAATTCATGTCATGTCATGTCCCCTGAAGTTCATGTCATATCCCGAGAATCCATGAAATATCATGTCCCGAGAAATTCATGTCATGTCATGTCCCCAGAAATTCATGACATATCCCATGAAGTCATGACATGTCATGTCCCAAGAAATTCATGTCATGTCATGTCCCGAGAAATTCATGTCATGTCCCCAGAAATCTATGTCATGTCATGTCATGTCCCCAGGAATTCATCTCATGTCATGTCTTGTCCAGAGAAATTCATGTCATATCATGTACCCCCCAATTAATTTATGTCATGTCATGTCCCGAGAAATTCATGTCATGTCATTTCACGAGAAATTCATGACATATCCCGAGAATTCATGACATGTCATCTTCTGTGAAATTCATGTCATGTCATGTCCCCAGAAGTTCATGTCATATCCCGAGAATCCATGAAATATCATGTCCCGAGAAATTCATGTCATGTCATGTCCCCAGAAATTCATGTCATATCCCATGAAGTCATGACTTGTCATGTCCCAAGAAATTCATGTCATGTCATGTCCCGAGAAATTCATGTCATGTCCCCAGAAATCTATGTCATGTCATGTCATGTCCCCAGGAATTCATCTCATGTCATGTCTTGTCCAGAGAAATTCATGTCATATCATGTACCCCCCAATTAATTTATGTCATGTCATGTCCCGAAATGTTCATGTCATGTCATTGCCACAGATATTCATGCCATGTCAATTTGTGCCCTGTGAAATTCAGATGGTGTCATGTCATGTCCCGAGAAAATCATGTCATGTTGCGAAAGATTCATGTCATATCCCGTGAATTCATGACATGTCATGTTCTGAGAAACTCCTGTTATGTCATGATCCCAGGAATCCTGTCATATCCCGAGAATCAATGTAATATCATGTCTCGAGAAATTCATGTCATGTCATATCCCGAGAAAATCATGTCATGTCATGTCCCCAGAAATTCATGTCATATCCCATGAAGTTATGACATGTCATGTCCAAAGATATTCATGTCATCTCTTGTCCTGTGAAATTCATGTCATGTCACATCGCGTGAAATTGATGGCATGTCCCGAGAATTCATGACTTGTCATTGCTCAGAAATTCATGTCATGTCATGTCCTGAGAGATTCTTGTCATGTCATGTCATGTGCCAAGAAATTCATGTCATGTCTTGTCCAGAGAAATTCATGTCATATCATGTCATGTCCCGACAAATTCATGTCATGTCATGTCCCAAGAAATTCATGTCATGTCATGTCCACAGACATTTATGTCATGTCATGTCATTTCATGTCATGTACCCCGAAATTCATGACATATCCCGAGAATTCATGACCTGGCATGTCCCAAGAAATTCATGTCATGTCACGTCCTGGGAAATTCATGTCATGTCATGTCGTGAGAAATTCATGACATATCCAGAGAATTCATGACGTGTCATTCCAGAGAAATTCATGTCATGTCATGACCCCAGAGAAACTACTAATGTCATGTCATATCATGTGCCAAGAAATTCAAATCATGTCATGTCCCGAGAAATTCATGTCATGTCATGTGCCCATTAATTTATGTCATGTCATGTCCTGGGAAATTCATGTCATGTCATGTCCCTGGATAGTATTGTCATCTCATGTCATGTCATTTGCCGAGAGATTCATGTCATGGCATGTCCTGAGAAATTCATGTCATGTCATGTCCCGAGAAATTCATGTCATGTCATTTCACGAGAAATTCATGTCATATCCCGAGAATTCATGACATGTCATCTTCTGAGAAATTCATGTCATGTCATGTCCCCAGAAGTTCATGTCATGTCCCGAGAAATCTATGTCATGTCATGTCATTTCCCCAGGAATTCATCTCATGTCATGTCTTGTCCAGAGAAATTCATGTCATATCATGTACCCCCCAATTAATTTATGTCATGTCATGTCCCGAAAAGTTCATGTCATGTCATTGCCACAGATATTCATGCCATGTCAATTCGTGCCCTGTGAAATTCAGATGGTGTCATGTCATGTCCCGAGATAATCATGTCATGTCATGTTGCGAGAGATTCATGTCATATCCCGTGAATTCATGACATGTCATGTTCTGAGAAACTCCTGTTATGTCATGATCCCAGGAATCCATGTCATATCCCGAGAATCAATTTAATATCATGTCCCGAGAAATTCATGTCATGTCATATCCCGAGAAAATCATGTCATGTCATGTCCCCAGAAATTCATGTCATATCCCATGAAGTTATGACATGTCATGTCCAAAGATATTCATGTCATCTCTTGTCCTGTGAAAATCATGTCATGTCACATCGCGTGAAATTCATGGCATGTCCCGAGAATTCATGACTTGTCAATGCTCAGAAATTCATGTCATGTCATGTCCTGAGAGATTCTTGTCATGTCATGTCATGTGCCAAGAAATTCATGTCATGTCTTGTCCCCAGAAATTCATGTCATATCATGTCCCCATTGATTTATGTCATGTCATGTCATGTCCCGAGAAATTCATGTCATGTCATGTCCCGAGAAATTCATATGTCATGTCCCCAGAAATTTATGCTATGTCCTGTCTTGTCATGTCCCGACAAATTCATGTCATGTCATGTCATGTCCAGAGAAATTCATGTCAAGTCATGTCCCGAGAAATTCATATGTCATGTCCACAGAAATTTATGTCATGTCATATATTGTCCCCTGAAATTCATGTCATATCCTGAGAATTCATGACGTGTCATGTCCCGAAAAAACTCATGTCATGTCCTGTCCTGAGAAATTTATGTCATGTCATGTCCCCAGAAATCTATGTAATGTCATGTCATGTCCCCTGAAATTCATGTCATATCCCTAGAATGCATGATGTCATGTCCCAAGAAATTCATGTCATGTCATGTCCTGAGAAATTCATGTCATGTCATGTCCCGAGAAATTCATATGTCATGTCATGTGCCCACTAATTTATGTCATGTCATGTCCTTGGATAGTGTTGTCATGTCATGTCATGTCATGTCGCGAGATATTCATGTCATATCCCGAGAATTCATGACATGTCATCTTCTGAGAAATTCATGTCATGTCATGCCCCCAGAAGTTCATGTCATATCCCGAGAATCCATGAAATATCATGTCCCGAGAAATTCATGTCATGTCATGTCCCCAGAAATTCATGTCATATCCCATGAAGTCATGACATGTCATGTCCCAAGAAATTCATGTCATGTCATGTCCCGAGAAATTCACGTCATGTCCTGAGAAATCTCTGTCATGTCATGTCATGTCCCCAGGAATTCATCTCATGTCATGTCTTGTCCAGAGAAATTCATGTCATCTCATGTACCCCCCAATTAAATTATGTCATGCCATGTCGCGAGAATTTCATGTCATTTCCCGAGAATTCATGACATGTCATTCCCGAGAAATTCATATCATGTCGTGTACCAAGAGATTCTTGTCATGTCAGGTCATGTGCTATGAAATTCATGTCACGTCATGTCCCGAGAAATTCTTGTCATGTCATGTCATGTCCTGAGAAAATCATGTCACGTCATGTCCAGAGAAATTCTTGTCATGTCATGTCATGTGCCAAGAAATTCATGTCATGTCATGTCCACAGAAATTTATCTCATGTCATTTCATGTCATGTCATGTCCCCTGAAATTCACGTCATAACCCGAGAATTCATGACATGTCATTCCAGAGAAATTCATGTCATGTCATGACCCCAGAGAACCTACTAATGTCATGTCATATCATGTGCCAAGAAATTCAAATCATGTCATGTCCCGAGAAATTCATGTCATGTCATGTGCCCATTAATTTATGTCATGTCATGTCCTGAAAAATTCATGTCATGTCATGTCCCTGGATAGTATTGTCATGTCATGTCATGTCATTTGCCGAGAGATTCATGTCATGGCATGTCCTGAGAAATTCATGTCATGTCATGTCCCGAGAAATTCATGTCATGTCATTTCACGAGAAATTCATGTCATATCCCGAGAATTCATGACATGTCATCTTCTGAGAAATTCATGTCATGTCATGTCCCCAGAAGTTCATGTCATATCCCGAGAATCCATGAAATATCATGTCCCGAGAAATTCATGTCATGTCATGTCCCCAGAAATTCATGACATATCCCATGAAGTCATGACATGTCATGTCCCAAGAAATTCATGTCATGTCATGTCCCGAGAAATTCATGTCATGTCCCCAGAAATCTATGTCATGTCATGTCATGTCCCCAGGAATTCATCTCATGTCATGTCTTGTCCAGAGAAATTCATGTCATATCATGTACCCCCCAATTAATTTATGTCATGTCATGTCCCGAGAAATTCATGTCATGTCATTTCACGAGAAATTCATGACATATCCCGAGAATTCATGACATGTCATCTTCTGAGAAATTCATGTCATGTCATGTCCCCAGAAGTTCATGTCATATCCCGAGAATCCATGAAATATCATGTCCCGAGAAATTCATGTCATGTCATGTCCCCAGAAATTCATGTCATATCCCATGAAGTCATGACTTGTCATGTCCCAAGAAATTCATGTCATGTCATGTCCCGAGAAATTCATGTCATGTCCCCAGAAATCTATGTCATGTCATGTCATGTCCCCAGGAATTCATCTCATGTCATGTCTTGTCCAGAGAAATTCATGTCATATCATGTACCCCCCAATTAATATATGTCATGTCATGTCCCGAAAAGTTCATGTCATGTCATTGCCACAGATATTCATGCCATGTCAATTTGTGCCCTGTGAAATTCAGATGGTGTCATGTCATGTCCCGAGAAAATCATGTCATGTTGCGAAAGATTCATGTCATATCCCGTGAATTCATGACATGTCATGTTCTGAGAAACTCCTGTTATGTCATGATCCCAGGAATCCTGTCATATCCCGAGAATCAATGTAATATCATGTCTCGAGAAATTCATGTCATGTCATATCCCGAGAAAATCATGTCATGTCATGTCCCCAGAAATTCATGTCATATCCCATGAAGTTATGACATGTCATGTCCAAAGATATTCATGTCATCTCTTGTCCTGTGAAATTCATGTCATGTCACATCGCGTGAAATTGATGGCATGTCCCGAGAATTCATGACTTGTCATTGCTCAGAAATTCATGTCATGTCATGTCCTGAGAGATTCTTGTCATGTCATGTCATGTGCCAAGAAATTCATGTCATGTCTTGTCCAGAGAAATTCATGTCATATCATGTCCCCATTGATTTATTTCATGTCATGTCATGTCCCGAGAAATTCATGTCATGTCATGTCCCGAGAAATTCATATGTCATGTCCCCAGAAATTTATGCTATGTCCTGTCTTGTCATGTCCCGACAAATTCATGTCATGTCATGTCATGTCCAGAGAAATTCATGTCAGGTCATGTCCCGAGAAATTCATATGTCATGTCCACAGAAATTTATGTCATGTCATATATTGTCCCCTGAAATTCATGTCATATCCCGGGAATTCATGACGTGTCATGTCCCGAAAAAACTCATGTCATGTCCTGTCCTGAGAAATTTATGTCATGTCATGTCCCCAGAAATCTATGTAATGTCATGTCATGTCCCCTGAAATTCATGTCATATCCCTAGAATGCATGATGTCATGTCCCAAGAAATTCATGTCATGTCATGTCCTGAGAAATTCATGTCATGTCATGTCACGAGAAATTCATGTCATCTCCCGAGAATTCATGACATCTCATTCCCGAGTAATTCATGTCATGTCGTGTACCAAGAGATTCTTGTCATGTCAGCTCATGTGCCATGAAATTCATGTCACGTCATGTCCCGAGAAATTCTTGTCATGTCATGTCATATCCGGAGAAAATTATGTCATGTCATGTCCAGAGAAATTCTTGTCATGTCATGTCATGTCATGTGCCAAGAAATTCATGTCATGTCATGTCCACAGAAATTTACGTCATAACCCTAGAATTCATGACATGTCATTCCAGAGAGATTCATGTCATGTCATGACCCCAGAGAAATTATTAATGTCATGTCATGTCATGTGCCAAGAAATTCAAATCATGTCATGTCCCGAGAAATTCATGTCATTCATGTGCCCACTAATTTATGTCATGTCATGTCCTGGGAAATTTATGTCATGTCATGTCCCTGGATAGTATTGTCATGTCATGTCATGTCATTTGCCGAGAGATTCATGTCATGGCATGTCCTGAGAAATTCATGTCATGTCATGTCCCGAGAAATTCATGTCATGTCATGTCCCGAGAAATTCATGTCATGTCATTTCGCCAGAAATTCATGTCATATCCCGAGAATTCATGACATGTCATCTTCTGAGAAATTCATGTCATGTCATGTCCCCAGAAGTTCATGTCATATCCCGAGAATCCATGAAATATCATGTCCCGAGAAATTCATGTCATGTCATGTCCCCAGAAATTCATGTCATATCCCATGAAGTCATGACATGTCATGTCCCAAGAAATTTATGTCATGTCATGTCCCGAGAAATAGATGTCATGTCCCCAGAAATCTATGTCATGTCATGTCATGTCCCCAGGAATTCATCTCATGTCATGTCTTGTCCAGAGAAATTCATGTCATCTCATGTACCCCCCAATTAATTTATGTCATGTCATGTCCCGAGAAATTCATGTCATGTCATTTCGCGAGAAATTCATGTCATATCCCGAGAATTCATGACATGTCATCTTCTGAGAAATTCATGTCATGTCATGTCCCCAAAAATTCATGTCATATCCCATGAAGTTATGACATGTCATGTCCAAAGATATTCATGTCATCTCTTGTCCTGTGAAAATCATGTCATGTCATGTCGCGTGAAATTCATGGCATATCCCGAGAATTCATGACTTGTCATTGCTCAGAAATTCATGTCATGTCATGTCCTGAGAGATTCTTGCCATGTCATGTCATGTGCCAAGAAATTCATGTCATGTCTTGTCCCCAGAAATTCATATGTCATGTCCCCAGAAATTTATGTCATGTCATGTATTGTCCCCTGAAATTCATGTCATATCCCGAGAATTCATGACGTGTCATGTCCAAAGGAAGACATGTCATGTCATGTCCTGAGAAATTCATGTCATGTTCTGTCCCGAGAAATTCATGTCATGTCATGTCCCGAGAAATTCATATGTCATGTCCACAGAAATTTATGTCATGTTATGTCATGTCATGTATTGTCCCCTGAAATTCATGTCATATCCCGAGAATTCATGACGTGTCATGTCCAAAGGAAGACATGTCATGTCATGTCCTGAGAAATTCATGTCATGTTCTGTCACGTGAAATTCATGTCATATCCCGAGAATTCATGACGTGTCATTCCCGAGAAATTCATGTCATGTCATGTCATGTCCCGAGAGATTCTTGTCATGTTATGTCATGTCATGTGCCAGGAAATTCATATCATGTCATGTCCCAAGAAATTCATGTCATCTCATGTGCCCATTAAGTTATGTCATGTCATGTCCTGAGGAATTCATGTCATGTCCCGAGAAATTCATGCCATGTCATGTTCCAAGAAATTTGTCATGTCATGTCCCAAGAAATTTGTCATGTCATGTCCCAAGAAATTCATGTCATATCATGTCATGTCCCGACAAATTCATGTCATGTCATGTCCCAAGAAATTCATGTCATGTCATGTCCACAGACATTTATGTCATGTCATGTCATTTCATGTCATGTACCCCGAAATTCATGACATATCCCGAGAATTCATGACCTGGCATGTCCCAAGAAATTCATGTCATGTCATGTCCTGGGAAATTCATGACATGTCATGTCGTGAGAAATTCATGTCATATCCAGAGAATTCATGACGTGTCATTCCAGAGAAACACATGTCATGTCATTTCCCGGGAGATTCTTGTCATGTCATGTCTTATCATTTGCCAAGAAATTCATGTCACATCATGTCCCCAGAAATTCATATACTGTCATGTCATGTTCCAAGAAAATCATGTCATGTCATGTCCCGAGGAATTCATGTCATGTCTTGTCCCGAGTAATTTATGTTATGTCATGTCCCCAGAAATTCGTTTCATATCCCGAGAATTCAGAACATGTCATGACCCGAAAAAACTCATGTCATGTCATGTACTGAGAAATTCATGTCATGTCATGTCCCCAGAAATCTACGTAATGTCATGTCATGTCATGTCCCCTGAAATTCATTACATATCCCTCGAACGCATGATGTCATGTCCCAAGAAATTCATGTCATGTCATGTCGCGAGAAATTCATGTCAAATCCCGAGAAGTCATGACATGTCATTCCCGAGAAATTCATATCATGTCACCCAAGAGATTCTCGTCATGTCATGTCATGTGCCATGAAAGTCATGTCACGTCATGCCCCGAGAAATTCATGTCATGTCATGTCATGTCCGGAGAAAATCATGTCATGTCATGTCCCGAGAAATTCTTGCCATGTCATGTCATGTCATGTTTCAAGAAATTCATGTCATGTCATGTCCCCTGAAATTGACGTCATAACCCGAGAATTCATGACATGTCATTCCAGAGAAATTCATGTCATGTCATGTCCCTAGAGAAACTTTTCATGTCATGTCATGTCATGTGCCAAGAAATTCATATCATGTCATGTCCAGAGAATTTCATGTCATCTCATGTGCCCATTAATTTATGTCATTGTCATTTCCTGGGAAATTCATGTCATCTAATGTCCCTAGACAGTATTGTCATGTGATGTCATGTCATTTGCCGAGAGATTCATGTCATGTCATGTCCCTAGAAAGTCATGTCATGTCATGTCCCGAGAAATTCATGTCATGTCAATAGAATTTCAAGTCATCTCATGTGCCCATTGATTTATGTCATGTCATGTCCTGAGAAACTCATATCATGTCATGTCCCTAGAGAGTATTGGCATGTCATGTCATGTCATGTTCCAAAAGATTCATGTCATGTCATGTCCCGAGATATTCTAGTCATGTCATGTCATGTCATGACCCAAGATATTCATGTCCTGTCAACAATGAGAAATACATGTCTTGTCATGTCCAGCTAAAAACATGTCATGTCATGTCCCCAGAAATTCATATATTGTCATGTCATTTGCCAAGAAAATCATTTCATGTCATGTCCCGAGAAATTCATGCCATGGCATATCCCGAGAAATTCATGTCATGTCATGTCTTGTCCAGAGAAATTCATGTCATGTCCTGTCCAAAGGAATCTATGTTATGTCATGTCCCCAGAAATTCGTTTCATATCCCGAGAATTCATAACATGTCATGTCCCGAAAAAAATCATGTCATGTCATGTCCTGAGAAATTCATGTCATGTCATGTCCCCAGAAATCTATGTAATGTCATGTCATGTCATGTCCCCTGAAATTCATGTCATATGCCTAGAATTCATGATGTCATGTCCCAAGAAATTCATGTCATGTCATGTCCTCCGAAATTCATGTCATGTCATGTCACGAGAAATTCATGTCATATCCCGAGAATTCATGACATGTCATTCCTGAGAAATTAATATCACGACATGTCCCAAGAGATTCTTGTCATGTCATGTCATGTGCCATGAAATTCATGTCACATCATGTCCCGAGAAATTCTTGTCATGTCATGTCATGTCCGGAGAAGATCATGTCATGTCATGTCCCGAGAAATTCTTGTCAAGTCATGTCATGTCATGTGCCAAGAAATTCATGTTATGCCATGTCCCCTGAAATTCACGACATAACCCGAGAATTCATGACGTGTCATTCCAGAGAAATTCATGTCATGTCATGTCCCGAGAGAAATTTTTCATGTCATGTCATGTCATGTGAAAGAAAGTCATATCATGTCATGTCCCGAGAAATTCATGTCATCTCATGTGCCCATTAATTTATGTCATGTCATGTCCTGGGAAATTCATGTCATGTCATGTCGCTAGATAGTATTGTCATGTCATGTAATGTCATTTGCCGAGAGTTTCATGTCATGTCATGTCCCGAGAAATTCATGTCATGTCATGTCCCGAGAAATTCATGTCATGTCACGAGAATTTCATGTCATCTCATGTGCCCACTGATTTATGTCATGTCATGTCCTGAGAAACTCATATCATGTCATGTCCCTAGAGAGTATTGGCATGTCATGTCATGTCATGTTCCAAAAGATTCATGTCATGTCATGTCCCGAGATATTCTAGTCATGTCATGTCATGTCATGACCCAAGATATTCATGTCCTGTCAACAATGAGAAATTCATGTCTTGTCATGTCCAGCTAAAAACATGTCATGTCATGTCCCCAGAAATTCATATATTGTCATGTCATTTGCCAAGAAAACCATTTCATGTCATGTCCCCAGAAATTCATGCCATGGCATGTCCCGAGAAATTCATGTCATGTCATGTCATGTCCCGTGACATTCATATGTCATGTCATGTCCAAAGGAATCTATGTTATGTCATGTCCCCAGAAATTCGTTTCATATCCCGAGAATTCATAACATGTCATGTCCCAAAAAAAATCATGTCATGTCATGTCCTGAGAAATTCATGTCATGTCATGTCCCCAGAAAACTATGTAATGTCATGTCATGTCATGTCCCCTGAAATTCATGTCATATGCCTAGAATTCATGATGTCATGTCCCAAGAAATTCATGTCATGTCATGTCCTGCGAAATTCATGTCATGTCATGTCATTTGAAATTCATGTCATATCCAGAGAATTCATGAAATGTCATTCCTGAGAAATTAATATCATGACATGTCCCAGGAGATTCTTGTCATGTCAGGTCATGTGCCATGAAATTCATGTCGCATCATGTCCCGAGAAATCCTTGTCATGTCATGTCATGTCCGGAGAAAACCATGTCATGTCATGTCCCGAGAAATTCTTGTCAAGTCATGTCATGTCATGTGCCAAGAAATTCATGTCATGCCATGTCCCCTGAAATTCACGTCATAACCCGAGAATTCATGACGTGTCATTCCAGAGAAATTCATGTCATGTCATGTCCTGAAAATTCATGTCATGTCATGTCGCGAGAAATTCATGTCATCTCCCGAGAGTTCATGACATGTCATTCCCGAGAAATTCATATCACGTCATGTCCCGAGAAATTCTTGTCATGTCATGTCATATCCGGAGAAAATCATGTCACGTCATGTCCAGAGAAATTCTTGTCATGTCATGTCATGTCATGTGCCAAGACATTCATGTCATGTCATGTCCACAGAAATTTATGTCATGTCATTTCATGTCATGTCATGTCCCCTGAAATTCACGTCATAACCCGAGAATTCATGACGTGTCATTCCAGAGAAATTCATGTCATCTCATGTCCCGAGAGAAATTTTTCATGTCATGTCATGTCATGTGAAAGAAATTCATATCATGTAATGTCCCGAGAAATTCATGTCATCTCATGTGCCCATTAATTTATGTCATGTCATGTCCTGGGAAATTCATGTCATGTCATGTCACTAGATAGTATTGTCATGTCATGTCATGTCCCGAGAAATTCATGTCATGTCATGTCCCGAGAAATTCATGTCATGTCACGAGAATTTCATGTCATCTCATGTGCCCATTGATTTATGTCATGTCATGTTTTGAGAAATTCATATCATGTCATGTCCCTAGAGAGTATTGGCATGTCATGTCATAACATGTTCCGAAAGATTCATGTCATGTCATGTCCCAAGATATTCTAGTCATGTCATGTCATGTCATGTCCCAAGAACTCATGTCATGCCATGTCCCGAGAAACTCATGTCGTGTCATGTCATGTCCCAAGATATTATTGTCTTGTCAACTCTGAGAAATTCATGTCTTTGCATGTCCAGATAAATTCATGTCATGTCATGTCCCCAGAAATTCATGTCATGGCATGTCCCGAGAAATTCATGTCATGTCGTGTCTTGTCCAGAGAAATTCATGTCATGTCATGTCCCAAGAAATCTATGTTATGTCATGTCCCCAGAAATTCGTTTCATATCCCGTAAATTCATGACAGGTCATGTCCCAAAAAAAGTCATGTCATGTCATGTCCTGAGAAATTCATGTCATGTCATGTCGCGTGAAATTCATGTCATATCCCGAGAATTCATGACGTGTCATTCCCGAGAAATTCATGTCATATCATGTCCCCATTGATTTATGTCATGTCATGTCATGTCCCGAGAAATTCATGTCATGTCATGTCCCGAGAAATTCATATGTCATTTCCCCAGAAATTTATGCTATGTCCTGTCTTGTCATGTCCCGACAAATTCATGTCATGTCATGTCATGTCCAGAGAAATTCATGTCAAGTCATGTCCAGAGAAATTCATATGTCATGTCCACAGAAATTTATGTCATGTCATATATTGTCCCCTGAAATTCATGTCATATCCCGAGAATTCATGACGGGTCATGTCCCGAAGAAACTCATGTCATGTCATGTCCTGAGAAATTCATGTCATGTCATGTCCCCAGAAATCTATGTAATGTCATGTCATGTCCCTGAAATTCATGTCATATCCCTAGAATTCATGATGTCATGTCCCAAGAAATTCATATCATGTCATGTCCTGAGAAATTCATGTCATGTCATGTCGCGAGAAATTCATGTCATATCCCGAGAATTCATGACATGTCATCTTCTGAGAAATTCATGTCATGTCATGTCCGCAGAAATTCATGTCATATCCCATGAAGTCATGACATGTCATGTCCCAAGAAATTCATGTCATGTCATGTCCCGAGAAATTCATGTCATGTCCCCAGAAAGCTATGTCATGTCATGTCATGTCCCCAGGAATTCATCTCATGTCATGTCTTGTCCAGAGAAATTCATGTCATCTCATGTACCCCCCAATTAATTTATGTCATGTCATGACCCGAAAATCCATGTCATGTCATTTCGCGAGACATTCAGGTCATATCCCGAGAATTCATGACATGTCATCTTCTGAGAAATTCATGTCATGTCATGTCACCAAAAATTCATGTCATATCCCATGAAGTTATGACATGTCATGTCCAAAGATATTCATGTCATCTCTTGTCCTGTGAAATTCATGTCATGTCATGTCGCGTGAAATTCATAGGATATCCCGAGAATTCATGACTTGTCATTGCTCAGAAATTCATGTCATGTCATGTCCTGAGAGATTCTTGTCATGTCATTGCATGTGCCAAGAAATTCATGTCATGTCTTGTCCCCAGAAATTCAAGTCATGTCATGTCGCCATTTATTTATGTCATGTCATGTCATGTCATGTCCCGAGAAATTCATGTCACGTCATATCCCGAGAAATTCATATGTCATGTCCCCAGAAATTTATGTCATGTCATGTATTGTCCCCTGAAATTCATGTCATATCCCGAGAATTCATGACGTGTCATGTCCAAAGGAAGACATGTCATGTCATGTCCTGAGAAATTCATGTCATGTCATGTCGTATGAAATTCATGTCATGGCATGTCCCGAGAAATTCATGTCATGTCATGTCTTGTCCAGAGAAATTCATGTCATGTCATGTCCCAAGAAATCTATGTTATGTCATGTCCTCAGAAATTTGTTTCATATCCCGTAAATTCATGGCAGGTCATGTCCCAAAAAAAACTCATGTCATGTCATGTTCTGAGAAATTCATGTCATGTCATGTCGCGTGAAATTCATGTCATATCCCGAGAATTCATGACGTGTCATTCCCGAGAAATTCATGTCATATCATGTCCCCATTGATTTATGTCATGTCATGTCATGTCCCGAGAAATTCATGTCATGTCATGTCCCGAGAAATTCATATGTCATGTCCCCAGAAATTTATGCTATGTCCTGTCTTGTCATGTCCCGACAAATTCATGTCATGTCATGTCATGTCCAGAGAAATTCATGTCAAGTCATGTCCAGAGAAATTCATATGTCATGTCCACAGAAATTTATGTCATGTCATATATTGTCCCCTGAAATTCATGTCATATCCCGAGAATTCATGACGTGTCATGTCCCGAAAAAACTCATGTCATGTCATGTCCTGAGAAATTCATGTCATGTCATGTCCCCAGAAATCTATGTAATGTCATGTCATCTCCCCTGAAATTCATGTCAAATCCCTAGAATTCATGATGTCATGTCCCAAGAAATTCATGTCATGTCATGTCCTGAGAAATTCATGTCATGTCATGTGGCGAGATATTCATGTCATCTCCCGAGAATTCATGACATGTCATTCCCGTGAAATTCATATCATGTCGTGTACCAAGAGATTCTTGTCATGTCAGGTCATGTGCCATGAAATTCATGTCACGTCATGTCCCGAGAAATTCTTGTCATGTCATGTCATGTCATGTGCCAAGAAATTCATGTCATGTCATGTCCACAGAAATTTATGTCATGTCATTTCATGTCATGTCATGTCCCCTGAAATTCACGTCATAACCCTAGAATTCATGACATGTCATTCCAGAGAAATTCATGTCATGTCATGACCCCAGAGAAACTATTAATGTCATGTCATGTCCCGAGAAATTCATGTCATGTCACGAGAATTTCATGTCATCTCATGTGCCCATTGATTTATGTCATGTCATGTTTTGAGAAATTGATATCATGTCATGTCCCTAGAGAGTATTGGCATGTCATGTCATGACATGTTCCGAAAGATTCATGTCATGTCATGTCCCGAGATATTCTAGTCATGTCATGTCATGTCATGTCCCAAGAACTCATGTCATGCCATGTCCCGAGAAACTCATGTCGTGTCATGTCATGTCCCAAGATATTATTGTCCTGTCAACCCTGAGAAATTCATGTCTTTTCATGTCCAGATAAATTCATGTCATGTCATGTTCCCAGAAATTCATATATTGTCATGTCATTTGCCAGGAAAATCATTTCATGTCATGTCCCCAGAAATTCATGTCATGGCATGTCCCGAGAAATTCATGTCATGTCATGTCTTGTCTAGAGAAATTCATGTCATGTCATGTCCCAAGAAATCTATGTTATGTCATATCCCCAGAAATTCGTTTCATATCCCGTAAATTCATGACAGGTCATGTCCCAAAAAAACTCATGTCATGTCATGTCCTGAGAAATTCATGTCATGTCATGTCGCGTGAAATTCATGTCATATCCCGAGAATTCATGACGTGTCATTCCCGAGAAATTCATGTCATATCATGTCCCCATTGATTTATGTCATGTCATGTCATGTCCAGAGAAATTCATGTCATGTCATGTCCCGAGAAATTCATATGTCATGTCCCCAGAAATTTATGCTATGTCCTGTCTTGTCATGTCCCGACAAATTCATGTCATGTCATGTCCAGAGAAATTCATGTCAAGTCATGTCCAGAGAAATTCATGTCATGTCCACAGAAATTCATGTCATGTCATATATTGTCCCCTGAAATTCATGTCATATCCCGAGAATTCATGACGGGTCATGTCCCGAAGAAACTCATGTCATGTCATGTCCTGAGAAATTCATGTCATGTCATGTCCCGAGAAATCTATGTAATGTCATGTCATGTCCCCTGAAATTCATGTCATATCCCTAGAATTCATGATGTCATGTCCCAAGAAATTCATATCATGTCATGTCCTGAGAAATTCATGTCATGTCATGTCGCGAGAAATTCATGTCATATCCCGAGAATTCATGAAATGTCATCTTCTGAGAAATTCATGTCATGTCATGTCCCCAGAAATTCATGTCATATCCCATGAAGTCATGACATGTCATGTCCCAAGAAATTCATGTCATGTCATGTCTTGTCCAGAGAAATTCATGTCATGTCCTGTCCAAAGGAATCTATGTTATGTCATGTCCCCAGAAATTCGTTTCATATCCCGAGATTTCATAACATGTCATGTCCCGAAAAAAATCATGTCATGTCATGTCCTGAGAAATTCATGTCATATGCCTAGAATTCATGATGTCATGTCCCAAGAAATTCATGTCATGTCATGTCCTCCGAAATTCATGTCATGTCATGTCACGAGAAATTCATGTCATATCCCGATAATTCATGACATGTCATTCCTGAGATATTAATATCACGACATGTCCCAAGAGATTCTTGTCATGTCATGTCATGTGCCATGAAATTCATGTCACATCATGTCCCGAGAAATTCTTGTCATGTCATGTCATGTCCGGAGAAAATCATGTCATGTCATGTCCCGGGAAATTCTTGTCAAGTCATGTCATGTCATGTGCCAAGAAATTCATGTTATGCCATGTCCCCTGAAATTCACGTCATAACCCGAGAATTCATGACGTGTCATTCCAGAGAAATTCATGTCATGTCATGTCCCGAGAGAAATTTTTCATGTCATGTCATGTCATGTGAAAGAAAGTCATATCATGTCATGTCCCGAGAAATTCATGTCATCTCATGTGCCAATTAATTTATGTCATGTCATGTCCAGGGAAATTCATGTCATGTCATGTCGCTAGATAGTATTGTCAGGTCATGTAATGTCATTTGCCGAGAGTTTCATGTCATGTCATGTCCCGAGAAATTCATGTCATGTCATTTCCCGAGAAATTCATGTCATGTCACGAGAATTTCATGTCATCTCATGTGCCCATTGATTTATGTCATGTCATGTCCTGAGAAACTCATATCATGTCATGTCCCTAGAGAGTATTGGCATGTCATGTCTTGTCATGTTCCAAAAGATTCATGTCATGTCATGTCCCGAGATATTCTAGTCATGTCATGTCATGTTATGACCCAAGATATTCATGTCCTGTCAACAATGAGAAATTCATGTCTTGTCATGTCCAGCTAAAAACATGTCATGTCATGTCCCCAGAAATTCATATATTGTCATGTCATTTGCCAAGAAAACCATTTCATGTCATGTCCCCAGAAATTCATGCCATGGCATGTCCCGAGAAATTCATGTCATGTCATGTCATGTCCCGTGACATTCATATGTCATGTCATGTCCAAAGGAATCTATGTTATGTCATGTCCCCAGAAATTCGTTTCATATCCCGAGAATTCATAACATGTCATGTCCCGAAAAAAATCATGTCATGTCATGTCCTGAGAAATTCATGTCATGTCATGTCCCCAGAAATCTATGTAATGTCATGTCATGTCATGTCCCCTGAAATTCATGTCATATGCCTAGAATTCATGATGTCATGTCCCAAGAAATTCATGTCATGTCATGTCCTGCGAAATTCATGTCATGTCATGTCATTTGAAATTCATGTCATATCCCGAGAATTCATGAAACGTCATTCCTGAGAAATTAATATCATGACATGTCCCAAGAGATTCTTGTCATGTCAGGTCATGTGCCATGAAATTCATGTCACATCATGTCCCGAGAAATTCTTGTCATGTCATGTCATGTCCGGAGAAAACCATGTCATGTCATGTCCCGAGAAATTCTTGTCAAGTCATGTCATGTCATGTGCCAAGAAATTCATGTCATGCCATGTCCCCTGAAATTCACGTCATAACCCGAGAATTCATGACGTGTCATTCCAGAGAAATTCATGTCATGTCATGTCCTGAAAATTCATGTCATGTCATGTCGCGAGAAATTCATGTCATCTCCCGAGAGTTCATGACATGTCATTCCCAAGAAATTCATATCACGTCATGTCCCGAGAAATTCTTATCATGTCATGTCATATCCGGAGAAAATCATGTCACGTCATGTCCAGAGAAATTCTTGTCATGTCATGTCATGTCATGTGCCAAGACATTCATGTCATGTCATGTCCACAGAAATTTATGTCATGTCATTTCATGTCATGTCATGTCCCCTGAAATTCACGTCATAACCCGAGAATTCATGACGTGTCATTCCAGAGAAATTCATGTCATCTCATGTCCCGAGAGAAATTTTTCATGTCATGTCATGTCATGTGAAAGAAATTCATATCATGTCATGTCCCGAGAAATTCATGTCATCTCATGTGCCCATTAATTTATGTCATGTCATGTCCTGGGAAATTCATGTCATGTCATGTCGCTAGATAGTATTGTCATGTCATGTCATGTCATTTGCCGAGAGTTTCATGTCATGTCATGTCCCGATAAATTCATGTCATGTCATGTCCCGAGAAATTCATGTCATGTCACGAGAATTTCATGTCATCTCATGTGCCCATTGATTTATGTCATGTCATGTTTTGAGAAATTCATATCATGTCATGTCCCTAGAGAGTATTGGCATGTCATGTCATGACATGTTCCGAAAGATTCATGTCATGTCATGTCCCAAGATATTCTAGTCATGTCATGTCATGTCATGTCCCAAGAACTCATGTCATGCCATGTCCCGAGAAACTCATGTCGTGTCATGTCATGTCCCAAGATATTATTGTCCTGTCAACCCTGAGAAATTCATGTCTTTTCATGTCCAGATAAATTCATGTCATGTCATGTCCCCAGAAATTCATGTCATGGCATGTCCCGAGAAATTCATGTCATGTCATGTCTTGTCCAGAGAAATTCATGTCATGTCATGTCCCAAGAAATCTATGTTATGTCATGTCCTCAGAAATTTGTTTCATATCCCGTAAATTCATGACAGGTCATGTCCCAAAAAAACTCATGTCATGTCATGTCCTGAGAAATTCATGTCATGTCATGTCGCGTGAAATTCATGTCATATCCCGAGAATTCATGACGTGTCATTCCCGAGAAATTCATGTCATATCATGTCCCAATTGATTTATGTCATGTCATGTCATGTCCCGAGAAATTCATGTCATGTCATGTCCCGAGAAATTCATATGTCATGTCCCCAGAAATTTATGCTATGTCCTGTCTTGTCATGTCCCGACAAATTCATGTCATGTCATGTCATGTCCAGAGAAATTCATGTCAAGTCATGTCCAGAGAAATTCATATGTCATGTCCACAGAAATTTATGTCATGTCATATATTGTCCCCTGAAATTCATGTCATATCCCGAGAATTCATGACGGGTCATGTCCCGAAGAAACTCATGTCATGTCATGTCCTGAGAAATTCATGTCATGTCATGTCCCCAGAAATCTATGTAATGTCATGTCATGTCCCCTGAAATTCATGTCATATCCCTAGAATTCATGATGTCATGTCCCAAGAAATTCATGTCATGTCATGTCCTGAGAAATTCATGTCATGTCATGTCGCGAGAAATTCATGTCATATCCCGAGAATTCATGACATGTCATCTTCTGAGAAATTCATGTCATGTCATGTCCCGAGAAATTCATGTCATATCCCATGAAGTCATGACATGTCATGTCCCAAGAAATTCATGTCATGTCATGTCCCGAGAAATTCATGTCATGTCCCCAGAAATCTATGTCATGTCATGTCATGTCCCCAGGAATTCATCTCATGTCATGTCTTGTCCAGAGAATTTCATGTCATCTCATGTACCCCCCAATTAATTTATGTCATGTCATGTCCCGAAAATTCATGTCATGTCATTTCGCGAGACATTCAGGTCATTTCCCGAGAATTCATGACATGTCATCTTCTGAGAAATTCATGTCATGTCATGTCACCAAAAATTCATGTCATATCCCATGAAGTTATGACATGTCATGTCCAAAGATATTCATGTCATCTCTTGTCCTGTGAAATTCATGTCATGTCATGTCGCGTGAAATTCATAGCATATCCCGAGAATTCATGACTTGTCATTGCTCAGAAATTCATGTCATGTCATGTCCTGAGAGATTCTTGTCATGTCATGGCATGTGCCAAGAAATTCATGTCATGTCTTGTCCCCAGAAATTCAAGTCATGTCATGTCGCCATTTATTTATGTCATGTCATGTCATGTCATGTCCCGAGAAATTCATGTCACGTCATATCCCGAGAAATTCATATGTCATGTCCCCAGAAATTTATGTCATGTCATGTATTGTCCCCTGAAATTCATGTCATATCCCGAGAATTCATGACGTGTCATGTCCAAAGGAAGACATGTCATGTCATGTCCTGAGAAATTCATGTCATGTCATGTCGTATGAAATTCATGTCATGGCATGTCCCGAGAAATTCATGTCATGTCATGTCTTGTCCAGAGAAATTCATGTCATGTCATGTCCCAAGAAATCTATGTTATGTCATGTCCTCAGAAATTTGTTTCATATCCCGTAAATTCATGGCAGGTCATGTCCCAAAAAAACTCATGTCATGTCATGAACTGAGAAATTCATGTCATGTCATGTCGCGTGAAATTCATGTCATATCCCGAGAATTCATGACGTGTCATTCCCGAGAAATTCATGTCATATCATGTCCCCATTGATTTATGTCATGTCACGTCATGTCCCGAGAAATTCATGTCATGTCATGTCCCAAGAAATCTATGTTATGTCATGTCCTCAGAAATTTGTTTCATATCCCGTAAATTCATGGCAGGTCATGTCCCAAAAAAACTCAAGTCATGTCATGAACTGAGAAATTCATGTCATGTCATGTCGCGTGAAATTCAGGTCATATCCCGAGAATTCATGACGTGTCATTCCCGAGATATTCATGTCATATCATGTCCCCATTGATTTATGTCATGTCATGTCATGTCCCGAGAAATTCATGTCATGTCATGTCCCGAGAAATTCATATGTCATGTCCCCAGAAATTTATGCTATGTCCTGTCTTGTCATGTCCCGACAAATTCATGTCATGTCATGTCATGTCCAGAGAAATTCATGTCAAGTCATGTCCAGATAAATTCATATGTCATGTCCACAGAAATTTATGTCATGTCATATATTGTCCCATGAAATTCATGTCATATCCCGAGAATTCATGACGTGTCATGTCCCGAAAAAACTCATGTCATGTCATGTCCTGAGAAATTCATGTCATGTCATGTCCCCAGAAATCTATGTAATGTCATGTCATCTCCCCTGAAATTCATGTCATATCCCTAGAATTCATGATGTCATGTCCCAAGAAATTCATGTCATGTCATGTCCTGAGAAATTCATGTCATGTCATGTCGCAAGATATTCATGTCATCTCCCGAGAATTCATGACATGTCATTCCCGTGAAATTCATATCATGTCGTGTACCAAGAGATTCTTGTCATGTCAGGTCATGTGCCATGAAATTCATGTCACGTCATGTCCCGAGAAATTCTTGTCATGTCATGTCATGTCATGTGCCAAGAAATTCATGTCATGTCATGTCCACAGAAATTTATGTCATGTCATTTCATGTCATGTCATGTCCCCTGAAATTCACGTCATAACTCTAGAATTCATGACATGTCATTCCAGAGAAATTCATGTCATGTCATGACCCCAGAGAAACTATTAAAGTCATGTCATGTCCCGAGAAATTCATGTCATGTCACGAGAATTTCATGTCATCTCATGTGCCCATTGATTTATGTCATGTCATGTTTTGAGAAATTCATATCATGTCATGTCCCTAGAGAGTATTGGCATGTCATGTCATGACATGTTCCGAAAGATTCATGTCATGTCATGTCCCGAGATATTCTAGTCATGTCATGTCATGTCATGTCCCAAGAACTCATGTCATGCCATGTCCCGAGAAACTCATGTCGTGTCATGTCATGTCCCAAGATGTTATTGTCCTGTCAACCCTGAGAAATTCATGTCTTTTCATGTCCAGATAAATTCATGTCATGTCATGTCCCCAGAAATTCATATATTGTCATGTCATTTGCCAGGAAAATCATTTCATGTCATGTCCCCAGAAATTCATGTCATGGCATGTCCCCAGAAATTCATGTCATGTCATGTCTTGTCCAGAGAAATTCATGTCATGTCATGTCCCAAGAAATCTATGTTATGTCATGTCCCCAGAAATTCGTTTCATCTCCCGTAAATTCATGACAGGTCATGTCCCAAAAAAACTCATGTCATGTCTTGTCCTGAGAAATTCATGTCATGTCATGTCGCGTGAAATTCATGTCATATCCCGAGAATTCATTTCGTGTCATTCCCGAGAAATTCATGTCATATCATGTCCCCATTGATTTATGTCATGTCATGTCATGTCCCGAGAAATTCATGTCATGTCATGTCCCGAGAAATTCATATGTCATGTCCCCAGAAATTTATGCTATGTCCTGTCTTGTCATGTCCCGACAAATTCATGTCATGTCATGTCCAGAGAAATTCATGTCAAGTCATGTCCAGAGAAATTCATATGTCATGTCCACAGAAATTTATGTCATGTCATATATTGTCCCCTGAAATTCATGTCATATCCCGAGAATTCATGACGGGTCATGTCCCGAAGAAACTCATGTCATGTCATGTCCTGAGAAATTCATGTCATGTCATGTCCCCAGAAATCTATGTAATGTCATGTCATGTCCCCTGAAATTCATGTCATATCCCTAGAATACATGATGTCATGTCCGAAGAAATTCATATCATGTCATGTCCTGAGAAATTCATGTCATGTCATGTCGCGAGAAATTCATGTCATATCCCGAGAATTCATGACATGTCATCTTCTGAGAAATTCATGTCAAGACATGTCCCCAGAAGTTCATGTCATATCCCGAGAATCCATGAAATATCATGTCCCGAGAAATTCATGTCATGTCATGTCCCCAGAAATTCATGTCATATCCCATGAAGTCATGACATGTCATGTCCCAAGAAATTCATGTCATGTCATGTCCCGAGAAATTCATGTCATGTCCCCAGAAATCTATGTCATGTCATGTCATGTCATGTCATGTCCCAAGAAATTCATCTCATGTCATGTCTTGTCCAGAGAAATTCATGTCATCTCATGTACCCCCCAATTAATTTATGTCATGTCATGTCCCGAAAATTCATGTCATGTCATTTCGCGAGACATTCATGTCATATCCCGAGAATTCATGACATGTCATCCTCTGAGAAATTCATGTCATGTCATGTCCCCAAAAATTCATGTCATATCCCATGAAGTTATGACATGTCATGTCCAAAGATATTGATGTCATCTCTTGTCCTGTGAAATTCATATCATGTCATGTCGCGTGAAATTCATAGCATATCCCGAGAATTCATGACTTGTCATTGCTCAGAAATTCATGTCATGTCATGTCCTGAGAGATTCTTGTCATGTCATGGCATGTGCCAAGAAATTCATGTCATGTCTTGTCCCCAGAAATTCATGTCATGTCATGTCCCCATTTATTTATATCATGTCATGTCATGTCATGTCCCGAGAAATTCATGTCACGTCATGTCCCGAGAAATTCATATGTCATGTCCCCAGAAATTTATGTCATGTCATTTATTGTCCCCTGAAATTCATGTCATATCCCGAGAATTCATGACGTGTCATGTCCAAACGAAGGCATGTCATGTCATGTCCTGAGAAATTCATGTCATGTCATGTCGTATGAAATTCATGTCATATCCCGAGAATTCATGACGTGTCATTCCCGAGAAATTCATGTCATGTCATGTCATGTCCCGAGAGATTGTTGTCATGTTATGTCATGTCATGTGCCAGGAAATTCATATCATGTCATGTCCCAAGAAATTCATGTCAAGTCATGTCTTGTCCAGAGAAATTCATGTCATGTCATGTCCAATGGAATCTATGTAATGTCATGTCATGGCCCCTGAAATTCATGTCATATCCCTAGAATTCATGACGTGTCATTCCAGAGAAATTCATGTCATCTCATGTCCCGAGAGAAATTTTTCATGTCATGTCATGTCATGTGAAAGAAATTCATATCATGTCATGTCCCGAGAAATTCATGTCATCTCATGTGCCCATTAAGTTATGTCATGTCATGTCCTGGGAAATTCATGTCATGTCATGTCGCTAGATAGTATTGTCATGTCATGTCATGTCATTTGCCGAGAGTTTCATGTCATGTCACGTCCCGAGAAATTCATGTCATGTCATGTCCCGAGAAATTCATGTCATGTCACGAGAATTTCATGTCATCTCATGTGCCCTTTGATTTATGTCATGTCATGTTTTGAGAAATTCATATCATGTCATGTCCCTAGAGAGTATTGGGATGTCATGTCATGACATGTTCCGAAAGATTCATGTCATGTCATGTCCCAAGATATTCTAGTCATGTCATGTCATGTCATGTCCCAAGAACTCATGTCATGCCATGTCCCGAGAAAGTCATGTCGTGTCATGTCATGTTCCAAGATATTATTGTCCTGTCAACCCTGAGAAATTCATGTCTTTTCATGTCCAGATAAATTCATGTCATGTCATGTCCCCAGAAATTCATATATTGTCATGTCATTTGCCAAGAAAATCATTTCATGTCATGTCCCCAGAAATTCATGTCATGTCTTGTCCAGAGAAATTCATGTCATGTCATGTCCCAAGAAATCTATGTTATGTCATGTCCTCAGAAATTCGTTTCATATCCCGTAAATTCATGACAGGTCATGTCCCAAAAAAACTCATGTCATGTCATGTCCTGAGAAATTCATGTCATGTCATGTCGCGTGAAATTCATGTCATATCCCGAGAATTCATGACGTGTCATTCCCGAGAAATTCATGTCATATCATGTCCCCATTGATTCATGTCATGTCATGTCATGTCCAGAGAAATTCATTTCAAGTCATGTCCAGAGAAATTCATATGTCATGTCCACAGAAATTTATGTCATGTCATATATTGTCCCCTGAAATTCATGTCATATCCCGAGAATTCATGACGTGTCATGTCCCGAAAAAACTCATGTCATGTCATGTCCTGAGAAATTCATGTCATGTCATGTCCCCAGAAATCAATGTAATGTCATGTCATGTCCCCTGAAATTCATGTCATATCCCTAGAATTCATGATGTCATGTCCCAAGAAATTCATGTCATGTCATGTCCTGAGAAATTCATGTCATGTCATGTCGCGAGAAATTCATGTCATGTCATGTGCCCACTAATTTATGTCATGTCATGTCCTGGGAAAGTCATGTCATGTCATGTCCCTGGATAGTATTGTCATGTCATGTCATGTCATTTGCCGAGAGATTCATGTCATGGCATGTCCTGAGAAATTCATGTCATGTCATGTCCCGAGAAATTCATGTCATGTCATTTCACGAGAAATTCATGTCATATCCCGAGAATTCATGACATGTCATCTTCTGAGAAATTCATGTCATGTCATGTCCCCAGAAGTTCATGTCATATCCCGAGAATCCATGAAATATCATGTCCCGAGAAATTCATGTCATGTCATGTCCCCAGAAATTCATATGTCATGTCCCCAGAAATTTATGCTATGTCCTGTCTTGTCATGTCCCGACAAATTCATGTCATGTCATGTCCAGAGAAATTCATGTCAAGTCATGTCCAGAGAAATTCATATGTCATGTCCACAGAAATTTATGTCATGTCATATATTGTCCCCTGAAATTCATGTCATATCCCGAGAATTCATGACGGGTCATGTCCCGAAGAAACTCATGTCATGTCATGTCCTGAGAAATTCATGTCATGTCATGTCCCCAGAAATCTATGTAATGTCATGTCATGTCCCCTGAAATTCATGTCATATCCCTAGAATTCATGATGTCATGTCCGAAGAAATTCATATCATGTCATGTCCTGAGAAATTCATGTCATGTCATGTCGCGAGAAATTCATGTCATATCCCGAGAATTCATGACATGTCATCTTCTGAGAAATTCATGTCAAGACATGTCCCCAGAAGTTCATGTCATATCCCGAGAATCCATGAAATATCATGTCCCGAGAAATTCATGTCATGTCATGTCCCCAGAAATTCATGTCATATCCCATGAAGTCATGACATGTCATGTCCCAAGAAATTCATGTCATGTCATGTCCCGAGAAATTCATGTCATGTCCCCAGAAATCTATGTCATGTCATGTCATGTCATGTCATGTCCCAAGAAATTCATCTCATGTCATGTCTTGTCCAGAGAAATTCATGTCATCTCATGTACCCCCCAATTAATTTATGTCATGTCATGTCCGGAAAATTCATGTCATGTCATTTCGCGAGACATTCATGTCATATCCCGAGAATTCATGACATGTCATCCTCTGAGAAATTCATGTCATGTCATGTCCCCAAAAATTCATGTCATATCCCATGAAGTTATGACATGTCATGTCCAAAGATATTCATGTCATCTCTTGTCCTGTGAACTTCATGTCATGTCATGTCGCGTGAAATTCATAGCATATCCCGAGAATTCATGACTTGTCATTGCTCAGAAATTCATGTCATGTCATGTCCTGAGAGATTCTTGTCATGTCATGGCATGTGCCAAGAAATTCATGTCATGTCATGTCCCCATTTATTTATATCATGTCATGTCATGTCATGTCCCGAGAAATTCATGTCACGTCATGTCCCGAGAAATTCATATGTCATGTCCCCAGAAATTTATGTCATGTCATTTATTGTCCCCTGAAATTCATGTCATATCCCGAGAATTCATGACGTGTCATGTCCAAACGAAGGCATGTCATGTCATGTCCTGAGAAATTCATGTCATGTCATGTCGTATGAAATTCATGTCATATCCCGAGAATTCATGACGTGTCATTCCCGAGAAATTCATGTCATGTCATGTCATGTCCCGAGAGATTGTTGTCATGTTATGTCATGTCATGTGCCAGGAAATTCATATCATGTCATGTCCCAAGAAATTCATGTCAAGTCATGTCTTGTCCAGAGAAATTCATGTCATGTCATGTCCAATGGAATCTATGTAATGTCATGTCATGGCCCCTGAAATTCATGTCATATCCCTAGAATTCATGACGTGTCATTCCAGAGAAATTCATGTCATCTCATGTCCCGAGAGAAATTTTTCATGTCATGTCATGTCATGTGAAAGAAATTCATATCATGTCATGTCCCGAGAAATTCATGTCATCTCATGTGCCCATTAATTTATGTCATGTCATGTCCTGGGAAATTCATGTCATGTCATGTCGCTAGATAGTATTGTCATGTCATGTCATGTCATTTGCCGAGAGTTTCATGTCATGTCACGTCCCGAGAAATTCATGTCATGTCATGTCCCGAGAAATTCATGTCATGTCACGAGAATTTCATGTCATCTCATGTGCCCTTTGATTTATGTCATGTCATGTTTTGAGAAATTCATATCATGTCATGTCCCTAGAGAGTATTGGCATGTCATGTCATGACATGTTCCGAAAGATTCATGTCATGTCATGTCCCAAGATATTCTAGTCATGTCATGTCATGTCATGTCCCAAGAACTCATGTCATGCCATGTCCCGAGAAAGTCATGTCGTGTCATGTCATGTTCCAAGATATTATTGTCCTGTCAACCCTGAGAAATTCATGTCTTTTCATGTCCAGATAAATTCATGCCATGTCATGTCCCCAGAAATTCATATATTGTCATGTCATTTGCCAAGAAAATCATTTCATGCCATGTCCCCAGAAATTCATGTCATGTCTTGTCCAGAGAAATTCATGTCATGTCATGTCCCAAGAAATCTATGTTATGTCATGTCCTCAGAAATTCGTTTCATATCCCGTAAATTCATGACAGGTCATGTCCCAAAAAAACTCATGTCATGTCATGTCCTGAGAAATTCATGTCATGTCATGTCGCGTGAAATTCATGTCATATCCCGAGAATTCATGACGTGTCATTCCCGAGAAATTCATGTCATATCATGTCCCCATTGATTCATGTCATGTCATGTCATGTCCAGAGAAATTCATTTCAAGTCATGTCCAGAGAAATTCATATGTCATGTCCACAGAAATTTATGTCATGTCATATATTGTCCTGAGAAATTCATGTCATATCCCGAGAATTCATGACGTGTCATGTCCCGAAAAAACTCATGTCATGTCATGTCCTGAGAAATTCATGTCATGTCATGTCCCCAGAAATCAATGTAATGTCATGTCATGTCCCCTGAAATTCATGTCATATCCCTAGAATTCATGATGTCATGTCCCAAGAAATTCATGTCATGTCATGTCCTGAGAAATTCATGTCATGTCATGTCCCTGGATAGTATTGTCATGTCATGTCATGTCATTTGCCGAGAGATTCATGTCATGGCATGTCCTGAGAAATTCATGTCATGTCATTTCCCGAGAAATTCATGTCATGTCATTTCACGAGAAATTCATGTCATATCCCGAGAATTCATGACATGTCATCTTCTGAGAAATTCATGTCATGTCATGTCCCCAGAAGTTCATGTCATATCCCGAGAATCCATGAAATATCATGTCCCGAGAAATTCATGTCATGTCATGTCCCCAGAAATTCATGTCATATCCCATGAAGTCATGACATGTCATGTCCCAAGAAATTCATGTCATGTCATGTCCCCAGAAATTCATATCATATCCCATGAAGTTATGACATGTCATGTCCAAAGATATTCATGTCATCTCTTGTCCTGTGAAATTCATGTCATGTCACATCGCGTGAAATTCATGGCATGTCCCGAGAATTCATGACTTGTCATTGCTCAGAAATTCATGTCATGTCATGTCCTGAGAGATTCTTGTCATGTCATGTCATGTGCCAAGAAATTCATGTCATGTCTTGTCCAGAGAAATTGATGTCATATCATGTCCTCATTGATTTAGGTCATGTCATGTCATGTCCCGAGAAATTTATGTCATGTCATTTCATGTCATGTCATGTCCCCTGAAATTCACGTCATAACCCTAGAATTCATGACATGTCATCCCAGAGAAATTCATGTCATGTCATGACCCCAGAGAAACTATAAATGTCATGTCATGTCATGTGCCAAGAAATTCAAATCATGTCATATCCCGAGAAATTCATGTCATGTCATGTGCCCACTAATTTATGTCATGTCATGTCCTGGGAAAGTCATGTCATGTCATGTCCTGAGAAATTCATGTCATGTCATGTCGCATGAAATTCATGTCATATCCCAAGAATTCATGATGTGTCATTCCCGAGAAATTCATGTCATGTCATGTCATGTCCCGAGAGATTCTTGTCATGTTATGACATGTCATGTGCCAGGAAATTCATATCATGTCATGTCCCAAGAAATTCATGTCATGTCATGTCTTCTCCAGAGAAATTCATGCCATGTCATGTCCAATGGAATCTATGTTATGTCATGTCCCCACAAATTCGTTTCATATCCCGAGAGTTCATAACATGTCATGTCCCGAAAAATCTCTTGTCATGTCATGTCCTGAGAACTTCATGTCATGTCATGTCCCCAGTAATCTATGTAATGTCATGTCATGTCATGTCCCCTGAAATTCATGTCATGTCATGTCCTGCGAAATTCATGTCATGTCATGTCACGAGAAATTCATGTCATATCCCGAGAATTCATGACATTTCATGTCCTGAGAAATTCATGTCATGTCATGTCGTGAGAAATTCATGTCATCTCCCGAGAATTCATGACATGTCATTCCCGAGAAATTCATATCATGTCGTGTACCAAGAGATTCTTGTCATGTCATGTCATGTGCCATGAAATTCATGTCACGTCATGTCCCGAGAATTTCTTGTCATGTCATGTCATGTCATGTGCCAAGAAATTCATGTCATGTCATGTCCACAGAAATTTATGTCATGTCATTTCATGTCATGTCATGTCCACTGAAATTCACGTCATAACCCTAGAATTCATGACATGTCATTCCAGAGAAATTCATGTCATGTCATGTCGCGTGAAATTCATGTCATATCCCGAGAATTCATGACGTGTCATTCCCGAGAAATTCATGTCATATCATGTCCCCATTGATTTATGTCATGTCATGTCATGTCCCGAGAAATTCATGTCATGTCATGTCCCGAGAAATTCATATGTCATGTCCCCAGAAATTTATGCTATGTCCTGTCTTGTCATGTCCCGACAAATTCATGTCATGTCATGTCATGTCCAGAGAAATTCATGTCAAGTCATGTCCAGAGAAATTCATATGTCATGTCCACAGAAATTTATGTCATGACATATATTGTCCCCTGAAATTCATGTCATATCCCGAGAATTCATGACGTGTCATGTCCCGAAGAAATTCATGTCATGTCATGTCCTGCGAAATTCATGTCATGTCATGTCCCCAGAAATCTATGTAATGTCATGTCATGTCCCCTGAAATTCATGTCATATCCCTAGAATTCATGATGTCATGTCCCAAGAAATTCATGTCATGTCATGTCCTGAGAAATTCATGTCATGTCATGTCGCGAGAAATTCATGTCATATCCCGAGAATTCATGACATGTCATTTTCTGAGAAATTCATGTCATGTCATGTCCCCAGAAGTTCATGTCATATCCCGAGAATCCATGAAATATCATGTCCCAAGAAATTCATGTCATGTCATGTCCCGAGAAATCTATGTCATGTCATGTCATGTCCCCAGGAATTCATCTCATGTCATGTCTTGTCCAGAGAAATTCATGTCATCTCATGTACCCCCCAATTAATTTATGTCATGTCATGTCCCGAGAAATTCATTTCATGTCATTTCGCGAGACATTCATGTCATATCCCGAGAATTCATGACATGTCATGTCCCGAGAAATTCATGTCATGTCATGTCCCCAAAAATTCATGTCATATCCCATGAAGTTATGACATGTCATGTCCAAAGATATTCATGTCATCTCTTGTCCTGTGAAATTCATGTCATGTCGCGTGAAATTCATAGCATATCCCGAGAATTCATGACTTGTCATTGCTCAGACATTCATGTCATGTCATATCCTGAGAGATTCTTGTCATGTCATGTCATGTGCCAAGAAATTCATGTCATGTCTTGTCCCCAGAAATTCATGTCATGTCATGTCCCCATTTATTTATGTCATGTCATGTCATGTCATGTCCCGAGAAATTCATGTCATGTCATGTCCCGAGAAATTCATATGTCATGTCCCCAGAACTTTATGTCATGTCATGTAATGTCCCCTGAAGTTCATGTCATATCCCGAGAATTCATGACGTGTCATGTCCCAAGAAATTCATGTCATGTCATGTCCTGAGAAATTCATGTCATGTCATGTCGCGAGAAATTCATGTCATCTCCCGAGAATTCATGACATGTCATTCCCGAGAAATTCATATCATGTCGTGTACCAAGAGATTCTTGTCATGTCAGGTCATGAGCCATGAAATTCATGTCACGTCATGTCCCGAGAATTTCTTGTCATGTCATGTCATATCCGGAGAAAATCATGTCACGTCATGTCCAGAGAAATTCTTGTCATGTCATGTCATGTCATGTCCACAGAAATTTATGTCATGTCATTTCATGTCATGTCATGTCCCCTGAAATTCACGTCATAACCCTAGAATTCATGACATGTCATCCCAGAGAAATTCATGTCATGTCATGACCCCAGAGAAACTATAAATGTCATGTCATGTCATGTGCCAAGGAATTCAAATCATGTCATATCCCGAGAAATTCATGTCATGTCATGTGCCCACTAATTTATGTCATGTCATGTCCTGGGAAAGTCATGTCATGTCATGTCCTGAGAAATTCATGTCATGTCATGTCGCATGAAATTCATGTCATATCCCGAGAATTCATGACGTGTCATTCCCGAGAAATTCATGTCATGTCATGTCATGTCCCGAGAGAATCTTGTCATGTTATGTCATGTCATGTGCCAGGAAATTCATATCATGTCATGTCCCAAGAAATTCATGTCATGTCATGTCTTGTCCAGAGAAATTCATGTCATGTCATGTCCAATGGAATCTATGTTATGTCATGTCCCCACAAATTCGTTTCATATCCCGAGAGTTCATAACATGTCATGTCCCGAAAAATCTCATGTCATGTCATGTCCTGAGAACTTCATGTCACGTCATGTCCCCAGAAATCTATGTAATGTCATGTCATGTCATGTCCCCTGAAATTCATGTCATATGCCTAGAATTCATGATGTCATGTCCCAAGAAATTCATGTCATGTCATGTCCTGCGAAATTCATGTCATGTCATGTCACGAGAAATTCATGTCATATCCCGAGAATTCATGACATTTCATGTCCTGAGAAATTCATGTCATGTCATGTCGTGAGAAATTCATGTCATCTCCCGAGAATTCATGACATGTCATTCCCGAGAAATTCATATCATGTCGTGTACCAAGTGATTCTTGTCATGTCATGTCATGTGCCATGAAATTCATGTCACGTCATGTCCCGAGAATTTCTTGTCATGTCATGTCATGTCATGTGCCAAGAAATTCATGTCATGTCATGTCCACAGAAATTTATGTCATGTCATTTCATGTCATGTCATGTCCACTGAAATTCACGTCATAACCCTAGAATTCATGACATGTCATTCCAGAGAAATTCATGTCATGTCATGACCCCAGAGAAACTATTAATGTCATGTCATGTCATGTGCCAAGAAATTCAAATCATGTCATGTCCCGAGAAATTCACGTCATGTCATGTGCCCACTAATTTATGTCATGTCATGTCCTGGGAAGGTCATGTCATGTCATGTCCCTGGATAGTATTGTCATGTCATGTCATGTCATTTGCCGAGAGATTCATGTCATGGCATGTCCTGAGAAATTCATGTCATGTCATGTCCCGAGAAATTCATGTCATGTCATTTCACGAGAAATTCATGTCATATCCCGAGAATTCATGACATGTCATCTTCTGAGAAATTCATGTCATGTCATGTCCCCAGAAGTTCATGTCATATCCCCAGAATCCATGAAATATCATGTCGCGAGAAATTCATGTCATGTCATGTCCCCAGAAATTCATGTCATATCCCATGAAGTCATGACATGTCATGTCCCAAGAAATTCATGTCATGTCATGTCCCCAGAAATTCATGTCATATCCCATGAAGTTATGACATGTCATGTCCAAAGATATTCATGTCATCTCTTGCCCTGTGAAATTCATGTCATGTCACATCGCGTGAAATTCATGGCACGTCCCGATAATTCATGACTTGTCATTACTCAGAAATTCATGTCATGTCATGTCCCGACAAATTCATGTCATGTCATGTCATGTCCAGAGAAATTCATGTGAAGTCATGTCCAGAGAAATTCATATGTCATGTCCACAGAAATTTATGTCATGTCATATATTGTCCCCTGAAATTCATGTCATATCCCGAGAATTCATGACGTGTCATGTCCCGAAAAAACTCATGTCATGTCATGTCCTGAGAAATTCATGTCATGTCATGTCCCCAGAAATCTATGTAATGTCATGTCATGTCCCCTGAAATTCATGTCATATCCCTAGAATTCATGATGTCATGTCCCAAGAAATTCATGTCATGTCATGTCCTGAGAAATTCATGTCATGTCATGTCGCGAGAAATTCATGTCATCTCCCGAGAATTCATGACATGTCATTCCCGAGAAATTCATATCATGTCGTGTACCAAGAGATTCTTGTCATGTCAGGTCATGTGCCATGAAATTCATGTCACGTCATGTCCCGAGAATTTCTTGTCATGTCATGTCATATCCGGAGAAAATCATGTCACGTCATGTCCAGAGAAATTCTTGTCATGTCATGTCATGTCATGTGCCAAGAAATTCATGTCATGTCATGTCCACAGAAATTTATGTCATGTCATTTCATGTCATGTCATGTCCCCAGAAATTCACGTCATAACCCTAGAATTCATGACATGTTATTCCAGAGAAATTCATGTCATGTCATGACCCCAGAGAAACTATTAATGTCATGTCATGTCCCGAGAAATTCATGTCATGTCACGAGAATTTCATGTCATCTCATGTGCCCATTGATTTATGTCATGTCATGTTTTGAGAAATTCATATCATGTCATGTCCCTAGAGAGTATTGGCATGTCATGTCATGACATGTTCCGAAAGATTCATGTCATGTCATGTCCCGAGATATTCTAGTCATGTCATGTCATGTCATGTCCCAAGAACTCATGTCATGCCATGTCCCGAGAAACTCATGTCGTGTCATGTCATGTCCAAAGATATTATTGTCCTGTCAACCCTGAGAAATTCATGTCTTTTCATGTCCAGATAAATTCATGTCATGTCATGTCCCCAGAAATTCATATATTGTCATGTCATTTGCCAAGATAATCATTTCATCTCATGTCCCCAGAAATTCATGTCATGGCATGTCCCGAGAAATTCATGTCATGTCATGTCTTGTCCAGAGAAATTCATGTCATGTCATGTCCCAAGAAATCTATGTTATGTCATGTCCCCAGAAATTCGTTTCATATCCCGTAAATTCATGACAGGTCATGTCCCAAAAAAACTCATGTCATGTCATGTCCTGAGAAATTCATGTCATGTCATGTCGCGTGAAATTCATGTCATATCCCGAGAATTCATGACGTGTCATTCCCGAGAAATTCATGTCATATCATGTCCCCATTGATTTATGTCATGTCATGTCATGTCCCGAGAAATTCATGTCATGTCATGTCCCGAGAAATTCATATGTCATGTCCCCAGAAATTTATGCTATGTCCTGTCTTGTCATGTCCCGACAAATTCATGTCATGTCATGTCATGTCCAGAGAAATTCATGTCAAGTCATGTCCAGAGAAATTCATATGTCATGTCCACAGAAATTTATGTCATGTCATATATTGTCCCCTGAAATTCATGTCATATCCCGAGAATTCATGACGTGTCATGTCCCGAAGAAATTCATGTCATGTCATGTCCTGCGAAATTCATGTCATGTCATGTCCCCAGAAATCTATGTAATCTCATGTCATGTCCCCTGAAATTCATGTCATATCCCTAGAATTCATGATGTCATGTCCCAAGAAATTCATGTCATGTCATGTCCTGAGAAATTCATGTCATGTCATGTCGCGAGAAATTCATGTCATATCCCGAGAATTCATGACATGTCATCTTCTGAGAAATTCATGTCATGTCATGTCCCCAGAAGTTCATGTCATATCCCGAGAATCCATGAAATATCATGTCCCGAGAAATTCATGTCATGTCATGTCCCCAGAAATTCATGTCATATCCCATGAAGTCATGACATGTCATGTCCCAAGAAATTCATGTCATGTCATGTCCCGAGAAATTCATGTCATGTCCCCAGGAATTCATCTCATGTCATGTCTTGTCCAGAGAAATTCATGTTATCTCATGTACCCCCCAATTAATTTATGTCATGTCATGTCCCGAGAAATTCATGTCATGTCATGTCCCCAAAAATTCATGTCATATCCCATGAAGTTATGACATGTCATGTCCAAAGATATTCATGTCATCTCTTGTCCTGTGAAATTCATGTCATGTCGCGTGAAATTCATAGCATATCCCGAGAATTCATGACTTGTCATTGCTCAGAAATTCATATCATGTCGTGTACCAAGAGATTCTTGTCATGTCAGGTCATGTGCCATGAAATTCATGTCACGTCATGTCCCGAGAATTTCTTGTCATGTCATGTCATATCCGGAGAAAATCATGTCACGTCATGTCCAGAGAAATTCTTGTCATGTCATGTCATGTCATGTGCCAAGAAATTCATGTCATGTCATGTCCACAGAAATTTATGTCATGTCATTTCATGTCATGTCATGTCCCCAGAAATTCACGTCATAACCCTAGAATTCATGACATGTTATTCCAGAGAAATTCATGTCATGTCATGACCCCAGAGAAACTATTAATGTCATGTCATGTCCCGAGAAATTCATGTCATGTCACGAGAATTTCATGTCATCTCATGTGCCCATTGATTTATGTCATGTCATGTTTTGAGAAATTCATATCATGTCATGTCCCTAGAGAGTATTGGCATGTCATGTTATGACATGTTCCGAAAGATTCATGTCATGTCATGTCCCGAGATATTCTAGTCATGTCATGTCATGTCATGACCCCAGAGAAACTATAAATGTCATGTCATGTCATGTGCCAAGAAATTCAAATCATGTCATATCCCGAGAAATTCATGTCATGTCATGTGCCCACTAATTTATGTCATGTCATGTCCTGGGAAAGCCATGTCATGTCATGTCCTGAGAAATTCATGTCATGTCATGTCGCATGAAATTCATGTCATATCCCGAGAATTCATGACGTGTCATTCCCGAGAAATTCATGTCATGTCATGTCATGTCCCGAGAGATTCTTGTCATGTTATGTCATGTCATGTGCCAGGAAATTCATATCATGTCATGTCCCAAGAAATTCATGTCATGTCATGTCATGTCCAGAGAAATTTTTGTCATGTCATGACCCCAGAGAAACTATTAATGTCATGTCATGTCATGTGCCAAGAAATTCAAATCATGTCATGTCCCGAGAAATTCACGTCATGTCATGTGCCCACTAATTTATGTCATGTCATGTCCTGGGAAAGTCATGTCATGTCATGTCCCTGGATAGTATTGTCATGTCATGTCATGTCATTTGCCGAGAGATTCATGTCATGGCTTGTCCTGAGAAATTCATGTCATGTCATGTCCCCAGAAATTCATGTCATATCCCATGAAGTCATGACATGTCATGTCCCAAGAAATTCATGTCATGTCATGTCCCCAGAAATTCATGTCATATACCATGAAGTTATGACATGTCATGTCCAAAGATATTCATGTCATCTCTTGCCCTGTGAAATTCATGTCATGTCACATCGCGTGAAATTCATGGCATGTCCCGAGAATTCATGACTTGTCATTGCTCAGAAATTCATGTCATGTCATGTCCCGAGAAATTCATATGTCATGTCCCCAGAAATTTATGCTATGTCCTGTCTTGTCATGTCCCGACAAATTCATGTCATGTCATGTCATGTCCAGAGAAATTCATATGTCATGTCCACAGAAATTTATGTCATGTCATATATTGTCCCCTGAAATTCATGTCATATCCCGAGAATTCATGACGTGTCATGTCCCAAAAAAACTCATGTCATGTCATGTCCTGAGAAATTCATGTCATGTCATGTCCCCAGAAATTTATGTCATGTCATTTCATGTCATGTCATGTCCCCTGAAATTCACGTCATAACCCTAGAATTCAAGACATGTCATTCCAGAGAAATTCAAGCCATGTCATGTCACCAGAGAAACTATTAATGTCATGTCATGTCATGTGCCAAGAAAAACAAATCATGTGATGTCCCGAGAAATTCATGTCATGTCATGTGCCCACTAATTTATGTCATGTCATGTCCTGGGAAAGTCATGTCATGTCATGTCCCTGGATAGTATTGTCATGTCATGTCATGTCCCCTGAAACTCACGTCATAACCCTAGAATTCATGACATGAAATTCCAGAGAAAGTCATGTCATGTCATGACCCCAGATAAACTATTAATGTCATGTCATGTCATGTGCCAAGAAATTCAAATCATGTCATGTCCCGAGAAAGTCATGTCATGTCATTTCGCGAGAAATTCATGTCATATCCCGAGAATTCATGACATGTCATCTTCTGAGAAATTCATGTCATGTCATGTCGCGTGAAATTCATAGCATGTCCCGAGAATTCATGACATGTCATTGCTCAGAAATTCATGTCATGTCATGTCCTGAGAGATTCTTGTCATGTCATGTCATGTGCCAAGAAATTCATGTCATGTCTTGTCCCCAGAAATTCATGTCATGTCATGTCCCCATTTATTTATGTCATGTCATGACATGTCATGTCCCGAGAAATTCATGTCATGTCATGTCCCGAGAAATTCATATGTCATGTCCCCAGAAATTTATGTCATGTCATGTATTGTCCCCTGAAATTCATGTCATATCCCGAGAATTCATGACGTGTCATGTCCAAAGGAAGACATGTCATGTCATGTCCTGAGAAATTCATGTCATGTCATGTCGCATGAAATTCATGTCATGTCCCGAGAATTCATGACGTGTCATTCCCGAGAAATTCATGTCATGTCATGTCATGTCCTGAGAGATTCTTGTCATGTTATGTCATGTCATGTGCCAGGAAATTCATATCATGTCATGTCCCAAGAAATTCATGTCATGTCATGTCTTGTCCAGAGAAATTCATGTCATGTCATGTCCAATGGAATCTATGTTATGTCATGTCCCCACAAATTCGTTTCATATCCCGAGAGTTCATAACATGTCATGTCCCGAAAAAACTCATGTCATGTCATGTCCTGAGAACTTCATGTCATGTCATGTCCCCAGAAATCTATGTAATGTCATGTCATGTCATGTCCCCTGAAATTCATGTCATATGCCTAGAATTCATGATGTCATGTCCCAAGAAATTCATGTCATGTCATGTCCTGCGAAATTCATGTCATGTCATGTCACGAGAAATTCATGTCATATCCCGAGAATTCATGACATGTCATGTCCTGAGAAATTCATGTCATGTCATATCGCAAGAAATTCATGTCATCTCCCGAGAATTCATGACATGTCATTCCCGAGAAATTCATATCATGTCGTGTACCAAGAGATTCTTGTCATGTCAGGTCATGTGCCATGAAATTCATGTCACGTCATGTCCCGAGAATTTCTTGTCATGTCATGTCATATCCGGAGAAAATCATGTCACGTCATGTCCAGAGAAATTCTTGTCATGTCATGTCATGTCATGTGCCAAGAAATTCATGTCATGTCATGTCCACAGAAATTTATGTCATGTCATTTCATGTCATGTCATGTCCCCAGAAATTCACGTCATAACCCTAGAATTCATGACATGTCATTCCAGAGAAATTCATGTCATGTCATGACCCCAGAGAAACTATTAATGTCATGTCATGTCATGTGCCAAGAAATTCAAATCATATCCCATGAAGTCATGACATGTCATGTCCCAAGAAATTCATGTCATGTCATGTCCCCTGAAATTCATGTCATATCCCATGAAGTTATGACATGTCATGTCCAAAGATATTCATGTCATCTCTTGTCCTGTGAAATTCATGTCATGTCACATCGCGTGAAATTCATGGCATGTCCCGAGAATTCATGACTTGTCATTGCTCAGAAATTCATGTCATGTCATGTCCTGCGAGATTCTTGTCATGTCATGTCATGTGCCAAGAAATTCATGTCATGTCTTGTCCAGAGAAATTCATGTCATATCATGTCCCCATTGATTTATGTCATGTCATGTCATGTCCCGAGTAATTCATGTCATGTCATGTCCAGAGAAATTCATATGTCATGTCCACAGAAATTTATGTCATGTCATATATTGTCCCCTGAAATTCATGTCATATCCCGAGAATTCATGACGTGTCATGTCCCGAAAAAACTCATGTCATGTCATGTCCTGAGAAATTCATGTCATGTCATGTCATGTCCAGAGAAATTTTTGACATGTCATGACCCCAGAGAAACTATTAATGTCATGTCATGTCATGTGCCAAGAAATTCAAATCATGTCATGTCCCGAGAAATTCACGTCATGTCATGTGCCCACTAATTTATGTCATGTCATGTCCTGGGAAAGTCATGTCATGTCATGTCCCTGGATAGTATTGTCATGTCATGTCATGTCATTTGCCGAGAGATTCATGTCATGGCTTGTCCTGAGAAATTCATGTCATGTCATGTCCCCAGAAATTCATGTCATATCCCATGAAGTCATGACATGTCATGTCCCAAGAAATTCATGTCATGTCATGTCCCCAGAAATTCATGTCATATACCATGAAGTTATGACATGTCATGTCCAAAGATATTCATGTCATCTCTTGCCCTGTGAAATTCATGACGTGTCACATCGCGTGAAATTCATGGCATGTCCCGAGAATTCATGACTTGTCATTGCTCAGAAATTCATGTCATGTCATGTCCCGAGAAATTCATATGTCATGTCCCCAGAAATTTATGCTATGTCCTGTCTTGTCATGTCCCGACAAATTCATGTCATGTCATGTCATGTCCAGAGAAATTCATATGTCATGTCCACAGAAATTTATGTCATGTCATATATTGTCCCCTGAAATTCATGTCATATCCCGAGAATTCATGACGTGTCATGTCCCAAAAAAACTCATGTCATGTCATGTCCTGAGAAATTCATGTCATGTCATGTCCCCAGAAATTTATGTCATGTCATTTCATGTCATGTCATGTCCCCTGAAATTCACGTCATAACCCTAGAATTCAAGACATGTCATTCCAGAGAAATTCAAGCCATGTCATGTCACCAGAGAAACTATTAATGTCATGTCATGTCATGTGCCAAGAAAAACAAATCATGTGATGTCCCGAGAAATTCATGTCATGTCATGTGCCCACTAATTTATGTCATGTCATGTCCTGGGAAAGTCATGTCATGTCATGTCCCTGGATAGTATTGTCATGTCATGTCATGTCCCCTGAAACTCACGTCATAACCCTAGAATTCATGACATGAAATTCCAGAGAAAGTCATGTCATGTCATGACCCCAGATAAACTATTAATGTCATGTCATGTCATGTGCCAAGAAATTCAAATCATGTCATGTCCCGAGAAAGTCATGTCATGTCATTTCGCGAGAAATTCATGTCATATCCCGAGAATTCATGACATGTCATCTTCTGAGAAATTCATGTCATGTCATGTCGCGTGAAATTCATAGCATGTCCCGAGAATTCATGACATGTCATTGCTCAGAAATTCATGTCATGTCATGTCCTGAGAGATTCTTGTCATGTCATGTCATGTGCCAAGAAATTCATGTCATGTCTTGTCCCCAGAAATTCATGTCATGTCATGTCCCCATTTATTTATGTCATGTCATGACATGTCATGTCCCGAGAAATTCATGTCATGTCATGTCCCGAGAAATTCATATGTCATGTCCCCAGAAATTTATGTCATGTCATGTATTGTCCCCTGAAATTCATGTCATATCCCGAGAATTCATGACGTGTCATGTCCAAAGGAAGACATGTCATGTCATGTCCTGAGAAATTCATGTCATGTCATGTCGCATGAAATTCATGTCATGTCCCGAGAATTCATGACGTGTCATTCCCGAGAAATTCATGTCATGTCATGTCATGTCCTGAGAGATTCTTGTCATGTTATGTCATGTCATGTGCCAGGAAATTCATATCATGTCATGTCCCAAGAAATTCATGTCATGTCATGTCTTGTCCAGAGAAATTCATGTCATGTCATGTCCAATGGAATCTATGTTATGTCATGTCCCCACAAATTCGTTTCATATCCCGAGAGTTCATAACATGTCATGTCCCGAAAAAACTCATGTCATGTCATGTCCTGAGAACTTCATGTCATGTCATGTCCCCAGAAATCTATGTAATGTCATGTCATGTCATGTCCCCTGAAATTCATGTCATATGCCTAGAATTCATGATGTCATGTCCCAAGAAATTCATGTCATGTCATGTCCTGCGAAATTCATGTCATGTCATGTCACGAGAAATTCATGTCATATCCCGAGAATTCATGACATGTCATGTCCTGAGAAATTCATGTCATGTCATATCGCAAGAAATTCATGTCATCTCCCGAGAATTCATGACATGTCATTCCCGAGAAATTCATATCATGTCGTGTACCAAGAGATTCTTGTCATGTCAGGTCATGTGCCATGAAATTCATGTCACGTCATGTCCCGAGAATTTCTTGTCATGTCATGTCATATCCGGAGAAAATCATGTCACGTCATGTCCAGAGAAATTCTTGTCATGTCATGTCATGTCATGTGCCAAGAAATTCATGTCATGTCATGTCCACAGAAATTTATGTCATGTCATTTCATGTCATGTCATGTCCCCAGAAATTCACGTCATAACCCTAGAATTCATGACATGTCATTCCAGAGAAATTCATGTCATGTCATGACCCCAGAGAAACTATTAATGTCATGTCATGTCATGTGCCAAGAAATTCAAATCATATCCCATGAAGTCATGACATGTCATGTCCCAAGAAATTCATGTCATGTCATGTCCCCTGAAATTCATGTCATATCCCATGAAGTTATGACATGTCATGTCCAAAGATATTCATGTCATCTCTTGTCCTGTGAAATTCATGTCATGTCACATCGCGTGAAATTCATGGCATGTCCCGAGAATTCATGACTTGTCATTGCTCAGAAATTCATGTCATGTCATGTCCTGCGAGATTCTTGTCATGTCATGTCATGTGCCAAGAAATTCATGTCATGTCTTGTCCAGAGAAATTCATGTCATATCATGTCCCCATTGATTTATGTCATGTCATGTCATGTCCCGAGTAATTCATGTCATGTCATGTCCAGAGAAATTCATATGTCATGTCCACAGAAATTTATGTCATGTCATATATTGTCCCCTGAAATTCATGTCATATCCCGAGAATTCATGACGTGTCATGTCCCGAAAAAACTCATGTCATGTCATGTCCTGAGAAATTCATGTCATGTCATGTCCCCAGAAATCTATGTAATGTCATGTCATGTCCCCTGAAATTCATGTCATATCCCTAGAATTCATGATGTCATGTCCCAAGAAATTCATGTTATGTCATGTCCTGAAAATTCATGTCATGTCATGTTGCGAGAAATTCATGTCATCTCCCGAGAGTTCATGACGTCATTCCCGAGAAATTCATATCACGTCATGTCCCGAGAAATTCTTGTCATGTCATGTCATATCCGGAGAAAATCATGTCACGTCATGTCCCGAGAAATTCTTGTCATGTCATGTCATGTCATGTGCCAAGAAATTCATGTCATGTCTTGTCCACAGAAATTTATGTCATGTCATTTCATGTCATGTCATGTCCCCTGAAATTCATGTCATAACCCGAGAATTCATGACGTGTCATTCCAGAGAAATTCATGTCATGTCATGTCCCGAGAGAAATTTTTCATGTCATGTCATGTCATGTCATGTGAAAGAAATTCATATCATGTCATGTCACGAGAAATTCATGTCATCTCATGTGCCCATTAATTTATGTCATGTCATGTCCTGGGAAATTCATGTCATGTCATGTCGCTAGATAGTATTGGCATGTCATGTCATGACATGTTCCGAAAGATTCATGTCATGTCATGTCCCAAGATGTTCTAATCATGTCATGTCATGTCATGTCCCAAGAACTCATGTCATGCCATGTCCCGAGAAACTCATGTCGTGTCATGTCATGTCCCAAGATATTATTGTCCTGTCAACCCTGAGAAATTCATGTCTTTTCATGTCCAGATAAAGTCATGTCATGTCTTGTCCCCAGAAATTCATATATTGTCATGTCATTTGCCAAGAAAATCATTTCATGTCATGTCCCCAGAAATTCATGTCATGGCATGTCCCGAGAAATTCATGTCATGTCATGTCTTGTACAGAGAAATTCATGTCATGTCATGTCCCAAGAAATCTATGTTATGTCATGCCCCCAGAAATTCGTTTCATATCCGTAAATTCATGACAGGTCATGTCCCAAAAAAACTCATGTCATGTCATGTCCTGAGAAATTCATGTCATGTCATGTCGCGTGAAATTCATGTCATATCCCGAGAATTCATGACGTGTCATTCCCGAGAAATTCATGTCATATCATGTCCCCATTGATTTCTGTCATGTCATGTCATGTCCAGAAAAATTCATATGTCATGTCCACAGAAATTTATGTCATGTCATATATTGTCCCCTGAAATTCATGTCATATCCCGAGAATTCATGACGTGTCATGTCCCGAAAAAACTCATGTCATGTCATGTCCTGAGAAATTCATGTCATGTCATGTCCCCAGAAATCTATGTAATGTCATGTCATGTCCCCTGAAATTCATGTCATATCCCTAGAATTCATGATGTCATGTCCCAAGAAATTCATGTCATGTCATGTCCTGAGAAATTCATGTCATGTCATGTCGCAAGAAATTCATGTCATCTCCCGAGAATTCATGACATGTCATTCCCGAGAAATTCATATCATGTCGTGTACCAAGAGATTCTTGTCATGTCAGGTCATGTGCCATGAAATTCATGTCACGTCATGTCCCGAGTATTTCTTGTCATGTCATGTCATATCCGGAGAAAATCATGTCATGTCATGTCCAGAGAAATTCTTGTCATGTCATGTCATGTCATGTGCCAAGAAATTCTTGTCATGTCATGTCCACAGAAATTTATGTCATGTCATTTCATGTCATGTCATGTCCCCTGAAATTCACGTCATAACCCTAGAATTCATGACATGTCATTCCAGAGAAATTCATGTCATGTCATGACCCCAGAGAAACTATAAATGTCATGTCATGTCATGTGCCAAGAAAGTCAAATCATGTCATGTCCCGAGAAATTCATGTCATGTCATGTGCCCACTAATTTATGTCATGTCATGTCCTGGGAAAATCATGTCATGTCATGTCCCTGGATAGTATTGTCATGTCATGTCATGTCATTTGCCGAGAGATTCATGTCTTTGCATGTCCTGAGAAATTCATCTCATGTCATGTCCCGAGAAATTCATGTCATGTCATGTCCCGAGAGAAACTTTTCATGTCATGTCATGTCATGTGCCAAGAAATTCATATCATGTCATGTCCCGAGAAATTCATGTCATCTCATGTGCCCTTTAATTTATGTCATTGTCATGTCCTGGGAAATTCATGTCATGTAATGTCCCTATATAGTATTGACATGTTATGTCATGTCATTTGCCGAGAGATTCATGTCATGTCATGTCCCGAGAAATACATGTCATGTCATGTCCCGAGAATTTCATGTCATGTCACGAGATTTTCAAGTCATCTCATGTGCCCATTGATTTATGTCATGTCATGTCCTGAGAAACTCATATCATGTCATGTCCCTAGAGAGTATTGGCATGTCATGTCATGTCATGTTCCAAAAGATTCATGTCATGTCATGTCCCGAGATATTCCAGTCATGTCATGTCATGTCATGTCCCAAGATATTCATGTCCTGTCAACAATGAGAAATTCATGTCTTGTCATGTCCAGCTAAAAACATGTCATGTCATGTCCCCAGAAATTCATATATTGTCATGTCATTTGCAAAGAAAATCATTTCATGTCATGTCCCCAGAAATTCATGTCATGGCATGTCCCGAGAAATTCATGTCATGTCATGTTTTGTCCAGAGAAATTCATGTCATGTCATGTCCAAAGGAATCTAAGTTATGTCATGTCCCCAGAAATTCGTTTCATATCCCGAGAATTCATAACATGTCATGTCCCGAAAAAACTCATGTCATCTCATGTCCCCAGATATCTATGTAATGTCATGTCATGTCCCCTGAAATTCATGTCATATCCCTAGAATTCATGATGTCATGTCCCAAGAAATTCATGTCATGTCATGTCCTGAGAAATTCATGTCATGTCATGTCGTGAGAAATTCATGTCATGTCATGTCCCGAGAATTTCATGTCATGTCACGAGATTTTCAAGTCATCTCATGTGCCCATTGATTTATGTCATGTCATGTCCTGAGAAACTCATATCATGTCATGTCCCTAGAGAGTATTGGCATGTCATGTCATGTCATGTTCCAAAAGATTCATGTCATGTCATGTCCCGAGATATTCTAGTCATGTCATGTCATGTCATGTCCCAAGATATTCATGTCCTGTCAACAATGAGAAATTCATGTCTTGTCATGTCCAGCTAAAAACATGTCATGTCATGTCCCCAGAAATTCATATATTGTCATGTCATTTGCTAAGAAAATCATTTCATCTCATGTCCCCAGAAATTCATGTCATGGCATGTCCCGAGAAATTCATGTCATGTCATGTCTTGTCCAGAGAAATTCATGTCATGTCATGTTCAAAGGAATCTATGTTATGTCATGTCCCCAGAAATTCGTTTCATATCCCGAGAATTCATAACATGTCATGTCCCGAAAAAACTCATGTCATGTCATGTCCTGAGAAATTCATGTCATGTCATGTCACCAGAAATCTATGTAATGTCATGTCATGTCATGTCCCCTGAAATTCATGTCATATGCCTAGAATTCATGATGCATGTCCCAAGAAATTCATGTCATGTCATGTCCTGCGAAATTCATGTCATGTCATGTCACGAGAAATTCATGTCATATCCCGAGAATTCATGACATGTCATTCCCGAGAAATTAATATGATGACATGTCCCAAGAGATTCTTGTCATGTCATGTCATGTGCCATGAAATTCCTGTCACATCATGTCCTGAGAAATTCTTGTCATGTCATGTCATGTCCGGAGAAAATCATGTCATGTCATGTCCCGAGAAATTCTTGTCAAGTCATGTCATGTCATGTGCCAAGAAATTCATGTCATGCCATGTCCCCTGAAATTCATGTCATAACCCGAGGATTCATGACGTGTCATTCCAGAGAAATTCATGTCATGTCATGTCCCGAGAGAAATTTTTCATGTCATGTCATGTCATGTGAAAGAAATTCATATCATGTCATGTCCCGAGAAATTCATGTCATCTCATGTGCCCATTAATTTATGTCATGTCATGTCCTGGGAAATTCATGTCATGTCATGTCCCTAGATAGTATTGTCATGTCATGTCATGTCATTTGCCGAGAGTTTCATGTCACGTCACGTCCCGAGAAATTCATGTCATGTCATGTCCCGAGAAATTCATGTCATGTCACGAGAATTTCATGTCATCTCATGTGCCCATTGATTTATGTCATGTCATGTTTTGAGAAATTCATATCATGTCATGTCCCTAGAGAGTATTGGCATGTCATGTCATGACATGTTCCGAAAGATTCATGTCATGTCATGTCCCGAGATATTCTAGTCATGTCATGTCATGTCATGTCCCAAGAACTCATGTCATGCCATGTCCCGAGAAATTCATGTCGTGTCATGTCATGTCCCAAGATATTATTGTCCTTTCAACCCGGAGAAATGCATGTCTTTTCATGTCCAGATAAATTCATGTCATGTCATGTCCCCAGAAATTCATATATTGTCATGTCATTTGCCAAGAAAATCATTTCATGTCATGTCCCCTGAAATTCATGTCATGGCATGTCCCGAGAAATTCATGTCATGTCATGTCTTGTCCAGAGAAATTCATGTCATGTCATGTCCCAAGAAATCTATGTTATGTCATGTCCCCAGAAATTCGTTTCATATCCCGTAAATTCATGTCAGGTCATGTCCCAAAAAAACTCATGTCATGTCATGTCCTGAGAAATTCATGTCATGTCATGTCCCCAGAAATCTATGTAATCTCATGTCATGTCATGTCCCCTGAAATTCATGTCATATGCCTAGAATTCATGATGTCATGTCCCAAGAAATTCATGTCATGTCATGTCCTGCGAAATTCATGTCATGTTATGTCACGAGAAATTCATGTCATATCCCGAGAATACATGACATGTCATTCCCGAGAAATTCATATCATGACATGTCCCAAGAGATTCTTGTCATGTCATGTCATGTGCCATGAAATTCATGTCACATCATTTCCCGAGAAATTCTTGTCATGTCATGTCATGTCCGGAGAAAATCATGTCATGCCATGTCCCGAGAAATTCTTGTCAAGTCATGTCATGTCATGTGCCAAGAAATTCATGTCATGCCATGTCCCCTGAAATTCACGTCATAACCCGAGAATTCATGACGTGTCATTCCAGAGAAATTCATGTCATGTCATGTCCCGAGAGAAATTTTTCATGTCATGTCATGTGAAAGAAATTCATATCATGTCATGTCCCGAGAAATTCATGTCATCTCATGTGCCTATTAATTTATGTCATGTCATGTCCTGGGAAATTCATGTCATGTCATGTCCCTAGATAGTATTGTCATGTCATGTCATGTCATTTGCCGAGAGTTTCATGTCATGTCATGTCCCGAGAAATTTATGTCATGTCATGTCCCGAAAAATTCATGTCATGTCACGAGAATTTCATGTCATCTCATGTGCCCATTGATGTATGTCATGTCATGTTTTGAGAAATTCATATCATGTCATGTCCCTAGAGAGTATTGGCATTTCATGTCATGACATGTTCCGAAAGATTCATGTCATGTCATGTCCCGAGATATTCTAGTCATGTCATGCAATGTCATGTCCCAAGAACTCATGTCATGCCATGTCCCGAGAAATTCATGTCGTGTCATGTCATGTCCCAAGATATTATTGTCCTGTCAACCCGGAGAAATTCATGTCTTTTCATGTCCAGATAAATTCATGTCATGTCATGTCCCCAGAAATTCATATATTGTCATGTCATTTGCCAAGAAAATCATTTCATGTCATGTCCCCAGAAATTCATGTCATGGCATGTCCCGAGAAATTCATGTCATGTCATGTCTTGTCCAGAGAAATTCATGTCATGTCATGTCCCAAGAAATCTATGTTATGTCATGTCCCCAGAAATTCGTTTCATATCCCGTAAATTCATGTCAGGTCATGTCCCAAAAAAACTCATGTCATGTCATGTCCTGAGAAATTCATGTCATGTCATGTCCCCAGAAATCTATGTAATGTCATGTCATGTCATGTCCCCTGAAATTCATGTCATATGCCTAGAATTCATGATGTCATGTCCCAAGAAATTCATATCATGTCATGTCCTGCGAAATTCATGTCATGTCATGTCCCGAGAGAAACTTTTCATGTCATGTCATGTCATGTGCCAAGAAATTCATATCATGTCATGTCCCGAGAAATTCATGTCATCTCATGTGCCCTTTAATTTATGTCATTGTCATGTCCTGGGAAATTCATGTCATGTAATGTCCCTATATAGTATTGACATGTTATGTCATGTCATTTGCCGAGAGATTCATGTCATGTCATGTCCCGAGAAATACATGTCATGTCATGTCCCGAGAATTTCATGTCATGTCACGAGATTTTCAAGTCATCTCATGTGCCCATTGATTTATGTCATGTCATGTCCTGAGAAACTCATATCATGTCATGTCCCTAGAGAGTATTGGCATGTCATGTCATGTCATGTTCCAAAAGATTCATGTCATGTCATGTCCCGAGATATTCCAGTCATGTCATGTCATGTCATGTCCCAAGATATTCATGTCCTGTCAACAATGAGAAATTCATGTCTTGTCATGTCCAGCTAAAAACATGTCATGTCATGTCCCCAGAAATTCATATATTGTCATGTCATTTGCAAAGAAAATCATTTCATGTCATGTCCCCAGAAATTCATGTCATGGCATGTCCCGAGAAATTCATGTCATGTCATGTTTTGTCCAGAGAAATTCATGTCATGTCATGTCCAAAGGAATCTAAGTTATGTCATGTCCCCAGAAATTCGTTTCATATCCCGAGAATTCATAACATGTCATGTCCCGAAAAAACTCATGTCATCTCATGTCCCCAGATATCTATGTAATGTCATGTCATGTCCCCTGAAATTCATGTCATATCCCTAGAATTCATGATGTCATGTCCCAAGAAATTCATGTCATGTCATGTCCTGAGAAATTCATGTCATGTCATGTCGTGAGAAATTCATGTCATGTCATGTCCCGAGAATTTCATGTCATGTCACGAGATTTTCAAGTCATCTCATGTGCCCATTGATTTATGTCATGTCATGTCCTGAGAAACTCATATCATGTCATGTCCCTAGAGAGTATTGGCATGTCATGTCATGTCATGTTCCAAAAGATTCATGTCATGTCATGTCCCGAGATATTCTAGTCATGTCATGTCATGTCATGTCCCAAGATATTCATGTCCTGTCAACAATGAGAAATTCATGTCTTGTCATGTCCAGCTAAAAACATGTCATGTCATGTCCCCAGAAATTCATATATTGTCATGTCATTTGCTAAGAAAATCATTTCATCTCATGTCCCCAGAAATTCATGTCATGGCATGTCCCGAGAAATTCATGTCATGTCATGTCTTGTCCAGAGAAATTCATGTCATGTCATGTTCAAAGGAATCTATGTTATGTCATGTCCCCAGAAATTCGTTTCATATCCCGAGAATTCATAACATGTCATGTCCCGAAAAAACTCATGTCATGTCATGTCCTGAGAAATTCATGTCATGTCATGTCACCAGAAATCTATGTAATGTCATGTCATGTCATGTCCCCTGAAATTCATGTCATATGCCTAGAATTCATGATGCATGTCCCAAGAAATTCATGTCATGTCATGTCCTGCGAAATTCATGTCATGTCATGTCACGAGAAATTCATGTCATATCCCGAGAATTCATGACATGTCATTCCCGAGAAATTAATATGATGACATGTCCCAAGAGATTCTTGTCATGTCATGTCATGTGCCATGAAATTCCTGTCACATCATGTCCTGAGAAATTCTTGTCATGTCATGTCATGTCCGGAGAAAATCATGTCATGTCATGTCCCGAGAAATTCTTGTCAAGTCATGTCATGTCATGTGCCAAGAAATTCATGTCATGCCATGTCCCCTGAAATTCATGTCATAACCCGAGGATTCATGACGTGTCATTCCAGAGAAATTCATGTCATGTCATGTCCCGAGAGAAATTTTTCATGTCATGTCATGTCATGTGAAAGAAATTCATATCATGTCATGTCCCGAGAAATTCATGTCATCTCATGTGCCCATTAATTTATGTCATGTCATGTCCTGGGAAATTCATGTCATGTCATGTCCCTAGATAGTATTGTCATGTCATGTCATGTCATTTGCCGAGAGTTTCATGTCATGTCACGTCCCGAGAAATTCATGTCATGTCATGTCCCGAGAAATTCATGTCATGTCACGAGAATTTCATGTCATCTCATGTGCCCATTGATTTATGTCATGTCATGTTTTGAGAAATTCATATCATGTCATGTCCCTAGAGAGTATTGGCATGTCATGTCATGACATGTTCCGAAAGATTCATGTCATGTCATGTCCCGAGATATTCTAGTCATGTCATGTCATGTCATGTCCCAAGAACTCATGTCATGCCATGTCCCGAGAAATTCATGTCGTGTCATGTCATGTCCCAAGATATTATTGTCCTTTCAACCCGGAGAAATGCATGTCTTTTCATGTCCAGATAAATTCATGTCATGTCATGTCCCCAGAAATTCATATATTGTCATGTCATTTGCCAAGAAAATCATTTCATGTCATGTCCCCTGAAATTCATGTCATGGCATGTCCCGAGAAATTCATGTCATGTCATGTCTTGTCCAGAGAAATTCATGTCATGTCATGTCCCAAGAAATCTATGTTATGTCATGTCCCCAGAAATTCGTTTCATATCCCGTAAATTCATGTCAGGTCATGTCCCAAAAAAACTCATGTCATGTCATGTCCTGAGAAATTCATGTCATGTCATGTCCCCAGAAATCTATGTAATCTCATGTCATGTCATGTCCCCTGAAATTCATGTCATATGCCTAGAATTCATGATGTCATGTCCCAAGAAATTCATGTCATGTCATGTCCTGCGAAATTCATGTCATGTTATGTCACGAGAAATTCATGTCATATCCCGAGAATACATGACATGTCATTCCCGAGAAATTCATATCATGACATGTCCCAAGAGATTCTTGTCATGTCATGTCATGTGCCATGAAATTCATGTCACATCATTTCCCGAGAAATTCTTGTCATGTCATGTCATGTCCGGAGAAAATCATGTCATGCCATGTCCCGAGAAATTCTTGTCAAGTCATGTCATGTCATGTGCCAAGAAATTCATGTCATGCCATGTCCCCTGAAATTCACGTCATAACCCGAGAATTCATGACGTGTCATTCCAGAGAAATTCATGTCATGTCATGTCCCGAGAGAAATTTTTCATGTCATGTCATGTGAAAGAAATTCATATCATGTCATGTCCCGAGAAATTCATGTCATCTCATGTGCCTATTAATTTATGTCATGTCATGTCCTGGGAAATTCATGTCATGTCATGTCCCTAGATAGTATTGTCATGTCATGTCATGTCATTTGCCGAGAGTTTCATGTCATGTCATGTCCCGAGAAATTCATGTCATGTCATGTCCCGAAAAATTCATGTCATGTCACGAGAATTTCATGTCATCTCATGTGCCCATTGATGTATGTCATGTCATGTTTTGAGAAATTCATATCATGTCATGTCCCTAGAGAGTATTGGCATTTCATGTCATGACATGTTCCGAAAGATTCATGTCATGTCATGTCCCGAGATATTCTAGTCATGTCATGCAATGTCATGTCCCAAGAACTCATGTCATGCCATGTCCCGAGAAATTCATGTCGTGTCATGTCATGTCCCAAGATATTATTGTCCTGTCAACCCGGAGAAATTCATGTCTTTTCATGTCCAGATAAATTCATGTCATGTCATGTCCCCAGAAATTCATATATTGTCATGTCATTTGCCAAGAAAATCATTTCATGTCATGTCCCCAGAAATTCATGTCATGGCATGTCCCGAGAAATTCATGTCATGTCATGTCTTGTCCAGAGAAATTCATGTCATGTCATGTCCCAAGAAATCTATGTTATGTCATGTCCCCAGAAATTCGTTTCATATCCCGTAAATTCATGTCAGGTCATGTCCCAAAAATACTCATGTCATGTCATGTCCTGAGAAATTCATGTCATGTCATGTCCCCAGAAATCTATGTAATGTCATGTCATGTCATGTCCCCTGAAATTCATGTCATATGCCTAGAATTCATGATGTCATGTCCCAAGAAATTCATATCATGTCATGTCCTGCGAAATTCATGTCATGTCATGTCACGAGAAATTCATGTCATATCCCGAGAATTCATGACATGTCATTCCCGAGAAATTAATATCATGACATGTCCCAAGAGATTCTTGTCATGTCATGTCATGTGCCATGAAATTCATGTCACATCATGTCCCGAGAAATTCTTGTCATGTCATGTCATGTCCGGAGAAAATCATGTCATGTCATGTCCCGAGAAATTCTTGTCAAGTCATGTCATGTCATGTGCCAAGAAATTCATGTCATGCCATGTCCCCTGAAATTCACGTCATAACCCGAGAATTCATGACGTGTCATTCCAGAGAAATTCATGTCATGTCATGTCCCGAGAGAAATTTTTCATGTCATGTCATGTGAAAGAAATTCATATCATGTCATGTCCCGAGAAATTCATGTCATCTCATGTGCCCATTAATTTATGTCATGTCATGTCCTGGGATATTCATGTCATGTCATGTCCCTAGATAGTATTGTCATGTCATGTCATGTCATTTGACGAGAGTTTCATGTCATGTCATGTCCCCAGAAATTCATATATTGTCATGTCATTTCCCAAGAAAATCATTTCATGTCATGTCCCCAGAAATTCATGTCATGGCATGTCCCGAGAAATTCATGTCATGTCATGTCTTGTCCAGAGAAATTCATGTCATGTCATGTCCCAAGAAATCTATGTTATGTCATGTCCCTGGAAATTCGTTTCATATCCCGTAAATTCATGTCAGGTCATGTCTCAAAAAAACTCATGTCATGTCATGTCCTGAGAAATTCATGTCATGTCATGTCCCCAGAAATCTATGTAATGTCATGTCATGTCCCCTGAACTTCATGTCATATCCCTAGAATACATGACGTCATGTCCCAAGAGATTCATGTCATCTCATGTACCCATTAATTTATGTCATGACATGACCCGAGAAATTCATGTCATGTCATTTCCACAGATATTCATGTCATATCAATTCATGCCGCGGGAAATTCAGATGGTGTCATGTCATGTCCCGAGAAAATCATGTCATTTCATGTAGCGAGAAATTCACATCATATACCGTGAATTCATGAAATGTCATCTTCTGAGAAATTCATGTCATGTCATGTCCCCAGAAGTTCATGTCATATCCCAAGAATCCATGAAATATCATGGCCCGAGAAATTCATGTCATGTCATGTCTCCAGAAATTCATGTCATATCCCATGAAATCATGACATGTCATGTCCCATGAAATTCATGTCATGTCATGTCACCAGAAATCTATGTTATGTCATGTCATGTCACAAGGAATTCATGTCATGTCATGTCCTGAGAGATTCTTGTCATGTCATGTCATGTGCCAAGAAATTCATGTCATGTCTTGTCCCGAGAAATTCATGTCATGTCATGTTCCCATTTATTATGTCAAGCCATGACATCTCCCGAGAAATTCATGCCATGTCATGTCATGTCCCGAGAAATTCATATGTCATGTCCCCAGAAATTTATGTCATGTCATGTCTTGTCATGTCCCGAGAAATTCATGTCATGTCAAGTCATGTCCCGAGAAATTCATGTCATGTCATGTCCCGAGAAAGTCGTATGTCATGTCCACAGAAATTTATGTCATGTCATGTCTCGAGAAATTCATGTCATGTCTTGTCCCCAGAAATTCATGTCATGACATGTCATGTCCCAAGAAATTCATCTCATGTCATTTCTTGTTCAGAGAGATTCATGTCATCTCATGTACCCATTAATTTATGTCATGGCATGTCCCGAAAAATTCATGTCATGTCATGTTGCGAAAAATTCACGTCATATCCCGTGAATCCATGACATGACATGTTCTGAGAAACTCCTGTTATGTCATGTCCCCAGGAATCGATGTCATATCCCGAGAATCCATTAAATATCATGTCCCGAGAAATTCATGTCATGTCATGTTCCCAGAAAATCATGTCATATCCCATGAAGTTATGACATGTCATGTCCCAAGATATTCATGTCACCTCTTGTCCTGTGAAATTCATGTCATGTCATGTCATGTCGTTTGAAATTCATGGCATATCCCGAGAATTCATGACTTGTCATTGCTCAGAAATTCATGCCATGTCATGTCCTGAGAGATACTTGTCATGTCATGTCATGTGCCAAGAAATTCATGTCATGTCTTGTCCCGAGAAATTCATGTCATGTCATGTCGCCATTTATTATGTCATGTCATGTCATGTCCCGAGAAATTCATATCATGTCATGTCCCGAGAAATTCATATGTCATGTCCCCAGAAATTTATGTCATGTCATGTCTTGTCATGTCCCCAGAAATTCATGCCATGTCAAGTCATGTCCCGAGAAATTCATGTCATGTCATGTCCCAAGAAATCTATGTTATGTCATGTCCCCAGAAATTCGTTTCATATCCCGTAAATTCATGACAGGTCATGTCCCAAAAAGACTCATGTCTTGTCATGTCCCGAGAAATTTATGTCATGTCAAGTCATGTCCCGAGAAATTCATGTCATGTCATGTCCCCAGAAATCTATGTAATGTCATGTCATGTCATGTCCCCTGAAATTCATGTCATATCCCTAGAATACATGACGTCATGTCCCAAGAAATTCGTGTCATGTCATATCCTGAGAAATTCATGTCATGTCATGTCACGAGAAATTCATGTCATATCCCGAGAATTCATGACATGTCATTCCCGAGGAATTCATATCATGTCATGTCCCAAGAGATTCTTGCCATGTCATGTCATGTCCCTTGAAATTCATGTCATGTCATGTCCCGAGAAAATCATGTCATGTCATGTCCCGAGAGCTTCTTGTCATGTCATGTCATGTGCCAAGAAAGTCATGTCATGTCATGTCCACATAAATTTATGTCATGTCATGTCATGTGCCGAGGAAATCATGCCATGTCATGTCCCGAGGATGTATTGCCATGTCATGTCATGTCATGTCCCAAGAACTCATGTCATGCCTTGACCCAAGAAATTTATGTCGTGTCATGACATGTCCCAAGAAATTCCTCTCCTGTCAAGCCTGAGAAATTCATGTCATGTCATGACCAGAGAAATTCATTCCATGTCATGTCCTGAGAAATTCATGTCATGTTATGTCTTGTCCAGAGTATTTCATGTCATGTCATGTCCCGAGAAATCCATGTCATGTTGTGGCACCAGAAATTCATGTCATATCCGGAGAATTCATGGCATGTCATATCCCAAGAAATTCATGTCATCTCATGTACCCATAAATTCATGCCAAGTCATGTCCCAGAAATTTATGTCATGTCATTTCCACAGATATTCATGTCATATCAATTCATGCCCTGGGAAATTCAGATGGTGTCATGTCATGTCCCGAGAAAATCATGTCATGTCATGTCATGTAGCGACAAATTCACGTCATATACCGTGAATTCATGACATGTCATCTTCTGAGATATTCATGTCATGTCATGTCCCCAGACGTTCATCTCATGTCCCGAGAATCCATGAAATATCATGGCCCGAGAAATTCATGTCATGTCATGTCATGTCCCAAGAAATTCATGTCATGTCATGTACCAAGAAATTCTTGTCATGTCATGACCCCAGAAATTTATGTCATGTCATGTCATGTCATGTCCCAAGAAATTCATCTCATGTCATGTCTTGACCAGAGAGATTCATGTCATCTCATGTACCCATTAATTTATGTCATGGCATGTCCCGTGAAATTCATGTCATGTTATTTCCACATATATTCATGTCATATCAATTTATGCCACGGGAAATTCAGATGGTGTCATGTCATGTCCCGAGAAAAACATGTCATGTCATGTAGCGAGAAATTCACGTCATATACCGTGAATTCATGACATGTCATCTTCTGAGAAATTCATGTCATGTCATGTCCCCAGAAGTTCATGTCATATCCCGAGAATCCATGAAATATCATGGCCAGAGAAATTCATGTCCTGTCATGTCCCCAGAAATTCATGTCATATCCCATGAAGTCATGACATGTCATGTCCCAAGAAATTCTTGTCATATCATGTCCCCAGAAATCTATGTCATGTCCCCAGAAATCTATGTCATGTCATGTCATGTCACAAGGAATTCATGTCATGTCATGTCCTGAGAGATACTTGTCATGTCATGTCATGTGCCAAGAAATTCATGTCATGTCTTGTCCCGAGAAATTCATGTCATGTCATATCCCCATTTATTATGTCAAGTCATGTCATGTCCCAAGAAATACATGTCAAGTCATGTCCCGAGAAATTCATATGTCATGTCCACAGAAATTTATGTCATGTCATGTCTTGTCATGTCCCGAGAAATTCATGTCATGTCAAGTCATGTCCCGAGAAATTCATGTCATGTCATGTCCAGAGAAATTTATATGTCATGTCCACAGAAATTCATTCATGTCATGTCTTGTCATGTCTCGAGAAATTCATGTCATTTCTTGTCCCCAGAAATTCATGTCATGACATGTCATGTCCCAAGAAATTCATCTCATGTCCTGTCTTGTCCAGAGAGATTCATGTCATCTCATGTACCCATTAATTTATGTCATGGCATGTCCCGAAAAATTCATGTCATGTCATTTCCATAGATATTCATGTCATATCAATTCATGCCCTGGGAAATTCAGATGGTGTCATGTCATGTCCCGAGAAAATCATGTCATGTCATGTCATGTAGCGAGAAATTCACGTCATATACCATGAATTCATGACATGTCATCTTCTGAGAAATACATGTCATGTCATGTCCCCAGAAGTTCATGTCATATCCCGAGAATCCATGAAATATCATGTCCCGAGAAATTCATGTCTTGTCATGTCCCCAGAAATTCATGTCATATCCCATGAAGTCATGACATGTCATGTCCCAAGAAATTCATGTCATGTCATGTACCCAGAAATCTATGTCATGTCCCCAGAAATCTATGTCATGTCATGTCATGTCCCAAGGAATTCATGTCATGTCATGTCCCGAGAAATTCATGTCATATCCCCAGAAATCTATGTCATGTCATGTCATGTCCCAAGGAATTCATCTCATGTCATGTCTTGTCCAGAGAAATTCATGCCATGTCAATTCGTGCTCTGGGAAATTCAGATGGAGTCATGTCATGTCCCGAGAACTTCATGTCATATCCCGTGAATTCATGACATGTCATGTTCTGAGAAACTCCTGTTATGTCATGTCCCCAGGAATCCATGTCATATCCTGAGAATCAATGAAATATCATGTCCCAAGAAATTCATGTCATGTCATATCCCGAGAAATTCATGTCATGTCATGTCCCCAGAAATTCATGTCATATCCCATGAAGTTATGACATGTCATGTGCAAAGATATTCATGTCACCTCTTGTCCTGTGAAATTCATGTCATGTCATGTCATGTCGCGTAAAATTCGTGGCATATCCCGAGAATTCATGACTTGTCATTGCTCAGAAATTCATGTCATGTCATGTCCTGAGAGATTCTTGCCATGTCATGTCATGTGCCCAGAAATTTATGTCATGTCTTGTCCCGAGAAATTCATGTCATGTCATGTCCCCATTTATTATGTCATGTCATGTCATGTCGGGAGAAATTCATGTCATGTCATGTCCCGAGAAATTCATATGTCATGTCCCCAGAAATTTATCTCATGTCATGTCTTGTCATGTCCCGAGAAATTCATGTCATGTCAAGTCATGTCCCGAGACATTCATGTCATGTCATGTCCCGAGAAATTCATATGTCATGTCCACAGAAATTTATGTCATGTCATGTCTTGTCATGTCCCGAGAAATTCATGTCATGTCTTGTCCCCAGAAATTCATGTCATGTCAAGACATGTCCCGAGACATTCATGTCATGTCATGTCCCGAGAAATTCATATGTCATGTCCACAGAAATTTATGTCATGTCATGTCTTGTCACGTCCCGAGAAATTCATGTCATGTCATGTCCCAAGAAATTCATCTCATGTCTTGTCTTGTCCATAGAGATTCAAGTCATCTCATGTACCCATTAATTTATGTCATGGCATGTCCCAAGAAATTCATGTCATGACATTTCCATAGATATTCATGTCATATCAATTCATGCCCTGGGAAATTCAGATGGTGTCATGTCATGTCCCGAGTTAATCATGTCATGTCATGTCATGTAGCAAGAAATTCACGTCATATACCGTGAATTCATGACATGTCATCTTCTGAGAAATTCATGTCATGTCATGTCCCCAGAAATTCATGTCATATCCCAGGAATTCAGGACATGTCATGGCCCAAGAAATTCATGTCATGTCATGTCCCGAGAAATTCATATCATGTCCCCAGAAAACTATGTCATGCCATGTCATGTCCCAAGGAATTCATGTCATGTCATGTCCCGAGAAATTCATGTCATGTCCCTAGAAATCTATGTCATGTCATGTCATGTCCCAAGCAATTCATCTCATTTCATGTCTTTTCCAGAGAAATTCATGTCATCTCATGTACCCCCCAATTAATTTATGTCATGTCATGTCCCGAGAAATTCATGCCATGTCATTGCCACAGATATTCATGCCATGTCAATTCGTGCTCTGGGAAATTCAAATGGTGTCTTGTCATGTCCCGAAAAAATCATGTCATGTCATGTTGCGAGAAATTCATGTCATATCCCGTGAAGTCATGACATGTCATGTTCTGAGAAACTCCCGTTATGTCATGTCCCCAGAAATTCATGTCATATCCCATAAAGTTATGACATGTCATGTCCCAAGATATTCATACCGTCTCTTGTCCTGTGAAATTAATGTCATGTCATGTCACGTGAAATTCATGGCATACCCCGAGAATTCATGACGGGTCATTGCTCAGAAATTCATGTCATGTCATGTCCTGAGAGATTCTTGTCAGGTCATGTCATGTGCCAAGATATTCATGTCATGTCTTGTCCCGAGAAATTCATGTCATGTCATGTCCCCATTTATTTATGTCATGTCATGTCATGTCCCGAGAAATTCATGTCATGTCATGTCCCGAGAAATTATTGTGTCATGTCCCCAGAAATCTATGTCATGGCATGTCATGTCATGTCCCAAGGAATTCATCACATGTCATGTCTTGTCCAGAGAAATTCATGTCATCTCATGTACCCCCCAATTAATTTATGTCATGTCATGTCCCGTGAAATTCATGTCATGTCATTGCCATAGATATTCATGCCATGTCAATTCGTGCTCTGGGAAATTCAGATGGTGTCATGTCATGTCCTGAGAAAATCATGTCATGTCATGTTGCGAGAAATTCATGTCATATCCCGGGAATTCATGACATGTCATGTTCTGAGAAACTCCTGTTATGTCATGTCCCCAGAAATCCATGTCATATCCCGAGAATCAATGAAGTATCATGTCCCGAGACATTCATGTCATGTCATATCCCGAGGAATTCATGTCATGTCATGTCCCCAGAAATTCATGTCATATCCCATGAAGTTATGACATGTCATGTCCCAAGATATTCATGTCACCTCTTGTCCTGTGAAGTTCATGTCATGTCATGTCGTGTGAAATTTATGGCATATCCCGAGAATTCAAGACTTGTCATTGCTCAGAAATTCATGTCATGTCATGTCCTGAGATATTCTTGTCATGTCATGTCAAGTGCCAAGAAATTCATGTCATGTCATGTCCCGAGAAATTCATGTCATGTCATGTCCCGAGAAATTCATGTCATGTCATGTCATGTGCCATGAAATTCATGTCACGTCATGTCCCGGGAAATTCATGTCATGTCATGTCCAGAGAAAAGCATGTCATGTCATGTCCCGAGAAATTCTTGCCATGTCATGTCATGTCATGTGCCAAGAAATTCATGCCATGTCATGTCCGCTGAAATTCAAGTCATAACCCGAGAAGTCATGACATGTCATTCCCGAGAAATTCATATCATGTCATGTCCCAAGAGATTCTCGTCATGTCATGTCATGTGCCATGAAATTCATGTCACGTCATGTCCCGCGAAATTCATGTCATGTCATGTCATGTCCAGAGAAAAGCATGTCATGTCATGTCCCGAGAAATTCTTGCCATGTCATGTCATGTCATGTGCCAAGAAATTCATGCCATGTCATGTCCGCTGAAATTCACGTCATAACCCGAGAATTCATGACGTGTCATTCCAGAGAAATTCATGTCATGTCATGTCCCGAGAGAAACTTTTCATGTCATGTCATGTCATGTGCCAAGAAATTCATATCATGTGATGTCCCGAGAAATTCATGTCATCTCATGTGCCCTTTAATTTATGTCATTGTCATGTCCTGGGAAATTCATGTCATGTCATGTCAAGTGCCAAGAAATTGTTGTCATGAATACTATCCCTAGATAGTATTGACTTGTGATGTCATGTCATATGCCGAGAGATTCATGTCATGTCATGTCCCGAGAAATTCATGTCATGTCATGTCCCGAGAAATTCATGTGATGTCACGAGATTTTCAAGTCATCTCATGTGCCCATTGATTTATGTCATGTCATGTCCTGAGAAACTCATATCATGTCATGTCCCTAGAGAGTATTGGCATGTCATGTCATGTCATGTTCCAAAAGATTCATGTCATGTCATGTCCCGAGATATTCTAGTCATGTCATGTCATGTCATGTCCCAAGATATTCATGTCCTGTCAACAATGAGAAATTCATGTCTTGTCATGTCCAGCTAAAAACATGTCATGTCATGTCCCAGAAATTCATATATTGTCATGTCATTTGCCAAGAAAATCATTTCATGTCATGTGCCCAGAAATTCATGCCATGGCATGTCCCGAGAAATTCATGTCATGTCATGTCTTGTCCAGAGAAATTCATGTCATGTCATGTCCAAAGGAATCTATGTGATGTCATGTCCCCAGAAATTCGTTTCATATCCCGAGAATTCATAACATGTCATGTCCCGAAAAAACTCATGTCATGTCATGTCCTGAGAAATTCATGTCATGTCATGTCCCCAGAAATCTATGTAATGTCATGTCATGTCATGTCCCCTGAAATTCATGTCATATGCCTAGAATTCATGATGTCATGTCCCAAGAAATTCATGTCATGTCATGTCCTGCGAAATTCATGTCATGTCATGTCACGAGAAATTCATGTCATATCCCGAGAATTCATGACATGTCATTCCCGAGAAATTAATATCATGACATGTCCCAAGAGATTCTTGTCATGTCATGTCATGTGCCATGAAATTCATGTCACATCATGTCCCGAGAAATTCTTGTCATGTCATGTCATGTCCGGAAAAAATCATGTCATGTCATGTCCCGAGAAATTCTTGTCAAGTCATGTCATGTCATGTGCCAAGAAATTCATGTCATGCCATGTCCCCTGAAATTCACGTCATAACCCGAGAATTCATGACGTGTCATTCCAGAGAAATTCATGTCATGTCATCTCCCGAGAGAAATTTTTCATGTCATGTCATGTCATGTGAAAGAAATTCATATCATGTCATGTCCCGAGAAATTCATGTCATCTCATGTGCCCATTAATTTATGTCATGTCATGTCCTGGGAAATTCATGTCATGTCATGTGCCTAGATAGTATTGTCATGTCATGTCATGTCATTTGCCGGAAGTTTCATGTCATGTCATGTCCCGAGAAATTCATGTCATGTCACGAGAATTTCATGTCATCCTTGTGCCCATTGATTTATGTCATGTCATGTTTTGAGAAATTCATATCATGTCAGGTCCCTAGAGAGTATTGGCATGCCATGTCATGACATGTTCCGAAAGATTCATGTCATGTCATGTCCCGAGATATTCTAGTCATGTCATGTCATGTCATGTCCCAAGAACTCATGTCATGCCATGTCCCGAGAAATTCATGTCGTGTCATGTCATGTCCCAAGATATTATTGTCCTGTCAACCCTGAGAAATTCATGTCTTTTCATGTCCAGAAAAATTCATGTCATGTCATGTCCCCAGAAATTCATATATTGTCATGTCATTTGCCAAGAAAATCATTTCATGTCATGTCCGCAGAAATTCATGTCATGGCATGTCCCGAGAAATTCATGTCATGTCATGTCTTGTCCAGAGAAATTCATGTCATGTCATGTCCCAAGAAATCTATGTTATGTCATGTCCCCAGAAATTCGTTCATATCCCGTAAATTCATGTCAGATCATGTCCCAAAAAAACTCATGTCATGTCATGTCCTGAGAAATTCATGTCATGTCATGTCCCCAGAAATCTATGTAATGTCATGTCATGTCATGTCCACTGAAATTCATGTCATATCCCTAGAATACATGACGTCATGTCCCAAGAAATTCATGTCATGTCATATCCTGAGAAATTCATGTCATGTCATGTCACGAGAAATTGATGTCATATCCCGAGAATTCATGACATGTCATTCCCAAGAAATTCATATCATGTCATGTCCCAAGAGATTCTTGTCATGTCATGTCATGTCCCATGAAATTCATGTCACGTCATGTCCCGAGATATTCTTGTCATGTCATGTCATGTCCCGAGAAAATCATGTCATGTCATGTCCCGAGAGCTTCTTGTCATGTCATGTCATGTGCCAAGAAATTCATGTCATGTCATGTCCACAGAAATTTATGTCATGTCATGTCATGTGCCGAGGAAATCATGCCATGTCATGTCCCGAGGATGTATTGCCATGTCATGTCATGTCATGTCCCAAGAACTCATGTCATGCCTTGACCCGAGAAATTTATGTCGTGTCATGACATGTCCCAAGAAATTCATCTCCTGTCAAGCCTGAGAAATTCATGTCATGTCATGACCAGAGAAATTCATTCCATGTCATGTCCCGAGAAATTCATGTCATGTTATGTCTTGTCCAGAGTATTTCATGTCATGTCATGTCCCGAGAAATCCATGTCATGTTGTGGCACCAGAAATTCATGTCATATCCGGAGAATTCATGGCATGACATATCCCAAGAAATTCATGTCATCTCATGTACCCATAAATTCATGCCAAGTCATGTCCCAGAAATTTATGTCATGTCATTTCCACAGATATTCATGTCATATCAATTCATGCCCTAGGAAATTCAGATGGTGCTATGTCATGTCCCAAGAAAATCATGTCATGTCATGTCATGTAGCGAGAAATTCACGTCATATCCCGAGAATCAAATGAAATATCATGGCCCGAGAAATTCATGTCATGTCATGTCATGTCCCAAGAAATTCATGTCATGTCATGTACCGAGAAATTCTTGTCATGTCATGTCCCCAGAAATTTATGTCATGTCAGGTCATGGCATGTCCCAAGAAATTCATCTCATGTCATGCCTTCTCCAAAGAGATTCATGTCATCTCATGTACCCATTAATTTATGTCATGGCATGTCCCGTGAAATTCATGTCATGTTATTTCCACAGATATTCATGTCATATCAATTCATGCCATGGGAAATTCAAATGGTGTCATGTCATGTCCCGAGAAAATCATGTCATGTCATGTAGCGAGAAATTCACGTCATGTACCGAGAATTCATGACATGTCATCTTCTGAGAAATTCATGTCATGTAATGTCCCCAGAAGTTCATGTCATATCCCGAGAATCCATGAAATATCATGGCCCGAGAAATTCATGTCATGGCATGTCCCCAGAAATTCATGTCATATCCCATGAAGTCATGACATGTGATGTCCCAAGAAATTCATGTCATGTCATGTCCCCAGAAATCTATGTCATGTCATGTCATGTCACAGGGAATTCATGTCATGTCATGTCCAGAGAGATTCTTGTCATGTCATGTCATGTGCTAAGAAATTCATGTCATGTCTTGTCCCGAGAAATTCATGTCATGTCATGTTCCCATTTACTATGTCAAGCCATGTCATGTCCCGAGAAATTCATGTCATGAGATGTCATGTCCCGAGAAATTCATATGTCATGTCCCCAGAAATTTATGTCATGTCATGTCTTGTCATGTCCCGAGAAATTCATGTCATGTCAAGTCATGTCCCGAGAAATTCATGTCATGTCATGTCCCGAGAAATTCATATGTCATGTCCACAGAAAATTATGTCATGTCATGTCATGTCATGTCTCGAGAAATTCATGTCATGCCTTGTCCCCAGAAATTCATGTCATGACATGTCATGTCCCAAGAAATTCATCTCATGTCATGTCTTGTTCAGAGAGATTCATGTCATCTCATGTACCCATTAATTTATGTCATGGCATGTCCCGAAAAATTCATGTCATGTCATGTTGCGAGAAATTCATGTCATATCCCGTGAATTAATGACATGTCATGTTCTGAGAAACTCCTGTTATGTCATGTCCCCAGGAATCCATGTCATATCCCGAGAATCAATTAAATATCATGTCCCGAGAAATTCATGTCATGTCATGTCCCCAGAAAATCATGTCATATCCCATGAAGTTATGACATGTCATGTCCCAAGATATTCATTTCACCTCTTGTCCTGTGAAATTCATGTCATGCCATGTCATGTCACGTGAAATTCATGGCATATCCCGAGAATTCATGACTTGTCATTGCTCAGAAATTCATGCCATGTCATGTCCTGAGAGATACTTGTCATGTCATGTCATGTGCCAAGAAATTCATGTCATGTCTTGTCCCGAGAAATTCATGTCATGTCATGTCCCCATTTATTATGTCATGTCATGTCATGTCCCGAGAAATTCATATCATGTCATGTCCCGAGAAATTCATATGTCATGTCCCCAGAAATTTATGTCATGTCATGTCTTGTCATGTCCCCAGAAATTCATGCCATGTCAAGTCATGTCCCGAGAAATTCATGTCATGTCATGTCCCAAGAAATCTATGTTATGTCATGTCCCCAGAAATTCGTTTCATATCCCGTAAATTCATGACAGGTCATGTCCCAAAAAGACTCATGTCTTGTCATGTCCCGAGAAATTTATGTCATGTCAAGTCATGTCCCGAGAAATTCATGTCATGTCATGTCCCCAGAAATCTATGTAATGTCATGTCATGTCATGTCCCCTGAAATTCATGTCATATCCCTAGAATACATGACGTCATGTCCCAAGAAATTCATGTCATGTCATATCCTGAGAAATTCATGTCATGTCATGTCACGAGAAATTTATGTCATATCCCGAGAATTCATGACATGTCATTCCCGAGAAATTCATATCATGTCATGTCCCAAGAGATTCTTGTCATGTCATGTCATGTCCCATGAAATTCATGTAATGTCATGTCCCGAGAAAATCATGTCATGTCATGTCCCGAGAGCTTCTTGTCATGTCATGTCATGTGCCAAGAAATTCATGTCATGTCATGTCCACAGAAATTTATGTCATGTTATGTCATGTGCCGAGGAAATCATGCCATGTCATGTCCCGAGGATGTATTGCCATGTCATGTCATGTCATGTCCCAAGAACGCATGTCATGCCTTGTCCCGAGAAATTTATGTCGTGTCATGACATGTCCCAAGAAATTCATCTCCTGTCAAACCTGAGAAATTCATGTCAAGTCATGGCCAGAGAATTTCATTCCATGTCATGTCTGAGAAATTCATGTCATGTTATGTCTTGTCCAGAGTATTTCATGTCATGTCATGTCCCGAGAAATCCATGTCATGTCGAAGCACCAGAAATTCATGTCATTTCCGGAGAATTCATGGCATGTTAGATCCCGAGAATTTCATGTCATCTTATGTCCCCATAAATTCATGCCAAGTCATGTCCCCAGAAATTTATGTCATGTCATGCCTTGTCATGTCCCGAGAAATTCATGTCATGTCATGTCATGTCCCAAGAAATTCATGTCATATCATGTACCGAGAAATTCTTGTCATGTCATGACCCCAGAAATTTATGTCATGTCATGTCATGTCATGTCCCAAGAAATTCATCTCATGTCATGTCTTGTCCAGAGAGATTCATGTCATCTCATGTACCCATTAATTATGTCATGGCATGTCCCGTGAAATTCATGTCATGTTAATTCCACATATATTCATGTCATATCAATTCATGCCGCGGGAAATTCAGATGGTGTCATGTCACGTCCCGAGAAAATCATGTCATGTCATGTAGCGAGAAATTCACGTCATATACCGTGAATTCATGACATGTCATCTTCTGAGAAATTCATGTCATGTCATGTCCCCAGAAGTTCATGTCATATCCCGAGAATCCATGAAATATCATGGCCCGAGAAATTCATGTCATGTCATGTCCCCAGAAATTCATGTCATATCCCATGAAGTCATGACATGTCATGTCCCAAGAAATTCTTGTCATATCATGTCCCCAGAAATCTATGTCATGTCCCCAGAAATCTATGTCATGTCATGTCATGTCACAAGGAATTCATGTCATGTCATGTCCCAAGAAATTCTTGTCATATCATGTCCCCAGAAATCTATGTCATGTCCCGAGAAATTCATGTCATGTCATGTCCCCATTTATTATGTCAAGTCATGTCATGTCCCAAGAAATTCATGTCATGTCATGTCCCGAGAAATTCATATGTCATGTCCCCAGAAATCTATGTCATGTCATGTCTTGTCATGTCCCAAGAAATTCATGTCTAGTCAAGTCATGTCCCGAGAAATTCATGTCATGTCATGTCCCGAGAAATTCATATGTCATGTCCACAGAAATTCATTCATGTCATGTCTTGTCATGTCTCGAGAAATTCGTGTCATGTCTTGTCCGCAGAAATTCATGTCATGACATGTCATGTCCCAAGAAATTCATCTCATGTCATGTCTTGTCCAGAGAGATTCATGTCATCTCATGTACCCATTAATTTATGTCATGGCATGTCCTGAAAAATTCATGTCATGTCATTTCCATAGATATTCATGTCATATCAATTCATGCCCTGGGAAATTCAGATGGTGTCATGTCATGTCCCAAGAAAATCATGTCATGTCATGTCATGTAGCGAGAAATTCACGTCATATACCATGAATTCATGACATGTCATCTTCTGAGAAATTCATGTCATGTCATGTCCCCAGAAGTTCATGTCATATCCCGAGAATCCATGAAATATCATGGCCCGAGAATTTCATGTCTTGTCATGTCCCCAGAAATTCATGTCATATCCCATGAAGTCATGACATGTCATGTCCCCAGAAATCTATGTCATGTCCCCAGAAATCTATGTCATGTCATGTCATGTCCCAAGGAATTCATGTCATGTCATGTCCCGAGAAATTCATGTCATATCCCCAGAAATCTATGTCAAGTCATGTCATGTCCTAAGGAATTCATCTCATGTCATGTCTTGTCCAGAGAAATTCATGCCATGTCAATTCGTGCTCTGAGAAATTCAGATGGAGTCATGTCATGTCCCAAGAAAATCATGTCATGTCATGTTGCGAGAACTACATGTCATATCCCGTGAATTCATGACATGTCATGTTCTGAAAAACTCCTGTTATGTCATGTCCCGAGGAATCCATGTCATATCCTGAGAATCAATGTAATATCATGTCCCAAGAAATTCATGTCATGTCATATCCCGAGAAATTCATGTCATGTCATGTCCCCAGAAATTCATGTCATATCCCATGAAGTTATGACATGTCATGTGCAAAGATATTCATGTCACCTCTTGTCCTGTGAAATTCATGTCATGTCATGACATATCGCGTGAAATTCATGGCATATCCCGAGAATTCATGACTTGTCATTGCTCAGAAATTCATGTCATGTCATGTCCTGAGAGATTCTTGCCATGTCATGTCATGTGCCCAGAAATTTATGCCATGTCTTGTCCCGAGAAATTCATGTCATGTCATGTCCCCATTTATTATGTCATGTCATGTCCCGAGAAATTCATGTCATGTCATGTCCCAAGAAATTCATATGTCATGTCCCCAGAAATTTATGTCATGTCATGTCTTGTCATGTCCCGAGAAATTCATGTCATGTCAAGTCATGTCCCGAGACATTCATGTCATGTCATGTCCCGAGAAATTCATATGTCATGTCCACAGAAATTTATGTCATGTCATGTCTTGTCATGTCCCGAGAAATTCATGTCCTGTCTTGCCCCCAGAAATTCATGTCATGTCAAGACATGTCCCGAAACATTCATGTCATGTCATGTCCCGAGAAATTCATATGTCATATCCACAGAAATTTATGTCATGTCATGTCTTGTCATGTCCCGAGAAATTCATGTCATGTCATGTCCCAAGAAATTCATCTCATGTCATGTCTTGTCCAGAGAGTTTCATGTCATCTCATGTACCCATTAATTTATGTCATGGCATGTCCCGAGAAATTCATGTCATTACATTTCCACTGATATTCATGTCATATCAATTCATGCCCTGGGAAATTCAGATGGTGTCATGTCATGTCCGGACTTAATCATGTCATGTCATGTCATGTAGCGAGAAATTCACGTCATATACCGTGAATTCATGACATGTCATCTTCTGAGAAATTCATGTCAAGTCATGTCCCCAGAAGTTCATGTCATATCCCGAGAATCCATCAAATATCGTGTCCCGAGAAATTCATGTCATGTCATGCCACGAGAAATTCATGTCATATCCCAGGAAGTCAGGACATGTCATGTCCCAAGAAATTCATGTCATGTCATGTCCCGAGAAATTCATGTCATGTCCCCAGAAATCTATGTCATGCCATGGCATGTCCCAAGGAATTCATGTCATGTCATGTCCCGAGAAATTCATGTCATGTCCCCAGAAATCTATGTCATGTCATGTCATGTCCCAAGCAATTCATCTCATGTCATGTGTTGTCCAGAGAAATTCATGTCATCTCATGTACCCCCCAATTAATTTATGTCTTGTCATGTCCCGAGAAATTCATGCCATGTCATTGCCACAGATATTCATGCCATGTCAATTCGTGCTCTGGGAAATTCAGATGGTGTCTTGTCATGTCCCGAAAAAATCATGTCATGTCATGTTGCGAGAAATGCATGTCATATCCCGTGAATTCATGACATGTCATGTTCTGAGAAACTCCCGTTATGTCATGTCCCCAGAAATCCATGTCATATCCCGAGAATCAATGAAATATCATGCCCCGAGAAATTCATGTCATGTCATATCCCGAGAAATTCATGTCATGTCATGTCCCCAGAAATTCATGTCATATCCCATGATGTTATGACATGTCATGTCCCAAGATATTCATGTCACCTCTTGTCCTGTGAAGTTCATGTCATGTCATGTCGTGTGAAATTCATGGCATATCCCGAGAATTCAAGACTTGTCATTGCTCAGAAATTCATGTCATGTCATGTCCTGAGATATTCTTGTCATGTCATGTCATGTGCCAAGTAATTCATGTCATGTCATGTCCCGAGAAATTCATGTCATGTCATGTCCCGAGAAATTCATATGTAATGTCCACAGAAATTTAAGTCATGTCATGTCTTGTCATGTCCCGAGAAATTCATGTCATGTCACGTCATGTCCCGAGACATTCATGTCATGTCATGTCCCGAGAAATTCATATGTCATGTCCACAGAAATTTATGTCATGTCATGTCTTGTCACGTCCCGAGAAATTCATGTCATGTCATGTCCCAAGAAATTCATCTCATGTCCTGTCTTGTCCAGAGAGATCCATGTCATCTCATGTACCCATTAATTTATGTCATGGCATGTCCCGAAAAATTCATGTCATGTCATTTCCATAGATATTCATGTCATATCAATTCATGCCCTGGGAAATTCAGATGGTGTCATGTCATGTCCCGAGAAAATCATGTCATGTCATGTCATGTAGCGAGAAATTCACGTCATATACCATGAATTCATGACATGTCATCTTCTGAGAAATTCATGTCATGTCATGTTCCCAGAAGTTCATGTCATATCCCGAGAATCCATGATATATCATGTCCTGAGAAATTCATGTCTTGTCATGTCCCCAGAAATTCATGTCATATCCCATGAAGTCATGACATGTCATGTCCCAAGAAATTCATGTCTTGTCATGTCCCCAGAAATTCATGTCATATCCCATGAAGTCATGACATGTCATGTCCCAAGAAATTCATGTCATGTCATGCCCCCAGAAATCTATGTCATGTCCCCAGAAATCTATGTCATGTCATGTCATGTCCCAAGGAATTCATGTCATGTCATGTCCCGAGAAATTCATGTCATATCCCCAGAAATCTATGTCATATCATGTCATGTCCCAAGGAATTCATCTCATGTCGTGTCTTGTCCAGAGAAATTCATGCCATGTCAATTCGTGCTCTGGGAAATTCAGATGGAGTCATGTCATGTCCCGAGAAAATCATGTCATGTCATGTTGCGAGAACTTCATGTCATATCCCGTGAATTCATGACATGTCATGTTCTGAAAAACTCCTGTTATGTCATGTCCCCAGGAATCCATGTCATATCCTGAGAATCAATGAAATATCATGTCCCAAGAAATTCATGTCATGTCATATCCCGAGAAATTCATGTCATGTCATGTCCCCAGAAATTCATGTCATATCCCATGGAATTATGACATGTCATGTCCCAATATATTCATGTCACCTCTAGTCCTGTGAAATTCATGTCATGTCATGTCATGTCGCGTGAAATTCATGGCATATCCCGAGAATTCTTGACTTGTCATTGCTCAGAAATTCATGTCATGTCATGTCCTGAGAGATTCTTGCCATGTCATGTCATGTGCCCAGAAATTTACGTCATGTCTTGTCCCGAGAAATTCATATGTCATGTCCACAGAAATTTATGTCATGTCATGTCTTGTCATGTCCCGAGAAATTCATGTCATGTCTTGTCCCCAGAAATTCATGTCATGTCAAGACATGTCCCGAAACATTCATGTCATGTCATGTTCCGAGAAATTCATATGTCATATCCACAGAAATTTATGTCATGTCATGTCTCGTCACGTACCGAGAAATTCATGTCATGTCATGTCCCAAGAAATTCATGTCATATCCCAGGAAGTCAGGACATGTCATGTCCCAAGAAATTCATGTCATGTCATGTCCCGAGAAATTCATGTCATGTCCCCAGAAATCTATGTCATGTCATGTCATGTCCCAAGCAATTCATCTCATGTCATGTCTTGTCCAGAGAAATTCATGTCATCTCATGTACCCCCCAATTAATTTATGTCATGTCGTGTCCCGAGAAATTCATGCCATGTCATTGCCACAGATATTCATGCCATGTCAATTCGTGCTCTGGGAAATTCAGATGGTGTCTTGTCATGTCCCGAAAAAATCATGTCATGTCATGATGCGAGAAATTCATGTCATAACCCGTGAATTCATGACATGTCATGTTCTGAGAAACTCCCGTTATGTCATGTCCCCAGAAATCCATGTCATATCCTGAGAATCAATGAAATATCATGCCCCGAGAAATTCATGTCATGTCATATCCCGAGAAATTCATGTCATGTCATGTCCCCAGAAATTCATGTCATATCCCATGAAGTTATGACATGTCATGTCCAAAGATATTCATGTCACCTCTTGTCCTGTGAAGTTCATGTCATGTCACGTCGTGTGAAATTCATGGCACATCCCGAGAATTCAAGACTTGTCATTGCTCAGAAATTCATGTCATGTCATGTCCTGAGATATTCTTGTCATGTGATGTCATGTGCCAAGAAATTCATGTCATGTCATGTCCCGAGAAATTCATGTCATGTCATGTCCCGAGAAATTCATGTCATGTCAAGTCATGTCCCGAGACATTCATGTCATGTCATGTCCCGAGAAATTCATATGTCATGTCCACAGAAATTTATGTCATGTCATGTCTTGTCATGTCCCGAGAAATTCATGTCATGTCTTGTACCCAGAAATTCATGTCATGTCAAGTCATGTCCTGAGACATTCATATCATGTCATGTCCCGAGAAATTCATATGTCATGTCCACAGAAATTTATGTCATGTCATGTCTTGTCATGTCCCGAGAAATTCATGTCATGTCTTGTCCCTAGAAATTCATGTCATGTCAAGTCATGTCCCGAAACATTCATGTCATGTCATATTCCGAGAAATTCATATGTCATATCCACAGAAATTTATGTCATGTCATGTCTTGTAACGTCCCGAGAAATTCATGTCATGTCATGTCCCAAGAAATTCATCTCATGTCATGTCTTGTCCAGAGAGATTCATGTCATCTCATGTACCCATTAATTTATGTCATGGCATGTCCCGAGAAATTCATGTCATGACATTTCCATAGATATTCATGGCATATCAATTCATGCCCTGGGAAATTCAGATGGTGTCATGTCATGTCCCGAGTTAATCATGTCATGTCATGTCATGCAGCAAGAAATTCACGTCATATACCGTGAATTCATGACATGTCATCTTCTGAGAAATTCATGTCATGTCATGTCCCCAGAAGTTCGTGTCATACCCCGAGAATCCATGAAATATCATGTCCCGAGAAATTCATGTCATGTCATGTCCCGAGAAATTCATGTCATATCCCAGGAAGTCAGGACATGTCATGTCCCAAGAAATTCATGTCATGTCATGTCCCGAGAAATTCATGTCATGTCCCCAGAAATCTATGTCATGCCATGTCATGTCCCAAGGAATTCATGTCATGTCATGTCATGTCCCGAGAAATTCATGTCATGTCCCCAGAAATCTATGTCATGTCATGTCATGTCCCAAGCAATTCATCTCATGTCATGTCTTGTCCAGAGAAATTCATGTCATCTCATGTACCCCCCAATTAATTTATGCCATGTCATGTCCCGAGAAATTCATGCCATGTCATTGCCACAGATATTCATGCCATGTCAATTCGTGCTCTGGGAAATTCAGATGGTGTCTTGTCATGTCCCGAAAAAATCATGTCATGTCATGTTGCGAGAAATTCATGTCATATCCCGTGAATTCATGACATGTCATGTTCTGAGAAACTCCCGTTATGTCATGTCCCCAGAAATCCATGTCATATCCCGAGAATCAATGAAATATCATGCCCCGAGAAATTCATGTCATGTCATATCCCGAGAAATTCATGTCATGTCATGTCCCCAGAAATTCATGTCATATCCCATGAAGTTATGACATGTCATGTCCCAAGATATTCATGTCACCTCTTGTCCTGCGAAGTTCATGTCATGTCATGTCGTGTGAAATTCATGGCATATTCCGAGAATTCAAGACTTGTCATTGCTCAGAAATTCATGTCATGTCATGTCCTGAGATATTCTTGTCATGTCATGTCATGCGCCAAGAAATTCATGTCATGTCATGTCCCGAGAAATTCATGTCATGTCATGTCCCGAGAAATTCAAATGTAATGTCCACAGAAATTTATGTCATGTCATGTCTTGTCATGTCCCGAGAAATTCATGTCATGTCAAGTCATGTCCCGAGACATTCATGTCATGTCATGTCCCGAGAAATTCATATGTCATGTCCACAGAAATTTATGTCATGTCATGTCTTGTCACGTCCCGAGAAATTCATGTCATGTCATGTCCCAAGAAATTCATCTCATGTCCTGTCTTGTCCAGAGAGATTCATGTCATCTCATGTACCCATTAATTTATGTCATGGCATGTCCCGAAAAATTCATGTCATGTCATTTCCATAGATATTCATGTCATATCAATTCATGCCCTGGGAAATTCAGATGGTGTCATGTCATGTCCCGAGAAAATCAAGTCATGTCATGTCATGTAGCGAGAAATTCACGTCATATACCATGAATTCGTGACATGTTATCTTCTGAGAAATTCATGTCATGTCATGTCCCCAGAAGTTCATGTCATATCCAGAGAATCAATGAAATATCAAGTCCCGAAAAATTCATGTCATGTCATGTCCCCAGAAATTCATGTCATATCCCATGAAGTCATGACATGTGATGTCCCAAGAAATTCATGTCATGTCATGTCATGTTGCGAGAACTACATGTCATATCCCGTGAATTCATGACATGTCATGTTCTGAAAAACTCCTGTTATGTCATGTCCCAAGGAATCCATGTCATATCCTGAGAATCAATGAAATATCATGTCCCAAGAAATTCATGTCATGTCATATCCCGAGAAATTCATGTCATGTCATGTCACCAGAAAGTCATGTCATATCCCATGAAGTTATGACATGTCATGTCCAAAGATATTCATGTCACCTCTTGTCCTGTGAAATTCATGTCATGTCATGTCATGTCGCGTGAAATTCATGGCATATCCCGAGAATTCATGACTTGTCATTGCTCAGAAATTCATGTCATGTCATGTCCTGAAAGATTCTTGCCATGTCATGTCATGTGCCCAGAAATTTATGTCATGTCTTGTCCCGAGAAATTCATGTCATGTCATGTCCCCATTTATCATGTCATGTCATGTCATGTCCCGAGAAATTCATGTCATGTCATGTCCCGAGAAATTCATATGTCATGTCCCCAGAAATTTATGTCATGTCATGTCTTGTCATGTCCCGAGAAATTCATGTCATGTCAAGTCATGTCCCGAGACATTCATTTCATGTCATGTCCCGAGAAATTCATATGTCATGTCCACAGAAATTTATGTCATGTCATGACTTGTCATGTCCCGAGAAATTCATGTCATGTCTTGTCCCCAGAAATTCATGTCATGTCAAGACATGTACCGAAACATTCATGTCATGTCATGTCCCGAGAAATTCATATGTCATATCCACAGAAAGTTATGTCATGTCATGTCTTGTCACGTCCCGAGAAATTCATGTCATGTCATGTCCCAAGAAATTCATCTCATGTCATGTCTTGTCCAGAGAGATTCATGTCATCTCATGTACCCATTAATTTATGTCATGGCATGTCCCGAGAAATTCATGTCATGACATTTCCATAGATATTCTTGTCATATCAATTCATGCCCTGGGAAATTCAGATGGTGTCATGTCATGTCCCGAGTTAATCATGTCATGTCATGTCATGTAGCGAGAAATTCACGTCATATACCGTGAATTCATGACATGTCATCTTCTGAGAAATTCATGTCATGTCATGTCCCCAGAAGTTCATGTCATATCCCGAGAATCCATGATATATCATGTCCTGAGAAATTCATGTCATGTCATGTCCCGAGAAATTCATGTCATGTCATGTCCCGAGAAATTCATGTCATGTCCCCAGAAATCTATGTCATGTCATGTCATGTCCCAAGCAATTCATCTCATGTCATGTCTTGTCCAAAGAAATTCATGTCATCTCATGTACCCCCAAATTAATTTATGTCATGTCATGTCCCGAGAAATTCATGCCATGTCATTGCCACAGATATTCATGCCATGTCAATTCGTGCTCTGGGAAATTCAGATGGTGTCTTGTCATGTCCCGAAAAAATCATGTCATGTCATGTTGCGAGAAATCCATGTCATATCCCGTTAATTCATGACATGTCATGTTCTGAGAATCTCCCGTTATGTCATGTCCCCAAAAATCCATGTCATATCCCGAGAATCAATGAAATATCATGCCCCGAGAAATTCATGTCATGTCATATCCCGAGAAATTCATGTCATGTCCCCAGAAATTCATGTCATATCCCATGAAGTTATGAGATGTCATGTCCCAAGATATTCATGTCACCTCTTGTCCTGTGAAGTTCATGTCATGTCATGTCGTGTGAAATTCATGGCATATCCCGAGAATTCAAGACTTGTCATTGCTCAGAAATTCATGTCATGTCATGTCCTGAGATATTCTTGTCATGTTATGTCATGTGCCAAGAAATTCATGTCATGTCATGTCCCGGGAAATTCATGTATTGTCATGTCCCGAGAAATTCATGTCATGTCAAGTCATGTCCCGAGACATTCATGTCATGTCATGTCCCGAGAAATTCATATGTCATGTCCACAGAAATTTATGTCATGTCATGTCTTGTCATGTCCCGAGAAATTCATGTTATGTCTTGTCCCCAGAAATTCATGTCATGTCAAGTCATGTCCCGAGACATTCATGTCATGTCATGTCCCGAGAAATTCATATGTCATGTCCACAGAAATTTATGTCATGTCATGTCTTGTCACGTCCCGAGAAATTCATGTCATGTCATGTCCCAAGAAATTCATCTCATGTCATGTCATGTCCCGAAACATTCATGTCATGTCATGTGCCCATTAATTTATGTCATGTCATGTCCTGGGAAATTCATGTCATGTCATGTCCTTGGATAGTATTGTCATGTCATGTCATGTCATTTGCCGACAGATTCATGTCATGGCATGTCCTGAGAAATTCATGTCATGTCATGTCCCGAGAAATTCATGTCATATCATTTCGCGAGAAATTCATGTCATATCCCGAGAATTCATGACATGTCATCTTATGAGAAATTCATGTCATGTCATGTCCCCAGAAGTTCGTGTCATATCCCGAGAATCCATGAAATATCATCTCCTGAGAAATTCATGTCATGTCATGTCCCCAGAATATCATGTCATATCCCATGAAGTCATGACATGTCATGTCCCAAGAAATTCATGTCATGTCATGTCCCGAGAAATTCATGTCATGTCCCCAGAAATCAATGTCACGTCATGTCCCAAGGAATTCATGTCATGTCATGTCCCGAGAAATTCATGTCATTTGCCAGAAATCTATGTCATGTCAAGTCATATCCCAAGGAATTCATCTCATGTCATGTCTTGTCCAGTGAAATTCATGTCATCTCATGTACCCCCCAATTAATTTATGTCATGTCATGGCCCGAGAAATTCATGCCATGTCATTGCCAAAGATATTCATGCCATGTCAATTCGTGCTCTGGGAAATTCAGATGGTGTCTTCTCATGTCCCGAAAAAATCATGTCATGTCATGTTGCGAGAAATTCATGTCAGATCCCATGAATTCATGACATGTCATGTTCTGAGAAACTCCCGTTATGTCATGTCCCCAGAAATCCATGTCATATCCCAAGAATCAATGAAATATCATGCCCCAAGATATTCATGTCATGTCATATCCCGAGAAATTCATGACATGTCATGTCCCAAGATATTCATGTCACCTCTTGTCCTGTGAAAGTCATGTCATGTCATGTCGTGTGAAATTCATGGCATATCCCGAGAATTGAAAAATTATCATTGCTCAGAAATTCATGTCATGTCATGTCATGTCCTGAGATATTCTTGTCATGTCATGTCATGTGCCAAGAAATTCATGTCATGTCTTGTCCTGAGAAATTCATGTCATGTCATATCCCCCTTTATTTATGTCATGTCATGTCATGTCCCGAGAAATTCATGTCATGTCATGTCCCGAGAAATTCATATGTCATGTCCCCAGAAATTTATGTCATGTCATGTCTTGTCATGTCCCGAGAAATTTATGTCATGTCAAGTCATGTCCTGAGACATTCATGTCATATCATGTCCCGAGAAATTCATATGTCATGTCCACAGAAATTTATGTCATGTCATGTCTTGTCACGTCCCGAGAAATTCATGTCATGTCATGTCCCAAGAAATTCATCTCATGTCATGTCATGTCCCGAAACATTCATGTCATGTCATGTGCCCATTAATTTATGTCATGTCATGTCCTGGGAAATTCATGTCATGTCATGTCCTTGGATAGTATTGTCATGTCATGTCATGTCATTTGCCGAGAGATTCATGTCATGGCATGTCCTGAGAAATTCATGTCATGTCATGTCCCGAGAAATTCATGTCATATCATTTCGCGAGAAATTCATGTCATATCCCGAGAATTCATGACATGTCATCTTCTGAGAAATTCATGTCATGTCATGTCCCCAGAAGTTCGTGTCATATCCCGAGAATCCATGAAATATCATCTCCCGAGAAATTCATGTCATGTCATGTCCCCAGAATATCATGTCATATCCCATGAAGTCATGACATGTCATGTCCCAAGAAATTCATGTCATGTCATGTCCCGAGAAATTCATGTCATGTCCCCAGAAATCAATGTCACGTCATGTCCCAAGGAATTCATGTCATGTCATGTCCCGAGAAATTCATGTCATTTGCCAGAAATCTATGTCATGTCAAGTCATATCCCAAGGAATTCATCTCATGTCATGTCTTGTCCAGTGAAATTCATGTCATCTCATGTACCCCCCAATTAATTTATGTCATGTCATGGCCCGAGAAATTCATGCCATGTCATTGCCAAAGATATTCATGCCATGTCAATTCGTGCTCTGGGAAATTCAGCTGGTGTCTTCTCATGTCCCGAAAAAATCATGTCATGTCATGTTGCGAGAAATTCATGTCAGATCCATGAATTCATGACATGTCATGTTCTGAGAAACTCCCCTAATGTCATGTCCCCAGAAATCCATGTCATATCCCGAGAATCAATGAAATATCATGCCCCAAGATATTCATGTCATGTCATATCCCGAGAAATTCATGACATGTCATGTCCCAAGATATTCATGTCACCTCTTGTCCTGTGAAATTCATGTCATGTCATGTCGTGTGAAATTCATGGCATATCCCGAGAATTGAAAAATTATCATTGCTCAGAAATTCATGTCATGTCATGTCATGTCCTGAGATATTCTTGTCATGTCATGTCATGTGCCAAGAAATTCATGTCATGTCTTGTCCTGAGAAATTCATGTCATGTCATATCCCCCTTTATTTATGTCATGTCATGTCATGTCCCGAGAAAATCATGTCATGTCATGTCCCGAGAAATTCATACGTCATGTCCCCAGAAATTTATGTCATGTCATGTCTTGTCATGTCCCGAGAAATTTATGTCATGTCAAGTCATGTCCTGAGACATTCATGTCATATCATGTCCCGAGAAATTCATATGTCATGTCCAGAAAAATTTATGTCATGTCATGTCCTGTCATGTCCCGAGAAATTCATGTCATGTCATGTCCCAAGAAATTCATCTCATGTCATGTCATGTCCCGAAACATTCATGTCATGTCATGTGCCCATTAATTTATGTCATGTCATGTCCTGGGAAATTCATGTCATGTCATGTCCCTGGATAGTATTGTCATGTCATGTCATGTCATTTGCCGAGAGATTCATGTCATGGCATGTCCTGAGAAATTCATATCATGTCATGTCCCGAGAAATTCATGTCATATCATTTCGCGAGAAATTCATGTCATATCCCGAGAATTCATGACATGTCATCTTCTGAGAAATTCATGTCATGTCATGTCCCCAGAAGTTCGTGTCATATCCCGAGAATCCATGAAATATCATCTCCCGAGAAATTCATGTCATGTCATGTCCCCAGAATATCATGTCATATCCCATGAAGTCATGACATGTCATGTCCCAAGAAATTCATGTCATGTCATGTCCCGAGAAATTCATGTCATGTCCCCAGAAATCAATGTCACGTCATGTCCCAAGGAATTCATGTCATGTCATGTCCCGAGAAATTCATGTCATTTCCCAGAAATCTATGTCATGTCAAGTCATGTCCCAAGGAATTCATCTCATGTCATGTCTTGTCCAGTGAAATTCATGTCATCTCATGTACCCCCCAATTAATTTATGTCATGTCATGGCCCGAGAAATTCATGCCATGTCATTGCCAAAGATATTCATGCCATGTCAATTCGTGCTCTGGGAAATTCAGATGGTGTCTTCTCATGTCCCGAAAAAATCATGTCATGTCATGTTGCGAGAAATTCATGTCAGATCCCATGAATTCATGACATGTCATGTTCTGAGAAACTCCCGTTATGTCATGTCCCCAGAAATCCATGTCATATCCCGAGAATCAATGAAATATCATGCCCCAAGATATTCATGTCATGTCATATCCCGAGAAATTCATGACATGTCATGTCCCAAGATATTCATGTCACCTCTTGTCCTGTGAAATTCATGTCATGTCATGTCGTGTGAAATTCATGGCATATCCCGAGAATTGAAAAATTGTCATTGCTCAGAAATTCATGTCATGTCATGTCATGTCCTGAGATATTCTTGTCATGTCATGTCATGTGCCAAGAAATTCATGTCATGTCTTGTCCTGAGAAATTCATGTCATGTCATATCCCCCTTTATTTATGTCATGTCATGTCATGTCCCGAGAAATCCATGTCATGTCATGTCCCGAGAAATTCATATGTCATGTCCCCAGAAATTTATGTCATGTCATGTCTTGTCGTGTCCCGAGAAATTCATGTCATGTCTTGTCCCCAGAAATTCATGTCATGACATGTCATGTCCCAAGAAATTCATCTCATGTCATGTCTTGTCCAGAGAGATTCATGTCATCTCATGTACCCATTAATTTATGTCATGGCATGTCCCGAGAAATTCATGTCATGACATTTCCATAGATATTCATGTCATATCAATTCATGCCCTGGGAAATTCAGATGGTGTCATGTCATGTCCCGAGTTAATCATGTCATGTCATGTCATGTAGCGAGAAATTCATGTCATATACCGTGAATTCATGACATGTCATCTTCTGAGAAATTCATGTCATGTCATGTCCCCAGAAGTTCATGTCATATCCCGAGAATTCAAGACTGGTCATTGCTCAGAAATTCATGTCATGTCATGTCCTGAGAGATTCTTGTCATGTCATGTCATGTGCCAAGAAATTCATGTCATGTCTTGTCCCGAGAAATTCATGTCATGTCATGACCCCCTTTATTTATGTCATGTCATGTCATGTCCTGAGAAATTCGTGTCATGTCATGTCCCGAGAAATTCAAATGTCATGTCCCCAGAAATTTATGTCATGTCATGTCTTGTCATGTCCCGAGAAATTCATGTCATGTCATGTCCCGAGAAATTCATATGTCATGTCCACAGAAATTTATCTCATGTTATGTCATTTCATGTATTGTCCCCTGAAATTCATGTCATATCCCGAAAATTCATGACGTGTCATGTCCAAAGAAAGTCATGGCATGTCATGTGCCAAGAAATTCATGTCTTGTCTTGTCCCGAGAAATTCATATCATGTCTAGGCCCGAGAAATTCATGTCATTTCATGTCCCCCTTTATTTATGTCATGTCATGTCACGTCCCGAGAAATTCATATGTCATGTCCCCAGAAATTTATGTCATGTCATGTCTTGTCATGTCCCGAGAAATTCATGTCATGTCATGTCATGTCCCGAGAAATTCATGTCATGTCATGTGCAAAGAAATTCATGTCATTTCATGTCCACAGAAATTTATGTCATGTCATGTCATGTCATGTATTGTCCCCTGAAATTCATGTCATATCCCGAGATTTCATGACATGTCATTCCCGAGAAATTCATATCATGTCATGTCCCAAGAGATTCTTGTCATGTCATGTCATGTCCCATGAAATTCATGTCATGTCATGTCCCGAGAAATTCTTGTCATGTCATGTCATGTCCCGAGAAAATCATGTCATGTCATGTCCCGAGAGCTTCTTGTCATGTCATGTCATGTGCCGAGGAAATCATGCCATGTCATGTCCCGAGGATGTATTGCCATGTCATGTCATGTCATGTCCCAAGAACTCATGTCATGCCTTGTCCCGAGAAATTTATGTCGTGTCATGACATGTCCCAAGAAATTCATCTCCTGTCAAGCCTGAGAAATTCATGTCATGTCATGTCCAGAGAAATTCATTCCATGTCATATCCCGAGAAATTCATATGTCATGTCCCCAGAAATTTATGTCATGTCATGTCTTGTCATGTGCCGAGAAATTCATGTCATGTCATGTCATGTCCCGAGAAATTCATGTCATGTCATGTCCCGAGAAATTCATATGTCATGTCCACAGAAATTTATGTCATGTTATGTCATGTCATGTATTGTCCCCTGAAATTCATGTCATATCCCGAGAATTCATGACGTGTCATGTCCAAAGAAAGTCATGTCAAGTCGTGTGCCAAGAAATTCAAGTCATGTCTTGTCCCGAGAAATTCATGTCATGTCATGTCCCGAGAAATTCATGTCATGTCATGTCATGTCCCGAGAAATTCATGTCATGTCATATGCCTAGAAATTCATGTCATGTCATGTCCAAAGAAATTTATGTCATGTCATGTCATGTCATGTCATGTCATGTATTGTCCTCTGAAATTCATGTCATATCCCGAGAATTCATGACATGTCATTCCCGAGAAATTGATATCATGTCATGTCCCAAGAGATTCTTGTCATGTCATCTCATGTCCCATGAAATTCATTTCATGTCATGTCCCGAGAAATTCTTCTCATGTCATGTCATGTCCCGAGAAAATCATGTCATGTCATGTCCCCCTTTATTTATGTCATGTCACGTCATGTCCTGAGAAATTCATGTCATGTCATGTCCCGAGAAATTCAAATGTCATGTCCCCAGAAATTTATGTCATGTCATGTCTTGTCATGTCCCGAGAAATTCATGTCATGTCATGTCATTTCCCGAGAAATTCATGTCATGTCATGTCCCGAGAAATTCATGTCATATCATTTCGCGAGAAATTCATGTCATATCCCGAGAATTCATGACATGTCATCTTCTGAGAAATTCATGTCATGTCATGTCCCCAGAAGTTCGTGTCATATCCCGAGAATCCATGAAATATCATCTCCCGAGAAATTCATGTCATGTCATGTCCCCAGAATATCATGTCATATCCCATGAAGTCATGACATGTCATGTCCCAAGAAATTCATGTCATGTCATGTCCCGAGAAATTCATGTCATGTCCCCAGAAATCAATGTCACGTCATGTCCCAAGGAATTCATGTCATGTCATGTCCCGAGAAATTCATGTCATTTCCCAGAAATCTATGTCATGTCAAGTCATGTCCCAAGGAATTCATCTCATGTCATGTCTTGTCCAGTGAAATTCATGTCATCTCATGTACCCCCCAATTAATTTATGTCATGTCATGGCCCGAGAAATTCATGCCATGTCATTGCCAAAGATATTCATGCCATGTCAATTCGTGCTCTGGGAAATTCAGATGGTGTCTTCTCATGTCCCGAAAAAATCATGTCATGTCATGTTGCGAGAAATTCATGTCAGATCCCATGAATTCATGACATGTCATGTTCTGAGAAACTCCCGTTATGTCATGTCCCCAGAAATCCATGTCATATCCCGAGAATCAATGAAATATCATGCCCCAAGATATTCATGTCATGTCATATCCCGAGAAATTCATGACATGTCATGTCCCAAGATATTCATGTCACCTCTTGTCCTGTGAAATTCATGTCATGTCATGTCGTGTGAAATTCATGGCATATCCCGAGAATTGAAAAATTGTCATTGCTCAGAAATTCATGTCATGTCATGTCATGTCCTGAGATATTCTTGTCATGTCATGTCATGTGCCAAGAAATTCATGTCATGTCTTGTCCTGAGAAATTCATGTCATGTCATATCCCCCTTTATTTATGTCATGTCATGTCATGTCCCGAGAAATCCATGTCATGTCATGTCCCGAGAAATTCATATGTCATGTCCCCAGAAATTTATGTCATGTCATGTCTTGTCGTGTCCCGAGAAATTCATGTCATGTCTTGTCCCCAGAAATTCATGTCATGACATGTCATGTCCCAAGAAATTCATCTCATGTCATGTCTTGTCCAGAGAGATTCATGTCATCTCATGTACCCATTAATTTATGTCATGGCATGTCCCGAGAAATTCATGTCATGACATTTCCATAGATATTCATGTCATATCAATTCATGCCCTGGGAAATTCAGATGGTGTCATGTCATGTCCCGAGTTAATCATGTCATGTCATGTCATGTAGCGAGAAATTCATGTCATATACCGTGAATTCATGACATGTCATCTTCTGAGAAATTCATGTCATGTCATGTCCCCAGAAGTTCATGTCATATCCCGAGAATTCAAGACTGGTCATTGCTCAGAAATTCATGTCATGTCATGTCCTGAGAGATTCTTGTCATGTCATGTCATGTGCCAAGAAATTCATGTCATGTCTTGTCCCGAGAAATTCATGTCATGTCATGACCCCCTTTATTTATGTCATGTCATGTCATGTCCTGAGAAATTCGTGTCATGTCATGTCCCGAGAAATTCAAATGTCATGTCCCCAGAAATTTATGTCATGTCATGTCTTGTCATGTCCCGAGAAATTCATGTCATGTCATGTCCCGAGAAATTCATATGTCATGTCCACAGAAATTTATCTCATGTTATGTCATTTCATGTATTGTCCCCTGAAATTCATGTCATATCCCGAAAATTCATGACGTGTCATGTCCAAAGAAAGTCATGGCATGTCATGTGCCAAGAAATTCATGTCTTGTCTTGTCCCGAGAAATTCATATCATGTCTAGGCCCGAGAAATTCATGTCATTTCATGTCCCCCTTTATTTATGTCATGTCATGTCACGTCCCGAGAAATTCATATGTCATGTCCCCAGAAATTTATGTCATGTCATGTCTTGTCATGTCCCGAGAAATTCATGTCATGTCATGTCATGTCCCGAGAAATTCATGTCATGTCATGTGCAAAGAAATTCATGTCATTTCATGTCCACAGAAATTTATGTCATGTCATGTCATGTCATGTATTGTCCCCTGAAATTCATGTCATATCCCGAGATTTCATGACATGTCATTCCCGAGAAATTCATATCATGTCATGTCCCAAGAGATTCTTGTCATGTCATGTCATGTCCCATGAAATTCATGTCATGTCATGTCCCGAGAAATTCTTGTCATGTCATGTCATGTCCCGAGAAAATCATGTCATGTCATGTCCCGAGAGCTTCTTGTCATGTCATGTCATGTGCCGAGGAAATCATGCCATGTCATGTCCCGAGGATGTATTGCCATGTCATGTCATGTCATGTCCCAAGAACTCATGTCATGCCTTGTCCCGAGAAATTTATGTCGTGTCATGACATGTCCCAAGAAATTCATCTCCTGTCAAGCCTGAGAAATTCATGTCATGTCATGTCCAGAGAAATTCATTCCATGTCATATCCCGAGAAATTCATATGTCATGTCCCCAGAAATTTATGTCATGTCATGTCTTGTCATGTGCCGAGAAATTCATGTCATGTCATGTCATGTCCCGAGAAATTCATGTCATGTCATGTCCCGAGAAATTTATATGTCATGTCCACAGAAATTTATATCATGTTATGTCATGTCATGTATTGTCCCCTGAAATTCATGTCATATCCCGAGAATTCATGACGTGTCATGTCCAAAGAAAGTCATGTCAAGTCGTGTGCCAAGAAATTCAAGTCATGTCTTGTCCCGAGAAATTCATGTCATGTCATGTCCCGAGAAATTCATGTCATGTCATGTCATGTCCCGAGAAATTCATGTCATGTCATATGCCTAGAAATTCATGTCATGTCATGTCCAAAGAAATTTATGTCATGTCATGTCATGTCATGTCATGTCATGTATTGTCCTCTGAAATTCATGTCATATCCCGAGAATTCATGACATGTCATTCCCGAGAAATTGATATCATGTCATGTCCCAAGAGATTCTTGTCATGTCATCTCATGTCCCATGAAATTCATTTCATGTCATGTCCCGAGAAATTCTTCTCATGTCATGTCATGTCCCGAGAAAATCATGTCATGTCATGTCCCCCTTTATTTATGTCATGTCACGTCATGTCCTGAGAAATTCATGTCATGTCATGTCCCGAGAAATTCAAATGTCATGTCCCCAGAAATTTATGTCATGTCATGTCTTGTCATGTCCCGAGAAATTCATGTCATGTCATGTCATTTCCCGAGAAATTCATGTCATGTCATGTCCCGAGAAATTCATGTCATATCATTTCGCGAGAAATTCATGTCATATCCCGAGAATTCATGACATGTCATCTTCTGAGAAATTCATGTCATGTCATGTCCCCAGAAGTTCGTGTCATATCCCGAGAATCCATGAAATATCATCTCCCGAGAAATTCATGTCATGTCATGTCCCCAGAATATCATGTCATATCCCATGAAGTCATGACATGTCATGTCCCAAGAAATTCATGTCATGTCATGTCCCGAGAAATTCATGTCATGTCCCCAGAAATCAATGTCACGTCATGTCCCAAGGAATTCATGTCATGTCATGTCCCGAGAAATTCATGTCATTTCCCAGAAATCTATGTCATGTCAAGTCATGTCCCAAGGAATTCATCTCATGTCATGTCTTGTCCAGTGAAATTCATGTCATCTCATGTACCCCCCAATTAATTTATGTCATGTCATGGCCCGAGAAATTCATGCCATGTCATTGCCAAAGATATTCATGCCATGTCAATTCGTGCTCTGGGAAATTCAGATGGTGTCTTCTCATGTCCCGAAAAAATCATGTCATGTCATGTTGCGAGAAATTCATGTCAGATCCCATGAATTCATGACATGTCATGTTCTGAGAAACTCCCGTTATGTCATGTCCCCAGAAATCCATGTCATATCCCGAGAATCAATGAAATATCATGCCCCAAGATATTCATGTCATGTCATATCCCGAGAAATTCATGACATGTCATGTCCCAAGATATTCATGTCACCTCTTGTCCTGTGAAATTCATGTCATGTCATGTCGTGTGAAATTCATGGCATATCCCGAGAATTGAAAAATTGTCATTGCTCAGAAATTCATGTCATGTCATGTCATGTCCTGAGATATTCTTGTCATGTCATGTCATGTGCCAAGAAATTCATGTCATGTCTTGTCCTGAGAAATTCATGTCATGTCATATCCCCCTTTATTTATGTCATGTCATGTCATGTCCCGAGAAATCCATGTCATGTCATGTCCCGAGAAATTCATATGTCATGTCCCCAGAAATTTATGTCATGTCATGTCTTGTCGTGTCCCGAGAAATTCATGTCATGTCTTGTCCCCAGAAATTCATGTCATGACATGTCATGTCCCAAGAAATTCATCTCATGTCATGTCTTGTCCAGAGAGATTCATGTCATCTCATGTACCCATTAATTTATGTCATGGCATGTCCCGAGAAATTCATGTCATGACATTTCCATAGATATTCATGTCATATCAATTCATGCCCTGGGAAATTCAGATGGTGTCATGTCATGTCCCGAGTTAATCATGTCATGTCATGTCATGTAGCGAGAAATTCATGTCATATACCGTGAATTCATGACATGTCATCTTCTGAGAAATTCATGTCATGTCATGTCCCCAGAAGTTCATGTCATATCCCGAGAATTCAAGACTGGTCATTGCTCAGAAATTCATGTCATGTCATGTCCTGAGAGATTCTTGTCATGTCATGTCATGTGCCAAGAAATTCATGTCATGTCTTGTCCCGAGAAATTCATGTCATGTCATGACCCCCTTTATTTATGTCATGTCATGTCATGTCCTGAGAAATTCGTGTCATGTCATGTCCCGAGAAATTCAAATGTCATGTCCCCAGAAATTTATGTCATGTCATGTCTTGTCATGTCCCGAGAAATTCATGTCATGTCATGTCCCGAGAAATTCATATGTCATGTCCACAGAAATTTATCTCATGTTATGTCATTTCATGTATTGTCCCCTGAAATTCATGTCATATCCCGAAAATTCATGACGTGTCATGTCCAAAGAAAGTCATGGCATGTCATGTGCCAAGAAATTCATGTCTTGTCTTGTCCCGAGAAATTCATATCATGTCTAGGCCCGAGAAATTCATGTCATTTCATGTCCCCCTTTATTTATGTCATGTCATGTCACGTCCCGAGAAATTCATATGTCATGTCCCCAGAAATTTATGTCATGTCATGTCTTGTCATGTCCCGAGAAATTCATGTCATGTCATGTCATGTCCCGAGAAATTCATGTCATGTCATGTGCAAAGAAATTCATGTCATTTCATGTCCACAGAAATTTATGTCATGTCATGTCATGTCATGTATTGTCCCCTGAAATTCATGTCATATCCCGAGATTTCATGACATGTCATTCCCGAGAAATTCATATCATGTCATGTCCCAAGAGATTCTTGTCATGTCATGTCATGTCCCATGAAATTCATGTCATGTCATGTCCCGAGAAATTCTTGTCATGTCATGTCATGTCCCGAGAAAATCATGTCATGTCATGTCCCGAGAGCTTCTTGTCATGTCATGTCATGTGCCGAGGAAATCATGCCATGTCATGTCCCGAGGATGTATTGCCATGTCATGTCATGTCATGTCCCAAGAACTCATGTCATGCCTTGTCCCGAGAAATTTATGTCGTGTCATGACATGTCCCAAGAAATTCATCTCCTGTCAAGCCTGAGAAATTCATGTCATGTCATGTCCAGAGAAATTCATTCCATGTCATATCCCGAGAAATTCATATGTCATGTCCCCAGAAATTTATGTCATGTCATGTCTTGTCATGTGCCGAGAAATTCATGTCATGTCATGTCATGTCCCGAGAAATTCATGTCATGTCATGTCCCGAGAAATTTATATGTCATGTCCACAGAAATTTATGTCATGTTATGTCATGTCATGTATTGTCCCCTGAAATTCATGTCATATCCCGAGAATTCATGACGTGTCATGTCCAAAGAAAGTCATGTCAAGTCGTGTGCCAAGAAATTCAAGTCATGTCTTGTCCCGAGAAATTCATGTCATGTCATGTCCCGAGAAATTCATGTCATGTCATGTCATGTCCCGAGAAATTCATGTCATGTCATATGCCTAGAAATTCATGTCATGTCATGTCCAAAGAAATTTATGTCATGTCATGTCATGTCATGTCATGTCATGTATTGTCCTCTGAAATTCATGTCATATCCCGAGAATTCATGACATGTCATTCCCGAGAAATTGATATCATGTCATGTCCCAAGAGATTCTTGTCATGTCATCTCATGTCCCATGAAATTCATTTCATGTCATGTCCCGAGAAATTCTTCTCATGTCATGTCATGTCCCGAGAAAATCATGTCATGTCATGTCCCCCTTTATTTATGTCATGTCACGTCATGTCCTGAGAAATTCATGTCATGTCATGTCCCGAGAAATTCAAATGTCATGTCCCCAGAAATTTATGTCATGTCATGTCTTGTCATGTCCCGAGAAATTCATGTCATGTCATGTCATTTCCCGAGAAATTCATGTCATGTCATGTCCCGAGAAATTCATGTCATATCATTTCGCGAGAAATTCATGTCATATCCCGAGAATTCATGACATGTCATCTTCTGAGAAATTCATGTCATGTCATGTCCCCAGAAGTTCGTGTCATATCCCGAGAATCCATGAAATATCATCTCCCGAGAAATTCATGTCATGTCATGTCCCCAGAATATCATGTCATATCCCATGAAGTCATGACATGTCATGTCCCAAGAAATTCATGTCATGTCATGTCCCGAGAAATTCATGTCATGTCCCCAGAAATCAATGTCACGTCATGTCCCAAGGAATTCATGTCATGTCATGTCCCGAGAAATTCATGTCATTTCCCAGAAATCTATGTCATGTCAAGTCATGTCCCAAGGAATTCATCTCATGTCATGTCTTGTCCAGTGAAATTCATGTCATCTCATGTACCCCCCAATTAATTTATGTCATGTCATGGCCCGAGAAATTCATGCCATGTCATTGCCAAAGATATTCATGCCATGTCAATTCGTGCTCTGGGAAATTCAGATGGTGTCTTCTCATGTCCCGAAAAAATCATGTCATGTCATGTTGCGAGAAATTCATGTCAGATCCCATGAATTCATGACATGTCATGTTCTGAGAAACTCCCGTTATGTCATGTCCCCAGAAATCCATGTCATATCCCGAGAATCAATGAAATATCATGCCCCAAGATATTCATGTCATGTCATATCCCGAGAAATTCATGACATGTCATGTCCCAAGATATTCATGTCACCTCTTGTCCTGTGAAATTCATGTCATGTCATGTCGTGTGAAATTCATGGCATATCCCGAGAATTGAAAAATTGTCATTGCTCAGAAATTCATGTCATGTCATGTCATGTCCTGAGATATTCTTGTCATGTCATGTCATGTGCCAAGAAATTCATGTCATGTCTTGTCCTGAGAAATTCATGTCATGTCATATCCCCCTTTATTTATGTCATGTCATGTCATGTCCCGAGAAATCCATGTCATGTCATGTCCCGAGAAATTCATATGTCATGTCCCCAGAAATTTATGTCATGTCATTTATGTCATGTCATGTCTTGTCGTGTCCCGAGAAATTCATGTCATGTCTTGTCCCCAGAAATTCATGTCATGACATGTCATGTCCCAAGAAATTCATCTCATGTCATGTCTTGTCCAGAGAGATTCATGTCATCTCATGTACCCATTAATTTATGTCATGGCATGTCCCGAGAAATTCATGTCATGACATTTCCATAGATATTCATGTCATATCAATTCATGCCCTGGGAAATTCAGATGGTGTCATGTCATGTCCCGAGTTAATCATGTCATGTCATGTCATGTAGCGAGAAATTCATGTCATATACCGTGAATTCATGACATGTCATCTTCTGAGAAATTCATGTGATGTCATGTCCCCAGAAGTTCATGTCATATCCCGAGAATTCAAGACTGGTCATTGCTCAGAAATTCATGTCATGTCATGTCCTGAGAGATTCTTGTCATGTCATGTCATGTGCCAAGAAATTCATGTCATGTCTTGTCCCGAGAAATTCATGTCATGTCATGACCCCCTTTATTTATGTCATGTCATGTCATGTCCTGAGAAATTCGTGTCATGTCATGTCCCGAGAAATTCAAATGTCATGTCCCCAGAAATTTATGTCATGTCATGTCTTGTCATGTCTCGAGAAATTCATGTCATGTCATGTCCCGAGAAATTCATATGTCATGTCCACAGAAATTTATCTCATGTTATGTCATTTCATGTATTGTCCCCTGAAATTCATGTCATATCCCGAAAATTCATGACGTGTCATGTCCAAAGAAAGTCATGGCATGTCATGTGCCAAGAAATTCATGTCTTGTCTTGTCCCGAGAAATTCATATCATGTCTAGTCCCGAGAAATTCATGTCATTTCATGTCCCCCTTTATTTATGTCATGTCATGTCACGTCCCGAGAAATTCATATGTCATGTCCCCAGCAATTTATGTCATGTCATGTCTTGTCATGTCCCGAGAAATTCATGTCATGTCATGTCATGTCCCGAGAAATTCATGTCATGTCATGTGCAAAGAAATTCATGACATTGCATGTCCACAGAAATTTATGTCATGTCATGTCATGTCATGTATTGTCCCCTGAAATTCATGTCATATCCCGAGATTTCATGACATGTCATTCCCGAGAAATTCATATCATGTCATGTCCCAAGAGATTCTTGTCATGTCATGTCATGTCCCATGAAATTCATGTCATGTCATGTCCCGAGAAATTCTTGTCATGTCATGTCATGTCCCGAGAAAATCATGTCATGTCATGTCCCGAGAGCTTCTTGTCATGTCATGTCATGTGCCGAGGAAATCATGCCATGTCATGTCCCGAGGATGTATTGCCATGTCATGTCATGTCATGTCCCAAGAACTCATGTCATGCCTTGTCCCGAGAAATTTATGTCGTGTCATGACATGTCCCAGAAATTCATCTCCTGTCAAGCCTGAGAAATTCATGTCATGTCATGTCCAGAGAAATTCATTCCATGTCATATCCCGAGAAATTCATATGCCATGTCCCCAGAAATTTATGTCGTGTCATGTCTTGTCATGTGCCGAGAAATTCATGTCATGTCATGTCATGTCCCGAGAAATTCATGTCATGTCATGTCCCGAGAAATTCATATGTCATGTCCACACAAATTTATGTCATGTTATGTCATGTCATGTATTGTCCCCTGAAATTCATGTCATATCCCGAGAATTCATGACGTGTCATGTCCAAAGAAAGTCTTGTCAAGTCGTGTGCCAAGAAATTCAAGTCATGTCTTGTCCCGAGAAATTCATGTCATGTCATGTCCCGAGAAATTCATGTCATGTCATGTCATGTCCCGAGAAATTCATGTCATGTCATATGCCTAGAAATTCATGTCATGTCATGTCCAAAGAAATTTATGTCATGTCATGTCATGTCATGTCATGTCATGTATTGTCCTCTGAAATTCATGTCATATCCCGAGAATTCATGACATGTCATTCCCGAGAAATTGATATCATGTCATGTCCCAAGAGATTCTTGTCATGTCATCTCATGTCCCATGAAATTCATTTCATGTCATGTCCCGAGAAATTCTTCTCATGTCATGTCATGTCCCGAGAAAATCATGTCATGTCATGTCCCCCTTTATTTATGTCATGTCACGTCATGTCCTGAGAAATTCATGTCATGTCATGTCCCGAGAAATTCAAATGTCATGTCCCCAGAAATTTATGTCATGTCATGTCTTGTCATGTCCCGAGAAATTCATGTCATGTCATGTCATTTCCCGAGAAATTCATGTCATGTCATGTCCCGAGAAATTCATATCTCATGTCCACAGAAATTTATATCATGTTATGTCATGTATTGTCCCCTGTAATTCATGTCATATCCCGTGAATTCATGACGTGTCATGTCCAAAGAAAGTCATGTCATGTCACGTCCCGAGAAATTCATGTCGTCATATCCCGAGAAATTCATATGTCATGTCCCCAGAAATTTATGTCATGTCATGTCTTGTCATGTCCCGAGAAATTCATGTCATGTCATGTCATGTCCCGAGAAATTCATGTCATGTCACGTGCAAAGAAATTCATGTCATTTCATGTCCACAGAAATTTATGTCATGTCATGTCATGTCATGTATTGTCCCCTGAAATTCATGTCTTATCCCGAGATTTCATGACATGTCATTCCCGAGAAATTCATATCATGTCATGTCCCAAGAGATTCTTGTCATGTCATGTCATGTCCCATGAAATTCATGTCATGTCATGTCCCGAGAAATTCTTGTCATGTCATGTCCCGAGAAAATCATGTCATGTCATGTCCCGAGAGCTTCTTGTCATGTCATGTCATGTGCCGAGGAAATCATGCCATGTCATGTCCCGAGGATGTATTGCCATGTCATGTCATGTCATGTCCCAAGAACTCATGTCATGCCTTGTCCCGAGAAATTTATGCCGTGTCATGACATGTCCCAAGAAATTCATCTCCTGTCAAGCCTGAGAAATTCATGTCATGTCATGTCCAGAGAAATTCATTCCATGTCATGTCCTGAGAAATTCATATGTCATGTCCCCAGAAATTTATGTCATGTCATGTCTTGTCATGTGCCGCGAAATTCATGTCATGTCATGTCATGTCCCGAGAAATTCATGTCATGTCATGTCCCGAGAAATTCATATGTCATGTCCACAGAAATTTATGTCATGTTATGTCATGTCATGTATTGTCCCCTGAAAAACATGTCATATCCCGTGAATTCATGACGTGTCATGTCCAAAGAAAGTCATGTCAAGTCGGGTGCCAAGAAATTCAAGTCATGTCTTGTCATGTCCCGAGAAATTCATGTCATGTCATGTCCCGAGAAATTCATGTCATGTCCTGTCATGTCCCGAGAAATTCATATCATGTCATGCGCCAAGAAATTCATGTCATGTCATGTCCACAGAAATTTATGTCATGTCATGTCATGTCATGTCATGTATTGTCCCCTGAAATTCATGTCACATCCCGAGAATTCATGACATGTCATTCCCGAGAAATTGATATCATGTCATGTCCCAAGAGATTCTTGTCATGTCATGTCATGTCCCATGAAATTCATGTCATGTCATGTCCCGAGAAATTCTTGTCATGTCATGTCATGTCCCGAGAAAATCATATCATGTCATGTCCCGAGAAATTCATGTCATGTCAAGACCCCCTTTATTTATGTCATGTCATGTCATGTCCTGAGAAATTCATGTCATGTCATGTCCCGAGAAATTCAAATGTCATGTCCCCAGAAACTTCTGTCATGTCATGTCTTGTCATGTCCCGAGAAATTCATGTCATGTCATGTCATTTCCCGAGAAATTCATGTCATGTCATGTCATTTCCCGAGAAATTCATATGTCATGTCCCCTGAAATTTATGTCATGTCATGTCATGTCATGTCCCGAGAAATTCTTGTCATGTCATGTCATGTCCCGAGAAAATCATGTCATGTCATGTCCCGAGACATTCTTGTCATGTCATGTCATGTGCCGAGGAAATCATGCCATGTCATGTCCCAAGGATGTATTGCCATGTCATGTCATGTCCCAAGAAGTCATGTCATGCCTTGTCCCGAGAAATTTATGTCGTGTCATGACATGTCCCAAGAAATTCATCTCCTGTCAAGCCTGAGAAATTCATGTCATGTCATGTCCAGAGAAATTCAATCCATGTCATGTCCCGAGAAATTCATATGTCATGTCCCCAGAAATTTATGTCATGTCATGTCTTGTCATGTGCCCAGAAATTCAAGTCATGTCATGTCATGCCCCGAGAAATTCATGTCATGTCATGTCCCGAGAAATTCATGTCATGTCATGTCCCGAGAAATTCATATGTCATGTCCCCAGAAATTTATGTCATGTCATGTCTTGTCATGTCCCGAGAAATTCATGTCATGTCATGTCATGTCCCGAGAAATTCATGTCATGTCACGTGCAAAGAAATTCATGTCATTTCATGTCCACAGAAATTTATGTCATGTCATGTCATGTCATGTATTGTCCCCTGAAATTCATGTCTTATCCCGAGATTTCATGACATGTCATTCCCGAGAAATTCATATCATGTCATGTCCCAAGAGATTCTTGTCATGTCATGTCATGTCCCATGAAATTCATGTCATGTCATGTCCCGAGAAATTCTTGTCATGTCATGTCATGTCCCGAGAAAATCATGTCATGTCATGTCCCGAGAGCTTCTTGTCATGTCATGTCATGTGCCGAGGAAATCATGCCATGTCATGTCCCGAGGATGTATTGCCATGTCATGTCATGTCATGTCCCAAGAACTCATGTCATGCCTTGTCCCGAGAAATTTATGCCGTGTCATGACATGTCCCAAGAAATTCATCTCCTGTCAAGCCTGAGAAATTCATGTCATGTCATGTCCAGAGAAATTCATTCCATGTCATGTCCTGAGAAATTCATATGTCATGTCCCCAGAAATTTATGTCATGTCATGTCTTGTCATGTGCCGCGAAATTCATGTCATGTCATGTCATGTCCCGAGAAATTCATGTCATGTCATGTCCCGAGAAATTCATATGTCATGTCCACAGAAATTTATGTCATGTTATGTCATGTCATGTATTGTCCCCTGAAAAACATGTCATATCCCGTGAATTCATGACGTGTCATGTCCAAAGAAAGTCATGTCAAGTCGGGTGCCAAGAAATTCAAGTCATGTCTTGTCATGTCCCGAGAAATTCATGTCATGTCATGTCCCGAGAAATTCATGTCATGTCCTGTCATGTCCCGAGAAATTCATATCATGTCATGCGCCAAGAAATTCATGTCATGTCATGTCCACAGAAATTTATGTCATGTCATGTCATGTCATGTCATGTATTGTCCCCTGAAATTCATGTCACATCCCGAGAATTCATGACATGTCATTCCCGAGAAATTGATATCATGTCATGTCCCAAGAGATTCTTGTCATGTCATGTCATGTCCCATGAAATTCATGTCATGTCATGTCCCGAGAAATTCTTGTCATGTCATGTCATGTCCCGAGAAAATCATATCATGTCATGTCCCGAGAAATTCATGTCATGTCAAGACCCCCTTTATTTATGTCATGTCATGTCATGTCCTGAGAAATTCATGTCATGTCATGTCCCGAGAAATTCAAATGTCATGTCCCCAGAAACTTCTGTCATGTCATGTCTTGTCATGTCCCGAGAAATTCATGTCATGTCATGTCATTTCCCGAGAAATTCATGTCATGTCATGTCATTTCCCGAGAAATTCATATGTCATGTCCCCTGAAATTTATGTCATGTCATGTCATGTCATGTCCCGAGAAATTCTTGTCATGTCATGTCATGTCCCGAGAAAATCATGTCATGTCATGTCCCGAGACATTCTTGTCATGTCATGTCATGTGCCGAGGAAATCATGCCATGTCATGTCCCAAGGATGTATTGCCATGTCATGTCATGTCCCAAGAAGTCATGTCATGCCTTGTCCCGAGAAATTTATGTCGTGTCATGACATGTCCCAAGAAATTCATCTCCTGTCAAGCCTGAGAAATTCATGTCATGTCATGTCCAGAGAAATTCAATCCATGTCATGTCCCGAGAAATTCATATGTCATGTCCCCAGAAATTTATGTCATGTCATGTCTTGTCATGTGCCCAGAAATTCAAGTCATGTCATGTCATGCCCCGAGAAATTCATGTCATATCATGTCCCGAGAAATTCATATGTCATGTCCACAGAAATTTATGTCATGTTATGTCATGTCATGTATTGTCCCCTGAAATTCATGTCATATCCCGTGAATTCATGACGTGTCATGTTCTGAGAAACTCCCGTTATGTCATGTCCCCAGAAATCCATGTCATATCCCGAGAATCAATGAAATATCATGCCCCAAGATATTCATGTCATGTCATATCCCGAGAAATTCATGACATGTCATGTCCCAAGATATTCATGTCACCTCTTGTCCTGTGAAAGTCATGTCATGTCATGTCGTGTGAAATTCATGGCATATCCCGAGAATTGAAAAATTATCATTGCTCAGAAATTCATGTCATGTCATGTCATGTCCTCAGATATTCTTGTCATGTCATGTCATGTGCCAAGAAATTCATGTCATGTCTTGTCCTGAGAAATTCATGTCATGTCATATCCCCCTTTATTTATGTCATGTCATGTCATGTCCCGAGAAATTCATGTCATGTCATGTCCCGAGAAATTCATATGTCATGTCCCCAGAAATTTATGTCATGTCATGTCTTGTCATGTCCCGAGAAATTTATGTCATGTCAAGTCATGTCCTGAGACATTCATGTCATATCATGTCCCGAGAAATTCATATGTCATGTCCACAGAAATTTATGTCATGTCATGTCTTGTCACGTCCCGAGAAATTCATGTCATGTCATGTCCCAAGAAATTCATCTCATGTCATGTCATGTCCCGAAACATTCATGTCATGTCATGTGCCCATTAATTTATGTCATGTCATGTCCTGGGAAATTCATGTCATGTCATGTCCTTGGATAGTATTGTCATGTCATGTCATGTCATTTGCCGAGAGATTCATGTCATGGCATGTCCTGAGAAATTCATGTCATGTCATGTCCCGAGAAATTCATGTCATATCATTTCGCGAGAAATTCATGTCATATCCCGAGAATTCATGACATGTCATCTTCTGAGAAATTCATGTCATGTCATGTCCCCAGAAGTTCGTGTCATATCCCGAGAATCCATGAAATATCATCTCTCGAGAAATTCATGTCATGTCATGTCCCCAGAATATCATGTCATATCCCATGAAGTCATGACATGTCATGTCCCAAGAAATTCATGTCATGTCATGTCCCGAGAAATTCATGTCATGTCCCCAGAAATCAATGTCACGTCATGTCCCAAGGAATTCATGTCATGTCATGTCCCGAGAAATTCATGTCATTTGCCAGAAATCTATGTCATGTCAAGTCATATCCCAAGGAATTCATCTCATGTCATGTCTTGTCCAGTGAAATTCATGTCATCTCATGTACCCCCCAATTAATTTATGTCATGTCATGGCCCGAGAAATTCATGCCATGTCATTGCCAAAGATATTCATGCCATGTCAATTCGTGCTCTGGGAAATTCAGCTGGTATCTTCTCATGTCCCGAAAAAATCATGTCATGTCATGTTGCGAGAAATTCATGTCAGATCCCATGAATTCATGACATGTCATGTTCTGAGAAACTCCCCTAATGTCATGTCCCCAGAAATCCATGTCATATCCCGAGAATCAATGAAATATCATGCCCCAAGATATTCATGTCATGTCATATCCCGAGAAATTCATGACATGTCATGTCCCAAGATATTCATGTCACCTCTTGTCCTGTGAAATTCATGTCATGTCATGTCGTGTGAAATTCATGGTATATCCCGAGAATTGAAAAATTATCATTGCTCAGAAATTCATGTCATGTCATGTCATGTCCTGAGATATTCTTGTCATGTCATGTCATGTGCCAAGAAATTCATGTCATGTCTTGTCCTGAGAAATTCATGTCATGTCATATCCCCCTTTATTTATGTCATGTCATGTCATGTCCCGAGAAATTCATGTCATGTCATGTCCCGAGAAATTCATATGTCATGTCCCCAGAAATTTATGTCATGTCATGTCTTGTCATGTCCCGAGAAATTTAAGTCATGTCAAGTCATGTCCCGAGAAATTCATGTCATGTCATGTCCCGAGAAATTCATATGTCATGTCCCCAGAAATTTATGTCATGTCATGTCCTGTCATGTCCCGAGAAATTCATGTCATGTCATGTCCCAAGAAATTCATCTCATGTCATGTCATGTCCCGAAACATTCATGTCATGTCATGTGCCCATTAATTTATGTCATGTCATGTCCTGGGAAATTCATGTCATGTCATGTCCCTGGATAGTATTGTCATGTCATGTCATGTCATTTGCCGAGAGATTCATGTCATGGCATGTCCTGAGAAATTCATATCATGTCATGTCCCGAGAAATTCATGTCATATCATTTCGCGAGAAATTCATGTCATATCCCGAGAATTCATGACATGTCATCTTCTGAGAAATTCATGTCATGTCATGTCCCCAGAAGTTCGTGTCATATCCCGAGAATCCATGAAATATCATCTCCCGAGAAATTCATGTCATGTCATGTCCCCAGAATATCATGTCATATCCCATGAAGTCATGACATGTCATGTCCCAAGAAATTCATGTCATGTCATGTCCCGAGAAATTCATGTCATGTCCCCAGAAATCAATGTCACGTCATGTCCCAAGGAATTCATGTCATGTCATGTCCCGAGAAATTCATGTCATTTCCCAGAAATCTATGTCATGTCAAGTCATGTCCCAAGGAATTCATCTCATGTCATGTCTTGTCCAGTGAAATTCATGTCATCTCATGTACCCCCCAATTAATTTATGTCATGTCATGGCCCGAGAAATTCATGCCATGTCATTGCCAAAGATATTCATGCCATGTCAATTCGTGCTCTGGGAAATTCAGATGGTGTCTTCTCATGTCCCGAAAAAATCATGTCATGTCATGTTGCGAGAAATTTATGTCAGATCCCATGAATTCATGACATGTCATGTTCTGAGAAACTCCCGTTATGTCATGTCCCCAGAAATCCATGTCATATCCCGAGAATCAATGAAATATCATGCCCCAAGATATTCATGTCATGTCATATCCCGAGAAATTCATGACATGTCATGTCCCAAGATATTCATGTCACCTCTTGTCCTGTGAAATTCATGTCATAACATGTCGTGTGAAATTCATGGCATATCCCGAGAATTGAAAAATTGTCATTGCTCAGAAATTCATGTCATGTCATGTCATGTCCTGAGATATTCTTGTCATGTCATGTCATGTGCCAAGAAATTCATGTCATGTCTTGTCCTGAGAAATTCATGTCATGTCATATCCCCCTTTATTTATGTCATGTCATGTCATGTCCCGAGAAATCCATGTCATGTCATGTCCCGAGAAATTCATATGTCATGTCCCCAGAAATTTATGTCATGTCATGTCTTGTCGTGTCCCAAGAAATTCATCTCATGTCATGTCTTGTCCAGAGAGATTCATGTCATCTCATGTACCCATTAATTTATGTCATGGCATGTCCCGAGAAATTCATGTCATGACATTTCCTTAGATATTCATGTCATATCAATTCATGCCCTGGGAAATTCAGATGGTGTCATGTCATGTCCCGAGTTAATCATGTCATGTCATGTCATGTAGCGAGAAATTCATGTCATATACCGTGAATTCATGACATGTCATCTTCTGAGAAATTCATGTCATGTCATGTCCCCAGAAGTTCATGTCATATCCCGAGAATTCAAGACTGGTCATTGCTCAGAAATTCATGTCATGTCATGTCCTGAGAGATTCTTGTCATGTCATGTCATGTGCCAAGAAATTCATGTCATGTCTTGTCCCGAGAAATTCATGTCATGTCATGACCCCCTTTATTTATGTCATGTCATGTCATGTCCTGAGAGATTCTTGTCATGTCATGTCATGTGCCAAGAAATTCATGTCATGTCTTGTCCCCAGAAATTTATGTCATGTCATGTCTTGTCATGTCCCGAGAAATTCATGTCATGTCATGTCCCGAGAAATTCATATGTCATGTCCACAGAAATTTATCTCATGTTATGTCATTTCATGTATTGTCCCCTGAAATTCATGTCATATCCCGAAAATTCATGACGTGTCATGTCCAAAGAAAGTCATGGCATGTCATGTGCCTAGAAATTCATGTCTTGTCTTGTCCCGAGAAATTCATATCATGTCTAGTCCCGAGAAATTCATGTCATTTCATGTCCCCCTTTATTTATGTCATGTCATGTCACGTCCCGAGAAATTCATATGTCATGTCCCCAGAAATTTATGTCATGTCATGTCTTGTCATGTCCCGAGAAATTCATGTCATGTCATGTCATGTCCCGAGAAATTCATGTCATGTCATGTGCAAAGAAATTCATGTCATTTCATGTCCACAGAAATTTATGGCATGTCATGTCATGTCATGTATTGTCCCCTGAAATTCATGTCATATCCCGAGATTTCATGACATGTCATTCCCGAGAAATTCATATCATGTCATGTCCCAAGAGATTCTTGTCATGTCATGTCATGTCCCATGAAATTCATGTCATGTCATGTCCCGAGAAATTCTTGTCATGTCATGTCATGTCCCGAGAAAATCATGTCATGTCATGTCCCGAGAGCTTCTTGTCATGTCATGTCATGTGCCGAGGAAATCATGCCATGTCATGTCCCGAGGATGTATTGCCATGTCATGTCATGTCATGTCCCAAGAACTCATGTCATGCCTTGTCCCGAGAAATTTATGTCGTGTCATGACATGTCCCAAGAAATTCATCTCCTGTCAAGCCTGAGAAATTCATGTCATGTCATGTCCAGAGAAATTCATTCCATGTCATATCCCGAGAAATTCATATGTCATGTCCCCAGAAATTTATGTCATGTCATGTCTTGTCATGTGCCGAGAAATTCATGTCATGTCATGTCATGTCCCGAGAAATTCATGTCATGTCATGTCCCGAGAAATTCATATGTCATGTCCACAGAAATTTATGTCATGTTATGTCATGTCATGTATTGTCCCCTGAAATTCATGTCATATCCCGAGAATTCATGACGTGTCATGTCCAAAGAAAGTCATGTCAAGTCGTGTGCCAAGAAATTCAAGTCATGTCTTGTCCCGAGAAATTCATGTCATGTCATGTCCCGAGAAATTCATGTCATGTCATGTCATGTCCCGAGAAATTCATGTCATGTCATATGCCTAGAAATTCATGTCATGTCATGTCCAAAGAAATTTATGTCATGTCATGTCATGTCATGTCATGTCATGTATTGTCCTCTGAAATTCATGTCATATCCCGAGAATTCATGACATGTCATTCCCGAGAAATTGATATCATGTCATGTCCCAAGAGATTCTTGTCATGTCATCTCATGTCCCATGAAATTCATTTCATGTCATGTCCCGAGAAATTCTTCTCATGTCATGTCATGTCCCGAGAAAATCATGTCATGTCATGTCCCCCTTTATTTATGTCATGTCACGTCATGTCCTGAGAAATTCATGTCATGTCATGTCCCGAGAAATTCAAATGTCATGTCCCCAGAAATTTATGTCATGTCATGTCTTGTCATGTCCCGAGAAATTCATGTCATGTCATGTCATTTCCCGAGAAATTCATGTCATGTCATGTCCCGAGAAATTCATATCTCATGTCCACAGAAATTTATATCATGTTATGTCATGTATTGTCCCTTGAAATTCATGTCATATCCCGTGAATTCATGACGTGTCATGTCCAAAGAAAGTCATGTCATGTCACGTCCCGAGAAAATCATGTCGTCATATCCCGAGAAATTCATGTGTCATGTCCCCAGAAATTTATGTCATGTCATGTCTTGTCATGTCCCGAGAAATTCATGTCATGTCATGTCATGTCCCGAGAAATTCATGTCATGTCACGTGCAAAGAAATTCATGTCATTTCATGTCCACAGAAATTTATGTCATGTCATGTCATGTCATGTATTGTCCCCTGAAATTCATGTCTTATCCCGAGATTTCATGACATGTCATTCCCGAGAAATTCATATCATGTCATGTCCCAAGAGATTCTTGTCATGTCATGTCATGTCCCATGAAATTCATGTCATGTCATGTCCCGAGAAATTCTTGTCATGTCATGTCCCGAGAAAATCATGTCATGTCATGTCCCGAGAGCTTCTTGTCATGTCATGTCATGTGCCGAGGAAATCATGCCATGTCATGTCCCGAGGATGTATTGCCATGTCATGTCATGTCATGTCCCAAGAACTCATGTCATGCCTTGTCCCGAGAAATTTATGTCGTGTCATGACATGTCCCAAGAAATTCATCTCCTGTCAAGCCTGAGAAATTCATGTCATGTCATGTCCAGAGAAATTCATTCCATGTCATGTCCCGAGAAATTCATGTCATGTTATGTCTTGTCCAGATAATTCATGTCATGTGATGTCCCGAGAAATCCATGTCATGTCGTGGCACCAGAAATTCATGTCATAACCGGAGAATTCATGGCATGTCATATCCCGAGAAATTCATGTCATGTCATGTCATGTCCCAGAAATTTATGTCATGTCATGCCTTGTCATGTCCCGAGAAATTCATGTCATGTCATGTCATGTCCCAAGAAATTCATGTCATGTCATGTACCGAGAAATTCTTGTCATGTCATGTCCCCAGAAATTTATGTCATGTCATGTCATGTCATGTCCCGAGAACTTCTTGTCATGTCATGTCATGTCCCGAGAAAATCATGTCATGTCATGTCCCGAGAGCTTCTTGTCATGTCATGTCATGTGCCGAGGAAATCATGCCATGTCATGTCCCGAGGATGTATTGCCATGTCATGCCATGTCATGTCCCAAGAACTCATGTCATGCCTTGTCCCGAGAAATTTATGCCGTGTCATGACATGTCCCAAGAAATTCATCTCCTGTCAAGCCTGAGAAATTCATGTCATGTCATGTCCAGAGAAATTCATTCCATGTCATGTCCTGAGAAATTCATATGTCATGTCCCCAGAAATTTATGTCATGTCATGTCTTGTCATGTGCCGCGAAATTCATGTCATGTCATGTCATGTCCCGAGAAATTCATGTCATGTCATGTCCCGAGAAATTCATATGTCATGTCCACAGAAATTTATGTCATGTTATGTCATGTCATGTATTGTCCCCTGAAAAACATGTCATATCCCGTGAATTCATGACGTGTCATGTCCAAAGAAAGTCATGTCAAGTCGGGTGCCAAGAAATTCAAGTCATGTCTTGTCATGTCCCGAGAAATTCATGTCATGTCATGTCCCGAGAAATTCATGTCATGTCCTGTCATGTCCCGAGAAATTCATATCATGTCATGCGCCAAGAAATTCATGTCATGTCATGTCCACAGAAATTTATGTCATGTCATGTCATGTCATGTCATGTATTGTCCCCTGAAATTCATGTCACATCCCGAGAATTCATGACATGTCATTCCCGAGAAATTGATATCATGTCATGTCCCAAGAGATTCTTGTCATGTCATGTCATGTCCCATGAAATTCATGTCATGTCATGTCCCGAGAAATTCTTGTCATGTCATGTCATGTCCCGAGAAAATCATATCATGTCATGTCCCGAGAAATTCATGTCATGTCAAGACCCCCTTTATTTATGTCATGTCATGTCATGTCCTGAGAAATTCATGTCATGTCATGTCCCGAGAAATTCAAATGTCATGTCCCCAGAAACTTCTGTCATGTCATGTCTTGTCATGTCCCGAGAAATTCATGTCATGTCATGTCATTTCCCGAGAAATTCATGTCATGTCATGTCATTTCCCGAGAAATTCATATGTCATGTCCCCTGAAATTTATGTCATGTCATGTCATGTCATGTCCCGAGAAATTCTTGTCATGTCATGTCATGTCCCGAGAAAATCATGTCATGTCATGTCCCGAGAGCTTCTTGTCATGTCATGTCATGTGCCGAGGAAATCATGCCATGTCATGTCCCAAGGATGTATTGCCATGTCATGTCATGTCCCAAGAACTCATGTCATGCCTTGTCCCGAGAAATTTATGTCGTGTCATGACATGTCCCAAGAAATTCATCTCCTGTCAAGCCTGAGAAATTCATGTCATGTCATGTCCAGAGAAATTCAATCCATGTCATGTCCCGAGAAATTCATATGTCATGTCCCCAGAAATTTATGTCATGTCATGTCTTGTCATGTGCCCAGAAATTCAAGTCATGTCATATCATGCCCCGAGAAATTCATGTCATGTCATGTCCCGAGAAATTCATATGTCATGTCCACAGAAATTTATGTCATGTTATGTCATGTCATGTATTGTCCCCTGAAATTCATGTCATATCCCGTGAATTCATGACGATTCATGTCCAAAGAAAGTCATGTCAAGTCGTGTGCCAAGAAGTTCAAGTCATGTCTTGTCCCGAGAAATTCATGTCATGTCATGTCCCGAGAAATTCATGTCATGTCATGTCATGTCCCGAGAAATTCATGTCATGTCATGTGCCAAGAAATTCATGTCATGTCATGTCCACAGAAATTTATGTCATGTCATGTCATGTCATGTCATGTATTCTCCCCTGAAATTCATGTCATATCCCGAGAATTCATGACATGTCATTCCCGAGAAATTGATATCATGTCATGTCCCAAGAGATTCTTGTCATCTCATGTCATGTCCCATGAAATTCATGTCATGTCATGTCCCGAGAAATTCTTGTCTTGTCATATCATGTCCCGAGAAAATCATGTCATGTCATGTCCCGAGAGCTTCTTGTCATATCATGTCATGTGCTAAGAAATTCATGTCATGTCATGTCCACAGAAATATATGTCATGTCATGTGCTGAGGAAATCATGCCATGTCATGTCCCGAGCATGTATTGCCATGTCATGTCATGTCATGTCCCAAGAACTCATGTCATGCCTCGTCCCGAGAAATTCATCTCCTGTCAAGCCTGAGAAATTCATGTCATGTCATGTCCAGAGAAATTCATTCCATGTCATGTCCCGAGAAATTCATGTCATGTTATGTCTTGTCCAGATAAATTCATGTCATGTGATGTCCCGAGAAATCCATGTCATGTCGTGGCACCAGAAATTCATGTCATAACCGGAGAATTCATGGCATGTCATATCCCGAGAAATTCATGTCATGTCATGTCCCCATAAATTCATGCCAAGTCATGTCCCAGAAATTTATGTCATGTCATGCCTTGTCATGTCCCGAGAAATTCTTGTCATGTCATGTCATGTCCCAAGAAATTCATGTCATGTCATGTACCGAGAAATTCTTGTCATGTCATGTCCCCAGAAATTTATGTCATGTCATGTCATGTCATGTCCCAAGAAATTCATGTCATGTCATGTCTTGTCCAGAGAGATTCATGTCATCTCATGTACCCATTAATTTATGTCATGGCATGTCCCGAGAAATTCATGTCATGTCATTTCCACTGATATTCATGTCATATCAATTCATGCCCCGGGAAATTCAGATGGTGTCATGTCATGTCCCAAGAAAATCATGTCATGTCATGTAGCGAGAGATTCACGTCATATACCGTGAATTTATGACATGTCATCTTCTGAATAGTTCATGTCATGTCATGTCCCCAAAAGTTCATGTCATATCCCGAGAATCCATGAAATATCATGTCCCGAGAAATTCATGTCATGTCATGTCCCCAGAAATTCATGTCATATCCCATGAAGTCATGACATGTCATGTCCCAAGAAATTCATGTCATGTCATGTCCCGAGAAATTCATGTCATGTCCCCAGAAATCAATGTCACGTCATGTCCAAAGGAATTCATGTCATGTCATGTCCCGAGAAATTCTTGTCATGTCATGTCATGTCCCGAGAAAATCATGTCATGTCATGTCCCGAGAAATTCATGTCATGTCATGACCCCCTTTATTTATGTCATGTATTGTCATGTCCTGAGAAGTTCATGTCATGTCATGTCCCGAGAAATTCAAATGTCATGTCCCCAGAAATTTATGTCATGTCATGTCATGTCATTTCCCGAGAAACTCATGTCATGTCATGTCCCGAGAAATTCATATGTCATGTCCACAGAAATTTATGTCATGTTATGTCATGTCATGTATTGTCCCCTGAAATTCATGTCATATCCCGAGAATTCATGACGTGTCATGTCCAAAGAAAGTCATGTCATGTCGTGTGCCAAGAAATTCATGTCTTGTCTTGTCCCGAGAAATTCATATCATGTCTAGTCCCGAGAAATTCATGTCATGTCATGTCCCCCTTTATTTATGTCATGTCATGTCACGTCCCGAGAAATTCATGTCGTCATATCCCGAGAAATTCATATGTCATGTCGCCAGAAATTTATGTCATGTCATGTCTTGTCATGTCCCGAGAAATTCATGTCATGTCATGTCATGTCCCGAGAAATTCATGTCATGTCATGTGCAAAGAAATTCATGTCATTTCATGTCCACAGTTATTTATGTCATGTCATGTCATGTCATGTATTGTCCCCTGAAATTAATGTCTTATCCCGAGATTTCATGACATGTCATTCCCGAGAAATTCATATCATGTCATGTCCCAAGAGATTCTTGTTATGTCATGTCATGTCCCATGAAATTCATGTCATGTCATGTCCACAGAAATTTATGTCATGTCATGTCATGTCATGTCATGTATTGTCCCCTGAAATTCATGTCATATCCCGAGAATTCATGACATGTCATTCCCGAGAAATTGATATCATGTCATGTCCCAAGAGATTCTTGTCATCTCATGTCATGTCCCATGAAATTCATGTCATGTCATGTCCCGAGAAATTCTTGTCTTGTCATATCATGTCCCGAGAAAATCATGTCATGTCATGTCCCGAGAGCTTCTTGTCATATCATGTCATGTGCTAAGAAATTCATGTCATGTCATGTCCACAGAAATATATGTCATGTCATGTGCTGAGGAAATCATGCCATGTCATGTCCCGAGCATGTATTGCCATGTCATGTCATGTCATGTCCCAAGAACTCATGTCATGCCTTGTCCCGAGAAATTCATCTCCTGTCAAGCCTGAGAAATTCATGTCATGTCATGTCCAGAGAAATTCATTCCATGTCATGTCCCGAGAAATTCATGTCATGTTATGTCTTGTCCAGATAAATTCATGTCATGTGATGTCCCGAGAAATCCATGTCATGTCGTGGCACCAGAAATTCATGTCATAACCGGAGAATTCATGGCATGTCATATCCCGAGAAATTCATGTCATGTCATGTCCCCATAAATTCATGCCAAGTCATGTCCCAGAAATTTATGTCATGTCATGCCTTGTCATGTCCCGAGAAATTCTTGTCATGTCATGTCATGTCCCAAGAAATTCATGTCATGTCATGTACCGAGAAATTCTTGTCATGTCATGTCCCCAGAAATTTATGTCATGTCATGTCATGTCCCAAGAAATTCATGTCATGTCATGTCTTGTCCAGAGAGATTCATGTCATCTCATGTACCCATTAATTTATGTCATGGCATGTCCCGAGAAATTCATGTCATGTCATTTCCACTGATATTCATGTCATATCAATTCATGCCCCGGGAAATTCAGATGGTGTCATGTCATGTCCCAAGAAAATCATGTCATGTCATGTAGCGAGAGATTCACGTCATATACCGTGAATTTATGACATGTCATCTTCTGAATAGTTCATGTCATGTCATGTCCCCAAAAGTTCATGTCATATCCCGAGAATCCATGAAATATCATGTCCCGAGAAATTCATGTCATGTCATGTCCCCAGAAATTCATGTCATATCCCATGAAGTCATGACATGTCATGTCCCAAGAAATTCATGTCATGTCATGTCCCGAGAAATTCATGTCATGTCCCCAGAAATCAATGTCACGTCATGTCCAAAGGAATTCATGTCATGTCATGTCCCGAGAAATTCTTGTCATGTCATGTCATGTCCCGAGAAAATCATGTCATGTCATCTCCCGAGAAATTTATGTCATGTCATGACCCCCTTTATTTATGTCATGTATTGTCATGTCCTGAGAAATTCATGTCATGTCATGTCCCGAGAAATTCAAATGTCATGTCCCCAGAAATTTATGTCATGTCATGTCATGTCATTTCCCGAGAAACTCATGTCATGTCATGTCCCGAGAAATTCATATGTCATGTCCACAGAAATTTATGTCATGTTATGTCATGTCATGTATTGTCCCCTGAAATTCATGTCATATCCCGAGAATTCATGACGTGTCATGTCCAAAGAAAGTCATGTCATGTCGTGTGCCAAGAAATTCATGTCTTGTCTTGTCCCGAGAAATTTCTATCATGTCTAGTCCCGAGAAATTCATGTCATGTCATGTCCCCCTTTATTTATGTCATGTCATGTCACGTCCCGAGAAATTCATGTCGTCATATCCCGAGAAATTCATATGTCATGTCGCCAGAAATTTATGTCATGTCATGTCTTGTCATGTCCCGAGAAATTCATGTCATGTCATGTCATGTCCCGAGAAATTCATGTCATGTCATGTGCAAAGAAATTCATGTCATTTCATGTCCACAGTTATTTATGTCATGTCATGTCATGTCATGTCATGTATTGTCCCCTGAAATTAATGTCTTATCCCGAGATTTCATGACATGTCATGTCCCAAGAGATTCTTGTTATGTCATGTCAGGTCCCATGAAATTCATGTCATGTCATGTCATGTCCCGAGAAAATCATGTCATGTCATGTCCCGACAGCTTCTTGTCATGTCAGGTCATGTACCGAGGAAATCATGCCATGCCATGTCCCGAGGATGTATTGCCATGTCATGTCATGTCATGTCCCAAGAACTCATGTCATGCCTTGTCCCGAGACATTTATGTCGTGTCATGACATGTCCCAAGAAATTCATCTCCTGTCAAGCCTCAGAAATTCACGTCATGTCATGTCCAGAGAAATTCATTCCATGTCATGTCCCGAGAAATTCATTCCATGTCATGTCCCCAGAAATTTATTTCATGTCATGTCTTGTCATGTGCCGAGAAATTCATGTCATGTCATGTCATGTCCCGAGAAATTCATGTCATGTCATGTCCCGAGAAATTCATATGTCATGTCCACAGAAATTTATGTCATGTTATGTCATGTCATGTATTGTCCCCTGAAATTCATGTCATATCCCGTGAATTCATGACGTGTCATGTCCAAAGAAAGTCATGTCAAGTCGTGTGCCAAGAAATTCAAGTCATGTCTTGTCCCGAGAAATTCATGTCATGTCATGTCCCGAGAAATTCATGTCATGTCATGTCATGTCCCGAGAAATTCATGTCATGCCATGTCCACAGAAATTTATGTCATGTCATGTCATGTCATGTCATGTATTGTCCCCTGAAATTCATGTCATATCCCGAGAATTCATGACATTTCATTCCCGAGAAATTGATATCATGTCATGTCCCAAGAGATTCTTGTCATGTCATGTCATGTCCCATGAAATTCATGTCATGTCATGTCCCGAGAAATTCTTGTCATGTCATGTCATGTCACGAGAAATTCATGTCATGTCATGACCCCCTTTGTTTATGTCATGTCATGTCATGTCCTGAGAAATTCATGTCATGTCATGTCCCGAGAAATTCAAATGTCATGTCCCCAGAAACTTATGTCATGTCATGTCTTGTCATTTCCCGAGAAATCCATGTCATGTCATGTCATTTCCCGAGAAATTCATGTCATGTCATGTCCCGAGAAATTCGTATGTCATGTCCCCAGAAATTTATGTCATGTTATGTCATGTCATGTATTGTCCCCTGAAATTCATGTCATATCCCGAGAATTCATGACGATTCATGTGCAAAGAAAGTCATGTCAAGTCGTGTGCCAAGAAGTTCAAGTCATGTCTTGTCCCGAGAAATTCATGTCATGTCATGTCCCGAGAAATTCATGTCATGTCATGTCATGTCCCGAGAAATTCATGTCATGTCATGTGCCAAGAAATTCATGTCATGTCATGTCCACAGAAATTTATGTCATGTCATGTCATGTCATGTATTGTCCCCTGAAATTCTTGTCATATCCCGAGAATTCATTACATGTCATTCCCGAGAAATTGATATCATGTCATGTCCCAAGAGATTCTTGTCATGTCATGTCATGTCCCATGAAATTCATGTCATGTCATGTCACGAGAAATTCTTGTCACGTCATGTCATGTCCCGAGAAAATCATGTCATGTCATGTCCCGAGAGCTTCTTGTCATGTCATGTCATGTGCTAAGAAATTCATGTCATGTCATGTCCACAGAAATATATGTCATGTCTTGTGCTGAGGAAATCATGCCATGTCATGTCCCGAGCATCTATTGCCATGTCATGTCATGTCATGTCCCAAGAACTCATGTCATGCCTTGTCCCGAGAAATTTATGTCGTGTCATGACATGTCCCAAGAAATTCATCTTCTGTCAAGCCTGAGAAATTCATGTCATGTCATGTCCCGAGAAATTCTTGTCATGTCATGTCATGTCCCGAGAAAATCATGTCATGTCATGTCCCGAGAGCTTCTTGTCATGTCATGTCATGTGCCGAGGAAATCATGCCATGTCATGTCCCGAGGATGTATTGCCATGTCATGTCATGTCATGTCCCAAGAACTCATGTCATGCCTTGTCCCGAGAAATTTATGTCGTGTCATGACATGTCCCAAGAAATTCATCTCCTGTCAAGCCTGAGAAATTCATGTCATGTCATGTCCAGAGAAATTCATTCCATGTCATGTCCCGAGAAATTCATATGTCATGTCCCCAGAAATTCATGTCATGTCATGTCATGTCCCGAGAAATTCATGTCATGTCATGTCCCGAGAAATTCATATGTCATGTCCACAGAAATTTATGTCATGTTATGCCATGTCATGTATTGTCCCCTGAAATTCATGTCATATCCCGAGAATTCATGACGTGTCATGTCCAAAGAAAGTCATGTCATGTCGTGTGCCAAGAAATTCATGTCTTGTCTTGTCCCGAGAAATTCATATCATGTCTAGTCCCGAGAAATTCATGTCATGTCATGTCCCCCTTTATTTATGTCATGTCATGTCACGTCCCGAGAAATTCATGTCGTCATATCCCGAGAAATTCATATGTCATGTCGCCAGAAATTTATGTCATGTCATGTCTTGTCATGTCCCGAGAAATTCATGTCATGTCATGTCATGTCCCGAGAAATTCATGTCATGTCATGTGCAAAGAAATTCATGTCATTTCATGTCCACAGTTATTTATGTCATGTCATGTCATGTCATGTATTGTCCCCTGAAATTAATGTCTTATCCCGAGATTTCATGACATGTCATTCCCGAGAAATTCATATCATGTCATGTCCCAAGAGATTCTTGTTATGTCATGTCATGTCCCATGAAATTCATGTCATGTCATGTCATGTCCCGAGAAAATCATGTCATGTCATGTCCCGACAGCTTCTTGTCATGTCAGGTCATGTACCGAGGAAATCATGCCATGTCATGTCCCGAGGATGTATTGCCATGTCATGTCATGTCATGTCCCAAGAACTCATGTCATGCCTTGTCCCGAGACATTTATGTCGTGTCATGACATGTCCCAAGAAATTCATCTCCTGTCAAGCCTCAGAAATTCACGTCATGTCATGTCCAGAGAAATTTATTCCATGTCATGTCCCGAGAAATTCATTCCATGTCATGTCCCCAGAAATTTATTTCATGTCATGTCTTGTCATGTGCCGAGAAATTCATGTCATGTCATGTCATGTCCCGAGAAATTCATGTCATGTCATGTCCCGAGAAATTCATATGTCATGTCCACAGAAATTTATGTCATGTTATGTCATGTCATGTATTGTCCCCTGAAATTCATGTCATATCCCGTGAATTCATGACGTGTCATGTCCAAAGAAAGTCATGTCAAGTCGTGTGCCAAGAAATTCAAGTCATGTCTTGTCCCGAGAAATTCATGTCATGTCATGTCCCGAGAAATTCATGTCATGTCATGTCATGTCCCGAGAAATTCATGTCATGCCATGTCCACAGAAATTTATGTCATGTCATGTCATGTCATGTCATGTATTGTCCCCTGAAATTCATGTCATATCCCGAGAATTCATGACATTTCATTCCCGAGAAATTGATATCATGTCATGTCCCAAGAGATTCTTGTCATGTCATGTCATGTCCCATGAAATTCATGTCATGTCATGTCCCGAGAAATTCTTGTCATGTCATGTCATGTCACGAGAAATTCATGTCATGTCATGACCCCCTTTGTTTATGTCATGTCATGTCATGTCCTGAGAAATTCATGTCATGTCATGTCCCGAGAAATTCAAATGTCATGTCCCCAGAAACTTATGTCATGTCATGTCTTGTCATTTCCCGAGAAATTCATGTCATGTCATGTCATTTCCCGAGAAATTCATGTCATGTCATGTCCCGAGAAATTCGTATGTCATGTCCCCAGAAATTTATGTCATGTTATGTCATGTCATGTATTGTCCCCTGAAATTCAAGTCATATCCCGAGAATTCATGACGATTCATGTGCAAAGAAAGTCATGTCAAGTCGTGTGCCAAGAAGTTCAAGTCATGTCTTGTCCCGAGAAATTCATGTCATGTCATGTCCCGAGAAATTCATGTCATGTCATGTCATGTCCCGAGAAATTCATGTCATGCCATGTCCACAGAAATTTATGTCATGTCATGTCATGTCATGTCATGTATTGTCCCCTGAAATTCATGTCATATCCCGAGAATTCATGACATTTCATTCCCGAGAAATTGATATCATGTCATGTCCCAAGAGATTCTTGTCATGTCATGTCATGTCCCATGAAATTCATGTCATGTCATGTCCCGAGAAATTCTTGTCATGTCATGTCATGTCACGAGAAATTCATGTCATGTCATGACCCCCTTTGTTTATGTCATGTCATGTCATGTCCTGAGAAATTCATGTCATGTCATGTCCCGAGAAATTCAAATGTCATGTCCCCAGAAACTTATGTCATGTCATGTCTTGTCATTTCCCGAGAAATCCATGTCATGTCATGTCATTTCCCGAGAAATTCATGTCATGTCATGTCCCGAGAAATTCGTATGTCATGTCCCCAGAAATTTATGTCATGTTATGTCATGTCATGTATTGTCCCCTGAAATTCATGTCATATCCCGAGAATTCATGACGATTCATGTGCAAAGAAAGTCATGTCAAGTCGTGTGCCAAGAAGTTCAAGTCATGTCTTGTCCCGAGAAATTCATGTCATGTCATGTCCCGAGAAATTCATGTCATGTCATGTCATGTCCCGAGAAATTCATGTCATGTCATGTGCCAAGAAATTCATGTCATGTCATGTCCACAGAAATTTATGTCATGTCATGTCATGTCATGTATTGTCCCCTGAAATTCTTGTCATATCCCGAGAATTCATTACATGTCATTCCCGAGAAATTGATATCATGTCATGTCCCGAGAGCTTCTTGTCATGTCATGTCATGTGCTAAGAAATTCATGTCATGTCATGTCCACAGAAATATATGTCATGTCTTGTGCTGAGGAAATCATGCCATGTCATGTCCCGAGCATCTATTGCCATGTCATGTCATGTCATGTCCCAAGAACTCATGTCATGCCTTGTCCCGAGAAATTTATGTCGTGTCATGACATGTCCCAAGAAATTCATCTTCTGTCAAGCCTGAGAAATTCATGTCATGTCATGTCCCGAGAAATTCTTGTCATGTCATGTCATGTCCCGAGAAAATCATGTCATGTCATGTCCCGAGAGCTTCTTGTCATGTCATGTCATGTGCCGAGGAAATCATGCCATGTCATGTCCCGAGGATGTATTGCCATGTCATGTCATGTCATGTCCCAAGAACTCATGTCATGCCTTGTCCCGAGAAATTTATGTCGTGTCATGACATGTCCCAAGAAATTCATCTCCTGTCAAGCCTGAGAAATTCATGTCATGTCATGTCCAGAGAAATTCATTCCATGTCATGTCCCGAGAAATTCATATGTCATGTCCCCAGAAATTCATGTCATGTCATGTCATGTCCCGAGAAATTCATGTCATGTCATGTCCCGAGAAATTCATATGTCATGTCCACAGAAATTTATGTCATGTTATGTCATGTCATGTATTGTCCCCTGAAATTCATGTCATAACCCGTGAATTCATGACGATTCATGTCCAAAGAAAGTCATGTCAAGTCGTGTGCCAAGAAGTTCAAGTCATGACTTGTCCCAAGAAATTCATGTCATGTCATGTCCCGAGAAATTCATGTCATGTCATGTCATGTCCCGAGAAATTCATGTCATGTCATGTGCCACGAAATTCATGTCATGTCATGTCCACAGAAATTTATGTCATGTCATGTCATGTCATGTCATGTCCCAAGAAATTCATTTCATGTCATGTCTTGTCCATAGAGATTCATGTCATCTCATGTACCCATTAATTTATGTCATGGCATGTCCCGAGAAATTCATGTCATGTCATGTAGCGAGAGATTCACGTCATATACCGTGAATTCATGACATGTGATCTTCTGAATAGTTCATGTCATGTCATGTCCCCAAAAGTTCATGTCATATCCCGAGAATCCATGAAATATCATGTCCCGAGAAATTCATGTCATGTCATGTCCCCAGAAATTCATGTCATATCCCATGAAGTCATGACATGTCATGTCCCAAGAAATTCATGTCATGTCATGTCCCGAGAAATTCATGTCATGTCCCCAGAAATCAATGTCACGTCATGTCCCAAGGAATTCATGTCATGTCATGTCCCGAGAAATTCTTGTCATGTCATGTCATGTCCCGAGAAAATCATGTCATGTCATGTCCCGAGAAATTCATGTCATGTCATGACCCCCTTTATTTATGTCATGTATTGTCATGTCCTGAGAAATTCATGTCATGTCATGTCCCGAGAAATTCAAATGTCATGTCCCCAGAAATTTATGTCATGTCATGTCTTGTCATGTCCCGAGAAATTCATGTCATGTCATGTCATTTCCCGAGAAATTCATGTCATGTCATGTCCCGAGAAATTCATATGTCATGTCCACAGAAATTTATGTAATGTTATGTCATGTCATGTATTGTCCCCTGAAATTCATGTCATATCCCGAGAATTCATGACGTGTCATGTCCAAAGAAAGTCATGTCATGTCGTGTGCCAAGAAATTCATGTCTTGTCTTGTCCCGAGAAATTCATATCGTGTCTAGTCCCGAGAAATTCATGTCATGTCATGTCCCCCTTTATTTATGTCATGTCATGTCACGTCCCGAGAAATTCATGTCGTCATATCCCGAGAAATTCATATGTCATGTCGCCAGAAATTTATGTCATGTCATGTCTTGTCATGTCCCGAGAAATTCATGTCATGTCTTGTCATGTCCGGAGAAATTCATGTCATGTCATGTGCAAAGAAATTCATGTCATTTCATGTCCACAGAAATTTATGTCATGTCATGTCATGTCATGTATTGTCCCCTGAAATTCATGTCTTATCCCGAGATTTCATGACATGTCATTCCCGAGAAATTCATATCATGTCATGTCCCAAGAGATTCTTGTCATGTCATGTCATGTCCCATGAAATTCATGTCATGTCATGTCCCGAGAAATTCTTGTCATGTCATGTCATGTCCCGAGAAATTCATGTCATGTCATCTGCAAATAAATTCATGTCATTTCATGTCCACAGATATTTATGTCATGTCATGTCATGTCATGTATTGTCCCCTCAAATTCATGTCTTATCCCGAGATTTCATGACATGTCATTCCCGAGAAATTCATATCATGTCATGTCCCAAGAGATTCTTGTCATGTCATGTCATGTCCCATGAAATTCATGTCATGTCATGTCCCGAGAAATTCTTGTCATGTCATGTCATGTCCCGAGAAAATCATGTCATGTCATGTCCCGAGAGCTTCTTGTCATGTCATGTCATGTGCCGAGGAAATCATGCCATGTCATGTCCCGAGGATGTATTGCCATGTCATGTCATGTCATGTCCCAAGAACTCATGTCATGCCTTGTCCCGAGAAATTTATGTCGTGTCATGACATGTCCCAAGAAATTCATCTCCTGTCAAGCCTGAGAAATTCATGTCATGTCATGTCCAGAGAAATTCATTCCATGTCATGTCCCGAGAAATTCATGTCATGTTATGTCTTGTCCAGATAAATTCATGTCATGTGATGTCCCGAGAAATCCATGTCATGTCGTGGCACCAGAAATTCATGTCATAACCGGAGAATTCATGGCATGTCATATCCCGAGAAATTCATGTCATGTCATGTCATGTCCCAGAAATTTATGTCATGTCATGCCTTGTCATGTCCCGAGAAATTCATGTCATGTCATGTCATGTCCCAAGAAATTCATGTCATGTCATGTACCGAGAAATTCTTGTCATGTCATGTACCCAGAAATTTATGTCATGTCATGTCATGTCATGTCCCGAGAACTTCTTGTCATGTCATGTCATGTCCCGAGAAAATCATGTCATGTCATGTCCCGAGAGCTTCTTGTCATGTCATGTCATGTGCCGAGGAAATCATGCCATGTCATGTCCCGAGGATGTATTGCCATGTCATGTCATGTCATGTCCCAAGAACTCATGTCATGCCTTGTCCCGAGAAATTTATGTCGTGTCATGACATGTCCCAAGAAATTCATCTCCTGTCAAGCCTGAGAAATTCATGTCATGTCATGTCCAGAGAAATTCATTCCATGTCATGTCCCGAGAAATTCATATGTCATGTCCCCAGAAATTTATGTCATGTCATGTCTTGTCATGTGCCGAGAAATTCATGTCATGTCATGTCATGTCCCGAGAAATTCATGTCATGTCATGTCCCGAGAAATTCATATGTCATGTCCACAGAAATTTATGTCATGTTATGTCATGTCATGTATTGTCCCCTGAAATTCATGTCATATCCCGTGAATTCATGACGTGTCATGTCCAAAGAAAGTCATGTCAAGTCGTGTGCCAAGAAATTCAAGTCATGTCTTGTCCCGAGAAATTCATGTCATGTCATGTCCCGAGAAATTCATGTCATGTCATGTCATGTCCCGAGAAATTCATGTCATGCCATGTCCACAGAAATTTATGTCATGTCATGTCATGTCATGTCATGTATTGTCCCCTGAAATTCATGTCATATCCCGAGAATTCATGACATTTCATTCCCGAGAAATTGATATCATGTCATATCCCAAGAGATTCTTGTCATGTCATGTCATGTCCCATGAAATTCATGTCATGTCATGTCCCGAGAAATTCTTGTCATGTCATGTCATGTCACGAGAAATTCATGTCATGTCATGACCCCCTTTGTTTATGTCATGTCATGTCATGTCCTGAGAAATTCATGTCATGTCATGTCCCGAGAAATTCAAATGTCATGTCCCCAGAAATTTATGTCATGTCATGTCATGTCATTTCCCGAGAAATTCATGTCATGTCATGTCATTTCCCGAGAAATTCATGTCATGTCATGTCCCGAGAAATTCGTATGTCATGTCCCCAGAAATTTATGTCATGTTATGTCATGTCATGTATTGTCCCCTGAAATTCATGTCATATCCCGAGAATTCATGACGATTCATGTGCAAAGAAAGTCATGTCAAGTCGTGTGCCAAGAAGTTCAAGTCATGTCTTGTCCCGAGAAATTCATGTCATGTCATGTCCCGAGAAATTCATGTCATGTCATGTCATGTCCCGAGAAATTCATGTCATGTCATGTGCCAAGAAATTCATGTCATGTCATGTCCACAGAAATTTATGTCATGTCATGTCATGTCATGTATTGTCCCCTGAAATTCTTGTCATATCCCGAGAATTCATTACATGTCATTCCCGAGAAATTGATATCATGTCATGTCCCAAGAGATTCTTGTCATGTCATGTCATGTCCCATGAAATTCATGTCATGTCATGTCACGAGAAATTCTTGTCACGTCATGTCATGTCCCGAGAAAATCATGTCATGTCATGTCCCGAGAGCTTCTTGTCATGTCATGTCATGTGCTAAGAAATTCATGTCATGTCATGTCCACAGAAATATATGTCATGTCTTGTGCTGAGGAAATCATGCCATGTCATGTCTCGAGCATGTATTGCCATGTCATGTCATGTCATGTCCCAAGAACTCATGTCATGCCTTGTCCCAAGAAATTTATGTCGTGTCATGACATGTCCCAAGAAATTCATCTTCTGTCAAGCCTGAGAAATTCATGTCATGTCATGTCCCGAGAAATTCTTGTCATGTCATGTCATGTCCCGAGAAAATCATGTCATGTCATGTCCCGAGAGCTTCTTGTCATGTCATGTCATGTGCCGAGGAAATCATGCCATGTCATGTCCCGAGGATGTATTGCCATGTCATGTCATGTCATGTCCCAAGAACTCATGTCATGCCTTGTCCCGAGAAATTTATGTCGTGTCATGACATGTCCCAAGAAATTCATCTCCTGTCAAGCCTGAGAAATTCATGTCATGTCATGTCCAGAGAAATTCATTCCATGTCATGTCCCGAGAAATTCATATGTCATGTCCCCAGAAATTCATGTCATGTCATGTCATGTCCCGAGAAATTCATGTCATGTCATGTCCCGAGAAATTCATATGTCATGTCCACAGAAATTTATGTCATGTTATGTCATGTCATGTATTGTCCCCTGAAATTCATGTCATATCCCGTGAATTCATGACGATTCATGTCCAAAGAAAGTCATGTCAAGTCGTGTGCCAAGAAGTTCAAGTCATGTCTTGTCCCAAGAAATTCATGTCATGTCATGTCCCGAGAAATTCATGTCATGTCATGTCCCGAGAAATTCATGTCATGTCATGTGCCACGAAATTCATGTCATGTCATGTCCACAGAAATTTATGTCATGTCATGTCATGTCATGTCATGTCCCAAGAAATTCATGTCATGTCATGTCTTGTCCATAGAGATTCATGTCATCTCATGTACCCATTAATTTATGTCATGGCATGTCCCGAGAAATTCATGTCATGTCTTGTAGCGAGAGATTCACGTCATATACCGTGAATTCATGACATGTGATCTTCTGAATAGTTCATGTCATGTCATGTCCCCAAAAGTTCATGTCATATCCCGAGAATCCATGAAATATCATGTCCCGAGAAATTCATGTCATGTCATGTCCCCAGAAATTCATGTCATATCCCATGAAGTCATGACATGTCATGTCCCAAGAAATTCATGTCATGTCATGTCCCGAGAAATTCATGTCATGTCCCCAGAAATCAATGTCACGTCATGTCCCAAGGAATTCATGTCATGTCATGTCCCGAGAAATTCTTGTCATGTCATGTCATGTCCCGAGAAAATCATGTCATGTCATGTCCCGAGAAATTCATGTCATGTCATGACCCCCTTTATTTATGTCATGTATTGTCATGTCCTGAGAAATTCATGTCATGTCATGTCCCGAGAAATTCAAATGTCATGTCCCCAGAAATTTATGTCATGTCATGTCTTGTCATGTCCCGAGAAATTCATGTCATGTCATGTCATTTCCCGAGAAATTCATGTCATGTCATGTCCCGAGGAATTCATATGTCATGTCCACAGAAATTTATTTCATGTTATGTCATGTCATGTATTGTCCCCTGAAATTCCTGTCATATCCCGAGAATTCATGACGTGTCATGTCCAAAGAAAGTCATGTCATGTCGTGTGCCAAGAAATTCATGTCTTGTCTTGTCCCGAGAAATTCATATCATGTCTAGTCCCGAGAAATTCATGTCATGTCATGTCCCCCTTTATTTATGTCATGTCATGTCACGTCCCGAGAAATTCATGTCGTCATATCCCGAGAAATTCATATGTCATGTCGCCAGAAATTTATGTCATGTCATGTCTTGTCATGTCCCGAGAAATTCATGTCATGTCTTGTCATGTCCGGAGAAATTCATGTCATGTCATGTGCAAAGAAATTCATGTCATTTCATGTCCACAGAAATTTATGTCATGTCATGTCATGTCATGTATTGTCCCCTGAAATTCATGTCTTATCCCGAGATTTCATGATATGTCATTCCCGAGAAATTCATATCATGTCATGTCCCAAGAGATTCTTGTCATGTCATGTCATGTCCCATGAAATTCATGTCATGTCATGTCCCGAGAAATTCATGTCATGTCATGTCATGTCCCGAGAAATTCATGTCATGTCATCTGCAAATAAATTCATGTCATTTCATGTCCACAGATATTTATGTCATGTCATGTCATGTCATGTATTGTCCCCTCAAATTCATGTCTTATCCCGAGATTTCATGACATGTCATTCCCGAGAAATTCATATCATGTCATGTCCCAAGAGATTCTTGTCATGTCATGTCATGTCCCATGAAATTCATGTCATGTCATGTCCCGAGAAATTCTTGTCATGTCATGTCATGTCCCGAGAAAATCATGTCATGTCATGTCCCGAGAGCTTCTTGTCATGTCATGTCATGTGCCGAGGAAATCATGCCATGTCATGTCCCGAGGATGTATTGCCATGTCATGTCATGTCATGTCCCAAGAACTCATGTCATGCCTTGTCCCGAGAAATTTATGTCGTGTCATGACATGTCCCAAGAAATTCATCTCCTGCCAAGCCTGAGAAATTCATGTCATGTCATGTCCAGAGAAATTCATTCAATGTCATGTCCCGAGAAATTCATGTCATGTTATGTCTTGTCCAGATAAATTCATGTCATGTGATGTCCCGAGAAATCCATGTCATGTCGTGGCACCAGAAATTCATGTCATAACCGGAGAATTCATGGCATGTCATATCCCGAGAAATTCATGTCATGTCATGTCATGTCCCAGAGATTTATGTCATGTCATGCCTTGTCATGTCCCGAGAAATTCATGTCATGTCATGTCATGTCCCAAGAAATTCATGTCATGTCATGTACCGAGAAATTCTTGTCATGTCATGTCCCCAGAAATTTATGTCATGTCATGTCATGTCATGTCCCGAGAACTTCTTGTCATGTCATGTCATGTCCCTAGAAAATCATGTCATGTCATGTCCCGAGAGCTTCTTGTCATGTCATGTCATGTGCCGAGGAAATCATGCCATGTCATGTCCCGAGGATGTATTGCCATGTCATGTCATGTCATGTCCCAAGAACTCATGTCATGCCTTGTCCCGAGAAATTTATGTCGTGTCATGACATGTCCCAAGAAATTCATCTCCTGTCAAGCCTGAGAAATTCATGTCATGTCATGTCCAGAGAAATTCATTCCATGTCATGTCCCGAGAAATTCATATGTCATGTCCTCAGAAATTCATATGTCATGTCATGTCTTGTCATGTGCCGAGAAATTCATGTCATGTCATGTCATGTCCCGAGAAATTCATGTCATGTCATGTCCCGAGAAATTCATATGTCATGTCCACAGAAATTTATGTCATGTTATGTCATGTCATGTATTGTCCCCTGAAATTCATGTCATATCCCGTGAATTCATGACGTGTCATGTCCAAAGAAAGTCATGACAAGTCGTGTGCCAAGAAATTCAAGTCATGTCTTGTCCCGAGAAATTCATGTCATGTCATGTCCCGAGAAATTCATGTCATGTCATGTCATGTCCCGAGAAATTCATGTCATGCCATGTCCACAGAAATTTATGTCATGTCATGTCATGTCATGTCATGTATTGTCCCCTGAAATTCATGTCATATCCCGAGAATTCATGACATTTCATTCCCGAGAAATTGATATCATGTCATATCCCAAGAGATTCTTGTCATGTCATGTCATGTCCCATGAAATTCATGTCATGTCATGTCCCGAGAAATTCTTGTCATGTCATGTCATGTCACGAGAAATTCATGTCATGTCATGACCCCCTTTGTTTATGTCATGTCATGTCATGTCCTGAGAAATTCATGTCATGTCATGTCCCGAGAAATTCAAATGTCATGTCCCCAGAAACTTATGTCATGTCATGTCTTGTCATTTCCCGAGAAATTCATGTCATGTCATGTCATTTCCCGAGAAATTCATGTCATGTCATGTCCCGAGAAATTCGTATGTCATGTCCCCAGAAATTTATGTCATGTTATGTCATGTCATGTATTGTCCCCTGAAATTCATGTCATATCCCGAGAATTCATGACGATTCATGTGCAAAGAAAGTCATGTCAAGTCGTGTGCCAAGAAGTTCAAGTCATGTCTTGTCCCGAGAAATTCATGTCATGTCATGTCCCGAGAAATTCATGTCATGTCATGTCATGTCCCGAGAATTTTATGTCATGTCATGTGCCAAGAAATTCATGTCATGTCATGTCCACAGAAATTTATGTCATGTCATGTCATGTCATGTATTGTCCCCTGAAATTCTTGTCATATCCCGAGAATTCATTACATGTCATTCCCGAGAAATTGATATCATGTCATGTCCCAAGAGATTCTTGTCATGTCATGTCATGTCCCATGAAATTCATGTCATGTCATGTCACGAGAAATTCTTGTCACGTCATGTCATGTCCCGAGAAAATCATGTCATGTCATGTCCCGAGAGCTTCTTGTCATGTCATGTCATGTGCTAAGAAATTCATGTCATGTCATGTCCACAGAAATATATGTCATGTCTTGTGCTGAGGAAATCATGCCATGTCATGTCCCGAGCATGTATTGCCATGTCATGTCATGTCATGTCCCAAGAACTCATGTCATGCCTTGTCCCGAGAAATTTATGTCGTGTCATGACATGTCCCAAGAAATTCATCTTCTGTCAAGCCTGAGAAATTCATGTCATGTCATGTCCAGAGAAATTCATTCCATGTCATGTCCCGAGAAATTCATGTCATGTTATGTCTTGTCCAGATAAATTCATGTCATGTGATGTCCCGAGAAATCCATGTCATGTCGTGGCACCAGAAATTCATGTCATAACCGGAGAATTCATGGCATGTCATATCCCGAGAAATTCATGTCATGTCATGTCCCCATAAATTCATGCCAAGTCATGTCCCAGAAATTTATGTCATGTCATGCCTTGTCATGTCCCGAGCAATCCATGTCATGTCATGTCATGTCCCAAGAAATTCATGTCATGTCATTCCCGAGAAATTCTTGTCATGTCATGTCCCCAGAAATTTATGTCATGTCATGTCATGTCATGTCCCGAGAACTTCTTGTCATGTCATGTCATGTCCCGAGAAAATCATGTCATGTCATGTCCCGAGAGCTTCTTGTCATGTCATGTCATGTGCCGAGGAAATCATGCCATGTCATATCCCGAGAATGTATTGCCATGTCATGTCATGTCATGTCCCAAGAACTCATGTCATGCCTTGTCCCGAGAAATTTATGTCGTGTCATGACATGTCCCAAGAAATTCATCTCCTGTCAAGCCTGAGAAATTCATGTCATGTCATGTCCAGAGAAATTCATTCCATGTCATGTCCCGAGAAATTCAGATGTCATGTCCCCAGAAATTTATGTCATGTCATGTCTTGTCATGTGCCGAGAAATTCATGTCATGTCATGTCATGTCCCGAGAAATTCATGTCATGTCATGTCCCGAGAAATTCATATGTCATGTCCACAGAAATTTATGTCATGTTATGTCATGTCATGTATTGTCCCCTGAAATTCATGTCATATCCCGTGAATTCATGACGTGTCATGTCCAAAGAAAGTCATGTCAAGTCGTGTGCCAAGAAATTCAAGTCATGTCTTGTCCCGAGAAATTCATGTCATGTCATGTCCCGAGAAATTCATGTCATGTCATGTCATGTCCCGAGAAATTCATGTCATGCCATGTGCCAAGAAATTCATGTCATGTCATGTCCACAGAAATTTATGTCATGTCATGTCATGTCATGTCATGTATTGTCCCCTGAAATTCATGTCATATCCCGAGAATTCATGACATTTCATTCCCGAGAAATTGATACCATGTCATGTCCCAAGAGATTCTTGTCATGTCATGTCATGTCCCATGAAATTCATGTCATGTCATGTCCCGAGAAATTCTTGTCATGTCATGTCATGTCACGAGAAAATCATGTCATGTCATGTCCCGAGAAATTCATGTCATGTCATGACCCCCTTTGTTTATGTCATGTCATGTCATGTCCTGAGAAATTCATGTCATGTCATGTCCCGAGAAATTCAAATGTCATGTCCCCAGAAACTTATGTCATGTCATGTCTTGTCATTTCCCGAGAAATTCATGTCATGTCATGTCATTTCCCGAGAAATTCATGTCATGTCATGTCCCGAGAAATTCGTATGTCATGTCCCCAGAAATTTATGTCATGTTATGTCATGTCATGTATTGTCCCCTGAAATTCATGTCATATCCCGAGAATTCATGACGATTCATGTGCAAAGAAAGTCATGTCAAGTCGTGTGCCAAGAAGTTCAAGTCATGTCTTGTCCCGAGAAATTCATGTCATGTCATGTCCCGAGAAATTCATGTCATGTCATGTCATGTCCCGAGAAATTCATGTCATGTCATGTGCCAAGAGATTCATGTCATGTCATGTCCACAGAAATTTATGTCATGTCATGTCATGTATTGTCCCCTGAAATTCTTGTCGTATCCCGAGAATTCATGACATGTCATTCCCGAGAAATTGATATCATGTCATGTCCCAAGAGATTCTTGTCATGTCATGTCATGTCCCATGAAATTCATGTCATGTCATGTCACGAGAAATTCTTGTCACGTCATGTCATGTCCCGAGAAAATCATGTCATGTCATGTCCCGAGAGCTTCGTGTCATGTCATGTCATGTGCTAAGAAATTCATGTCATGTCATGTCCACAGAAATATATGTCATGTCTTGTGCTGAGGAAATCATGCCATGTCATGTCCCGAGCATGTATTGCCATGTCATGTCATGTCATGTCCCAAGAACTCATGTCATGCCTTGTCCCGAGAAATTTATGTCGTGTCATGACATGTCCCAAGATATTCCTCTCCTGTCAAGCCTGAGAAATTCATGTCATGTCATGTCCAGAGAAATTCATTCCATGTCATGTCCCGAGAAATTCATGTCATGTTATGTCTTATCCAGATAAATTCATGTCATGTGATGTCCCGAGAAATCCATGTCATGTCGTGGCACCAGAAATTCATGTCATAACCGGAGAATTCATGGCATGTCATATCCCGAGAAATTCATGTCATGTCATGTCCCCATTAATTCATGCCAAGTCATGTCCCAGAAATTTATGTCATGTCATGCCTTGTCATGTCCCGAGAAATTCATGTCATGTCATGTCATGTCCCAAGAAATTCATGTCATGTCATGTAACGAGAAATTCTTGTCATGTCATGTCCCCAGAAATTTATGTCATGTCATGTCATGTCATGTCCCAAGTAATTCATGTCATGTCATGTCTTGTCCAGAGAGATTCATTTCATCTCATGTACCCATTAATTTATGTCATGGCATGTCCCGAGAAATTCATGTCATGTCATTTCCACTGATATTCATGTCATATCAATTCATGCCCCGGGAAATTCAGATGGTGTCATGTCATGTCCCAAAAAAATCATGTCATGTCATGTAGCAAGAGAGTCACGTCATATACCGTGAATTCATGACATGTCATCTTCTGAGAAATTCATGTCATGTCATGTCCCCAGAAGTTCATGGCATATCCCGAGAATCCATGAAATATCATGGCCCGAGAAATTCATGTCATGTCATGTTGCGAGAAATTCATGTCATGTCCCCAGAAATCTATGTCATGTCATGTCATGTCCCAAGGAATTCATGTCATGTCATGTCCCGAGAAATTCATGTCATGTCCCCTGAAATCTATGTCATGTCATGTCATGTCCCAAGGAATTCATCTCATGTCATGTCTTGCCCAGAAAAATTCATGTCATCTCATGTACCCCCAAATTAATTCATGTCATGTCATGACCCCCTTTATTTATGTCATGTCATGTCATGTCCTGAGAACTTCATGTCATGTCATGTCATTTCCCGAGAAATTCATGTCATGTCATGTCCCGAGAAATTCATATGTCATGTCCACAGAAATTTATGTCATGTTATGTCATGTCATGTATTGTCCCCTGAAATTCATGTCATATCCCGAGAATTCATGACGTGTCATGTCCAAAGAAAGTCATGTCATGTCGTGTGCCAAGAAATTCATGTCATGTCTTCTCCCGAGAAATTCATGTCATGTCATGTCCCGAGAAATTCATATGTCATGTCCCCAGAAATTTATGTCATATCATGTCTTGTCATGTCCTGAGAAATTCATGTCATGTCATGTCATGTCCCGAGAAACTCATGTCATGTCATGTCCGAGAAATTCATATGTCATGTCCAAAGAAATTTATGTCATGTTATGTCATGTCATGTATTGTCCCCTGAAATTCAAGTCATATCCCGAGAATTCATGACGTTTCACGTCCAAAGAAAGTCATGTCATGTCGTGTGCCAAGAAATTCAAGTCATGTCTTGTCCCGAGAAATTCATGTCATGTCATGTCCCCCTTTATTTATGTCATGTCATGTCATGTCCCGAGAAATTCATGTCATGTCATGTCCCGAGAAATTCATGTCATGTCATGTCATGTCCTGAGAAATTCATGTCATGTCATGTGCCAAGAAATTCATGTCATGTCATGTCCACAGAAATTTATGTCATGTCATGTCATGTCATGTATTATCCCCTGAAATTCATGTCATACCCCGAGAATTCATGACATGTCATTCCCGAGAAATTCATATCATGTCATGTCCCAAGAGTTTCTTGTCATGTCATGTCATGTCCCATGAAATTCATGTCATGTCATGTCCCGAGAAATTCTTGTCATGTCATGTCATGTCCCGAGAAAATCATGTCATGTCATGTCCCGAGAGCTTCTTGTCATGTCATGTCATGTGCCAAGAAATTCATGTCATGTCATGTCCACAGAAACATATGTCATGTCATGTGCTGAGGAAATCATGCCATGTCATGTCGCGAGGATGTATTGCCATGTCATGTCATGTCATGTCCCAAGAACTCATGTCATGCCTTGTCCCAAGAAATTTATGTCATGTCATGACATGTCCCAAGAAATTCATCTCCTGTCAAGCCTGAGAAATTCATGTCATGTCATGTCCAGAGAAATTCATTCCATGTCATGTCCCGAGAACTTCATGTCATGTTATGTCTTGTCCAGATAAATTCATGTCATGTGATGTCCCGAGAAATCCATGTCATGTCGTGGCACCAGAAATTCATGTCATAACCGGAGAATTCATGGCATGTCATATCCCGAGAAATTCATGTCATGTCATGTCCCCATTAATTTATGCCAAGTCATGTCCCAGAAATTTATGTCATGTCATGCTTTGTCATGTCCCGAGAAATTCATGTCATGTAGTGTCATGTCCCAAGAAATTCATGTCATGTCATGTACCGAGAAATTCTTGTCATGTCATGTCCCGAGAAATTCATGTCATGTCATGTCCCGAGTAATTCATATGTCATGTCCACAGAAATTTATGTCATGTCATGTCTTTTTGTGTCCCGAGAAATTCATGTCATGTCTTGTCCCCAGAAATTCATGTCATGACATGTCATGTCCCAAGAAATTTATCTAATGTCATGTCTTGTCCAGAGAGATTCATGTCATCTCATGTACCCATTAATTTATGTCATGGCATGTCCCAAGAAATTCATGTCATGTCATTTCCATAGATATTCATGTCATATCAATTCATGCCCTGGGAAATTCAGATGGTGTCATGTCATGTCCCGAGAAAATCATGTCATGTCATGTCATGTAGCGCGAAATTCACGTCATATACCGTGAATTCATGACATGTCATCTTCTGAATAGTTCATGTCATGTCATGTCCCCAAAAGTTCATGTCATATCCCGAGAATCCATGAAATATCATGTCCCGAGAAATTCATGTCATGTCATGTCCCCAGAAATGTCCCCAGAGCACGAATTGACATGGCATGAATATCTGTGGCAATGACATGACATGAATTTCTCGGGACATGTCATGACATAAATTAATTTGGGGGTACATGAGATGACATGAATTTCTCTGGACAGGACATGACATGAGATGAATTCCTTGGGACATGACATGACATGACATAGATTTCTGGGGACATGACATGAATTTCTCGGGACATGACATGACATGAATTCCTTGGGACATGACGTGACATTGATTTCTGGGGACATGACATGAATGTCTCGGGACATGACATGACAAGAATTTCTTGGGACATGACATGTCATGACTTCATGGACACCATCTGAATTTCCCGGGGCATGAATTGATATGACATGAATATCTGTGGAAATGATATGACATGAATTTCTCGGGATATGATATTTCATTGATTCTCGGGATATGACATGGATTCCTGGGTACATGACATAACGGGAGTTTCTCAGAAAATGACATGTCATGAATTCACGGGATATGACATGAATTTCTCGCAACATGACATGACATGATTTTCTCGGGACATGACATGACTCCATTTAAATTTCCCAGAGCACGAATTGACATGGAATGAATATCTGTGGCAATGACATGACATGATTTTCTCTGGTCAAGTAATGACATGAGATGTGTTCCTTGGGACATGACATGACATGACATAGATTTCTGGGGACATGACATGAATTTTTCGGGACATGACATGAAATGAATTCCATCGGACATGACATGACATGACTTAGATTTCTGGAGACATGACATAGATTTCTGGGGACATGACATGACATGAATTTCTGGGGACATGCCATGACATGAATTTCTCGGGCCATGATATTTCATGGATTCTCGGGATATGACATGAACTTCTGGGGACATTAATAACATGAATTTCTCAGAAGATGACATGTCATGAATTCACGGTATATGACGTGAATTTCTCGCTACATGACATGACATGATTTTCTCGGGACATGACATGACACAATCTGAATTTCCCGGGGCATGAATTGATATGACATGAATATCTGTGGAAATGACATGACATGAATGTCTCGGGACATGCCATGACATAAATTAACGGGTACATGAGATGACATGAAAGTCTCTGGACAAGACATGACATGAGATGAATTTCTTGGGACATGACATGACATGACATGACATGACATGAATTTCTCGGGACATGACATGACATGACATAACTAAATGGGGACATGACATGACATGAATTTCTCGGGACAAGACATGACTTGAATTTCTTGGCACACGACATGACATGACTTTCTTTGGGCATGACACGTCATGAATACTCGGGATATGACATGAATTTCAGGGGACAATACATGACATGACATAACATGACATAAATTTCTGTGGACATGACATATGAATTTCTCGGGACATGATATGACATGAATTTCTCGGGACATTAATTGACATGACAAGAATTTCTCGGGATATGACAAGACATGACATGACATAAATTTCTGTGGACATGACATATGAATTTCTCGGGACATGACATGACATGAATTTCTCGGGACATGACATGACATGACATAATAAATGGGGACATGACATGACATGAATTTCTCGGGACAAGACATGACATGAATTTCTTGGCACATGACATGACATGACATGAATTTCTGGGGACATGACAAGACATGACATGACATAAATTTCTGGGGGCATGACATATGAATTTCTCGGGACATGACATGACATGAATTTCTCAGGACATGACATGACATGACAAAAATAAAGGGGGTCATGACATGACATGAATTTCTCGGGACAAGACATGACATGAATTTCTTGTCACATGAAATGACATGACAAGAATATCTCAGGACATGACATGACATGACTTTCTGAGCAATGACCAGTCTTGAATTCTCGGGATATGCCATGAATTTCACGCGACATGACATGAAATGAATTTCATAGGAGAAGAGGTGACATGACTATCTTGGGACATGACATGTCATAACTTCATGGGATATGACATGAATTTCTGGGGACATGACATGACATGAATTTCTCGGGATATGACATGACATGAATTTCTCGGGACATGATATTTCATTGATTCTCGGGATATGACATGGATTCCTGGGGACATGACATAACGGGAGTTTCTCAGAACAGGACATGTCATGAATTCACGGGATATGACATGTATTTCTCGCAACATGACATGACATGATTTTTTCGGGACATGACATGACACCATCTGAATTTCCCAGAGCACGAATTGACATGGCATGAATATCTGTGGCAATGACATGACATGATTTTCTCGGGACATGACATGACATAAATTAATTGGGGGTTACATGAGATGACATGAATTTCTCTGGACAAGACATGACATGAGATGAATTCCTTGGGACATGACATGACATGACATAGATTTCTTGGGACATGACATGAATTTCTCGGGACATGACATGACATGAATTCCTTGGGACATGACGTGACATTGATTTCTGGGGACATGACATGATTTTCTCGGGACATGACATGACACAATCTGAATTTCCCGGGGCATGAATTGATATGACATGAATATCTGTGGAAATGACATGACATGAATTTCTCGGGACATGCCATGACATAAATTAACGGGTACATGAGATGACATGAAAGTCTCTGGACAAGACATGACATGAGATGAATTTCTTGGGACATGACATGATATGACGTGACATGCCATGAATTTCTCGGGACATGACATGACATGACATAACTAAATGGGGACATGACATGACATGAATTTCTCGGGACAAGACATGACTTGAATTTCTTGGCACACGACATGACATGACTTTCTTTGGGCATGACACGTCATGAATACTCGGGATATGGCATGAATTTCAGGGGACAATACATGACATGACATAACATGACATAGATTTCTGTGGACATGACATATGAATTTCTCGGGACATGACATGACATGAATTTCTCGGGACATGACTTGACATGACATGAATTTCTCGGGATATGACAAGACATGACATGACATAAATTTCTGTGGACATGACATATGAATTTCTCGGGACATGACATGACATGAATTTCTCAGGACATGTCCCGAGAAAATCATGTCATGTCATGTAGCGAGAAATTCACGTCATATACCGTGAATTCATGACATGTCATCTTCTGAGAAATTCATGTCATGTCATGTCCCCAGAAATTCATGTCATATCCCATGAAGTTATGACATGTCATGTCCCAAGATATTCATGTCACCTATTGTCCTGTGAAATTCATGTCATGTCATGTCGCGTGAAATTCATGGCATATCCCGAGAATTCATGACTAGTCATTGCTCAGAAATTCATGTCATGTCATGTCCTGAGAGATTCTTGCCATGTCATGTCATGTGCCAAGAAATTCATGTCATGTCTTGTCCCGAGAAATTCATGTCATGTCATGTCCCCATTTATTATGTCACGTCACGTCATGTCCCGAGAAATTCATGTCATGTCATGTCCCGAGAAATTCATATGTCATGTCCACAGAAATTTATGTCATGTCTTGTCTTGTCATAACCCGAGAAATTCATGTCATGTCAAGTCATGTCCCGAGAAATTCATGTCATGTCATGTCCCGAGAAATTCATATGTCATGTCCACCGAAATTTATGTCATGTTATGTCATGTCATGTATTGTCCCCTGAAATTCAAGTCATATCCCGAGTATTCATGACGTGTCATGCCCAAAGAAAGTCATGTCATGTCGTGTGCCAAGAAATTCAAGTCATGTCTTGTCCCGAGAAATTCATGTCATGTCATGTCCCCATTTAGTTATGTCATGTCATGTCATGTCCCGAGAAATTCATGTCATGTCATGTCCCGAGAAATTCATGTCATGTCATGTCATGTCCCGAGAAATTCATGTCATGTCATGTGCCAAGAAATTCATGTCATGTCATGTCCACAGAAATTTATGTCATGTCATGTCATGTCATGTCATGTATTGTTCCCCTGAAATTCATGTCATATCCCGAGAATTAATGACTTGTCATTCCCGAGAAATTCATATCATGTCATGTCCCAAGAGATTCTTGTCATGTCATGTCATGTCCCATGAAATTCATGTCATGTCATGTCCCGAGAAATTCTTGTCATGTCATGTCATGTCCCAAGAAAATCATGTCATCTCATGTCCCGAGAGCTTCTTGTCATGTCATGCTGTGGAAATCATGCCATGTCATGTCCCGAGGATGTATTGCCATGTCATGTCATGTCATGTCCAAAGAAATTCATGTCATGTCATGTCCTGAGAAATTCATATGTCATGTCCACAGAAATTTATGTCATGTTATGTCATTTCATTTATTGTCCCCTGAAATTCATGTCATATCCCGAGAATTCTTGACGTGTCATGTCCAAAGAAAGTCGTCATGTCGTATGCCAAGAAATTCATGTCATGTCTTATCCCGAGAAATTCATGTCATGTCATGTCCCCCTTTATTTATGTCATGTCATGTCATGTCGTGTGCCAAGAAATTCATGTCATGTCATGTCATGTCCCGAGAAATTCATGTCATATATTGTGCCAAGAAATTCATGTCATGTCATGTCCACAGAAATTTATGTCATGTCATGTCATGTCATGTCATGTATTGTTCCCCTGAAATTCATGTCATATCCCGAGAATTAATGACTTGTCATTCCCGAGAAATTCATATCATGTCATGTCCCAAGAGATTCTTGTCATGTCATGTCATGTCCCATGAAATTCATGTCATGTCATGTCCCGAGAAATTCTTGTCATGTCATGTCATGTCCCAAGAAAATCATGTCATCTCATGTCCCGAGAGCTTCTTGTCATGTCATGCTGTGGAAACCATGCCATGTCATGTCCCGAGGATGTATTGCCATGTCATGTCATGTCATGTCCAAAGAAATTCATGTCATGTCATGTCCTGAGAAATTCATATGTCATGTCCACAGAAATTTATGTCATGTTATGTCATGTCATTTATTGTCCCCTGAAATTCATGTCATATCCCGAGAATTCTTGACGTGTCATGTCCAAAGAAAGTCGTCATGTCGTATGCCAAGAAATTCATGTCATGTCTTGTCCCGAGAAATTCATGTCATGTCATGTCCCCCTTTATTTATGTCATGTCATGTCGTGTGCCAAGAAATTCATGTCATGTCATGTCATGTCCCGAGAAATTCATGTCATATATTGTGCCAAGAAAATCATGTCATGTCATGTCCACAGAAATTTATGTCATGTCATGTCATGTCATGTCATGTATTGTCCCCTGAAATTCTTGTCATATCCCGAGAATTCATCACATGTCATTCCCGAGAAATTGATATCATGTCATCTCCCAAGAGATTCTTGTCATGTCATGTCATGTCCCATGAAATTCATGTCATGTCATGTCCCGAGAAATTGTTGTCATGTCATGTCATGTCCCGAGAAATTCATGTCATGTCCCCAGAAATCTATGTCATGTCATGTCATGTCCCAAGGAATTCATCTCATGTCATGTCTTTTCCAGAGAAATTATTGTCATCTCATTTAACCCCCAATTAATTTATGTCATGTCATGTCCCGAGAAATTCATGTCATGTCATTGCCACAGATATTCATGCCATATCAATTCGTGCTATGGGAAATTCAGATGGTGTCATGTCATGTCCCGAAAAAATCATGTCATGTCATGTTGCGAGGAATTCATGTCATATCCCGTGAATTCATGACATGTCCTGTTCTGAGAAACTCCCGTTATGTCATGTCCCCAGGAATCCATGTCATATCCTGAGAATCAATGAAATATCATGTCCCGAGAAATTCATGTCATGTCATATCCCGAGAAATTCATGTCATGTCATGTCCACAGAAATTCAAGTATTATCCGATGAAGTTATGACATGTCATGTCCCAAGATATTCATGTCACCTCTTCTCCTAAGAAATTCATGTCATGTCATGTCCCCAGAAGTTCATGTCATATCCCGAGAATCCATGAAATATCATGGCCCGAGAAATTCATGTCATGGCATGTCCCCTGAAATTCATGTCATGTCATGTCCCCAGAAATCTATGTCATGTCCCCAGAAATCTATGTCATGTCAGGTCATGTCCCATGGAATTCATGTCATGGCATGTCCCGAAAAATTCATGTCATGTCCCCAGAAATCTATGTCATGTCGTCATGTCCCAAGGAACACATCTCATGTCATTACTTGACCAGAGAAATTCATGTCATGTCATTGCCACAGATATTCATGCCATGTCAATTCGTGCTCTGGGAAATTCAGATGGAGTCATGTCATGTCCCGAGAAAATCATGTCATGTCATGTTGCGAGAAATTCATGTCATATCCCGGGAATTCATCACATGTCATTTTCTGAGAAACTCCCGTTATGTCATGTCCCCAGGAATCCATGTCATATCCCGAGAATCAATGAAATATCATATCCCGAGAAATTCATGTCATGTCATATCCCGAGAAATTCATGTCATGTCATGTCCCCAGAAATTCATGTCATATCCCATGAAGTTATGACATGTCATGTCCCAAGATATTCATGTCACCTCTTGTCCTATGAAATTCATGTCATGTCCTGTCGCATGAAATTCATGGCATATCCCGAGAATTCATGACTAGTCATTGCTCAGAAATTGATGTAATGTCATGTCCTGAGAGATTCTTGCCATGTCATGTCATGTGCCAAGAAAATAATGTCATGTCTTGTCCCGAGAAATTCATGTCATGTCATGTCCCCATTTATTCTGTCATGTCATGTCATCTCCAGAGAAATTCATGTCATGTCATGTCCCGAGAAATTCATATGTCATGTCCACAGAAATTTATGTCATGTCATGTCTTGTCATATCCCGAGAAATTCATGTCATGTCAAGTCATGTCCCGAGAAATTCATGTCATGTCATGTCCCGAGAAATTCATATGTCATGTCCACAGAAATTTATGTCATGTTATGTCATGTCATGTATTGTCCCCTGAAATTCATGTCATATCCCGAGTATTCATGACGTGTCATGCCCAAAGAAAGTCATGTCATGTCGTGTGCCAAGAAATTCAAGTCATGTCTTGTCCCGAGAAATTCATGTCATGTCATGTCCTCATTTATTTATGTCATGTCATGTCATGTCCCGAGAAATTCATGTCATGTCATGTCCAGAGAAATTCATGTCATGTCATGTCATGTCCCGAGAAATTCATGTCATGTCATGTGCCAAGAAATTCATGTCATGTCATGTCCACAGAAATTTATGTCATGTCATGTCATGTCATGTCATGTATTGTTCCCCTGAAATTCATCTCATGTCCCGAGAATTAATGACTTGTCATTCCCGATAAATTCATATCATGTCATGTCCCAAGAGATTCTTGTCATGTCATGTCATGTCCCATGAAATTCATGTCATGTCATGTCCCGAGAAATTCTTGTCATGTCATGTCATGTCCCAAGAAAATCATGTCATGTCATGTCCCGAGAGCTTCTTGTCATGTCATGTCACGTGCCAAGAAATTCATGTCATGTCATGTCCACAGAAATATATGTCATGTCATGTGCTGAGGAAATCATGCCATGTCATGTCCCGAGGATGTATTGCCATGTCATGTCATGTCATGTCCCGAGAAATTCATGTCATGTCATGTCCCGAGAAATTCATATGTCATGTCCACAGAAATTTATGTCATGTTATGTCATGTCATGTATTGTCCCCTGAAATTCATGTCATATCCCGAGAATTCTTGACGTGTCATGTCCAAAGAAAGTCATGTCATGTCGTGTGCCAAGAAATTCATGTCATGTCTTGTCCCAAGAAATTCATGCCATGTCATGTCCCCCTTTATTTACGTCATGTCATGTCATGTCATGTGCCAAGAAATTCATGTCATGTCATGTCCACAGAAATTTAGTTCATGTCATGTCATGTCATGTCATGTATTGTCCCCTGAAATTCTTGTCATATCCCGAGAATTCATGACATGTCATTCCCGAGAAATTCATATCATGTCATGTCCCAAGAGATTCTTGTCATGTCATGTCATGTCCCATGAAATTCATGTCATGTCATGTCCCGAGAAATTCTTGTCATGTCATGTCATGTCCCGATAAATTCATGTCATGTCCCCAGAAATCTATGTCATGTCATGTCATGTCCCAAGGAATTCATCTCATGTCCTGTCTTGTCCAGAGAAATTCATGTCATCTCATGTAACCCCCAATTAATTTATGTCATGTCATGTCCCGAGAAATTCATGTCATGTCATTGCCACAGATATTCATGCCATGTCAATTCGTGCTCTGGGAAATTCAGATGGTGTCATGTCATGTCCCGAAAAAATCATGTCATGTCATGTTGCGAGAAATTCATGTCATGTCATGTCCACAGAAATTCAAGTCATATCCGATGAAGTTATGACATGTCATGTCCCAAGATATTCATGTCACCTCTTCTCCAATGAAATTCATTTCATGTCATGTCACGTGAAATTCATGGCATATCCCGAGAATTCAAGACTGGTCATTGCTCAGAAAGTCATGTCATGTCATGTCATGTCCTGAGAGATTCTTGTCATGTCATGTCATGTGCCAAGAAATTCATGTCATGTCTTGTCCCGAGAAATTTATGTCATGTCATGACCCCCTTTATTTATGTCATGTCCTGTCATGTCCTGAGAAATTCATGTCATGTCATGTCCCGAGAAATTCATATGTCATGCCCCCAGAACTTTATGTCATTTCATGTCTTGTCATGTCCCGAGAAATTCATGTCATGTCATTTCCCGAGAAATTCATGTCATGTCATGTCCCGAGAAATTCATATGTCATTTCCCCAGAAATTTATGTCATGTCATGTCTTGTCATGTCCCGAGAAATTCATGTCATGTCATGTCATTTCCCGAGAAATTCATGTCATGTCATGTCCCGAGAAATTCATATGTCATGTCCACAGAAATTTATGTCATGTTATGTCATGTCATGTATTGTCCCCTGAAATTCATGTCATATCCCGAGAATTCATGACCTGTCATGTCCAAAGAAAGTCATGTCATGTCGTGTGCCAAAAAATTCAAGTCATGTCTTGTCCCGAGAAGTTCATGTCATGTCATGTCCCCATTTATTTATGTCATGTCATGTCATGTCCCGAGAAATTCATGTCGTCATATCCCGAGAAATTCATATGTCATGTCCCCAGAATTTTATGTCATGTCATGTCATGTCATGTCCCAAGAAATTCATCTCATGTCATGTCTTGTCCAGAGACTTTCATGTCATCTCATGTACCCGTTAATTTATGTCATGGCATGTCCCGAGAAATTCATGTCATGTCATTTCCACAGATATTCATGTCATATCAATTCATGCCCCGGGAAATTCAGATGGTGGCATGTCATGTCCCGAGAAAATCATGTCATGTCATATAGCGAGAAATTCACGTCATATACCTTGAATTCATGGCATGTCATGTTCTGAGAAATTCATGTCATGTCATGTCCTCAGAAGTTCATGTCATATCCCGAGAATCCATGAAATATCATGGCCCGAGAAATTCATGTCATGGCATGTGCCCAGAAATTCATGTCATGTCATGACCCCAGAAATCTATGTCATGTCCCCAGAAATCTATGTCATGTCATGTCATGTCCCACGGAATTCATGTCATGTCATGTCCCGAGAAATTCATGTCATGTCCCCAGAAATCTATGTCATGTCATGTCATGTCCCAAGGAACACATCTCATTCATTACTTGACCAGTGAAATTCATGTCATGTCATTGCCACAGATATTCATGCCATGTCAATTCGTGCTCTGGGAAATTCAGATGGAGTCATGTCATGTCCCGAGAAAATCATGTCATGTCATGTTGTGAGAAATTCATGTCATATCCCGTGAATTCATGAAATGTAATTTTCTGAGAAACTCCCGTTATGTCATGTCGCCAGGAATCCATGTCATATCCCGAGAATCAATGAAATATCATGTCCCGAGAAATTCATGTCATGTCATATCCCGAGAAATTCATGTCATGTCATGTCCCCAGAAATTCATCTCATATCCCATGAAGTTATGACATGTCATGTCCCAAGATATTCATGTCACCTCTTGTCCTGTGAAACTCATGTCATATCATGTCGCGTGAAATTCATAGCATATCCAGAGAATTCATGACTAGTCATTGCTCAGAAATTCATGAAATGTCATGTCCTGAGAGATTCTCGCCATGTCATGTCATGTGCCAAGAAATTCATGTCATGTCTTGTCCCGAGAAATTCATGTCATGTCATGTCCCCCTTTATTTATGTCATGTCATGTCATGTCGTGCGCCAAGAAATTCATGTCATGTCATGTCATGTCCCGAGAAATTCATGTCATGTCATGTGCCAAGAAATTCATGTCATGTCATGTCCACAGAAATTTATGTCATGTCATGTATTGTCCCCTGAAATTCTTGTCATATCCCGAGAATTCATGACATGTCATTCCCGAAAAATTCATATCATGTCATGTCCCAAGAGATTCTTGTCATGTCATGTCATGTCCCATGAAATTCATGTCATGTCATGTCCCGAGAAATTCTTGTCATGTCATGTCATGTCCCGAGAAATTCATGTCATGTCCCCAGAAAACTATGTCATGTCATGTCATGTCCCAAGGAATTCACCTCATGTCATGTCTTGTCCAGAGAAATTCATGTCATCTCATGTAACCCCCAATTAATTTATGTCATGTCATGTCCCGAGAAATTCATGTCATGTCATTGCCACAGATATTCATGCCATGTCAATTCGTGCTCTGAGAAATTCAGATGGTGTCATGTCCTGTCCCGAAAAAATCATGTCATGTCATGTTGCGAGAAATTCATGTCAAATCCCGTGAACTCATGACATGTCCTGTTCTGAGAAACTCCCGTTATGTCATGTCCCCAGGAATCCATGTCATATCCCGAGAATCAATGAAATATCATGTCCCGAGAAATTCATGTCATGTCATATCCCGAGAAATTCATGCCATGTCATGTCCACAGAAATTCAAGTCATATCCGATGAAGTTATGACATGTCATGTCCCAAGATATTCATGTCACCTCTTCTCCTATGAAATTCATTTCATGTCATGTCACGTGAAATTCATGGCATATCCCGAGAATTCAAGACTGGTCATTGCTCAGAAAGTCATGTCATGTCATGTCATGTCATGTCCAGAGATATTCTTGTCATGTCATGTCATGTGCCAAGAAATTCATGTCATGTCTTGTCCCGAGAAATTTATGTCATGTCATGACCCCCTTTATTTATGTCATGTCCTGTCATGTCCTGAGAAATTCATGTCATGTCATGTCCCGAGAAATTCATATGTCATGCCCCCAGAAATTTATGTCATGTCATGTCTTGTCATGTCCCGAGAAGTTCATGCCATGTCATGTCATTTCCCGAGAAATTCATGTCATGTCATGTCCCGAGAAATTCATATGTCATGTCCCCAGAAATTTATGTCATGTCATGTCTTGTCGTGTCCCGAGAAATTCATGTCATGTCATGTCATGTCCCGAGAAATTCATGTCATGTCATGTCCTGAGAAATTCATATGTCATGTCCACAGAAATTTATGTCATGTTATTTCATGTCATGTATTGTCCCCTGAAATTCATGTCATATCCCGAGAATTCATGACGTGTCATGTCCAAAGAAAGTCATGTCATGTCGTGTGTCAAGAAATTCAAGTCATGTCTTGTCCCGAGAAATTCATGTCATGTCATGTCCCCATTTATTTATGTCATGTCATGTCATGTCCCGAGAAATTCATGTCGTCATATCCCGAGAAATTCATATGTCATGTCCCCAGAATTTTATGTCATGTCATGTCATGTCATGTCCCAAGAAATTCATCTCATGTCATGTCTTGTCCAGAGACTTTCATGTCATCTCATGTACCCGTTAATTTATGTCATGGCATGTCCCGAGAAATTCATGTCATGTCATTTCCACAGATATTCATGTCATATCAATTCATGCCCCGGGAAATTCAGATGGTGGCATGTCATGTCCCGAGAAAATCCTGTCATGTCATGTAGCGAGAAATTCACGTCATATACCGTGAATTCATGACATGTCATCTTCTGAGAAATTCATGTCATGTCATGTCCTCAGAAGTTCATGTCATATCCCGAGAATCCATGAAATATCATGGCCCGAAAAATTCATGTCATGGCATGTGCTCAGAAATTCATGTCATGTCATGACCCCAGAAATCTATGTCATGTCCCCAGAAATCTATGTCATGTCATGTCTTGTCCTGAGAAATTCATGTCATGTCATGTCCCGAGAAATTCATATGTCATGTCCCCAGAAATTTATGTCATGTCATGTCTTGTCATGTCCGAGAAATTCATGTCATGTCAAGTCCTGTCCCGAGAAATTCATGTCATGTCATGTCATGTCCCGAGAAATTCATGTCATGTCATGTGCCAAGAAATTCATGTCATGTCATGTCCACAGAAATTTATGTCATGTCATGTCGTGTCATGTATTGTTCCCCTGAAATTGATGTGATATCCCGAGAATTAATGACTTGTCATTCCCGATAAATTCATATCATGTCATGTCCCAAGAGATTCTTGTCATGTCATGTCATGTCCCATGAAATTCATGCCATGTCATGTCCCGAGAAATTCTTGTCATGTCATGTCATGTCCCGAGAAAATCATGTCATGTCATGTCCCGAGAGCTTCTTGTCATGTCATGTTACGTGCCAAGAAATTCATGTCATGTCATGTCCACAGAAATATATGTCATGTCATGTGCTGAGGAAATCATGCCAAGTCATGTCCCGAGGCTGTATTGCCATTTCATGTCATGTCATGTCCCGAGAAATTCATGTCATGTCATGTCCCGAGAAATTCATATCTCATGTCCACAGAAATTTATGTCATGTTATGTCATGTCATGTATTGTCCCCTGAAATTCATGTCATATCCCGAGAATTCTTGACGTGTCATGTCCAAAGAAAGTCATGTCATGTTGTGTGCCAAGAAATTCATGTCATGTCATATCGCGAAAAATTCATATGTCATGTCCCCAGTAATTTATGTCATGTCATGTAGCGAGAAATTCACGTCATATACCGTGAATTCATGACATGTCATCTTCTGAGAAATTCATGTCATGTCATGGCCCCAGAAGTTCATGTCATATCCCGAGAATCCATGAAATATCATGGCCCGAGAAATTCCTGTTATGGCATGTCCCCAGAAATTCATGCCATGTCATGTCCCCAGAAATCTATGCCATGTCCCGAGAAATTCATGTCATGTCATGTCATGTCCCGAGAAATTCATGTCATGTCATGTGCCAAGAAATTCATGTCATGTCATGTCATGTCATGTCATGTATTGTCCCCTGAAATTCATGTCATATCCCGAGAATTCATGACATGTCATTCCCGAGAAATTCATATCATGTCATGTCCCCAGAAGTTCATGTCATATCCCGAGAATCCATGAAATATCATGGCCCGAGAAATTCTTGTCATGTCATGTCATGTCCCATGAAATTCATGTCATGTCATGTCCCGAGAAATTCTTGTCATGTCATGTCATGTCCCGAGAAATTCATGTCATGTCCCCAGAAATCTATGTCATGTCATGTCATGTCCCAAGGAATTCATCTCATGTCATGTCTTGTCCAGAGAAATTCATGTCATCTCATTTAACCCCCAATTAATTTATGTCATGTCATGTCCCGAGAAATTCATGTCATGTCATTGCCACAGATATTCATGCCATGTCAATTCGTGCTCTGGGAAATTCAGATGGTGTCATGTCCTGTCCCGAAAAAATCATCTCATGTCATGTTGCGAGAAATTCATGTCAAATCCCGTGAATTCATGACATGTCCTGTTCTGGGAAACTCTCGTTATGTCATGTCCCCAGGAATCCATGTCATATCCCGAGAATCAATGAAATATCATGTCCCGAGAAATTCATGTCATGTCATATCCCGAGAAATTCATGTCATGTCATGTCCACAGAAATTCAAGTCATATCCGATGAAGTTATGACATGTCATGTCCCAAGATATTCATGTCACCTCTTCTCCTATGAAATACATTTCATGTCATGTCACGTGAAATTCATGGCATATCCCGAGAATTCAAGACTGGTCATTGCTCAGAAAGTCATGTCATGTCATGTCATGTCATGTCCAGAGATATTCTTGTCATGTCATGTCATGTGCCAAGAAATTCATGTCATGTCTTCTCCCGAGAAATTTATGTCATGTCATGACCCCCTTTATTTATGTCATGTCCTGTCATGTCCTGAGAAATTCATGTCATGTCATGTCCCGAGAAATTCATATGTCATGCCCCCAGAAATTTATGTCATGTCATGTCTTGTCATGTCCCGAGAAATTCATGTCATGTCATGTCATTTCCCGAGAAATTCATGTCATGTCATGTCCCGAGAAATTCATATGTCATGTCCCCAGAAATTTATGTCATGTCATGTCTTGTCATGTCCCGAGAAAATCATGTCATGTCATGTCCCGAGAGCTTCTTGTCATGTCATGTCACGTGCCAAGAAATTCATGTCATGTCATGTCCACAGAAATATATGTCATGTCATGTGCTGAGGAAATCATGCCAAGTCATGTCCCGAGGCTGTATTGCCATTTCATGTCATGTCATGTCCCGAGAAATTCATGTCATGTCATGTCCCGAGAAATTCATATCTCATGTCCACAGAAATTTATGTCATGTTATGTCATGTCATGTATTGTCCCCTGAAATTCATGTCATATCCCGAGAATTCTTGACGTGTCATGTCCAAAGAAAGTCATGTCATGTCGTGTGCCAAGAAATTCATGTCATGTCATATCGCGAAAAATTCATATGTCATGTCCCCAGTAATTTATGTCATGTCATGTAGCGAGAAATTCACGTCATATACCGTGAATTCATGACATGTCATCTTCTGAGAAATTCATGTCATGTCATGGCCCCAGAAGTTCATGTCATATCCCGAGAATCCATGAAATATCATGGCCCGAGAAATTCCTGTCATGGCATGTCCCCAGAAATTCATGCCATGTCATGTCCCCAGAAATCTATGTCATGTCCCGAGAAATTCATGTCATGTCATGTCATGTCCCGAGAAATTCATGTCATGTCATGTGCCAAGAAATTCATGTCATGTCATGTCCACAGAAATTTATGTCATGTCATGTCATGTCATGTCATGTATTGTCCCCTGAAATTCATGTCATATCCCGAGAATTCATGACATGTCATTCCCGAGAAATTCATATCATGTCATGTCCCCAGAAGTTCATGTCATATCCCGAGAATCCATGAAATATCATGGCCCGAGAAATTCTTGTCATGTCATGTCATGTCCCATGAAATTCATGTCATGTCATGTCCCGAGAAATTCTTGTCATGTCATGTCATGTCCCGAGAAATTCATGTCATGTCCCCAGAAATCTATGTCATGTCATGTCATGTCCCAAGGAATTCATCTCATGTCATGTCTTGTCCAGAGAAATTCATGTCATCTCATTTAACCCCCAATTAATTTATGTCATGTCATGTCCCGAGAAATTCATGTCATGTCATTGCCACAGATATTCATGCCATGTCAATTCGTGCTCTGGGAAATTCAGATGGTGTCATGTCCTGTCCCGAAAAAATCATCTCATGTCATGTTGCGAGAAATTCATGTCAAATCCCGTGAATTCATGACATGTCCTGTTCTGAGAAACTCCCGTTATGTCATGTCCCCAGGAATCCATGTCATATCCCGAGAATCAATGAAATATCATGTCCCGAGAAATTCATGTCATGTCATATCCCGAGAAATTCATGTCATGTCATGTCCACAGAAATTCAAGTCATATCCGATGAAGTTATGACATGTCATGTCCCAAGATATTCATGTCACCTCTTCTCCTATGAAATACATTTCATGTCATGTCACGTGAAATTCATGGCATATCCCGAGAATTCAAGACTGGTCATTGCTCAGAAAGTCATGTCATGTCATGTCATGTCCAGAGATATTCTTGTCATGTCATGTCATGTGCCACGAAATTCATGTCATGTCTTCTCCCGAGAAATTTATGTCATGTCATGACCCCCTTTATTTATGTCATGTCCTGTCATGTCCTGAGAAATTCATGTCATGTCATGTCCCGAGAAATTCATATGTCATGCCCCCAGAAATTTATGTCATGTCATGTCTTATCATGTCCCGAGAAATTCATGTCATGTCATGTCATTTCCCGAGAAATTCATGTCATGTCATGTCCCGAGAAATTCATATGTCATGTCCCCAGAAATTTATGTCATGTCATGTCTTGTCATGTCCCGAGAAATTCATGTCATGTCATGTCATGTCCCGAGAAATTCATGTCATGTCATGTCCCGAGAAATTCATATGTCATGTCCACAGAAATTTATGTCATGTTATGTCATGTCATGTATTGTCCCCTGAAATTCATGTCATATCCCGAGAATTCATGACGTGTCATGTCCAAAGAAAGTCATGTCATGTCGTGTGCCAAGAAATTCAAGTCATGTCTTGTCCCGAGAAATTCATGTCATGTCATGTCCCCATTTATTTATGTCATGTCATGTCATGTCCCGAGAAATTCATGTCGTCATATCCCGAGAAATTCATATGTCATGTCCCCAGAATTTTATGTCATGTCACGTCATGTCATGTCCCAAGAAATTCATCTCATGTCATGTCTTGTCCAGAGACTTTCATGTCATCTCATGTAACCGTTAGTTTATGTCATGGCATGTCCCGAGAAATTCATGTCATGTCATTTCCACAGATATTCATGTCATATCAAATCATGCCCCGGGAAATTCAGATGGTGTCATTTCATGTCCCGAAAAAATCATGTCATGTCATGTAGCGAGAAATTCACGTCATATACCGTGAATTCATGACATGTCATCTTCTGACAAATTCATATCATGTCATGTCCCGAGAAATTCATGTCATGTCATTTCGCGAGAAATTCATGTCATATCCCGAGAATTCATGACATGTCATCTTCTGAGAAATTCATGTCATGTCATGTCCCCAGAAGTTCATGTCATATCCCGAGAATCCATGAAATATCATTTCCCGAGAAATTCATGTCATGTCATGTCCCCAGACATTCATGTCATATCCCATGAAGTCATGACATGTCATGTCCCAAGAAATTCATGTCATGTCATGTCCCCAGAAATTCATGTCATATCCCATGAAGTTATGACATGTCATGTCCAAAGATATTCATGTCATCTCTTGTCCTGTGAAATTCATGTCATGTCACATCGCGTGAAATTCATGGCATGTCCCGAGAATTCATGACTTGTCATTGCTCAGAAATTCATGTTATGTCATGTCCTGAGAGATTCTTGTCATGTCATGTCATGTGCCAAGAAATTCATGTCATGTCTTGTCCAAATAAATTCATGTCATATCATGTCCCCATTGAGTTATGTCATGTCATGTCATGTCCCGAGAAATTCATGTCATGTCATGTCCCGAGAAATTCATATGTCATGTCCCCAGAAATTTATGCTATGTCCTGTCTTGTCATGTCCCGACAAATTCATGTCATGTCATGTCATGTCCAGAGAAATTCATGTCAAGTCATGTCCAGAGAAATTCATATGTCATGTCCACAGAAATTTATGTCATGTCATATATTGTCCCCTGAAATTCATGTCATATCCCGAGAATTCATGACGTGTCATGTCCCGAAAAAACTCATGTCATGTCATGTCCTGAGAAATTCATGTCATGTCATGTCCCCAGAAATCTATGTAATGTCATGTCATGTCCCCTGAAATTCATGTCATATCCCTAGAATTCATGATGTCATGTCCCAAGAAATTCATGTCATGTCATGTCCTGAAAATTCATGTCATGTCATGTCGCGAGAAATTCATGTCATCTCCCGAGAGTTCATGACATGTCATTCCCGAGAAATTCATATCACGTCATGTCCCGAGAAATTCTTGTCATGTCATGTCATATCTGGAGAAAATCATGTCACGTCATGGCCATAGAAATTCTTGTCATGTCATGTCATGTCATGTGCCAAGAAATTCATGTCATGTCATGTCCACAGAAATTTATGTCATGTCATTTCATGTCATGTCATGTCCCCTGAAATTCATGTCATAACCCGAGAATTCATGACGTGTCATTCCAAAGAAATTCATGTCATGTCATGTCCCGAGAGAAATTTATGTCATGTCATGTCATGTCATGTCATGTGAAAGAAATTCATATCATGTCATGTCCCGAGAAATTCATGTCATCTCATGTGCCCATTAATTTATGTCATGTCATGTCCTGGGAAATTCATGTCATGTCATGTCGCTAGATAGTATTGTCATGTCATGTCATGTCATTTGCCGAGAGTTTCATGTCATGTCATGTCCCGAGAAATTCATGTCATGTCATGTCCCGAGAAATTCATGTCATGTCACGAGAATTTCATGTCATCTCATGTGCCCATTGATTTATGTCATGTCATGTTTTGAGAAATTCATATCATGTCATGTCCCTAGATAGTATTGGCATGTCATGTCATGACATGTTCCGAAAGATTCATGTCATGTCATATCCCAAGATATTCTAGTCACGTCATGTCATGTCATGTCCCAAGAACTCATGTCATGCCATGTCCCGAGAAACTCATGTCGTGTCATGTCATGTCCCGAGATATTATTGTCCTGTCAACCCTGAGAAATTCATGTCTTTTCATGTCCAGATAAATTCATGTCATGTCATGTCCCCAGAAATTCATATATTGTCATATCATTTGCCAAGAAAATCATTTCATGTCATGTCCCCAGAAATTCATGTCATGGCATGTCCCGAGAAATTCATGTCATGTCATGCCTTGTCCAGAGAAATTCATGTCATGTCATGTCCCAAGAAATCTATGTTATGTCATGTCCCCAGAAATTTGTTTCATATCCCGTAAATTCATGACAGGTCATGTCCCAAAAAAACTCATGTCATGTCATGTCCTGAGAAATTCATGTCATGTCATGTCGCGTGAAATTCATGTCATATCCCGAGAATTCATGACGTGTCATTCCCGAGAAATTCATGTCATATCATGTCCCCATTGATTTATGTCATGTCATGTCATGTCCCGAGAAATTCATGTCATGTCATGTCCCAAGAAATTCATATGTCATGTCCCCAGAAATTTATGCTATGTCCTGTCTTGTCATGTCCCGACAAATTTATGTCATGTCATGTCACGTCCAGAGAAATTCATGTCAAGTCATGTCCAGAGAAATTCATATGTCATGTCCACAGAAATATATGTCATGTCATATATTGTCCCCTGAAATTCATGTCATATCCCGAGAATTCATGACGTGTCATGCCCCGAAAAAACTCATGTCATGTCATGTCCTGAGAAATTCATGTCATGTCATGTCCCCAGAAATCTATGTAATGTCACGTCATGTCCCCTGAAATTCATGTCATATCCCTAGAATTCATGATGTCATGTCCCAAAAAATTCATGTCATGTCATGTCCTGCAAATTCATGTCATGTATTGTTCCCCTGAAATTCATGTCATATCCCGAGAATTAATGACTTGTCATTCCCGAGAAATTCATATCATGTCATGTCCCAAGAGATTCTTGTCATGTCATGTCATGTCCCATGAAATTCATGTCATGTCATGTCCCGAGAAATTCTTGTCATGTCATGTCATGTCCCGAGAAAATCATGTCATGTCATGTCCCGAGAGCTTCTTGTCATGTCATGTCACGTGCCAAGAAATTCATGTCATGTCATGTCCACAGAAATATATGTCATGTCATGTGCTGAGGAAATCATGCCAAGTCATGTCCCGAGGCTGTATTGCCATGTCATGTCATGTCATGTCCCGAGAAATTCATGTCATGTCATGTCCCGAGAAATTCATATCTCATGTCCACAGAAATTTATGTCATGTTATGTCATGTCATGTATTGTCCCCTGAAATTCATGTCATATCCCGAGAATTCTTGACGTGTCATGTCCAAAGAAAGTCATGTCATGTCGTGTGCCAAGAAATTCATGTCATGTCATATCGCGAAAAATTCATATGTCATGTCCTCAGTAATTTATGTCATGTCATGTAGCGAGAAATTCACGTCATATACCGTGAATTCATGACATGTCATCTTCTGAGAAATTCATGTCATGTCATGGCCCCAGAAGTTCATGTCATGTCATGTCCCCAGAAATCTATGTCATGTCCCGAGAAATTCATGCCATGTCATGTGCCAAGAAATTCATGTCATGGCATGTCCACAGAAATTTATGTCATGTCATGTCATGTCATGTATTGTCCCCTGAAATTCATGTCATATCCCGAGAATTCATGACATGTCATTCCCGAGAAATTCATATCATGTCATGTCCCAAGAGATTCTTGTCATGTCATGTCATGTCCCATGAAATTCATGTCATGTCATGTCCCGAGAAATTCTTGTCATGTCATGTCATGTCCCGAGAAAATCATGTCATGTCATGTCCCGAGAGCTTCTTGTCATGTCAGGTCATGTGCCAAGAAATTCATGTCATGTCATGTCCACAGAAATATATGTCATGTCATGTCATGTGCCGAGGAAATCATGCTATGTCATGTCCCGAAGATGTATTGCCATGTCATGTCATGTCATGTCCCAAGAACTCATGTCATGCCTTGTCCCGAGAAATTTATGTCGTGTCATGACATGTCCCAAGAAATTCATCTCCTGTCAAGCCTGAGAAATTCATGTCATGTCATGTCCAGAGAAATTCATTCCATGTCATGTCCCGAGAAATTCATGTCATGTTATGTCTTGTCCAGATAAATTCATGTCATGTGATGTCCCGAGAAATCCATGTCATGTCGTGGCACCAGAAATTCATGTCATATCCGGAGAATTCATGGCATGTCATATCCCGAGAAATTCATGTCATGTCATGTCCCCATAAATTCATGCCAATTCATGTCCCAGAAATTTATGTCATGTCATGCCTTGTCATGTCCCGAGAAATTCATGTCTTGTCATGTCATGTCCCAAAAAATTCATGTCATGTCATGTACCGAGAAATTCTTGTCATGTCATGTCCCCAGAAATTTATGTCATGTCATGTCATGTCATGTCCCAAGAAATTCATCTCATGTCATGTCTTGTCCAGAGAGATTCATTTCATCTCATGTACCCATTAATTTATATCATGGCATGTCCCGAGAAATTCATGTCATGTCAGTTCCACAGATATTCATGTCATATCAATTCATGCCCTGGGAAATTCAGATGGTGTCATGTCATGTCCGGAGAAAATCATGTCATGTCATGTAGCGAGAAACTCACGTCATATACCGTGAATTCATGACATGTCATCTGCTGAGAAATTCATGTCATGTCATGTCCCCAGAAGTTCATGTCATATCCCGAGAATCCATGAAATATCATGGCCCGAGAAATTCATGTCATGTCATGTCCCCAGAAATTCATGTCATATCCCATCAAGTCATGACATGTCATGTCCCAAGAAATTCATGTCATGTCATGTCCCCAGAAATCTATGTCATGTCCCCAGAAATCTATGTCATGTCATGTCATGTCCCAAGGAATTCATCTCATGTCATGTCTTGTCCAGAGAAATTCATGTCATGTCATTGCCACAGATATTCATGCCATGTCAATACGTGCTCTGGGAAATTCAGATGGAGTCATGTCATGTCCCGAGAAAATCATGTCATGTCATGTCCCGAGAGCTTCTTGTCATGTCATGTCACGTGCCAAGAAATTCATGTCATGTCATGTCCACAGAAATATATGTCATGTCATGTGCTGAGGAAATCATGCCAAGTCATGTCCCGAGGCTGTATTGCCATGTCATGTCATGTCATGTCCCGAGAAATTCATGTCATGTCATGTCCCGAGAAATTCATATCTCATGTCCACAGAAATTTATGTCATGTTATGTCATGTCATGTATTGTCCCCTGAAATTCATGTCATATCCCGAGAATTCTTGACGTGTCATGTCCAAAGAAAGTCATGTCATGTCGTGTGCCAAGAAATTCAAGTCATGTCATATCGCGAAAAATTCATATGTCATGTCCTCAGTAATTTATGTCATGTCATGTAGCGAGAAATTCACGTCATATACCGTGAATTCATGACATGTCATCTTCTGAGAAATTCATGTCATGTCATGGCCCCAGAAGTTCATGTCATGTCATGTCCCCAGAAATCTATGTCATGTCCCGAGAAATTCATGCCATGTCATGTGCCAAGAAATTCATGTCATGGCATGTCCACAGAAATTTATGTCATGTCATGTCATGTCATGTCATGTATTGTCCCCTGAAATTCATGTCATATCCCGAGAATTCATGACATGTCATTCCCGAGAAATTCATATCATGTCATGTCCCAAGAGATTCTTGTCATGTCATGTCATGTCCCATGAAATTCATGTCATGTCATGTCCCGAGAAATTCTTGTCATGTCATGTCATGTCCCGAGAAAATCATGTCATGTCATGTCCCGAGAGCTTCTTGTCATGTCAGGTCATGTGCCAAGAAATTCATGTCATGTCATGTCCACAGAAATATATGTCATGTCATGTCATGTGCCGAGGAAATCATGCTATGTCATGTCCCGAAGATGTATTGCCATGTCATGTCATGTCATGTCCCAAGAACTCATGTCATGCCTTGTCCCGAGAAATTTATGTCGTGTCATGACATGTCCCAAGAAATTCATCTCCTGTCAAGCCTGAGAAATTCATGTCATGTCATGTCCAGAGAAATTCATTCCATGTCATGTCCCGAGAAATTCATGTCATGTTATGTCTTGTCCAGATAAATTCATGTCATGTGATGTCCCGAGAAATCCATGTCATGTCGTGGCACCAGAAATTCATGTCATATCCGGAGAATTCATGGCATGTCATATCCCGAGAAATTCATGTCATGTCATGTCCCCATAAATTCATGCCAATTCATGTCCCAGAAATTTATGTCATGTCATGCCTTGTCATGTCCCGAGAAATTCATGTCTTGTCATGTCATGTCCCAAAAAATTCATGTCATGTCATGTACCGAGAAATTCTTGTCATGTCATGTCCCCAGAAATTTATGTCATGTCATGTCATGTCATGTCCCAAGAAATTCATCTCATGTCATGTCTTGTCCAGAGAGATTCATTTCATCTCATGTACCCATTAATTTATATCATGGCATGTCCCGAGAAATTCATGTCATGTCAGTTCCACAGATATTCATGTCATATCAATTCATGCCCTGGGAAATTCAGATGGTGTCATGTCATGTCCGGAGAAAATCATGTCATGTCATGTAGCGAGAAACTCACGTCATATACCGTGAATTCATGACATGTCATCTGCTGAGAAATTCATGTCATGTCATGTCCCCAGAAGTTCATGTCATATCCCGAGAATCCATGAAATATCATGGCCCGAGAAATTCATGTCATGTCATGTCCCCAGAAATTCATGTCATATCCCATCAAGTCATGACATGTCATGTCCCAAGAAATTCATGTCATGTCATGTCCCCAGAAATCTATGTCATGTCCCCAGAAATCTATGTCATGTCATGTCATGTCCCAAGGAATTCATCTCATGTCATGTCTTGTCCAGAGAAATTCATGTCATGTCATTGCCACAGATATTCATGCCATGTCAATACGTGCTCTGGGAAATTCAGATGGAGTCATGTCATGTCCCGAGAAAATCATGTCATGTCATGTCCCGAGAGCTTCTTGTCATGTCATGTCACGTGCCAAGAAATTCATGTCATGTCATGTCCACAGAAATATATGTCATGTCATGTGCTGAGGAAATCATGCCAAGTCATGTCCCGAGGCTGTATTGCCATGTCATGTCATGTCATGTCCCGAGAAATTCATGTCATGTCATGTCCCGAGAAATTCATATCTCATGTCCACAGAAATTTATGTCATGTTATGTCATGTCATGTATTGTCCCCTGAAATTCATGTCATATCCCGAGAATTCTTGACGTGTCATGTCCAAAGAAAGTCATGTCATGTCGTGTGCCAAGAAATTCAAGTCATGTCATATCGCGAAAAATTCATATGTCATGTCCTCAGTAATTTATGTCATGTCATGTAGCGAGAAATTCACGTCATATACCGTGAATTCATGACATGTCATCTTCTGAGAAATTCATGTCATGTCATGGCCCCAGAAGTTCATGTCATGTCATGTCCCCAGAAATCTATGTCATGTCCCGAGAAATTCATGCCATGTCATGTGCCAAGAAATTCATGTCATGGCATGTCCACAGAAATTTATGTCATGTCATGTCATGTCATGTCATGTATTGTCCCCTGAAATTCATGTCATATCCCGAGAATTCATGACATGTCATTCCCGAGAAATTCATATCATGTCATGTCCCAAGAGATTCTTGTCATGTCATGTCATGTCCCATGAAATTCATGTCATGTCATGTCCCGAGAAATTCTTGTCATGTCATGTCATGTCCCGAGAAAATCATGTCATGTCATGTCCCGAGAGCTTCTTGTCATGTCAGGTCATGTGCCAAGAAATTCATGTCATGTCATGTCCACAGAAATATATGTCATGTCATGTCATGTGCCGAGGAAATCATGCTATGTCATGTCCCGAAGATGTATTGCCATGTCATGTCATGTCATGTCCCAAGAACTCATGTCATGCCTTGTCCCGAGAAATTTATGTCGTGTCATGACATGTCCCAAGAAATTCATCTCCTGTCAAGCCTGAGAAATTCATGTCATGTCATGTCCAGAGAAATTCATTCCATGTCATGTCCCGAGAAATTCATGTCATGTTATGTCTTGTCCAGATAAATTCATGTCATGTGATGTCCCGAGAAATCCATGTCATGTCGTGGCACCAGAAATTCATGTCATATCCGGAGAATTCATGGCATGTCATATCCCGAGAAATTCATGTCATGTCATGTCCCCATAAATTCATGCCAATTCATGTCCCAGAAATTTATGTCATGTCATGCCTTGTCATGTCCCGAGAAATTCATGTCATGTCATGTCATGTCCCAAGAAATTCATGTCATGTCATGTACCGAGAAATTCTTGTCATGTCATGTCCCCAGAAATTTATGTCATGTCATGTCATGTCATGTCCCAAGAAATTCATCTCATGTCATGTCTTGTCCAGAGAGATTCATTTCATCTCATGTACCCATTAATTTATATCATGGCATGTCCCGAGAAATTCATGTCATGTCAGTTCCACAGATATTCATGTCATATCAATTCATGCCCTGGGAAATTCAGATGGTGTCATGTCATGTCCGGAGAAAATCATGTCATGTCATGTAGCGAGAAACTCACGTCATATACCGTGAATTCATGACATGTCATCTGCTGAGAAATTCATGTCATGTCATGTCCCCAGAAGTTCATGTCATATCCCGAGAATCCATGAAATATCATGGCCCGAGAAATTCATGTCATGTCATGTCCCCAGAAATTCATGTCATATCCCATCAAGTCATGACATGTCATGTCCCAAGAAATTCATGTCATGTCATGTCCCCAGAAATCTATGTCATGTCCCCAGAAATCTATGTCATGTCATGTCATGTCCCAAGGAATTCATCTCATGTCATGTCTTGTCCAGAGAAATTCATGTCATGTCATTGCCACAGATATTCATGCCATGTCAATACGTGCTCTGGGAAATTCAGATGGAGTCATGTCATGTCCCGAGAAAATCATGTCATGTCATGTTGCGAAAGATTCATGTCATATCCTGGGAATTCATGACATGTCATGTTCTGAGAAACTCCTGTTATCTCATGTCCCCAGAAATCCATGTCATATCCCGAGAATCAATGAAATATCATGTCCCGAGAAATTCATGTCATGTCATATCCCGAGAAAATCATGTCATGTCATGTCCAAAGAAAGTCATGTCATGTCATGTCCTGAGAAATTCATGTCATGTCATGTCACGTGAAATTCATGTCATATCCCGAGAATTCATGATGTGTCATTCCCGAGAAATTCATGCTATGTCATGTCATGTCCCGAGAGGTTCTTGTCTTGTTATTTCATGTCATGTGCCAGGAAATTCATATCGTCATGTCCCAAGAAATTCATGTCATGTCATGTCCCCAGAAATCTATGTCATGTCCCCAGAAATCTATGTCATGTCATGTCATGTCCCAAGGAGTTCATGTCATGTCATGTCCCGAGAAATTCATGTCATGTCCCCAGAAATCTATGTCATGTCATGTCATGTCCCAAGGAATTCATCTCATGTCATGTCTTGTCCAGAGAAATTCATGTCATGTCCTTGCCACAGATATTCATGCCATGTCAATACGTGCTCTGGGAAATTCAGATGGAGTCATGTCATGTCCCGAGAAAATCATGTCATGTCATGTTGCGAAAAATTCATGTCATATCCTGGGAATTCATGACATGTCATGTTCTGAGAAACTCCTGTTATGTCATGTCCCCAGAAATCCATGTCATATCCCGAGAATCAATGAAATATCATGTCCCGAGAAATTCATGTCATGTCATATCCCGAGAAAATCATGTCATGTCATGTCCAAAGAAAGTCATGTCATGTCATGTCCTGAGAAATTCATGTCATGTCATGTCACGTGAAATTCATGTCATATCCCGAGAATTCATGATGTGTCATTCCCGAGAAATTCATGCCATGTCATGTCATGTCCCGAGGGATTCTTGTCTTGTTATTTCATGTCATGTGCCAGGAAATTCATATCGTCATGTCCCAAGAAATTCATGTCATCTCATGTGCCCATTAAGTTATGTCATGTCATGTCCTGAGAAATTCATGTCATGTCATGTCCCTAGACAGTATTGTCATGTCATGTGCCGAGAGCTTCATGTCATGTCATGTCCGAAGAAATTCATGCCATGTCATATCCCGCGAAATTCATGACATGTCATGAGAAATTCATTTCATATCCCAAGAATTCATACCATTTCATTTTCAGAGATATTCATGTCATGTCATGTCATGTCCCGAGAATATCATGTCATGTCATGTCCCGGGAAATTATAGTCATATCATGTCATGTCATGTCCCCTGAAATTCATGTCATATCCCATGAAGTTATGACACGTCATGTCCCAAGATATTCATGTCATCTCTTGTCCTGTGAAATTCATGTCATGTCATGTCGCGAGGAATTCATGTCGTATCCCGAGAATTCATGACTTGTCATTGCTCAGAAATTCATGTCATGTCATGTCCCGAGAGATTCTTGTCATGTCATGTCATGTGCCAAGAAATTCATGTCATGTCATGTCCACAGAAATTTATGTCATGTCATGACATGTCATGTATGGTCCCCTGAAATTAATGTCATATCCCGAGAATTCATGGCATGTCATTCCCGAGAAATTCATATCATGTCATGTCCCAAGAGATTCTTGTCATGTCATGTCTATGTCATGCCATGTCATGTCCCAAGAAATTCATGTCATGACATGTACCGAGAAATTCTTGTCATGTCATGTCCCCAGAAATTTATGTCATGTCATGTCATGTCATGTCCCAAGAAATTCATCTCATGTCATGTCTTGTCCAGAGAGATTCATGTCATCTCATGTACCCATTAATTTATGTCATGGTATGTCCCGAAAAATTCATATCATGTCATTTCCACAGATATTCATGTCATATCAATTCATGCCCCGGGAAATTCAGATGGTGTCATTTCATGTCCCGAGAAAATCATGTCATGTCATGTAGCGAGAAATTCACGTCATATAGCGTGAATTCATGACATGTCATCTTCTGAGAAATTCATATCATGTCATGTCCCGAGAAATTCATGTCATGTCATTTCGCGAGAAATTCATGTCATAGGCCGAGAATTCATGACATGTCAGCTTCTGAGAAATTCATGTCATGTCATGTCCCCAGAAGTTCATGTCATATCCCGAGAATCCATGAAATATCATTTCCCGAGAAATTCATGTCATGTCATGTCCCCAGAAATTCATGTCATATCCCATGAAGTCATGACATGTCATGTCCCAAGAAATTCATGTCATGTCATGTCCCCAGAAATTCATGTCATATCCCATGAAGTTATGACATGTCATGTCCAAAGATATTCATGTCATCTCTTGTCCTGTGAAATTCATGTCATGTCACATCGTGTGAAATTCATGGCATGTCCCGAGAATTCATGACTTGTCATTGCTCAGAAATTCATGTTATGTCATGTCCTCAGAGATTCTTGTCATGTCATGTCATGTCCCGAGAAATTCATGTCATGTCACGAGAATTTCATGTCATCTCATGTGCCCATTGATTTATGTCATGTCATGTTTTGAGAAATTCATATCATGTCATGTCCCTAGAGAGTATTGGCATGTCATGTCATGACATGTTCCGAAAGATTCATGTCATGTCATGTCCCAAGATATTCTAGTCACGTCATGTCATGTCATGTCCCAAGAACTCATGTCATGCCATGTCCCGAGAAACTCATGTCGTGTCATGTCATGTCCCAAGATATTATTGTCCTGTCAACCCTGAGAAATTCATGTCTTTTCATGTCCAGATAAATTCATGTCATGTCATGTCCCCAGAAATTCATATATTGTCATGTCATTTGCCAAGAAAATCATTTCATGTCATGTCCCCAGAAATTCATGTCATGGCATGTCCCGAGAAATTCATGTCATGTCATGCCTTGTCCAGAGAAATTCATGTCATGTCATGTCCCAATAAATCTATGCTATGTCATGTCCCCAGAAATTTGTTTCATATCCCGTAAATTCATGACAGGTCATGTCCCAAAAAAACTCATGTCATGTCATGTCCTGAGAAATTCATGTCATGTCATGTCGCGTGAAATTCATGTCATATCCCGAGAATTCATGACGTGTCATTCCCGAGAAATTCATGTCATATCATGTCCCCATTGATTTATGTCATGTCATGTCATGTCCCGAGAAATTCATGTCATGTCATGTCCCAAGAAATTCATATGTCATGTCCCCAGAAATTTATGCTATGTCCTGTCTTGTCATGTCCCGACAAATTCATGTCATGTCATGTCATGTCCAGAGAAATTCATGTCAAGTCATGTCCAGAGAAATTCATATGTCATGTCCACAGAAATTTATGTCATGTCATATATTGTCCCCTGAAATTCATGTCATATCCCGAGAATTCATGATGTGTCATGTCCCGAAAAAACTCATGTCATGTCATGTCCTGAGAAATTCATGTCATGTCTTGTCCCCAGAAATCTATGTAATGTCATGTCATGTCCCCTGAAATTCATGTCATATCCCTAGAATTCATGATGTCATGTTCCAAAAAATTCATGTCATGTCATGTCCTGCAAATTCATGTCATGTCATGTCGCGAGAAATTCGTGTCATCTCCCGAGAGTTCATGACATGTCATTCCCGAGAAATTCATATCATGTCGTGTACCAAGAGATTCTTGTCATGTCAGGTCATGTGCCATGAAATTCATGTCACGTCATGTCCCGAGAATTTCTTGTCATGTCATGTCATATCCGGAGAAAATCATGTCACGTCATGTCCAGAGAAATTCTTGTCATGTCATGTCATGTCATGTGCCAAGAAATTCATGTCATGTCATGTCCACAGAAATTTATGTCATGTCATTTCATGTCATGTCATGTCCCCTGAAATTCAGGTCATAACCCTAGAATACATGACATGTCATTCCAGAGAAATTCATGTCATGTCATGACCCCAGAGAAACTATAAATGGCATGTCATGTCATGTGCCAAGAAATTCAAATCATGTCATATCCCGAGAAATTCATGTCATGTCATGTGCCCACTAATTTATGTCATGTCATGTCCTGGGAAATTCATGTCATGTCATGTCCCTGGATAGTATTGTCATGTCATGTCATGTCATTTGCTGAGAGATTCATGTCATGGCATGTCCTGAGAAATTCATCTCATGTCATGTCCCGAGAAATTCATGTCATGTCATTTCACGAGAAATTCATGCCATATCCCGAGAATTCATGACATGTCATTTTCTGAGAAATTCATGTCATGTCATGTCCCCAGAAGTTCATGTCATATCCCGAGAATCCATGAAATATCATGTCCCGAGAAATTCATGTCATGTCATGTCCCCAGAAATTCATGTCATATCTCAAGAAGTCATGACATGTCATGTCCCAAGAAATTCATGTCATGTCATGTCCCCAGAAATTCATGTCATATCCCATGAAGTTATGACATGCCATGTCCAAAGATATTCATGTCATCTCTTGTCCTGTGAAATTCATGTCATCTCACATCGTGTGAAATTCATGGCATGTCCCGAGAATTCATGACAGGTCATTGCTCAGAAATTCATGTCATGTCATGTCCTGAGAGATTCTTGTCATGTCATGTCATGTGCCAAGAAATTCATGTCATGTCTTGTCCAGAGAAATTCATGTCATATCATGTCCCCATTGATTTATGTCATGTCATGTCATGTCCCGAGAAATTCATGTCATGTCATGTCCCGAGAAATTCATATGTCATGTCCCCAGAAATTTATGCTATGTCCTGTCTTGTCATGTCCCGACAAATTCATGTCATGTCATGTCATGTCCAGAGAAATTCATGTCAAGTCATGTCCAGAGAAATTCATATGTCATGTCCACAGAAATTTATGTCATGTCATATATTGTCCCCTGAAATTCATGTCATATCCCGAGAATTCATGACGTGTCATGTCCCGAAAAAACTCATGTCATGTCATGTCCTGAGAAATTCATGTCATGTCATGTCCCCAGAAATCTATGTAATGTCATGTCATGTCCCCTGAAATTCATGTCATATCCCTAGAATTCATGATGTCATGTCCCAAGAAATTCATGTCATGTCATGTCCTGAGAAATTCATGTCATGTCATGTCGCAAGAAATTCATGTCATCTCCCGCGAATTCATGACATGTCATTCCCGAGAAATTCATATCATGTCGTGTACCAAGAGATTCTTGTCATGTCAGGTCATGTGCCATGAAATTCATGTCACGTCATGTCCCGAGAATTTCTTGTCATGTCATGTCATATCCGGAGAAAATCATGTCACGTCATGTCCAGAGAAATTCTTGTCATGTCATGTCATGTCATGCGCCAAGAAATTCATGTCATGTCATGTCCACAGAAATTTATGTCATGTCATTTCATGTCATGTCATGTCCCCAGAAATTCACGTCATTACCCTAGAATTCATGACATGTTATTCCAGAGAAATTCATGTCATGTCATGTCCCCAGAAGTTCATGTCATATCCCGAGAATCCATGAAATATCATGTCCCGAGAAATTCATGTCATGTCATGTCCCCAGAAATTCATGTCATATCCCATGAAGTCATGACATGTCATGTCCCAAGAAATTCATGCCATGTCATGTCCCCAGAAATTCATGTCATATCCCATGAAGTTATGACATGTCATGTCCAAAGATATTCATGTCATCTCTTGTCCTGTGAAATTCATGTCATGTCACATCGCGTGAAATTCATGGCATGTCCCGAGAATTCATGACTTGTCATTGCTCAGAAATTCATGTTATGTCATGTCCTGAGAGATTCTTGTCATGTCATGTGCCAAGAAATTCATGTCATGTCTTGTCCAAATAAATTCATGTCATATCATGTCCCCATTGATTTATGTCATGTCATGTCATGTCCCGAGAAATTCATGTCATGTCATGTCCCAAGAAATTCATATGTCATGTCCCCAGAAATTTATGCTATGTCCTGTCTTGTCATGTCCCGACAAATTCATGTCATGTCATGTCATGTCCAGAGAAATTCATGTCAAGTCATGTCCAGAGAAATTCATATGTCATGTCCACAGAAATTTATGTCATGTCATATATTGTCCCCTGAAATTCATGTCATATCCCGAGAATTCATGACGTGTCATGTCCCGAAAAAACTCATGTCATGTCATGTCCTGAGAAATTCATGTCATGTCATGTCCCCAGAAATCTATGTAATCTCATGTCATGTCCCCTGAAATTCATGTCATATCCCTAGAATTCATGATGTCATGTCCCAAGAAATTCATGTCATGTCATGTCCTGAAAATTCATGTCATGTCATGTCGCGAGAAATTCATGTCATCTCCCGAGAGTTCATGACATGTCATTCCCGAGAAATTCATATCACGTCATGTCCCGAGAAATTCTTGCCATGTCATGTCATATCCGGAGAAAATCATGTCACGTCATGTCCATAGAAATTCTTGTCATGTCATGTCATGTCATGTGCCAAGACATTCATGTCATGTCATGTCCACAGAAATTTATGTCATGTCATTTCATGTCATGTCATGTCCCCTGAAATTCACGTCATAACCCTAGAATTCATGACGTGTCATTCCAGAGAAATTCATGTCATGTCATGTCCTGAGTGAAATTTTTCATGTCATGTCATGTCATGTGAAAGAAATTCATATCATGTCATGTCCCGAGAAATTCATGTCATCTCATGTGCCCATTAATTTATGTCATGTCATGTCCTGGGAAATCCATGTCATGTCATGTCGCTAGATAGTATTGTCATGTCATGTCATGTCATTTGCCGAGAGTTTCATGTCATGTCATGTCCCGAGAAATTCATGTCATGTCATGTCCCGAGAAATTCATGTCATGTCACGAGAATTTCATGTCATCTCATGTGCCCATTGATTTATGTCATGTCATGTTTTGAGAAATTCATATCATGTCATGTCCCTAGAGAGTATTGGCATGTCATGTCATGACATGTTCCGAAAGATTCATGTCATGTCATGTCCCAAGATATTCTAGTCACGTCATGTCATGTCATGTCCCAAGAACTCATGTCATGCCATGTCCCGAGAAACTCATGTCGTGTCATGTCATGTCCCAAGATATTATTGTCCTGTCAACCCTGAGAAATTCATGTCTTTTCATGTCCAGATAAATTCATGTCATGTCATGTCCCCAGAAATTCATATATTGTCATGTCATTTGCCAAGAAAATCATTTCATGTCATGTCCCCAGAAATTCATGTCATGGCATGTCCCGAGAAATTCATGTCATGTCATGCCTTGTCCAGAGAAATTCATGTCATGTCATGTCCCAAGAAATCTATGTTATGTCATGTCCCCAGAAATTTGTTACATATCCCGTAAATTCATGACAGGTCATGTCCCAAAAAAACTCATGTCATGTCATGACCTGAGAAATTCATGTCATGTCATGTCGCGTGAAATTCATGTCATATCCCGAGAATTCATGACGTGTCATTCCCGAGAAATTCATGTCATATCATGTCCCCATTGATTTATGTCATGTCATGTCATGTCCCGAGAAATTCATGTCATGTCATGTCCCAAGAAATTCATATGTCATGTCCCCAGAAATTTATGCTATGTCCTGTCTTGTCATGTCCCGACAAATTCATGTCATGTCATGTCATGTCCAGAGAAATTCATGTCAAGTCATGTCCAGAGAAATTCATATGTCATGTCCACAGAAATTTATGTCATGTCATATATTGTCCCCTGAAATTCATGTCATATCCCGAGAATTCATGATGTGTCATGTCCCGAAAAAACTCATGTCATGTCATGTCCTGAGAAATTCATGTCATGTCTTGTCCCCAGAAATCTATGTAATGTCATGTCATGTCCCCTGAAATTCATGTCATATCCCTAGAATTCATGATGTCATGTTCCAAAAAATTCATGTCATGTCATGTCCTGCAAATTCATGTCATGTCATGTCGCGAGAAATTCGTGTCATCTCCCGAGAGTTCATGACATGTCATTCCCGAGAAATTCATATCATGTCGTGTACCAAGAGATTCTTGTCATGTCAGGTCATGTGCCATGAAATACATGTCACGTCATGTCCCGAGAATTTCTTGTCATGTCATGTCATATCCGGAGAAAATCATGTCACGTCATGTCCAGAGAAATTCTTGTCATGTCATGTCATGTCATGTGCCAAGAAATTCATGTCATGTCATGTCCACAGAAATTTATGTCATGTCATTTCATGTCATGTCATGTCCCCTGAAATTCAGGTCATAACCCTAGAATACATGACATGTCATTCCAGAGAAATTCATGTCATGTCATGACCCCAGAGAAACTATAAATGTCATGTCATGTCATGTGCCAAGAAATTCAAATCATGTCATATCCCGAGAAATTCATGTCATGTCATGTGCCCACTAATTTATGTCATGTCATGTCCTGGGAAATTCATGTCATGTCATGTCCCTGGATAGTATTGTCATGTCATGTCATGTCATTTGCTGAGAGATTCATGTCATGGCATGTCCTGAGAAATTCATCTCATGTCATGTCCCGAGAAATTCATGTCATGTCATTTCACGAGAAATTCATGCCATATCCCGAGAATTCATGACATGTCATTTTCTGAGAAATTCATGTCATGTCATGTCCCCAGAAGTTCATGTCATATCCCGAGAATCCATGAAATATCATGTCCCGAGAAATTCATGTCATGTCATGTCCCCAGAAATTCATGTCATATCTCAAGAAGTCATGACATGTCATGTCCCAAGAAATTCATGTCATGTCATGTCCCCAGAAATTCATGTCATATCCCATGAAGTTATGACATGTCATGTCCAAAGATATTCATGTCATCTCTTGTCCTGTGAAATTCATGTCATGTCACATCGTGTGAAATTCATGGCATGTCCCGAGAATTCATGACAGGTCATTGCTCAGAAATTCATGTCATGTCATGTCCTGAGAGATTCTTGTCATGTCATGTCATGTGCCAAGAAATTCATGTCATGTCTTGTCCAGAGAAATTCATGTCATATCATGTCCCCATTGATTTATGTCATGTCATGTCATGCCCCGAGAAATTCATGTCATGTCATGTCCCGAGAAATTCATATGTCATGTCCCCAGAAATTTATGCTATGTCCTGTCTTGTCATGTCCCGACAAATTCATGTCATGTCATGTCATGTCCAGAGAAATTCATGTCAAGTCATGTCCAGAGAAATTCATATGTCATGTCCACAGAAATTTATGTCATGTCATATATTGTCCCCTGAAATTCATGTCATATCCCGAGAATTCATGACGTGTCATGTCCCGAAAAAACTCATGTCATGTCATGTCCTGAGAAATTCATGTCATGTCATGTCCCCAGAAATCTATGTAATGTCATGTCATGTCCCCTGAAATTCATGTCATATCCCTAGAATTCATGATGTCATGTCCCAAGAAATTCATGTCATGTCATGTCCTGAGAAATTCATGTCATGTCATGTCGCAAGAAATTCATGTCATCTCCCGAGAATTCATGACATGTCATTCCCGAGAAATTCATATCATGTCGTGTACCAGGAGATTCTTGTCATGTCAGGTCATGTGCCATGAAATTCATGTCACGTCATGTCCCGAGAATTTCTTGTCATGTCATGTCATATCCGGAGAAAATCATGTCACGTCATGTCCAGAGAAATTCTTGTCATGTCATGTCATGTCATGCGCCAAGAAATTCATGTCATGTCATGTCCACAGAAATTCATGTCATGTCATTTCATGTCATGTCATGTCCCCAGAAATTCACGTCATTACCCTAGAATTCATGACATGTTATTCCAGAGAAATTCATGTCATGTCATGTCCCCAGAAGTTCATGTCATATCCCGAGAATCCATGAAATATCATGTCCCGAGAAATTCATGTCATATCCCATGAAGTCATGACATGTCATGTCCCAAGAAATTCATGTCATGTCATGTCCCCAGAAATTCATGTCATATCCCATGAAGTTATGACATGTCATGTCCAAAGATATTCATGTCATCTCTTGTCCTGTGAAATTCATGTCATGTCACATCGCGTGAAATTCATGGCATGTCCCGAGAATTCATGACTTGTCATTGCTCAGAAATTCATGTTATGTCATGTCCTGAGAGATTCTTGTCATGTCATGTGCCAAGAAATTCATGTCATGTCTTGTCCAAATAAATTCATGTCATATCATGTCCCCATTGATTTATGTCATGTCATGTCATGTCCCGAGAAATTCATGTCATGTCATGTCCCGAGAAATTCATATGTCATGTCCCCAGAAATTTATGCTATGTCCTGTCTTGTCATGTCCCGACAAATTCATGTCATGTCATGTCATGTCCAGAGAAATTCATGTCAAGTCATGTCCAGAGAAATTCATATGTCATGTCCACAGAAATTTATGTCATGTCATATATTGTCCCCTGAAATTCATGTCATATCCCGAGAATTCATGACGTGTCATGTCCCGAAAAAACTCATGTCATGTCATGTCCTGAGAAATTCATGTCATGTCATGTCCCCAGAAATCTATGTAATGTCATGTCATGTCCCCTGAAATTCATGTCATATCCCTAGAATTCATGATGTCATGTCCCAAGAAATTCATGTCATGTCATGTCCTGAAAATTCATGTCATGTCATGTCGCGAGAAATTCATGTCATCTCCCGAGAGTTCATGACATGTCATTCCCGAGAAATTCATATCACGTCATGTCCCGAGAAATTCTTGCCATGTCATGTCATATCCGGAGAAAATCATGTCACGTCATGTCCATAGAAATTCTTGTCATGTCATGTCATGTCATGTGCCAAGACATTCATGTCATGTCATGTCCACAGAAATTTATGTCATGTCATTTCATGTCATGTCATGTCCCCTGAAATTCACGTCATAACCCTAGAATTCATGACGTGTCATTCCAGAGAAATTCATGTCATGTCATGTCCTGAGTGAAATTTTTCATGTCATGTCATGTCATGTGAAAGAAATTCATATCATGTCATGTCCCGAGAAATTCATGTCATCTCATGTGCCCATTAATTTATGTCATGTCATGTCCTGGGAAATCCATGTCATGTCATGTCGCTAGATAGTATTGTCATGTCATGTCATGTCATTTGCCGAGAGTTTCATGTCATGTCATGTCCCGAGAAATTCATGTCATGTCATGTCCCGAGAAATTCATGTCATGTCACGAGAATTTCATGTCATCTCATGTGTCCATTGATTTATGTCATGTCATGTTTTGAGAAATTCATATCATGTCATGTCCCTAGAGAGTATTGGCATGTCATGTCATGACATGTTCCGAAAGATTCATGTCATGTCATGTCCCAAGATATTCTAGTCACGTCATGTCATGTCATGTCCCAAGAACTCATGTCATGCCATGTCCCGAGAAACTCATGTCGTGTCATGTCATGTCCCAAGATATTATTGTCCTGTCAACCCTGAGAAATTCATGTCTTTTCATGTCCAGATAAATTCATGTCATGTCATGTCCCCAGAAATTCATATATTGTCATGTCATTTGCCAAGAAAATCATTTCATGTCATGTCCCCAGAAATTCATGTCATGGCATGCCTTGTCCAGAGAAATTCATGTCATGTCATGTCCCAAGAAATCTATGTTATGTCATGTCCCCAGAAATTTGTTTCATATCCCGTAAATTCATGACTGGTCATGTCCCAAAAAAACTCATGTCATGTCATGTCCTGAGAAATTCATGTCATGTCATGTCGCGTGAAATTCATGTCATATCCCGAGAATTCATGACGTGTCATTCCCGAGAAATTCATGTCATATCATGTCCCCATTGATTTATGTCATGTCATGTCATGTCCCGAGAAATTCATGTCATGTCATGTCCCAAGAAATTCATATGTCATGTCCCCAGAAATTTATGCTATGTCCTGTCTTGTCATGTCCCGACAAATTCATGTCATGTCATGTCATGTCCAGAGAAATTCATGTCAAGTCATGTCCAGAGAAATTCATATGTCATGTCCACAGAAATTTATGTCATGTCATATATTGTCCCCTGAAATTCATGTCATATCCCTAGAATTCATGATGTGTCATGTCCCGAAAAAACTCATGTCATGTCATGTCCTGAGAAATTCATGTCATGTCTTGTCCCCAGAAATCTATGTAATGTCATGTCATGTCCCCTGAAATTCATGTCATATCCCTAGAATTCATGATGTCATGTTCCAAAAAATTCATGTCATGTCATGTCCTGCAAATTCATGTCATGTCATGTCGCGAGAGATTCGTGTCATCTCCCGAGAGTTCATGACATGTCATTCCCGAGAAATTCATATCATGTCGTGTACCAAGAGATTCTTGTCATGTCAGGTCATGTGCCATGAAATTCATGTCACGTCATGTCCCGAGAATTTCTTGTCATGTCATGTCATATCCGGAGAAAATCATGTCACGTCATGTCCAGAGAAATTCTTGTCATGTCATGTCATGTCATGTGCCAAGAAATTCATGTCATGTCATGTCCACAGAAATTTATGTCATGTCATTTCATGTCATGTCATGTCCCCTGAAATTCAGGTCATAACCCTAGAATACATGACATGTCATTCCAGAGAAATTCATGTCATGTCATGACCCCAGAGAAACTATAAATGTCATGTCATGTCATGTGCCAAGAAATTCAAATCATGTCATATCCCGAGAAATTCATGTCATGTCATGTGCCCACTAATTTATGTCATGTCATGTCCTGGGAAATTCATGTCATGTCATGTCCCTGGATAGTATTGTCATGTCATGTCATGTCATGTCATTTGCTGAGAGATTCATGTCATGGCATGTCCTGAGAAATTCATCTCATGTCATGTCCCGAGAAATTCATGTCATGTCATTTCACGAGAAATTCATGCCATATCCCGAGAATTCATGACATGTCATTTTCTGAGAAATTCATGTCATGTCATGTCCCCAGAAGTTCATGTCATATCCCGAGAATCCATGAAATATCATGTCCCGAGAAATTCATGTCATGTCATGTCCCCAGAAATTCATGTCATATCTCAAGAAGTCATGACATGTCATGTCCCAAGAAATTCATGTCATGTCATGTCCCCAGAAATTCATGTCATATCCCATGAAGTTATGACATGTCATGTCCAAAGATATTCATGTCATCTCTTGTCCTGTGAAATTCATGTCATGTCACATCGTGTGAAATTCATGGCATGTCCCGAGAATTCATGACTTGTCATTGCTCAGAAATTCATGTCATGTCATGTCCTGAGAGATTCTTGTCATGTCATGTCATGTGCCAAGAAATTCATGTCATGTCTTGTCCAGAGAAATTCATGTCATATCATGTCCCCATTGATTTATGTCATGTCATGTCATGTCCCGAGAAATTCATGTCATGTCATGTCCCGAGAAATTCATATGTCATGTCCCCAGAAATTTATGCTATGTCCTGTCTTGTCATGTCCCGACAAATTCATGTCATGTCATGTCATGTCATGTCCAGAGAAATTCATGTCAAGTCATGTCCAGAGAAATTCATATGTCATGTCCACAGAAATTTATGTCATGTCATATATTGTCCCCTGAAATTCATGTCATATCCCGAGAATTCATGACGTGTCATGTCCCGAAAAAACTCATGTCATGTCATGTCCTGAGAAATTCATGTCATGTCATGTCCCCAGAAATCTATGTAATGTCATGTCATGTCCCCTGAAATTCATGTCATATCCCTAGAATTCATGATGTCATGTCCCAAGAAATTCATGTCATGTCATGTCCTGAGAAATTCATGTCATGTCATGTCGCAAGAAATTCATGTCATCTCCCGAGAATTCATGACATGTCATTCCCGAGAAATTCATATCATGTCGTGTACCAAGAGATTCTTGTCATGTCAGGTCATGTGCCATGAAATTCATGTCACGTCATGTCCCGAGAATTTCTTGTCATGTCATGTCATATCCGGAGAAAATCATGTCACGTCATGTCCAGAGAAATTCTTGTCATGTCATGTCATGTCATGCGCCAAGAAATTCATGTCATGTCATGTCCACAGAAATTCATGTCATGTCATTTCATGTCATGTCATGTCCCCAGAAATTCACGTCATTACCCTAGAATTCATGACATGTTATTCCAGAGAAATTCATGTCATGTCATGTCCCCAGAAGTTCATGTCATATCCCGAGAATCCATGAAATATCATGTCCCGAGAAATTCATGTCATGTCATGTCCCCAGAAATTCATGTCATATCCCATGAAGTCATGACATGTCATGTCCCAAGAAATTCATGTCATGTCATGTCCCCAGAAATTCATGTCATATCCCATGAAGTTATGACATGTCATGTCCAAAGATATTCATGTCATCTCTTGTCCTGTGAAATTCATGTCATGTCACATCGCGTGAAATTCATGGCATGTCCCGAGAATTCATGACTTGTCATTGCTCAGAAATTCATGTTATGTCATGTCCTGAGAGATTCTTGTCATGTCATGTGCCAAGAAATTCATGTCATGTCTTGTCCAAATAAATTCATGTCATATCATGTCCCCATTGATTTATGTCATGTCATGTCATGTCCCGAGAAATTCATGTCATGTCATGTCCCGAGAAATTCATATGTCATGTCCCCAGAAATTTATGCTATGTCCTGTCTTGTCATGTCCCGACAAATTCATGTCATGTCATGTCATGTCCAGAGAAATTCATATGTCATGTCCACAGAAATTTATGTCATGTCATATATTGTCCCCTGAAATTCATGTCATATCCCGAGAATTCATGACGTGTCATGTCCCGAAAAAACTCATGTCATGTCATGTCCTGAGAAATTCATGTCATGTCATGTCCCCAGAAATCTATGTAATCTCATGTCATGTCCCCTGAAATTCATGTCATATCCCTAGAATTCATGATGTCATGTCCCAAGAAATTCATGTCATGTCATGTCCTGAAAATTCATGTCATGTCATGTCGCGAGAAATTCATGTCATCTCCCGAGAGTTCATGACATGTCATTCCCGAGAAATTCATATCACGTCATGTCCCGAGAAATTCTTGCCATGTCATGTCATATCCGGAGAAAATCATGTCACGTCATGTCCATAGAAATTCTTGTCATGTCATGTCATGTCATGTGCCAAGACATTCATGTCATGTCATGTCCATAGAAATTTATGTCATGTCATTTCATGTCATGTCATGTCCCCTGAAATTCACATCATAACCCTAGAATTCATGACGTGTCATTCCAGAGAAATTCATGTCATGTCATGTCCTGAGTGAAATTTTTCATGTCATGTCATGTCATGTGAAAGAAATTCATATCATGTCATGTCCCGAGAAATTCATGTCATCTCATGTGCCCATTAATTTATGTCATGTCATGTCCTGGGAAATCCATGTCATGTCATGTCGCTAGATAGTATTGTCATGTCATGTCATGTCATTTGCCGAGAGTTTCATGTCATGTCATGTCCCGAGAAATTCATGTCATGTCATGTCCCGAGAAATTCATGTCATGTCACGAGAATTTCATGTCATCTCATGTGCCCATTGATTTATGTCATGTCATGTTTTGAGAAATTCATATCATGTCATGTCCCTAGAGAGTATTGGCATGTCATGTCATGACATGTTCCGAAAGATTCATGTCATGTCATGTCCCAAGATATTCTAGTCATGTCATGTCATGTCATGTCCCAAGAACTCATGTCATGCCATGTCCCGAGAAACTCATGTCGTGTCATGTCATGTCCCAAGATATTATTGTCCTGTCAACCCTGAGAAATTCATGTCTTTTCATGTCCAGATAAATTCATGTCATGTCATGTCCCCAGAAATTCATATATTGTCATGTCATTTGCCAAGAAAATCATTTCATGTCATGTCCCCAGAAATTCATGTCATGTCATATATTGTCCCCTGAAATTCATGTCATATCCCGAGAATTCATGACGTGTCATGTCCCGAAAAAACTCATGTCATGCCATGTCCTGAGAAATTCATGTCATGTCTTGTCCCCAGAAATCTATGTAATGTCATGTCATGTCCCCTGAAATTCATGTCATATCCCTAGAATTCATGATGTCATGTTCCAAAAAATTCATGTCATGTCATGTCCTGCAAATTCATGTCATGTCATGTCGCGAGAAATTCGTGTCATCTCCCGAGACTTCATGACATGTCATTCCCGAGAAATTCATATCATGTCGTGTACCAAGAGATTCTTGTCATGTCAGGTCATGTGCCATGAAATTCATGTCACGTCATGTCCCGAGAATTTCTTGTCATGTCATGTCATATCCGGAGAAAATCATGTCACGTCATGTCCAGAGAAATTCTTGTCATGTCATGTCATGTCATGTGCCAAGAAATTCATGTCATGTCATGTCCACAGAAATTTATGTCATGTCATTTCATGTCATGTCATGTCCCCTGAAATTCAGGTCATAACCCTAGAATACATGACATGTCATTCCAGAGAAATTCATGTCATGTCATGACCCCAGAGAAACTATAAATGTCATGTCATGTCATGTGCCAAGAAATTCAAATCATGTCATATCCCGAGAAATTCATGTCATGTCATGTGCCCACTAATTTATGTCATGTCATGTCCTGGGAAATTCATGTCATGTCATGTCCCTGGATAGTATTGTCATGTCATGTCATGTCATTTGCTGAGAGATTCATGTCATGGCATGTCCTGAGAAATTCATCTCATGTCATGTCCCGAGAAATTCATGTCATGTCATTTCACGAGAAATTCATGCCATATCCCGAGAATTCATGACATGTCATTTTCTGAGAAATTCATGTCATGTCATGTCCCCAGAAGTTCATGTCATATCCCGAGAATCCATGAAATATCATGTCCCGAGAAATTCATGTCATGTCATGTCCCCAGAAATTCATGTCATATCTCAAGAAGTCATGACATGTCATGTCCCAAGAAATTCATGTCATGTCATGTCCCCAGAAATTCATGTCATATCCCATGAAGTTATGACATGTCATGTCCAAAGATATTCATGTCATCTCTTGTCCTGTGAAATTCATGTCATGTCACATCGTGTGAAATTCATGGCATGTCCCGAGAATTCATGACAGGTCATTGCTCAGAAATTCATGTCATGTCATGTCCTGAGAGATTCTTGTCATGTCATGTCATGTGCCAAGAAATTCATGTCATGTCTTGTCCAGAGAAATTCATGTCATATCATGTCCCCATTGATTTATGTCATGTCATGTCATGTCCCGAGAAATTCATGTCATGTCATGTCCCGAGAAATTCATATGTCATGTCCCCAGAAATTTATGCTATGTCCTGTCTTGTCATGTCCCGACAAATTCATGTCATGTCATGTCATGTCCAGAGAAATTCATGTCAAGTCATGTCCAGAGAAATTCATATGTCATGTCCACAGAAATTTATGTCATGTCATATATTGTCCCCTGAAATTCATGTCATATCCCGAGAATTCATGACGTGTCATGTCCCGAAAAAACTCATGTCATGTCATGTCCTGAGAAATTCATGTCATGTCATGTCCCCAGAAATCTATGTAATGTCATGTCATGTCCCCTGAAATTCATGTCATATCCCTAGAATTCATGATGTCATGTCCCAAGAAATTCATGTCATGTCATGTCCTGAGAAATTCATGTCATGTCATGTCGCAAGAAATTCATGTCATCTCCCGAGAATTCATGACATGTCATTCCCGAGAAATTCATATCATGTCGTGTACCAAGAGATTCTTGTCATGTCAGGTCATGTGCCATGAAATTCATGTCACGTCATGTCCCGAGAATTTCTTGTCATGTCATGTCATATCCGGAGAAAATCATGTCACGTCATGTCCAGAGAAATTCTTGTCTGTCATGTCATGTCATGCGCCAAGAAATTCATGTCATGTCATGTCCACAGAAATTTATGTCATGTCATTTCATGTCATGTCATGTCCCCAGAAATTCACGTCATTACCCTAGAATTCATGACATGTTATTCCAGAGAAATTCATGTCATGTCATGTCCCCAGAAGTTCATGTCATATCCCGAGAATCCATGAAATATCATGTCCCGAGAAATTCATGTCATGTCATGTCCCAAGAAATTCATGTCATGTCATGTCCCCAGAAATTCATGTCATATCCCATGAAGTTATGACATGTCATGTCCAAAGATATTCATGTCATCTCTTGTCCTGTGAAATTCATGTCATGTCACATCGCGTGAAATTCATGGCATGTCCCGAGAATTCATGACTTGTCATTGCTCAGAAATTCATGTTATGTCATGTCCTGAGAGATTCTTGTCATGTCATGTGCCAAGAAATTCATGTCATGTCTTGTCCAAATAAATTCATGTCATATCATGTCCCCATTGATTTATGTCATGTCATGTCATGTCCCGAGAAATTCATGTCATATCATGTCCCGAGAAATTCATATGTCATGTCCCCAGAAATTTATGCTATGTCCTGTCTTGTCATGTCCCGACAAATTCATGTCATGTCATGTCATGTCCAGAGAAATTCATGTCAAGTCATGTCCAGAGAAATTCATATGTCATGTCCACAGAAATTTATGTCATGTCATATATTGTCCCCTGAAATTCATGTCATATCCCGAGAATTCATGACGTGTCATGTCCCGAAAAAACTCATGTCATGTCATGTCCTGAGAAATTCATGTCATGTCATGTCCCCAGAAATCTATGTAATCTCATGTCATGTCCCCTGAAATTCATGTCATATCCCTAGAATTCATGATGTCATGTCCCAAGAAATTCATGTCATGTCATGTCCTGAAAATTCATGTCATGTCATGTCGCGAGAAATTCATGTCATCTCCCGAGAGTTCATGACATGTCATTCCCGAGAAATTCATATCACGTCATGTCCCGAGAAATTCTTGCCATGTCATGTCATATCCGGAGAAAATCATGTCACGTCATGTCCATAGAAATTCTTGTCATGTCATGTCATGTCATGTGCCAAGACATTCATGTCATGTCATGTCCACAGAAATTTATGTCATGTCATTTCATGTCATGTCATGTCCCCTGAAATTCACGTCATAACCCTAGAATTCATGACGTGTCATTCCAGAGAAATTCATGTCATGTCATGTCCTGAGTGAAATTTTTCATGTCATGTCATGTCATGTGAAAGAAATTCATATCATGTCATGTCCCGAGAAATTCATGTCATCTCATGTGCCCATTAATTTATGTCATGTCATGTCCTGGGAAATCCATGTCATGTCATGTCGCTAGATAGTATTGTCATGTCATGTCATGTCATTTGCCGAGAGTTTCATGTCCGTCATGTCCCGAGAAATTCATGTCATGTCATGTCCCGAGAAATTCATGTCATGTCACGAGAATTTCATGTCATCTCATGTGCCCATTGATTTATGTCATGTCATGTTTTGAGAAATTCATATCATGTCATGTCCCTAGAGAGTATTGGCATGTCATGTCATGACATGTTCCGAAAGATTCATGTCATGTCATGTCCCAAGATATTCTAGTCATGTCATGTCATGTCATGTCCCAAGAACTCATGTCATGCCATGTCCCGAGAAACTCATGTCGTGTCATGTCATGTCCCAAGATATTATTGTCCTGTCAACCCTGAGAAATTCATGTCTTTTCATGTCCAGATAAATTCATGTCATGTCATGTCCCCAGAAATTCATATATTGTCATGTCATTTGCCAAGAAAATCATTTCATGTCATGTCCCCAGAAATTCATGTCATGTCATATATTGTCCCCTGAAATTCATGTCATATCCCGAGAATTCATGACGTGTCATGTCCCGAAAAAACTCATGTCATGTCATGTCCTGAGAAATTCATGTCATGTCTTGTCCCCAGAAATCTATGTAATGTCATGTCATGTCCCCTGAAATTCATGTCATATCCCTAGAATTCATGATGTCATGTTCCAAAAAATTCATGTCATGTCATGTCCTGCAAATTCATGTCATGTCATGTCGCGAGAAATTCGTGTCATCTCCCGAGAGTTCATGACATGTCATTCCCGAGAAATTCATATCATGTCGTGTACCAAGAGATTCTTGTCATGTCAGGTCATGTGCCATGAAATTCATGTCACGTCATGTCCCGAGAATTTCTTGTCATGTCATGTCATATCCGGAGAAAATCATGTCACGTCATGTCCATAGAAATTCTTGTCATGTCATGTCATGTCATGTGCCAAGACATTCATGTCATGTCATGTCCACAGAAATTTATGTCATGTCATTTCATGTCATGTCATGTCCCCTGAAATTCACGTCATAACCCTAGAATTCATGACGTGTCATTCCAGAGAAATTCATGTCATGTCATGTCCTGAGTGAAATTTTTCATGTCATGTCATGTCATGTGAAAGAAATTCATATCATGTCATGTCCCGAGAAATTCATGTCATCTCATGTGCCCATTAATTTATGTCATGTCATGTCCTGGGAAATCCATGTCATGTCATGTCGCTAGATAGTATTGTCATGTCATGTCATGTCATTTGCCGAGAGTTTCATGTCATGTCATGTCCCGAGAAATTCATGTCATGTCATGTCCCGAGAAATTCATGTCATGTCACGAGAATTTCATGTCATCTCATGTGCCCATTGATTTATGTCATGTCATGTTTTGAGAAATTCATATCATGTCATGTCCCTAGAGAGTATTGGCATGTCATGTCATGACATGTTCCGAAAGATTCATGTCATGTCATGTCCCAAGATATTCTAGTCATGTCATGTCATGTCATGTCCCAAGAACTCATGTCATGCCATGTCCCGAGAAACTCATGTCGTGTCATGTCATGTCCCAAGATATTATTGTCCTGTCAACCCTGAGAAATTCATGTCTTTTCATGTCCAGATAAATTCATGTCATGTCATGTCCCCAGAAATTCATATATTGTCATGTCATTTGCCAAGAAAATCATTTCATGTCATGTCCCCAGAAATTCATGTCATGTCATATATTGTCCCCTGAAATTCATGTCATATCCCGAGAATTCATGACGTGTCATGTCCCGAAAAAACTCATGTCATGTCATGTCCTGAGAAATTCATGTCATGTCTTGTCCCCAGAAATCTATGTAATGTCATGTCATGTCCCCTGAAATTCATGTCATATCCCTAGAATTCATGATGTCATGTTCCAAAAAATTCATGTCATGTCATGTCCTGCAAATTCATGTCATGTCATGTCGCGAGAAATTCGTGTCATCTCCCGAGAGTTCATGACATGTCATTCCCGAGAAATTCATATCATGTCGTGTACCAAGAGATTCTTGTCATGTCAGGTCATGTGCCATGAAATTCATGTCACGTCATGTCCCGAGAATTTCTTGTCATGTCATGTCATATCCGGAGAAAATCATGTCACGTCATGTCCAGAGAAATTCTTGTCATGTCATGTCATGTCATGTGCCAAGAAATTCATGTCATGTCATGTCCACAGAAATTTATGTCATGTCATTTCATGTCATGTCATGTCCCCTGAAATTCAGGTCATAACCCTAGAATACATGACATGTCATTCCAGAGAAATTCATGTCATGTCATGACCCCAGAGAAACTATAAATGTCATGTCATGTCATGTGCCAAGAAATTCAAATCATGTCATATCCCGAGAAATTCATGTCATGTCATGTGCCCACTAATTTATGTCATGTCATGTCCTGGGAAATTCATGTCATGTCATGTCCCTGGATAGTATTGTCATGTCATGTCATGTCATTTGCTGAGAGATTCATGTCATGGCATGTCCTGAGAAATTCATCTCATTTCATGTCCCGAGAAATTCATGTCATGTCATTTCACGAGAAATTCATGCCATATCCCGAGAATTCATGACATGTCATTTTCTGAGAAATTCATGTCATGTCATGTCCCCAGAAGTTCATGTCATATCCCGAGAATCCATGAAATATCATGTCCCGAGAAATTCATGTCATGTCATGTCCCCAGAAATTCATGTCATATCTCAAGAAGTCATGACATGTCATGTCCCAAGAAATTCATGTCATGTCATGTCCCCAGAAATTCATGTCATATCCCATGAAGTTATGACATGTCATGTCCAAAGATATTCATGTCATCTCTTGTCCTGTGAAATTCATGTCATGTCACATCGTGTGAAATTCATGGCATGTCCCGAGAATTCATGACTTGTCATTGCTCAGAAATTCATGTCATGTCATGTCCTGAGAGATTCTTGTCATGTCATGTCATGTGCCAAGAAATTCATGTCATGTCTTGTCCAGAGAAATTCATGTCATATCATGTCCCCATTGATTTATGTCATGTCATGTCATGTCCCGAGAAATTCATGTCATGTCATGTCCCGAGAAATTCATATGTCATGTCCCCAGAAATTTATGCTATGTCCTGTCTTGTCATGTCCCGACAAATTCATGTCATGTCATGTCATGTCCAGAGAAATTCATGTCAAGTCATGTCCAGAGAAATTCATATGTCATGTCCACAGAAATTTATGTCATGTCATATATTGTCCCCTGAAATTCATGTCATATCCCGAGAATTCATGACGTGTCATGTCCCGAAAAAACTCATGTCATGTCATGTCCTGAGAAATTCATGTCATGTCATGTCCCCAGAAATCTATGTAATGTCATGTCATGTCCCCTGAAATTCATGTCATATCCCTAGAATTCATGATGTCATGTCCCAAGAAATTCATGTCATGTCATGTCCTGAGAAATTCATGTCATGTCATGTCGCAAGAAATTCATGTCATCTCCCGAGAATTCATGACATGTCATTCCCGAGAAATTCATATCATGTCGTGTACCAAGAGATTCTTGTCATGTCAGGTCATGTGCCATGAAATTCATGTCACGTCATGTCCCGAGAATTTCTTGTCATGTCATGTCATATCCGGAGAAAATCATGTCACGTCATGTCCAGAGAAATTCTTGTCATGTCATGTCATGTCATGCGCCAAGAAATTCATGTCATGTCATGTCCACAGAAATTCATGTCATGTCATTTCATGTCATGTCATGTCCCCAGAAATTCACGTCATTACCCTAGAATTCATGACATGTTATTCCAGAGAAATTCATGTCATGTCATGTCCCCAGAAGTTCATGTCATATCCCGAGAATCCATGAAATATCATGTCCCGAGAAATTCATGTCATGTCATGTCCCCAGAAATTCATGTCATATCCCATGAAGTCATGACATGTCATGTCCCAAGAAATTCATGTCATGTCATGTCCCCAGAAATTCATGTCATATCCCATGAAGTTATGACATGTCATGTCCAAAGATATTCATGTCATCTCTTGTCCTGTGAAATTCATGTCATGTCACATCGCGTGAAATTCATGGCATGTCCCGAGAATTCATGACTTGTCATTGCTCAGAAATTCATGTTATGTCATGTCCTGAGAGATTCTTGTCATGTCATGTGCCAAGAAATTCATGTCATGTCTTGTCCAAATAAATTCATGTCATATCATGTCCCCATTGATTTATGTCATGTCATGTCATGTCCCGAGAAATTCATGTCATGTCATGTCCCGAGAAATTCATATGTCATGTCCCCAGAAATTTATGCTATGTCCTGTCTTGTCATGTCCCGACAAATTCATGTCATGTCATGTCATGTCCAGAGAAATTCATGTCAAGTCATGTCCAGAGAAATTCATATGTCATGTCCACAGAAATTTATGTCATGTCATATATTGTCCCCTGAAATTCATGTCATATCCCGAGAATTCATGACGTGTCATGTCCCGAAAAAACTCATGTCATGTCATGTCCTGAGAAATTCATGTCATGTCATGTCCCCAGAAATCTATGTAATGTCATGTCATGTCCCCTGAAATTCATGTCATATCCCTAGAATTCATGATGTCATGTTCCAAAAAATTCATGTCATGTCATGTCCTGCAAATTCATGTCATGTCATGTCGCGAGAAATTCGTGTCATCTCCCGAGAGTTCATGACATGTCATTCCCGAGAAATTCATATCATGTCGTGTACCAAGAGATTCTTGTCATGTCAGGTCATGTGCCATGAAATTCATGTCACGTCATGTCCCGAGAATTTCTTGTCATGTCATGTCATATCCGGAGAAAATCATGTCACGTCATGTCCAGAGAAATTCTTGTCATGTCATGTCATGTCATGTGCCAAGAAATTCATGTCATGTCATGTCCACAGAAATTTATGTCATGTCATTTCATGTCATGTCATGTCCCCTGAAATTCAGGTCATAACCCTAGAATACATGACATGTCATTCCAGAGAAATTCATGTCATGTCATGACCCCAGAGAAACTACAAATGTCATGTCATGTCATGTGCCAAGAAATTCAAATCATGTCATATCCCGAGAAATTCATGTCATGTCATGTGCCCACTAATTTATGTCATGTCATGTCCTGGGAAATTCATGTCATGTCATGTCCCTGGATAGTATTGTCATGTCATGTCATGTCATTTGCTGAGAGATTCATGTCATGGCATGTCCTGAGAAATTCATCTCATGTCATGTCCCGAGAAATTCATGTCATGTCATTTCACGAGAAATTCATGCCATATCCCGAGAATTCATGACATGTCATTTTCTGAGAAATTCATGTCATGTCATGTCCCCAGAAGTTCATGTCATATCCCGAGAATCCATGAAATATCATGTCCCGAGAAATTCATGTCATGTCATGTCCCCAGAAATTCATGTCATATCTCAAGAAGTCATGACATGTCATGTCCCAAGAAATTCATGTCATGTCATGTCCCCAGAAATTCATGTCATATCCCATGAAGTTATGACATGTCATGTCCAAAGATATTCATGTCATCTCTTGTCCTGTGAAATTCATGTCATGTCACATCGTGTGAAATTCATGGCATGTCCCGAGAATTCATGACAGGTCATTGCTCAGAAATTCATGTCATGTCATGTCCTGAGAGATTCTTGTCATGTCATGTCATGTGCCAAGAAATTCATGTCATGTCTTGTCCAGAGAAATTCATGTCATATCATGTCCCCATTGATTTATGTCATGTCATGTCATGTCCCGAGAAATTCATGTCATGTCATGTCCCGAGAAATTCATATGTCATGTCCCCAGAAATTTATGCTATGTCCTGTCTTGTCATGTCCCGACAAATTCATGTCATGTCATGTCATGTCCAGAGAAATTCATGTCAAGTCATGTCCAGAGAAATTCATATGTCATGTCCACAGAAATTTATGTCATGTCATATATTGTCCCCTGAAATTCATGTCATATCCCGAGAATTCATGATGTGTCATGTCCCGAAAAAACTCATGTCATGTCATGTCCTGAGAAATTCATGTCATGTCATGTCCCCAGAAATCTATGTAATGTCATGTCATGTCCCCTGAAATTCATGTCATATCCCTAGAATTCATGATGTCATGTCCCAAGAAATTCATGTCATGTCATGTCCTGAGAAATTCATGTCATGTCATGTCGCAAGAAATTCATGTCATCTCCCGAGAATTCATGACATGTCATTCCCGAGAAATTCATATCATGTCGTGTACCAAGAGATTCTTGTCATGTCAGGTCATGTGCCATGAAATTCATGTCACGTCATGTCCCGAGAATTTCTTGTCATGTCATGTCATATCCGGAGAAAATCATGTCACGTCATGTCCAGAGAAATTCTTGTCTGTCATGTCATGTCATGCGCCAAGAAATTCATGTCATGTCATGTCCACAGAAATTTATGTCATGTCATTTCATGTCATGTCATGTCCCCAGAAATTCACGTCATTACCCTAGAATTCATGACATGTTATTCCAGAGAAATTCATGTCATGTCATGTCCCCAGAAGTTCATGTCATATCCCGAGAATCCATGAAATATCATGTCCCGAGAAATTCATGTCATGTCATGTCCCAAGAAATTCATGTCATGTCATGTCCCCAGAAATTCATGTCATATCCCATGAAGTTATGACATGTCATGTCCAAAGATATTCATGTCATCTCTTGTCCTGTGAAATTCATGTCATGTCACATCGCGTGAAATTCATGGCATGTCCCGAGAATTCATGACTTGTCATTGCTCAGAAATTCATGTTATGTCATGTCCTGAGAGATTCTTGTCATGTCATGTGCCAAGAAATTCATGTCATGTCTTGTCCAAATAAATTCATGTCATATCATGTCCCCATTGATTTATGTCATGTCATGTCATGTCCCGAGAAATTCATGTCATATCATGTCCCGAGAAATTCATATGTCATGTCCCCAGAAATTTATGCTATGTCCTGTCTTGTCATGTCCCGACAAATTCATGTCATGTCATGTGCCCATTAATTTATGTCATGTCATGTCCTGGGAAATCCATGTCATGTCATGTCGCTAGATAGTATTGTCATGTCATGTCATGTCATTTGCCGACAGTTTCATGTCATGTCATGTCCCGAGAAATTCATGTCATGTCATGTCCCGAGAAATTCATGTCATGTCACGAGAATTTCATGTCATCTCATGTGCCCATTGATTTATGTCATGTCATGTTTTGAGAAATTCATATCATGTCATGTCCCTAGAGAGTATTGGCATGTCATGTCATGACATGTTCCGAAAGATTCATGTCATGTCATGTCCCAAGATATTCTAGTCATGTCATGTCATGTCATGTCCCAAGAACTCATGTCATGCCATGTCCCGAGAAACTCATGTCGTGTCATGTCATGTCCCAAGATATTATTGTCCTGTCAACCCTGAGAAATTCATGGCTTTTCATGTCCAGATAAATTCATGTCATGTCATGTCCCCAGAAATTCATATATTGTCATGTCATTTGCCAAGAAAATCATTTCATGTCATGTCCCCAGAAATTCATGTCATGTCATATATTGTCCCCTGAAATTCATGTCATATCCCGAGAATTCATGACGTGTCATGTCCCGAAAAAACTCATGTCATGTCATGTCCTGAGAAATTCATGTCATGTCTTGTCCCCAGAAATCTATGTAATGTCATGTCATGTCCCCTGAAATTCATGTCATATCCCTAGAATTCATGATGTCATGTTCCAAAAAATTCATGTCATGTCATGTCCTGCAAATTCATGTCATGTCATGTCGCGAGAAATTCGTGTCATCTCCCGAGAGTTCATGACATGTCATTCCCGAGAAATTCATATCATGTCGTGTACCAAGAGATTCTTGTCATGTCAGGTCATGTGCCATGAAATTCATGTCACGTCATGTCCCGAGAATTTCTTGTCATGTCATGTCATATCCGGAGAAAATCATGTCACGTCATGTCCATAGAAATTCTTGTCATGTCATGTCATGTCATGTGCCAAGACATTCATGTCATGTCATGTCCACAGAAATTTATGTCATGTCATTTCATGTCATGTCATGTCCCCTGAAATTCACGTCATAACCCTAGAATTCATGACGTGTCATTCCAGAGAAATTCATGTCATGTCATGTCCTGAGTGAAATTTTTCATGTCATGTCATGTCATGTGAAAGAAATTCATATCATGTCATGTCCCGAGAAATTCATGTCATCTCATGTGCCCATTAATTTATGTCATGTCATGTCCTGGGAAATCCATGTCATGTCATGTCGCTAGATAGTATTGTCATGTCATGTCATGTCATTTGCCGAGAGTTTCATGTCATGTCATGTCCCGAGAAATTCATGTCATGTCATGTCCCGAGAAATTCATGTCATGTCACGAGAATTTCATGTCATATCATGTGCCCATTGATTTATGTCATGTCATGTTTTGAGAAATTCATATCATGTCATGTCCCTAGAGAGTATTGGCAGTCATGTCATGACATGTTCCGAAAGATTCATGTCATGTCATGTCCCAAGATATTCTAGTCATGTCATGTCATGTCATGTCCCAAGAACTCATGTCATGCCATGTCCCGAGAAACTCATGTCGTGTCATGTCATGTCCCAAGATATTATTGTCCTGTCAACCCTGAGAAATTCATGTCTTTTCATGTCCAGATAAATTCATGTCATGTCATGTCCCCAGAAATTCATATATTGTCATGTCATTTGCCAAGAAAATCATTTCATGTCATGTCCCCAGAAATTCATGTCATGTCATATATTATCCCCTGAAATTCATGTCATATCCCGAGAATTCATGACGTGTCATGTCCCGAAAAAACTCATGTCATGTCATGTCCTGAGAAATTCATGTCATGTCTTGTCCCCAGAAATCTATGTAATGTCATGTCATGTCCCCTGAAATTCATGTCATATCCCTAGAATTCATGATGTCATGTTCCAAAAAATTCATGTCATGTCATGTCCTGCAAATTCATGTCATGTCATGTCGCGAGAAATTCGTGTCATCTCCCGAGAGTTCATGACATGTCATTCCCGAGAAATTCATATCATGTCGTGTACCAAGAGATTCTTGTCATGTCAGGTCATGTGCCATGAAATTCATGTCACGTCATGTCCCGAGAATTTCTTGTCATGTCATGTCATATCCGGAGAAAATCCTGTCACGTCATGTCCAGAGAAATTCTTGTCATGTCATGTCATGTCATGTGCCAAGAAATTCATGTCATGTCATGTCCACAGAAATTTATGTCATGTCATTTCATGTCATGTCATGTCCCCTGAAATTCAGGTCATAACCCTAGAATACATGACATGTCATTCCAGAGAAATTCATGTCATGTCATGACCCCAGAGAAACTATAAATGTCATGTCATGTCATGTGCCAAGAAATTCAAATCATGTCATATCCCGAGAAATTCATGTCATGTCATGTGCCCACTAATTTATGTCATGTCATGTCCTGGGAAATTCATGTCATGTCATGTCCCTGGATAGTATTGTCATGTCATGTCATGTCATTTGCTGAGAGATTCATGTCATGGCATGTCCTGAGAAATTCATCTCATTTCATGTCCCGAGAAATTCATGTCATGTCATTTCACGAGAAATTCATGCCATATCCCGAGAATTCATGACATGTCATTTTCTGAGAAATTCATGTCATGTCATGTCCCCAGAAGTTCATGTCATATCCCGAGAATCCATGAAATATCATGTCCCGAGAAATTCATGTCATGTCATGTCCCCAGAAATTCATGTCATATCTCAAGAAGTCATGACATGTCATGTCCCAAGAAATTCATGTCATGTCATGTCCCCAGAAATTCATGTCATATCCCATGAAGTTATGACATGTCATGTCCAAAGATATTCATGTCATCTCTTGTCCTGTGAAATTCATGTCATGTCACATCGTGTGAAATTCATGGCATGTCCCGAGAATTCATGACTTGTCATTGCTCAGAAATTCATGTCATGTCATGTCCTGAGTGATTCTTGTCATGTCATGTCATGTGCCAAGAAATTCATGTCATGTCTTGTCCAGAGAAATTCATGTCATATCATGTCCCCATTGATTTATGTCATGTCATGTCATGTCCTGAGAAATTCATGTCATGTCATGTCCCGAGAAATTCATATGTCATGTCCCCAGAAATTTATGCTATGTCCTGTCTTGTCATGTCCCGACAAATTCATGTCATGTCATGTCATGTCCAGAGAAATTCATGTCAAGTCATGTCCAGAGAAATTCATATGTCATGTCCAGAGAAATTTATGTCATGTCATATATTGTCCCCTGAAATTCATGTCATATCCCGAGAATTCATGACGTGTCATGTCCCGAAAAAACTCATGTCATGTCATATCCTGAGAAATTCATGTCATGTCATGTCCCCAGAAATCTATGTAATGTCATGTCATGTCCCCTGAAATTCATGTCATATCCCTAGAATTCATGATGTCATGTCCCAAGAAATTCATGTCATGTCATGTCCTGAGAAATTCATGTCATGTCATGTCGCAAGAAATTCATGTCATCTCCCGAGAATTCATGACATGTCATTCCCGAGAAATTCATATCATGTCGTGTACCAAGAGATTCTTGTCATGTCAGGTCATGTGCCATGAAATTCATGTCACGTCATGTCCCGAGAATTTCTTGTCATGTCATGTCATATCCGGAGAAAATCATGTCACGTCATGTCCAGAGAAATTCTTGTCATGTCATGTCATGTCATGCGCCAAGAAATTCATGTCATGTCATGTCCACAGAAATTCATGTCATGTCATTTCATGTCATGTCATGTCCCCAGAAATTCACGTCATTACCCTAGAATTCATGACATGTTATTCCAGAGAAATTCATGTCATGTCATGTCCCCAGAAGTTCATGTCATATCCCGAGAATCCATGAAATATCATGTCCCGAGAAATTCATGTCATGTCATGTCCCCAGAAATTCATGTCATATCCCATGAAGTCATGACATGTCATGTCCCAAGAAATTCATGTCATGTCATGTCCCCAGAAATTCATGTCATATCCCATGAAGTTATGACATGTCATGTCCAAAGATATTCATGTCATCTCTTGTCCTGTGAAATTCATGTCATGTCACATCGCGTGAAATTCATGGCATGTCCCGAGAATTCATGACTTGTCATTGCTCAGAAATTCATGTTATGTCATGTCCTGAGAGATTCTTGTCATGTCTTGTGCCAAGAAATTCATGTCATGTCTTGTCCAAATAAATTCATGTCATATCATGTCCCCATTGATTTATGTCATGTCATGTCATGTCCCGAGAAATTCATGTCATGTCATGTCCCGAGAAATTCATATGTCATGTCCCCAGAAATTTATGCTATGTCCTGTCTTGTCATGTCCCGACAAATTCATGTCATGTCATGTCATGTCCAGAGAAATTCATGTCAAGTCATGTCCAGAGAAATTCATATGTCATGTCCACAGAAATTTATGTCATGTCATATATTGTCCCCTGAAATTCATGTCATATCCCGAGAATTCATGACGTGTCATGTCCCGAAAAAACTCATGTCATGTCATGTCCTGAGAAATTCATGTCATGTCATGTCCCCAGAAATCTATGTAATGTCATGTCATGTCCCCTGAAATTCATGTCATATCCCTAGAATTCATGATGTCATGTCCCAAGAAATTCATGTCATGTCATGTCCTGAAAATTCATGTCATGTCATGTCGCGAGAAATTCATGTCATCTCCCGAGAGTTCATGACATGTCATTCCCGAGAAATTCATATCACGTCATGTCCCGAGAAATTCTTGCCATGTCATGTCATATCCGGAGAAAATCATGTCACGTCATGTCCATAGAAATTCTTGTCATGTCATGTCATGTCATGTGCCAAGACATTCATGTCATGTCATGTCCACAGAAATTTATGTCATGTCATTTCATGTCATGTCATGTCCCCTGAAATTCACGTCATAACCCTAGAATTCATGACGTGTCATTCCAGAGAAATTCATGTCATGTCATGTCCTGAGTGAAATTTTTCATGTCATGTCATGTCATGTGAAAGAAATTCATATCATGTCATGTCCCGAGAAATTCATGTCATCTCATGTGCCCATTAATTTATGTCATGTCATGTCCTGGGAAATCCATGTCATGTCATGTCGCTAGATAGTATTGTCATGTCATGTCATGTCATTTGCCGAGAGTTTCATGTCATGTCATGTCCCGAGAAATTCATGTCATGTCATGTCCCGAGAAATTCATGTCATGTCACGAGAATTTCATGTCATCTCATGTGCCCATTGATTTATGTCATGTCATGTTTTGAGAAATTCATATCATGTCATGTCCCTAGAGAGTATTGGCATGTCATGTCATGACATGTTCCGAAAGATTCATGTCATGTCATGTCCCAAGATATTCTAGTCATGTCATGTCATGTCATGTCCCAAGAACTCATGTCATGCCATGTCCCGAGAAACTCATGTCGTGTCATGTCATGTCCCAAGATATTATTGTCCTGTCAACCCTGAGAAATTCATGTCTTTTCATGTCCAGATAAATTCATGTCATGTCATGTCCCCAGAAATTCATATATTGTCATGTCATTTGCCAAGAAAATCATTTCATGTCATGTCCCCAGAAATTCATGTCATGGCATGTCCCGAGAAATTCATGTCATGTCATGTCTTGTCCAGAGAAATTCATGTCATGTCATGTCCCAAGAAATCTATGTTATGTCATGTCCCCAGAAATTTGTTTCATATCCCGTAAATTCATGACAGGTCAAGTCCCAAAAAAACTCATGTCATGTCATGTCCTGAGAAATTCATGTCATGTCATGTCGCGTGAAATTCATGTCATATCCCGAGAATTCATGACGTGTCATTCCCGAGAAATTCATGTCATATAACGTCCCCATTGATTTATGACATGTCATGTCATGTCCCGAGAAATTCATGTCATGTCATGTCCCAAGAAATTCATATGTCATGTCCCCAGAAATTTATGCTATGTCCTGTCTTGTCATGTCCCGACAAATTCATGTCATGTCATGTCATGTCCAGAGAAATTCATGTCAAGTCATGTCCAGAGAAATACATATGTCATGTCCACAGAAATTTATGTCATGTCATATATTGTCCCCTGAAATTCATGTCATATCCCGAGAATTCATGATGTGTCATGTCCCGAAAAAACTCATGTCATGTCATGTCCTGAGAAATTCATGTCATGTCATGTCCCCAGAAATCTATGTAATGTCATGTCATGTCCCCTGAAATTCATGTCATATCCCTAGAATTCATGATGTCATGTCCCAAGAAATTCATGTCATGTCATGTCATGTCCTGAAAATTCATGACATGTCATGTCGCGAGAAATTCATGTCATCTCCCGAGAGTTCATGACATGTCATTCCCGAGAAATTCATATCATGTCATGTTCCGAGAAATTCTTGTCATGTCATGTCATATCCGGAGAAAATCATGTCACGTCATGTCCATAGAAATTCTTGTCATGTCATGTCATGTCATGTGCCAAGAAATTCATGTCATGTCATGTCCACAGAAATGTATGTCATGTCATTTCATGTCATGTCATGTCCCCTGAAATTCACGTCATAACCCAAGAATTCATGACGTGTCATTCCAGAGAAATTCATGTCATGTCATGTCCCGAGAGAAATTTTTCATGTCATGTCATGTCATGTCATGTGAAAGAAATTCATATCATGTCATGTCCCGAGAAATTCATGTCATCTCATGTGCCCATTAATTTATGTCATGTCATGTCCTGAGAAATTCATGTCATGTCTTGTCCCCAGAAATCTATGTAATGTCATGTCATGTCCCCTGAAATTCATGTCATATCCCTAGAATTCATGATGTCATGTTCCAAAAAATTCATGTCATGTCATGTCCTGCAAATTCATGTCATGTCATGTCGCGAGAAATTCGTGTCATCTCCCGAGAGTTCATGACATGTCATTCCCGAGAAATTCATATCATGTCATGTACCAAGAGATTCTTGTCATGTCAGGTCATGTGCCATGAAATTCATGTCACGTCATGTCCCGAGAATTTCTTGTCATGTCATGTCATATCCGGAGAAAATCATGTCACGTCATGTCCAGAGAAATTCTTGTCATGTCATGTCATGTCATGTGCCAAGAAATTCATGTCATGTCATGTCCACAGAAATTTATGTCATGTCATTTCATGTCATGTCATGTCCCCTGAAATTCAGGTCATAACCCTAGAATACATGACATGTCATTCCAGAGAAATTCATGTCATGTCATGACCCCAGAGAAACTATAAATGTCATGTCATGTCATGTGCCAAGAAATTCAAATCATGTCATATCCCGAGAAATTCATGTCATGTCATGTGCCCACTAATTTATGTCATGTCATGTCCTGGGAAATTCATGTCATGTCATGTCCCTGGATAGTATTGTCATGTCATGTCATGTCATTTGCTGAGAGATTCATGTCATGGCATGTCCTGAGAAATTCATCTCATGTCATGTCCCGAGAAATTCATGTCATGTCATTTCACGAGAAATTCATGCCATATCCCGAGAATTCATGACATGTCATTTTCTGAGAAATTCATGTCATGTCATGTCCCCAGAAGTTCATGTCATATCCCGAGAATCCATGAAATATCATGTCCCGAGAAATTCATGCCATGTCATGTCCCCAGAAATTCATGTCATATCTCAAGAAGTCATGACATGTCATGTCCCAAGAAATTCATGTCATGTCATGTCCCCAGAAATTCATGTCATATCCCATGAAGTTATGACATGTCATGTCCAAAGATATTCATGTCATCTCTTGTCCTGTGAAATTCATGTCATGTCACATCGTGTGAAATTCATGGCATGTCCCGAGAATTCATGACAGGTCATTGCTCAGAAATTCATGTCATGTCATGTCCTGAGAGATTCTTGTCATGTCATGTCATGTGCCAAGAAATTCATGTCATGTCTTGTCCAGAGAAATTCATGTCATATCATGTCCCCATTGATTTATGTCATGTCATGTCATGTCCCGAGAAATTCATGTCATGTCATGTCCCGAGAAATTCATATGTCATGTCCCCAGAAATTTATGCTATGTCCTGTCTTGTCATGTCCCGACAAATTCATGTCATGTCATGTCATGTCCAGAGAAATTCATGTCAAGTCATGTCCAGAGAAATTCATATGTCATGTCCACAGAAATTTATGTCATGTCATATATTGTCCCCTGAAATTCATGTCATATCCCGAGAATTCATGACGTGTCATGTCCCGAAAAAACTCATGTCATGTCATGTCCTGAGAAATTCATGTCATGTCATGTCCCCAGAAATCTATGTAATGTCATGTCATGTCCCCTGAAATTCATGTCATATCCCTAGAATTCATGATGTCATGTCCCAAGAAATTCATGTCATGTCATGTCCTGAAAATTCATGTCATGTCATGTCGCGAGAAATTCATGTCATCTCCCGAGAGTTCATGACATGTCATTCCCGAGAAATTCATATCACGTCATGTCCCGAGAAATTCTTGCCATGTCATGTCATATCCGGAGAAAATCATGTCACGTCATGTCCATAGAAATTCTTGTCATGTCATGTCATGTCATGTGCCAAGACATTCATGTCATGTCATGTCCACAGAAATTTATGTCATGTCATTTCATGTCATGTCATGTCCCCTGAAATTCACGTCATAACCCTAGAATTCATGACGTGTCATTCCAGAGAAATTCATGTCATGTCATGTCCTGAGTGAAATTTTTCATGTCATGTCATGTCATGTGAAAGAAATTCATATCATGTCATGTCCCGAGAAATTCATGTCATCTCATGTGCCCATTAATTTATGTCATGTCATGTCCTGGGAAATCCATGTCATGTCATGTCGCTAGATAGTATTGTCATGTCATGTCATGTCATTTGCCGAGAGTTTCATGTCATGTCATGTCCCGAGAAATTCATGTCATGTCATGTCCCGAGAAATTCATGTCATGCCACGAGAATTTCATGTCATCTCATGTGCCCATTGATTTATGTCATGTCATGTTTTGAGAAATTCATATCATGTCATGTCCCTAGAGAGTATTGGCATGTCATGTCATGACATGTTCCGAAAGATTCATGTCATGTCATGTCCCAAGATATTCTAGTCATGTCATGTCATGTCATGTCCCAAGAACTCATGTCATGCCATGTCCCGAGAAACTCATGTCGTGTCATGTCATGTCCCAAGATATTATTGTCCTGTCAACCCTGAGAAATTCATGTCTTTTCATGTCCAGATAAATTCATGTCATGTCATGTCCCCAGAAATTCATATATTGTCATGTCATTTGCCAAGAAAATCATTTCATGTCATGTCCCCAGAAATTCATGTCATGGCATGTCCCGAGAAATTCATGTCATGTCATGTCTTGTCCAGAGAAATTCATGTCATGTCATGTCCCAAGAAATCTATGTTATGTCATGTCCCCAGAAATTTGTTTCATATCCCGTAAATTCATGACAGGTCAAGTCCCAAAAAAACTCATGTCATGTCATGTCCTGAGAAATTCATGTCATGTCATGTCGCGTGAAATTCATGTCATATCCCGAGAATTCATGACGTGTCATTCCCGAGAAATTCATGTCATATAACGTCCCCATTGATTTATGACATGTCATGTCATGTCCCGAGAAATTCATGTCATGTCATGTCCCAAGAAATTCATATGTCATGTCCCCAGAAATTTATGCTATGTCCTGTCTTGTCATGTCCCGACAAATTCATGTCATGTCATGTCATGTCCAGAGAAATTCATGTCAAGTCATGTCCAGAGAAATACATATGTCATGTCCACAGAAATTTATGTCATGTCATATATTGTCCCCTGAAATTCATGTCATATCCCGAGAATTCATGACGTGTCATGTCCCGAAAAAACTCATGTCATGTCATGTCCTGAGAAATTCATGTCATGTCATGTCCCCAGAAATCTATGTAATGTCATGTCATGTCCCCTGAAATTCATGTCATATCCCTAGAATTCATGATGTCATGTCCCAAGAAATTCATGTCATGTCATGTCCCCAGAAATTCATGTCATATCCCATGAAGTTATGACATGTCATGTCCAAAGATATTCATGTCATCTCTTGTCCTGTGAAATTCATGTCATGTCACATCGTGTGAAATTCATGGCATGTCCCGAGAATTCATGACTTGTCATTGCTCAGAAATTCATGTCATGTCATGTCCTGAGTGATTCTTGTCATGTCATGTCATGTGCCAAGAAATTCATGTCATGTCTTGTCCAGAGAAATTCATGTCATATCATGTCCCCATTGATTTATGTCATGTCATGTCATGTCCTGAGAAATTCATGTCATGTCATGTCCCGAGAAATTCATATGTCATGTCCCCAGAAATTTATGCTATGTCCTGTCTTGTCATGTCCCGACAAATTCATGTCATGTCATGTCATGTCCAGAGAAATTCATGTCAAGTCATGTCCAGAGAAATTCATATGTCATGTCCAGAGAAATTTATGTCATGTCATATATTGTCCCCTGAAATTCATGTCATATCCCGAGAATTCATGACGTGTCATGTCCCGAAAAAACTCATGTCATGTCATATCCTGAGAAATTCATGTCATGTCATGTCCCCAGAAATCTATGTAATGTCATGTCATGTCCCCTGAAATTCATGTCATATCCCTAGAATTCATGATGTCATGTCCCAAGAAATTCATGTCATGTCATGTCCTGAGAAATTCATGTCATGTCATGTCGCAAGAAATTCATGTCATCTCCCGAGAATTCATGACATGTCATTCCCGAGAAATTCATATCATGTCGTGTACCAAGAGATTCTTGTCATGTCAGGTCATGTCATGCGCCAAGAAATTCATGTCATGTCATGTCCACAGAAATTCATGTCATGTCATTTCATGTCATGTCATGTCCCCAGAAATTCACGTCATTACCCTAGAATTCATGACATGTTATTCCAGAGAAATTCATGTCATGTCATGTCCCCAGAAGTTCATGTCATATCCCGAGAATCCATGAAATATCATGTCCCGAGAAATTCATGTCATGTCATGTCCCCAGAAATTCATGTCATATCCCATGAAGTCATGACATGTCATGTCCCAAGAAATTCATGTCATGTCATGTCCCCAGAAATTCATGTCATATCCCATGAAGTTATGACATGTCATGTCCAAAGATATTCATGTCATCTCTTGTCCTGTGAAATTCATGTCATGTCACATCGCGTGAAATTCATGGCATGTCCCGAGAATTCATGACTTGTCATTGCTCAGAAATTCATGTTATGTCATGTCCTGAGAGATTCTTGTCATGTCTTGTGCCAAGAAATTCATGTCATGTCTTGTCCAAATAAATTCATGTCATATCATGTCCCCATTGATTTATGTCATGTCATGTCATGTCCCGAGAAATTCATGTCATGTCATGTCCCGAGAAATTCATATGTCATGTCCCCAGAAATTTATGCTATGTCCTGTCTTGTCATGTCCCGACAAATTCATGTCATGTCATGTCATGTCCAGAGAAATTCATGTCAAGTCATGTCCAGAGAAATTCATATGTCATGTCCACAGAAATTTATGTCATGTCATATATTGTCCCCTGAAATTCATGTCATATCCCGAGAATTCATGACGTGTCATGTCCCGAAAAAACTCATGTCATGTCATGTCCTGAGAAATTCATGTCATGTCATGTCCCCAGAAATCTATGTAATGTCATGTCATGTCCCCTGAAATTCATGTCATATCCCTAGAATTCATGATGTCATGTCCCAAGAAATTCATGTCATGTCATGTCCTGAAAATTCATGTCATGTCATGTCGCGAGAAATTCATGTCATCTCCCGAGAGTTCATGACATGTCATTCCCGAGAAATTCATATCACGTCATGTCCCGAGAAATTCTTGCCATGTCATGTCATATCCGGAGAAAATCATGTCACGTCATGTCCATAGAAATTCTTGTCATGTCATGTCATGTCATGTGCCAAGACATTCATGTCATGTCATGTCCACAGAAATTTATGTCATGTCATTTCATGTCATGTCATGTCCCCTGAAATTCACGTCATAACCCTAGAATTCATGACGTGTCATTCCAGAGAAATTCATGTCATGTCATGTCCTGAGTGAAATTTTTCATGTCATGTCATGTCATGTGAAAGAAATTCATATCATGTCATGTCCCGAGAAATTCATGTCATCTCATGTGCCCATTAATTTATGTCATGTCATGTCCTGGGAAATCCATGTCATGTCATGTCGCTAGATAGTATTGTCATGTCATGTCATGTCATTTGCCGAGAGTTTCATGTCATGTCATGTCCCGAGAAATTCATGTCATGTCATGTCCCGAGAAATTCATGTCATGTCACGAGAATTTCATGTCATCTCATGTGCCCATTGATTTATGTCATGTCATGTTTTGAGAAATTCATATCATGTCATGTCCCTAGAGAGTATTGGCATGTCATGTCATGACATGTTCCGAAAGATTCATGTCATGTCATGTCCCAAGATATTCTAGTCATGTCATGTCATGTCATGTCCCAAGAACTCATGTCATGCCATGTCCCGAGAAACTCATGTCGTGTCATGTCATGTCCCAAGATATTATTGTCCTGTCAACCCTGAGAAATTCATGTCTTTTCATGTCCAGATAAATTCATGTCATGTCATGTCCCCAGAAATTCATATATTGTCATGTCATTTGCCAAGAAAATCATTTCATGTCATGTCCCCAGAAATTCATGTCATGGCATGTCCCGAGAAATTCATGTCATGTCATGTCCCAAGAAATCTATGTTATGTCATGTCCCCAGAAATTTGTTTCATATCCCGTAAATTCATGACAGGTCAAGTCCCAAAAAAACTCATGTCATGTCATGTCCTGAGAAATTCATGTCATGTCATGTCGCGTGAAATTCATGTCATATCCCGAGAATTCATGACGTGTCATTCCCGAGAAATTCATGTCATATAACGTCCCCATTGATTTATGACATGTCATGTCATGTCCCGAGAAATTCATGTCATGTCATGTCCCAAGAAATTCATATGTCATGTCCCCAGAAATTTATGCTATGTCCTGTCTTGTCATGTCCCGACAAATTCATGTCATGTCATGTCATGTCCAGAGAAATTCATGTCAAGTCATGTCCAGAGAAATACATATGTCATGTCCACAGAAATTTATGTCATGTCATATATTGTCCCCTGAAATTCATGTCATATCCCGAGAATTCATGATGTGTCATGTCCCGAAAAAACTCATGTCATGTCATGTCCTGAGAAATTCATGTCATGTCATGTCCCCAGAAATCTATGTAATGTCATGTCATGTCCCCTGAAATTCATGTCATATCCCTAGAATTCATGATGTCATGTCCCAAGAAATTCATGTCATGTCATGTCATGTCCTGAAAATTCATGACATGTCATGTCGCGAGAAATTCATGTCATCTCCCGAGAGTTCATGACATGTCATTCCCGAGAAATTCATATCATGTCATGTTCCGAGAAATTCTTGTCATGTCATGTCATATCCGGAGAAAATCATGTCACGTCATGTCCATAGAAATTCTTGTCATGTCATGTCATGTCATGTGCCAAGAAATTCATGTCATGTCATGTCCACAGAAATGTATGTCATGTCATTTCATGTCATGTCATGTCCCCTGAAATTCACGTCATAACCCAAGAATTCATGACGTGTCATTCCAGAGAAATTCATGTCATGTCATGTCCCGAGAGAAATTTTTCATGTCATGTCATGTCATGTCATGTGAAAGAAATTCATATCATGTCATGTCCCGAGAAATTCATGTCATCTCATGTGCCCATTAATTTATGTCATGTCATGTCCTGAGAAATTCATGTCATGTCTTGTCCCCAGAAATCTATGTAATGTCATGTCATGTCCCCTGAAATTCATGTCATATCCCTAGAATTCATGATGTCATGTTCCAAAAAATTCATGTCATGTCATGTCCTGCAAATTCATGTCATGTCATGTCGCGAGAAATTCGTGTCATCTCCCGAGAGTTCATGACATGTCATTCCCGAGAAATTCATATCATGTCATGTACCAAGAGATTCTTGTCATGTCAGGTCATGTGCCATGAAATTCATGTCACGTCATGTCCCGAGAATTTCTTGTCATGTCATGTCATATCCGGAGAAAATCATGTCACGTCATGTCCAGAGAAATTCTTGTCATGTCATGTCATGTCATGTGCCAAGAAATTCATGTCATGTCATGTCCACAGAAATTTATGTCATGTCATTTCATGTCATGTCATGTCCCCTGAAATTCAGGTCATAACCCTAGAATACATGACATGTCATTCCAGAGAAATTCATGTCATGTCATGACCCCAGAGAAACTATAAATGTCATGTCATGTCATGTGCCAAGAAATTCAAATCATGTCATATCCCGAGAAATTCATGTCATGTCATGTGCCCACTAATTTATGTCATGTCATGTCCTGGGAAATTCATGTCATGTCATGTCCCTGGATAGTATTGTCATGTCATGTCATGTCATTTGCTGAGAGATTCATGTCATGGCATGTCCTGAGAAATTCATCTCATGTCATGTCCCGAGAAATTCATGTCATGTCATTTCACGAGAAATTCATGCCATATCCCGAGAATTCATGACATGTCATTTTCTGAGAAATTCATGTCATGTCATGTCCCCAGAAGTTCATGTCATATCCCGAGAATCCATGAAATATCATGTCCCGAGAAATTCATGCCATGTCATGTCCCCAGAAATTCATGTCATATCTCAAGAAGTCATGACATGTCATGTCCCAAGAAATTCATGTCATGTCATGTCCCCAGAAATTCATGTCATATCCCATGAAGTTATGACATGTCATGTCCAAAGATATTCATGTCATCTCTTGTCCTGTGAAATTCATGTCATGTCACATCGTGTGAAATTCATGGCATGTCCCGAGAATTCATGACAGGTCATTGCTCAGAAATTCATGTCATGTCATGTCCTGAGAGATTCTTGTCATGTCATGTCATGTGCCAAGAAATTCATGTCATGTCTTGTCCAGAGAAATTCATGTCATATCATGTCCCCATTGATTTATGTCATGTCATGTCATGTCCCGAGAAATTCATGTCATGTCATGTCCCGAGAAATTCATATGTCATGTCCCCAGAAATTTATGCTATGTCCTGTCTTGTCATGTCCCGACAAATTCATGTCATGTCATGTCATGTCCAGAGAAATTCATGTCAAGTCATGTCCAGAGAAATTCATATGTCATGTCCACAGAAATTTATGTCATGTCATATATTGTCCCCTGAAATTCATGTCATATCCCGAGAATTCATGACGTGTCATGTCCCGAAAAAACTCATGTCATGTCATGTCCTGAGAAATTCATGTCATGTCATGTCCCCAGAAATCTATGTAATGTCATGTCATGTCCCCTGAAATTCATGTCATATCCCTAGAATTCATGATGTCATGTCCCAAGAAATTCATGTCATGTCATGTCCTGAAAATTCATGTCATGTCATGTCGCGAGAAATTCATGTCATCTCCCGAGAGTTCATGACATGTCATTCCCGAGAAATTCATATCACGTCATGTCCCGAGAAATTCTTGCCATGTCATGTCATATCCGGAGAAAATCATGTCACGTCATGTCCATAGAAATTCTTGTCATGTCATGTCATGTCATGTGCCAAGACATTCATGTCATGTCATGTCCACAGAAATTTATGTCATGTCATTTCATGTCATGTCATGTCCCCTGAAATTCACGTCATAACCCTAGAATTCATGACGTGTCATTCCAGAGAAATTCATGTCATGTCATGTCCTGAGTGAAATTTTTCATGTCATGTCATGTCATGTGAAAGAAATTCATATCATGTCATGTCCCGAGAAATTCATGTCATCTCATGTGCCCATTAATTTATGTCATGTCATGTCCTGGGAAATCCATGTCATGTCATGTCGCTAGATAGTATTGTCATGTCATGTCATGTCATTTGCCGAGAGTTTCATGTCATGTCATGTCCCGAGAAATTCATGTCATGTCATGTCCCGAGAAATTCATGTCATGCCACGAGAATTTCATGTCATCTCATGTGCCCATTGATTTATGTCATGTCATGTTTTGAGAAATTCATATCATGTCATGTCCCTAGAGAGTATTGGCATGTCATGTCATGACATGTTCCGAAAGATTCATGTCATGTCATGTCCCAAGATATTCTAGTCATGTCATGTCATGTCATGTCCCAAGAACTCATGTCATGCCATGTCCCGAGAAACTCATGTCGTGTCATGTCATGTCCCAAGATATTATTGTCCTGTCAACCCTGAGAAATTCATGTCTTTTCATGTCCAGATAAATTCATGTCATGTCATGTCCCCAGAAATTCATATATTGTCATGTCATTTGCCAAGAAAATCATTTCATGTCATGTCCCCAGAAATTCATGTCATGGCATGTCCCGAGAAATTCATGTCATGTCATGTCTTGTCCAGAGAAATTCATGTCATGTCATGTCCCAAGAAATCTATGTTATGTCATGTCCCCAGAAATTTGTTTCATATCCCGTAAATTCATGACAGGTCAAGTCCCAAAAAAACTCATGTCATGTCATGTCCTGAGAAATTCATGTCATGTCATGTCGCGTGAAATTCATGTCATATCCCGAGAATTCATGACGTGTCATTCCCGAGAAATTCATGTCATATAACGTCCCCATTGATTTATGACATGTCATGTCATGTCCCGAGAAATTCATGTCATGTCATGTCCCAAGAAATTCATATGTCATGTCCCCAGAAATTTATGCTATGTCCTGTCTTGTCATGTCCCGACAAATTCATGTCATGTCATGTCATGTCCAGAGAAATTCATGTCAAGTCATGTCCAGAGAAATACATATGTCATGTCCACAGAAATTTATGTCATGTCATATATTGTCCCCTGAAATTCATGTCATATCCCGAGAATTCATGACGTGTCATGTCCCGAAAAAACTCATGTCATGTCATGTCCTGAGAAATTCATGTCATGTCATGTCCCCAGAAATCTATGTAATGTCATGTCATGTCCCCTGAAATTCATGTCATATCCCTAGAATTCATGATGTCATGTCCCAAGAAATTCATGTCATGTCATGTCATGTCCTGCAAATTCATGACATGTCATGTCGCGAGAAATTCATGTCATCTCCCGAAAGTTCATGACATGTCATTCCCGAGAAATTCATATCATGTCATGTTCCGAGAAATTCTTGTCATGTCATGTCATATCCGGAGAAAATCATGTCACGTCATGTCCATAGAAATTCTTGTCATGTCATGTCATGTCATGTGCCAAGAAATTCATGTCATGTCATGTCCACAGAAATGTATGTCATGTCATTTCATGTCATGTCATGTCCCCTGAAATTCACGTCATAACCCAAGAATTCATGACGTGTCATTCCAGAGAAATTCATGTCATGTCATGTCCCGAGAGAAATTTTTCATGTCATGTCATGTCATGTCATGTCAAAGAAATTCATATCATGTCATGTCCCGAGAAATTCATGTCATCTCATGTGCCCATTAATTTATGTCATGTCATGTCCTGAGAAATTCATGTCATGTCTTGTCCCCAGAAATCTATGTAATGTCATGTCATGTCCCCTGAAATTCATGTCATATCCCTAGAATTCATGATGTCATGTTCCAAAAAATTCATGTCATGTCATGTCCTGCAAATTCATGTCATGTCATGTCGCGAGAAATTCGTGTCATCTCCCGAGAGTTCATGACATGTCATTCCCGAGAAATTCATATCATGTCATGTACCAAGAGATTCTTGTCATGTCAGGTCATGTGCCATGAAATTCATGTCACGTCATGTCCCGAGAATTTCTTGTCATGTCATGTCATATCCGGAGAAAATCATGTCACGTCATGTCCAGAGAAATTCTTGTCATGTCATGTCATGTCATGTGCCAAGAAATTCATGTCATGTCATGTCCACAGAAATTTATGTCATGTCATTTCATGTCATGTCATGTCCCCTGAAATTCAGGTCATAACCCTAGAATACATGACATGTCATTCCAGAGAAATTCATGTCATGTCATGACCCCAGAGAAACTATAAATGTCATGTCATGTCATGTGCCAAGAAATTCAAATCATGTCATATCCCGAGAAATTCATGTCATGTCATGTGCCCACTAATTTATGTCATGTCATGTCCTGGGAAATTCATGTCATGTCATGTCCCTGGATAGTATTGTCATGTCATGTCATGTCATTTGCTGAGAGATTCATGTCATGGCATGTCCTGAGAAATTCATCTCATGTCATGTCCCGAGAAATTCATGTCATGTCATTTCACGAGAAATTCATGCCATATCCCGAGAATTCATGACATGTCATTTTCTGAGAAATTCATGTCATGTCATGTCCCCAGAAGTTCATGTCATATCCCGAGAATCCATGAAATATCATGTCCCGAGAAATTCATGTCATGTCATGTCCCCAGAAATTCATGTCATATCTCAAGAAGTCATGACATGTCATGTCCCAAGAAATTCATGTCATGTCATGTCCCCAGAAATTCATGTCATATCCCATGAAGTTATGACATGTCATGTCCAAAGATATTCATGTCATCTCTTGTCCTGTGAAATTCATGTCATGTCACATCGTGTGAAATTCATGGCATGTCCCGAGAATTCATGACTTGTCATTGCTCAGAAATTCATGTCATGTCATGTCCTGAGAGATTCTTGTCATGTCATGTCATGTGCCAAGAAATTCATGTCATGTCTTGTCCAGAGAAATTCATGTCATATCATGTCCCCATTGATTTATGTCATGTCATGTCATGTCCCGAGAAATTCATGTCATGTCATGTCCCGAGAAATTCATATGTCATGTCCCCAGAAATTTATGCTATGTCCTGTCTTGTCATGTCCCGACAAATTCATGTCATGTCATGTCATGTCCAGAGAAATTCATGTCAAGTCATGTCCAGAGAAATTCATATGTCATGTCCACAGAAATTTATGTCATGTCATATATTGTCCCCTGAAATTCATGTCATATCCCGAGAATTCATGACGTGTCATGTCCCGAAAAAACTCATGTCATGTCATGTCCTGAGAAATTCATGTCATGTCATGTCCCCAGAAATCTATGTAATGTCATGTCATGTCCCCTGAAATTCATGTCTTATCCCTAGAATTCATGATGTCATGTCCCAAGAAATTCATGTCATGTCATGTCCTGAAAATTCATGTCATGTCATGTCGCGAGAAATTCATGTCATCTCCCGAGAGTTCATGACATGTCATTCCCGAGAAATTCATATCACGTCATGTCCCGAGAAATTCTTGCCATGTCATGTCATATCCGGAGAAAATCATGTCACGTCATGTCCATAGAAATTCTTGTCATGTCATGTCATGTCATGTGCCAAGACATTCATGTCATGTCATGTCCACAGAAATTTATGTCATGTCATTTCATGTCATGTCATGTCCCCTGAAATTCACGTCATAACCCAAGAATTCATGACGTGTCATTCCAGAGAAATTCATGTCATGTCATGTCCTGAGTGAAATTTTTCATGTCATGACATGTCATGTGAAAGAAATTCATATCATGTCATGTCCCGAGAAATTCATGTCATCTCATGTGCCCATTAATTTATGTCATGTCATGTCCTGGGAAATCCATGTCATGTCATGTCGCTAGATAGTATTGTCATGTCATGTCATGTCATTTGCCGAGAGTTTCATGTCATGTCATGTCCCGAGAAATTCATGTCATGTCATGTCCCGAGAAATTCATGTCATGTCACGAGAATTTCATGTCATCTCATGTGCCCATTGATTTATGTCATGTCATGTTTTGAGAAATTCATATCATGTCATGTCCCTAGAGAGTATTGGCATGTCATGTCATGACATGTTCCGAAAGATTCATGTCATGTCATGTCCCAAGATATTCTAGTCATGTCATGTCATGTCATGTCCCAAGAACTCATGTCATGCCATGTCCCGAGAAACTCATGTCGTGTCATGTCATGTCCCAAGATATTATTGTCCTGTCAACCCTGAGAAATTCATGTCTTTTCATGTCCAGATAAATTCATGTCATGTCATGTCCCCAGAAATTCATATATTGTCATGTCATTTGCCAAGAAAATCATTTCATGTCATGTCCCCAGAAATTCATGTCATGGCATGTCCCGAGAAATTCATGTCATGTCATGTCTTGTCCAGAGAAATTCATGTCATGTCATGTCCCAAGAAATCTATGTTATGTCATGTCCCCAGAAATTTGTTTCATATCCCGTAAATTCATGACAGGTCAAGTCCCAAAAAAACTCATGTCATGTCATGTCCTGAGAAATTCATGTCATGTCATGTCGCGTGAAATTCATGTCATATCCCGAGAATTCATGACGTGTCATTCCCGAGAAATTCATGTCATATAACGTCCCCATTGATTTATGACATGTCATGTCATGTCCCGAGAAATTCATGTCATGTCATGTCCCAAGAAATTCATATGTCATGTCCCCAGAAATTTATGCTATGTCCTGTCTTGTCATGTCCCGACAAATTCATGTCATGTCATGTCATGTCCAGAGAAATTCATGTCAAGTCATGTCCAGAGAAATACATATGTCATGTCCACAGAAATTTATGTCATGTCATATATTGTCCCCTGAAATTCATGTCATATCCCGAGAATTCATGACGTGTCATGTCCCGAAAAAACTCATGTCATGTCATGTCCTGAGAAATTCATGTCATGTCATGTCCCCAGAAATCTATGTAATGTCATGTCATGTCCCCTGAAATTCATGTCATATCCCTAGAATTCATGATGTCATGTCCCAAGAAATTCATGTCATGTCATGTCATGTCCTGCAAATTCATGACATGTCATGTCGCGAGAAATTCATGTCATCTCCCGAGAGTTCATGACATGTCATTCCCGAGAAATTCATATCATGTCATGTTCCGAGAAATTCTTGTCATGTCATGTCATATCCGGAGAAAATCATGTCACGTCATGTCCATAGAAATTCTTGTCATGTCATGTCATGTCATGTGCCAAGAAATTCATGTCATGTCATGTCCACAGAAATGTATGTCATGTCATTTCATGTCATGTCATGTCCCCTGAAATTCACGTCATAACCCAAGAATTCTTGACGTGTCATTCCAGAGAAATTCATGTCATGTCATGTCCCGAGAGAAATTTTTCATGTCATGTCATGTCATGTCATGTGAAAGAAATTCATATCATGTCATGTCCCGAGAAATTCATGTCATCTCATGTGCCCATTAATTTATGTCATGTCATGTCCTGGGAAATTCATGTCATGTCATGTCGCTAGATAGTATTGTCATGTCATGTCATGTCATTTGCCGAGAGTTTCATGTCATGTCATGTCCCGAGAAATTCATGTCATGTCATGTCCCGAGAAATTCATGTCATGTCACGAGAATTTCATGTCATCTCATGTGCCCATTGATTTATGTCATGTCATGTTTTGAGAAATTCATATCATGTCATGTCCCTAGAGAGTATTGGCATGTCATGTCATGACATGTTCCGAAAGATTCATGTCATGTCATGTCCCAAGATATTCTAGTCATGTCATGTCATGTCATGTCCCAGGAACTCAAGTCATGCCATGTCCCGAGAAACTCATGTCGTGTCATGTCATGTCCCAAGATATTATTGTCCTGTCAACCCTGAGAAATTCATGTCTTTTCATGTCCAGATAAATTCATGTCATGTCTTGTCCCCAGAAATTCATATATTGTCATGTCATTTGCCAAGAAAATCATTTCATGTTATGTCCCCAGAAATTCATGTCATGGCATGTCCCGAGAAATTCATGTCATGTCATGTCTTGTCCAGAGAAATTCATGTCATGTCATGTCCCAAGAAATCTATGTTATGTCATGTCCCCAGAAATTCGTTTCATATCCCGTAAATTCATGACAGGTCATGTCCCAAAAAAACTCATGTCATGTCATGTCCTGAGAAATTCATGTCATGTCATGTCGCGTGAAATTCATGTCATATCCCGAGAATTCATGACGTGTCATTCCCGAGAAATTCATGTCATATCATGTACCCATTGAATTATGTCATGTCATGTCATGTCCCGAGAAATTCATGTCATGTCATGTCCCGAGAAATTCATATGTCATGTCCCCAGAAATTTATGCTATGTCCTGTCTTGTCATGTCCCGACAAATTCATGTCATGTCATATCATGTCCAGAGAAATTCATCTCATGTCATGTCCCGAGAAATTCATGTCATGTCATTTCACGAGAAATTCATGCCATATCCCGAGAATTCATGACATGTCATTTTCTGAGAAATTCATGTCATGTCATGTCCCCAGAAGTTCATGTCATATCCCGAGAATCCATGAAATATCATGTCCCGAGAAATTCATGTCATGTCATGTCCCCAGAAAGTCATGTCATATCTCAAGAAGTCATGACATGTCATGTCCCAAGAAATTCATGTCATGTCATGTCCCCAGAAATTCATGTCATATCCCATGAAGTTATGACATGTCATGTCCAAAGATATTCATGTCATCTCTTGTCCTGTGAAATTCATGTCATGTCACATCGTGTGAAATTCATGGCATGTCCCGAGAATTCATGACTTGTCATTGCTCAGAAATTCATGTCATGTCATGTCCTGAGAGATTCTTGTCATGTCATGTGCCAAGAAATTCATGTCATGTCTTGTCCAGAGAAATTCATGTCATATCATGTCCCCATTGATTTATGTCATGTCATGTCATGTCCCGAGAAATTCATGTCATGTCATGTCCCGAGAAATTCATATGTCATGTCCCCAGAAATTTATGCTATGTCCTGTCTTGTCATGTCCCGACAAATTCATGTCATATCATGTCATGTCCAGAGAAATTCATGTCAAGTCATGTCCAGAGAAATTCATATGTCATGTCCACAGAAATTTATGTCATGTCATATATTGTCCCCTGAAATTCATGTCATATCCCGAGAATTCATGACGTGTCATGTCCCGAAAAAACTCATGTCATGTCATGTCCTGAGAAATTCATGTCATGTCATGTCCCCAGAAATCTATGTAATGTCATGTCATGTCCCCTGAAATTCATGTCATATCCCTAGAATTCATGATGTCATGTCCCAAGAAATTCATGTCATGTCATGTCCTGAGAAATTCATGTCATGTCATGTCGCAAGAAATTCATGTCATCTCCCGAGAATTCATGACATGTCATTCCCGAGAAATTCATATCATGTCGTGTACCAAGAGATCCTTGTCATGTCAGGTCATGTGCCATGAAATTCATGTCACGTCATGTCCCGAGAATTTTTTGTCATGTCATGTCATATCCGGAGAAAATCATGTCACGTCATGTCCAGAGAAATTCTTGTCATGTCATGTCATGTCATGCGCCAAGAAATTCATGTCATGTCATGTCCACAGAAATTTATGTCATGTCATTTCATGTCATGTCATGTCCCCAGAAATTCACGTCATTACCCTAGAATTCATGACATGTTATTCCAGAGAAATTCATGTCATGTCATGTCCCCAGAAGTTCATGTCATATCCCGAGAATTCATGAAATATCATGTCCCGAGAAATTCATGTCATGTCATGTCCCCAGAAATTCATGTCATATCCCATGAAGTCATGACATGTCATGTCCCAAGAAATTCATGTCATGTCATGTCCCCAGAAATTCATGTCATATCCCATGAAGTTATGACATGTCATGTCCAAAGATATTCATGTCATCTCTTGTCCTGTGAAATTCATGTCATGTCACATCGCGTGAAATTCATGGCATGTCCCGAGAATTCATGACTTGTCATTGCTCAGAAATTCATGTTATGTCATGTCCTGAGAGATTCTTGTCATGTCATGTGCCAAGAAATTCATGTCATGTCTTGTCCAGAGAAATTCATGTCATATCATGTCCCCATTGATTTATGTCATGTCATGTCATGTCCCGAGAAATTCATGTCATGTCATGTCCCGAGAAATTCATATGTCATGTCCCCAGAAATTTATGCTATGTCCTGTCTTGTCATGTCCCGACAAATTCATGTCATGTCATGTCATGTCCAGAGAAATTCATGTCAAGTCATGTCCAGAGAAATTCATATGTCATGTCCACAGAAATTTATGTCATGTCATATATTGTCCCCTGAAATTCATGTCATATCCCGAGAATTCATGACGTGTCATGTCCCGAAAAAACTCATGTCATGTCATGTCCTGAGAAATTCATGTCATGTCATGTCCCCAGAAATCTATGTAATGTCATGTCATGTCCCCTGAAATTCATGTCATATCCCTAGAATTCATGATGTCATGTCCCAAGAAATTCATGTCATGTCATGTCCTGAGAAATTCATGTCATGTCATGTCGCGAGAAATTCATGTCATCTCCCGAGAGTTCATGACATGTCATTCCCGAGAAATTCATATCACGTCATGTCCCGAGAAATTCTTGCCATGTCATGTCATATCCGGAGAAAATCATGTCACGTCATGTCCATAGAAATTCTTGTCATGTCATGTCATGTCATGTGCCAAGACATTCATGTCATGTCATGTCCACAGAAATTTATGTCATGTCATTTCATGTCATGTCATGTCCCCTGAAATTCACGTCATAACCCTAGAATTCATGACGTGTCATTCCAGAGAAATTCATGTCATGTCATGTCCTGAGTGAAATTTTTCATGTCATGTCATGACATGTGAAAGAAATTCATATCATGTCATGTCCCGAGAAATTCATGTCATCTCATGTGCCCATTAATTTATGTCATGTCATGTCCTGGGAAATCCATGTCATGTCATGTCGCTAGATAGTATTGTCATGTCATGTCATGTCATTTGCCGAGAGTTTCATGTCATGTCATCTCCCGAGAAATTCATGTCATGTCATGTCCCGAGAAATTCATGTCATGTCACGAGAATTTCATGTCATCTCATGTGCCCATTGATTTATGTCATGTCATGTTTTGAGAAATTCATATCATGTCATGTCCCTAGAGAGTATTGGCATGTCATGTCATGACATGTTCCGAAAGATTCATGTCATGTCATGTCCCAAGATATTCTAGTCATGTCATGTCATGTCATGTCCCAAGAACTCATGTCATGCCATGTCCCGAGAAACTCATGTCGTGTCATGTCATGTCCCAAGATATTATTGTCCTGTCAACCCTGAGAAATTCATGTCTTTTCATGTCCAGATAAATTCATGTCATGTCATGTCCCCAGAAATTCATATATTGCCATGTCACTTGCCAAGAAAATCATTTCATGTCATGTCCCCAGAAATTCATGTCATGGCATGTCCCGAGAAATTCATGTCATGTCATGTCTTGTCCTGAGAAATTCATGTCATGTCATGTCCCAAGAAATCTATGTTATGTCATGTCCCCAGAAATTTGTTTCATATCCCGTAAATTCATGACAGGTCAAGTCCCAAAAAAACTCATGTCATGTCATGTCCTGAGAAATTCATGTCATGTCATGTCGCGTGAAATTCATGTCATATCCCGAGAATTCATGACGTGTCATTCCCGAGAAATTCATGTCATATAATGTCCCCATTGATTTATGACATGTCATGTCATGTCCCGAGAAATTCATGTCATGTCATGTACCAAGAAATTCATATGTCATGTCCCCAGAAATTTATGCTATGTCCTGTCTTGTCATGTCCCGACAAATTCATGTCATGTCATGTCATGTCCAGAGAAATTCATGTCAAGTCATGTCCAGAGAAATACATATGTCATGTCCACAGAAATTTATGTCATGTCATATATTGTCCCCTGAAATTCATGTCATATCCCGAGAATTCATGACGTGTCATGTCCCGAAAAAACTCATGTCATGTCATGTCCTGAGAAATTCATGTCATGTCATGTCCCCAGAAATCTATGTAATGTCATGTCATGTCCCCTGAAATTCATGTCATATCCCTAGAATTCATGATGTCATGTCCCAAGAAATTCATGTCATGTCATGTCATGTCCTGCAAATTCATGACATGTCATGTCGCGAGAAATTCATGTCATCTCCCGAGAGTTCATGACATGTCATTCCCGAGAAATTCATATCATGTCATGTTCTGAGAAATTCTTGTCATGTCATGTCATATCCGGAGAAAATCATGTCACGTCATGTCCATAGAAATTCTTGTCATGTCATGTCATGTCATGTGCCAAGAAATTCATGTCATGTCATGTCCACAGAAATTTATGTCATGTCATTTCATGTCATGTCATGTCCCCTGAAATTCACGTCATAACCCAAGAATTCATGACGTGTCATTCCAGAGAAATTCATGTCATGTCATGTCCCGAGAGAAATTTTTCATGTCAATTCATGTCATGTCATGTGAAAGAAATTCATAACATGTCATGTCCCGAGAAATTCATGTCATCTCATGTGCCCATTAATTTATGTCATGTCATGTCCTGAGAAATTCATGTCATGTCTTGTCCCCAGAAATCTATGTAATGTCATGTCATGTCCCCTGAAATTCATGTCATATCCCTAGAATTCATGATGTCATGTTCCAAAAAATTCATGTCATGTCATGTCCTGCAAATTCATGTCATGTCATGTCGCGAGAAATTCGTGTCATCTCCCGAGAGTTCATGACATGTCATTCCCGAGAAATTCATATCATGTCGTGTACCAAGAGATTCTTGTCATGTCAGGTCATGTGCCATGAAATTCATGTCACGTCATGTCCCGAGAATTTCTTGTCATGTCATGTCATATCCGGAGAAAATCATGTCACGTCATGTCCAGAGAAATTCTTGTCATGTCATGTCATGTCATGTGCCAAGAAATTCATGTCATGTCATGTCCACAGAAATTTATGTCATGTCATTTCATGTCATGTCATGTCCCCTGAAATTCAGGTCATAACCCTAGAATACATGACATGTCATTCCAGAGAAATTCATGTCATGTCATGACCCCAGAGAAACTATAAATGTCATGTCATGTCATGTGCCAAGAAATTCAAATCATGTCATATCCCGAGAAATTCATGTCATGTCATGTGCCCACTAATTTATGTCATGTCATGTCCTGGGAAATTCATGTCATGTCATGTCCCTGGATAGTATTGTCATGTCATGTCATGTCATTTGCTGAGAGATTCATGTCATGGCATGTCCTGAGAAATTCATCTCATGTCATGTCCCGAGAAATTCATGTCATGTCATTTCACGAGAAATTCATGCCATATCCCGAGAATTCATGACATGTCATTTTCTGAGAAATTCATGTCATGTCATGTCCCCAGAAGTTCATGTCATATCCCGAGAATCCATGAAATATCATGTCCCGAGAAATTCATGTCATGTCATGTCCCCAGAAATTCATGTCATATCTCAAGAAGTCATGACATGTCATGTCCCAAGATATTCATGTCATGTCATGTCCCCAGAAATTCATGTCATATCCCATGAAGTTATGACATGTCATGTCCAAAGATATTCATGTCATCTCTTGTCCTGTGAAATTCATGTCATGTCACATCGTGTGAAATTCATGGCATGTCCCGAGAATTCATGACTTGTCATTGCTCAGAAATTCATGTCATGTCATGTCCTGAGAGATTCTTGTCATGTCATGTCATGTGCCAAGAAATTCATGTCATGTCTTGTCCAGAGAAATTCATGTCATATCATGTCCCCATTGATTTATGTCATGTCATGTCATGTCCCGAGAAATTCATGTCATGTCATGTCCCGAGAAATTCATATGTCATGTCCCCAGAAATTTATGCTATGTCCTGTCTTGTCATGTCCCGACAAATTCATGTCATGTCATGTCATGTCCAGAGAAATTCATGTCAAGTCATGTCCAGAGAAATTCATATGTCATGTCCACAGAAATTTATGTCATGTCATATATTGTCCCCTGAAATTCATGTCATATCCCGAGAATTCATGACGTGTCATGTCCCGAAAAAACTCATGTCATGTCATGTCCTGAGAAATTCATGTCATGTCATGTCCCCAGAAATCTATGTAATGTCATGTCATGTCCCCTGAAATTCATGTCATATCCCTAGAATTCATGATGTCATGTCCCAAGAAATTCATGTCATGTCATGTCCTGAGAAATTCATGTCATGTCATGTCGCAAGAAATTCATGTCATCTCCCGAGAATTCATGACATGTCATTCCCGACAAATTTATATCATGTCGTGTACCAAGAGATTCTTGTCATGTCAGGTCATGTGCCATGAAATTCATGTCACGTCATGTCCCGAGAATTTCTTGTCATGTCATGTCATATCCGGAGAAAATCATGTCACGTCATGTCCAGAGAAATTCTTGTCATGTCATGTCATGTCATGCGCCAAGAAATTCATGTCATGTCATGTCCACAGAAATTTATGTCATGTCATTTCATGTCATGTCATGTCCCCAGAAATTCACGTCATTACCCTAGAATTCATGACATGTTATTCCAGAGAAATTCATGTCATGTCATGTCCCCAGAAGTTCATGTCATATCCCGAGAATCCATGAAATATCATGTCCCGAGAAATTCATGTCATGTCATGTCCCCAGAAATTCATGTCATATCCCATGAAGTCATGACATGTCATGTCCCAAGAAATTCATGTCATGTCATGTCCCCAGAAATTCATGTCATATCCCATGAAGTTATGACATGTCATGTCCAAAGATATTCATGTCATCTCTTGTCCTGTGAAATTCATGTCATGTCACATCGCGTGAAATTCATGGCATGTCCCGAGAATTCATGACTTGTCATTGCTCAGAAATTCATGTTATGTCATGTCCTGAGAGATTCTTGTCATGTCATGTGCCAAGAAATTCATGTCATGTCTTGTCCAGAGAAATTCATGTCATATCATGTCCCCATTGATTTATGTCATGTCATGTCATGTCCCGAGAAATTCATGTCATGTCATGTCCCGAGAAATTCATATGTCATGTCCCCAGAAATTTATGCTATGTCCTGTCTTGTCATGTCCCGACAAATTCATGTCATGTCATGTCATGTCCAGAGAAATTCATGTCAAGTCATGTCCAGAGAAATTCATATGTCATGTCCACAGAAATTTATGTCATGTCATATATTGTCCCCTGAAATTCATGTCATATCCCGAGAATTCATGACGTGTCATGTCCCGAAAAAACTCATGTCATGTCATGTCCTGAGAAATTCATGTCATGTCATGTCCCCAGAAATCTATGTAATGTCATGTCATGTCCCCTGAAATTCATGTCATATCCCTAGAATTCATGATGTCATGTCCCAAGAAATTCATGTCATGTCATGTCCTGAGAAATTCATGTCATGTCATGTCGCAAGAAATTCATGTCATCTCCCGAGAATTCATGACATGTCATTCCCGACAAATTTATATCATGTCGTGTACCAAGAGATTCTTGTCATGTCAGGTCATGTGCCATGAAATTCATGTCACGTCATGTCCCGAGAATTTCTTGTCATGTCATGTCATATCCGGAGAAAATCATGTCACGTCATGTCCAGAGAAATTCTTGTCATGTCATGTCATGTCATGCGCCAAGAAATTCATGTCATGTCATGTCCACAGAAATTTATGTCATGTCATTTCATGTCATGTCATGTCCCCAGAAATTCACGTCATTACCCTAGAATTCATGACATGTTATTCCAGAGAAATTCATGTCATGTCATGTCCCCAGAAGTTCATGTCATATCCCGAGAATCCATGAAATATCATGTCCCGAGAAATTCATGTCATGTCATGTCCCCAGAAATTCATGTCATATCCCATGAAGTCATGACATGTCATGTCCCAAGAAATTCATGTCATGTCATGTCCCCAGAAATTCATGTCATATCCCATGAAGTTATGACATGTCATGTCCAAAGATATTCATGTCATCTCTTGTCCTGTGAAATTCATGTCATGTCACATCGCGTGAAATTCATGGCATGTCCCGAGAATTCATGACTTGTCATTGCTCAGAAATTCATGTTATGTCATGTCCTGAGAGATTCTTGTCATGTCATGTGCCAAGAAATTCATGTCATGTCTTGTCCAGAGAAATTCATGTCATATCATGTCCCCATTGATTTATGTCATGTCATGTCATGTCCCGAGAAATTCATGTCATGTCATGTCCCGAGAAATTCATATGTCATGTCCCCAGAAATTTATGCTATGTCCTGTCTTGTCATGTCCCGACAAATTCATGTCATGTCATGTCATGTCCAGAGAAATTCATGTCAAGTCATGTCCAGAGAAATTCATATGTCATGTCCACAGAAATTTATGTCATGTCATATATTGTCCCCTGAAATTCATGTCATATCCCGAGAATTCATGACGTGTCATGTCCCGAAAAAACTCATGTCATGTCATGTCCTGAGAAATTCATGTCATGTCATGTCCCCAGAAATCTATGTAATGTCATGTCATGTCCCCTGAAATTCATGTCATATCCCTAGAATTCATGATGTCATGTCCCAAGAAATTCATGTCATGTCATGTCCTGAGAAATTCATGTCATGTCATGTCGCGAGAAATTCATGTCATCTCCCGAGAGTTCATGACATGTCATTCCCGAGAAATTCATATCACGTCATGTCCCGAGAAATTCTTGCCATGTCATGTCATATCCGGAGAAAATCATGTCACGTCATGTCCATAGAAATTCTTGTCATGTCATGTCATGTCATGTGCCAAGACATTCATGTCATGTCATGTCCACAGAAATTTATGTCATGTCATTTCATGTCATGTCATGTCCCCTGAAATTCACTTCATAACCCTAGAATTCATGACGTGTCATTCCAGAGAAATTCATGTCATGTCATGTCCTGAGTGAAATTTTTCATGTCATGTCATGACATGTGAAAGAAATTCATATCATGTCATGTCCCGAGAAATTCATGTCATCTCATGTGCCCATTAATTTATGTCATGTCATGTCCTGGGAAATCCATGTCATGTCATGTCGCTAGATAGTATTGTCATGTCATGTCATGTCATTTGCCGAGAGTTTCATGTCATGTCATGTCCCGAGAAATTCATGTCATGTCATGTCCCGAGAAATTCATGTCATGTCACGAGAATTTCATGTCATCTCATGTGCCCATTGATTTATGTCATGTCATGTTTTGAGAAATTCATATCATGTCATGTCCCTAGAGAGTATTGGCATGTCATGTCATGACATGTTCCGAAAGATTCATGTCATGTCATGTCCCAAGATATTCTAGTCATGTCATGTCATGTCATGTCCCAAGAACTCATGTCATGCCATGTCCCGAGAAACTCATGTCGTGTCATGTCATGTCCCAAGATATTATTGTCCTGTCAACCCTGAGAAATTCATGTCTTTTCATGTCCAGATAAATTCATGTCATGTCATGTCCCCAGAAATTCATATATTGTCATGTCATTTGCCAAGAAAATCATTTCATGTCATGTCCCCAGAAATTCATGTCATGGCATGTCCCGAGAAATTCATGTCATGTCATGTCTTGTCCAGAGAAATTCATGTCATGTCATGTCCCAAGAAATCTATGTTATGTCATGTCCCCAGAAATTTGTTTCATATCCCGTAAATTCATGACAGGTCAAGTCCCAAAAAAACTCATGTCATGTCATGTCCTGAGAAATTCATGTCATGTCATGTCGCGTGAAATTCATGTCATATCCCGAGAATTCATGACGTGTCATTCCCGAGAAATTCATGTCATATAATGTCCCCATTGATTTATGACATGTCATGTCATGTCCCGAGAAATTCATGTCATGTCATGTCCCAAGAAATTCATATGTCATGTCCCCAGAAATTTATGCTATGTCCTGTCTTGTCATGTCCCGACAAATTCATGTCATGTCATGTCATGTCCAGAGAAATTCATGTCAAGTCATGTCCAGAGAAATACATATGTCATGTCCACAGAAATTTATGTCATGTCATATATTGTCCCCTGAAATTCATGTCATATCCCGAGAATTCATGACGTGTCATGTCCCGAAAAAACTCATGTCATGTCATGTCCTGAGAAATTCATGTCATGTCATGTCCCCAGAAATCTATGTAATGTCATGTCATGTCCCCTGAAATTCATGTCATATCCCTAGAATTCATGATGTCATGTCCCAAGAAATTCATGTCATGTCATGTCATGTCCTGCAAATTCATGACATGTCATGTCGCGAGAAATTCATGTCATCTCCCGAGAGTTCATGACATGTCATTCCCGAGAAATTCATATCATGTCATGTTCCGAGAAATTCTTGTCATGTCATGTCATATCCGGAGAAAATCATGTCACGTCATGTCCATAGAAATTCTTGTCATGTCATGTCATGTCATGTGCCAAGAAATTCATGTCATGTCATGTCCACAGAAATTTATGTCATGTCATTTCATGTCATGTCATGTCCCCTGAAATTCTCGTCATAACCCAAGAATTCATGACGTGTCATTCCAGAGAAATTCATGTCATGTCATGTCCCGAGAGAAATTTTTCATGTCATGTCATGTCATGTCATGTGAAAGAAATTCATATCATGTCATGTCCCGAGAAATTCATGTCATCTCATGTGCCCATTAATTTATGTCATGTCATGTCCTGGGAAATTCATGTCATGTCATGTCGCTAGATAGTATTGTCATGTCATGTCATGTCATTTGCCGAGAGTTTCATGTCATGTCATGTCCCGAGAAATTCATGTCACGTCATGTCCTGAGAAATTCATGTCATGTCATGTCCCCAGAAATCTATGTAATGTCATGTCATGTCCCCTGAAATTCATGTCATATCCCTAGAATTCATGATGTCATGTCCCGAAAAAACTCATGTCATGTCATGTCCTGAGAAATTCATGTCATGTCTTGTCCCCAGAAATCTATGTAATGTCATGTCATGTCCCCTGAAATTCATGTCATATCCCTAGAATTCATGATGTCATGTTCCAAAAAATTCATGTCATGTCATGTCCTGCAAATTCATGTCATGTCATGTCGCGAGAAATTCGTGTCATCTCCCGAGAGTTCATGACATGTCATTCCCGAGAAATTCATATCATGTCGTGTACCAAGAGATTCTTGTCATGTCAGGTCATGTGCCATGAAATTCATGTCACGTCATGTCCCGAGAATTTCTTGTCATGTCATGTCATATCCGGAGAAAATCATGTCACGTCATGTCCAGAGAAATTCTTGTCATGTCATGTCATGTCATGTGCCAAGAAATTCATGTCATGTCATGTCCACAGAAATTTATGTCATGTCATTTCATGTCATGTCATGTCCCCTGAAATTCAGGTCATAACCCTAGAATACATGACATGTCATTCCAGAGAAATTCATGTCATGTCATGACCCCAGAGAAACTATAAATGTCATGTCATGTCATGTGCCAAGAAATTCAAATCATGTCATATCCCGAGAAATTCATGTCATGTCATGTGCCCACTAATTTATGTCATGTCATGTCCTGGGAAATTCATGTCATGTCATGTCCCTGGATAGTATTGTCATGTCATGTCATGTCATTTGCTGAGAGATTCATGTCATGGCATGTCCTGAGAAACTCATCTCATGTCATGTCCCGAGAAATTCATGTCATGTCATTTCACGAGAAATTCATGCCATATCCCGAGAATTCATGACATGTCATTTTCTGAGAAATTCATGTCATGTCATGTCCCCAGAAATTCATGTCATATCTCAAGAAGTCATGACATGTCATGTCCCAAGAAATTCATGTCATGTCATGTCCCCAGAAATTCATGTCATATCCCATGAAGTTATGACATGTCATGTCCAAAGATATTCATGTCATCTCTTGTCCTGTGAAATTCATGTCATGTCACATCGTGTGAAATTTATGGCATGTCCCGAGAATTCATGACTTGTCATTGCTCAGAAATTCATGTCATGTCATGTCCTGAGAGATTCTTGTCATGTCATGTCATGTGCCAAGAAATTCATGTCATGTCTTGTCCAGAGAAATTCATGTCATATCATGTCCCCATTGATTTATGTCATGTCATGTCATGTCCCGAGAAATTCATGTCATGTCATGTCCCGAGAAATTCATATGTCATGTCCCCAGAAATTTATGCTACGTCCTGTCTTGTCATGTCCCGACAAATTCATGTCATGTCATGTCATGTCCAGAGAAATTCATGTCAAGTCATGTCCAGAGAAATTCATATGTCATGTCCACAGAAATTTATGTCATGTCATATATTGTCCCCTGAAATTCATGTCATATCCCGAGAATTCATGACGTGTCATGTCCCGAAAAAACTCATGTCATGTCATGTCCTGAGAAATTCATGTCATGTCATGTCCCCAGAAATCTATGTAATGTCATGTCATGTCCCCTGAAATTCATGTCATATCCCTAGAATTCATGATGTCATGTCCCAAGAAATTCATGTCATGTCATGTCATGTCCTGCAAATTCATGACATGTCATGTCGCGAGAAATTCATGTCATCTCCCGAGAGTTCATGACATGTCATTCCCGAGAAATTCATATCATGTCATGTTCCGAGAAATTCTTGTCATGTCATGTCATATCCGGAGAAAATCATGCCACGTCATGTCCATAGAAATTCTTGTCATGTCATGTCATGTCATGTGCCAAGAAATTCATGTCATGTCATGTCCACAGAAATTTATGTCATGTCATTTCATGTCATGTCATGTCCCCTGAAATTCACGTCATAACCCAAGAATTCATGACGTGTCATTCCAGAGAAATTCATGTCATGTCATGTCCCGAGAGAAATTTTTCATGTCATGTCATGTCATGTCATGTGAAAGAAATTCATATCATGTCATGTCCCGAGAAATTCATGTCATCTCATGTGCCCATTAATTTATGTCATGTCATGTCCTGGGAAATTCATGTCATGTCATGTCGCTAGATAGTATTGTCATGTCATGTCATGTCATTTGCCGAGAGTTTCATGTCATGTCATGTCCCGAGAAATTCATGTCACGTCATGTCCTGAGAAATTCATGTCATGTCATGTCCCCAGAAATCTATGTAATGTCATGTCATGTCCCCTGAAATTCATGTCATATCCCTAGAATTCATGATGTCATGTCCCGAAAAAACTCATGTCATGTCATGTCCTGAGAAATTCATGTCATGTCTTGTCCCCAGAAATCTATGTAATGTCATGTCATGTCCCCTGAAATTCATGTCATATCCCTAGAATTCATGATGTCATGTTCCAAAAAATTCATGTCATGTCATGTCCTGCAAATTCATGTCATGTCATGTCGCGAGAAATTCGTGTCATCTCCCGAGAGTTCATGACATGTCATTCCCGAGAAATTCATATCATGTCGTGTACCAAGAGATTCTTGTCATGTCAGGTCATGTGCCATGAAATTCATGTCACGTCATGTCCCGAGAATTTCTTGTCATGTCATGTCATATCCGGAGAAAATCATGTCACGTCATGTCCAGAGAAATTCTTGTCATGTCATGTCATGCCATGTGCCAAGAAATTCATGTCATGTCATGTCCACAGAAATTTATGTCATGTCATTTCATGTCATGTCATGTCCCCTGAAATTCAGGTCATAACCCTAGAATACATGACATGTCATTCCAGAGAAATTCATGTCATGTCATGACCCCAGAGAAACTATAAATGTCATGTCATGTCATGTGCCAAGAAATTCAAATCATGTCATATCCCGAGAAATTCATGTCATGTCATGTGCCCACTAATTTATGTCATGTCATGTCCTGGGAAATTCATGTCATGTCATGTCCCTGGATAGTATTGTCATGTCATGTCATGTCATTTGCTGAGAGATTCATGTCATGGCATGTCCTGAGAAATTCATCTCATGTCATGTCCCGAGAAATTCATGTCATGTCATTTCACGAGAAATTCATGCCATATCCCGAGAATTCATGACATGTCATTTTCTGAGAAATTCATGTCATGTCATGTCCCCAGAAATTCATGTCATATCTCAAGAAGTCATGACATGTCATGTCCCAAGAAATTCATGTCATGTCATGTCCCCAGAAATTCATGTCATATCCCATGAAGTTATGACATGTCATGTCCAAAGATATTCATGTCATCTCTTGTCCTGTGAAATTCATGTCATGTCACATCGTGTGAAATTTATGGCATGTCCCGAGAATTCATGACTTGTCATTGCTCAGAAATTCATGTCATGTCATGTCCTGAGAGATTCTTGTCATGTCATGTCATGTGCCAAGAAATTCATGTCATGTCTTGTCCAGAGAAATTCATGTCATATCATGTCCCCATTGATTTATGTCATGTCATGTCATGTCCCGAGAAATTCATGTCATGTCATGTCCCGAGAAATTCATATGTCATGTCCCCAGAAATTTATGCTATGTCCTGTCTTGTCATGTCCCGACAAATTCATGTCATGTCATGTCATGTCCAGAGAAATTCATGTCAAGTCATGTCCAGAGAAATTCATATGTCATGTCCACAGAAATTTATGTCATGTCATATATTGTCCCCTGAAATTCATGTCATATCCCGAGAATTCATGACGTGTCATGTCCCGAAAAAAGTCATGTCATGTCATGTCCTGAGAAATTCATGTCATGTCATGTCCCCAGAAATCTATGTAATGTCATGTCATGTCCCCTGAAATTCATGTCATATCCCTAGAATTCATGATGTCATGTCCCAAGAAATTCATGTCATGTCATGTCCTGAGAAATTCATGTCATGTCATGTCGCAAGAAATTCATGTCATCTCCCGAGAATTCATGACATGTCATTCCCGAGAAATTCATATCATGTCGTGTACCAAGAGATTCTTGTCATGTCAGGTCATGTGCCATGAAATTCATGTCACGTCATGTCCCGAGAATTTCTTGTCATGTCATGTCATATCCGGAGAAAATCATGTCACGTCATGTCCAGAGAAATTCTTGTCATGTCATGTCATGTCATGCGCCAAGAAATTCATGTCATGTCATGTCCACAGAAATTTATGTCATGTCATTTCATGTCATGTCATGTCCCCAGAAATTCACGTCATTACCCTAGAATTCATGACATGGTTATTCCAGAGAAATTCATGTCATGTCATGTCCCCAGAAGTTCATGTCATATCCCGAGAATCCTTGAAATATCATGTCCCGAGAAATTCATGTCATGTCATGTCCCCAGAAATTCATGTCATATCCCATGAAGTCATGACATGTCATGTCCCAAGAAATTCATGTCATGTCATGTCCCCAGAAATTCATGTCATATCCCATGAAGTTATGACATGTCATGTCCAAAGATATTCATGTCATCTCTTGTCCTGTGAAATTCATGTCATGTCACATCGCGTGAAATTCATGGCATGTCCCGAGAATTCATGACTTGTCATTGCTCAGAAATTCATGTTATGTCATGTCCTGAGAGATTCTTGTCATGTCATGTGCCAAGAAATTCATGTCATGTCTTGTCCAAATAAATTCATGTCATATCATGTCCCCATTGATTTATGTCATGTCATGTCATGTCCCGAGAAATTCATGTCATGTCATGTCCCGAGAAATTCATATGTCATGTCCCCAGAAATTTATGCTATGTCCTGTCTTGTCATGTCCCGACAAATTCATGTCATGTCATGTCATGTCCAGAGAAATTCATGTCAAGTCATGTCCAGAGAAATTCATATGTCATGTCCACAGAAATTTATGTCATGTCATATATTGTCCCCTGAAATTCATGTCATATCCCGAGAATTCATGACGTGTCATGTCCCGAAAAAACTCATGTCATGTCATGTCCTGAGAAATTCATGTCATGTCATGTCCCCAGAAATCTATGTAATGTCATGTCATGTCCCCTGAAATTCATGTCATATCCCTAGAATTCATGATGTCATGTCCCAAGAAATTCATGTCATGTCATGTCCTGAAAATTCATGTCATGTCATGTCGCGAGAAATTCATGTCATCTCCCGAGAGTTCATGACATGTCATTCCCGAGAAATTCATATCACGTCATGTCCCGAGAAATTCTTGCCATGTCATGTCATATCCGGAGAAAATCATGTCACGTCATGTCCATAGAAATTCTTGTCATGTCATGTCATGTCATGTGCCAAGACATTCATGTCATGTCATGTCCACAGAAATTTATGTCATGTCATTTCATGTCATGTCATGTCCCCTGAAATTCACGTCATAACCCAAGAATTCATGACGTGTCATTCCAGAGAAATTCTTGTCATGTCATGTCCTGAGTGAAATTTTTCATGTCATGTCATGTCATGTGAAAGAAATTCATATCATGTCATGTCCCGAGAAATTCATGTCATCTCATGTGCCCATTAATTTATGTCATGTCATGTCCTGGGAAATCCATGTCATGTCATGTCGCTAGATAGTATTGTCATGTCATGTCATGTCATTTGCCGAGAGTTTCATGTCATGTCATGTCCCGAGAAATTCATGTCATGTCATGTCCCGAGAAATTCATGTCATGTCACGAGAATTTCATGTCATCTCATGTGCCCATTGATTTATGTCATGTCATGTTTTGAGAAATTCATATCATGTCATGTCCCTAGAGAGTATTGGCATGTCATGTCATGACATGTTCCGAAAGATTCATGTCATGTCATGTCCCAAGATATTCTAGTCATGTCATGTCATGTCATGTCCCAAGAACTCATGTCATGCCATGTCCCGAGAAACTCATGTCGTGTCATGTCATGTCCCAAGATATTATTTTCCTGTCAACCCTGAGAAATTCATGTCTTTTCATGTCCAGATAAATTCATGTCATGTCATGTCCCCAGAAATTCATATATTGTCATGTCATTTGCCAAGAAAATCATTTCATGTCATGTCCCCAGAAATTCATGTCATGGCATGTCCCGAGAAATTCATGTCATGTCATGTCTTGTCCAGAGAAATTCATGTCATGTCATGTCCCAAGAAATCTATGTTATGTCATGTCCCCAGAAATTTGTTTCATATCCCGTAAATTCATGACAGGTCAAGTCCCAAAAAAACTCATGTCATGTCATGTCCTGAGAAATTCATGTCATGTCATGTCGCGTGAAATTCATGTCATATCCCGAGAATTCATGACGTGTCATTCCCGAGAAATTCATGTCATATAATGTCCCCATTGATGTATGTCATGTCATGTCCTGGGAAATTCATGTCATGTCATGTCGCTAGTTAGTATTGTCATGTCATGTCATGTCATTTGCCGAGAGTTTCATGTCATGTCATGTCCCGAGAAATTCATGTCATGTCATGTCCCGAGAAATTCATGTCATGTCACGAGAATTTCATGTCATCTCATGTGCCCATTGATTTATGTCATGTCATGTTTTGAGAAATTCATATCATGTCATGTCCCTAGAGAGTATTGGCATGTCATGTCATGACATGTTCCGAAAGATTCATGTCATGTCATGTCGCAAGATATTCTAGTCATGTCATGTCATGTCATGTCCCAAGAATTCATGTCATGGCATGTCCCGAGAAATTCATGTCATGTCATGTCTTGTCCAGAGAAATTCATGTCATGTCATGTCCCAAGAAATCTATGTTATGTCATGTCCCCAGAAATTCGTTTCATATCCCGTAAATTCATGACAGGTCATGTCCCAAAAAAACTCATGTCATGTCATGTCCTGAGAAATTCATGTCATGTCATGTCGCGTGAAATTCATGTCATATCCCGAGAATTCATGACGTGTCATTCCCGAGAAATTCATGTCATATCATGTACCCATTGATTTATGTCATGTCATGTCATGTCCCGAGAAATTCATGTCATGTCATGTCCCGAGAAATTCATATGTCATGTCCCCAGAAATTTATGCTATGTCCTGTCTTGTCATGTCCCGACAAATTCATGTCATGTCATGTCATGTCCAGAGAAATTCATGTCAAGTCATGTCCAGAGAAATTCATATGTCATGTCCACAGAAATTTATGTCATGTCATATGTTGTCCCCTGAAACTCATGTCATATCCCGAGAATTCATGACGTGTCATGTCCCGAAGAAACTCATGTCATGTCATGTCCTGAGAAATTCATGTCATGTCATGTCCCCAGAAATCTATGTAATGTCATGTCATGTCCCCTGAAATTCATGTCATAACCCTAGAATTCATGATGTCATGTCCCGAAAAAACTCATGTCATGTCATGTCCTGAGAAATTCATGTCATGTCTTGTCCCCAGAAATCTATGTAATGTCATGTCATGTCCCCTGAAATTCATGTCATATCCCTAGAATTCATGATGTCATGTTCCAAAAAATTCATGTCATGTCATGTCCTGCAAATTCATGTCATGTCATGTCGCCAGAAATTCGTGTCATCTCCCGAGAGTTCATGACATGTCATTCCCGAGAAATTCATATCATGTCGTGTACCAAGAGATTCTTGTCATGTCAGGTCATGTGCCATGAAATTCATGTCACGTCATGTCCCGAGAATTTCTTGTCATGTCATGTCATATCCGGAGAAAATCATGTCACGTAATGTCCAGAGAAATTCTTGTCATGTCATGTCATGTCATGTGCCAAGAAATTCATGTCATGTCATGTCCACAGAAATTTATGTCATGTCATTTCATGTCATGTCATGTCCCCTGAAATTCACGTCATAACCCTAGAATACATGACATGTCATTCCAGAGAAATTCATGTCATGTCATGACCCCAGAGAAACTATAAATGTCATGTCATGTCATGTGCCAAGAAATTCAAATCATGTCATATCCCGAGAAATTCATGTCATGTCATGTGCCCACTAATTTATGTCATGTCATGTCCTGGGAAATTCATGTCATGTCATGTCCCTGGATAGTATTGTCATGTCATGTCATGTCATTTGCTGAGAGATTCATGTCATGGCATGTCCTGAGAAATTCATCTCATGTCATGTCCCGAGCAATTCATGTCATGTCATTTCACGAGAAATTCATGCCATATCCCGAGAATTCATGACATGTCATTTTCTGAGAAATTCATGTCATGTCATGTCCCCAGAAGTTCATGTCATATCCCGAGAATCCATGAAATATCATGTCCCGAGAAATTCATGTCATGTCATGTCCCCAGAAATTCATGTCATATCTCAAGAAGTCATGACATGTCATGTCCCAAGAAATTCATGTCATGTCATGTCCCCAGAAATTCATGTCATATCCCATGAAGTTATGACATGTCATGTCCAAAGATATTCATGTCATCTCTTGTCCTGTGAAATTCATGTCATGTCACATCGTGTGAAATTCATGGCATGTCCCGAGAATTCATGACTTGTCATTGCTCAGAAATTCATGTCATGTCATGTCCTGAGAGATTCTTGTCATGTCATGTCATGTGCCAAGAAATTCATGTCATGTCTTGTCCAGAGAAATTCATGTCATATCATGTCCCCATTGATTTATATCATGTCATGTCATGTCCCGAGAAATTCATGTCATGTCATGTCCCGAGAAATTCATATGTCATGTCCCCAGAAATTTATGCTATGTCCTGTCTTGTCATGTCCCGACAAATTCATGTCATGTCATGTCATGTCCAGAGAAATTCATGTCAAGTCATGTCCAGAGAAATTCATATGTCATGTCCACAGAAATTTATGTCATGTCATATATTGTCCCCTTAAAATTCATGTCATATCCCAAGAATTCATGACGTGTCATGTCCCGAAAAAACTCATGTCATGTCATGTCCTGAGAAATTCATGTCATGTCATGTCCCCAGAAATCTATGTAATGTCATGTCATGTCCCCTGAAATTCATGTCATATCCCTAGAATTCATGATGTCATGTCCCAAGAAATTCATGTCATGTCATGTCCTGAGAAATTCATGTCATGTCATGTCGCAAGAAATTCATGTCATCTCCCGAGAATTCATGACATGTCATTCCCGAGAAATTCATATCATGTCGTGTACCAAGAGATTCTTGTCATGTCAGGTCATGTGCCATGAAATTCATGTCACGTCATGTCCCGAGAATTTCTTGTCATGTCATGTCATATCCGGAGAAAATCATGTCACGTCATGTCCAGAGAAATTCTTGTCATGTCATGTCATGTCATGCGCCAAGAAATTCATGTCATGTCATGTCCACAGAAATTTATGTCATGTCATTTCATGTCATGTCATGTCCCCAGAAATTCACGTCATTACCCTAGAATTCATGACATGTTATTCCAGAGAAATTCATGTCATGTCATGTCCCCAGAAGTTCATGTCATATCCCGAGAATCCATGAAATATCATGTCCCGAGAAATTCATGTCATGTCATGTCCCCAGAAATTCATGTCATATCCCATGAAGTCATGACATGTCATGTCCCAAGAAATTCATGTCATGTCATGTCCCCAGAAATTCATGTCATATCCCATGAAGTTATGACATGTCATGTCCAAAGATATTCATGTCATCTCTTGTCCTGTGAAATTCATGTCATGTCACATCGCGTGAAATTCATGGCATGTCCCGAGAATTCATGACTTGTCATTGCTCAGAAATTCATGTTATGTCATGTCCTGAGAGATTCTTGTCATGTCATGTGCCAAGAAATTCATGTCATGTCTTGTCCAAATAAATTCATGTCATATCATGTCCCCATTGATTTATGTCATGTCATGTCATGTCCCGAGAAATTCATGTCATGTCATGTCCCGAGAAATTCATATGTCATGTCCCCAGAAATTTATGCTATGTCCTGTCTTGTCATGTCCCGACAAATTCATGTCATGTCATGTCATGTCCAGAGAAATTCATGTCAAGTCATGTCCAGAGAAATTCATATGTCATGTCCACAGAAATTTATGTCATGTCATATATTGTCCCCTGAAATTCATGTCATATCCCGAGAATTCATGACGTGTCATGTCCCGAAAAAACTCATGTCATGTCATGTCCTGAGAAATTCATGTCATGTCATGTCCCCAGAAATCTATGTAATGTCATGTCATGTCCCCTGAAATTCATGTCATATCCCTAGAATTCATGATGTCATGTCCCAAGAAATTCATGTCATGTCATGTCCTGAGAAATTCATGTCATGTCATGTCGCGAGAAATTCATGTCATCTCCCGAGAGTTCATGACATGTCATTCCCGAGAAATTCATATCACGTCATGTCCCGAGAAATTCTTGCCATGTCATGTCATATCCGGAGAAAATCATGTCACGTCATGTCCATAGAAATTCTTGTCATGTCATGTCATGTCATGTGCCAAGACATTCATGTCATGTCATGTCCACAGAAATTTATGTCATGTCATTTCATGTCATGTCATGTCCCCTGAAATTCACGTCATAACCCTAGAATTCATGACGTGTCATTCCAGAGAAATTCATGTCATGTCATGTCCTGAGTGAAATTTTTCATGTCATGTCATGTCATGTGAAAGAAATTCATATCATGTCATGTCCCGAGAAATTCATGTCATCTCATGTGCCCATTAATTTATGTCATGTCATGTCCTGGGAAATCCATGTCATGTCATGTCGCTAGATAGTATTGTCATGTCATGTCATGTCATTTGCCGAGAGTTTCATGTCATGTCATGTCCCGAGAAATTCATGTCATGTCATGTCCCGAGAAATTCATGTCATGTCACGAGAATTTCATGTCATCTCATGTGCCCATTGATTTATGTCATGTCATGTTTTGAGAAATTCATATCATGTCATGTCCCTAGAGAGTATTGGCATGTCATGTCATGACATGTTCCGAAAGATTCATGTCATGTCATGTCCCAAGATATTCTAGTCATGTCATGTCATGTCATGTCCCAAGAACTCATGTCATGCCATGTCCCGAGAAACTCATGTCGTGTCATGTCATGTCCCAAGATATTATTGTCCTGTCAACCCTGAGAAATTCATGTCTTTTCATGTCCAGATAAATTCATGTCATGTCATGTCCCCAGAAATTCATATATTGTCATGTCATTTGCCAAGAAAATCATTTCATGTCATGTCCCCAGAAATTCATGTCATGGCATGTCCCGAGAAATTCATGTCATGTCATGTCTTGTCCAGAGAAATTCATGTCATGTCATGTCCCAAGAAATCTATGTTATGTCATGTCCCCAGAAATTTGTTTCATATCCCGTAAATTCATGACAGGTCAACTCCCAAAATAACTCATGTCATGTCATGTCCTGAGAAATTCATGTCATGTCATGTGCGTGAAATTCATGTCATATCCCGAGAATTCATGACGTGTCATTCCCGAGAAATTCATGTCATATAATGTCCCCATTGATTTATGACATGTCATGTCATGTCCCGAGAAATTCATGTCATGTCATGTCCCAAGATATTCATATGTCATGTCCCCAGAAATTTATGCTATGTCCTGTCTTGTCATGTCCCGACAAATTCATGTCATGTCATGTCATGTCCAGAGAAATTCATGTCAAGTCATGTCCAGAGAAATACATATGTCATGTCCACAGAAATTTATGTCATGTCATATATTGTCCCCTGAAATTCATGTCATATCCCGAGAATTCATGACGTGTCATGTCCCGAAAAAACTCATGTCATGTCATGTCCTGAGAAATTCATGTCATGTCATGTCCCCAGAAATCTATGTAATGTCATGTCATGTCCCCTGAAATTCATGTCATATCCCTAGAATTCATGATGTCATGTCCCCTGAAATTCATGTCATATCCCTAGAATTCATGATGTCATGTCCCAAGAAATTCATGTCATGTCATGTCCTGAAAATTCATGTCATGTCATGTCGCGAGAAATTCATGTCATCTCCCGAGAGTTCATGACATGTCATTCCCGAGAAATTCATATCACGTCATGTCCCGAGAAATTCTTGTCATGTCATGTCATATCCGGAGAAAATCATGTCACGTCATGTCCATAGAAATTCTTGTCATGTCATGTCATGTCATGTGCCAAGAAATTCATGTCATGTCATGTCCACAGAAATTTATGTCATGTCATTTCATGTCATGTCATGTCCCCTGAAATTCACGTCATAACCCAAGAATTCATGACGTGTCATTCCAGAGAAATTCATGTCATGTCATGTCCCGAGAGAAATTTTTCATGTCATGTCATGTCATGTCATGTGAAAGAAATTTATATCATGTCATGTCCCGAGAAATTCATGTCATCTCATGTGCCCATTAATTTATGTCATGTCATGTCCTGGGAAATTCATGTCATGTCATGTCGCTAGATAGTATTGTCATGTCATGTCATGTCATTTGCCGAGAGTTTCATGTCATGTCATGTCCCGAGAAATTCATGTCATGTCATGTCCCGAGAAATTCATGTCATGTCACGAGAATTTCATGTCATCTCATGTGCCCATTGATTTATGTCATGTCATGTTTTGAGAAATTCATATCATGTCATGTCCCTAGAGAGTATTGGCATGTCATGTCATGACATGTTCCGAAAAATTCATGTCATGTCATGTCCCAAGATATTCTAGTCATGTCATGTCATGTCATGTCCCAAGAACTCATGTCATGTCATGTCGCTAGATAGTATTGTCATGTCATGTCATGTCATTTGCCGAGTGTTTCATGTCATGTCATGTCCCGAGAAATTCATGTCATGTCATGTCCCGAGAATTAATGACGTGTCATTCCCGAGAAATTCATGTCATATCATGTCCCCATTGATTTATGTCATGTCATTTCATGTCCCGAGAAATTCATGTCATGTCATGTCCCATGAAATTCATATGTCATGTCCCCAGAAATTTATGCTATGTCCTGTCTTGTCGTGTCCCGACAAATTCATGTCATGTCATGTCATGTCCAGAGAAATTCATGTCAAGTCATGTCCAGAGAAATTCATATGTCATGTCCACAGAAATTTATGTCATGTCATATATTGTCCCCTGAAATTCATGTCATGCCATGTCCCGAGAAACTCATGTCGTGTAATGTCATGTCCCAAGATATTATTTTCCTGTCAACCCTGAGAAATTCATGTCTTTTCATGTCCAGATAAATTCATGTCATGTCATGTCCCCAGAAATTCATATATTGTCATGTCATTTGCCAAGAAAATCATTTCATGTCATGTCCCCAGAAATTCATGTCATGGCATGTCCCGAGAAATTCATGTCATGTCATGTCTTGTCCAGAGAAATTCATGTCATGTCATGTCCCAAGAAATCTATGTTATGTCATGTCCCCAGAAATTTGTTTCATATCCCGTAAATTCATGACAGGTCAAGTCCCAAAAAAACTCATGTCATGTCATGTCCTGAGAAATTCATGTCATGTCATGTCGCGTGAAATTCATGTCATATCCCGAGAATTCATGACGTGTCATTCCCGAGAAATTCATGTCATATAATGTCCCCATTGATGTATGTCATGTCATGTCCTGGGAAATTCATGTCATGTCATGTCGCTAGTTAGTATTGTCATGTCATGTCATGTCATTTGCCGAGAGTTTCATGTCATGTCATGTCCCGAGAAATTCATGTCATGTCATGTCCCGAGAAATTCATGTCATGTCACGAGAATTTCATGTCATCTCATGTGCCCATTGATTTATGTCATGTCATGTTTTGAGAAATTCATATCATGTCATGTCCCTAGAGAGTATTGGCATGTCATGTCATGACATGTTCCGAAAGATTCATGTCATGTCATGTCGCAAGATATTCTAGTCATGTCATGTCATGTCATGTCCCAAGAATTCATGTCATGGCATGTCCCGAGAAATTCATGTCATGTCATGTCTTGTCCAGAGAAATTCATGTCATGTCATGTCCCAAGAAATCTATGTTATGTCATGTCCCCAGAAATTCGTTTCATATCCCGTAAATTCATGACAGGTCATGTCCCAAAAAAACTCATGTCATGTCATGTCCTGAGAAATTCATGTCATGTCATGTCGCGTGAAATTCATGTCATATCCCGAGAATTCATGACGTGTCATTCCCGAGAAATTCATGTCATATCATGTACCCATTGATTTATGTCATGTCATGTCATGTCCCGAGAAATTCATGTCATGTCATGTCCCGAGAAATTCATATGTCATGTCCCCAGAAATTTATGCTATGTCCTGTCTTGTCATGTCCCGACAAATTCATGTCATGTCATGTCATGTCCAGAGAAATTCATGTCAAGTCATGTCCAGAGAAATTCATATGTCATGTCCACAGAAATTTATGTCATGTCATATGTTGTCCCCTGAAACTCATGTCATATCCCGAGAATTCATGACGTGTCATGTCCCGAAGAAACTCATGTCATGTCATGTCCTGAGAAATTCATGTCATGTCATGTCCACAGAAATCTATGTAATGTCATGTCATGTCCCCTGAAATTCATGTCATATCCCTAGAATTCATGATGTCATGTCCCGAAAAAACTCATGTCATGTCATGTCCTGAGAAATTCATGTCATGTCCTGTCCCCAGAAATCTATGTAATGTCATGTCATGTCCCCTGAAATTCATGTCATATCCCTAGAATTCATGATGTCATGTTCCAAAAAATTCATGTCATGTCATGTCCTGCAAATTCATGTCATGTCATGTCGCCAGAAATTCGTGTCATCTCCCGAGAGTTCATGACATGTCATTCCCGAGAAATTCATATCATGTCGTGTACCAAGAGATTCTTGTCATGTCAGGTCATGTGCCATGAAATTCATGTCACGTCATGTCCCGAGAATTTCTTGTCATGTCATGTCATATCCGGAGAAAATCATGTCACGTCATGTCCAGAGAAATTCTTGTCATGTCATGTCATGTCATGTGCCGAGAAATTCATGTCATGTCATGTCCACAGAAATTTATGTCATGTCATTTCATGTCATGTCATGTCCCCTGAAATTCACGTCATAACCCTAGAATACATGACATGTCATTCCAGAGAAATTCATGTCATGTCATGACCCCAGAGAAACTATAAATGTCATGTCATGTCATGTGCCAAGAAATTCAAATCATGTCATATCCCGAGAAATTCATGTCATGTCATGTGCCCACTAATTTATGTCATGTCATGTCCTGGGAAATTCATGTCATGTCATGTCCCTGGATAGTATTGTCATGTCATGTCATGTCATTTGCTGAGAGATTCATGTCATGGCATGTCCTGAGAAATTCATCTCATGTCATGTTCTGAGAAATTCATGTCATGTCATTTCACGAGAAATTCATGCCATATCCCGAGAATTCATGACATGTCATTTTCTGAGAAATTCATGTCATGTCATGTCCCCAGAAGTTCATGTCATATCCCGAGAATCCATGAAATATCATGTCCCGAGAAATTCATGTCATGTCATGTCCCCAGAAATTCATGTCATATCTCAAGAAGTCATGACATGTCATGTCCCAAGAAATTCATGTCATGTCATGTCCCCAGAAATTCATGTCATATCCCATGAAGTTATGACATGTCATGTCCAAAGATATTCATGTCATCTCTTGTCCTGTGAAATTCATGTCATGTCACATCGTGTGAAATTCATGGCATGTCCCGAGAATTCATGACTTGTCATTGCTCAGAAATTCATGTCATGTCATGTCCTGAGAGATTCTTGTCATGTCATGTCATGTGCCAAGAAATTCATGTCATGTCTTGTCCAGAGAAATTCATGTCATATCATGTCCCCATTGATTTATGTCATGTCATGTCATGTCCCGAGAAATTCATGTCATGTCATGTCCCGAGAAATTCATATGTCATGTCCCCAGAAATTTATGCTATGTCCTGTCTTGTCATGTCCCGACAAATTCATGTCATGTCATGTCATGTCCAGAGAAATTCATGTCAAGTCATGTCCAGAGAAATTCATATGTCATGTCCACAGAAATTTATGTCATGTCATATATTGTCCCCTGAAATTCATGTCATATCCCAAGAATTCATGACGTGTCATGTCCCGAAAAAACTCATGTCATGTCATGTCCTGAGAAATTCATGTCATGTCATGTCCCCAGAAATCTATGTAATGTCATGTCATGTCCCCTGAAATTCATGTCATATCCCTAGAATTCATGATGTCATGTCCCAAGAAATTCATGTCATGTCATGTCCTGAGAAATTCATGTCATGTCATGTCGCAAGAAATTCATGTCATCTCCCGAGAATTCATGACATGTCATTCCCGAGAAATTCATATCATGTCGTGTACCAAGAGATTCTTGTCATGTCAGGTCATGTGCCATGAAATTCATGTCACGTCATGTCCCGAGAATTTCTTGTCATGTCATGTCATATCCGGAGAAAATCATGTCACGTCATGTCCAGAGAAATTCTTGTCATGTCATGTCATGTCATGCGCCAAGAAATTCATGTCATGTCATGTCCACAGAAATTTATGTCATGTCATTTCATGTCATGTCATGTCCCCAGAAATTCACGTCATTACCCTAGAATTCATGACATGTTATTCCAGAGAAATTCATGTCATGTCATGTCCCCAGAAGTTCATGTCATATCCCGAGAATCCATGAAATATCATGTCCCGAGAAATTCATGTCATGTCATGTCCCCAGAAATTCATGTCATATCCCATGAAGTCATGACATGTCATGTCCCAAGAAATTCATGTCATGTCATGTCCCCAGAAATTCATGTCATATCCCATGAAGTTATGACATGTCATGTCCAAAGATATTCATGTCATCTCTTGTCCTGTGAAATTCATGTCATGTCACATCGCGTGAAATTCATGGCATGTCCCGAGAATTCATGACTTGTCATTGCTCAGAAATTCATGTTATGTCATGTCCTGAGAGATTCTTGTCATGTCATGTGCCAAGAAATTCATGTCATGTCTTGTCCAGAGAAATTCATGTCATATCATGTCCCCATTGATTTATGTCATGTCATGTCATGTCCCGAGAAATTCATGTCATGTCATGTCCCGAGAAATTCATATGTCATGTCCCCAGAAATTTATGCTATGTCCTGTCTTGTCATGTCCCGACAAATTCATGTCATGTCATGTCATGTCCAGAGAAATTCATGTCAAGTCATGTCCAGAGAAATTCATATGTCATGTCCACAGAAATTTATGTCATGTCATATATTGTCCCCTGAAATTCATGTCATATCCCGAGAATTCATGACGTGTCATGTCCCGAAAAAACTCATGTCATGTCATGTCCTGAGAAATTCATGTCATGTCATGTCCCCAGAAATCTATGTAATCTCATGTCATGTCCCCTGAAATTCATGTCATATCCCTAGAATTCATGATGTCATGTCCCAAGAAATTCATGTCATGTCATGTCCTGAGAAATTCATGTCATGTCATGTCGCGAGAAATTCATGTCATCTCCCGAGAGTTCATGACATGTCATTCCCGAGAAATTCATATCACGTCATGTCCCGAGAAATTCTTGCCATGTCATGTCATATCCGGAGAAAATCATGTCACGTCATGTCCATAGAAATTCTTGTCATGTCATGTCATGTCATGTGCCAAGACATTCATGTCATGTCATGTCCACAGAAATTTATGTCATGTCATTTCATGTCATGTCATGTCCCCTGAAATTCACGTCATAACCCTAGAATTCATGACGTGTCATTCCAGAGAAATTCATGTCATGTCATGTCCCGAGAGAAATTTTTCATGACATGTCATGTCATGTGAAAGAAATTCATATCATGTCATGTCCCGAGAAATTCATGTCATCTCATGTGCCCATTAATTTATGTCATGTCATGTCCTGGGAAATTCATGTCATGTCATGTCGCTAGATAGTATTGTCATGTCATGTCATGTCATTTGCCGAGAGTTTCATGTCATGTCATGTCCCGAGAAATTCATGTCATGTCATGTCCCGAGAAATTCATGTCATGTCACGAGAATTTCATGTCATCTCATGTGCCCATTGATTTATGTCATGTCATGTTTTGAGAAATTCATATCATGTCATGTCCCTAGAGAGTATTGGCATGTCATGTCATGACATGTTCCGAAAGATTCATGTCATGTCATGTCCCAAGATATTCTAGTCATGTCATGTCATGTCATGTCCCAAGAACTCATGTCATGCCATGTCCCGAGAAACTCATGTCATGTCATGTCCCCAGAAATCTATGTAATCTCATGTCATGTCCCCTGAAATTCATGTCATATCCCTAGAATTCATGATGTCATGTCCCAAGAAATTCATGTCATGTCATGTCCTGAGAAATTCATGTCATGTCATGTCGCGAGAAATTCATGTCATCTCCCGAGAGTTCATGACATGTCATTCCCGAGAAATTCATATCACGTCATGTCCCCAGAAATTCTTGCCATGTCATGTCATATCCGGAGAAAATCATGTCACGTCATGTCCATAGAAATTCTTGTCATGTCATGTCATGTCATGTGCCAAGACATTCATGTCATGTCATGTCCACAGAAATTTATGGCATGTCATTTCATGTCATGTCATGTCCCCTGAAATTCACGTCATAACCCTAGAATTCATGACGTGTCATTCCAGAGAAATTCATGTCATGTCATGTCCTGAGTGAAATTTTTCATGTCATGTCATGTCATGTGAAAGAAATTCATATCATGTCATGTCCCGAGAAATTCATGTCATCTCATGTGCCCATTAATTTATGTCATGTCATGTCCTGGGAAATCCATGTCATGTCATGTCGCTAGATAGTATTGTCATGTCATGTCATGTCATTTGCCGAGAGTTTCATGTCATGTCATGTCCCGAGAAATTCATGTCATGTCATGTCCCGAGAAATTCATGTCATGTCACGAGAATTTCATGTCATCTCATGTGCCCATTGATTTATGTCATGTCATGTTTTGAGAAATTCATATCATGTCATGTCCCTAGAGAGTATTGGCATGTCATGTCATGACATGTTCCGAAAGATTCATGTCATGTCATGTCCCAAGATATTCTAGTCATGTCATGTCATGTCATGTCCCAAGAACTCATGTCATGCCATGTCCCGAGAAACTCATGTCGTGTCATGTCATGTCCCAAGATATTATTGTCCTGTCAACCCTGAGAAATTCATGTCTTTTCATGTCCAGATAAATTCATGTCATGTCATGTCCCCAGAAATTCATATATTGTCATGTCATTTGCCAAGAAAATCATTTCATGTCATGTCCCCAGAAATTCATGTCATGGCATGTCCCGAGAAATTCATGTCATGTCATGTCTTGTCCAGAGAAATTCATGTCATGTCATGTCCCAAGAAATCTATGTTATGTCATGTCCCCAGAAATTTGTTTCATATCCCGTAAATTCATGACAGGTCAAGTCCCAAAAAAACTCATGTCATGTCATGTCCTGAGAAATTCATGTCATGTCATGTCGCGTGAAATTCATGTCATATCCCGAGAATTCATGACGTGTCATTCCCGAGAAATTCATGTCATATAATGTCCCCATTGATTTATGACATGTCATGTCATGTCCCGAGAAATTCATGTCATGTCATGTCATGTCCCAAGAACTCATGTCATGTCATGTCGCTAGATAGTATTGTCATGTCATGTCATGTCATTTGCCGTGTGTTTCATGTCATGTCATGTCCCGAGAAATTCATGTCATGTCATGTCCCGAGAATTAATGACGTGTCATTCCCGAGAAATTCATGTCATATCATGTCCCCATTGATTTATGTCATGTCATGTCATGTCCCGAGAAATTCATGTCATGTCATGTCCCATGAAATTCATATGTCATGTCCCCAGAAATTTATGCTATTGCCTGTCTTGTCATGTCCCGACAAATTCATGTCATGTCATGTCATGTCCAGAGAAATTCATGTCAAGTCATGTCCAGAGAAATTCATATGTCATGTCCACAGAAATTTTTGTCATGTCATATATTGTCCCCTGAAATTCATGTCATGCCATGTCCCGAGAAACTCATGTCGTGTCATGTCATGTCCCAAGATATTATTTTCCTGTCAACCCTGAGAAATTCATGTCTTTTCATGTCCAGATAAATTCATGTCATGTCATTTCCCCAGAAATTCATATATTGTCATGTCATGTGCCAAGAAATTCATGTCATGTCTTGTCCAAATAAATTCATGTCATATCATGTCCCCATTGATTTATGTCATGTCATGTCATGTCCCGAGAAATTCATGTCATGTCATGTCCCGAGAAATTCATATGTCATGTCCCCAGAAATTTATGCTATGTCCTGTCTTGTCATGTCCCGACAAATTCATGTCATGTCATGTCATGTCCCGAGAAATTCATATGTCATGTCCACAGAAATTTATGTCATGTCATATATTGTCCCCTGAAATTCATGTCATATCCTGAGAATTCATGACGTGTCATGTCCCGAAAAAACTCATGTCATGTCATGTCCTGAGAAATTCATGTCATGTCATGTCCCCAGGAATCTATGTAATGTCATGTCATGTCCCCTGAAATTCATGTCATATCCCTAGAATTCATGATGTCATGTCCCAAGAAATTCATGTCATGTCATGTCCTGAAAATTCATGTCATGTCATGTCGCGAGAAATTCATGTCATCGCCCGAGAGTTCATGACATGTCATTCCTGGGAAATTCATATCACGTCATGTCCCGAGAAATTCTTGTCATGTCATGTCATATCTGGAGAAAATCATGTCACGTCATGTCCATAGAAATTCTTGTCATGTCATGTCATGTCATGTGCCAAGAAATTTATGTCATGTCATTTCATGTCATGTCATGTCCCCTGTAATTCACGTCATAACCCGAGAATTCATGACGTGTCATTCCAGAGAAATTCATGTCATGTCATGTCCCGAGAGAAATTTTTCATGTCATGTCATGTCATGTCATGTGAAATAAATTCATATCATGTCATGTCCCGAGAAATTCATGTCATCTCATGTGCCCATTAATTTATGTCATGTCATGTCCTGGGAAATTCATGTCATGTCATGTCGCTAGATAGTATTGTCATGTCATGTCATGTCATTTGCCGAGAATTTCATGTCATGTCATGTCCAGAGAAATTCATGTCAAGTCATGTCCAGAGAAATTCATATGTCATGTCCACAGAAATTTATGTCATGTCATATATTGTCCCCTGAAATTCATGTCATATCCCAAGAATTCATGACGTGTCATGTCCCGAAAAAACTCATGTCATGTCATGTCCTGAGAAATTCATGTCATGTCATGTCCCCAGAAATCTATGTAATGTCATGTCATGTCCCCTGAAATTCATGTCATATCCCTAGAATTCATGATGTCATGTCCCAAGAAATTCATGTCATGTCATGTCCTGAGAAATTCATGTCATGTCATGTCGCAAGAAATTCATGTCATCTCCCGAGAATTCATGACATGTCATTCCCGAGAAATTCATATCATGTCGTGTACCAAGAGATTCTTGTCATGTCAGGTCATGTGCCATGAAATTCATGTCACGTCATGTCCCGAGAATTTCTTGTCATGTCATGTCATATCCGGAGAAAATCATGTCACGTCATGTCCAGAGAAATTCTTGTCATGTCATGTCATGTCATGCGCCAAGAAATTCATGTCATGTCATGTCCACAGAAATTTATGTCATGTCATTTCATGTCATGTCATGTCCCCAGAAATTCACGTCATTACCCTAGAATTCATGACATGTTATTCCAGAGAAATTCATGTCATGTCATGTCCCCAGAAGTTCATGTCATATCCCGAGAATCCATGAAATATCATGTCCCGAGAAATTCATGTCATGTCATGTCCCCAGAAATTCATGTCATATCCCATGAAGTCATGACATGTCATGTCCCAAGAAATTCATGTCATGTCATGTCCCCAGAAATTCATGTCATATCCCATGAAGTTATGACATGTCATGTCCAAAGATATTCATGTCATCTCTTGTCCTGTGAAATTCATGTCATGTCACATCGCGTGAAATTCATGGCATGTCCCGAGAATTCATGACTTGTCATTGCTCAGAAATTCATGTTATGTCATGTCCTGAGAGATTCTTGTCATGTCATGTGCCAAGAAATTCATGTCATGTCTTGTCCAGAGAAATTCATGTCATATCATGTCCCCATTGATTTATGTCATGTCATGTCATGTCCCGAGAAATTCATGTCATGTCATGTCCCGAGAAATTCATATGTCATGTCCCCAGAAATATATGCTATGTCCTGTCTTGTCATGTCCCGACAAATTCATGTCATGTCATGTCATGTCCAGAGAAATTCATGTCAAGTCATGTCCAGAGAAATTCATATGTCATGTCCACAGAAATTTATGTCATGTCATATATTGTCCCCTGAAATTCATGTCATATCCCGAGAATTCATGACGTGTCATGTCCCGAAAAAACTCATGTCATGTCATGTCCTGAGAAATTCATGTCATGTCATGTCCCCAGAAATCTATGTAATCTCATGTCATGTCCCCTGAAATTCATGTCATATCCCTAGAATTCATGATGTCATGTCCCAAGAAATTCATGTCATGTCATGTCCTGAGAAATTCATGTCATGTCATGTCGCGAGAAATTCATGTCATCTCCCGAGAGTTCATGACATGTCATTCCCGAGAAATTCATATCACGTCATGTCCCGAGAAATTCTTGCCATGTCATGTCATATCCGGAGAAAATCATGTCACGTCATGTCCATAGAAATTCTTGTCATGTCATGTCATGTCATGTGCCAAGACATTCATGTCATGTCATGTCCACAGAAATTTATGTCATGTCATTTCATGTCATGTCATGTCCCCTGAAATTCACGTCATAACCCTAGAATTCATGACGTGTCATTCCAGAGAAATTCATGTCATGTCATGTCCCGAGAGAAATTTTTCATGACATGTCATGTCATGTGAAAGAAATTCATATCATGTCATGTCCCGAGAAATTCATGTCATCTCATGTGCCCATTAATTTATGTCATGTCATGTCCTGGGAAATTCATGTCATGTCATGTCGCTAGATAGTATTGTCATGTCATGTCATGTCATTTGCCGAGAGTTTCATGTCATGTCATGTCCCGAGAAATTCATGTCATGTCATGTCCCGAGAAATTCATGTCATGTCACGAGAATTTCATGTCATCTCATGTGCCCATTGATTTATGTCATGTCATGTTTTGAGAAATTCATATCATGTCATGTCCCTAGAGAGTATTGGCATGTCATGTCATGACATGTTCCGAAAGATTCATGTCATGTCATGTCCCAAGATATTCTAGTCATGTCATGTCATGTCATGTCCCAAGAACTCATGTCATGCCATGTCCCGAGAAACTCATGTCGTGTCATGTCATGTCCCAAGATATTATTGTCCTGTCAACCCTGAGAAATTCATGTCTTTTCATGTCCAGATAAATTCATGTCATGTCATGTCCCCAGAAATTCATATATTGTCATGTCATTTGCCAAGAAAATCATTTCATGTCATGTCCCCATAAATTCATGTCATGGCATGTCCCGAGAAATTCATGTCATGTCATGTCTTGTCCAGAGAAATTCATGTCATGTCATGTCCCAAGAAATCTATGTTATGTCATGTCCCCAGAAATTTGTTTCATATCCCGTAAATTCATGACAGGTCAACTCCCAAAAAAACTCATGTCATGTCATGTCCTGAGAAATTCATGTCATGTCATGTCCCCAGAAATCTATGTAATGTCATGTCATGTCCCCTGAAATTCATGTCATATCCCTAGAATTCATGATGTCATGTCCCAAGAAATTCATGTCATGTCATGTCCTGAGAAATTCATGTCATGTCATGTCGCAAGAAATTCATGTCATCTCCCGAGAATTCATGACATGTCATTCCCGAGAAATTCATATCATGTCGTGTACCAAGAGATTCTTGTCATGTCAGGTCATGTGCCATGAAATTCATGTCACGTCATGTCCCGAGAATTTCTTGTCATGTCATGTCATATCCGGAGAAAATCATGTCACGTCATGTCCAGAGAAATTGTTGTCATGTCATGTCATGTCATGCGCCAAGAAATTCATGTCATGTCATGTCCACAGAAATTTATGTCATGTCATTTCATGTCATGTCATGTCCCCAGAAATTCACGTCATTACCCTAGAATTCATGACATGTTATTCCAGAGAAATTCATGTCATGTCATGTCCCCAGAAGTTCATGTCATATCCCGAGAATCCATGAAATATCATGTCCCGAGAAATTCATGTCATGTCATGTCCCCAGAAATTCATGTCATATCCCATGAAGTCATGACATGTCATGTCCCAAGAAATTCATGTCATGTCATGTCCCCAGAAATTCATGTCATATCCCATGAAGTTATGACATGTCATGTCCAAAGATATTCATGTCATCTCTTGTCCTGTGAAATTCATGTCATGTCACATCGCGTGAAATTCATGGCATGTCCCGAGAATTCATGACTTGTCATTGCTCAGAAATTCATGTTATGTCATGTCCTGAGAGATTCTTGTCATGTCATGTGCCAAGAAATTCATGTCATGTCTTGTCCAAATAAATTCATGTCATATCATGTCCCCATTGATTTATGTCATGTCATGTCATGTCCCGAAAATTCATGTCATGTCATGTCCCGAGAAATTCATATGTCATGTCCCCAGAAATTTATGCTATGTCCTGTCTTGTCATGTCCCGACAAATTCATGTCATGTCATGTCATGTCCAGAGAAATTCATGTCAAGTCATGTCCAGAGAAATTCATATGTCATGTCCACAGAAATTTATGTCATGTCATATATTGTCCCCTGAAATTCATGTCATATCCCGAGAATTCATGACGTGTCATGTCCCGAAAAAACTCATGTCATGTCATGTCCTGAGAAATTCATGTCATGTCATGTCCCCAGAAATCTATGTAATCTCATGTCATGTCCCCTGAAATTCATGTCATATCCCTAGAATTCATGATGTCATGTCCCAAGAAATTCATGTCATGTCATGTCCTGAGAAATTCATGTCATGTCATGTCGCGAGAAATTCATGTCATCTCCCGAGAGTTCATGACATGTCATTCCCGAGAAATTCATATCACGTCATGTCCCCAGAAATTCTTGCCATGTCATGTCATATCCGGAGAAAATCATGTCACGTCATGTCCATAGAAATTCTTGTCATGTCATGTCATGTCATGTGCCAAGACATTCATGTCATGTCATGTCCACAGAAATTTATGGCATGTCATTTCATGTCATGTCATGTCCCCTGAAATTCACGTCATAACCCTAGAATTCATGACGTGTCATTCCAGAGAAATTCATGTCATGTCATGTCCTGAGTGAAATTTTTCATGTCATGTCATGTCATGTGAAAGAAATTCATATCATGTCATGTCCCGAGAAATTCATGTCATCTCATGTGCCCATTAATTTATGTCATGTCATGTCCTGGGAAATCCATGTCATGTCATGTCGCTAGATAGTATTGTCATGTCATGTCATGTCATTTGCCGAGAGTTTCATGTCATGTCATGTCCCGAGAAATTCATGTCATGTCATGTCCCGAGAAATTCATGTCATGTCACGAGAATTTCATGTCATCTCATGTGCCCATTGATTTATGTCATGTCATGTTTTGAGAAATTCATATCATGTCATGTCCCTAGAGAGTATTGGCATGTCATGTCATGACATGTTCCGAAAGATTCATGTCATGTCATGTCCCAAGATATTCTAGTCATGTCATGTCATGTCATGTCCCAAGAACTCATGTCATGCCATGTCCCGAGAAACTCATGTCGTGTCATGTCATGTCCCAAGATATTATTGTCCTGTCAACCCTGAGAAATTCATGTCTTTTCATGTCCAGATAAATTCATGTCATGTCATGTCCCCAGAAATTCATATATTGTCATGTCATTTGCCAAGAAAATCATTTCATGTCATGTCCCCAGAAATTCATGTCATGGCATGTCCCGAGAAATTCATGTCATGTCATGTCTTGTCCAGAGAAATTCATGTCATGTCATGTCCCAAGAAATCTATGTTATGTCATGTCCCCAGAAATTTGTTTCATATCCCGTAAATTCATGACAGGTCAAGTCCCAAAAAAACTCATGTCATGTCATGTCCTGAGAAATTCATGTCATGTCATGTCGCGTGAAATTCATGTCATATCCCGAGAATTCATGACGTGTCATTCCCGAGAAATTCATGTCATATAATGTCCCCATTGATTTATGACATGTCATGTCATGTCCCGAGAAATTCATGTCATGTCATGTCATGTCCCAAGAACTCATGTCATGTCATGTCGCTAGATAGTATTGTCATGTCATGTCATGTCATTTGCCGTGTGTTTCATGTCATGTCATGTCCCGAGAAATTCATGTCATGTCATGTCCCGAGAATTAATGACGTGTCATTCCCGAGAAATTCATGTCATATCATGTCCCCATTGATTTATGTCATGTCATGTCATGTCCCGAGAAATTCATGTCATGTCATGTCCCATGAAATTCATATGTCATGTCCCCAGAAATTTATGCTATTGCCTGTCTTGTCATGTCCCGACAAATTCATGTCATGTCATGTCATGTCCAGAGAAATTCATGTCAAGTCATGTCCAGAGAAATTCATATGTCATGTCCACAGAAATTTTTGTCATGTCATATATTGTCCCCTGAAATTCATGTCATGCCATGTCCCGAGAAACTCATGTCGTGTCATGTCATGTCCCAAGATATTATTTTCCTGTCAACCCTGAGAAATTCATGTCTTTTCATGTCCAGATAAATTCATGTCATGTCATTTCCCCAGAAATTCATATATTGTCATGTCATGTGCCAAGAAATTCATGTCATGTCTTGTCCAAATAAATTCATGTCATATCATGTCCCCATTGATTTATGTCATGTCATGTCATGTCCCGAGAAATTCATGTCATGTCATGTCCCGAGAAATTCATATGTCATGTCCCCAGAAATTTATGCTATGTCCTGTCTTGTCATGTCCCGACAAATTCATGTCATGTCATGTCATGTCCCGAGAAATTCATATGTCATGTCCACAGAAATTTATGTCATGTCATATATTGTCCCCTGAAATTCATGTCATATCCTGAGAATTCATGACGTGTCATGTCCCGAAAAAACTCATGTCATGTCATGTCCTGAGAAATTCATGTCATGTCATGTCCCCAGGAATCTATGTAATGTCATGTCATGTCCCCTGAAATTCATGTCATATCCCTAGAATTCATGATGTCATGTCCCAAGAAATTCATGTCATGTCATGTCCTGAAAATTCATGTCATGTCATGTCGCGAGAAATTCATGTCATCGCCCGAGAGTTCATGACATGTCATTCCTGGGAAATTCATATCACGTCATGTCCCGAGAAATTCTTGTCATGTCATGTCATATCTGGAGAAAATCATGTCACGTCATGTCCATAGAAATTCTTGTCATGTCATGTCATGTCATGTGCCAAGAAATTTATGTCATGTCATTTCATGTCATGTCATGTCCCCTGTAATTCACGTCATAACCCGAGAATTCATGACGTGTCATTCCAGAGAAATTCATGTCATGTCATGTCCCGAGAGAAATTTTTCATGTCATGTCATGTCATGTCATGTGAAATAAATTCATATCATGTCATGTCCCGAGAAATTCATGTCATCTCATGTGCCCATTAATTTATGTCATGTCATGTCCTGGGAAATTCATGTCATGTCATGTCGCTAGATAGTATTGTCATGTCATGTCATGTCATTTGCCGAGAATTTCATGTCATGTCATGTCCAGAGAAATTCATGTCAAGTCATGTCCAGAGAAATTCATATGTCATGTCCACAGAAATTTATGTCATGTCATATATTGTCCCCTGAAATTCATGTCATATCCCAAGAATTCATGACGTGTCATGTCCCGAAAAAACTCATGTCATGTCATGTCCTGAGAAATTCATGTCATGTCATGTCCCCAGAAATCTATGTAATGTCATGTCATGTCCCCTGAAATTCATGTCATATCCCTAGAATTCATGATGTCATGTCCCAAGAAATTCATGTCATGTCATGTCCTGAGAAATTCATGTCATGTCATGTCGCAAGAAATTCATGTCATCTCCCGAGAATTCATGACATGTCATTCCCGAGAAATTCATATCATGTCGTGTACCAAGAGATTCTTGTCATGTCAGGTCATGTGCCATGAAATTCATGTCACGTCATGTCCCGAGAATTTCTTGTCATGTCATGTCATATCCGGAGAAAATCATGTCACGTCATGTCCAGAGAAATTCTTGTCATGTCATGTCATGTCATGCGCCAAGAAATTCATGTCATGTCATGTCCACAGAAATTTATGTCATGTCATTTCATGTCATGTCATGTCCCCAGAAATTCACGTCATTACCCTAGAATTCATGACATGTTATTCCAGAGAAATTCATGTCATGTCATGTCCCCAGAAGTTCATGTCATATCCCGAGAATCCATGAAATATCATGTCCCGAGAAATTCATGTCATGTCATGTCCCCAGAAATTCATGTCATATCCCATGAAGTCATGACATGTCATGTCCCAAGAAATTCATGTCATGTCATGTCCCCAGAAATTCATGTCATATCCCATGAAGTTATGACATGTCATGTCCAAAGATATTCATGTCATCTCTTGTCCTGTGAAATTCATGTCATGTCACATCGCGTGAAATTCATGGCATGTCCCGAGAATTCATGACTTGTCATTGCTCAGAAATTCATGTTATGTCATGTCCTGAGAGATTCTTGTCATGTCATGTGCCAAGAAATTCATGTCATGTCTTGTCCAGAGAAATTCATGTCATATCATGTCCCCATTGATTTATGTCATGTCATGTCATGTCCCGAGAAATTCATGTCATGTCATGTCCCGAGAAATTCATATGTCATGTCCCCAGAAATTTATGCTATGTCCTGTCTTGTCATGTCCCGACAAATTCATGTCATGTCATGTCATGTCCAGAGAAATTCATGTCAAGTCATGTCCAGAGAAATTCATATGTCATGTCCACAGAAATTTATGTCATGTCATATATTGTCCCCTGAAATTCATGTCATATCCCGAGAATTCATGACGTGTCATGTCCCGAAAAAACTCATGTCATGTCATGTCCTGAGAAATTCATGTCATGTCATGTCCCCAGAAATCTATGTAATCTCATGTCATGTCCCCTGAAATTCATGTCATATCCCTAGAATTCATGATGTCATGTCCCAAGAAATTCATGTCATGTCATGTCCTGAGAAATTCATGTCATGTCATGTCGCGAGAAATTCATGTCATCTCCCGAGAGTTCATGACATGTCATTCCCGAGAAATTCATATCACGTCATGTCCCGAGAAATTCTTGCCATGTCATGTCATATCCGGAGAAAATCATGTCACGTCATGTCCATAGAAATTCTTGTCATGTCATGTCATGTCATGTGCCAAGACATTCATGTCATGTCATGTCCACAGAAATTTATGTCATGTCATTTCATGTCATGTCATGTCCCCTGAAATTCACGTCATAACCCTAGAATTCATGACGTGTCATTCCAGAGAAATTCATGTCATGTCATGTCCCGAGAGAAATTTTTCATGACATGTCATGTCATGTGAAAGAAATTCATATCATGTCATGTCCCGAGAAATTCATGTCATCTCATGTGCCCATTAATTTATGTCATGTCATGTCCTGGGAAATTCATGTCATGTCATGTCGCTAGATAGTATTGTCATGTCATGTCATGTCATTTGCCGAGAGTTTCATGTCATGTCATGTCCCGAGAAATTCATGTCATGTCATGTCCCGAGAAATTCATGTCATGTCACGAGAATTTCATGTCATCTCATGTGCCCATTGATTTATGTCATGTCATGTTTTGAGAAATTCATATCATGTCATGTCCCTAGAGAGTATTGGCATGTCATGTCATGACATGTTCCGAAAGATTCATGTCATGTCATGTCCCAAGATATTCTAGTCATGTCATGTCATGTCATGTCCCAAGAACTCATGTCATGCCATGTCCCGAGAAACTCATGTCGTGTCATGTCATGTCCCAAGATATTATTGTCCTGTCAACCCTGAGAAATTCATGTCTTTTCATGTCCAGATAAATTCATGTCATGTCATGTCCCCAGAAATTCATATATTGTCATGTCATTTGCCAAGAAAATCATTTCATGTCATGTCCCCATAAATTCATGTCATGGCATGTCCCGAGAAATTCATGTCATGTCATGTCTTGTCCAGAGAAATTCATGTCATGTCATGTCCCAAGAAATCTATGTTATGTCATGTCCCCAGAAATTTGTTTCATATCCCGTAAATTCATGACAGGTCAACTCCCAAAAAAACTCATGTCATGTCATGTCCTGAGAAATTCATGTCATGTCATGTCCCCAGAAATCTATGTAATGTCATGTCATGTCCCCTGAAATTCATGTCATATCCCTAGAATTCATGATGTCATGTCCCAAGAAATTCATGTCATGTCATGTCCTGAGAAATTCATGTCATGTCATGTCGCAAGAAATTCATGTCATCTCCCGAGAATTCATGACATGTCATTCCCGAGAAATTCATATCATGTCGTGTACCAAGAGATTCTTGTCATGTCAGGTCATGTGCCATGAAATTCATGTCACGTCATGTCCCGAGAATTTCTTGTCATGTCATGTCATATCCGGAGAAAATCATGTCACGTCATGTCCAGAGAAATTGTTGTCATGTCATGTCATGTCATGCGCCAAGAAATTCATGTCATGTCATGTCCACAGAAATTTATGTCATGTCATTTCATGTCATGTCATGTCCCCAGAAATTCACGTCATTACCCTAGAATTCATGACATGTTATTCCAGAGAAATTCATGTCATGTCATGTCCCCAGAAGTTCATGTCATATCCCGAGAATCCATGAAATATCATGTCCCGAGAAATTCATGTCATGTCATGTCCCCAGAAATTCATGTCATATCCCATGAAGTCATGACATGTCATGTCCCAAGAAATTCATGTCATGTCATGTCCCCAGAAATTCATGTCATATCCCATGAAGTTATGACATGTCATGTCCAAAGATATTCATGTCATCTCTTGTCCTGTGAAATTCATGTCATGTCACATCGCGTGAAATTCATGGCATGTCCCGAGAATTCATGACTTGTCATTGCTCAGAAATTCATGTTATGTCATGTCCTGAGAGATTCTTGTCATGTCATGTGCCAAGAAATTCATGTCATGTCTTGTCCAAATAAATTCATGTCATATCATGTCCCCATTGATTTATGTCATGTCATGTCATGTCCCGAAAATTCATGTCATGTCATGTCCCGAGAAATTCATATGTCATGTCCCCAGAAATTTATGCTATGTCCTGTCTTGTCATGTCCCGACAAATTCATGTCATGTCATGTCATGTCCAGAGAAATTCATGTCAAGTCATGTCCAGAGAAATTCATATGTCATGTCCACAGAAATTTATGTCATGTCATATATTGTCCCCTGAAATTCATGTCATATCCCGAGAATTCATGACGTGTCATGTCCCGAAAAAACTCATGTCATGTCATGTCCTGAGAAATTCATGTCATGTCATGTCCCCAGAAATCTATGTAATCTCATGTCATGTCCCCTGAAATTCATGTCATATCCCTAGAATTCATGATGTCATGTCCCAAGAAATTCATGTCATGTCATGTCCTGAGAAATTCATGTCATGTCATGTCGCGAGAAATTCATGTCATCTCCCGAGAGTTCATGACATGTCATTCCCGAGAAATTCATATCACGTCATGTCCCGAGAAATTCTTGCCATGTCATGTCATATCCGGAGAAAATCATGTCACGTCATGTCCATAGAAATTCTTGTCATGTCATGTCATGTCATGTGCCAAGACATTCATGTCATGTCATGTCCACAGAAATTTATGTCATGTCATTTCATGTCATGTCATGTCCCCTGAAATTCACGTCATAACCCTAGAATTCATGACGTGTCATTCCAGAGAAATTCATGTCATGTCATGTGCTGAGTGAAATTTTTCATGTCATGTCATGTCATGTGAAAGAAATTCATATCATGTCATGTCCCGAGAAATTCATGTCATCTCATGTGCCCATTAATTTATGTCATGTCATGTCCTGGGAAATCCATGTCATGTCATGTCGCTAGATAGTATTGTCATGTCATGTCATGTCATTTGCCGAGAGTTTCATGTCATGTCATGTCCCGAGAAATTCATGTCATGTCATGTCCCGAGAAATTCATGTCATGTCACGAGAATTTCATGTCATCTCATGTGCCCATTGATTTATGTCATGTCATGTTTTGAGAAATTCATATCATGTCATGTCCCTAGAGAGTATTGGCATGTCATGTCATGACATGTTCCGAAAGATTCATGTCATGTCATGTCCCAAGATATTCTAGTCATGTCATGTCATGTCATGTCCCAAGAACTCATGTCATGCCATGTCCCGAGAAACTCATGTCGTGTCATGTCATGTCCCAAGATATTATTGTCCTGTCAACCCTGAGAAATTCATGTCTTTTCATGTCCAGATAAATTCATGTCATGTCATGTCCCCAGAAATTCATATATTGTCATGTCATTTGCCAAGAAAATCATTTCATGTCATGTCCCCAGAAATTCATGTCATGGCATGTCCCGAGAAATTCATGTCATGTCATGTCTTGTCCAGAGAAATTCATGTCATGTCATGTCCCAAGAAATCTATGTTATGTCATGTCCCCAGAAATTTGTTTCATATCCCGTAAATTCATGACAGGTCAAGTCCCAAAAAAACTCATGTCATGTCATGTCCTGAGAAATTCATGTCATGTCATGTCGCGTGAAATTCATGTCATATCCCGAGAATTCATGACGTGTCATTCCCGAGAAATTCATGTCATATAATGTCCCCATTGATTTATGACATGTCATATCATGTCCCGAGAAATTCATGTCATGTCATGTCATGTCCCAAGAACTCATGTCATGTCATGTCGCTAGATAGTATTGTCATGTCATGTCATGTCATTTGCCGTGTGTTTCATGTCATGTCATGTCCCGAGAAATTCATGTCATGTCATGTCCCGAGAATTAATGACGTGTCATTCCCGAGAAATTCATGTCATATCATGTCCCCATTGATTTATGTCATGTCATGTCATGTCCCGAGAAATTCATGTCATGTCATGTCCCATGAAATTCATATGTCATGTCCCCAGAAATTTATGCTATTGCCTGTCTTGTCATGTCCCGACAAATTCATGTCATGTCATGTCATGTCCAGAGAAATTCATGTCAAGTCATGTCCAGAGAAATTCATATGTCATGTCCACAGAAATTTTTGTCATGTCATATATTGTCCCCTGAAATTCATGTCATGCCATGTCCCGAGAAACTCATGTCGTGTCATGTCATGTCCCAAGATATTATTTTCCTGTCAACCCTGAGAAATTCATGTCTTTTCATGTCCAGATAAATTCATGTCATGTCATTTCCCCAGAAATTCATATATTGTCATGTCATGTGCCAAGAAATTCATGTCATGTCTTGTCCAAATAAATTCATGTCATATCATGTCCCCATTGATTTATGTCATGTCATGTCATGTCCCGAGAAATTCATGTCATGTCATGTCCCGAGAAATTCATATGTCATGTCCCCAGAAATTTATGCTATGTCCTGTCTTGTCATGTCCCGACAAATTCATGTCATGTCATGTCATGTCCCGAGAAATTCATATGTCATGTCCACAGAAATTTATGTCATGTCATATATTGTCCCCTGAAATTCATGTCATATCCTGAGAATTCATGACGTGTCATGTCCCGAAAAAACTCATGTCATGTCATGTCCTGAGAAATTCATGTCATGTCATGTCCCCAGGAATCTATGTAATGTCATGTCATGTCCCCTGAAATTCATGTCATATCCCTAGAATTCATGATGTCATGTCCCAAGAAAGTCATGTCATGTCATGTCCTGAAAATTCATGTCATGTCATGTCGCGAGAAATTCATGTCATCGCCCGAGAGTTCATGACATGTCATTCCTGGGAAATTCATATCACGTCATGTCCCGAGAAATTCTTGTCATGTCATGTCATATCTGGAGAAAATCATGTCACGTCATGTCCATAGAAATTCTTGTCATGTCATGTCATGTCATGTGCCAAGAAATTTATGTCATGTCATTTCATGTCATGTCATGTCCCCTGTAATTCACGTCATAACCCGAGAATTCATGACGTGTCATTCCAGAGAAATTCATGTCATGTCATGTCCCGAGAGAAATTTTTCATGTCATGTCATGTCATGTCATGTGAAATAAATTCATATCATGTCATGTCCCGAGAAATTCATGTCATCTCATGTGCCCATTAATTTATGTCATGTCATGTCCTGGGAAATTCATGTCATGTCATGTCGCTAGATAGTATTGTCATGTCATGTCATGTCATTTGCCGAGAATTTCATGTCATGTCATGTCCCGAGAAATTCATGTCATGTCATGTCCCGAGAAATTCATGTCATGTCACGAGAATTTCATGTCATCTCATGTGCCCATTGATTTATGTCATGTCATGTTTTGAGAAATTCATATCATGTCATGTCCCTAGAGAGTATTGGCATGTCATGTCATGAAATGTTCCGAAAGATTCATGTCATGTCATGTCCCAAGATATTCTAGTCATGTCATGTCATGTCATGTCCCAAGAACTCATGTCATGCCATGTCCCGAGAAACTCATGTCGTGTCATGTCATGTCCCAAGATATTATTGTCCTGTCAAACCTGAGAAATTCATGTCTTTTCATGTCCAGATAAATTCATGTCATGTCATGTCCCCAGAAATTCATATATTGTCATGTCATTTGCCAAGAAAATCATTTCATGTCATGTCCCCAGAAATTCATGTCATGGCATGTCCCGAGAAATTCATGTCATGTCATGTCTTGTCCAGAGAAATTCATGTCATGTCATGTCCCAAGAAATCTATGTTATGTCATGTCCCCAGAAATTTGTTTCATATCCCGTAAATTCATGACAGGTCAAGTCCCAAAAAAACTCATGTCATGTCATGTCCTGAGAAATTCATGTCATGTCATGTCGCGTGAAATTCATGTCATATCCCGAGAATTCATGACGTGTCATTCCCGAGAAATTCATGTCATATAATGTCCCCATTGATTTATGACATGTCATGTCATGTCCCGAGAAATTCATGTCATGTCATGTCATGTCCCAAGAACTCATGTCATGTCATGTCACTAGATAGTATTGTCATGTCATGTCATGTCATTTGCCGTGTGTTTCATGTCATGTCATGTCCCGAGAAATTCATGTCATGTCATGTCCCGAGAATTAATGACGTGTCATTCCCGAGAAATTCATGTCATATCATGTCCCCATTGATTTATGTCATGTCATGTCATGTCCCGAGAAATTCATGTCATGTCATGTCCCATGAAATTCATATGTCATGTCCCCAGAAATTTATGCTATGTCCTGTCTTGTCATGTCCCGACAAATTCATGTCATGTCATGTCATGTCCAGAGAAATTCATGTCAAGTCATGTCCAGAGAAATTCATATGTCATGTCCACAGAAATTTTTGTCATGTCATATATTGTCCCCTGAAATTCATGTCATGCCATGTCCCGAGAAACTCATGTCGTGTCATGTCATGTCCCAAGATATTATTTTCCTGTCAACCCTGAGAAATTCATGTCTTTTCATGTCCAGATAAATTCATGTCATGTCATTTCCCCAGAAATTCATATATTGTCATGTCATGTGCCAAGAAATTCATGTCATGTCTTGTCCAAATAAATTCATGTCATATCATGTCCCCATTGATTTATGTCATGTCATGTCATGTCCCGAGAAATTCATGTCATGTCATGTCCCGAGAAATTCATATGTCATGTCCCCAGAAATTTATGCTATGTCCTGTCTTGTCATGTCCCGACAAATTCATGTCATGTCATGTCATGTCCCGAGAAATTCATATGTCATGTCCACAGAAATTTATGTCATGTCATATATTGTCCCCTGAAATTCATGTCATATCCTGAGAATTCATGACGTGTCATGTCCCGAAAAAACTCATGTCATGTCATGTCCTGAGAAATTCATGTCATGTCATGTCCCCAGGAATCTATGTAATGTCATGTCATGTCCCCTGAAATTCATGTCATATCCCTAGAATTCATGATGTCATGTCCCAAGAAATTCATGTCATGTCATGTCCTGAAAATTCATGTCATGTCATGTCGCGAGAAATTCATGTCATCGCCCGAGAGTTCATGACATGTCATTCCTGGGAAATTCATATCACGTCATGTCCCGAGAAATTCTTGTCATGTCATGTCATATCTGGAGAAAATCATGTCACGTCATGTCCATAGAAATTCTTGTCATGTCATGTCATGTCATGTGCCAAGAAATTTATGTCATGTCATTTCATGTCATGTCATGTCCCCTGTAATTCACGTCATAACCCGAGAATTCATGACGTGTCATTCCAGAGAAATTCATGTCATGTCATGTCCCGAGAGAAATTTTTCATGTCATGTCATGTCATGTCATGTGAAATAAATTCATATCATGTCATGTCCCGAGAAATTCATGTCATCTCATGTGCCCATTAATTTATGTCATGTCATGTCCTGGGAAATTCATGTCATGTCATGTCGCTAGATAGTATTGTCATGTCATGTCATGTCATTTGCCGAGAATTTCATGTCATGTCATGTCCCGAGAAATTCATGTCATGTCATGTCCCGAGAAATTCATGTCATGTCACGAGAATTTCATGTCATCTCATGTGCCCATTGATTTATGTCATGTCATGTTTTGAGAAATTCATATCATGTCATGTCCCTAGAGAGTATTGGCATGTCATGTCATGAAATGTTCCGAAAGATTCATGTCATGTCATGTCCCAAGATATTCTAGTCATGTCATGTCATGTCATGTCCCAAGAACTCATGTCATGCCATGTCCCGAGAAACTCATGTCGTGTCATGTCATGTCCCAAGATATTATTGTCCTGTCAAACCTGAGAAATTCATGTCTTTTCATGTCCAGATAAATTCATGTCATGTCATGTCCCCAGAAATTCATATATTGTCATGTCATTTGCCAAGAAAATCATTTCATGTCATGTCCCCAGAAATTCATGTCATGTCATGTCTTGTCCAGAGAAATTCATGTCATGTCATGTCCCAAGAAATCTATGTTATGTCATGTCCCCAGAAATTTGTTTCATATCCCGTAAATTCATGACAGGTCATGTCCCAAAAAAACTCATGTCATGTCATGTCCTGAGAAATTCATGTCATGTCATGTCGCGTGAAATTCATGTCATATCCCGAGAATTCATGACTTGTCATTGCTCAGAAATTCATGTTATGTCATGTCCTGAGAGATTCTTGTCATGTCATGTCCCAAGAAATTCATGTCATGTCTTGTCCAAATAAATTCATGTCATATCATGTCCCCATTGATTTATGTCATGTCATGTCATGTCCCGAGAAATTCATGTCATGTCATGTCCCGAGAAATTCATATGTCATGTCCCCAGAAATTTATGCTATGTCCTGTCTTGTCATGTCCCGACAAATTCATGTCATGTCATGTCATGTCCAGAGAAATTCATGTCAAGTCATGTCCCGAGAAATTCATATGTCATGTCCACAGAAATTTATGTTATGTCATATATTGTCCCCTGAAATTCATGTCATATCCCGAGAATTCATGACGTGTCATGTCCCGAAAAAACTCATGTCATGTCATGTCCTGAGAAATTCATGTCATGTCATGTCCCCAGATATCTATGTAATGTCATGTCATGTCCCCTGAAATTCATGTCATATCCCTAGAATTCATGATGTCATGTCGCAAAAAATTCATGTCATGTCATGTCCTGCAAATTCATGTCATGTCATGTCGCGAGAAATTCATGTCATCTCCCGAGAGTTCATGACATGTCATTCCCGAGAAATTCATATCATGTCGTGTACCAAGAGATTCTTGTCATGTCAGGTCATGTGCCATGAAATTCATGTCACGTCATGTCCCGAGAAATTCTTGTCATGTCATGTCATATCCGGAGAAAATCATGTCACGTCATGTCCAGAGAAATTCTTGTCATGCCATGTCATGTCATGTGCCAAGAAATTCATGTCATGTCATGTCCACAGAAATTTATGTCATGTCATTTCATGTCATGTCATGTCCCCCGAAATTCACGTCATAACCCTAGAATTCATGACATGTCATTCCAGAGAAATTCATGTCATGTCATGACCCCAGAGAAACTATAATTGTCATGTCATGTCATGTGCCAAGAAATTCAAATCATGTCATATCCCGAGAAATTCATGTCATGTCATGTGCCCACTAATTTATGTCATGTCATGTGCTGGGAAAGTCATGTCATGTCATGTCCCTGGATAGTATTGTCATGTCATGTCATGTCATTTGCCGAGAGATTCATGTCATGCCATGTCCTGAGAAATTCATGTCATGTCATGTCCCGAGAAATTCATGTCATGTCATTTCACGAGAAATTCATGTCATATCCCGAGAATTCATGACATGTCATTTTCTGAGAAATTCATGTCATGTCATGTCCCCAGAAGTTCATGTCATATCCCGAGAATCCATGAAATATCATGTCCCGAGAAATTCATGTCATGTCATGTCCCCAGAAATTCATGTCATATCTCATGAAGTCATGACATGTCATGTCCAAAGATATTCATGTCATCTCTTGTCCTGTGAAATTCATGTCATGTCACATCGTGTGAAATTCATGGCATGTCCCGAGAATTCATGACTTGTCATTGCTCAGAAATTCATGTCATGTCATGTCCTGAGAGATTCTTGTCATGTCATGTCATGTGCCAAGAAATTCATGTCATGTCTTGTCCAGAGAAATTCATGTCATATCATGTCCCCATTGATTTATGTCATGTCATGTCATGTCCCGAGAAATTCATGTCATGTCATGTCCCGAGAAATTCATATGTCATGTCCCCAGAAATTTAGGCTATGTCCTGTCTTGTCATGGCCCGAAAAATTCATGTCATGTCATGTCATGTCCAGAGAAATTCATGTCAAGTCATGTCCAGAGAAATTCATATGTCATGTCCACAGAAATTTATGTCATGTCATATATTGTCCCCTGAAATTCATGTCATATCCCGAGAATTCATGACGTGTCATGTCCCGAAAAAACTCATGTCATGTCATGTCCTGAGAAATTCATGTCATGTCATGTCCCCAGAAATCTATGTAATGTCATGTCATGTCCCCTGAAATGCATGTCAAATCCCTAGAATTCATGATGTCATGTCCCAAGAAATTCATGTCATGTCATGTCCTGAGAAATTCATGTCATGTCATGTCGCAAGAAATTCATGTCATCTCCCGAGAATTCATGACATGTCATTCCCGAGAAATTCATATCATGTCGTGTACCAAGAGATTCTTGTCATGTCAGGTCATGTGCCATGAAATTCATGTCACGTCATGTCCCGAGAATTTCTTGTCATGTCATGTCATATCCGGAGAAAATCATGTCACGTCATGTCCATAGAAATTCTTGTCATGTCATGTCATGTCATGTGCCAAGAAATTCATGTCATGTCATGTCCACAGAAATTTATTTCATGTCATTTCATGTCATGTCATGTCCCCTGAAATTCACGTCATAACCCTAGAATTCATGACATGTCATTCCAGAGAAATTCATGTCATGTCATGACCCCAGAGAAACTATTAATGTCATGTCATGTCATGTGCCAAGAAATTCAAATCATGTCATGTCCCGAGAAATTCATGTCATGTCATGTGCCCACTAATTTATGTCATGTCATGTCCTGGGAAAGTCATGTCATGTCAGGTCCCTGGATAGTATTGTCATGTCATGTCATGTCATTTGCCGAGAGATTCATGTCATGGCATGTCCTGAGAAATTCATGTCATGTCATGTCCCGAGAAATTCATGTCATGTCATTTCACGAGAAATTCATGTCATATCCCGAGAATTCATGACATGTCATCTTCTGAGAAATTCATGTCATGTCATGTCCCCAGAAGTTCATGTCATATCCCGAGAATCCATGAAATATCATGTCCCGAGAAATTCATGTCATGTCATGTCCCCAGAAATTCATGTCATATCCCATGAATTCATGACATGTCATGTCCCAAGAAATTCATGTCATGTCATGTCCCAAGAAATTCATGTCATATCCCATGAAGTTATGACATGTCATGTCCAAAGATATTCATGTCATCTCTTGTCCTGTGAAATTCATGTCATGTCACATCGCGTGAAATTCATGGCATGTCCCGAGAATTCATGACTTGTCATTGCTCAGAAATTCATGTTATGTCATGTCCTGATAGATTCTTGTCATGTCATGTCATGTGTCCAGAAATTCATGTCATGTCTTGTCCACATAAATTCATGTCATATCATGTCCCCATTGATTTCTGTCATGTCATGTCATGTCCCGAGAAATTCATGTCATGTCATGTCCCGAGAAATTCATATGTCATGTCCCCAGAAATTTATGCTATGTCCTGTCTTGTCATGTCCCGACAAATTCATGTCATGTCATGTCATGTCCAGAGAAATTCATGTCAAGTCATGTCCAGAGAAATTCATATGTCATGTCCACAGAAATTTATGTCATGTCATATATTGTCCCCTGAAATTCATGTCATATCCAGAGAATTCATGACGTGTCATGTCCCGAAGAAATTCATGTCATGTCATGTCCTGAGAAATTCATGTCATGTCATGTCCCCAGAAATCTATGTAATGTCATGTCATGTCCCCTGAAATTCATGTCATATCCCTAGAATTCATGATGTCATGTCCCAAGAAATTCATGTCATGTCATGTCCTGAAAATTCATGTCATGTCATGTCGCGAGAAATTCATGTCATCTCCCGAGAGTTCATGACATGTCATTCCCGAGAAATTCATATCACGTCATGTCCCGAGAAATTCTTGTCATGTCATGTCATATCCAGAGAAAATCATGTCACGTCATGACCAGAGAAATTCTTGTCATGTCATGTCATGTCATGTGCCAAGACATTCATGTCATGTCATGTCCACAGAAATTTATGTCATGTCATTTCATGTCATGTCATGTCCCCTGAAATTCACGTCATAATCCGAGAATTCATGACGTGTCATTCCAGAGAAATTCATGTCATGTCATGTCCCGAGAGAAATTTTTCATGACATGTCATGTCATGTGAAAGAAATTCATATCATGTCATGTCCCGAGAAATTCATGTCATCTCATGTGCCCATTAATTTATGTCATGTCATGTCCTGGGAAATTCATGTCATGTCATGTCGCTAGATAGTATTGTCATGTCATGTCATGTCATTTGCCGAGAGTTTCATGTCATGTCATGTCCCGAGAAATTCATGTCATGTCATGTCCCGAGAAATTCATGTCATGTCACGAGAATTTCATGTCATCTCATGTGCCCATTGATTTATGTCATGTCATGTTTTGAGAAATTCATATCATGTCATGTCCCTAGAGAGTATTGGCATGTCATGTCATGACATGTTCCGAAAGATTCATGTCATGTCATGTCCCAAGATATTCTAGTCATGTCATGTCATGTCATGTCCCAAGAACTCATGTCATGCCATGTCCCGAGAAACTCATGTCGTGTCATGTCATGTCCCAAGATATTATTGTCCTGTCAACCCTGAGAAATTCATGTCTTTTCATGTCCAGATAAATTCATGTCATGTCATGTCCCCAGAAATTCATATATTGTCATGTCATTTGCCAAGAAAATCATTTCATGTCATGTCCCCAGAAATTCCTGTCATGGCATGTCCCGAGAAATTCATGTCATGTCATGTCTTGTCCAGAGAAATTCATGTCATGTCATGTCCCAAGAAATCTATGTTATGTCATGTCCCCAGAAATTTGTTTCATATCCCGTAAATTCATGACAGGTCAAGTCCCAAAAAAACTCATGTCATGTCATGTCCTGAGAAATTCATGTCATGTCATGTCGCGTGAAATTCATGTCATATCCCGAGAATTCATGACGTGTCATTCCCGAGAAATTCATGTCATATCATGTCCCCATTGATTTATGTCATGTCATGTCATGTCCCGAGAAATTCATGTCATGTCATGTCCCGAGAAATTCATATGTCATGTCCCCAGAAATTTATGCTATGTCCTGTCTTGTCATGTCCCGACAAATTCATGTCATGTCATGTCATGTCCAGAGAAATTCATGTCAAGTCATGTCCAGAGAAATTCATATGTCATGTCCACAGAAATTTATGTCATGTCATATATTGTCCCCTGAAATTCATGTCATATCCCGAGAATTCATGACGTGTCATGTCCCGAAAAAACTCATGTCATGTCATGTCCTGAGAAATTCATGTCATGTCATGTCCCCAGAAATCTATGTAATGTCATGTCATGTCCCCTGAAATTCATGTCATATCCCTTGAATTCATGATGTCATGTCACAAAAAATTCATGTCATGTCATGTCCTGCAAATTCATGTCATGTCATGTCGCGAGAAATTCATGTCATCTCCCAAGAGTTCATGACATGTCATTCCCGAGAAATTCATATCATGTCGTGTACCAAGAGATTCTTGTCATGTCAGGTCATGTGCCATGAAATTCATGTCACGTCATGTCCCGAGAATTTCTTGTCATGTCATGTCATATCCGGAGAAAATCATGTCACGTCATGTCCAGAGAAATTCTTGTCATGTCATGTCATGTCATGTGCCAAGAAATTCATGTCATGTCATGTCCACAGAAATTTATGTCATGTCATTTCATGTCATGTCATGTCCCCTGAAATTCACGTCATAACCCTAGAATTCATGACATGTCATTCCAGAGAAATTCATGTCATGTCATGACCCCAGAGAAACTATAAATGTCATGTCATGTCATGTGCCAAGAAATTCAAATCATGTCATATCCCGAGAAATTCATGTCATGTCATGTGCCCACTAATTTATGTCATGTCATGTGCTGGGAAAGTCATGTCATGTCATGTCCCTGGATAGTATTGTCATGTCATGTCATGTCATTTGCCGAGAGATTCATGTCATGCCATGTCCTGAGAAATTCATGTCATGTCATGTCCCGAGAAATTCATGTCATGTCATTTCACGAGAAATTCATGTCATATCCCGAGAATTCATGACATGTCATTTTCTGAGAAATTCATGTCATGTCATGTCCCCAGAAGTTCATGTCATATCCCGAGAATCCATGAAATATCATGTCCCGAGAAATTCATGTCATGTCATGTCCCCAGAAATTCATGTCATATCTCAAGAAGTCATGACATGTCATGTCCAAAGATATTCATGTCATCTCTTGTCCTGTGAAATTCATGTCATGTCACATCGTGTGAAATTCATGGCATGTCCCGAGAATTCATGACTTGTCATTGCTCAGAAATTCATGTCATGTCATGTCCTGAGAGATTCTTGTCATGTCATGTCATGTGCCAAGAAATTCATGTCATGTCTTGTCCAGAGAAATTCATGTCATATCATGTCCCCATTGATTTATGTCATGTCATGTCATGTCCCGAGAAATTCATGTCATGTCATGTCCCGAGAAATTCATATGTCATGTCCCCAGAAATTTAGGCTATGTCCTGTCTTGTCATGGCCCGAAAAATTCATGTCATGTCATGTCATGTCCAGAGAAATTCATGTCAAGTCATGTCCAGAGAAATTCATATGTCATGTCCACAGAAATTTATGTCATGTCATATATTGTCCCCTGAAATTCATGTCATATCCCGAGAATTCATGACATGTCATGTCCCGAAAAAACTCATGTCATGTCATGTCCTGAGAAATTCATGTCATGTCATGTCCCCAGAAATCTATGTAATGTCATGTCATGTCCCCTGAAATGCATGTCAAATCCCTAGAATTCATGATGTCATGTCCCAAGAAATTCATGTCATGTCATGTCCTGAGAAATTCATGTCATGTCATGTCGCAAGAAATTCATGTCATCTCCCGAGAATTCATGACATGTCATTCCCGAGAAATTCATATCATGTCGTGTACCAAGAGATTCTTGTCATGTCAGGTCATGTGCCATGAAATTCATGTCACGTCATGTCCCGAGAATTTCTTGTCATGTCATGTCATATCCGGAGAAAATCATGTCACGTCATGTCCATAGAAATTCTTGTCATGTCATGTCATGTCATGTGCCAAGAAATTCATGTCATGTCATGTCCACAGAAATTTATTTCATGTCATTTCATGTCATGTCATGTCCCCTGAAATTCACGTCATAACCCTAGAATTCATGACATGTCATTCCAGAGAAATTCATGTCATGTCATGACCCCAGAGAAACTATTAATGTCATGTCATGTCATGTGCCAAGAAATTCAAATCATGTCATGTCCCGAGAAATTCATGTCATGTCATGTGCCCACTAATTTATGTCATGTCATGTCCTGGGAAAGTCATGTCATGTCAGGTCCCTGGATAGTATTGTCATGTCATGTCATGTCATTTGCCGAGAGATTCATGTCATGGCATGTCCTGAGAAATTCATGTCATGTCATGTCCCGAGAAATTCATGTCATGTCATTTCACGAGAAATTCATGTCATATCCCGAGAATTCATGACATGTCATCTTCTGAGAAATTCATGTCATGTCATGTCCCCAAAAGTTCATGTCATATCCCGAGAATCCATGAAATATCATGCCCCGAGAAATTCATGTCATGTCATGTCCCCAGAAATTCATGTCATATCCCATGAATTCATGACATGTCATGTCCCAAGAAATTCATGTCATGTCATGTCCCAAGAAATTCATGTCATATCCCATGAAGTTATGACATGTCATGTCCAAAGATATTCATGTCATCTCTTGTCCTGTGAAATTCATGTCATGTCACATCGCGTGAAATTCATGGCATGTCCCGAGAATTCATGACTTGTCATTGCTCAGAAATTCATGTTATGTCATGTCCTGATAGATTCTTGTCATGTCATGTCATGTGTCCAGAAATTCATGTCATGTCTTGTCCACATAAATTCATGTCATATCATGTCCCCATTGATTTCTGTCATGTCATGTCATGTCCCGAGAAATTCATGTCATGTCATGTCCCGAGAAATTCATATGTCATGTCCCCAGAAATTTATGCTATGTCCTGTCTTGTCATGTCCCGACAAATTCATGTCATGTCATGTCATGTCCAGAGAAATTCATGTCAAGTCATGTCCAGAGAAATTCATATGTCATGTCCACAGAAATTTATGTCATGTCATATATTGTCCCCTGAAATTCATGTCATATCCCGAGAATTCATGACGTGTCATGTCCCGAAGAAATTCATGTCATGTCATGTCCTGAGAAATTCATGTCATGTCATGTCCCCAGAAATCTATGTAATGTCATGTCATGTCCCCTGAAATTCATGTCATATCCCTAGAATTCATGATGTCATGTCCCAAGAAATTCATGTCATGTCATGTCCTGAAAATTCATGTCATGTCATGTCGCGAGAAATTCATGTCATCTCCCGAGAGTTCATGACATGTCATTCCCGAGAAATTCATATCACGTCATGTCCCGAGAAATTCTTGTCATGTCATGTCATATCCAGAGAAAATCATGTCACGTCATGACCAGAGAAATTCTTGTCATGTCATGTCATGTCATGTGCCAAGACATTCATGTCATGTCATGTCCACAGAAATTTATGTCATGTCATTTCATGTCATGTCATGTCCCCTGAAATTCACGTCATAATCCGAGAATTCATGACGTGTCATTCCAGAGAAATTCATGTCATGTCATGTCCCGAGAGAAATTTTTCATGACATGTCATGTCATGTGAAAGAAATTCATAACATGTCATGTCCCGAGAAATTCATGTCATCTCATGTGCCCATTAATTTATGTCATGTCATGTCCTGGGAAATTCATGTCATGTCATGTCGCTAGATAGTATTGTCATGTCATGTCATGTCATTTGCCGAGAGTTTCATGTCATGTCATGTCCCGAGAAATTCATGTCATGTCATGTCCCGAGAAATTCATGTCATGTCACGAGAATTTCATGTCATCTCATGTGCCCATTGATTTATGTCATGTCATGTTTTGAGAAATTCATATCATGTCATGTCCCTAGAGAGTATTGGCATGTCATGTCATGACATGTTCCGAAAGATTCATGTCATGTCATGTCCCAAGATATTCTAGTCATGTCATGTCATGTCATGTCCCAAGAACTCATGTCATGCCATGTCCCGAGAAACTCATGTCGTGTCATGTCATGTCCCAAGATATTATTGTCCTGTCAACCCTGAGAAATTCATGTCTTTTCATGTCCAGATAAATTCATGTCATGTCATGTCCCCAGAAATTCATATATTGTCATGTCATTTGCCAAGAAAATCATTTCATGTCATGTCCCCATAAATTCATGTCATGGCATGTCCCGAGAAATTCATGTCATGTCATGTCTTGTCCAGAGAAATTCATGTCATGTCATGTCCCAAGAAATCTATGTTATGTCATGTCCCCAGAAATTTGTTTCATATCCCGTAAATTCATGACAGGTCAAGTCCCAAAAAAACTCATGTCATGTCATGTCCTGAGAAATTCATGTCATGTCATGTCGCGTGAAATTCATGTCATATCCCGAGAATTCATGACGTGTCATTCCCGAGAAATTCATGTCATATCATGTCCCCATTGATTTATGTCATGTCATGTCATGTCCCGAGAAATTCATGTCATGTCATGTCCCGAGAAATTCATATGTCATGTCCCCAGAAATTTATGCTATGTCCTGTCTTGTCATGTCCCGACAAATTCATGTCATGTCATGTCATGTCCAGAGAAATTCATGTCAAGTCATGTCCAGAGAAATTCATATGTCATGTCCACAGAAATTTATGTCATGTCATATATTGTCCCCTGAAATTCATGTCATATCCCGAGAATTCATGACGTGTCATGTCCCGAAAAAACTCATGTCATGTCATGTCCTGAGAAATTCATGTCATGTCATGTCCCCAGAAATCTATGTAATGTCATGTCATGTCCCCTGAAATTCATGTCATATCCCTTGAATTCATGATGTCATGTCACAAAAAATTCATGTCATGTCATGTCCTGCAAATTCATGTCATGTCATGTCGCGAGAAATTCATGTCATCTCCCAAGAGTTCATGACATGTCATTCCCGAGAAATTCATATCATGTCGTGTACCAAGAGATTCTTGTCATGTCAGGTCATGTGCCATGAAATTCATGTCACGTCATGTCCCGAGAATTTCTTGTCATGTCATGTCATATCCGGAGAAAATCATGTCACGTCATGTCCAGAGAAATTCTTGTCATGTCATGTCATGTCATGTGCCAAGAAATTCATGTCATGTCATGTCCACAGAAATTTATGTCATGTCATTTCATGTCATGTCATGTCCCCTGAAATTCACGTCATAACCCTAGAATTCATGACATGTCATTCCAGAGAAATTCATGTCATGTCATGACCCCAGAGAAACTATAAATGTCGTCATGTCATGTGCCAAGAAATTCAAATCATGTCATATCCCGAGAAATTCATGTCATGTCATGTGCCCACTAATTTATGTCATGTCATGTCCTGGGAAAGTCATGTCATGTCATGTCCCTGGATAGTATTGTCATGTCATGTCATGTCATTTGCCGAGAGATTCATGTCATGCCATGTCCTGAGAAATTCATCTCATGTCATGTCCCGAGAAATTCATGTCATGTCATGTCCCGAGAAATTCATGTCATGTCACGAGAATTTCATGTCATCTCATGTGCCCATTGATTTATGTCATGTCATGTTTTGAGAAATTCATATCATGTCATGTCCCTAGAGAGTATTGGCATGTCATGTCATGACATGTTCCGAAAGATTCATGTCATGTCATGTCACAAGATATTCTAGTCCTGTCATGTCATGTCATGTCCCAAGAACTCATGTCATGCCATGTCCCGAGAAACTCATGTCGTGTCATGTCATGTCCCAAGATATTATTGTCCTGTAAACCCTGAGAAATTCATGTCTTTTCATGTCCAGATAAATTCATGTCATGTCATGTCCCCAGAAATTCATATATTGTCATGTCATTTGCCAAGAAAATAATTTCATGTCATGTCCCCAGAAATTCATGTCATGGCATGTCCCGAGAAATTCATGTCATGTCATGTCTTGTCCAGAGAAATTCATGTCATGTCATCTCCCAAGAAATCTATGTTATGTCATGTCCCCAGAAATTTGTTTCATATCCCGTAAATGCATGACAGGTCATGTCCCAAAAAAACTCATGTCATGTCATGTCCTGAGAAATTCATGTCATGTCATGTCGCGTGAAATTCATGTCATATCCCGAGAATTCATGACGTGTCATTCCCGAGAAATTCATGTCATATCATGTCCCCATTGATTTATGTCATGTCATGTCATGTCCCGAGAAATTCATATGTCATGTCCCCAGAAACTTATGCTATGTCCTGTCTTGTCATGTCCCGACAAATTCATGTCATGTCATGTCATGTCCAGAGAAATTCATGTCAAGTCATGTCCCGAGAAATTCATATGTCATGTCCACAGAAATTTATGTCATGTCATATATTGTCCCCTGAAATTCATGTCATATCCCGAGAATTCATGACGTGTCATGTCCCGAAAAAACTCATGTCATGCCATGTCCTGAGAAATTCATGTCATGTCATGTCCCCAGAAATCTATGTAATGTCATGTCATGTCCCCTGAAATTCATGTCATATCCCTAGAATTCATGATGTCATGTCCCAAGAAATTCATGTCATGTCATGTCCTGAAAATTCATGTCATGTCATGTCGCGAGAAAGTCATGTCATCTCCCGAGAGTTCATGACATGTCATTCCTGAGAAATTCATATCACGTCATGTCCCGAGAAATTCTTGTCATGTCATGTCATATCCGGAGAAAATCATGTCACGTCATGTCCAGAGAAATTCTTGTCATGTCATGTCATGTCATGTGCCAAGAAATTCATTGCATGTCATGTCCACAGAAATTCATATATTGTCATGTCATTTGTCAAGAAAATCATTTCATGTCATGTCCCCAGAAATTCATGTCATGTCTTGTCCAGAGAAATTCATGTCATGTCATGTCCCAAGAAATCTATGTTATGTCATGTCCCCAGAAATTCGTTTCATATCCCGTAAATTCATGACAGGTCATGTCCCAAAAAAACTCATGTCATGTCATGTCCTGAGAAATTCATGTCATGTCATGTCGCGTGAAATTCATGTCATATCCCGAGAATTCATGACGTGTCATTCCCGAGAAATTCATGTCATATCATGTCCCCATTGATTTATGTCATGTCATGTCATGTCCCGAGAAATTCATGTCATGTCATGTCCCGAGAAATTCATATGTCATGTCCCCAGAAATTTATGCTATGTCCTGTCTTGTCATGTCCCGACAAATTCATGTCATGTCATGTCATGTCCAGAGAAATTCATGTCAAGTCATGTCCCGAGAAATTCATATGTCATGTCCACAGAAATTTATGTCATGTCATATATTGTCCCCTGAAAATCATGTCATATCCCGAGAATTCATGACGGGTCATGTCCCGAAGAAGCTCAAGTCATGTCATGTCCTGGGAAAGTCATGTGATGTCATGTCATGTCCCTGGATAGTATTGTCATTTGATGTCATTTCCCCTGAAATTCACATCATAACCCTAGAATTCATGACATGTCATTCCAGAGAAATTCATGTCATGTCATGACCCCAGAGAAACTATTAATGTCATGTCATGTCATGTGCCAAGAAATTCAAATCATGTCATGTCCCGAGAATGTCATGTCATGTCATGTCCCTGGATAGTATTGTCATGTCATGTCATGTCATTTGCCGAGAGATTCATGTCATGGCATGTCCTGAGAAATTCATCTCATGTCATGTCCCGAGAAATTCATGTCATGTCATTTCGCGAGAAATTCATGTCATATCCCGAGAATTCATGACATGTCATCTTCTGAGAAATTCATGTCATGTCATGTCCCCAGAAGTTCATGTCATGTCACGTCCCGAGAAATTCATGTCATGTCACGAGAATTTCATGTCATCTCATGTGCCCATTGATTTATGTCATGTCATGTTTTGAGAAATTCATATCATGTCATGTCCCTAGAGAGTATTGGCATGTCATGTCATGACATGTTCCGAAAGATTCATGTCATGTCATGTCCCAAGATATTCTAGTCATGTCGTGTCATGTCATGTCCCAAGAACTCATGTCATGCCATGTCCCGAGAAACTCATGTCATGTCATGTCATGTCCCAAGATATTATTGTCCTGTCAACCCTGAGAAATTCATGTCTTTTCATGTCCAGATAAATTCATGTCATGTCATGTCCCCAGAAATTCATATATTGTCATGTCATTTGCCAAGAAAATCATTTCATGTCATGTCCCCATAAATTCATGTCATGGCATGTCCCGAGAAATTCATGTCATGTCATGTCTTGTCCAGAGAAATTCATGTCATGTCATGTCCCAAGAAATCTATGTTATGTCATGTCCCCAGAAATTTGTTTCATATCCCGTAAATTCATGACAGGTCAAGTCCCAAAAAAACTCATGTCATGTCATGTCGCGTGAAATTCATGTCATATCCCGAGAATTCATGACGTGTCATTCCCGAGAAATTCATGTCATATCATGTCCCCATTGATTTATGTCATGTCATGTCATGTCCCGAGAAATTCATGTCATGTCATGTCCCGAGAAATTCATATGTCATGTCCCCAGAAATTTATGCTATGTCCTGTCTTGTCATGTCCCGACAAATTCATGTCATGTCATGTCATGTCCAGAGAAATTCATGTCAAGTCATGTCCAGAGAAATTCATATGTCATGTCCACAGAAATTTATGTCATGTCATATATTGTCCCCTGAAATTCATGTCATATCCCGAGAATTCATGACGTGTCATGTCCCGAAAAAACTCATGTCATGTCATGTCCTGAGAAATTCATGTCATGTCATGTCCCCAGAAATCTATGTAATGTCATGTCATGTCCCCTGAAATTCATGTCATATCCCTTGAATTCATGATGTCATGTCACAAAAAATTCATGTCATGTCATGTCCTGCAAATTCATGTCATGTCATGTCGCGAGAAATTCATGTCATCTCCCAAGAGTTCATGACATGTCATTCCCGAGAAATTCATATCATGTCGTGTACCAAGAGATTCTTGTCATGTCAGGTCATGTGCCATGAAATTCATGTCACGTCATGTCCCGAGAATTTCTTGTCATGTCATGTCATATCCGGAGAAAATCATGTCACGTCATGTCCAGAGAAATTCTTGTCATGTCATGTCATGTCATGTGCCAAGAAATTCATGTCATGTCATGTCCACAGAAATTTATGTCATGTCATTTCATGTCATGTCATGTCCCCTGAAATTCACGTCATAACCCTAGAATTCATGACATGTCATTCCAGAGAAATTCATGTCATGTCATGACCCCAGAGAAACTATAAATGTCATGACATGTCATGTGCCAAGAAATTCAAATCATGTCATATCCCGAGAAATTCATGTCATGTCATGTGCCAACTAATTTATGTCATGTCATGTCCTGGGAAAGTCATGTCATGTCATGTCCCTGGATAGTATTGTCATGTCATGTCATGTCATTTGCCGAGAGATTCATGTCATGCCATGTCCTGAGAAATTCATCTCATGTCATGTCCCGAGAAATTCATGTCATGTCATGTCCCGAGAAATTCATGTCATGTCACGAGAATTTCATGTCATCTCATGTGCCCATTGATTTATGTCATGTCATGTTTTGAGAAATTCATATCATGTCATGTCCCTAGAGAGTATTGGCATGTCATGTCATGACATGTTCCGAAAGATTCATGTCATGTCATGTCACAAGATATTCTAGTCCTGTCATGTCATGTCATGTCCCAAGAACTCATGTCATGCCATGTCCCGAGAAACTCATGTCGTGTCATGTCATGTCCCAAGATATTATTGTCCTGTCAACCCTGAGAAATTCATGTCTTTTCATGTCCAGATAAATTCATGTCATGTCATGTCCCCAGAAATTCATATATTGTCATGTCATTTGCCAAGAAAATAATTTCATGTCATGTCCCCAGAAATTCATGTCATGGCATGTCCCGAGAAATTCATGTCATGTCATGTCTTGTCCAGAGAAATTCATGTCATGTCATGTCCCAAGAAATCTATGTTATGTCATGTCCCCAGAAATTTGTTTCATATCCCGTAAATGCATGACAGGTCATGTCCCAAAAAAACTCATGTCATGTCATGTCCTGAGAAATTCATGTCATGTCATGTCGCGTGAAATTCATGTCATATCCCGAGAATTCATGACGTGTCATTCCCGAGAAATTCATGTCATATCATGTCCCCATTGATTTATGTCATGTCATGTCATGTCCCGAGAAATTCATATGTCATGTCCCCAGAAATTTATGCTATGTCCTGTCTTGTCATGTCCCGACAAATTCATGTCATGTCATGTCATGTCCAGAGAAATTCATGTCAAGTCATGTCCCGAGAAATTCATATGTCATGTCCACAGAAATTTATGTCATGTCATATATTGTCCCCTGAAATTCATGTCATATCCCGAGAATTCATGACGTGTCATGTCCCGAAAAAACTCATGTCATGCCATGTCCTGAGAAATTCATGTCATGTCATGTCCCCAGAAATCTATGTAATGTCATGTCATGTCCCCTGAAATTCATGTCATATCCCTAGAATTCATGATGTCATGTCCCAAGAAATTCATGTCATGTCATGTCCTGAAAATTCATGTCATGTCATGTCGCGAGAAAGTCATGTCATCTCCCGAGAGTTCATGACATGTCATTCCCGAGAAATTCATATCACGTCATGTCCCGAGAAATTCTTGTCATGTCATGTCATATCCGGAGAAAATCATGTCACGTCATGTCCAGAGTAATTCTTGTCATGTCATGTCATGTCATGTGCCAAGAAATTCATGTCATGTCATGTCCACAGAAATTCATATATTGTCATGTCATTTGCCAAGAAAATCATTTCATGTCATGTCCCCAGAAATTCATGTCATGTCTTGTCCAGAGAAATTCATGTCATGTCATGTCCCAAGAAATCTATGTTATGTCATGTCCCCAGAAATTCGTTTCATATCCCGTAAATTCATGACAGGTCATGTCCCAAAAAAACTCATGTCATGTCATGTCCTGAGAAATTCATGTCATGTCATGTCGCGTGAAATTCATGTCATATCCCGAGAATTCATGACGTGTCATTCCCGAGAAATTCATGTCATATCATGTCCCCATTGATTTATGTCATGTCATGTCATGTCCCGAGAAATTCATGTCATGTCATGTCCCGAGAAATTCATATGTCATGTCCCCAGAAATTTATGCTATGTCCTGTCTTGTCATGTCCCGACAAATTCATGCCATGTCATGTCATGTCCAGAGAAATTCATGTCAAGTCATGTCCCGAGAAATTCATATGTCATGTCCACAGAAATTTATGTCATGTCATATATTGTCGCCTGAAATTCATGTCATATCCCGAGAATTCATGACGTGTCATGTCCCGAAGAAGCTCAAGTCATGTCATGTCCTGGGAAAGTCATGTCATGTCATGTCATGTCCCTGGATAGTATTGTCATTTGATGTCATTTCCCCTGAAATTCACATCATAACCCTAGAATTCATGACATGTCATTCCAGAGAAATTCATGTCATGTCATGACCCCAGAGAAACTATTAATGTCATGTCATGTCATGTGCCAAGAAATTCAAATCATGTCATGTCCCGAGAATGTCATGTCATGTCATGTCCCTGGATAGTATTGTCATGTCATGTCATGTCATTTGCCGAGAGATTCATGTCATGGCATGTCCTGAGAAATTCATCTCATGTCATGTCCCGAGAAATTCATGTCATGTCATTTCGCGTGAAATTCATGTCATATCCCGAGAATTCATGACATGTCATCTTCTGAGAAATTCATGTCATGTCATGTCCCCAGAAGTTCATGTCATATCCCGAGAATCCATGAAATATCATGTCCCGAGAAATTCATGTCATGTCATGTCCCCAGAAATTCATGTCATATCCCATGAAGTCATGACATGTCATGTCCCAAGAAATTCATGTCATGTCATGTCCCGAGGAATTCATGTCATGTCCCCAGAAATCTATGTCATGTCATGTCATGTCCCCAGGAATTCATCTCATGTCATGTCTTGTCCAGAGAAATTCATGTCATCTCATGTACCCCCCAATTAATTTATGTCATGTCATGTCCCGAGAAATTCATGCCATGTCATTTCGCGAGACATTCATGTCATATCCCGAGAATTCATGACATGTCATGTCCCGAGAAATTCATGTCATGTCATGTCCCCAAAAATTCATGTCATATCCCATGAAGTTATGACATGTCATGTCCAAAGATATTCATGTCATCTCTTGTCCTGTGAAATTCATGTCATGTCATGTCGCGTGAAATTCATAGCATATCCCGAGAATTCATGACTTGTCATTGCTCAGAAATTGATGTCATGTCATGTCCTGAGAGATACTTGTCATGGCATGTCATGTGCCAAGAAATTCATGTCATGTCTTGTCCCCAGAAATTCATGTCATGTCATGTCCCCATTTATTTATGTCATGTCATGTCATGTCATGTCTTGTCCCGAGAAATTCATGTCATGTCATGTCCCGAGAAATTCATATGTCATGTCCCCAGAAATTTATGTCATATCATGTATTGTCCCCTGAAATTCATGTCATATCCCGAGAATTCATGACGTGTCATGTCCAAAGGAAGACATGTCATGTCATGTCCAGAGAAATTCATGTCATGTCATGTCGCATGAAATTCATGTCATATCCCGAGAATTCATGACGTGTCATTCCCGAGAAATTCATGTGATGTCATGTCATGTCCCGAGAGATTCTTGTCATGTTATGTCATGTCATGTGCCAGGAAATTCATATCATGTCATGTCCCAAGAAATTCATGTCATCTCATGTGCCCATTAAGTTATGTCATGTCATGTCCTGAGAAATTCATGTCATGTCCCGACAAATTCATGCCATGTCATGTCCCAAGAAAGTTGTCATGTCATGACCCAAGAAACTCATGTCATATCGTGTCATGTCCCGACAAATTCATGTCATGTCATGTCCCAAGAAATTCATGTCATGTCATGTCCACAGACATTTATGTCATGTCATGCCATTTCATGTCATGTACCCCGAAATTCATGTCATATCCCGAGAATTCGTGACCTGGCATGTCCCAAGAAATTCATGTCATGTCATGTCGTGAGACATTCATGTCATATCCAGAGAATTCATTACGTGTCATTCCAGAGAAAATCATGTCATGTCATTTCCCGGGAGATCCTTGTCATGTCATGTCTTATCATTTGCCAAGAAATTCATGTCACATCATGTCCCCAGAAATTCATATACTGTCATGTCATGTTCCAAGAAAATCATGTCATGTCAGGTCCCGTGAAATTCATGCCATGGCATGTCCCGAGGAATTCATGTCATGTCATGTCCCGAGTAATTTATGTTATGTCATGTCCCCAGAAATTCGTTTCATATCCCGAGAATTCATAACATGTCATGTCCCGAAAAAACTCATGTCATGTCATGTACTGAGAAATTCATGTCATGTCATGTCCCCAGAAATCTACGTAATGTCATGTCATGTCATGTCCCCTGAAATTCATTACATATCCCTAGAACTCATGATGTCATGTCCCAAGAAATTCATGCCATGTCATGTTTCGAGAAATTCATGTCATCTCATGTGCCCTTTAATTTATGTCATTGTCATGTCCTGGGAAATTCATGTCATGTAATGTCCCTAGATAGTATTGACATGTGATGTCATGTCATTTGCCAAGAGATTCATGTCATGTCATGTCCCGAGAAATTCATGTCGTGTCATGTCCCGAGAATTTCATGTCATGTCACGAGATTTTCAAGTCATCTCATGTGCCCATTGATTTATGTCATGTCATGTCCTGAGAAACTCATATCATGTCATGTCCCTAGAGAGTATTGGCAAGTCATGTCATGTCATGTTCCAAAAGATTCATGTCATGTCATGTCCCGAGATATTCTAGTCATGTCATGTCACGTCATGTCCCAAGATATTCATGTCCTGTCAACAATGAGAAATTCATGTCTTGTCATGTCCAGCTAAAAACATGTCATGTCATGTCCCCAGAAATTCATATATTGTCATGTCATTTGCTAAGAAAATCATTTCATGTCATGTCCCCAGAAATTCATGTAATGGCATGTCCCGAGAAATTCATGTCATGTCATGTCTTGTCCAGAGAAATTCATGTCATGTCATGTCCAAAGGAATCTATGTTATGTCATGTCCCCAGAAATTTGTTTCATATCCCGAGAATTCATAACATGTCATGTCCCGAAAAAACTCATGTCATGTCATGTCCTGAGAAATTCATGTCATGTCATGTCCCCAGAAATCTATGTAATGTCATGTCATGTCATGTCCCCTGAAATTCATGTCATATGCCTAGAATTCATGATGTCATGTCCCAAGAAATTCATGTCATGTCATGTCCTGCGAAATTCATGTCATGTCATGTCACGAGAAATTCATGTCATATCCCGAGAATTCATGACATGTCATTCCCGAGAAATTAATATCATGACATGTCCCAAGAGATTCTTGTCATGTCATGTCATGTGCCATGAAATTCATGTCACATCATGTCCTGAGAAATTCTTGTCATGTCATGTCATGTCCGGAGAAAATCATGTCATGTCATGTCCCGAGAAATTCTTGTCAAGTCATGTCATGTCATGTGCCAAGAAATTCATGTCATGCCATGTCCCCTGAAATTCACGTCATAACCCGAGAATTCATGACGTGTCATTCCAGAGAAATTCATGTCATGTCATGTCCCGAGAGAAATTTTTCATGTCATGTCATGTCATGTGAAAGAAATTCATATCATGTCATGTCCCGAGAAATTCATGTCATCTCATGTGCCCATTAATTTATGTCATGTCATGTCCTGGGAAATTCATGTCATGTCATGTCCCTAGATAGTATTGTCATGTCATGTCATGTCATTTGCCGAGAGTTTCATGTCATGTCATGTCCCGAGAAATTCATGTCATGTCATGTCCCGAGAAATTCATGTCATGTCACGAGAATTTCATGTCATCTCATGTGCCCATTGATGTATGTCATGTCATGTTTTGAGAAATTCATATCATGTCATGTCCCTAGAGAGTATTGGCATGTCATGTCATGACATGTTCCGAAAGATTCATGTCATGTCATGTCCCGAGATATTCTAGTCATGTCATGTCATGTCATGTCCCAAGAACCCATGTCATGCCATGTCCCGAGAAACTCATGTCGTGTCATGTCATGTCCCAAGATATTATTGTCCTGTCAACCCTGAGAAATTCATGTCTTTTCATGTCCAGATAAATTCATGTCATGTCATGTCCCCAGAAATGCATATATTGTCATGTCATTTGCCAAGAAAATCATTTCATGTCATGTCCCCTGAAATTCATGTCATGGCATGTGCCGAGAAATTCATGTCATGTCATGTCTTGTCCAGAGAAATTCATGTCATGTCATGTCCCAAGAAATCTATGTTATGTCATGTCCCCAGAAATTCGTTTCATATCCCGTAAATTCATGTCAGGTCATGTCCCAAAAAAACTCATGTCATGTAATGTCCTGAGAAAAACATGTCATGTCATGTCCACAGAAATCAATGTAATGTCATGTCATGTCATGTCCCCTGAAATTCATGTGATATGCCTAGAATTCATGATGTCATGTCCCAAGAAATTCATGTCATGTCATGTCCTGCGAAATTCATGTCATGTCATGTCACGAGAAATTCATGCCATATCCCGAGAATTCATGACATGTCATTCCCGAGAAATTCATATCATGACATGTCCCAAGAGATTCTTGTCATGTCATGTCATGTGCCATGAAATTCATGTCACATCATGTCCCGAGAAATTCTTGTCATGTCATGTCATGTCCGGAGAAAATCATGTCATGTCATGTCCTGAGAATTTCTTGTCAAGTCATGTCATGTCATGTGCCAAGAAATTCATGTCATGCCATGTCCCCTGAAATTCACGTCATAACCCGAGAATTCATGACTTGTCATTCCAGAGAAATTCATGTCATGTCATGTCCCGTGAGAAATTTTTTATGTCATGTCATGTGAAAGAAATTCATATCATGTCATGTCCCGAGAAATTCATGTCATCTCATGTGCCCATTAATTTATGTCATGTCATGTCCTGGGAAATTCATGTCATGTCATGTCCCTAGATAGTATTGTCATGTCATGTCATGTCATTTGCCGAGAGTTTCATGTCATGTCATGTCCCGAGAAATTCATGTCATGTCATGTCCCGAGAAATTCATGTCATGTCACGAGAATTTCATGTCATCTCATGTGCCCATTGATGTATGTCATGTCATGTTTTGAGAAATTCATATCATGTCATGTCCCTAGAGAGTATTGGCATGTCATGTCATGACATGTTCCGAAAGATTCATGTCATGTCATGTCCCGAGATATTCTAGTCATGTCATGTCATGTCATGTCCCAAGAACCCATGTCATGCCATGTCCCGAGAAACTCATGTCGTGTCATGTCATGTCCCAAGATATTATTGTCCTGTCAACCCTGAGAAATTCATGTCTTTTCATGTCCAGATAAATTCATGTCATGTCATGTCCCCAGAAATGCATATATTGTCATGTCATTTGCCAAGAAAATCATTTCATGTCATGTCCCCTGAAATTCATGTCATGGCATGTGCCGAGAAATTCATGTCATGTCATGTCTTGTCCAGAGAAATTCATGTCATGTCATGTCCCAAGAAATCTATGTTATGTCATGTCCCCAGAAATTCGTTTCATATCCCGTAAATTCATGTCAGGTCATGTCCCAAAAAAACTCATGTCATGTAATGTCCTGAGAAAAACATGTCATGTCATGTCCACAGAAATCAATGTAATGTCATGTCATGTCATGTCCCCTGAAATTCATGTGATATGCCTAGAATTCATGATGTCATGTCCCAAGAAATTCATGTCATGTCATGTCCTGCGAAATTCATGTCATGTCATGTCACGAGAAATTCATGCCATATCCCGAGAATTCATGACATGTCATTCCCGAGAAATTCATATCATGACATGTCCCAAGAGATTCTTGTCATGTCATGTCATGTGCCATGAAATTCATGTCACATCATGTCCCGAGAAATTCTTGTCATGTCATGTCATGTCCGGAGAAAATCATGTCATGTCATGTCCTGAGAATTTCTTGTCAAGTCATGTCATGTCATGTGCCAAGAAATTCATGTCATGCCATGTCCCCTGAAATTCACGTCATAACCCGAGAATTCATGACTTGTCATTCCAGAGAAATTCATGTCATGTCATGTCCCGTGAGAAATTTTTTATGTCATGTCATGTGAAAGAAATTCATATCATGTCATGTCCCGAGAAATTCATGTCATCTCATGTGCCCATTAATTTATGTCATGTCATGTCCTGGGAAATTCATGTCATGTCATGTCCCTAGATAGTATTGTCATGTCATGTCATGTCATTTGCCGAGAGTTTCATGTCATGTCATGTCCCGAGAAATTTATGTCATGTCATGTCCCGAGAAATTCATGTCATGTCACGAGAATTTCATGTCATCTCATCTGCCCATTGATTCATGTCATGTCATGTTTTGAGAAATTCATATCATGTCATGTCCCTAGAGAGTATTGACATGTCATGTCATGATATGTTCCGAAAGATTCATGTCATGTCATGTCCCGAGATATTCTAGTCATATCATGTCATGTCATGTCCCAAGAACTCATGTCATGCCATGTCTCGAGAAATTCATGTCGTGTCATGTCATGTCCCAAGATATTATTGTCCTGTCAACCATGAGAAATTCATGGCTTTTCATGTCCAGATAAATTCATGTCATGTCATGTCCCCAGAAATTCATATATTGTCATGTCATTTGCCAAGAAAATCATTTCATGTCATGTCCCCTGAAATTCATGTCATGGCATGTGCCGAGAAATTCATGTCATGTCATGTCTTGTCCAGAGAAATTCATGTCATGTCATGTCCCAAGAAATCTATGTTATGTCATGTCCCCAGAAATTCGTTTCATATCCCGTAAATTCATGTCAGGTCATGTCCCAAAAAAACTCATGTCATGTAATGTCCTGAGAAAAACATGTCATGTCATGTCCACAGAAATCAATGTAATGTCATGTCATGTCATGTCCCCTGAAATTCATGTGATATGCCTAGAATTCATGATGTCATGTCCCAAGAAATTCATGTCATGTCATGTCCTGCGAAATTCATGTCATGTCATGTCACGAGAAATTCATGCCATATCCCGAGAATTCATGACATGTCATTCCCGAGAAATTCATATCATGACATGTCCCAAGAGATTCTTGTCATGTCATGTCATGTGCCATGAAATTCATGTCACATCATGTCCCGAGAAATTCTTGTCATGTCATGTCATGTCCGGAGAAAATCATGTCATGTCATGTCCTGAGAATTTCTTGTCAAGTCATGTCATGTCATGTGCCAAGAAATTCATGTCATGCCATGTCCCCTGAAATTCACGTCATAACCCGAGAATTCATGACTTGTCATTCCAGAGAAATTCATGTCATGTCATGTCCCGTGAGAAATTTTTTATGTCATGTCATGTGAAAGAAATTCATATCATGTCATGTCCCGAGAAATTCATGTCATCTCATGTGCCCATTAATTTATGTCATGTCATGTCCTGGGAAATTCATGTCATGTCATGTCCCTAGATAGTATTGTCATGTCATGTCATGTCATTTGCCGAGAGTTTCATGTCATGTCATGTCCCGAGAAATTTATGTCATGTCATGTCCCGAGAAATTCATGTCATGTCACGAGAATTTCATGTCATCTCATCTGCCCATTGATTCATGTCATGTCATGTTTTGAGAAATTCATATCATGTCATGTCCCTAGAGAGTATTGACATGTCATGTCATGATATGTTCCGAAAGATTCATGTCATGTCATGTCCCGAGATATTCTAGTCATATCATGTCATGTCATGTCCCAAGAACTCATGTCATGCCATGTCTCGAGAAATTCATGTCGTGTCATGTCATGTCCCAAGATATTATTGTCCTGTCAACCATGAGAAATTCATGGCTTTTCATGTCCAGATAAATTCATGTCATGTCATGTCCCCAGAAATTCATATATTGTCATGTCATTTGCCAAGAAAATCATTTCATGTCATGTCCCCAGAAATTCATGTCATGACATGTCCCAAGAGATTCATGTCATGTCATGTCATGTGCCATGAAATTCATGTCACATCATGTCCCGAGAAATTCTTGTCATGTCTTGTCATGTCCGGAGAAAATCATGTCATGTCATGTCCCGAGAAATTCTTGTCAAGTCATGTCATGTCATGTGCCAAGAAATTCATGTCATGCCATGTCCCCTGAAATTCACGTCATAACCCGAGAATTCATGACGTGTTATTCCAGAGAAATTCATGTCATGTCATGTCCCGAGAGAAATTTTTCATGTCATGTCATGTCATGTGAAAGAAATTCATATCATGTCATGTCCCGAGAAATTCATGTCATCTCATGTGCCCATTAATTTATGTCATGTCATGTCCTGGGAAATTCATGTCATGTCATGTCCCTAGATAGTATTGTCATGTCATGTCATGTCATTTGCCGAGAGTTTCATGTCATGTCATGTCCCGAGAAATTCATGTCATGTCATGTCCCGAGAAATTCATGTCATGTCACGAGAATTTCATGTCATCTCATGTGCCCATTGATTTATGTCCTGTCATGTTTTGAGAAATTCATATCATGTCATGTCCCTAGAGAGTATTGGCATGTCATGTCATGACATGTTCCGAAAGATTCATGTCATGTCATGTCCCGAGATATTCTAGTCATGTCATGCAATGTCATGTCCCAAGAACTCATGTCATGCCATGTCCCGAGAAATTCATGTCGTGTCATGTCATGTCCCAAGATCTTATTGTCCTGTCAACCCTGAGAAATTCATGTCTTTTCATGTCCAGATAAATTCATGTCATGTCATGTCCACAGAAATTCATATATTGTCATGTCATTTGCCAAGAAAATCATTTCATGTCATGTCCCCAGAAATTCATGTCATGGCATGTCCCGAGAAATTCATGTCATGTCATGTCTTGTCCAGAGAAATTCATGTCCTGTCATGTCCCAAGAAATCTATGTTATGTCATGTCCCCAGAAATTCGTTTCATATCCCGTAAATTCATGTCAGGTCATGTCCCAAAAAAACTCATGTCATGTCATGTCCTGAGAAATTCATGTCATGTCATGTCCACAGAAATCTATGTAATGTCATGTCATGTCCCCTGAAATTCATGTCATATGCCTAGAATTCATGATGTCATGTCCCAAGAAATTCATGTCATGTCATGTCCTGCGAAATTCATGTCATGTCATGTCACGAGAAATTCATGTCATATCCCGAGAATTCATCACATGTCATTCCCGAGAAATTCATATCATGACATGTCCCAAGAGATTCTTGTCATGTCATGTCATGTGCCATGAAATTCATGTCACATTATGTCCCGAGAAATTCTTGTCATGTCATGTCATGTCCGGAGAAAATCATGTCATGTCATGTCCCGAGAATTTCTTGTCAAGTCATGTCATGTCATGTGCCAAGAAATTCATGTCATGCCATGTCCCCTGAAATTCACGTCATAACCCGAGAATTCATGACGTGTCATTCCAGAGAAATTCATGTCATGTCATGTCCCGTGAGAAATTTTTTATGTCATGTCATGTGAAAGAAATTCATATCATGTCATGTCCCGAGAAATTCATGTCATCTCATGTGACCATTAATTTATGTCATGTCATGTCCTGGGAAATTCATGTCATGTCATGTCCCTAGATAGTATTGTCATGTCATGTCATGTCATTTGCCGAGAGTTTCATGTCATGTCATGCCCCGAGAAATTTATGTCATGTCATGTCCCGAGAAATTCATGTCATGTCGCGAGAATTTCATGTCATCTCATGTGCCCATTGATTCATGTCATGTCATGTTTTGAGAAATTCATTTCATGTCATGTCCCTAGAGAGTATTGACATGTCATGTCATGACATGTTCCGAAAGATTCATGTCATGTCATGTCCCGAGATATTCTAGTCATGTCATGTCATGTCATGTCCCAAGAACTCATGTCATGCCATGTCTCGAGAAATTCATATCGTGTCATGTCATGTCCCAAGATATTATTGTCCTGTCAACCATGAGAAATTCATGGCTTTTCATGTCCAGATAAATTCATGTCATGTCATGGCCCCAGAAATTCATATATTGTCATGTCATTTGCCAAGAAAATAATTTCATGTCATGTCCCCAGAAATTCATGTCATGGCATGTCCCGAGAAATTCATGTCATGTCATGTCTTGTCCAGAGAAATTCATGTCATGTCATGTCCCAAGAAATCTATGTTATGTCATGTCCCCGGAAATTCGTTTCATATCCCGTAAATTCATGTCAGGTCATGTCCCAAAAAACCTCATGTCATGTCATGTCCTGAGAAATTCATGTCATGTCATGTCCCCAGAAATCTATGTAATGTCATGTCATGTCCCGAGAAATTCATGTCATATCCCTAGAATACATGACGTCATGTCCCAAGAAATTCATGTCATGTCATATCCTGAGAAATTCATGCCATGTCATGTCACGAGAAATTGATGTCATATCCGAGAATTCATGACATGTCATTCCCGAGAAATTCATATCATGTCATGTCCCAAGAGATTCTTGTCATGTCATGTCATGTCCCATGAAATTCATGTCATGTCATGTCCCGAGAAATTCTTGTCATGTCATGTCATGTCCCGAGAAAATCATGTCATGTCATGTAGCGAGAAATTCACGTCATAGACCGTGAATTCATGACATGTCATCTTCTGAGAAATTCATGTCATGTCATGTCCCCAGAGGTTCATGTCATATCCCGAGAATCCATGAAATATCATGTCCCGAGAAATTCATGTCTTGTCATGTCCCCAGAAATTCATGTCATATCCCATGAAGTCATGACATGTCATGTCCCAAGATATTCATGTCATGTCATGTCCCCAGAAATCTATGTCATGTCCCCAGAAATCTATGTCATGTCATGTCATGTCCCAAGGAATTCATGTCATGTCATGTCCCGAGAAATTCATGTCATATCCCCAGAAATCTCTGTCATGTCATGTCATGTCCCAAGGAATTCATCTCATGTCATGTCTTGTCCAGAGAAATCCATGCCATGTCAATTCGTGCTCTGGGAAATTCAGATGGAGTCATGTCATGTCCCGAGAACTTCATGTCATATCCCGTGAATTCATGACATGTCATGTTCTGAGAAACTCCTGTTATGTCATGTCCCCAGGAATCGATGTCATATCCTGAGAATCAATTAAATATCATGTCCCGAGAAATTCATGTCATGTCATGTCCCCAGAAAATCATGTCATATCCCATGAAGTTATGACATGTCATGTCCCAAGATATTCATGTCACCACTCGTCCTGTGAAATTCATGTCATGTCATGTCATGTCGCGTGAAATTCATGGCATATCCCGAGAATTCATGACTTGTCATTGCTCAGAAATTCATGCCATGTCATGTCCTGAGAGATACTTGTCATGTCATGTCATGTGCCAAGAAATTCATGTCATGTCTTGTCCCAAGAAATTCATGTCATGTCATGTCCCCATTTATGATGTCATGTCATGTCATGTCCCGAGAAATTCATATCATGTCATGTCCCGAGAAATTCATATGTCATGTCCCCAGAAATTTATGTCATGTCATGTCTTGTCATGTCCCCTGAAATTCATGCCATGTCAAGTCATGTCCCGAGAAATTCATGTCATGTCATGTCCCAAGAAATCTATGTTATGTCATGTCCCCAGAAATTCGTTTCATATCCCGTAAATTCATGACAGGTCATGTCCCAAAAAGACTCATGTCTTGTCATGTCCCGAGAAATTTATGTCATGTCAAGTCAGGTCCCGAGAAATTCATGTCATGTCATGTCCCCAGAAATCTATGTAATGTCATGTCATGTCATGTCCCCTGAAATTCATGTCATATCCCTAGAATACATGACGTCATGTCCCAAGAAATTCATGTCATGTCATATCCTGAGAAATTCATGTCATGTCATGTCACGAGAAATTCATGTCATATCCCGAGAATTCATGACATGTCATTCCCGAGGAATTCACATCATGTCATGTCCCAAGAGATTCTTGTCATGTCATGTCATGTCCCATGAAATTCATGTCATGTCATGTCCCGAGAGCTTCTTGTCATGTCATGTCATGTGCCAAGAAATTCATGTCATGTCATGTCCACATAAATTTATGTCATGTCATGTCATGTGCCGAGGAAATCATGCCATGTCATGTCCCGAGGATGTATTGCCATGTCATGTCATGTCATGTCCCAAGAACTCATGTCATGCCTTGTCCCGAGAAATTTATGTCGTGTCATGACATGTCCCAAGAAATTCATCTCCTGTCAAGCCTGAGAAATTCATGTCATGTCCAGAGAAATTCATTCCATGTCATGTCCCGAGAAATCCATGTCATGTTGTGGCACCAGAAATTCATGTCATATCCGGAGAATTCATGGCATGTCATATCCCAAGAAATTCATGTCATCTCATGTACCCATAAATTCATGCCAAGTCATGTCCCAGAAATTTATGTCATGTCATTTCCACAGATATTCATGTCATATCAATTCATGCCCTGGGAAATTCAGATGGTGTCATGTCATGTCCCGAGAAAATCATGTCATGTCATGTCATGTAGCGAGAAATTCACGTCATATACCGTGAATTCATGACATGTCATCTTCTGAGAAATTCATGTCATGTCATGTCCCCAGAAGTTCATGTCATATCCCGAGAATCCAAGAAATATCATGGCCCGAGAAATTCATGTCTTGTCATGTCCCCAGAAATTCATGTCATATCCCATGAAGTCATGACATGTCATGTCCCAAGAAATTCTTGTCATATCATGTCCCCAGAAATCTATGTCATGTCCCCAGAAATCTATGTCATGTCATGTCATGTCACAAGGAATTCATGTCATGTCATGTCCTGAGAGATTCTTGTCATGTCATGTCATGTGTCAAGAAATTCATGTGATGTCTTGTCCCGAGAAATTCATGTCATGTCATATCCCCATTTATTATGTCAAGTCATGTCATGTCCCAAGAAATCCATGTCATGTCATGTCCCAAGAAATTCATATGTCATGTCCACAGAAATTCATTCATGTCATGTCTTGTCATGTCTCGAGAAATTCATGTCATTTCTTGTCCCCAGAAATTCAAGTCATGACATGTCATGTCCCAAGAAATTCATCTCATGTCCTGCCTTGTCCAGAGAGATTCATGTCATCTCATGTACCCATTAATTTATGTCATGGCATGTCCCGAAAAATTCATGTCATGTCATTTCCATAGATATTCATGTCATATCAATTCATGCCCTGGGAAATTCAGATGGTGTCATGTCATGTCCCGAGAAAATCATGTCATGTCATGTCATGTAGCGAGAAATTCACGTCATAGACCGTGAATTCATGACATGTCATCTTCTGCGAAATTCATGTCATGTCATGTCCCCAGAAGTTCATGTCATATCCCGAGAATCCATGAAATATCATGGCCCGAGAAATTCATGTCTTGTCATGTCCCCAGAAATTCATGTCATATCCCATGAAGTCATGACATGTCATGTCCCAAGAAATTCATGTCATGTCATGTCCCCAGAAATCTATGTCATGTCATGTCATGTCCCAAGGAATTCATGTCATGTCATGTCCCGAGAAATTCATGTCATATCCCCAGAAATCTATGTCATGTCATGTCATGTCCCAAGGAATTCATCTCATGTCATGTCTTGTCCAGAGAAATTCATGCCATGTCAATTTGTGCTCTGGGAAATTCAGATGGAGTCATGTCATGTCCCGAGAACTTCATGTCATATCCCGTGAATTCATGACATGTCATGTTCTGAGAAACTCCTGTTATGTCATGTCCCAAGGAATCCATGTCATATCCTGAGAATCAATGAAATATCATGTCCCAAGAAATTCATGTCATGTCATATCCCGAGAAATTCATGTCATGTCATGTCCCCAGAAAGTCATGTCATATCCCATGAAGTTATGACATGTCATGTCCAAAGATATTCATGTCACCTCTTGTCCTGTGAAATTCATGTCATGTCATGTCATGTCGCGTGAAATTCATGGCATATCCCGAGAATTCATGACTTGTCATTGCTCAGAAATTCATGTCATGTCATGTCCTGAGAGATTCTTGCCATGTCATGTCATGTGCCCAGAAATTTATGTCATGTCTTGTCCCGAGAAATTCATGTCATGTCATGTCCCCATTTATTATGTCATGTCATGTCATGTCCACAGAAATTCATGTCATGTCATGTCCCGAGAAATTCATATGTCATGTCCCCAGAAATTTATGTCATGTCATGTCTTGTCATGTCCCGAGAAATTCATGTCATGTCAAGTCATGTCCCGAGACATTCATGTCATGTCATGTCCCGAGAAATTCATATGTCATGTCCACAGAAATTTATGTCATGTCATGTCTTGTCATGTCCCGAGAAATTCATGTCATGTCTTGTCCCCAGAAATTCATGTCATGTCAAGACATGTCCCGAGACATTCATGTCATGTCATGTCCCGAGAAATTCATATGTCATGTCCACAGAAATTTATGTCATGTCATGTCTTGTCACGTCCCGAGAAATTCATGTCATGTCATGTCCCAAGAAATTCATCTCATGTCTTGTCTTGTCCAGAGAGATTCATATCATCTCATGAACCCATTAATTTATGTCATGGCATGTCCCGAGAAATTCATGTCATGACATTTCCATAGATATTCATGTCATATCAATTCATGCCCTGGGAAATTCAGATGGTGTCATGTCATGTCCCGAGTTAATCATGTCATGTCATGTCATGTAGCAAGAAATTCACGTCATATACCGTGAATTCATGGCATGTCATCTTCTGAGAAATTCATGTCATGTCATGTCCCCAGAAGTTCATGTCATATCCCGAGAATCCATGAAATATCATGTCCCGAGAAATTCATGTCATGTCATGTCCCGAGAAATTCATGTCATGTCCCCAGAAATCTATGTCATGCCATGTCATGTCCCAAGGAATTCATGTCATGTCATGTCCCGAGAAATTCATGTCATGCCCCCAGAAATCTATGTCATGTCATGTCATGTCCCAAGCAATTCATCTCATGTCATGTCTTGTCCAGAGAAATTCATGTCATCTCATGTACCCCCCAATTAATTTATGTCATGTCATGTCCCGAGAAATTCATGCCATGTCATTGCCACAGATATTCATGCCATGTCAATTCGTGCTCTGGGAAATTCAGATGGTGTCTTGTCATGTCCCGAAAAAATCATGTCATGTCATGTTGCGAGAAATTCATGTCATATCCCGTGAATTCATGACATGTCATGTTCTGAGAAACTCCCGTTATGTCATGTCCCCAGAAATTCATGTCATATCCCATAAAGTTATGACATGTCATGTCCCAAGATATTCATACCATCTCTTGTCCTGTGAAATTCATGTCATGTCATGTCGCGTGAAATCCATGGCATACCCCGAGAATTCATGACGGGTCATTGCTCAGAAATTCATGTCATGTCATGTCCTGAGAGATTCTTGTCAGGTCAGGTCATGTGCCAAGATATTCATGACATGTCTTGTCCCGAGAAATTCATGTCATGTCATGTCCCCATTTATTTATGTCATGTCATGTCCCGAGAAATTCATGTCATGTCATGTCCCGAGAAATTATTGTGTCATGTCCCCAGAAATCTATGTCATGTCATGTCATGTCATGTCTCAAGGAATTCATCACATGTCATGTCTTGTCCAGAGAAATTCATGTTATCTCATGTACCCCCCAATTAATTTATGTCATGTCACGTCCCGTGAAATTCATGTCATGTCATTGCCACAGATATTCATGCCATGTCAATTCGTGCTCTGGGAAATTCAGATGGTGTCATGTCATGTCCTGAGAATATCATGTCATATCATGTTGCGAGAAATTCATGTCATATCCCGTGAATTCATGACATGTCATGTTCTGAGAAACTCCTGTTATGTCATGTCCCCAGAAATCCATGTCATATCCCGAGAATCAATGAAGTATCATGTCCCGAGAAATTCATGTCATGTCATATCCCGAGAAATTCATGTCATGTCATGTCCCCAGAAATTCATGTCATATCCCATGAAGTTATGACATGTCACGTCCCAAGATATTCATGTCACCTCTTGTCCTGTGAAGTTCATGTCATGTCATGTCGTGTGAAATTCATGGCATATCCCGAGAATTCAAGACTTGTCATTGCTCAGAAATTCATGTCATGTCATGTCCTGAGATATTCTTGTCATGTCATGTCAAGTGCCAAGAAATTCATGTCACGTCATGTCCCGAGAAATTCATGTCATGTCATGTCATGTCCCGAGAAAATCATGTCATGTCATGTCCCGAGAAATTCTTGCCATGTCATGTCATGTCATGTGCCAAGAAATTCATGCCATGTCATGTCCCCTGAAATTCACGTCATAACCCGAGAATTCATGATGTGTCATTCCAGATAAATTCATGTCATGTCATGTCCCGAGAGAAACTTTTCATTTCATGTCATGTCATGTGCCAAGAAATTCATATCATGTCATGTCCCGAGAAATTCATGTCATCTCATGTGCCCTTTAATTTATGTCATTGTCATGTCATGGGAAATTCATGTCATGTCATGTCAAGTGCCAAGAAATTCCTGTCATGAATACTATCCCTAGATAGTATTGACATGTGATGTCATGTCATTTGCCGAGAGATTCATGTCATGTCATGTCCCGAGAAATTCATGTCATGTCACGAGATTTTCAAGTAATCGCATGTGCCCATTGATTTATGTTATGTCATGTCCTGAGAAACTCATATCATGTCATGTCCATAGAGAGTATTCGCAGGTCATGTCATGTCATGTTCCAAAAGATTCATGTCATGTCATGTCCCGAGATATTCTAGTCATGTCATTTCATGTCATGTCCCAAGATATTCATGTCCTGTCAACAATGAGAAATTCATGTCTTGTCATGTCCAGCTAAAAACATGTCATGTCATGTCCCAGAAATTCATATATTGTCATGTCATTTGCCAAGAAAATCATTTCATGTCATGTCCCCAGAAATTCATGCCATGGCATGTCCCAAGAAATTCATGTCATGTCATGTACCGAGAAATTCTTGTCATGTCATGTCCAAAGGAATCTATGTTATGTCATGTCCCAAGAAATTCATCTCATGTCCTGCCTTGTCCAGAGAGATTCATGTCATCTCATGTACCCATTAATTTATGTCATGGCATGTCATGTCATGTCCCAAGAAATTCATCTCATGTCCTGCCTTGTCCAGAGAGATTCATGTCATCTCATGTACCCATTAATTTATGTCATGGCATGTCCCGTGAAATTCATGTCATGTTATTTCCACATATATTCATGTCATATCAATTCATGCCCCGGGAAATTCAGATGGTGTCATGTCATGTCCCGAGAAAATCATGTCATGTCATGTAGCGAGAAATTCACGTCATGTACCGAGAATTCATGACATGTCATCTTCTGAGAAATTCATGTCATGTCATGTCCCCAGAAGTTCATGTCATATCCCGAGAATCCATGAAATATCATGGCCCGAGAAATTCATGTCATGGCATGTCCCCAGAAATTCATGTCATATCCCATGAAGTCATGACATGTGATGTCCCAAGAAATTCATGTCATGTCATGTGCCCAGAAATCTATGTCATGTCATGTCATGTCACAAGGAATTCATGTCATGTCATGTCCTGAGAGATTCTTGTCATGTCATGTCATGTGCTAAGAAATTCATGTCATGTCTTGTCCCGAGAAATTCATGTCATGTCATGTTCCCATTTATTATGTCAAGCCATGTCATGTCCCGAGAAATTCATGTCATGAGATGTCATGTCCCGAGAAATTCATATGTCATGTCCCCAGAAATTTATGTCATGTCATGTCTTGTCATGTCCCGAGAAATTCATGTCATGTCAAGTCATGTCCCGAGAAATTCATGTCATGTCATGTCCCGAGAAATTCATATGTCATGTCCACAGAAATTTATGTCATGTCATGTCATGTCATGTCATGTCTCGAGAAATTCATGTCATGCCTTGTCCCCAGAAATTCATGTCATGACATGTCATGTCCCAAGAAATTCATCTGATGTCATGTCTTGTTCAGAGAGATTCATGTCATCTCATGTACCCATTAATTTATGTCATGGCATGTCCCGAAAAATTCATGTCATGTCATGTTGCGAGAAATTCATGTCATATCCCGTGGATTCATGACATTTCATGTTCTGAGAAACTCCTGTTATGTCATGTCCCCAGGAATCCATGTCATATCCCGAGAATCAATTAAATATCATGTCCCGAGAAATTCATGTCATGTCATGTCCCCAGAAATTCATGTCATATCCCATGAAGTTATGACATGTCATGTCCCAAGATATTCATGTCACCTCTTGTCCTGTGAAATTCATGTCATGCCATGTCATGTCGCGTGAAATTCATGGCATATCCCGAGAATTCATGACTTGTCATTGCTCAGAAATTCATGCCATGTCATGTCCTGAGAGATACTTGTCATGTCATGTCATGTGCCAAGAAATTCATGTCATGTCTTGTCCCGAGAAATTCATGTCATGTTATGTCCCCATTTATTATGTCATGTCATGTCATGTCCCGAGAAATTCATATCATGTCATGTCCCGAGAAATTCATATGTCATGTCCCCAGAAGTTTATGTCATGTCATGTCTTGTCATGTCCCCAGAAATTCATGCCATGTCAAGTCATGTCCAGAGAAATTCATGTCATGTCATGTCCCAAGAAATCTATGTTATGTCATGTCCCCAGAAATTCGTTTCATATCCCGTAAATTCATGACAGGTCATGTCCCAAAAAGACTCATGTCTTGTCATGTCCCGAGAAATTTATGTCATGTCAAGTCAGGTCCCGAGAAATTCATGTCATGTCATGTCCCCAGAAATCTATGTAATGTCATGTCATGTCATGTCCCCTGAAATTCATGTCATATCCCTAGAATAGATGACATCATTTCCCAAGAAATTCATGTCAAGTCATGTCCCGAGAAATTCATGTCATGTCATGTCCCGAGAAATTCATATGTCATGTCCCCAGAAATTTATGTCATGTCATGTCTTGTCATGTCCCGAGAAATTCATGTCATGTCAAGTCATGTCCCGAGACATTCATGTCATGTCATGTCCCGAGAAATTCATATGTCATGTCCACAGAAATTTATGTCATGTCATGTCTTGTCATGTCCCGAGAAATTCATGTCATGTCTTGTCCCCAGAAATTCATGTCATGTCAAGACATGTCCCGAGACATTCATGTCATGTCATGTCCCGAGAAATTCATATGTCATGTCCACAGAAATTTATGTCATGTCATGTCTTGTCACGTCCCGAGAAATTCATGTCATGTCATGTCCCAAGAAATTCATCTCATGTCTTGTCTTGTCCAGAGAGATTCATATCATCTCATGAACCCATTAATTTATGTCATGGCATGTCCCGAGAAATTCATGTCATGACATTTCCATAGATATTCATGTCATATCAATTCATGCCCTGGGAAATTCAGATGGTGTCATGTCATGTCCCGAGTTAATCATGTCATGTCATGTCATGTAGCAAGAAATTCACGTCATATACCGTGAATTCATGGCATGTCATCTTCTGAGAAATTCATGTCATGTCATGTCCCCAGAAGTTCATGTCATATCCCGAGAATCCATGAAATATCATGTCCCGAGAAATTCATGTCATGTCATGTCCCGAGAAATTCATGTCATGTCCCCAGAAATCTATGTCATGCCATGTCATGTCCCAAGGAATTCATGTCATGTCATGTCCCGAGAAATTCATGTCATGCCCCCAGAAATCTATGTCATGTCATGTCATGTCCCAAGCAATTCATCTCATGTCATGTCTTGTCCAGAGAAATTCATGTCATCTCATGTACCCCCCAATTAATTTATGTCATGTCATGTCCCGAGAAATTCATGCCATGTCATTGCCACAGATATTCATGCCATGTCAATTCGTGCTCTGGGAAATTCAGATGGTGTCTTGTCATGTCCCGAAAAAATCATGTCATGTCATGTTGCGAGAAATTCATGTCATATCCCGTGAATTCATGACATGTCATGTTCTGAGAAACTCCCGTTATGTCATGTCCCCAGAAATTCATGTCATATCCCATAAAGTTATGACATGTCATGTCCCAAGATATTCATACCATCTCTTGTCCTGTGAAATTCATGTCATGTCATGTCGCGTGAAATCCATGGCATACCCCGAGAATTCATGACGGGTCATTGCTCAGAAATTCATGTCATGTCATGTCCTGAGAGATTCTTGTCAGGTCAGGTCATGTGCCAAGATATTCATGACATGTCTTGTCCCGAGAAATTCATGTCATGTCATGTCCCCATTTATTTATGTCATGTCATGTCCCGAGAAATTCATGTCATGTCATGTCCCGAGAAATTATTGTGTCATGTCCCCAGAAATCTATGTCATGTCATGTCATGTCATGTCTCAAGGAATTCATCACATGTCATGTCTTGTCCAGAGAAATTCATGTTATCTCATGTACCCCCCAATTAATTTATGTCATGTCACGTCCCGTGAAATTCATGTCATGTCATTGCCACAGATATTCATGCCATGTCAATTCGTGCTCTGGGAAATTCAGATGGTGTCATGTCATGTCCTGAGAATATCATGTCATATCATGTTGCGAGAAATTCATGTCATATCCCGTGAATTCATGACATGTCATGTTCTGAGAAACTCCTGTTATGTCATGTCCCCAGAAATCCATGTCATATCCCGAGAATCAATGAAGTATCATGTCCCGAGAAATTCATGTCATGTCATATCCCGAGAAATTCATGTCATGTCATGTCCCCAGAAATTCATGTCATATCCCATGAAGTTATGACATGTCACGTCCCAAGATATTCATGTCACCTCTTGTCCTGTGAAGTTCATGTCATGTCATGTCGTGTGAAATTCATGGCATATCCCGAGAATTCAAGACTTGTCATTGCTCAGAAATTCATGTCATGTCATGTCCTGAGATATTCTTGTCATGTCATGTCAAGTGCCAAGAAATTCATGTCACGTCATGTCCCGAGAAATTCATGTCATGTCATGTCATGTCCCGAGAAAATCATGTCATGTCATGTCCCGAGAAATTCTTGCCATGTCATGTCATGTCATGTGCCAAGAAATTCATGCCATGTCATGTCCCCTGAAATTCACGTCATAACCCGAGAATTCATGATGTGTCATTCCAGATAAATTCATGTCATGTCATGTCCCGAGAGAAACTTTTCATTTCATGTCATGTCATGTGCCAAGAAATTCATATCATGTCATGTCCCGAGAAATTCATGTCATCTCATGTGCCCTTTAATTTATGTCATTGTCATGTCATGGGAAATTCATGTCATGTCATGTCAAGTGCCAAGAAATTCCTGTCATGAATACTATCCCTAGATAGTATTGACATGTGATGTCATGTCATTTGCCGAGAGATTCATGTCATGTCATGTCCCGAGAAATTCATGTCATGTCACGAGATTTTCAAGTAATCGCATGTGCCCATTGATTTATGTTATGTCATGTCCTGAGAAACTCATATCATGTCATGTCCATAGAGAGTATTCGCAGGTCATGTCATGTCATGTTCCAAAAGATTCATGTCATGTCATGTCCCGAGATATTCTAGTCATGTCATTTCATGTCATGTCCCAAGATATTCATGTCCTGTCAACAATGAGAAATTCATGTCTTGTCATGTCCAGCTAAAAACATGTCATGTCATGTCCCAGAAATTCATATATTGTCATGTCATTTGCCAAGAAAATCATTTCATGTCATGTCCCCAGAAATTCATGCCATGGCATGTCCCAAGAAATTCATGTCATGTCATGTACCGAGAAATTCTTGTCATGTCATGTCCAAAGGAATCTATGTTATGTCATGTCCCAAGAAATTCATCTCATGTCCTGCCTTGTCCAGAGAGATTCATGTCATCTCATGTACCCATTAATTTATGTCATGGCATGTCATGTCATGTCCCAAGAAATTCATCTCATGTCCTGCCTTGTCCAGAGAGATTCATGTCATCTCATGTACCCATTAATTTATGTCATGGCATGTCCCGTGAAATTCATGTCATGTTATTTCCACATATATTCATGTCATATCAATTCATGCCCCGGGAAATTCAGATGGTGTCATGTCATGTCCCGAGAAAATCATGTCATGTCATGTAGCGAGAAATTCACGTCATGTACCGAGAATTCATGACATGTCATCTTCTGAGAAATTCATGTCATGTCATGTCCCCAGAAGTTCATGTCATATCCCGAGAATCCATGAAATATCATGGCCCGAGAAATTCATGTCATGGCATGTCCCCAGAAATTCATGTCATATCCCATGAAGTCATGACATGTGATGTCCCAAGAAATTCATGTCATGTCATGTGCCCAGAAATCTATGTCATGTCATGTCATGTCACAAGGAATTCATGTCATGTCATGTCCTGAGAGATTCTTGTCATGTCATGTCATGTGCTAAGAAATTCATGTCATGTCTTGTCCCGAGAAATTCATGTCATGTCATGTTCCCATTTATTATGTCAAGCCATGTCATGTCCCGAGAAATTCATGTCATGAGATGTCATGTCCCGAGAAATTCATATGTCATGTCCCCAGAAATTTATGTCATGTCATGTCTTGTCATGTCCCGAGAAATTCATGTCATGTCAAGTCATGTCCCGAGAAATTCATGTCATGTCATGTCCCGAGAAATTCATATGTCATGTCCACAGAAATTTATGTCATGTCATGTCATGTCATGTCATGTCTCGAGAAATTCATGTCATGCCTTGTCCCCAGAAATTCATGTCATGACATGTCATGTCCCAAGAAATTCATCTGATGTCATGTCTTGTTCAGAGAGATTCATGTCATCTCATGTACCCATTAATTTATGTCATGGCATGTCCCGAAAAATTCATGTCATGTCATGTTGCGAGAAATTCATGTCATATCCCGTGGATTCATGACATTTCATGTTCTGAGAAACTCCTGTTATGTCATGTCCCCAGGAATCCATGTCATATCCCGAGAATCAATTAAATATCATGTCCCGAGAAATTCATGTCATGTCATGTCCCCAGAAATTCATGTCATATCCCATGAAGTTATGACATGTCATGTCCCAAGATATTCATGTCACCTCTTGTCCTGTGAAATTCATGTCATGCCATGTCATGTCGCGTGAAATTCATGGCATATCCCGAGAATTCATGACTTGTCATTGCTCAGAAATTCATGCCATGTCATGTCCTGAGAGATACTTGTCATGTCATGTCATGTGCCAAGAAATTCATGTCATGTCTTGTCCCGAGAAATTCATGTCATGTTATGTCCCCATTTATTATGTCATGTCATGTCATGTCCCGAGAAATTCATATCATGTCATGTCCCGAGAAATTCATATGTCATGTCCCCAGAAGTTTATGTCATGTCATGTCTTGTCATGTCCCCAGAAATTCATGCCATGTCAAGTCATGTCCAGAGAAATTCATGTCATGTCATGTCCCAAGAAATCTATGTTATGTCATGTCCCCAGAAATTCGTTTCATATCCCGTAAATTCATGACAGGTCATGTCCCAAAAAGACTCATGTCTTGTCATGTCCCGAGAAATTTATGTCATGTCAAGTCAGGTCCCGAGAAATTCATGTCATGTCATGTCCCCAGAAATCTATGTAATGTCATGTCATGTCATGTCCCCTGAAATTCATGTCATATCCCTAGAATAGATGACATCATTTCCCAAGAAATTCATGTCATGTCATATCCTGAGAAATTCATGTCATGTCATGTCACGAGAAATTCATGTCATATCCCGAGAATTCATGACATGTCATTCCCGAGAAATTCATATCATGTCATGTCCCGAGAGCTTCTTGTCATGTCATGTCATGTGCCAAGAAATTCATGTCATGTCATGTCCACAGAAATTTATGTCATGTCATGTGCCGAGGAAATCATGCCATGTCATGTCATGAGGATGTATTGCCATGTCATGTCATGTCATGTCCCAAGAACTCCTGTCATGCCTTGTCCCGAGAAATTTATGTCGTGTCATGACATGTCCCAAGAAATTCATCTCCTGTCAAACCTGAGAAATTCATGTCATGTCATGTCCAGAGAAATTCATTCCATGTCATGTCTGAGAAATTCATGTCATGTTATGTCTTGTCCAGAGTATTTCATGTCATGTCATGTCCCGAGAAATCCATGTCATGTCGAAGCACCAGAAATTCATGGCATATCCGGAGAATTCATGGCATGTCATATCCCGAGAAATTCTTGTCATGTCATGTCCCCATAAATTCATGCCAAGTCATGTCCCAGAAATTTATGTCATGTCATGCCTTGTCATGTCCCGAGAAATTCATGTCATGTCATGTCATGTCCCAAGAAATTCATGTCATGTCATGTACCGAGAAATTCTTGTCATGTCATAACCCCAGAAATTTATGTCATGTCATGTCATGTCATGTCATGTCCCAAGAAATTCAACTCATGTCATGTCTTGTCCAGAGAGATTCATGTCATCTCATGTACCCATTAATTTATGTCATGGCATGTCCCGTGAAATTTATGTCATGTTATTTCCACATATATTCATGTCATATCAATTCATGCTGCGGGAAATTCAGATGGTGTCATGTCACGTCCCGAGAAAATCATGTCCTGTCATGTAGCGAGAAATTCACGTCATATACCGTGAATTCATGACATGTCATCTTCTGAGAAATTCATGTCATGTCCCCAGAAGTTCATGTCATATCCCGAGAATCCATGAAATAACATGGCCCGAGAAATTCATGTCATGTCATGTCCCCAGAAATTCATGTCATATCCCATGAAGTCATGACATGTCATGTCCCAAGAAATTCTTGTCATATCATGTCCCCAGAAATCTATGTCATGTCCCCAGAAATCTATGTCATGTCATGTCATGTCACAAGGAATTCATGTCATGTCATGTCCCAAGAAATTCTTGTCATATCATGTCCCCAGAAATCTATGTCATGTCCCGAGAAATACATGTCATGTCATGTCCCCATTTATTATGTCAAGTCATGTCATGTCCCAAGAAATTCATGTCATGTCATGTCCCGAGAAATTCATATGTCATGTCCCCAGAAATCTATGTCATGTCATGTCTTGTCATGTCCCGAGAAATTCATGTCATGTCAAGTCATGTCCCGAGAAATTCATGTCATGTCATGTCCCGAGAAATTCATATGTCATGTCCACAGAAATTCATTCATGTCATATCTTGTCATGCCTCGAGAAATTCATGTCATGTCTTGTCCGCAGAAATTCATGTCATGACATGTCATGTCCCAAGAAATTCATCTGATGTCATGTCTTGTTCAGAGAGATTCATGTCATCTCATGTACCCATTAATTTATGTCATGGCATGTCCCGAAAAATTCATGTCATGTCATGTTGCGAGAAATTCATGTCATATCCCGTGGATTCATGACATTTCATGTTCTGAGAAACTCCTGTTATGTCATGTCCCCAGGAATCCATGTCATATCCCGAGAATAAATTAAATATCATGTCCCGAGAAATTCATGTCATGTCATGTCCCCAGAAATTCATGTCATATCCCATGAAGTTATGACATGTCATGTCCCAAGATATTCATGTCACCTCTTGTCCTGTGAAATTCATGTCATTCCATGTCATGTCGCGTGAAATTCATGGCATATCCCGAGAATTCATGACTTGTCATTGCTCAGAAATTCATGCCATGTCATGTCCTGAGAGATACTTGTCATGTCATGTCATGTGCCAAGAAATTCATGTCATGTCTTGTCCCGAGAAATTCATGTCATGTCATGTCCCCATTTATTATGTCATGTCATGTCATGTCCCGAGAAATTCATATCATGTCATGTCCCGAGAAATTCATATGTCATGTCCCCAGAAGTTTATGTCATGTCATGTCTTGTCATGTCCCCAGAAATTCATGCCATGTCAAGTCATGTCCAGAGAAATTCATGTCATGTCATGTCCCAAGAAATCTATGTTATGTCATGTCCCCAGAAATTCGTTTCATATCCCGTAAATTCATGACAGGTCATGTCCCAAAAAGACTCATGTCTTGTCATGTCCCGAGAAATTTATGTCATGTCAAGTCAGGTCCCGAGAAATTCATGTCATGTCATGTCCCCAGAAATCTATGTAATGTCATGTCATGTCATGTCCCCTGAAATTCATGTCATATCCCTAGAATAGATGACATCATTTCCCAAGAAATTCATGTCATGTCATATCCTGAGAAATTCATGTCATGTCATGTCACGAGAAATTCATGTCATATCCCGAGAATTCATGACATGTCATTCCCGAGAAATTCATATCATGTCATGTCCCGAGAGCTTCTTGTCATGTCATGTCATGTGCCAAGAAATTCATGTCATGTCATGTCCACAGAAATTTATGTCATGTCATGTGCCGAGGAAATCATGCCATGTCATGTCATGAGGATGTATTGCCATGTCATGTCATGTCATGTCCCAAGAACTCCTGTCATGCCTTGTCCCGAGAAATTTATGTCGTGTCATGACATGTCCCAAGAAATTCATCTCCTGTCAAACCTGAGAAATTCATGTCATGTCATGTCCAGAGAAATTCATTCCATGTCATGTCTGAGAAATTCATGTCATGTTATGTCTTGTCCAGAGTATTTCATGTCATGTCATGTCCCGAGAAATCCATGTCATGTCGAAGCACCAGAAATTCATGGCATATCCGGAGAATTCATGGCATGTCATATCCCGAGAAATTCTTGTCATGTCATGTCCCCATAAATTCATGCCAAGTCATGTCCCAGAAATTTATGTCATGTCATGCCTTGTCATGTCCCGAGAAATTCATGTCATGTCATGTCATGTCCCAAGAAATTCATGTCATGTCATGTACCGAGAAATTCTTGTCATGTCATAACCCCAGAAATTTATGTCATGTCATGTCATGCCATGTCATGTCCCAAGAAATTCATCTCATGTCATGTCTTGTCCAGAGAGATTCATGTCATCTCATGTACCCATTAATTTATGTCATGGCATGTCCCGTGAAATTTATGTCATGTTATTTCCACATATATTCATGTCATATCAATTCATGCCGCGGGAAATTCAGATGGTGTCATGTCGCGTCCCGAGAAAATAATGTCATGTCATGTAGCGAGAAATTCACGTCATATACCGTGAATTCATGACATGTCATCTTCTGAGAAATTCATGTCATGTCCCCAGAAGTTCATGTCATATCCCGAGAATCCATGAAATATCATGGCCCGAGAAATTCATGTCATGTCATGTCCCCAGAAATTCATGTCATATCCCATGAAGTCATGACATGTCATGTCCCAAGAAATTCTTGTCATATCATGTCCCCAGAAATCTATGTCATGTCCCCAGAAATCTATGTCATGTCATGTCATGTCACAAGGAATTCATGTCATGTCATGTCCCAAGAAATTCTTGTCATATCATGTCCCCAGAAATCTATGTCATGTCCCGAGAAATTCATGTCATGTCATGTCCCCATTTATTATGTCAAGTCATGTCATGTCCCAAGAAATTCATGTCATGTCATGTCCCGAGAAATTCATATGTCATGTCCCCAGAAATCTATGTCATGTCATGTCTTGTCATGTCCCGAGAAATTCATGTCATGTCAAGTCATGTCCCGAGAAATTCATGTCATGTCATGTCCCGAGAAATTCATATGTCATGTCCACAGAAATTCATTCATGTCATGTCTTGTCATGCCTCGAGAAATTCATGTCATGTCTTGTCCGCAGAAATTCATGTCATGACATGTCATGTCCCAAGAAATTCATCTCATGTCATGTCTTGTCCAGAGAGATTCATGTCATCTCATGTACCCATTAATTTATGTCATGGCATGTCCCGAAAAATTCATGTCATGTCATTTCCATAGATATTCATGTCATATCAATTCATGCCCTGGGAAATTCAGATGGTGTCATGTCATGTCCCAAGAAAATCATGTCATGTCATGTCATGTAGCGAGAAATTCACGTCAAATACCATGAATTCATGACATGTCATCTTCTGAGAAATTCATGTCATGTCATGTCCCCAGAAGTTCATGTCATATCCCGAGAATCCATGAAATATCATGGCCCGAGAAATTCATGTCTTGTCATGTCCCCAGAAATTCATGTCATATCCCATGAGGTCGTGACATGTCACGTCCCCAGAAATCTATGTCATGTCCCCAGAAATCTATGTCATGTCATGTCATGTCCCAAGGAATTCATGTCATGTCATGTCCTGAGAAATTCATGTCATATCCCCAGAAATCTATGTCAAGTCATGTCATGTCCTAAGGAATTCATCTCATGTCATGTCTTGTCCAGAGAAATTCATGCCATGTCAATTCGTGCTCTGAGAAATTCAGATGGAGTCATGTCATGTCCCAAGAAAATCATGTCATGTCATGTTGCGAGAACTAGATGTCATATCCCATGAATTCATGACATGTCATGTTCTGAAAAACTCCTGTTATGTCATGTCCCCAGGAATCCATGTCATATCCTGAGAATCAATGAAATATCATGTCCCAAGAAATTCATGTCATGTCATTTCCCGAGAAATTCATGTCATGTCATGTCCCCAGAAATTCATGTCATATCCCATGAAGTTATAACATGTCATGTCCCAAGATATTCATGTCACCTCTTGTCCTGTGAAATTCATGTCATGTCATGTCATGTCGCGTGAAATTCATGGCATATCCCGAGAATTCATGACTTGTCATTGCTCAGAAATTCATGCCATGTCATGTCCTGAGAGATTCTTGCCATGTCATGTCATGTGCCCAGAAATTTATGTCATGTCTTGTCCCGAGAAATTCATGTCATGTCATGTCCCCATTTATTATGTCATGTCATGTCATGTCCCGAGAAATTCATGTCATGTCATGTCCCGAGAAATTCATATGTCATGTCCCCAGAAATTTATGTCATGTCAAGTCATGTCCCGAGACATTCATGTCATGTCATGTCCCGAGAAATTCATATGTCATGTCCACAGAAATTTATGTCATGTCATGTCTTGTCATGTCCCGAGAAATTCATGTCATGTCTTGTCCCCAGAAATTCATGTCATGTCAAGACATGTCCCGAAACATTCATGTCATGTCATGTCCCGAGAAATTCATATGTAATATCCACAGAAATTTATGTCATGTCATGTCTTGTCATGTCCCGAGAAATTCATGTCATGTCATGTCCCAAAAAATTCATCTCATGTCATGTCTTGTCCAGAGAAATTCATGTCATCTCATGTACCCCCCAATTAATTTATGTCATGTCATGTCCCGAGAAATTCATGCCATGTCATTGCCACAGATATTCATGCCATGTCAATTCGTGCTCTGGGAAATTCAGATGGTGTCTTGTCATGTCCCGAAAAAATCATGTGATGTCATGTCCCCAGAAAGTCATGTCATATCCCATGAAGTTATGACATGTCATGTCCAAAGATATTCATGTCACCTCTTGTCCTGTGAAATTCATGTCATGTCATGTCATGTCGCGTGAAATTCATGGCATATCCCGAGAATTCATGACTTGTCATTGCTCAGAAATTCATGTCATGTCATGTCCTGAGAGATTCTTGCCATGTCATGTCATGTGCCCAGACATTTATGTCATGTCTTGTCCCGAGAAATTCATGTCATGTCATGTCCCCATTTATTATGTCATGTCATGTCATGTCCCGAGAAATTCATGTCATGTCATGTCCCGAGAAATTCATATGTCATGTCCCCAGAAATTTATGTCATGTCATGTCTTGTCATGTCCCGAGAAATTCATGTCATGTCAAGTCATGTCCCGAGACATTCATGTCATGTCATGTCCCGAGAAATTCATATGTCATGTCCACAGAAATTTATGTCATGTCATGTCTTGTCATGTCCCGAGAAATTCATGTCATGTCTTGTCCCCAGAAATTCATGTCATGTCAAGACATGTCCCGAGACATTCATGTCATGTCATGTCCCGAGAAATTCATATGTCATGTCCACAGAAATTTATGTCATGTCATGTCTTGTCACGTCCCGAGAAATTCATGTCATGTCATGTCCCAAGAAATTCATCTCATGTCTTGTCTTGTCCAGAGAGATTCATATCATCTCATGAACCCATTAATTTATGTCATGGCATGTCCCGAGAAATTCATGTCATGACATTTCCATAGATATTCATGTCATATCAATTCATGCCCTGGGAAATTCAGATGGTGTCATGTCATGTCCCGAGTTAATCATGTCATGTCATGTCATGTAGCAAGAAATTCACGTCATATACCGTGAATTCATGGCATGTCATCTTCTGAGAAATTCATGTCATGTCATGTCCCCAGAAGTTCATGTCATATCCCGAGAATCCATGAAATATCATGTCCCGAGAAATTCATGTCATGTCATTGCCACAGATATTCATGCCATGTCAATTCGTGCTCTGGGAAATTCAGATGGTGTCTTGTCATGTCCCGAAAAAATCATGTCATGTCATGTTGCGAGAAATTCATGTCATATCCCGTGAATTCATGACATGTCATGTTCTGAGAAACTCCCGTTATGTCATGTCCCCAGAAATTCATGTCATATCCCATAAAGTTATGACATGTCATGTCCCAAGATATTCATACCATCTCTTGTCCTGTGAAATTCATGTCATGTCATGTCGCGTGAAATCCATGGCATACCCCGAGAATTCATGACGGGTCATTGCTCAGAAATTCATGTCATGTCATGTCCTGAGAGATTCTTGTCAGGTCAGGTCATGTGCCAAGATATTCATGACATGTCTTGTCCCGAGAAATTCATGTCATGTCATGTCCCCATTTATTTATGTCATGTCATGTCATGTCCCGAGAAATTCATGTCATGTCATGTCCCGAGAAATTATTGTGTCATGTCCCCAGAAATCTATGTCATGTCATGTCATGTCATGTCTCAAGGAATTCATCACATGTCATGTCTTGTCCAGAGAAATTCATGTTATCTCATGTACCCCCCAATTAATTTATGTCATGTCACGTCCCGTGAAATTCATGTCATGTCATTGCCACAGATATTCATGCCATGTCAATTCGTGCTCTGGGAAATTCAGATGGTGTCATGTCATGTCCTGAGAATATCATGTCATATCATGTTGCGAGAAATTCATGTCATATCCCGTGAATTCATGACATGTCATGTTCTGAGAAACTCCTGTTATGTCATGTCCCCAGAAATCCATGTCATATCCCGAGAATCAATGAAGTATCATGTCCCGAGAAATTCATGTCATGTCATATCCCGAGAAATTCATGTCATGTCATGTCCCCAGAAATTCATGTCATATCCCATGAAGTTATGACATGTCACGTCCCAAGATATTCATGTCACCTCTTGTCCTGTGAAGTTCATGTCATGTCATGTCGTGTGAAATTCATGGCATATCCCGAGAATTCAAGACTTGTCATTGCTCAGAAATTCATGTCATGTCATGTCCTGAGATATTCTTGTCATGTCATGTCAAGTGCCAAGAAATTCATGTCATGTCATGTCCCGAGAAATTCATGTCATGTCATGTCCCGAGAAATTCATGTCATATCCCGAGAAGTCATGACATGTCATTCCCGAGAAATTCATATCATGTCATGTCCCAAGAGATTCTCGTCATGTCATGTCATGTGCCATGAAATTCATGTCACGTCATGTCCCGAGAAATTCATGTCATGTCATGTCATGTCCAGAGAAAATCATGTCATGTCATGTCCCGAGAAATTCTTGCCATGTCATGTCATGTCATGTGCCAAGAAATTCATGCCATGTCATGTCCCCTGAAATTCACGTCATAACCCGAGAATTCATGATGTGTCATTCCAGATAAATTCATGTCATGTCATTTCCCGAGAGAAACTTTTCATTTCATGTCATGTCATGTGCCAAGAAATTCATATCATGTCATGTCCCGAGAAATTCATGTCATCTCATGTGCCCTTTAATTTATGTCATTGTCATGTCATGGGAAATTCATGTCATGTCATGTCAAGTGCCAAGAAATTCCTGTCATGAATACTATCCCTAGATAGTATTGACATGTGATGTCATGTCATTTGCCGAGAGATTCATGTCATGTCATGTCCCGAGAAATTCATGTCATGTCACGAGATTTTCAAGTAATCGCATGTGCCCATTGATTTATGTTATGTCATGTCCTGAGAAACTCATATCATGTCATGTCCATAGAGAGTATTCGCAGGTCATGTCATGTCATGTTCCAAAAGATTCATGTCATGTCATGTCCCGAGATATTCTAGTCATGTCATTTCATGTCATGTCCCAAGATATTCATGTCCTGTCAACAATGAGAAATTCATGTCTTGTCATGTCCAGCTAAAAACATGTCATGTCATGTCCCAGAAATTCATATATTGTCATGTCATTTGCCAAGAAAATCATTTCATGTCATGTCCCCAGAAATTCATGCCATGGCATGTCCCAAGAAATTCATGTCATGTCATGTACCGAGAAATTCTTGTCATGTCATGTCCAAAGGAATCTATGTTATGTCATGTCCCAAGAAATTCATCTCATGTCCTGCCTTGTCCAGAGAGATTCATGTCATCTCATGTACCCATTAATTTATGTCATGGCATGTCATGTCATGTCCCAAGAAATTCATCTCATGTCCTGCCTTGTCCAGAGAGATTCATGTCATCTCATGTACCCATTAATTTATGTCATGGCATGTCCCGTGAAATTCATGTCATGTTATTTCCACATATATTCATGTCATATCAATTCATGCCCCGGGAAATTCAGATGGTGTCATGTCATGTCCCGAGAAAATCATGTCATGTCATGTAGCGAGAAATTCACGTCATGTACCGAGAATTCATGACATGTCATCTTCTGAGAAATTCATGTCATGTCATGTCCCCAGAAGTTCATGTCATATCCCGAGAATCCATGAAATATCATGGCCCGAGAAATTCATGTCATGGCATGTCCCCAGAAATTCATGTCATATCCCATGAAGTCATGACATGTGATGTCCCAAGAAATTCATGTCATGTCATGTGCCCAGAAATCTATGTCATGTCATGTCATGTCACAAGGAATTCATGTCATGTCATGTCCTGAGAGATTCTTGTCATGTCATGTCATGTGCTAAGAAATTCATGTCATGTCTTGTCCCGAGAAATTCATGTCATGTCATGTTCCCATTTATTATGTCAAGCCATGTCATGTCCCGAGAAATTCATGTCATGAGATGTCATGTCCCGAGAAATTCATATGCCATGACCCCAGAAATTTATGTCATGTCATGTCTTGTCATGTCCCGAGAAATTCATGTCATGTCAAGTCATGTCCCGAGAAATTCATGTCATGTCATGTCCCGAGAAATTCATATGTCATGTCCACAGAAATTTATGTCATGTCATGTCATGTCATGTCATGTCTCGAGAAATTCATGTCATGCCTTGTCCCCAGAAATTCATGTCATGACATGTCATGTCCCAAGAAATTCATCTGATGTCATGTCTTGTTCAGAGAGATTCATGTCATCTCATGTACCCATTAATTTATGTCATGGCATGTCCCGAAAAATTCATGTCATGTCATGTTGCGAGAAATTCATGTCATATCCCGTGGATTCATGACATTTCATGTTCTGAGAAACTCCTGTTATGTCATGTCCCCAGGAATCCATGTCATATCCCGAGAATCAATTAAATATCATGTCCCGAGAAATTCATGTCATGTCATGTCCCCAGAAATTCATGTCATATCCCGTAAATTCATGACAGGTCATGTCCCAAAAAGACTCATGTCTTGTCATGTCCCGAGAAATTTATGTCATGTCAAGTCAGGTCCCGAGAAATTCATGTCATGTCATGTCCCCAGAAATCTATGTAATGTCATGTCATGTCATGTCCCCTGAAATTCATGTCATATCCCTAGAATACATGACATCATTTCCCAAGAAATTCATGTCATGTCATATCCTGAGAAATTCATGTCATGTCATGTCACGAGAAATTCATGTCATATCCCGAGAATTCATGACATGTCATTCCCGAGAAATTCATATCATGTCATGTCCCGAGAGCTTCTTGTCATGTCATGTCATGTGCCAAGAAATTCATGTCATGTCATGTCCACAGAAATTTATGTCATGTCATGTGCCGAGGAAATCATGCCATGTCATGTCCCGAGAATCCATGAAATATCATGGCCCGAGAAATTCATGTCATGTCATGTCCCCAGAAATTCATGTCATATCCCATGAAGTCATGACATGTCATGTCCCAAGAAATTCTTGTCATATCATGTCCCCAGAAATCTATGTCATGTCCCCAGAAATCTATGTCATGTCATGTCATGTCACAAGGAATTCATGTCATGTCATGTCCCAAGAAATTCTTGTCATATCATGTCCCCAGAAATCTATGTCATGTCCCGAGAAATTCATGTCATGTCATGTCCCCATTTATTATGTCAAGTCATGTCATGTCCCGAGACATTCATGTCATGTCATGTCCCGAGAAATTCATATGTCATGTCCACAGAAATTTATGTCATGTCATGTCTTGTCATGTCCCGAGAAATTCATGTCATGTCTTGTCCCCAGAAATTCATGTCATGTCAAGACATGTCCCGAAACATTCATGTCATGTCATGTCCCGAGAAATTCATATGTAATATCCACAGAAATTTATGTCATGTCATGTCTTGTCATGTCCCGAGAAATTCATGTCATGTCATGTCCCAAAAAATTCATCTCATGTCATGTCTTGTCCAGAGAAATTCATGTCATCTCATGTACCCCCCAATTAATTTATGTCATGTCATGTCCCGAGAAATTCATGCCATGTCATTGCCACAGATATTCATGCCATGTCAATTCGTGCTCTGGGAAATTCAGATGGTGTCTTGTCATGTCCCGAAAAAATCATGTGATGTCATGTCCCCAGAAAGTCATGTCATATTCCATGAAGTTATGACATGTCATGTCCAAAGATATTCATGTCACCTCTTGTCCTGTGAAATTCATGTCATGTCATGTCATGTCGCGTGAAATTCATGGCATATCCCGAGAATTCATGACTTGTCATTGCTCAGAAATTCATGTCATGTCATGTCCTGAGAGATTCTTGCCATGTCATGTCATGTGCCCAGACATTTATGTCATGTCTTGTCCCGAGAAATTCATGTCATGTCATGTCCCCATTTATTATGTCATGTCATGTCATGTCCCGAGAAATTCATGTCATGTCATGTCCCGAGAAATTCATATGTCATGTCCCCAGAAATTTATGTCATGTCATGTCTTGTCATGTCCCGAGAAATTCATGTCATGTCAAGTCATGTCCCGAGACATTCATGTCATGTCATGTCCCGAGAAATTCATATGTCATGTCCACAGAAATTTATGTCATGTCATGTCTTGTCATGTCCCGAGAAATTCATGTCATGTCTTGTCCCCAGAAATTCATGTCATGTCAAGACATGTCCCGAGACATTCATGTCATGTCATGTCCCGAGAAATTCATATGTCATGTCCACAGAAATTTATGTCATGTCATGTCTTGTCACGTCCCGAGAAATTCATGTCATGTCATGTCCCAAGAAATTCATCTCATGTCTTGTCTTGTCCAGAGAGATTCATATCATCTCATGAACCCATTAATTTATGTCATGGCATGTCCCGAGAAATTCATGTCATGACATTTCCATAGATATTCATGTCATATCAATTCATGCCCTGGGAAATTCAGATGGTGTCATGTCATGTCCCGAGTTAATCATGTCATGTCATGTCATGTAGCAAGAAATTCACGTCATATACCGTGAATTCATGGCATGTCATCTTCTGAGAAATTCATGTCATGTCATGTCCCCAGAAGTTCATGTCATATCCCGAGAATCCATGAAATATCATGTCCCGAGAAATTCATGTCATGTCATTGCCACAGATATTCATGCCATGTCAATTCGTGCTCTGGGAAATTCAGATGGTGTCTTGTCATGTCCCGAAAAAATCATGTCATGTCATGTTGCGAGAAATTCATGTCATATCCCGTGAATTCATGACATGTCATGTTCTGAGAAACTCCCGTTATGTCATGTCCCCAGAAATTCATGTCATATCCCATAAAGTTATGACATGTCATGTCCCAAGATATTCATACCATCTCTTGTCCTGTGAAATTCATGTCATGTCATGTCGCGTGAAATCCATGGCATACCCCGAGAATTCATGACGGGTCATTGCTCAGAAATTCATGTCATGTCATGTCCTGAGAGATTCTTGTCAGGTCAGGTCATGTGCCAAGATATTCATGACATGTCTTGTCCCGAGAAATTCATGTCATGTCATGTCCCCATTTATTTATGTCATGTCATGTCATGTCCCGAGAAATTCATGTCATGTCATGTCCCGAGAAATTATTGTGTCATGTCCCCAGAAATCTATGTCATGTCATGTCATGTCATGTCTCAAGGAATTCATCACATGTCATGTCTTGTCCAGAGAAATTCATGTTATCTCATGTACCCCCCAATTAATTTATGTCATGTCACGTCCCGTGAAATTCATGTCATGTCATTGCCACAGATATTCATGCCATGTCAATTCGTGCTCTGGGAAATTCAGATGGTGTCATGTCATGTCCTGAGAATATCATGTCATATCATGTTGCGAGAAATTCATGTCATATCCCGTGAATTCATGACATGTCATGTTCTGAGAAACTCCTGTTATGTCATGTCCCCAGAAATCCATGTCATATCCCGAGAATCAATGAAGTATCATGTCCCGAGAAATTCATGTCATGTCATATCCCGAGAAATTCATGTCATGTCATGTCCCCAGAAATTCATGTCATATCCCATGAAGTTATGACATGTCACGTCCCAAGATATTCATGTCACCTCTTGTCCTGTGAAGTTCATGTCATGTCATGTCGTGTGAAATTCATGGCATATCCCGAGAATTCAAGACTTGTCATTGCTCAGAAATTCATGTCATGTCATGTCCTGAGATATTCTTGTCATGTCATGTCAAGTGCCAAGAAATTCATGTCATGTCATGTCCCGAGAAATTCATGTCATGTCATGTCCCGAGAAATTCATGTCATATCCCGAGAAGTCATGACATGTCATTCCCGAGAAATTCATATCATGTCATGTCCCAAGAGATTCTCGTCATGTCATGTCATGTGCCATGAAATTCATGTCACGTCATGTCCCGAGAAATTCATGTCATGTCATGTCATGTCCAGAGAAAATCATGTCATGTCATGTCCCGAGAAATTCTTGCCATGTCATGTCATGTCATGTGCCAAGAAATTCATGCCATGTCATGTCCCCTGAAATTCACGTCATAACCCGAGAATTCATGATGTGTCATTCCAGATAAATTCATGTCATGTCATTTCCCGAGAGAAACTTTTCATTTCATGTCATGTCATGTGCCAAGAAATTCATATCATGTCATGTCCCGAGAAATTCATGTCATCTCATGTGCCCTTTAATTTATGTCATTGTCATGTCATGGGAAATTCATGTCATGTCATGTCAAGTGCCAAGAAATTCCTGTCATGAATACTATCCCTAGATAGTATTGACATGTGATGTCATGTCATTTGCCGAGAGATTCATGTCATGTCATGTCCCGAGAAATTCATGTCATGTCACGAGATTTTCAAGTAATCGCATGTGCCCATTGATTTATGTTATGTCATGTCCTGAGAAACTCATATCATGTCATGTCCATAGAGAGTATTCGCAGGTCATGTCATGTCATGTTCCAAAAGATTCATGTCATGTCATGTCCCGAGATATTCTAGTCATGTCATTTCATGTCATGTCCCAAGATATTCATGTCCTGTCAACAATGAGAAATTCATGTCTTGTCATGTCCAGCTAAAAACATGTCATGTCATGTCCCAGAAATTCATATATTGTCATGTCATTTGCCAAGAAAATCATTTCATGTCATGTCCCCAGAAATTCATGCCATGGCATGTCCCAAGAAATTCATGTCATGTCATGTACCGAGAAATTCTTGTCATGTCATGTCCAAAGGAATCTATGTTATGTCATGTCCCAAGAAATTCATCTCATGTCCTGCCTTGTCCAGAGAGATTCATGTCATCTCATGTACCCATTAATTTATGTCATGGCATGTCATGTCATGTCCCAAGAAATTCATCTCATGTCCTGCCTTGTCCAGAGAGATTCATGTCATCTCATGTACCCATTAATTTATGTCATGGCATGTCCCGTGAAATTCATGTCATGTTATTTCCACATATATTCATGTCATATCAATTCATGCCCCGGGAAATTCAGATGGTGTCATGTCATGTCCCGAGAAAATCATGTCATGTCATGTAGCGAGAAATTCACGTCATGTACCGAGAATTCATGACATGTCATCTTCTGAGAAATTCATGTCATGTCATGTCCCCAGAAGTTCATGTCATATCCCGAGAATCCATGAAATATCATGGCCCGAGAAATTCATGTCATGGCATGTCCCCAGAAATTCATGTCATATCCCATGAAGTCATGACATGTGATGTCCCAAGAAATTCATGTCATGTCATGTGCCCAGAAATCTATGTCATGTCATGTCATGTCACAAGGAATTCATGTCATGTCATGTCCTGAGAGATTCTTGTCATGTCATGTCATGTGCTAAGAAATTCATGCCATGTCTTGTCCCGAGAAATTCATGTCATGTCATGTTCCCATTTATTATGTCAAGCCATGTCATGTCCCGAGAAATTCATGTCATGAGATGTCATGTCCCGAGAAATTCATATGCCATGTCCCCAGAAATTTATGTCATGTCATGTCTTGTCATGTCCCGAGAAATTCATGTCATGTCAAGTCATGTCCCGAGAAATTCATGTCATGTCATGTCCCGAGAAATTCATATATCATGTCCACAGAAATTTATGTCATGTCATGTCATGTCATGTCATGTCTCGAGAAATTCATGTCATGCCTTGTCCCCAGAAATTCATGTCATGACATGTCATGTCCCAAGAAATTCATCTGTCATGTCTTGTTCAGAGAGATTCATGTCATCTCATGTACCCATTAATTTATGTCATGGCATGTCCCGAAAAATTCATGTCATGTCATGTTGCGAGAAATTCATGTCATATCCCGTGGATTCATGACATTTCATGTTCTGAGAAACTCCTGTTATGTCATGTCCCCAGGAATCCATGTCATATCCCGAGAATCAATTAAATATCATGTCCCGAGAAATTCATGTCATGTCATGTCCCCAGAAATTCATGTCATATCCCATGAAGTTATGACATGTCATGTCCCAAGATATTCATGTCACCTCTTGTCCTGTGAAATTCATGTCATGCCATGTCATGTCCTGAGAGATACTTGTCATGTCATGTCATGTGCCAAGAAATTCATGTCATGTCTTGTCCCGAGAAATTCATGTCATGTCATGTCCCCATTTATTATGTCATGTCATGTCATGTCCCGAGAAATTCATATCATGTCATGTCCCGAGAAATTCATATGTCATGTCCCCAGAAATTTATGTCATGTCATGTCTTGTCATGTCCCCAGAAATTCATGCCATGTCAAGTCATGTCCAGAGAAATTCATGTCATGTCATGTCCCAAGAAATCTATGTTATGTCATGTCCCCAGAAATTCGTTTCATATCCCGTAAATTCATGACAGGTCATGTCCCAAAAAGACTCATGTCTTGTCATGTCCCGAGAAATTTATGTCATGTCAAGTCAGGTCCCGAGAAATTCATGTCATGTCATGTCCCCAGAAATCTATGTAATGTCATGTCATGTCATGTCCCCTGAAATTCATGTCATATCCCTAGAATACATGACATCATTTCCCAAGAAATTCATGTCATGTCATATCCTGAGAAATTCATGTCATGTCATGTCACAAGAAATTCATGTCATATCCCGAGAATTCATGACATGTCATTCCCGAGAAATTCATATCATGTCATGTCCCGAGAGCTTCTTGTCATGTCATGTCATGTGCCAAGAAATTCATGTCATGTCATGTCCACAGAAATTTATGTCATGTCATGTGCCGAGGAAATCATGCCATGTCATGTCCCGAGAATCCATGAAATATCATGGCCCGAGAAATTCATGTCATGTCATGTCCCCAGAAATTCATGTCATATCCCATGAAGTCATGACATGTCATGTCCCAAGAAATTCTTGTCATATCATGTCCCCAGAAATCTATGTCATGTCCCCAGAAATCTATGTCATGTCATGTCATGTCACAAGGAATTCATGTCATGTCATGTCCCAAGAAATTCTTGTCATATCATGTCCCCAGAAATCTATGTCATGTCCCGAGAAATTCATGTCATGTCATGTCCCCATTTATTATGTCAAGTCATGTCATGTCCCAAGAAATTCATGTCATGTCATGTCCCGAGAAATTCATATGTCATGTCCCCAGAAATCTATGTCATGTCATGTCTTGTCATGTCCCGAGAAATTCATGTCATGTCAAGTCATGTCCCGAGAAATTCATGTCATGTCATGTCCCGAGAAATTCATATGTCATGTCCACAGAAATTCATGTCTTGTCCAGAGAGATTCATGTCATCTCATGTACCCATTAATTTATGTCATGGCATGTCCCGAAAAATTCATGTCATGTCATTTCCATAGATATTCATGTCATATCAATTCATGCCCTGGGAAATTCAGATGGTGTCATGTCATGTCCCAAGAAAATCATGTCATGTCATGTCATGTAGCGAGAAATTCACGTCATATACCATGAATTCATGACATGTCATCTTCTGAGAAATTCATGTCATGTCATGTCCCCAGAAGTTCATGTCATATCCCGAGAATCCATGAAATATCATGGCCCGAGAAATTCATGTCTTGTCATGTCCCCAGAAATTCATGTCATATCCCATGAGGTCATGACATGTCACGTCCCCAGAAATCTATGTCATGTCCCCAGAAATCTATGTCATGTCATGTCATGTCCCAAGGAATTCATGTCATGTCATGTCCCGAGAAATTCATGTCATATCCCCAGAAATCTATGTCAAGTCATGTCATGTCCTAAGGAATTCATCTCATGTCATGTCTTGTCCAGAGAAATTCATGCCATGTCAATTCGTGCTCTGAGAAATTCAGATGGAGTCATGTCATGTCCCAAGAAAATCATGTCATGTCATGTTGCGAGAACTAGATGTCATATCCCATGAATTCATGACATGTCATGTTCTGAAAAACTCCTGTTATGTCATGTCCCCAGGAATCCATGTCATATCCTGAGAATCAATGAAATATCATGTCCCAAGAAATTCATGTCATGTCATTTCCCGAGAAATTCATGTCATGTCATGTCCCCAGAAATTCATGTCATATCCCATGAAGTTATGACATGTCATGTCCCAAGATATTCATGTCACCTCTTGTCCTGTGAAATTCATGTCATGTCATGTCATGTCGCGTGAAATTCATGGCATATCCCGAGAATTCATAACTTGTCATTGCTCAGAAATTCATGTCATGTCATGTCCTGAGAGATTCTTGCCATGTCATGTCATGTGCCCAGAAATTTATGTCATGTCTTGTCCCGAGAAATTCATGTCATGTCATGTCCCCATTTATTATGTCATGTCATGTCATGTCCCGAGAAATTCATGTCATGTCATGTCCCGAGAAATTCATATGTCATGTCCCCAGAAATTTATGTCATGTCAAGTCATGTCCCGAGACATTCATGTCATGTCATGTCCCGAGAAATTCATATGTCATGTCCACAGAAATTTATGTCATGTCATGTCTTGTCATGTCCCGAGAAATTCATGTCATGTCTTGTCCCCAGAAATTCATGTCATGTCAAGACATGTCCCGAAACATTCATGTCATGTCATGTCCCGAGAAATTCATATGTAATATCCACAGAAATTTATGTCATGTCATGTCTTGTCATGTCCCGAGAAATTCATGTCATGTCATGTCCCAAAAAATTCATCTCATGTCATGTCTTGTCCAGAGATATTCATGTCATCTCATGTACCCATTAATTTATGTCATGGCATGTCCCGAGAAATTCATGTCATGACATTTCCATAGATATTCATGGCATATCAATTCATGCCCTGGGAAATTCAGATGGTGTCATGTCATGTCCCGACTTAATCATGTCATGTCATGTCATGTAGCGAGAAATTCACGTCATATACCGTGAATTCATGACATGTCATCTTCTGAGAAATTCATGTCATGTCATGTCCCGAGAAATTCATATGTCATGTCCACAGAAATTTATGTCATGTCATGTCTTGTCATGTCCCGAGAAATTCATGTCATGTCTTGTCCCCAGAAATTCATGTCATGTCAAGACATGTCCCGAAACATTCATGTCATGTCATGTCCCGAGAAATTCATATGTAATATCCACAGAAATTTATGTCATGTCATGTCTTGTCATGTCCCGAGAAATTCATGTCATGTCATGTCCCAAAAAATTCATCTCATGTCATGTCTTGTCCAGAGATATACATGTCATCTCATGTACCCATTAATTTATGTCATGGCATGTCCCGAGAAATTCATGTCATGACATTTCCATAGATATTCATGGCATATCAATTCATGCCCTGGGAAATTCAGATGGTGTCATGTCATGTCCCGACTTAATCATGTCATGTCATGTCATGTAGCGAGAAATTCACGTCATATACCGTGAATTCATTACATGTCATCTTCTGAGAAATTCATGTCATGTCATGTCCCCAGAAGTTCATGTCATATCCCGAGAATCCATGAAATATCATGTCCCGAGAAATTCATGTCATGTCATGTCCCGAGAAATTCATGTCATATCCCAGGAAGTCAGGACATGTCATGTCCCAAGAAATTCATGTCATGTCATGTCCCGAGAAATTCATGTCATGTCCCCAGAAATCTATGTCATGCCATGGCATGTCCCAAGAAATTCATGTCATGTCATGTCCCGAGAAATTCATGTCATGTCCCCAGAAATCTATGTCATGTCATGTCATGTCCCAAGCAATTCATCTCATGTCATGTGTTGTCCATAGAAATTCATGTCATCTCATGTACCCCCCAATTAATTTATGTCATGTCATGTCCCGAGAAATTCATGCCATATCATTGCCACAGATATTCATACCATGTCAATTCGTGCTCTGGGAAATTCAGATGGAGTCATGTCATGTCCCGAGAAAATCATGTCATGTCATGTTGCGAGAACTAGATGTCATATCCCGTGAATTCATGACATGTCATGTTCTGAAAAACTCCTGTTATGTCATGTCCCCAGGAATCCATGTCATATCCTGAGAATCAATGAATTATCATGTCCCAAGAAATTCATGTCATGTCATATCCCGAGAAATTCATGTCATGTCATGTCCCCAGAAATTCATGTCATATCCCATGAAATTATGACATGTCATGTCCCAAGATATTCATGTCACCTCTTGTCCTGTGAAATTCATGTCATGTCATGTCATGTCGCGTGAAATTCATGGCATATCCCGAGAATTCATGACTTGTCATTGTTCAGAAATTCATGTCATGTCATGTCCTGAGAGATTCTTGCCATGTCATGTCATGTGCCCAGAAATTTATGTCATGTATTGTCCCGAGAAATTCATCTCATGTCATGTCCCCATTTATTATGTCATGTCATGTCATGTCCCGAGAAATTCATGTCATGTCATGTCCCGAGAAATTCATATATCATGTCCCCAGAAATTTATGTCATGTCATGTCTTGCCATGTCCCGAGAAATTCATGTCATGTCAAGTCATGTCCCGAGACATTCATGTCATGTCATGTCCCGAGAAATTCATATGTCATGTCCACAGAAATTTATGTCATGTCATGTCTTGTCATGTCCCGAGAAATTCATGTCATATCCCAGGAAGTCAGGACATGTCATGTCCCAAGAAATTCATGTCATGTCATGTCCCGAGAAATTCATGTCATGTCCCCAGAAATCTATGTCATGTCATGTCATGTCCCATGCAATTCATCTCATGTCATGTCTTGTCCAGAGAAATTCATGTCATCTCATGTACCCCCCAATTAATTTATGTCATGTCATGTCCCGAGAAATTCATGCCATGTCATTGCCACAGATATTCATGCCATGCCAATTCGTGCTCTGGGAAATTCAATGGTGTCTTGTCATGTCCCGAGAAAATCATGTCATGTCATGATGCAAGAAATTCATGTCATATCCCGCGAATTCAAGACATGTCATGTTCTGAGAAACTCCCGTTATGTCATGTCCCCAGAAATCCATGTCATATCCCGAGAATCAATGAAATATCATGCCCCGAGAAATTCATGTCATGTCACATCCCGAGAAATTCATGTCATGTCATGTCCCCAGAAATTCATGTCATATCCCATGAAGTTATGACATGTCATGTCCCAAGATATTCATGTCACCTCTTGTCCTGTGAAGTTCATGTCATGTCATGTCGTGTGAAATTCATGGCATATCCCGAGAATTCAAGACTTGTCATTGCTCAGAAATTCATGTCATGTCATGTCCTGAGATATTCTTGTCATGTCATGTCATGTGCCCAGAAATTCATGTCATGTCATGTCCCGAGAAATTCATGTCATGTCATGTCCCGAGAAATTCATGTCATGTCAAGTCATGTCCCGAGACATTCATGTCATGTCATGTCCCGAGAAATTCATATGTCATGTCCACAGTAATTTATGTCATGTCATGTCTTGACATGTCCCGAGAAATTCATGTCATGTCTTGTCCCCAGAAATTCATGTCATGACAAGCCATGTCCTGAGACATTCATATCATGTCATGTCCCGAGAAATTCATATGTCATGTCCACAGAAATTTATGTCATGTCATGTCTTGTCATGTCCCGAGAAATTCATGTCATGTCTTGTCCCCAGAAATTCATGTCATGTCAAGACATGTCCCGAAACATTGATGTCATGTCCTGTCCCGAGAAATTCATATGTCATATCCACAGAAATTTATGTCATGTCATGTCTTGTCACGTCCCGAGAAATTCATGTCATGTCATGTCCCAAGAAATTCATCTCATGTCATGTCTTGTCCAGAGAGATTCATCTCATCTCATGTACCCATTAATTTATGTCATGGCATGTCCCGAAAAATTCATGTCATGTCATTTCCATAGATATTCATGTCATATCAATTCATGCCCTGGGAAATTCAGATGGTGTCATGTCATGTCCCGAGAAAATCATGTCATGTCATGTCATGTAGCGAGAAATTCACGTCATATACCATGAATTCATGACATGTCATCTTCTGAGAAATTCATGTCACGTCATGTCCCCAGAAGTTCATGTCATATCCTGAGAATCCATGAAATATCATGTCCCGAGAAATTCATGTCTTGTCATGTCCCCAGAAATTCATGTCACATCCCATGAAGTCATGACATGTCATGTCCCAAGAAATTCATGTCATGCCATGTCCCGAGAAATTCATATGTCATATCCACAGAAATTTATGTCATGTCATGTCTTGTCACGTCCCGAGAAATTCATGTCATGTCATCTCCCAAGAAATTCATCTCATGTCATGTCATGTCCCGAGAAATTCATGTCATATCCCAGGAAGTCAGGACATGTCATGTCCCAAGAAATTCATGTCATGTCATGTCCCGAGAAATTCATGTCATGTCCCCAGAAATCTATGTCATGCCATGTCATGTCCCAAGGAATTCATGTCATGTCATGTCATGTCCCGAGAAATTCATGTCATGTCCCCAGAAATCTATGTCATGTCATGTCCCAAGCAATTCATCTCATGTCATGTCTTGTCCAGAGAAATTCATGTCATCTCATGTACCCCCCAATTAATTTATGCCATGTCATGTCCCGAGAAATTCATGCCATGTCATTGCCACAGATATTCATGCCATGTCAACTCGTGCTCTGGGAAATTCAGATGGTGTCTTGTCATGTCCCGAAAAAATCATGCCATGTCATGTTGCGAGAGATTCATGTCATATCCCGTGAATTCATGACATGTCATGTTCTGAGAAACTCCCGTTATGTCATGTCCCCAGAAATCCATGTCATATCCCGAGAATCAATAAAATATCATGCCCCGAGAAATTCATGTCATGTCATATCCCGAGAAATTCATGTCATGTCATGTCCCCAGAAATTCTTGTCATATCCCATGAAGTTATGACATGTCATGTCCCAAGATATTCATGTCACCTCTTGTCCTGTGAAGTTCATGTCATGTCATGTCGTGTGAAATTCATGGCATATCCCGAGAATTCAAGACTTGTCATTGTTCAGAAATTCATGTCATGTCATGTCCTGAGATATTCTTGTCATGTCATGTCATGTGCCAAGAAATTCATGTCATGTCATGTCCCGAGAAATTCATGTCATGTCATGTCCCGAGAAATTCATATGTCATGTCCACAGAAATTTAGGTCATGTCATGTCTTGTCACGTCCCGAGAAATTCATGTCATGTCATGTCCCAAGAAATTCATCTCATGTCCTGTCTTGTCCAGAGAGATTCATGTCATCTCATGTACCCATTAATTTATGTCATGGCATGTCCCGAAAAATTCATGTCATGTCATTTCAATAGATATTCATGTCATATCAATTCATGCCCTGGGAAATTCAGATGGTGTCATGTCATGTCCCGAGAAAATCATGTCATGTCATGTCATGTAGCGAGAAATTCACGTCATATACCATGAATTCATGACATGTCATCTTCTGAGAAATTCATGTCATGTCATGTCCCCAGAAGTTCATGTCATATCCCGAGAATCAATGAAATATCATGTCCCGAGAAATTCATGTCTTGTCATGTCCCCAGAAATTCATGTCACATCCCATGAAGTCAAGACATGTCATGTCCCAAGAAATTCATGTCATGTCATGTCCCCAGAAATCTATGTCATGTCCCCAGAAATCTATGTCATGTCATGTCATGTCCCAAGGAATTCATGTCATGTCATGTCCCGAGAAATTCATGTCATATCCCCAGAAATCTATGTCATATCATGTCATGTCCCAAGGAATTCATCTCATGTCAAGTCTTGTCCAGAGAAATTCATGCCATGTCAATTCGTGCTCTGGGAAATTCAGATGGAGTCATGTCATGTCCCGAGAAAATCATGTCATGTCATGTTGCGAGAACTTCATGTCATATCCCGTGAATTCATGACATGTCATGTTCTGAAAAACTCCTGTTATGTCATGTCCCCCAGGAATCCATGTCATATCCTGAGAATCAATGAAATATCATGTCCCAAGAAATTCATGTCATGTCATATCCCGAGAAATTCATGTCATGTCATGTCCCCAGAAATTCATGTCATATCCCATGAAATTATGACATGTCATGTCCCAAGATATTCATGTCACCTCTTGTCCTGTGAAATTCATGTCATGTCATGTCATGTCGCGTGAAATTCATGGCATATCCCGAGAATTCATGACTTGTCATTGTTCAGAAATTCATGTCATGTCATGTCCTGAGAGATTCTTGCCATGTCATGTCATGTGCCCAGACATTTATGTCATGTCTTGTCCCGAGAAATTCATGTCATGTCAAGTCCCCATTTATTATGTCATGTCATGTCATGTCCCGAGAAATTCATGTCATGTCATGTCCCGAGAAATTCATATGTCATGTCCCCAGAAATTTATGTCATGTCATGTCTTGTCATGTCCCGAGAAATTCATGTCATGTCAAGTCATGTCCCGAGACATTCATGTCATGTCATGTCCCGAGAAATTCATATGTCATGTCCACAGAAATTTATGTCATGTCATGTCTTGTCATGTCCCGAGAAATTCATGTCATGTCTTGTCCCCAGAAATTCATGTCATGTCAAGACATGTCCCGAAACATTCATGTCATGTCATGTCCCAAGAAATTCATGTCATATCCCTGGAAGTCAGGACATGTCATGTCCCAAGAAATTCATGTCATGTCATGTCCCGAGAAATTCATGTCATGTCCCCAGAGATCTATGTCATGTCATGTCATGTCCCATGCAATTCATCTCATGTCATGTCTTGTCCAGAGAAATTCATGTCATCTCATGTACCCCCCAATTAATTTATGTCATGTCATGTCCCGAGAAATTCATGCCATGTCATTGCCACAGATATTCATGCCATGCCAATTCGTGCTCTGGGAAATTCAGATGGTGTCTTGTCATGTCCCGAAAAAATCATGTCATGTCATGATGCGAAAAATTCATGTCATATCCCGCGAATTCAAGACATGTCATGTTCTGAGAAACTCCCGTTATGTCATGTCCCCAGAAATCCATGTCATATCCCGAGAATCAATGAAATATCATGCCCCGAGAAATTCATGTCATGTCATATCCCGAGAAATTCATGTCATGTCATGTCCCCAGAAATTCATGTCATATCCCATGAAGTTATGACATGTCATGTCCAAAGATATTCATGTCACCTCTTGTCCTGTGAAGTTCATGTCATGTCATGTCGTGTGAAATTCATGGCATATCCCGAGAATTCAAGACTTGTCATTGCTCAGAAATTCATGTCATGTCATGTCATGAGATATTCTTGTCATGTGATGTCATGTGCCAAGAAATTCATGTCATGTCATGTCCCGAGAAATTCATGTCATGTCTTCTCCCCAGAAATTCATGTTATGTCAAGACATGTCCCGAAACATTCATGCCATGTCATGTCCCGAGAAATTCATATGTCATATCCACAGAAATTTATGTCATCTCATGTCTTGTCACGTCCCGAGAAATTCATGTCATGTCATGTCCCAAGAAATTCATCTCATGTCATGTCTTGTCCAGAGAGATTCATGTCATCTCATGTACCCATTAATTTATGTCATGGCATGTCCCGAAAAATTCATGTCATGTCATTTCAATAGATATTCATGTCATATCAATTCATGCCCTGGGAAATTCAGATGGTGTCATGTCATGTCCCGAGAAAATCATGTCATGTCATGTCATGTAGCGAGAAATTCACGTCATATACCATGAATTCATGACATGTCATCTTCTGAGAAATTCATGTCATGTCATGTCCCCCGAAGTTCATGTCATATCCCGAGAATCCATGAAATATCATGTCCCGAGAAATTCATGTCTTGTCATGTCCCCAGAAATTCATGTCACATCCCATGAAGTCATGACATGTCATGTCCCAAGAAATTCATGTCATGTCATGTCCCGAGAAATTCATATGTCATATCCACAGAAATTTATGTCATGTCATGTCTTGTCACGTCCCAAGAAATTCATGTCATGTCATGTCCGAAGAAATTCATCTCATGTCATGTCATGTCCCGAGAAATTCATGTCATATCCCAGGAAGTCAGGACATGTCATGTCCCAAGAAATTCATGTCATGTCATGTCCCGAGAAATTCATGTCATGTCCCCAGAAATCTATGTCATGTCATGTCTTGTCATGTCCCGAGAAATTCATGTCATGTCAAGTCATGTCCCGAGAAATTCATGTCATGTCATGTCCCAAGAAATTCATATGTCATGTCCACAGAAATTCATTCATGTCATGTCTTGTCATGCCTCGAGAAATTCATGTCATGTCTTGTCCGCAGAAATTCATGTCATGACAAGTCATGTCCCAAGAAATTCATCTCATGTCATGTCTTGTCCAGAGAGATTCATGTCATCTCATGTACCCATTAATTTATGTCATGGCATGTCCCGAAAAATTCATGTCATGTCATTTCAATAGATATTCATGTCATATCAATTCATGCCCTGGGAAATTCAGATGGTGTCATGTCATGTCCGAAGAAAATCATGTCATGTCATGTCATGTAGCGAGAAATTCACGTCATATACCATGAATTCATGACATGTCATCTTCTGAGAAATTCATGTCATGTCATGTCCCCAGAAGTTCATGTCATGTCCCGAGAATCCATGAAATATCATGGCCCGAGAAATTCATGTCTTGTCATGTCCCCAGAAATTCATGTCATATCCCATGAGGTCATGACATGTCACGTCCCCAGAAATCTATGTCATGTCCCCAGAAATCTATGTCATGTCATGTCATGTCCCAAGGAATTCATGTCATGTCATGTCCTGAGAAATTCATGTCATATCCCCAGAAATCTATGTCAAGTCATGTCATGTCCTAAGGAATTCATCTCATGTCATGTCTTGTCCAGAGAAATTCATGCCATGTCAATTCGTGCTCTGAGAAATTCAGATGGAGTCATGTCATGTCCCAAGAAAATCATGTCATGTCATGTTGCGAGAACTAGATGTCATATCCCATGAATTCATGACATGTCATGTTCTGAAAAACTCCTGTTATGTCATGTCCCCAGGAATCCATGTCATATCCTGAGAATCAATGAAATATCATGTCCCAAGAAATTCATGTCATGTCATTTCCCGAGAAATTCATGTCATGTCATGTCCCCAGAAATTCATGTCATATCCCATGAAGTTATGACATGTCATGTCCCAAGATATTCATGTCACCTCTTGTCCTGTGAAATTCATGTCATGTCATGTCATGTCGCGTGAAATTCATGGCATATCCCGAGAATTCATAACTTGTCATTGCTCAGAAATTCATGTCATGTCATGTCCTGAGAGATTCTTGCCATGTCATGTCATGTGCCCAGAAATTTATGTCATGTCTTGTCCCGAGAAATTCATGTCATGTCATGTCATGTCCCCATTTATTATGTCATGTCATGTCATGTCCCGAGAAATTCATGTCATGTCATGTCCCGAGAAATTCATATGTCATGTCCCCAGAAATTTATGTCATGTCAAGTCATGTCCCGAGACATTCATGTCATGTCATGTCCCGAGAAATTCATATGTCATGTCCACAGAAATTTATGTCATGTCATGTCTTGTCATGTCCCGAGAAATTCATGTCATGTCTTGTCCCCAGAAATTCATGTCATGTCAAGACATGTCCCGAAACATTCATGTCATGTCATGTCCCGAGAAATTCATATGTAATATCCACAGAAATTTATGTCATGTCATGTCTTGTCATGTCCCGAGAAATTCATGTCATGTCATGTCCCAAAAAATTCATCTCATGTCATGTCTTGTCCAGAGATATTCATGTCATCTCATGTACCCATTAATTTATGTCATGGCATGTCCCGAGAAATTCATGTCATGACATTTCCATAGATATTCATGGCATATCAATTCATGCCCTGGGAAATTCAGATGGTGTCATGTCATGTCCCGACTTAATCATGTCATGTCATGTCATGTAGCGAGAAATTCACGTCATATACCGTGAATTCATGACATGTCATCTTCTGAGAAATTCATGTCATGTCATGTCCCGAGAAATTCATATGTCATGTCCACAGAAATTTATGTCATGTCATGTCTTGTCATGTCCCGAGAAATTCATGTCATGTCTTGTCCCCAGAAATTCATGTCATGTCAAGACATGTCCCGAAACATTCATGTCATGTCATGTCCCGAGAAATTCATATGTAATATCCACAGAAATTTATGTCATGTCATGTCTTGTCATGTCCCGAGAAATTCATGTCATGTCATGTCCCAAAAAATTCATCTCATGTCATGTCTTGTCCAGAGATATACATGTCATCTCATGTACCCATTAATTTATGTCATGGCATGTCCCGAGAAATTCATGTCATGACATTTCCATAGATATTCATGGCATATCAATTCATGCCCTGGGAAATTCAGATGGTGTCATGTCATGTCCCGACTTAATCATGTCATGTCATGTCATGTAGCGAGAAATTCACGTCATATACCGTGAATTCATTACATGTCATCTTCTGAGAAATTCATGTCATGTCATGTCCCCAGAAGTTCATGTCATATCCCGAGAATCCATGAAATATCATGTCCCGAGAAATTCATGTCATGTCATGTCCCGAGAAATTCATGTCATATCCCAGGAAGTCAGGACATGTCATGTCCCAAGAAATTCATGTCATGTCATGTCCCGAGAAATTCATGTCATGTCCCCAGAAATCTATGTCATGCCATGGCATGTCCCAAGAAATTCATGTCATGTCATGTCCCGAGAAATTCATGTCATGTCCCCAGAAATCTATGTCATGTCATGTCATGTCCCAAGCAATTCATCTCATGTCATGTGTTGTCCATAGAAATTCATGTCATCTCATGTACCCCCCAATTAATTTATGTCATGTCATGTCCCGAGAAATTCATGCCATATCATTGCCACAGATATTCATACCATGTCAATTCGTGCTCTGGGAAATTCAGATGGAGTCATGTCATGTCCCGAGAAAATCATGTCATGTCATGTTGCGAGAACTAGATGTCATATCCCGTGAATTCATGACATGTCATGTTCTGAAAAACTCCTGTTATGTCATGTCCCCAGGAATCCATGTCATATCCTGAGAATCAATGAATTATCATGTCCCAAGAAATTCATGTCATGTCATATCCCGAGAAATTCATGTCATGTCATGTCCCCAGAAATTCATGTCATATCCCATGAAATTATGACATGTCATGTCCCAAGATATTCATGTCACCTCTTGTCCTGTGAAATTCATGTCATGTCATGTCATGTCGCGTGAAATTCATGGCATATCCCGAGAATTCATGACTTGTCATTGTTCAGAAATTCATGTCATGTCATGTCCTGAGAGATTCTTGCCATGTCATGTCATGTGCCCAGAAATTTATGTCATGTATTGTCCCGAGAAATTCATGTCATGTCATGTCCTCATTTATTATGTCATGTCATGTCATGTCCCGAGAAATTCATGTCATGTCATGTCCCGAGAAATTCATATATCATGACCCCAGAAATTTATGTCATGTCATGTCTTGTCATGTCCCGAGAAATTCATGTCATGTCAAGTCATGTCCCGAGACATTCATGTCATGTCATGTCCCGAGAAATTCATATGTCATGTCCACAGAAATTTATGTCATGTCATGTCTTGTCATGTCCCGAGAAATTCATGTCATATCCCAGGAAGTCAGGACATGTCATGTCCCAAGAAATTCATGTCATGTCATGTCCCGAGAAATTCATGTCATGTCCCCAGAAATCTATGTCATGTCATGTCATGTCCCATGCAATTCATCTCATGTCATGTCTTGTCCAGAGAAATTCATGTCATCTCATGTACCCCCCAATTAATTTATGTCATGTCATGTCCCGAGAAATTCATGCCATGTCATTGCCACAGATATTCATGCCATGCCAATTCGTGCTCTGGGAAATTCAGATGGTGTCTTGTCATGTCCCGAGAAAATCATGTCATGTCATGATGCAAGAAATTCATGTCATATCCCGCGAATTCAAGACATGTCATGTTCTGAGAAACTCCCGTTATGTCATGTCCCCAGAAATCCATGTCATATCCCGAGAATCAATGAAATATCATGCCCCGAGAAATTCATGTCATGTCACATCCCGAGAAATTCATGTCATGTCATGTCCCCAGAAATTCATGTCATATCCCATGAAGTTATGACATGTCATGTCCCAAGATATTCATGTCACCTCTTGTCCTGTGAAGTTCATGTCATGTCATGTCGTGTGAATTCATGGCATATCCCGAGAATTCAAGACTTGTCATTGCTCAGAAATTCATGTCATGTCATGTCCTGAGATATTCTTGTCATGTCATGTCATGTGCCCAGAAATTCATGTCATGTCATGTCCCGAGAAATTCATGTCATGTCATGTCCCGAGAAATTCATGTCATGTCAAGTCATGTCCCGAGACATTCATGTCATGTCATGTCCCGAGAAATTCATATGTCATGTCCACAGAAATTTATGTCATGTCATGTCTTGACATGTCCCGAGAAATTCATGTCATGTCTTGTCCCCAGAAATTCATGTCATGACAAGCCATGTCCTGAGACATTCATATCATGTCATGTCCCGAGAAATTCATATGTCATGTCCACAGAAATTTATGTCATGTCATGTCTTGTCATGTCCCGAGAAATTCATGTCATGTCTTGTCCCCAGAAATTCATGTCATGTCAAGACATGTCCCGAAACATTGATGTCATGTCCTGTCCCGAGAAATTCATATGTCATATCCACAGAAATTTATGTCATGTCATGTCTTGTCACGTCCCGAGAAATTCATGTCATGTCATGTCCCAAGAAATTCATCTCATGTCATGTCTTGTCCAGAGAGATTCATCTCATCTCATGTACCCATTAATTTATGTCATGGCATGTCCCGAAAAATTCATGTCATGTCATTTCCATAGATATTCATGTCATATCAATTCATGCCCTGGGAAATTCAGATGGTGTCATGTCATGTCCCGAGAAAATCATGTCATGTCATGTCATGTAGCGAGAAATTCACGTCATATACCATGAATTCATGACATGTCATCTTCTGAGAAATTCATGTCACGTCATGTCCCCAGAAGTTCATGTCATATCCTGAGAATCCATGAAATATCATGTCCCGAGAAATTCATGTCTTGTCATGTCCCCAGAAATTCATGTCACATCCCATGAAGTCATGACATGTCATGTCCCAAGAAATTCATGTCATGCCATGTCCCGAGAAATTCATATGTCATATCCACAGAAATTTATGTCATGTCATGTCTTGTCACGTCCCGAGAAATTCATGTCATGTCATCTCCCAAGAAATTCATCTCATGTCATGTCATGTCCCGAGAAATTCATGTCATATCCCAGGAAGTCAGGACATGTCATGTCCCAAGAAATTCATGTCATGTCATGTCCCGAGAAATTCATGTCATGTCCCCAGAAATCTATGTCATGCCATGTCATGTCCCAAGGAATTCATGTCATGTCATGTCATGTCCCGAGAAATTCATGTCATGTCCCCAGAAATCTATGTCATGTCATGTCATGTCCCAAGCAATTCATCTCATGTCATGTCTTGTCCAGAGAAATTCATGTCATCTCATGTACCCCCCAATTAATTTATGCCATGTCATGTCCCGAGAAATTCATGCCATGTCATTGCCACAGATATTCATGCCATGTCAACTCGTGCTCTGGGAAATTCAGATGGTGTCTTGTCATGTCCCGAAAAAATCATGCCATGTCATGTTGCGAGAGATTCATGTCATATCCCGTGAATTCATGACATGTCATGTTCTGAGAAACTCCCGTTATGTCATGTCCCCAGAAATCCATGTCATATCCCGAGAATCAATAAAATATCATGCCCCGAGAAATTCATGTCATGTCATATCCCGAGAAATTCATGTCATGTCATGTCCCCAGAAATTCTTGTCATATCCCATGAAGTTATGACATGTCATGTCCCAAGATATTCATGTCACCTCTTGTCCTGTGAAGTTCATGTCATGTCATGTCGTGTGAAATTCATGGCATATCCCGAGAATTCAAGACTTGTCATTGTTCAGAAATTCATGTCATGTCATGTCCTGAGATATTCTTGTCATGTCATGTCATGTGCCAAGAAATTCATGTCATGTCATGTCCCGAGAAATTCATGTCATGTCATGTCCCGAGAAATTCATATGTCATGTCCACAGAAATTTAGGTCATGTCATGTCTTGTCACGTCCCGAGAAATTCATGTCATGTCATGTCCCAAGAAATTCATCTCATGTCCTGTCTTGTCCAGAGAGATTCATGTCATCTCATGTACCCATTAATTTATGTCATGGCATGTCCCGAAAAATTCATGTCATGTCATTTCAATAGATATTCATGTCATATCAATTCATGCCCTGGGAAATTCAGATGGTGTCATGTCATGTCCCGAGAAAATCATGTCATGTCATGTCATGTAGCGAGAAATTCACGTCATATACCATGAATTCATGACATGTCATCTTCTGAGAAATTCATGTCATGTCATGTCCCCAGAAGTTCATGTCATATCCCGAGAATCAATGAAATATCATGTCCCGAGAAATTCATGTCTTGTCATGTCCCCAGAAATTCATGTCACATCCCATGAAGTCAAGACATGTCATGTCCCAAGAAATTCATGTCATGTCATGTCCCCAGAAATCTATGTCATGTCCCCAGAAATCTATGTCATGTCATGTCATGTCCCAAGGAATTCATGTCATGTCATGTCCCGAGAAATTCATGTCATATCCCCAGAAATCTATGTCATATCATGTCATGTCCCAAGGAATTCATCTCATGTCATGTCTTGTCCAGAGAAATTCATGCCATGTCAATTCGTGCTCTGGGAAATTCAGATGGAGTCATGTCATGTCCCGAGAAAATCATGTCATGTCATGTTGCGAGAACTTCATGTCATATCCCGTGAATTCATGACATGTCATGTTCTGAAAAACTCCTGTTATGTCATGTCCCCCAGGAATCCATGTCATATCCTGAGAATCAATGAAATATCATGTCCCAAGAAATTCATGTCATGTCATATCCCGAGAAATTCATGTCATGTCATGTCCCCAGAAATTCATGTCATATCCCATGAAATTATGACATGTCATGTCCCAAGATATTCATGTCACCTCTTGTCCTGTGAAATTCATGTCATGTCATGTCATGTCGCGTGAAATTCATGGCATATCCCGAGAATTCATGACTTGTCATTGTTCAGAAATTCATGTCATGTCATGTCCTGAGATATTCTTGTCATGTCATGTCATGTGCCCAGACATTTATGTCATGTCTTGTCCCGAGAAATTCATGTCATGTCAAGTCCCCATTTATTATGTCATGTCATGTCATGTCCCGAGAAATTCATGTCATGTCATGTCCCGAGAAATTCATATGTCATGTCCCCAGAAATTTATGTCATGTCATGTCTTGTCATGTCCCGAGAAATTCATGTCATGTCAAGTCATGTCCCGAGACATTCATGTCATGTCATGTCCCGAGAAATTCATATGTCATGTCCACAGAAATTTATGTCATGTCATGTCTTGTCATGTCCCGAGAAATTCATGTCATGTCTTGTCCCCAGAAATTCATGTCATGTCAAGACATGTCCCGAAACATTCATGTCATGTCATGTCCCAAGAAATTCATGTCATATCCCTGGAAGTCAGGACATGTCATGTCCCAAGAAATTCATGTCATGTCATGTCCCGAGAAATTCATGTCATGTCCCCAGAGATCTATGTCATGTCATGTCATGTCCCATGCAATTCATCTCATGTCATGTCTTGTCCAGAGAAATTCATGTCATCTCATGTACCCCCCAATTAATTTATGTCATGTCATGTCCCGAGAAATTCATGCCATGTCATTGCCACAGATATTCATGCCATGCCAATTCGTGCTCTGGGAAATTCAGATGGTGTCTTGTCATGTCCCGAAAAAATCATGTCATGTCATGATGCGAGAAATTCATGTCATATCCCGCGAATTCAAGACATGTCATGTTCTGAGAAACTCCCGTTATGTCATGTCCCCAGAAATCCATGTCATATCCCGAGAATCAATGAAATATCATGCCCCGAGAAATTCATGTCATGTCATATCCCGAGAAATTCATGTCATGTCATGTCCCCAGAAATTCATGTCATATCCCATGAAGTTATGACATGTCATGTCCAAAGATATTCATGTCACCTCTTGTCCTGTGAAGTTCATGTCATGTCATGTCGTGTGAAATTCATGGCATATCCCGAGAATTCAAGACTTGTCATTGCTCAGAAATTCATGTCATGTCATGTCATGAGATATTCTTGTCATGTGATGTCATGTGCCAAGAAATTCATGTCATGTCATGTCCCGAGAAATTCATGTCATGTCTTCTCCCCAGAAATTCATGTTATGTCAAGACATGTCCCGAAACATTCATGCCATGTCATGTCCCGAGAAATTCATATGTCATATCCACAGAAATTTATGTCATCTCATGTCTTGTCACGTCCCGAGAAATTCATGTCATGTCATGTCCCAAGAAATTCATCTCATGTCATGTCTTGTCCAGAGAGATTCATGTCATCTCATGTACCCATTAATTTATGTCATGGCATGTCCCGAAAAATTCATGTCATGTCATTTCAATAGATATTCATGTCATATCAATTCATGCCCTGGGAAATTCAGATGGTGTCATGTCATGTCCCGAGAAAATCATGTCATGTCATGTCATGTAGCGAGAAATTCACGTCATATACCATGAATTCATGACATGTCATCTTCTGAGAAATTCATGTCATGTCATGTCCCCCGAAGTTCATGTCATATCCCGAGAATCCATGAAATATCATGTCCCGAGAAATTCATGTCTTGTCATGTCCCCAGAAATTCATGTCACATCCCATGAAGTCATGACATGTCATGTCCCAAGAAATTCATGTCATGTCATGTCCCGAGAAATTCATATGTCATATCCACAGAAATTTATGTCATGTCATGTCTTGTCACGTCCCAAGAAATTCATGTCATGTCATGTCCGAAGAAATTCATCTCATGTCATGTCATGTCCCGAGAAATTCATGTCATATCCCAGGAAGTCAGGACATGTCATGTCCCAAGAAATTCATGTCATGTCATGTCCCGAGAAATTCATGTCATGTCCCCAGAAATCTATGTCATGCCATGTCATGTCCCAAGGAATTCATGTCATGTCATGTCATGTCCCGAGAAATTCATGTCATGTCCCCAGAAATCTATGTCATGTCATGTCATGTCCCAAGCAATTCATCTCATGTCATGTCTTGTCCAGAGAAATTCATGTCATCTCATGTACCCCCCAATTAATTTATGCCATGTCATGTCCCGAGAAATTCATGCCATGTCATTGCCACAGATATTCATGCCATGTCAATTCGTGCTCTGGGAAATTCAGATGGTGTCTTGTCATGTCCCGAAAAAATCATGCCATGTCATGTTGCGAGAGATTCATGTCATATCCCGTGAATTCATGACATGTCATGTTCTGAGAAACTCCCGTTATGTCATGTCCCCAGAAATCCATGTCATATCCCGAGAATCAATGATATATCATGCCCCGAGAAATTCATGTCATGTCATATCCCGAGAAATTCATGTCATGTCATGTCCCCAGAAATTCATGTCATATCCCATGAAGTTATGACATGTCATGTCCCACGATATTCATGTCACCTCTTGACCTGTGAAGTTCATGTCATGTCATGTCGTGTGAAATTCATGGCATATCCCGAGAATTCAAGACTTGTCATTGCTCAGAAATTCATGTCATGTCATGTCCTGAGAGATTCTTGTCATGTCATGTCATGTGCCAAGAAATTCATGTCATGTCATGTCCCGAGAAATTCATGTCATGTCATGTCCCGAGAAATTCAAATGTAATGTCCACAGAAATTTATGTCATGTCATGTCTTGTCATGTCCCGAGAAATTCATGTCATGTCAAGTCATGTCCCGAGACATTCATGTCATGTCATGTCCCGAGAAATTCATATGTCATGTCCACAGAAATTTATGTCATGTCATGTCTTGTCATGTCCGGAGAAATTCATGTCATGTCTTGTCCCCAGAAATTCATGTCATGACAAGTCATGTCCTGAGACATTCATATCATGTCATGTCCCGAGAAATTCATATGTCATGTCCACAGAAATTTATGTCATGTCATGTCTTGTCATGTCCCGAGAAATTCATGTCATGTCTTGTCCCCAGAAATTCATGTCATGTCAAGACATGTCCCGAAACATTGATGTCATGTCATGTCCCGAGAAATTCATATGTCATATCCACAGAAATTTATGTCATGTCATGTCTTGTCACGTCCCGAGAAATTCATGTCATGTCATGTCCCAAGAAATTCATCTCATGTCATGTCTTGTCCAGAGAGATTCATGTCATCTCATGTACCCATTAATTTATGTCATGGCATGTCCCGAAAAATACATGTCATGTCATTTCCATAGATATTCATGTCATATCAATTCATGCCCTGGGAAATTCAGATGGTGTCATGTCATGTCCCGAGAAAATCATGTCATGTCATGTCATGTAGCGAGAAATTCACGTCATATACCATGAATTCATGATATGTCATCTTCTGAGAAATTCATGTCATGTCATGTCCCCAGAAGTTCATGTCATATCCCGAGAATCCATGAAATATCATGTCCCGAGAAATTCATGTCTTGTCATGTCCCCAGAAATTCATGTCACATCCCATGAAGTCATGACATGTCATGTCCCAAGAAATTCATGTCATGTCATGTCCCGAGAAATTCATATGTCATATCCACAGAAATTTATGTCATGTCATGTCTTGTCACGTCCCGTGAAATTCATGTCATGTCATCTCCCAAGAAATTCATCTCATGTCATGTCATGTCCCGAGAAATTCATGTCAAATCCCCAGAAATCTATGTCATGCCATGTCATGTACCAAGGAATTCATGTCATGTCATGTCATGTCCCGAGAAATTCATGTCATGTCCCCAGAAATCTATGTCATATCATGTCATGTCCCAAGGAATTCATCTCATGTCATGTCTTGTCCAGAGAAATTCATGCCATGTCAATTCGTGCTCTGGGAAATTCAGATGGAGTCATGTCATGTCCCGAGAAAATCATGTCATGTCATGTCATGTAGCGAGAAATTCACGTCATATACCAAGAATTCATGACATGTCATCTTCTGAGAAATTCATGTCATGTCATGTCCCCAGAAGTTCATGTCATATCCCGAGAATCCATGAATTATCATGTCCCGAGAAATTCATGTCTTGTCATGTCCCCAGAAATTCATGTCACATCCCATGAAGTCATGACATGTCATGTCCCAAGAAATTCATGTCATGTCATGTCCCGAGAAATTCATATGTCATATCCACAGAAATTTATGTCATGTCATGTCTTGTCACGTCCCGAGAAATTCATGTCATGTCATGTCCGAAGAAATTCATCTCATGTCATGTCATGTCCCGAGAAATTCATGTCATATCCCAGGAAGTCAGGACATGTCATGTCCCAAGAAATTCATGTCATGTCATGTCCCGAGAAATTCATGTCATGTCCCCAGAAATCTATGTCATGCCATGTCATGTACCAAGGAATTCATGTCATGTCATGTCATGTCCCGAGAAATTCATGTCATGTCCCCAGAAATCTATGTCATGTCATGTCATGTCCCAAGCAATTCATCTCATGTCATGTCTTGTCCAGAGAAATTCATGTCATCTCATGTACCCCCCAATTAATTTATGCCATGTCATGTCCCGAGAAATTCATGCCATGTCATTGCCACAGATATTCATGCCATGTCAATTCGTGCTCTGGGAAATTCAGATGGTGTCTTGTCATGTCCCAAAAAAATCATGCCATGTCATGTTGCGAGAGATTCATGTCATATCCCGTGAATTCATGACATGTCATGTTCTGAGAAACACCCGTTATGTCATGTCCCCAGAAATCCATGTCATATCCCGAGAATCAATGAAATATCATGCCCCGAGAAATTCATGTCATATCATATCCCGAGAAATTCATGTCATGTCATGTCCCCAGAAATTCATGTCATATCCCATGAAGTTATGACATGTCATGTCCCAAGATATTCATGTCACCTCTTGACCTGTGAAGTTCATGTCATGTCATGTCGTGTGAAATTCATGGCATATCCCGAGAATTCAAGACTTGTCATTGCTCAGAAATTCATGTCATGTCATGTCCTGAGATATTCTTGTCATGTCATGTCATGTGCCAAGAAATTCATGTCATGTCATGTCCCGAGAAATTCATGTCATGTCATGTCCCGAGAAATTCAAATGTAATGTCCACAGAAATTTATGTCATGTCATGTCTTGTCATGTCCCGAGAAATTCATGTCATGTCAAGTCATGTCCCGAGACATTCATGTCATGTCATGTCCCGAGAAATTCATATGTCATGTCCACAGAAATTTATGTCATGTTATGTCTTGTCATGTCCCGAGAAATTCATGTCATGTCTTGTCCCCAGAAATTCATGTCATGTCAAGTCATGTCCTGAGACATTCATATCATGTCATGTCCCGAGAAATTCATATGTCATGTCCACAGAAATTTATGTCATGTCATGTCTTGTCATGTCCCGAGAAATTCATGTCATGTCTTGTCCCCAGAAATTCATGTCATGTCAAGACATGTCCCGAAACATTCATGCCATGTCATGTCCCGAGAAATTCATATGTCATATCCACAGAAATTTATGTCATGTCATGTCTTGTCACGTCCCAAGAAATTCATCTCATGTCATGGCTTGTCCAGAGAGATTCATGTCATCTCATGTACCCATTAATTTATGTCATGGCATGTCCCGAAAAATTCATGTCATGTCATTTCAATAGATATTCATGTCATATCAATTCATGCCCTGGGAAATTCAGATGGTGTCATGTCATGTCCCGAGAAAATCATGTCATGTCATGTCATGTAGCGAGAAATTCACGTCATATACCATGAATTCATGACATGTCATCTTCTGAGAAATTCATGTCATGTCATGTCCCCAGAAGTTCATGTCATATCCCGAGAATCCATGAAATATCATGTCCCGAGAAATTCATGTCTTGTCATGTCCCCAGAAATTCATGTCACATCCCATGAAGTCATGACATGTCATGTCCCAAGAAATTCATGTCATGCCATGTCCCGAGAAATTCATATGTCATAACCACAGAAATTTATGTCATGTCATGTCTTGTCACGTCCCGAGAAATTCATGTCATGTCATGTCCCAAGAAATTCATCTCATGTCATGTCATGTCCCGAGAAATTCATGTCATATCCCAGGAAGTCAGGACATGTCATGTCCCAAGAAATTCATGTCATGTCATGTCCCGAGAAATTCATGTCATGTCCCCAGAAATCTATGTCATGCCATGTCATGTACCAAGGAATTCATGTCATGTCATGTCATGTCCCGAGAAATTCATATCATGTCCCCAGAAATCTATGTCATGTCATGTCATGTCCCAAGCAATTCATCTCATGTCATGTCTTGTCCAGAGAAATTCATGTCATCTCATGTACCCCCCAATTAATTTATGCCATGTCATGTCCCGAGAAATTCATGCCATGTCATTGCCACAGATATTCATGCCATGTCAATTCGTGCTCTGGGAAATTCAGATGGTGTCTTGTCATGTCCCGAAAAAATCATGCCATGTCATGTTGCGAGAGATTCATGTCATATCCCGTGAATTCATGACATGTCATGTTCTGAGAAACTCCCGTTATGTCATGTCCCCAGAAATCCATGTCATATCCCGAGAATCAATGAAATATCATGCCCCGAGAAATTCATGTCATGTCATATCCCGAGAAATTCATGTCATGTCATGTCCCCAGAAATTCATGTCATATCCCATGAAGTTATGACATGTCATGTCCAAAGATATTCATGTCACCTCTTGTCCTGTGAAGTTCATGTCATGTCATGTCGTGTGAAATTCATGGCATATCCCGAGAATTCAAGACTTGTCATTGCTCAGAAATTCATGTCATGTCATGTCATGAGATATTCTTGTCATGTGATGTCATGTGCCAAGAAATTCATGTCATGTCATGTCCCGAGAAATTCATGTCATGTCTTCTCCCCAGAAATTCATGTTATGTCAAGACATGTCCCGAAACATTCATGCCATGTCATGTCCCGAGAAATTCATATGTCATATCCACAGAAATTTATGTCATCTCATGTCTTGTCACGTCCCGAGAAATTCATGTCATGTCATGTCCCAAGAAATTCATCTCATGTCATGTCTTGTCCAGAGAGATTCATGTCATCTCATGTACCCATTAATTTATGTCATGGCATGTCCCGAAAAATTCATGTCATGTCATTTCAATAGATATTCATGTCATATCAATTCATGCCCTGGGAAATTCAGATGGTGTCATGTCATGTCCCGAGAAAATCATGTCATGTCATGTCATGTAGCGAGAAATTCACGTCATATACCATGAATTCATGACATGTCATCTTCTGAGAAATTCATGTCATGTCATGTCCCCCGAAGTTCATGTCATATCCCGAGAATCCATGAAATATCATGTCCCGAGAAATTCATGTCTTGTCATGTCCCCAGAAATTCATGTCACATCCCATGAAGTCATGACATGTCATGTCCCAAGAAATTCATGTCATGTCATGTCCCGAGAAATTCATATGTCATATCCACAGAAATTTATGTCATGTCATGTCTTGTCACGTCCCAAGAAATTCATGTCATGTCATGTCCGAAGAAATTCATCTCATGTCATGTCATGTCCCGAGAAATTCATGTCATATCCCAGGAAGTCAGGACATGTCATGTCCCAAGAAATTCATGTCATGTCATGTCCCGAGAAATTCATGTCATGTCCCCAGAAATCTATGTCATGTCATGTCTTGTCATGTCCCGAGAAATTCATGTCATGTCAAGTCATGTCCCGAGAAATTCATGTCATGTCATGTCCCAAGAAATTCATATGTCATGTCCACAGAAATTCATTCATGTCATGTCTTGTCATGCCTCGAGAAATTCATGTCATGTCTTGTCCGCAGAAATTCATGTCATGACATGTCATGTCCCAAGAAATTCATCTCATGTCATGTCTTGTCCAGAGAGATTCATGTCATCTCATGTACCCATTAATTTATGTCATGGCATGTCCCGAAAAATTCATGTCATGTCATTTCAATAGATATTCATGTCATATCAATTCATGCCCTGGGAAATTCAGATGGTGTCATGTCATGTCCGAAGAAAATCATGTCATGTCATGTCATGTAGCGAGAAATTCACGTCATATACCATGAATTCATGACATGTCATCTTCTGAGAAATTCATGTCATGTCATGTCCCCAGAAGTTCATGTCATGTCCCGAGAATCCATGAAATATCATGGCCCGAGAAATTCATGTCTTGTCATGTCCCCAGAAATTCATGTCATATCCCATGAGGTCATGACATGTCACGTCCCCAGAAATCTATGTCATGTCCCCAGAAATCTATGTCATGTCATGTCATGTCCCAAGGAATTCATGTCATGTCATGTCCTGAGAAATTCATGTCATATCCCCAGAAATCTATGTCAAGTCATGTCATGTCCTAAGGAATTCATCTCATGTCATGTCTTGTCCAGAGAAATTCATGCCATGTCAATTCGTGCTCTGAGAAATTCAGATGGAGTCATGTCATGTCCCAAGAAAATCATGTCATGTCATGTTGCGAGAACTAGATGTCATATCCCATGAATTCATGACATGTCATGTTCTGAAAAACTCCTGTTATGTCATGTCCCCAGGAATCCATGTCATATCCTGAGAATCAATGAAATATCATGTCCCAAGAAATTCATGTCATGTCATTTCCCGAGAAATTCATGTCATGTCATGTCCCCAGAAATTCATGTCATATCCCATGAAGTTATGACATGTCATGTCCCAAGATATTCATGTCACCTCTTGTCCTGTGAAATTCATGTCATGTCATGTCATGTCGCGTGAAATTCATGGCATATCCCGAGAATTCATAACTTGTCATTGCTCAGAAATTCATGTCATGTCATGTCCTGAGAGATTCTTGCCATGTCATGTCATGTGCCCAGAAATTTATGTCATGTCTTGTCCCGAGAAATTCATGTCATGTCATGTCATGTCCCCATTTATTATGTCATGTCATGTCATGTCCCGAGAAATTCATGTCATGTCATGTCCCGAGAAATTCATATGTCATGTCCCCAGAAATTTATGTCATGTCAAGTCATGTCCCGAGACATTCATGTCATGTCATGTCCCGAGAAATTCATATGTCATGTCCACAGAAATTTATGTCATGTCATGTCTTGTCATGTCCCGAGAAATTCATGTCATGTCTTGTCCCCAGAAATTCATGTCATGTCAAGACATGTCCCGAAACATTCATGTCATGTCATGTCCCGAGAAATTCATATGTAATATCCACAGAAATTTATGTCATGTCATGTCTTGTCATGTCCCGAGAAATTCATGTCATGTCATGTCCCAAAAAATTCATCTCATGTCATGTCTTGTCCAGAGATATTCATGTCATCTCATGTACCCATTAATTTATGTCATGGCATGTCCCGAGAAATTCATGTCATGACATTTCCATAGATATTCATGGCATATCAATTCATGCCCTGGGAAATTCAGATGGTGTCATGTCATGTCCCGACTTAATCATGTCATGTCATGTCATGTAGCGAGAAATTCACGTCATATACCGTGAATTCATGACATGTCATCTTCTGAGAAATTCATGTCATGTCATGTCCCGAGAAATTCATATGTCATGTCCACAGAAATTTATGTCATGTCATGTCTTGTCATGTCCCGAGAAATTCATGTCATGTCTTGTCCCCAGAAATTCATGTCATGTCAAGACATGTCCCGAAACATTCATGTCATGTCATGTCCCGAGAAATTCATATGTAATATCCACAGAAATTTATGTCATGTCATGTCTTGTCATGTCCCGAGAAATTCATGTCATGTCATGTCCCAAAAAATTCATCTCATGTCATGTCTTGTCCAGAGATATACATGTCATCTCATGTACCCATTAATTTATGTCATGGCATGTCCCGAGAAATTCATGTCATGACATTTCCATAGATATTCATGGCATATCAATTCATGCCCTGGGAAATTCAGATGGTGTCATGTCATGTCCCGACTTAATCATGTCATGTCATGTCATGTAGCGAGAAATTCACGTCATATACCGTGAATTCATTACATGTCATCTTCTGAGAAATTCATGTCATGTCATGTCCCCAGAAGTTCATGTCATATCCCGAGAATCCATGAAATATCATGTCCCGAGAAATTCATGTCATGTCATGTCCCGAGAAATTCATGTCATATCCCAGGAAGTCAGGACATGTCATGTCCCAAGAAATTCATGTCATGTCATGTCCCGAGAAATTCATGTCATGTCCCCAGAAATCTATGTCATGCCATGGCATGTCCCAAGAAATTCATGTCATGTCATGTCCCGAGAAATTCATGTCATGTCCCCAGAAATCTATGTCATGTCATGTCATGTCCCAAGCAATTCATCTCATGTCATGTGTTGTCCATAGAAATTCATGTCATCTCATGTACCCCCCAATTAATTTATGTCATGTCATGTCCCGAGAAATTCATGCCATATCATTGCCACAGATATTCATACCATGTCAATTCGTGCTCTGGGAAATTCAGATGGAGTCATGTCATGTCCCGAGAAAATCATGTCATGTCATGTTGCGAGAACTAGATGTCATATCCCGTGAATTCATGACATGTCATGTTCTGAAAAACTCCTGTTATGTCATGTCCCCAGGAATCCATGTCATATCCTGAGAATCAATGAATTATCATGTCCCAAGAAATTCATGTCATGTCATATCCCGAGAAATTCATGTCATGTCATGTCCCCAGAAATTCATGTCATATCCCATGAAATTATGACATGTCATGTCCCAAGATATTCATGTCACCTCTTGTCCTGTGAAATTCATGTCATGTCATGTCATGTCGCGTGAAATTCATGGCATATCCCGAGAATTCATGACTTGTCATTGTTCAGAAATTCATGTCATGTCATGTCCTGAGAGATTCTTGCCATGTCATGTCATGTGCCCAGAAATTTATGTCATGTATTGTCCCGAGAAATTCATGTCATGTCATGTCCTCATTTATTATGTCATGTCATGTCATGTCCCGAGAAATTCATGTCATGTCATGTCCCGAGAAATTCATATATCATGACCCCAGAAATTTATGTCATGTCATGTCTTGTCATGTCCCGAGAAATTCATGTCATGTCAAGTCATGTCCCGAGACATTCATGTCATGTCATGTCCCGAGAAATTCATATGTCATGTCCACAGAAATTTATGTCATGTCATGTCTTGTCATGTCCCGAGAAATTCATGTCATATCCCAGGAAGTCAGGACATGTCATGTCCCAAGAAATTCATGTCATGTCATGTCCCGAGAAATTCATGTCATGTCCCCAGAAATCTATGTCATGTCATGTCATGTCCCATGCAATTCATCTCATGTCATGTCTTGTCCAGAGAAATTCATGTCATCTCATGTACCCCCCAATTAATTTATGTCATGTCATGTCCCGAGAAATTCATGCCATGTCATTGCCACAGATATTCATGCCATGCCAATTCGTGCTCTGGGAAATTCAGATGGTGTCTTGTCATGTCCCGAGAAAATCATGTCATGTCATGATGCAAGAAATTCATGTCATATCCCGCGAATTCAAGACATGTCATGTTCTGAGAAACTCCCGTTATGTCATGTCCCCAGAAATCCATGTCATATCCCGAGAATCAATGAAATATCATGCCCCGAGAAATTCATGTCATGTCACATCCCGAGAAATTCATGTCATGTCATGTCCCCAGAAATTCATGTCATATCCCATGAAGTTATGACATGTCATGTCCCAAGATATTCATGTCACCTCTTGTCCTGTGAAGTTCATGTCATGTCATGTCGTGTGAATTCATGGCATATCCCGAGAATTCAAGACTTGTCATTGCTCAGAAATTCATGTCATGTCATGTCCTGAGATATTCTTGTCATGTCATGTCATGTGCCCAGAAATTCATGTCATGTCATGTCCCGAGAAATTCATGTCATGTCATGTCCCGAGAAATTCATGTCATGTCAAGTCATGTCCCGAGACATTCATGTCATGTCATGTCCCGAGAAATTCATATGTCATGTCCACAGAAATTTATGTCATGTCATGTCTTGACATGTCCCGAGAAATTCATGTCATGTCTTGTCCCCAGAAATTCATGTCATGACAAGCCATGTCCTGAGACATTCATATCATGTCATGTCCCGAGAAATTCATATGTCATGTCCACAGAAATTTATGTCATGTCATGTCTTGTCATGTCCCGAGAAATTCATGTCATGTCTTGTCCCCAGAAATTCATGTCATGTCAAGACATGTCCCGAAACATTGATGTCATGTCCTGTCCCGAGAAATTCATATGTCATATCCACAGAAATTTATGTCATGTCATGTCTTGTCACGTCCCGAGAAATTCATGTCATGTCATGTCCCAAGAAATTCATCTCATGTCATGTCTTGTCCAGAGAGATTCATCTCATCTCATGTACCCATTAATTTATGTCATGGCATGTCCCGAAAAATTCATGTCATGTCATTTCCATAGATATTCATGTCATATCAATTCATGCCCTGGGAAATTCAGATGGTGTCATGTCATGTCCCGAGAAAATCATGTCATGTCATGTCATGTAGCGAGAAATTCACGTCATATACCATGAATTCATGACATGTCATCTTCTGAGAAATTCATGTCACGTCATGTCCCCAGAAGTTCATGTCATATCCTGAGAATCCATGAAATATCATGTCCCGAGAAATTCATGTCTTGTCATGTCCCCAGAAATTCATGTCACATCCCATGAAGTCATGACATGTCATGTCCCAAGAAATTCATGTCATGCCATGTCCCGAGAAATTCATATGTCATATCCACAGAAATTTATGTCATGTCATGTCTTGTCACGTCCCGAGAAATTCATGTCATGTCATCTCCCAAGAAATTCATCTCATGTCATGTCATGTCCCGAGAAATTCATGTCATATCCCAGGAAGTCAGGACATGTCATGTCCCAAGAAATTCATGTCATGTCATGTCCCGAGAAATTCATGTCATGTCCCCAGAAATCTATGTCATGCCATGTCATGTCCCAAGGAATTCATGTCATGTCATGTCATGTCCCGAGAAATTCATGTCATGTCCCCAGAAATCTATGTCATGTCATGTCATGTCCCAAGCAATTCATCTCATGTCATGTCTTGTCCAGAGAAATTCATGTCATCTCATGTACCCCCCAATTAATTTATGCCATGTCATGTCCCGAGAAATTCATGCCATGTCATTGCCACAGATATTCATGCCATGTCAACTCGTGCTCTGGGAAATTCAGATGGTGTCTTGTCATGTCCCGAAAAAATCATGCCATGTCATGTTGCGAGAGATTCATGTCATATCCCGTGAATTCATGACATGTCATGTTCTGAGAAACTCCCGTTATGTCATGTCCCCAGAAATCCATGTCATATCCCGAGAATCAATAAAATATCATGCCCCGAGAAATTCATGTCATGTCATATCCCGAGAAATTCATGTCATGTCATGTCCCCAGAAATTCTTGTCATATCCCATGAAGTTATGACATGTCATGTCCCAAGATATTCATGTCACCTCTTGTCCTGTGAAGTTCATGTCATGTCATGTCGTGTGAAATTCATGGCATATCCCGAGAATTCAAGACTTGTCATTGTTCAGAAATTCATGTCATGTCATGTCCTGAGATATTCTTGTCATGTCATGTCATGTGCCAAGAAATTCATGTCATGTCATGTCCCGAGAAATTCATGTCATGTCATGTCCCGAGAAATTCATATGTCATGTCCACAGAAATTTAGGTCATGTCATGTCTTGTCACGTCCCGAGAAATTCATGTCATGTCATGTCCCAAGAAATTCATCTCATGTCCTGTCTTGTCCAGAGAGATTCATGTCATCTCATGTACCCATTAATTTATGTCATGGCATGTCCCGAAAAATTCATGTCATGTCATTTCAATAGATATTCATGTCATATCAATTCATGCCCTGGGAAATTCAGATGGTGTCATGTCATGTCCCGAGAAAATCATGTCATGTCATGTCATGTAGCGAGAAATTCACGTCATATACCATGAATTCATGACATGTCATCTTCTGAGAAATTCATGTCATGTCATGTCCCCAGAAGTTCATGTCATATCCCGAGAATCAATGAAATATCATGTCCCGAGAAATTCATGTCTTGTCATGTCCCCAGAAATTCATGTCACATCCCATGAAGTCAAGACATGTCATGTCCCAAGAAATTCATGTCATGTCATGTCCCCAGAAATCTATGTCATGTCCCCAGAAATCTATGTCATGTCATGTCATGTCCCAAGGAATTCATGTCATGTCATGTCCCGAGAAATTCATGTCATATCCCCAGAAATCTATGTCATATCATGTCATGTCCCAAGGAATTCATCTCATGTCATGTCTTGTCCAGAGAAATTCATGCCATGTCAATTCGTGCTCTGGGAAATTCAGATGGAGTCATGTCATGTCCCGAGAAAATCATGTCATGTCATGTTGCGAGAACTTCATGTCATATCCCGTGAATTCATGACATGTCATGTTCTGAAAAACTCCTGTTATGTCATGTCCCCCAGGAATCCATGTCATATCCTGAGAATCAATGAAATATCATGTCCCAAGAAATTCATGTCATGTCATATCCCGAGAAATTCATGTCATGTCATGTCCCCAGAAATTCATGTCATATCCCATGAAATTATGACATGTCATGTCCCAAGATATTCATGTCACCTCTTGTCCTGTGAAATTCATGTCATGTCATGTCATGTCGCGTGAAATTCATGGCATATCCCGAGAATTCATGACTTGTCATTGTTCAGAAATTCATGTCATGTCATGTCCTGAGAGATTCTTGCCATGTCATGTCATGTGCCCAGACATTTATGTCATGTCTTGTCCCGAGAAATTCATGTCATGTCAAGTCCCCATTTATTATGTCATGTCATGTCATGTCCCGAGAAATTCATGTCATGTCATGTCCCGAGAAATTCATATGTCATGTCCCCAGAAATTTATGTCATGTCATGTCTTGTCATGTCCCGAGAAATTCATGTCATGTCAAGTCATGTCCCGAGACATTCATGTCATGTCATGTCCCGAGAAATTCATATGTCATGTCCACAGAAATTTATGTCATGTCATGTCTTGTCATGTCCCGAGAAATTCATGTCATGTCTTGTCCCCAGAAATTCATGTCATGTCAAGACATGTCCCGAAACATTCATGTCATGTCATGTCCCAAGAAATTCATGTCATATCCCTGGAAGTCAGGACATGTCATGTCCCAAGAAATTCATGTCATGTCATGTCCCGAGAAATTCATGTCATGTCCCCAGAGATCTATGTCATGTCATGTCATGTCCCATGCAATTCATCTCATGTCATGTCTTGTCCAGAGAAATTCATGTCATCTCATGTACCCCCCAATTAATTTATGTCATGTCATGTCCCGAGAAATTCATGCCATGTCATTGCCACAGATATTCATGCCATGCCAATTCGTGCTCTGGGAAATTCAGATGGTGTCTTGTCATGTCCCGAAAAAATCATGTCATGTCATGATGCGAGAAATTCATGTCATATCCCGCGAATTCAAGACATGTCATGTTCTGAGAAACTCCCGTTATGTCATGTCCCCAGAAATCCATGTCATATCCCGAGAATCAATGAAATATCATGCCCCGAGAAATTCATGTCATGTCATATCCCGAGAAATTCATGTCATGTCATGTCCCCAGAAATTCATGTCATATCCCATGAAGTTATGACATGTCATGTCCAAAGATATTCATGTCACCTCTTGTCCTGTGAAGTTCATGTCATGTCATGTCGTGTGAAATTCATGGCATATCCCGAGAATTCAAGACTTGTCATTGCTCAGAAATTCATGTCATGTCATGTCATGAGATATTCTTGTCATGTGATGTCATGTGCCAAGAAATTCATGTCATGTCATGTCCCGAGAAATTCATGTCATGTCTTCTCCCCAGAAATTCATGTTATGTCAAGACATGTCCCGAAACATTCATGCCATGTCATGTCCCGAGAAATTCATATGTCATATCCACAGAAATTTATGTCATCTCATGTCTTGTCACGTCCCGAGAAATTCATGTCATGTCATGTCCCAAGAAATTCATCTCATGTCATGTCTTGTCCAGAGAGATTCATGTCATCTCATGTACCCATTAATTTATGTCATGGCATGTCCCGAAAAATTCATGTCATGTCATTTCAATAGATATTCATGTCATATCAATTCATGCCCTGGGAAATTCAGATGGTGTCATGTCATGTCCCGAGAAAATCATGTCATGTCATGTCATGTAGCGAGAAATTCACGTCATATACCATGAATTCATGACATGTCATCTTCTGAGAAATTCATGTCATGTCATGTCCCCCGAAGTTCATGTCATATCCCGAGAATCCATGAAATATCATGTCCCGAGAAATTCATGTCTTGTCATGTCCCCAGAAATTCATGTCACATCCCATGAAGTCATGACATGTCATGTCCCAAGAAATTCATGTCATGTCATGTCCCGAGAAATTCATATGTCATATCCACAGAAATTTATGTCATGTCATGTCTTGTCACGTCCCAAGAAATTCATGTCATGTCATGTCCGAAGAAATTCATCTCATGTCATGTCATGTCCCGAGAAATTCATGTCATATCCCAGGAAGTCAGGACATGTCATGTCCCAAGAAATTCATGTCATGTCATGTCCCGAGAAATTCATGTCATGTCCCCAGAAATCTATGTCATGCCATGTCATGTCCCAAGGAATTCATGTCATGTCATGTCATGTCCCGAGAAATTCATGTCATGTCCCCAGAAATCTATGTCATGTCATGTCATGTCCCAAGCAATTCATCTCATGTCATGTCTTGTCCAGAGAAATTCATGTCATCTCATGTACCCCCCAATTAATTTATGCCATGTCATGTCCCGAGAAATTCATGCCATGTCATTGCCACAGATATTCATGCCATGTCAATTCGTGCTCTGGGAAATTCAGATGGTGTCTTGTCATGTCCCGAAAAAATCATGCCATGTCATGTTGCGAGAGATTCATGTCATATCCCGTGAATTCATGGCATGTCATGTTCTGAGAAACTCCCGTTATGTCATGTCCCCAGAAATCCATGTCATATCCCGAGAATCAATGATATATCATGCCCCGAGAAATTCATGTCATGTCATATCCCGAGAAATTCATGTCATGTCATGTCCCCAGAAATTCATGTCATATCCCATGAAGTTATGACATGTCATGTCCCACGATATTCATGTCACCTCTTGACCTGTGAAGTTCATGTCATGTCATGTCGTGTGAAATTCATGGCATATCCCGAGAATTCAAGACTTGTCATTGCTCAGAAATTCATGTCATGTCATGTCCTGAGAGATTCTTGTCATGTCATGTCATGTGCCAAGAAATTCATGTCATGTCATGTCCCGAGAAATTCATGTCATGTCATGTCCCGAGAAATTCAAATGTAATGTCCACAGAAATTTATGTCATGTCATGTCTTGTCATGTCCCGAGAAATTCATGTCATGTCAAGTCATGTCCCGAGACATTCATGTCATGTCATGTCCCGAGAAATTCATATGTCATGTCCACAGAAATTTATGTCATGTCATGTCTTGTCATGTCCCGAGAAATTCATGTCATGTCTTGTCCCCAGAAATTCATGTCATGACAAGTCATGTCCTGAGACATTCATATCATGTCATGTCCCGAGAAATTCATATGTCATGTCCACAGAAATTTATGTCATGTCATGTCTTGTCATGTCCCGAGAAATTCATGTCATGTCTTGTCCCCAGAAATTCATGTCATGTCAAGACATGTCCCGAAACATTGATGTCATGTCATGTCCCGAGAAATTCATATGTCATATCCACAGAAATTTATGTCATGTCATGTCTTGTCACGTCCCGAGAAATTCATGTCATGTCATGTCCCAAGAAATTCATCTCATGTCATGTCTTGTCCAGAGAGATTCATGTCATCTCATGTACCCATTAATTTATGTCATGGCATGTCCCGAAAAATACATGTCATGTCATTTCCATAGATATTCATGTCATATCAATTCATGCCCTGGGAAATTCAGATGGTGTCATGTCATGTCCCGAGAAAATCATGTCATGTCATGTCATGTAGCGAGAAATTCACGTCATATACCATGAATTCATGATATGTCATCTTCTGAGAAATTCATGTCATGTCATGTCCCCAGAAGTTCATGTCATATCCCGAGAATCCATGAAATATCATGTCCCGAGAAATTCATGTCTTGTCATGTCCCCAGAAATTCATGTCACATCCCATGAAGTCATGACATGTCATGTCCCAAGAAATTCATGTCATGTCATGTCCCGAGAAATTCATATGTCATATCCACAGAAATTTATGTCATGTCATGTCTTGTCACGTCCCGTGAAATTCATGTCATGTCATCTCCCAAGAAATTCATCTCATGTCATGTCATGTCCCGAGAAATTCATGTCATATCCCAGGAAGTCAGGACATGTCATGTCCCAAGAAATTCATGTCATGTCATGTCCCGAGAAATTCATGTCAAATCCCCAGAAATCTATGTCATGCCATGTCATGTACCAAGGAATTCATGTCATGTCATGTCATGTCCCGAGAAATTCATGTCATGTCCCCAGAAATCTATGTCATATCATGTCATGTCCCAAGGAATTCATCTCATGTCATGTCTTGTCCAGAGAAATTCATGCCATGTCAATTCGTGCTCTGGGAAATTCAGATGGAGTCATGTCATGTCCCGAGAAAATCATGTCATGTCATGTCATGTAGCGAGAAATTCACGTCATATACCAAGAATTCATGACATGTCATCTTCTGAGAAATTCATGTCATGTCATGTCCCCAGAAGTTCATGTCATATCCCGAGAATCCATGAATTATCATGTCCCGAGAAATTCATGTCTTGTCATGTCCCCAGAAATTCATGTCACATCCCATGAAGTCATGACATGTCATGTCCCAAGAAATTCATGTCATGTCATGTCCCGAGAAATTCATATGTCATATCCACAGAAATTTATGTCATGTCATGTCTTGTCACGTCCCGAGAAATTCATGTCATGTCATGTCCGAAGAAATTCATCTCATGTCATGTCATGTCCCGAGAAATTCATGTCATATCCCAGGAAGTCAGGACATGTCATGTCCCAAGAAATTCATGTCATGTCATGTCCCGAGAAATTCATGTCATGTCCCCAGAAATCTATGTCATGCCATGTCATGTACCAAGGAATTCATGTCATGTCATGTCATGTCCCGAGAAATTCATGTCATGTCCCCAGAAATCTATGTCATGTCATGTCATGTCCCAAGCAATTCATCTCATGTCATGTCTTGTCCAGAGAAATTCATGTCATCTCATGTACCCCCCAATTAATTTATGCCATGTCATGTCCCGAGAAATTCATGCCATGTCATTGCCACAGATATTCATGCCATGTCAATTCGTGCTCTGGGAAATTCAGATGGTGTCTTGTCATGTCCCAAAAAAATCATGCCATGTCATGTTGCGAGAGATTCATGTCATATCCCGTGAATTCATGACATGTCATGTTCTGAGAAACTCCCGTTATGTCATGTCCCCAGAAATCCATGTCATATCCCGAGAATCAATGAAATATCATGCCCCGAGAAATTCATGTCATATCATATCCCGAGAAATTCATGTCATGTCATGTCCCCAGAAATTCATGTCATATCCCATGAAGTTATGACATGTCATGTCCCAAGATATTCATGTCACCTCTTGACCTGTGAAGTTCATGTCATGTCATGTCGTGTGAAATTCATGGCATATCCCGAGAATTCAAGACTTGTCATTGCTCAGAAATTCATGTCATGTCATGTCCTGAGATATTCTTGTCATGTCATGTCATGTGCCAAGAAATTCATGTCATGTCATGTCCCGAGAAATTCATGTCATGTCATGTCCCGAGAAATTCAAATGTAATGTCCACAGAAATTTATGTCATGTCATGTCTTGTCATGTCCCGAGAAATTCATGTCATGTCAAGTCATGTCCCGAGACATTCATGTCATGTCATGTCCCGAGAAATTCATATGTCATGTCCACAGAAATTTATGTCATGTTATGTCTTGTCATGTCCCGAGAAATTCATGTCATGTCTTGTCCCCAGAAATTCATGTCATGTCAAGTCATGTCCTGAGACATTCATATCATGTCATGTCCCGAGAAATTCATATGTCATGTCCACAGAAATTTATGTCATGTCATGTCTTGTCATGTCCCGAGAAATTCATGTCATGTCTTGTCCCCAGAAATTCATGTCATGTCAAGACATGTCCCGAAACATTCATGCCATGTCATGTCCCGAGAAATTCATATGTCATATCCACAGAAATTTATGTCATGTCATGTCTTGTCACGTCCCAAGAAATTCATCTCATGTCATGGCTTGTCCAGAGAGATTCATGTCATCTCATGTACCCATTAATTTATGTCATGGCATGTCCCGAAAAATTCATGTCATGTCATTTCAATAGATATTCATGTCATATCAATTCATGCCCTGGGAAATTCAGATGGTGTCATGTCATGTCCCGAGAAAATCATGTCATGTCATGTCATGTAGCGAGAAATTCACGTCATATACCATGAATTCATGACATGTCATCTTCTGAGAAATTCATGTCATGTCATGTCCCCAGAAGTTCATGTCATATCCCGAGAATCCATGAAATATCATGTCCCGAGAAATTCATGTCTTGTCATGTCCCCAGAAATTCATGTCACATCCCATGAAGTCATGACATGTCATGTCCCAAGAAATTCATGTCATGCCATGTCCCGAGAAATTCATATGTCATAACCACAGAAATTTATGTCATGTCATGTCTTGTCACGTCCCGAGAAATTCATGTCATGTCATGTCCCAAGAAATTCATCTCATGTCATGTCATGTCCCGAGAAATTCATGTCATATCCCAGGAAGTCAGGACATGTCATGTCCCAAGAAATTCATGTCATGTCATGTCCCGAGAAATTCATGTCATGTCCCCAGAAATCTATGTCATGCCATGTCATGTACCAAGGAATTCATGTCATGTCATGTCATGTCCCGAGAAATTCATATCATGTCCCCAGAAATCTATGTCATGTCATGTCATGTCCCAAGCAATTCATCTCATGTCATGTCTTGTCCAGAGAAATTCATGTCATCTCATGTACCCCCCAATTAATTTATGCCATGTCATGTCCCGAGAAATTCATGCCATGTCATTGCCACAGATATTCATGCCATGTCAATTCGTGCTCTGGGAAATTCAGATGGTGTCTTGTCATGTCCCGAAAAAATCATGCCATGTCATGTTGCGAGAGATTCATGTCATATCCCGTGAATTCATGACATGTCATGTTCTGAGAAACTCCCGTTATGTCATGTCCCCAGAAATCCATGTCATATCCCGAGGATCAATGAAATATCATGCCCCGAGAAATTCATGTCATGTCATATCCTGAGAAATTCATGTCATGTCATGTCCCCAGAAATTCATGTCATATCCCATGAAGTTATGACATGTCATGTCCCAAGATATTCATGTCACCTCTTGTCCTGTGAAGTTCATGTCATGTCATGTCGTGTGCAATTCATGGCATATCCCGAGAATTCAAGACTTGTCATTGCTCAGAAATTCATGTCATGTCATGTCCTGAGATATTCTTGTCATGTCATGTCATGTGCCAAGAAATTCATGTCATGTCATGTCCCGAGAAATTCATGTCATGTCATGTCCCGAGAAATTCAAATGTAATGTCCACAGAAATTTATGTCATGTCATGTCTTGTCATGTCCCGAGAAATTCATGTCATGTCAAGTCATGTCCCGAGACATTCATGTCATGTCATGTCCCGAGAAATTCATATGTCATGTCCACAGAAATTTATGTCATGTCATGTCTTGTCACGTCCCGAGAAATTCATGTCATGTCATGTCCCAAGAAATTCATCTCATGTCCTGTCTTGTCCAGAGAGATTCATGTCATCTCATGTACCCATTAATTTATGTCATGGCATGTCCCGAAAAATTCATGTCATGTCATTTCCATAGATATTCATGTCATATCAATTCATGCCCTGGAAAATTCAGATGGTGTCATGTCATGTCCCGAGAAAATCATGTCATGTCATGTCATGTAGCGAGAAATTCACGTCATATACCATGAATTCATGACATGTCATCTTCTGAGATATTCATGTCATGTCATGTCCCCAGAAGTTCATGTCATATACCGAGAATCCATGAAATATCATGTCCCGAGAAATTCATGTCTTGTCATGTCCCCAGAAATTCATGTCATATCCCATGAAGTCATGACATGTCATGTCCCAAGAAATTCATGTCATGTCATGTCCCCAGAAATCTATGTCATGTCCCCAGAAATCTATGTCATGTCATGTCCCAAGGAATTCATGTCATTTCATGTCCCGAGAAATTCATGTCATATCCCCAGAAATCTATGTCATGTCATGTCATGTCCCAAGGAATTCATCTCATGTCATGTCTTGTCCAGAGAAATTCATGCCATGTCAATTCGTGCTCTGGGAAATTCAGATGGAGTTATGTCATGTCCCGAGAAAATCATGTCATGTCATGTTGCGAGAACTTCATGTCATATCCCGTGAATTCATGACATGTCATGTTCTGAAAAACTCCTGTTATGTCATGTCCCCTGGAATCCATGTCATATCCTGAGAATCAATGAAATATCATGTCCCAAGAAATTCATGTCATGTCATATCCGGAGAAATTCATGTCATGTCATGTCCCCAGAAAGTCATGTCATAGCCCATGAAGTTATGACATGTCATGTCACAAGATATTCATGTCACCTCTTGTCCTGTGAAATTCATGTCATGTCATGTCATGTCGCGTGAAATTCATGGCATATCCCGAGAATTCATGACTTGTCATTGTTCAGAAATTCATGTCATGTCATGTCCTGAGAGATTCTTGCCATGTCATGTCATGTGCCCAGAAATTTATGTCATGTCTTGTCCCGAGAAATTCATGTCATGTCATGTCCCCATTTATTATGTCATGTCATGTCATGTCCCGAGAAATTCATGTCATGTCATGTCCCGAGAAATTCATATGTCATGTCCCCAGAAATTTATGTCACGTCATGTCTTGCCATGTCCCGAGAAATTCATGTCATGTCAAGTCATGTCCCGAGACATTCATGTCATGTCATGTCCCGAGAAATTCATATGTCATGTCCACAGAAATTTATGTCATGTCATGTCTTGTCATGTCCCGAGAAATTCATGTCATGTCTTGTCCCCAGAAATTCATGTCATGTCAAGACATGTCCCGAAACATTCATGTCTTGCCATGTCCCGAGAAATTCATGTCATGTCAAGTCATGTCCCGAGACATTCATGTCATGTCATGTCCCAAGAAATTCATCTCATGTCATGTCTTGTCCAGAGAGATTCATGTCATCTCATGTACCCATTAATTTATGTCATGGCATGTCCCGAGAAATTCATGTCATGACATTTCCATAGATATTCTTGTCATATCAATTCATGCCCTGGGAAATTCAGCTGGTGTCATGTCATGTCCCGAGTTAATCATGTCATGTCATGTCATGTAGCGAGAAATTCACGTCATATACCGTGAATTCATGACATGTCATCTTCTGAGAAATTCATGTCATGTCATGTCCCCAGAATTTCATGTCATATGCCGAGAATCCATGAAATATCATGTCCCGAGAAATTCATGTCATGTCATGTCCCGAGAAATTCATGTCATATCCCAGGAAGTCAGGACATGTCATCTCCCAAGAAATTCATGTCATGTCATGTCCCGAGAAATTCATGTCATGTCCCCAGAAATCTATGTAATGTCATGTCATGTCCCAAGCAATTCATCTCATGTCATGTCTTGTCCAGAGAAATTCATGTCATCTCATGTACCCCCCAATTAATTTATGTCATGTCATGTCCCGAGAAATTCATGCCATGTCATTGCCACAGATATTCATGCCATGTCAATTCGTGCTCTGGGAAATTCAGATGGTGTCTTGCCATGTCCCGAAAAAATCATGTCATGTCATGTTGCGAGAAATCCATGTCATTTTCCGTGAATTCATGACATGTCATGTTCTGAGAATCTCCCGTTATGTCATGTCCCCAAAAATCCATGTCATATCCCGAGAATCAATGAAATATCATGCCCCGAGAAATTCATGTCATGTCATATCCCGAGAAATTCATGTCATGTCATGTCCCCAGAAATTCATGTCATATCCCATGAAGTTATGACATGTCATGTCCCAAGATATTCATGTCACCTCTTGTCCTGTGAAGTTCATGTCATGTCATGTCGTGTGAAATTCATGGCATATCCCGAGAATTCAAGACTTGTCATTGCTCAGAAATTCATGTCATGTCATGTCCTGAGATATTCTTGTCATGTTATGTCATGTGCCAAGAAATTCATATGTCATGTCATGTCCCGAGAAATTCATGTCATGTCATGTCCCGAGAAATTCATGTCATGTCAAGTCATGTCCCGAGACATTCATGTCATGTCATGTCCCGAGAAATTCATATGTCATGTCCACAGAAATTTATGTCATTTCATGTCTTGTCATGTCCCGAGAAATTCATGTCATGTCATGTCATTTCCCGAGAAATTCATGTCATGTCATGTCCCGTGAAATTCATATGTCATGTCCCCAGAAATTTATGTCATGTCATGTCATGTCATGTCCCGAGAAATTCTTGTCATGTCATGTCATGTCCCGAGAAAATCATGTCATGTCATGTCCCGAGAGCTTCTTGTCATGTCATGTCATGTGCCGAGGAAATCATGCCATGTCATGTCCCGAGGATGTATTGCCATGTCATGTCATGTCATGTCCCAAGAACTCATGTCATGCCTTGTCCCGAGAAATTTATGTCGTGTCATGACATGTCCCAAGAAATTCATCTCATGTCAAGCCTGAGAAATTCATGTCATGTCATGTCCAGAGTAATTCATTCCATGTCATGTCCCGAGAAATTCATATGTCATGTCCCCAGAAATTTATGTCATGTCATGTCTTGTCATGTCCCGAAAAATTCATGTCATGTCATGTCATGTCCCGAGAAATTCATGTCATGTCATGTCCCGAGAAATTCATATGTCATGTCCACAGAAATTTATGTCATGTTATGTCATGTCATGTATTGTCCCCTGAAATTCATGTCATATCCCGTGAATTCATGACGATTCATGTCCAAAGAAAGTCATGTCAAGTCGTGTGCCAAGAAGTTCAAGTCATGTCTTGTCCCGAGAAATTCATGTCATGTCATGTCCGGAGAAATTCATGTCATGTCATGTCATGTCCCGGGAAATTCATGTCATGTCATGTGCCAAGTAATTCATGTCATGTCATGTCCACAGAAATTTATGTCATGTCATGTCATGTCATGTATTGTCCCCTGAAATTCATGTCATATCCCGAGAATTCATGACATGTCATTCCCGAGAAATTGATATCATGTCATGTCCCAAGAGATTCTTGTCATGTCCCATGAAATTCATGTCATGTCATGTCCCGAGAAATTCTTGTCATGTCATATCATGTCCCGAGAAAATCATGTCATGTCATGTCCCGAGAGCTTCTTCTCATGTCATGTCATGAGCCAAGAAATTCATGTCATGTCATGTCCACAGAAATATATGTCATGTCATGTGCTGAGGAAATCATGCCATGTCATGTCCCGCGGATGTATTGCCATGTCATGTCATGTCATGTCCCAAGAACTCATGTCATGCCTTGTCCCGAGAAATTCATCTCCTGTCAAGCCTGAGAAATTCATGTCATGTCATGTCCAGAGAAATTCATTCCATGTCATGTCCCGAGAAATTCATGTCATGTTATGTCTTGTCCAGATAAATTCATGTCATGTGATGTCCCGAGAAATCCATGTCATGTCGTGGCACCAGAAATTCATGTCATAACCGGAGAATTCATGGCATGTCATATCCCGAGAAATTCATGTCATGTCATGTCCCCATAAATTCATGCCAAGTCATGTCCCGAGAAATTCATGTCATGTCATGTACCGAGAAATTCTTGTCATGTCATGTCCCCAGAAATTTATGTCATGTCATGTCATGTCATGTCCCAAGAAATTCATGTCATGTCATGTCTTGTCCAGAGAGATTCATGTCATCTCATGTACCCATTAATTTATGTCATGGCATGTCCCGAGAAATACATGTCATGTCATTTCCATACATATTCATGTCATATCAATTCATGCCCCGGGAAATTCAGATGGTGTCATGTCATGTCCCAAGAAAATCAGGTCATGTCATGTAGCGAGAGATTCACGTCATATACCGTGAATTCATGACATGTCATCTTCTGAATAGTTCATGTCATGTCATGTCCCCAAAAGTTCATGTCATATCCCGAGAATCCATGAAATATCATGTCCCGAGAAATTCATGTCATGTCATGTCCCCAGAAATTCATGTCATATCCCATGAAGTCATGACATGTCATGTCCCAAGAAATTCATGTCATGTCATGTCCCGAGAAATTCATGTCATGTCCCCAGAAATCAATGTCACGTCATGTCCCAAGGAATTCATGTCATGTCATGTCCCGAGAAATTCTTGTCAGGTCATGTCATGTCCCGAGAAAATCATGTCATGTCATGTCCCGAGAAATTCATGTCATGTCATGACCCCCTTTATTTATGTCATGTATTGTCATGTCCTGAGAAATTCATGTCATGTCATGTCCCGAGAAATTCAAATGCCATGTCCCCAGAAATTTATGTCCTGTCATGTCTTGTCATGTCCCGAGAAATTCATGTCATGTCATGTCATTTCCCGAGAAATTCATGTCATGTCATGACCCGAGAAATTCATATGTCATGTCCACAGAAATTTATGTCATGTTATGTCATGTCATGTATTGTCCCCTGAAATTCATGTCATATCCCGAGAATTCATGACGTGTCATGTCCAAAGAAAGTCATGTCATGTCGTGTGCCAAGAAATTCATGTCTTGTCTTGTCCCGAGAAATTCATATCATGTCTAGTCCCGAGAAATTCATGTCATGTCATGTCCCCCTTTCTTTATGTCATGTCATGTCACGTCCCGAGAAATTCATGTCGTCATATCCCGAGAAATTCATATGTCATGTCCCCAGAAATTTATGTCATGTCATGTCTTGTCATGTCCCGAGAAATTCATGTCATGTCATGTCATGTCCCGAGAAATTCATGTCATGTCATGTGCAAAGAAATTCATGTCATTTCATGTCCACAGAAATTTATGTCATGTCATGTCATGTCATGTATTGTCCCCTGAAATTCATGTCATATCCCGTGAATTCATGACGATTCATGTCCAAAGAAAGTCATGTCAAGTCGTGTGCCAAGAGGTTCAAGTCATGTCTTGTCCCGAGAAATTCATGTCATGTCATGTCCGGAGAAATTCATGTCATGTCATGTCATGTCCCGAGAAATTCATGTCATATCATGTGCCAAGTAATTCATGTCATGTCATGTCCACAGAAATTTATGTCATGTCATGTCATGTCATGTATTGTCCCCTGAAATTCATGTCATATCCGGAGAATTCATGACATGTCATTCCCGAGAAATTGATATCATGTCATGTCCCAAGAGATTCTTGTCATGTCATGTCATGTCCCATGAAATTCATGTCATGTCATGTCCCGAGAAATTCTTGTCATGTCATATCATGTCCCGAGAAAATCATGTCATGTCATGTCCCGAGAGCTTCTTGTCATGTCATGTCATGTGCTAAGAAATTCATGTCATGTCATGTCCACAGAAATATATGTCATGTCATGTGCTGAGGAAATCATGCCATGTCATGTCCCGTGCATGTATTGCCATGTCATGTCATGTCATGTCCCAAGAACTCATGTCATGCCTTGTCCCGAGAAATTCATCTCCTGTCAAGCCTGAGAAATTCATGTCATGTCATGTCCAGAGAAATTCATTCCATGTCATGTCCCGAGAAATTCATGTCATGTTATGTCTTGTCCAGATAAATTCATGTCATGTGATGTCCCGAGAAATCCATGTCATGTCGTGGCACCAGAAATTCATGTCATAACCGGAGAATTCATGGCATGTCATATTCCGAAAAATTCATGTCATGTCATGTCCCCATAAATTCATGCCAAGTCATGTCCCAGAAATTTATGTCATGTCATGCCTTGTCATGTCCCGAGAAATTCATGTCATGTCATGTCCCAAGAAATTCATGTCATGTCATGTACCGAGAAATTCTTGTCATGTCATGTCCCCAGAAATTTATGTCATGTCATGTCCATGTCATGTCCCAAGAAATTCATGTCATGTCATGTCTTGTCCAGAGAGATTCATGTCATCTCATGTAGCCATTAATTTATGTCATGGCATGTCCCGAGAAATTCATGTCATGTCATTTCCACTGATATTCATGTCATATCAATTCATGCCCCGGGAAATTCAGATGGTGTCATGTCATGTCCCAAGAAAATCAGGTCATGTCATGTAGCGAGAGATTCACGTCATATACCGTGAATTCATGACATGTCATCTTCTGAATAGTTCATGTCATGTCATGTCCCCAAAAGTTCATGTCATATCCCGAGAATCCATGAAATATCATGTCCCGAGAAATTCATGTCATGTCATGTCCCCAGAAATTCATGTCATATCCCATGAAGTCATGACATGTCATGTCCCAAGAAATTCATGTCATGTCATGTCCCGAGAAATTCATGTCATGTCCCCAGAAATCAATGTCACGTCATGTCCCAAGGAATTCATGTCATGTCATGTCCCGAGAAATTCTTGTCATGTCATGTCATGTCCCAAGAAAATCATGTCATGTCATGTCCCGAGAAATTCATGTCATGTCATGTTCTGAGAAACTCCTGTTATGTCATGTCACCAGGAATCCATGTCATATCCCGAGAATCAATGAAATATCATGTCCCGAGAAATTCATGTCATCTCAAGACATGTCCCGAGAAATTCATGTCATGTCATGTCCCGAGAAATTCATATGTCATGTCCCGAGAAATTTATGTCATGTCATGTCATGTCCTGAGAAAGTCATCTCATGTCATGTCTTGTCCAGAAAAAGTCATTTCATCTCATGTACCCATTAATTTATGTCATGTCATGTCCCGAGAAATTCATGTCATTTCATGTCATGTCCCAAGAAATTTATGTCATATCATTTCCACAGATATTCATGTCATATCAATTCATGCCCCGGGAAATTCAGATGGTGTCATGTCATGCCCCGAGAAAATCATGTCATGTCATGTTGCGAGAAATTCATGTCATATCCCGTGAATTCATGACATGTCATGTTCTGAGAAACTCCTGTTATGTCATGTCCCAAGGAATCCATGTCATATCCCGAGATTCAATGAAATATCATGTCATATCCCGAGAAATTCATGTCATGTCATATCCCGAGAAATTCATGTCATGTCATATCCCCAGAAATTCATGTCATATCCCATGAAGTTATGACATGTCATGTCCCAAGATATTCATGTCACCTCTTGTCCTGTGAAATTCATGTCATGTCATGTCGCGCGAAATTCATGGCATATCCCGAGAATTCATGACTTGTCATTGCTCAGAAATTCATGTCATGTCATGTCCTGAGAGATTCTTGTCATGTCATGTCATGTGCAAAGAAGTTCATGTCAATTCTTGTCCCGAGAAATTCATGTCATTTCATGTCCCCATTTTATCATGACATGTCATGTCATGCCCCGAGAAATTCATGTCATGTCCCGAGAATTCATGACGTGTCATGTCCAAAGAAAGTCATGTCATGTCATGTCCTGAGAAATTCATGTCATGTCACGTCGCGTGAAATTCATGTCATGTCCCGTGAATTCATGACGGGTCATTCCCGAGAAATTCATAAGTCGTGTCGGGTTGATTTCATGTCATGTTATGTCATATCATGTATTGTCCCCTGAAAATCATGTCATATCCCGAGAAATTCATGTCATGTCATGTCCCCAGAAATTCATGTCATATCCCATGAAGTTATGACATGTCATGTCCCAAGATATTCATGTCACCTCTTGTCCTGTGAAATTCATGTCATGTCATGTCGCGTGAAATTCAGGGCATATCCCGAGAATTCATGACGTGTCATTGCTCAGAAATTCATGTCATGTCATGTCCTGAGAGATTCTTGTCATGTCATGTCATGTGCCAAGAAATTCATGTCATGTCTTGTCCCGAGAAATTCATGTCATGTCATGTCCCCATTTATTATGTCATGTCATGTCATGTCCCGAGAAATTCATGTCATGTCATGTCCCGAGAAATTCATATGTCATGTCCCCAGAAATTTATGTCATGTCATGTCTTGTCATGTCCCGAGAAATTCATATGTCATGTCCCAAAAATTTATGCCATGTCATGTCATGTCCTGAGAAAGTCATCTCATGTCATGCCTTGTCCAGAAAATGTTATTTCATCTCATGTACCCATTAATTTATGTCATGTCATGTCCCGAGAAATTCATGTCATTTCATGTCATGTCCCAAGAAATTTATGTCATATCATTTCCACAGATATTCATGTCATATCAATTTATGCCCCGGGAAATTCAGATGGTGTCATGTCATGTCCCGAGAAAATCATGTCATGTCATGTAGCGAGAAACTCACGTCATATACCGTGAATTCATGACATGTCATCTTCTGAATAGTTCATGTCATGTCATGTCCCCAGACGTTCATGTCATATCCCGAGAATTCATGAAATATCATGTCCACAGAAATTCATGTCATGTCATGTCCCCTGAAATCTATGTCATGTCCCCAGAAATCTATGTCATGTCATGTCATGTCCCAAGGAATTCATGTCATGTCATGTCCCGAGAAATTCATGTCATATCCACAGAAATCTATGTCATGTCACGTCATGTCCCAAGGAATTCATCTCATGTCATGTCTTGTCCAGAGAAATTTATGTCATGTCATTGCCACAGATATTCATGCCATGTCAATTCATGCTCTGGGAAATTCAGATGGTGTCATGTCATGTCCCGAGAAAATCATGTCATGTCATGTTGAGAGAAATTCATGTCATATCCCGTGAATTCATGACATGTCATGTTCTGAGAAACTCCTGTTATGTCATGTCACCAGGAATCCATGTCATATCCCGAGAATCAATGAAATATCATGTCCCGAGAAATTCATGTCATGTCATGTCCGGAGAAATTCTTTTGTCATATCCCCAGAAATTTATGTCATGTCATGTCTTGTCATGACCCGAGAAATTCATGTCATGTAATGTCATTTCCCGAGAAATTCATGTCATGTCATGTCCCGAGAAATTCATGTCATGTCATGTCCCGAGAAATTCATATGTCATGTCCCCAGAAATTTATGTCATGTCATGTCTTGTCATGTCCCGAGAAATTCATGTCATCTCAAGACATGTCCCGAGAAATTCATGTCATGTCATGTCCCGAGAAATTCATATGTCATGTCCCCAGAAATTTATGTCATGTCATGTCATGTCCTGAGAAAGTCATCTCATGTCATGTCTTGTCCAGAAAAAGTCATGACATCTCATGTACCCATTAATTTATGTCATGTCATGTCCCGAGAAATTCATGTCATTTCATGTCATGTCCCAAGAAATTTATGTCATATCATTTCCACAGATATTCATGTCATATCAATTCATGCCCCGGGAAATTCAGATGGTGTCATGTCATGTCCTGAGAAAATCATGTCATGTCATGTTGCGAGAAATTCATGTCATATCCCGTGAATTCATGACATGTCATGTTCTGAGAAACTCCTGTTATGTCATGTCCCAAGGAATCCATGTCATATCCCGGGATTCAATGAAATATCATGTCCCGAGAAATTCATGTCATGTCATATCCCGAGAAATTCATGTCATGTCATATCCCCAGAAATTCATGTCATATCCCATGAAGTTATGACATGTCATGTCCCAAGATATTCATGTCACCTCTTGTCCTGTGAAATTCATGTCATGTCATGTCGCGTGAAATTCATGGCATATCCCGAGAATTCATGACTTGTCATTGCTCAGAAATTCATGTCATGTCATGTCCTGAGAGATTCCTGTCATGTCATGTCATGTGCAAAGAAGTTCATGTCAATTCTTGTCCCGAGAAATTCATGTCATTTCATGTCCCCATTTTATTATGACATGTCATGTCATGCCCCGAGAAATTCATGTCATGTCATGTCCCGAGAAATTAATATGTCATGTCCCCAGAAATTTATGTCATGCCATGTCTTGTCATGTCCCGAGAAATTCATGTCATGTCATGTCCCGAGAAATTCATATGTCAAATCCCCAGAAATTTATGTCATGTCATGTCTTGTCATGTCCCGAGAAATTCATGTCATGTCATGTCATTTCCCGAGAACTTCATGTCATGTCACGTGAAATTCATGTCACGTTATGTCATGTCATGTGTTGTCCCCTGAAATTCATGTCATATCCCGAGAATTCATGACGTGTCATGTCCAAAGAAAGTCATGTCATGTCATGTCCTGAGAAATTCATGTCATGTCACGTCGCGTGAAATTCATGGCATGTCCCGTGAATTCATGACGGGTCGTTCCCGAGAAATTCATAAGTCGTGTCGGGTTGATTTCATGTCATGTTATGTCATGTCATGTATTGTCCCCTGAAAATCATGTCATATCCCGAGAAATTCATGTCATGTCATGTCCCCAGAAATTCATGTCATATCCCATGAAGTTATGACATGTCATGTCCCAAGATATTCATGTCACCTCTTGTCCTGTGAAATTCATGTCATGTCATGTCGCGTGAAATTCAGGGCATATCCCGAGAATTCATGACGTGTCATTGCTCAGACATTCATGTCATGTCATGTCCTGAGAGATTCTTGTCATGTCATGTCATGTGCCAAGAAATTCATGTCATGTCTTGTCCCGAGAAATTCATGTCATGTCATGTCCTCATTTATTATGTCATGTCATGTCATGTCCCGAGAAATTCATGTCATGTCATGTCCCGAGAAATTCATATGTCATGTACGGAGAAATTCATGTCTTGTCATGTCCCGAGAAATTCATGTCATCTCAAGACATGTCCCGAGAAATTCATGTCATGTCATGTCCCGAGAAATTCATATGTCATGTCCCGAGAAATTTATGTCATGTCATGTCATGTCCTGAGAAAGTCATCTCATGTCATGTCTTGTCCAGAAAAAGTCATTTCATCTCATGTACCCATTAATTTATGTCATGTCATGTCCCGAGAAATTCATGTCATTTCATGTCATGTCTCAAGAAATTTATGTCATATCATTTCCACAGATATTCATGTCATATCAATTCATGCCCCGGGAAATTCAGATGGTATCATGTCATGTCCCGAGAAAATCATGTCATGTCATGTTGCGAGAAATTCATGTCATATCCCGTGAATTCATGACATGTCATGTTCTGAGAAACTCCTGTTATGTCATGTCCCAAGGAATCCATGTCATATCCCGTGATTCAATGAAATATCATGTCCCGACAAATTCATGTCATGTCATATCCCGAGAAATTCATGTCATGTCATATCCCCAGAAATTCATGTCATATCCCATGAAGTTATGACATGTCATGTCCCAAGATATTCATGTCATCTCTTGTCCTGTGAAATTCATGTCATGTCATGTCGCGTGAAATTCATGGCATATCCCGAGAATTCATGACTTGTCATTGCTCAGAAATTCATGTCATGTCATGTCCTGAGAGATTCTTGTCATGTCATGTCATGTGCAAAGAAGTTCATGTCAATTCTTGTCCCGAGAAATTCATGTCATTTCATGTCCCCATTTTATTATGACATGTCACGTCATGCCCCGAGAAATTCATGTCATGTCATGTGCCGAGAAATTAATATGTCATGTCCCCAGAAATTTATGTCATGTCATGTCTTGTCATGTCCCGAGAAATTCATATGTCATATCCCCAGAAATTTATGTCATGTCATGTCTTGTCATGTCCCGAGAAATTCATGTCATGTCATGTCATTTCCCGAGAAATTCATGTCATGTCATGTCCCGAGAAATTCATGTCATGTCGCGTGAAATTCATGTCATGTTATGTCATGTCATGTGTTGTCCCCTGAAATTCATGTCATATCCCGAGAATTCATGACGTGTCATGTCCAAAGAAAGTCATGTCATGTCATGTCCTGAGAAATTCATGTCATGTCACGTCGCGTGAAATTCATGTCATGCCCCGTGAATTCATGACGGGTCATTCCCGAGAAATTCATAAGTCGTGTCGGGTTGATTTCATGTCATGTTATGTCATATCATGTATTGTCCCCTGAAAATCATGTCATATCCCGAGAAATTCATGTCATGTCATGTCCCCAGAAATTCATGTCATATCCCATGAAGTTATGACATGTCATGTCCCAAGATATTCATGTCACCTCTTGTCCTGTGAAATTCATGTCATGTCATGTCGCGTGAAATTCAGGGCATATCCCGAGAATTCATGACGTGTCATTGCTCAGAAATTCATGTCATGTCATGTCCTGAGAGATTCTTGTCATGTCATGTCATGTGCCAAGAAATTCATGTCATGTCTTGTCCCGAGAAATTCATGTCATGTCATGTCCCCATTTATTATGTCATGTCATGTCCCGAGAAATTCATGTCATGTCATGTCCCGAGAAATTCATATGTCATGTCCCCAGAAATTTATGTCATGTCATGTCTTGTCATGTCCCGAGAAATTCATATGTCATGTCCCAAAAATTTATGCCATGTCATGTCATGTCCTGAGAAAGTCATCTCATGTCATGCCTTGTCCAGAAAAAGTCATTTCATCTCATGTACCCATTAATTTATGTCATGTCATGTCCCGAGAAATTCATGTCATTTCATGTCATGTCCCAAGAAATTTATGTCATATCATTTCCACAGATATTCATGTCATATCAATTTATGCCCCGGGAAATTCAGATGGTGTCATGTCATGTCCCGAGAAAATCATGTCATGTCATGTAGCGAGAAACTCACGTCATATACCGTGAATTCATGACATGTCATCTTCTGAATAGTTCATGTCATGTCATGTCCCCAGACGTTCATGTCATATCCCGAGAATTCATGAAATATCATGTCCACAGAAATTCATGTCATGTCATGTCCCCTGAAATCTATGTCATGTCCCCAGAAATCTATGTCATGTCATGTCATGTCCCAAGGAATTCATGTCATGTCATGTCCCGAGAAATTCATGTCATGTCCCCAGAAATCTATGTCATGTCATGTTATCTCCCAAGGAATTCATCTCATGTCATGTCTTGTCCAGAGAAATTTATGTCATGTCATTGCCACAGATATTCATGCCATGTCAATTCATGCTCTGGGAAATTCAGATGGTGTCATGTCATGTCCCGAGAAAATCATGTCATGTCATGTTGAGAGAAATTCATGTCATATCCCGTGAATCCATGACATGTCATGTTCTGAGAAACTCCTGTTATGTCATGTCACCAGGAATCCATGTCATATCCCGAGAATCAATGAAATATCATGTCCCGAGAAATTCATGTCATGTCATGTCCGGAGAAATTCTTTTGTCATATCCCCAGAAATTTATGTCATGTCATGTCTTGTCATGTCCCGAGAAATTCATGTCATGTAATGTCATTTCCCGAGAAATTCATGTCATGTCATGTCCCGAGAAATTCATGTCATGTCATGTCCCGAGAAATTCATATGTCATGTCCCCAGAAATTTATGTCATGTCATGTCTTGTCATGTCCCGAGAAATTCATGTCATCTCAAGACATGTCCCGAGAAATTCATGTCATGTCATGTCCCGAGAAATTCATATGTCATGTCCCCAGAAATTTATGTCATGTCATGTCATGTCCTGAGAAAGTCATCTCATGTCATGTCTTGTCCAGAAAAAGTCATGACATCTCATGTACCCATTAATTTATGTCATGTCATGTCCCGAGAAATTCATGTCATTTCATGTCATGTCCCAAGAAATTTATGTCATATCATTTCCACAGATATTCATGTCATATCAATTCATGCCCCGGGAAATTCAGATGGTGTCATGTCATGTCCTGAGAAAATCATGTCATGTCATGTTGCGAGAAATTCATGTCATATCCCGTGAATTCATGACATGTCATGTTCTGAGAAACTCCTGTTATGTCATGTCCCAAGGAATCCATGTCATATCCCGGGATTCAATGAAATATCATGTCCCGAGAAATTCATGTCATGTCATATCCCGAGAAATTCATGTCATGTCATATCCCCAGAAATTCATGTCATATCCCATGAAGTTATGACATGTCATGTCCCAAGATATTCATGTCACCTCTTGTCCTGTGAAATTCATGTCATGTCATGTCGCGTGAAATTCATGGCATATCCCGAGAATTCATGACGTGTCATTGCTCAGAAATTCATGTCATGTCATGTCCTGAGAGATTCCTGTCATGTCATGTCATGTGCAAAGAAGTTCATGTCAATTCTTGTCCCGAGAAATTCATGTCATTTCATGTCCCCATTTTATTATGACATGTCATGTCATGCCCCGAGAAATTCATGTCATGTCATGTCCCGAGAAATTAATATGTCATGTCCCCAGAAATTTATGTCATGCCATGTCTTGTCATGTCCCGAGAAATTCATATGTCAAAACCCCAGAAATTTATGTCATGCCATGTCTTGTCATGTCCCGAGAAATTCATATGTCAAAACCCCAGAAATTTATGTCATGTCATGTCTTGTCATGTCCCGAGAAATTCATGTCATGTCATGTCATTTCCCGAGAACTTCATGTCATGTCACGTGAAATTCATGTCATGTTATGTCATGTCATGTGTTGTCCCCTGAAATTCATGTCATATCCCGAGAATTCATGACGTGTCATGTCCAAAGAAAGTCATGTCATGTCATGTCCTGAGAAATTCATGTCATGTCACGTCGCGTGAAATTCATGGCATGTCCCGTGAATTCATGACGGGTCGTTCCCGAGAAATTCATAAGTCGTGTCGGGTTGATTTCATGTCATGTTATGTCATGTCATGTATTGTCCCCTGAAAATCATGTCATATCCCGAGAAATTCATGTCATGTCATGTCGCGTGAAATTCATGTCATATCCCATGAAGTTATGACATGTCATGTCCCAAGATATTCATGTCACCTCTTGTCCTGTGAAATTCATGTCATGTCATGTCGCGTGAAATTCAGGGCATATCCCGAGAATTCATGACGTGTCATTGCTCAGACATTCATGTCATGTCATGTCCTGAGAGATTCTTGTCATGTCATGTCATGTGCCAAGAAATTCATGTCATGTCTTGTCCCGAGAAATTCATGTCATGTCATGTCCTCATTTATTATGTCATGTCATGTCATGTCCCGAGAAATTCATGTCATGTCATGTCCCGAGAAATTCATATGTCATGTCCCGAGAAATTCATGTCTTGTCATGTCCCGAGAAATTCATGTCATCTCAAGACATGTCCCGAGAAATTCATGTCATGTCATGTCCCGAGAAATTCATATGTCATGTCCCCAGAAATTTATGTCATGTCATGTCATGTCCTGAGAAAGTCATCTCATGTCATGTCTTGTCCAGAAAAAGTCATTTCATCTCATGTACCCATTAATTTATGTCATGTCATGTCCCGAGAAATTCATGTCATTTCATGTCATGTCTCAAGAAATTTATGTCATATCATTTCCACAGATATTCATGTCATATCAATTCATGCCCCGGGAAATTCAGATGGTATCATGTCATGTCCCGAGAAAATCATGTCATGTCATGTTGCGAGAAATTCATGTCATATCCCGTGAATTCATGACATGTCATGTTCTGAGAAACTCCTGTTATGTCATGTCCCAAGGAATCCATGTCATATCCCGTGATTCAATGAAATATCATGTCCCGAGAAATTCATGTCATGTCATATCCCGAGAAATTCATGTCATGTCATATCCCCAGAAATTCATGTCATATCCCATGAAGTTATGACATGTCATGTCCCAAGATATTCATGTCATCTCTTGTCCTGTGAAATTCATGTCATGTCATGTCGCGTGAAATTCATGGCATATCCCGAGAATTCATGACTTGTCATTGCTCAGAAATTCATGTCATGTCATGTCCTGAGAGATTCTTGTCATGTCATGTCATGTGCAAAGAAGTTCATGTCAATTCTTGTCCCGAGAAATTCATGTCATTTCATGTCCCCATTTTATTATGACATGTCATTTCATGCCCCGAGAAATTCATGTCATGTCATGTCCCGAGAAATTAATATGTCATGTCCCCAGAAATTTATGTCATGTCATGTCTTGTCATGTCCCGAGAAATTCATATGTCATATCCCCAGAAATTTATGTCATGTCATGGCTTGTCATGTCCCGAGAAATTCATGTCATGTCATGTCATTTCCCGAGAAATTCATGTCATGTCATGTCCCGAGAAATTCATGTCATGTCGCGTGAAATTCATGTCATGTTATGTCATGTCATGTGTTGTCCCCTGAAATTCATGTCATATCCCGAGAATTCATGACGTGTCATGTCCAAAGAAAGTCATGTCATGTCATGTCCTGAGAAATTCATGTCATGTCACGTCGCGTGAAATTCATGTCATGCCCCGTGAATTCATGACGGGTCATTCCCGAGAAATTCATAAGTCGTGTCGGGTTGATTTCATGTCATGTTATGTCATATCATGTATTGTCCCCTGAAAATCATGTCATATCCCGAGAAATTCATGTCATGTCATGTCCCCAGAAATTCATGTCATATCCCATGAAGTTATGACATGTCATGTCCCAAGATATTCATGTCACCTCTTGTCCTGTGAAATTCATGTCATGTCATGTCGCGTGAAATTCAGGGCATATCCCGAGAATTCATGACGTGTCATTGCTCAGAAATTCATGTCATGTCATGTCCTGAGAGATTCTTGTCATGTCATGTCATGTGCCAAGAAATTCATGTCATGTCTTGTCCCGAGAAATTCATGTCATGTCATGTCCCCATTTATTATGTCATGTCATGTCATGTCCCGAGAAATTCATGTCATGTCATGTCCCGAGAAATTCATATGTCATGTCCCCAGAAATTTATGTCATGTCATGTCTTGTCATGTCCCGAGAAATTCATATGTCATGTCCCAAAAATTTATGCCATGTCATGTCATGTCCTGAGAAAGTCATCTCATGTCATGTCTTGTCCAGAAAAAGTCATTTCATCCCATGTACCCATTAATTTATGTCATGTCATGTCCCGAGAAATTCATGTCATTTCATGTCATGTCCCAAGAAATTTATGTCATATCATTTCCACAGATATTCATGTCATATCAATTTATGCCCCAGGAAATTCAGATGGTGTCATGTCATGTCCCGAGAAAATCATGTCATGTCATGTAGCGAGAAACTCACGTCATATACCGTGAATTCATGACATGTCATCTTCTGAATAGTTCATGTCATGTCATGTCCCCAGACGTTCATGTCATATCCAGAGAATTCATGAAATATCATGTCCACAGAAATTCATGTCATGTCATGTCCCCTGAAATCTATGTCATGTCCCCAGAAATCTATGTCATGTCATGTCATGTCCCAAGGAATTCATGTCATGTCATGTCCCGAGAAATTCATGTCATGTCCCCAGAAATCTATGTCATGTCATGTCATCTCCCAAGGAATTCATCTCATGTCATGTCTTGTCCAGAGAAATTTATGTCATGTCATTGCCACAGATATTCATGCCATGTCAATTCATGCTCTGGGAAATTCAGATGGTGTCATGTCATGTCCCGAGAAAATCATGTCATGTCATGTTGAGAGAAATTCATGTCATATCCCGTGAATTCATGACATGTCATGTTCTGAGAAACTCCTGTTATGTCATGTCACCAGGAATCCATGTCATATCCCGAGAATCAATGAAATATCATGTCCCGAGAAATTCATGTCATGTCATGTCCGGAGAAATTCTTTTGTCATATCCCCAGAAATTTATGTCATGTCATGTCTTGTCATGTCCCGAGAAATTCATGTCATGTAATGTCATTTCCCGAGAAATTCATGTCATGTCATGTCCCGAGAAATTCATGTCATGTCATGTCCCGAGAAATTCATATGTCATGTCCCCAGAAATTTATGTCATGTCATGTCTTGTCATGTCCCGAGAAATTCATGTCATCTCAAGACATGTCCCGAGAAATTCATGTCATGTCATGTCCCGAGAAATTCATATGTCATGTCCCCAGAAATTTATGTCATGTCATGTCATGTCCTGAGAAAGTCATCTCATGTCATGTCTTGTCCAGAAAAAGTCATGACATCTCATGTACCCATTAATTTATGTCATGTCATGTCCCGAGAAATTCATGTCATTTCATGTCATGTCCCAAGAAATTTATGTCATATCATTTCCACAGATATTCATGTCATATCAATTCATGCCCCGGGAAATTCAGATGGTGTCATGTCATGTCCTGAGAAAATCATGTCATGTCATGTTGCGAGAAATTCATGTCATATCCCGTGAATTCATGACATGTCATGTTCTGAGAAACTCCTGTTATGTCATGTCCCAAGGAATCCATGTCATATCCCGGGATTCAATGAAATATCATGTCCCGAGAAATTCATGTCATGTCATATCCCGAGAAATTCATGTCATGTCGTATCCCCAGAAATTCATGTCATATCCCATGAAGTTATGACATGTCATGTCCCAAGATATTCATGTCACCTCTTGTCCTGTGAAATTCATGTCATGCCATGTCGCGTGAAATTCATGGCATATCCCGAGAATTCATGACTTGTCATTGCTCAGAAATTCATGTCATGTCATGTCCTGAGAGATTCTTGTCATGTCATGCCATGTGCAAAGAAGTTCAGGTCAATTCATGTCCCGAGAAATTCATGTCATTTCATGTCCCCATTTTATTATGACATGTCATGTCATGCCCCGAGAAATTCATGTCATGTCATGTCCCGAGAAATTAATATGTCATGTCCCCAGAAATTTATGTCATGTCATGTCTTGTCATGTCCCGAGAAATTCATGTCATGTCATGTCCCGAGAAATTCATATGTCAAATCCCCAGAAATTTATGTCATGTCATGTCTTGTCATGTCCCGAGAAATTCATGTCATGTCATGTCATTTCCCGAGAAATTCATGTCATGTCACGTGAAATTCATGTCATGTTATGTCATGTCATGTGTTGTCCCCTGAAATTCATGTCATATCCCGAGAATTCATGACGTGTCATGTCCAAAGAAAGTCATGTCATGTCATGTGCTGAGAAATTCATGTCATGTCACGTCGCGTGAAATTCATGGCATGTCCCGTGAATTCATGACGGGTCGTTCCCGAGAAATTCATAAGTCGTGTCGGGTTGATTTCATGTCATGTTATGTCATGTCATGTATTGTCCCCTGAAAATCATGTCATATCCCGAGAAATTCATGTCATGTCATGTCCCCAGAAATTCATGTCATATCCCATGAAGTTATGACATGTCATGTCCCAAGATATTCATGTCACCTCTTGTCCTGTGAAATTCATGTCATGTCATGTCGCGTGAAATTCAGGGCATATCCCGAGAATTCATGACGTGTCATTGCTCAGAAATTCATGTCATGTCATGTCCTGAGAGATTCTTGTCATGTCATGTCATGTGCCAAGAAATTCATGTCATGTCTTGTCCCGATAAATTCATGTCATGTCATGTCCTCATTTATTATGTCATGTCATGTCATGTCCCGAGAAATTCATGTCATGTCATGTCCCGAGAAATTCATATGTCATGTCCCGAGAAATTCATGTCTTGTCATGTCCCGAGAAATTCATGTCATCTCAAGACATGTCCCGAGAAATTCATGTCATGTCATGTCCCGAGAAATTCATATGTCATGTCCCGAGAAATTTATGTCATGTCATGTCATGTCCTGAGAAATTTATGTCATATCATTTCCACAGATATTCATGTCATATCAATTCATGCCCCGGGAAATTCAGATGGTGTCATGTCATGTCCCGAGAAAATCATGTCATGTCATGTTGCGAGAAATTCATGTCATATCCCGTGAATTCATGACATGTCATGTTCTGAGAAACTCCTGTTATGTCATGTCCCAAGGAATCCATGTCATATCCCGTGATTCAATGAAATATCATGTCCCGAGAAATTCATGTCATGTCATATCCCGAGAAATTCATGTCATGTCATATCCCCAGAAATTCATGTCATATCCCATGAAGTTATGACATGTCATGTCCCAAGATATTCATGTCACCTCTTGTCCTGTGAAATTCATGTCATGTCATGTCGCGTGAAATTCATGGCATATCCCGAGAATTCATGACTTGTCATTGCTCAGAAATTCATGTCATGTCATGTCCTGAGAGATTCTTGTCATGTCATGTCATGTGCAAAGAAGTTCATGTCAATTCTTGTCCCGAGAAATTCATGTCATTTCCTGTCCCCATTTTATTATGACATGTCATGTCATGCCCCGAGAAATTCAGGTCATGTCATGTCCCGAGAAATTAATATGTCATGTCCCCAGAAATTTATGTCATGTCTTGTCTTGTCATGCCCCGAGAAATTCATGTCATGTCATGTCCCGAGAAATTAATATGTCATGTCCCCAGAAATTTATGTCATGTCATGTCTTGTCATGACCCGAGAAATTCATGTCATGTCATGTCCCGAGAAATTCACATGTCAAATCCCCAGAAATTTATGTCATGTCATGTGTTGTCATGTCCCGAGAAATTCATGTCATGTCATGTCATTTCCCGAGAAATTCATGTCATGTCATGTCCCGAGAAATTAATATGTCATGTCCCTAGAAATTTATGTCATGTCATGTCTTGTCATGCCCCGAGAAATTCATGTCATGTCATGTCCCGAGAAATTAATATGTCATGTCCCCAGAAATTTATGTCATGTCATGTCTTGTCATGTCCCGAGAAATTCATGTCATGTCATGTCATTTCCCGAGAAATTCATGTCATGTCATGTCCCGAGAAATTCATGTCATGTCGCGTGAAATTCATGTCATGTTATGTCATGTCATGTGTTGTCCCCTGAAATTCATGTCATATCCCGAGAATTTATGACGTGTCATGTCCAAAGAAAGTCATGTCATGTCATGTCCTGAGAAATTCATGTCATGTCACGTCGCGTGAAATTCATGGCATGTCCCGTGAATTCATGACGGGTCATTCCCGAGAAATTCATAAGTCGTGTCGGGTTGATTTCATGTCATGTTATGTCATGTCATGTATTGTCCCCTGAAAATCATGTCATATCCCGAGAAATTCATGTCATGTCATGTCCCCAGAAATTCATGTCATATCCCATGAAGTTATGACATGTCATGTCCCAAGATATTCATGTCACCTCTTGTCCTGTGAAATTCATGTCATGTCATGTCACGTGGAATTCAGGGCATATCCCGAGAATTCATGACGTGTCATTGCTCAGAAATTCATGTCATGTCATGTCCTGAGAGATTCTTGTCATGTCATGTCATGTGCCAAGAAATTCATGTCATGTCTTGTCCCGAGAAATTCATGTCATGTCATGTCCCCATTTATTATGTCATGTCATGTCCCGAGAAATTCATGTCATGTCATGTCCCGAGAAATTCATATGTCATGTCCCGAGAAATCTATGTCATGTCATGTCTGTCATGTCCCGAGAAATTCATGTCATCTCAAGACATGTCCCGAGAAATTCATGTCATGTCATGTCCCGAGAAATTCATATGTCATGTCCCGAGAAATCTATGTCATGTCATGTCTTGTCCTGAGAAAGTCATCTCATGTCATGTCTTGTCCAGAAAAAGTCATTTCATCTCATGTACCCATTAATTTATGTCATGTCATGTCCCGAGAAATTCATGTCATTTCATGTCATGTCCCAAGAAATTTATGTCATATCATTTCCACAGATATTCATGTCATATCAATTAATGCCCCGGGAAATTCAGATGGTGTCATGTCATGTCCCGAGAAAATCATGTCATGTCATGTAGCGAGAAACTCACGTCATGTACCGTGAATTCATGACATGTCATCTTCTGAATAGTTCATGTCATGTCATGTCCCCAGACGTTCATGTCATATCCCGAGAATTCATGAAATATCATGTCCCGAGAAATTCATGTCATGTCATGTCCCCTGAAATCTATGTCATGTCCCCAGAAATCTATGTCATGTCATGTCATGTCCCAAGGAATTCATGTCATGTCATGTCCCGAGAAATTCATGTCATGTCCCCAGAAATCTATGTCATGTCATGTCATCTCCCAAGGAATTCATCTCATGTCATGTCTTGTCCAGAGAAATTTATGTCATGTCATTGCCACAGATATTCATGCCATGTCAATTCATGCTCTGGGAAATTCAGATGGTGTCATGTCATGTCCCGAGAAAATCATGTCATGTCATGTTGCGAGAAATTCATGTCATAGCCCGTGAATTCATGACATGTCATGATCTGAGAATCTCCTGTTATGTCATGTCACCAGGAATCCATGTCATATCCCGAGAATCAATGAAATATCATGTCCCGAGAAATTCATGTCATGTCATGTCCGGAGAAATTCATATGTCATATCCCCAGAAATTTATGTCATGTCATGTCTTGTCATGTCCCGAGAAATTCATGTCATGTAATGTCATTTCCCGAGAAATTCATGTCATGTCATGTCCCGAGAAATTCATGTCATGTCATGTCCCGAGAAATTCATATGTCATGTCCCCAGAAATTTATGTCATGTCATGTCTTGTCATGTCCCGAGAAATTCATGCCATCTCAAGACATGTCCCGAGAAATTCATGTCATGTCATGTCCCGAGAAATTCATATGTCATGTCCCGAGAAATTTATGTCATGTCATGTCATGTCCTGAGAAAGTCATCTCATGTCATGTCTTGTCCAGAAAAAGTCATTTCATCTCATGTAGCCATTAATTTATGTCATGTCATGTCCCGAGAAATTCATGTCATTTCATGTCATGTCCCAAAAAATCTATGTCATATCATTTCCACAGATATTCATGTCATAACAATTCATGCCCCGGGAAATTCAGATGGTGTCATGTCATGTCCCGAGAAAATCATGTCATGTCATGTTGCGAGAAATTCATGTCATATCCCGTGAATTCATGACATGTCATGTTCTGAGAAACTCCTGTTATGTCATGTCCCAAGGAATCCATGTCATATCCCGAGATTCAATGAAATATCATGTCCCGAGAAATTCATGTCATGTCATATCCCGAGAAATTCATGTCATGTCATATCCCCAGAAATTCATGTCATATCCCATGAAGTTATGACATGTCATGTCCCAAGATATTCATGTCACCTCTTGTCCTGTGAAATTCATGTCATGTCATGTCGCGCGAAATTCATGGCATATCCCGAGAATTCATGACTTGTCATTGCTCAGAAATTCATGTCATGTCATGTCCTGAGAGATTCTTGTCATGTCATGTCATGTGCAAAGAAGTTCATGTCAATTCTTGTCCCGAGAAATTCATGTCATTTCATGTCCCCATTTTATCATGACATGTCATGTCATGCCCCGAGAAATTCATGTCATGTCCCGAGAAATTAGTATGTCATGTCCCCAGAAATTTATGTCATGTCATGTCTTGTCATGTCCCGAGAAATTCATGTCATGTCATGTCCCGAGAAATTCATGTCATAGCCCGTGAATTCATGACATGTCATGATCTGAGAATCTCCTGTTATGTCATGTCACCAGGAATCCATGTCATATCCCGAGAATCAATGAAATATCATGTCCCGAGAAATTCATGTCATGTCATGTCCGGAGAAATTCATATGTCATATCCCCAGAAATTTATGTCATGTCATGTCTTGTCATGTCCCGAGAAATTCATGTCATGTCATGTCATTTCCCGAGAAATTCATGTCATGTCATGTCCCGAGAAATTCATGTCATGTCGCGTGAAATTCATGTCATGTTATGTCATGTCATGTGTTGTCCCCTGAAATTCATGTCATATCCCGAGAATTCATGACGTGTCATGTCCAAAGAAAGTCATGTCATGTCATGCCCTGAGAAATTCATGTCATGTCACGTCGCGTGAAATTCATGTCATGTCCCGTGAATTCATGACGGGTCATTCCCGAGAAATTCATTAGTCGTGTCGGTTTGATTTCATGTCATGTTATGTCATGTCATGTATTGTCCCCTGAAAATCATGTCATATCCCGAGAAATTCATGTCATGTCATGTCCCGAGAAATTCATGTCATATCCCATGAAGTTATGACATGTCATGTCCCAAGATATTCATGTCACCTCTTGTCCTGTGAAATTCATGTCATGTCATGTCGCGTGAAATTCATGGCATATCCCGAGAATTCATGACGTGTCATTGCTCAGAAATTCATGTCATGTCATGTCCTGAGAGATTCTTGTCATGTCATGTCATGTGCCAAGAAATTCATGTCATGTCTTGTCCCGAGAAATTCATGTCATGTCATGTCCCCATTTATTATGTCATGTCATGTCATGTCCCGAGAAATTCATGTCATGTCATGTCCCGAGAAATTCATATGTCATGTCCTGAGAAATTTATGTCATGTCATGTCTTGTCATGTCCCGAGAAATTCATGTCATCTCAGGACATGTCCCGAGAAATTCATGTCATGTCATGTCCGGAGAAATTCATATGTCATATCCCCAGAAATTTATGTCATGTCATGTCTTGTCATGTCCCGAGAAATTCATGTCATGTCATGTCATTTCCCGAGAAATTCATGTCATGTCATGTCCCGAGAAATTCATGTCATGTCGCGTGAAATTCATGTCATGTTATGTCATGTCATGTGTTGTCCCCTGAAATTCATGTCATATCCCGAGAATTCATGACGTGTCATGTCCAAAGAAAGTCATGTCATGTCATGCCCTGAGAAATTCATGTCATGTCACGTCGCGTGAAATTCATGTCATGTCCCGTGAATTCATGACGGGTCATTCCCGAGAAATTCATTAGTCGTGTCGGTTTGATTTCATGTCATGTTATGTCATGTCATGTATTGTCCCCTGAAAATCATGTCATATCCCGAGAAATTCATGTCATGTCATGTCCCGAGAAATTCATGTCATATCCCATGAAGTTATGACATGTCATGTCCCAAGATATTCATGTCACCTCTTGTCCTGTGAAATTCATGTCATGTCATGTCGCGTGAAATTCATGGCATATCCCGAGAATTCATGACGTGTCATTGCTCAGAAATTCATGTCATGTCATGTCCTGAGAGATTCTTGTCATGTCATGTCATGTGCCAAGAAATTCATGTCATGTCTTGTCCCGAGAAATTCATGTCATGTCATGTCCCCATTTATTATGTCATGTCATGTCATGTCCCGAGAAATTCATGTCATGTCATGTCCCGAGAAATTCATATGTCATGTCCTGAGAAATTTATGTCATGTCATGTCTTGTCATGTCCCGAGAAATTCATGTCATCTCAGGACATGTCCCGAGAAATTCATGTCATGTCATGTCCCGAGAAATTCATATGTCATGTCCCGAGAAATTTATGTCATGTCATGTCATGTCCTGAGAAAGTCATCTCATGTCATGTCTTGTCCAGAAAAAGTCATTTCATCTCATGTACCCATTAATTTATGTCATGTCATGTCCCTAGAAATTCATGTCATTTCATGTCATGTCCCAAGAAATTTATGTCATATCATTTCCAAAGATATTCATGTCATATCAATTCATGCCCCGGGAAATTCAAATGGTGTCATGTCATGTCCCGAGAAAATCATGTCATGTCATGTACCGAGAAACTCACGTCATATACCGTGAATTCATGACATGTCATCTTCTGAATAGTTCATGTCATGTCATGTCCCCAGACGTTCATGTCATATCCCGAGAATTCATGAAATGTCATGTCCACAGAAATTCATGTCATGTCATGTTCCCTGAAATCTATGTCATGTTCCCAGAAATCTATGTCATGTCATGTCATGTCCCAAGGAATTCATGTCATGTCATGTCCTGAGAAAATCATGTCATGTCCCCAGAAATCTATGTCATGTCATGTCATCTCCCAAGGAATTCATCTCATGTCATGTCTTGTCCAGAGAAATTTATGTCATGTCAATGCCACAGATATTCATGCCATGTCAATTCATGCTCTGGGAAATTCAGATGGTGTCATGTCATGTCCCGAGAAAATCATGTCATGTCATGTTGCAAGAAATTCATGTCATATCCCGTGAATTCATGACATGTCATGTTCTGAGAAACTCCTGTTATGTCATGTCACCAGGAATCCATGTCATATCCCGAGAATCAATGAAATATCATGTCCCGAGAAATTCATGTCATGTCATGTCCGGAGAAATTCATATGTCATATCCCCAGAAATTTATGTCATGTCATGTCTTGTCATGTCCCGAGAAATTCATGTCATGTAATGTCATTTCCCACGAAATTCATGTCATGTCATGTCCCGAGAAATTCATACGTCATGTTGCATGAAGTTCATGTCATGTTATGTCATGTCATGTGTTGTCCCCTGAAATTCATCTCGTATCCCAAGAATTCATGACGTGTCATGTCCAAAGAAAGTCATGTCATGTCATGTCCTGAGAAATTCATGTCATGTCATGTCGCGTGAAATTCATGTCATATCCCCAGAAATTCATGTCATATCCCATGAAGTTATGACATGTCTTGTCACAAGATATTCATGTCACGTCTTGTCCTGTGAAATTCATGTCATGTCATGTCGCGTGAAATTCATGGCATATCCCGAGAATTCATGACTTGTCATTGCTCAGAAATTCATGTCATGTCATGTCCTGAGAGATTCTTGTCATGTCATGTCATGTGCAAAGAAGTTCATGTCAATTCTTGTCCCGAGAAATTCATGTCATTTCATGTCCCCATTTTATTATGACACGTCATGTCATGCCCCGAGAAATTCATGTCATGTCATGTCATGTCCTGAGAAAGTCATCTCATGTCATGTCTTGTCCAGAAAAAGTCATTTCATCTCATGTAGCCATTAATTTATGTCATGTCATGTCCCGAGAAATTCATGTCATTTCATGTCATGTCCCAAAAAATTTATGTCATATCATTTCCACAGATATTCATGTCATAACAATTCATGCCCCGGGAAATTCAGATGGTGTCATGTCATGTCCCGAGAAAATCATGTCATGTCATGTTGCGAGAAATTCATGTCATATCCCGTGAATTCATGACATGTCATGTTCTGAGAAACTCCTGTTATGTCATGTCCCAAGGAATCCATGTCATATCCCGAGATTCAATGAAATATCATGTCCCGAGAAATTCATGTCATGTCATATCCCGAGAAATTCATGTCATGTCATATCCCCAGAAATTCATGTCATATCCCATGAAGTTATGACATGTCATGTCCCAAGATATTCATGTCACCTCTTGTCCTGTGAAATTCATGTCATGTCATGTCGCGCGAAATTCATGGCATATCCCGAGAATTCATGACTTGTCATTGCTCAGAAATTCATGTCATGTCATGTCCTGAGAGATTCTTGTCATGTCATGTCATGTGCAAAGAAGTTCATGTCAATTCTTGTCCCGAGAAATTCATGTCATTTCATGTCCCCATTTTATCATGACATGTCATGTCATGCCCCGAGAAATTCATGTCATGTCCCGAGAAATTAGTATGTCATGTCCCCAGAAATTTATGTCATGTCATGTCTTGTCATGTCCCGAGAAATTCATGTCATGTCATGTCCCGAGAAATTCATATGTCATATCCCCAGAAATTTATGTCATGTCATGTCTTGTCATGTCCCGAGAATTTCATGTCATGTCATGTCATTTCCTGAGAAATTCATGTCATGTCATGTCCCGAGAAATTCATGTCATGTCGCGTGAAATTCATGTCATGTTATGTCATGTCATGTGTTGTCCCCTGAAATTCATGTCATATCCCGAGAATTCATGACGTGTCATGTCCAAAGAAAGTCATGTCATGTCATGCCCTGAGAAATTCATGTCATGTCACGTCGCGTGAAATTCATGTCATGTCCCGTGAATTCATGACGGGTCATTCCCGAGAAATTCATTAGTCGTGTCGGTTTGATTTCATGTCATGTTATGTCATGTCATGTATTGTCCCCTGAAAATCATGTCATATCCCGAGAAATTCATGTCATGTCATGTCCCGAGAAATTCATGTCATATCCCATGAAGTTATGACATGTCATGTCCCAAGATATTCATGTCACCTCTTTTCCTGTGAAATTCATGTCATGTCATGTCACGTGAAATTCATGGCATATCCCGAGAATTCATGACGTGTCATTGCTCAGAAATTCATGTCATGTCATGTCCTGAGAGATTCTTGTCATGTCATGTCATGTGCCAAGAAATTCATGTCATGTCTTGTCCCGAGAAATTCATGTCATGTCATGTCCCCATTTATTATGTCATGTCATGTCATGTCCCGAGAAATTCATGTCATGTCATGTCCCGAGAAATTCATATGTCATGTCCTGAGAAATTTATGTCATGTCATGTCTTGTCATGTCCCGAGAAATTCATGTCATCTCAGGACATGTCCCGAGAAATTCATGTCATGTCATGTCCCGAGAAATTCATATGTCATGTCCCGAGAAATTTATGTCATGTCATGTCATGTCCTGAGAAAGTCATCTCATGTCATGTCTTGTCCAGAAAAAGTCATTTCATCTCATGTACCCATTAATTTATGTCATGTCATGTCCCTAGAAATTCATGTCATTTCATGTCATGTCCCAAGAAATTTATGTCATATCATTTCCAAAGATATTCATGTCATATCAATTCATGCCCCGGGAAATTCAAATGGTGTCATGTCATGTCCCGAGAAAATCATGTCATGTCATGTACCGAGAAACTCACGTCATATACCGTGAATTCATGACATGTCATCTTCTGAATAGTTCATGTCATGTCATGTCCCCAGACGTTCATGTCATATCCCGAGAATTCATGAAATGTCATGTCCACAGAAATTCATGTCATGTCATGTTCCCTGAAATCTATGTCATGTTCCCAGAAATCTATGTCATGTCATGTCATGTCCCAAGGAATTCATGTCATGTCATGTCCTGAGAAAATCATGTCATGTCCCCAGAAATCTATGTCATGTCATGTCATCTCCCAAGGAATTCATCTCATGTCATGTCTTGTCCAGAGAAATTTATGTCATGTCAATGCCACAGATATTCATGCCATGTCAATTCATGCTCTGGGAAATTCAGATGGTGTCATGTCATGTCCCGAGAAAATCATGTCATGTCATGTTGCAAGAAATTCATGTCATATCCCGTGAATTCATGACATGTCATGTTCTGAGAAACTCCTGTTATGTCATGTCACCAGGAATCCATGTCATATCCCGAGAATCAATGAAATATCATGTCCCGAGAAATTCATGTCATGTCATGTCCGGAGAAATTCATATGTCATATCCCCAGAAATTTATGTCATGTCATGTCTTGTCATGTCCCGAGAAATTCATGTCATGTAATGTCATTTCCCATGAAATTCATGTCATGTCATGTCCCGAGAAATTCATACGTCATGTTGCATGAAGTTCATGTCATGTTATGTCATGTCATGTGTTGTCCCCTGAAATTCATCTCGTATCCCAAGAATTCATGACGTGTCATGTCCAAAGAAAGTCATGTCATGTCATGTCCTGAGAAATTCATGTCATGTCATGTCGCGTGAAATTCATGTCATATCCCCAGAAATTCATGTCATATCCCATGAAGTTATGACATGTCATGTCACAAGATATTCATGTCACGTCTTGTCCTGTGAAATTCATGTCATGTCATGTCGCGTGAAATTCATGGCATATCCCGAGAATTCATGACTTGTCATTGCTCAGAAATTCATGTCATGTCATGTCATGTCCTGAGAAAGTCATCTCATGTCATGTCTTGTCCAGAAAAAGTCATTTCATCTCATGTAGCCATTAATTTATGTCATGTCATGTCTTGTCATGTCCCGAGAAATTCATGTCATTTCATGTCATGTCCCAAAAAATTTATGTCATATCATTTCCACAGATATTCATGTCATAACAATTCATGCCCCGGGAAATTCAGATGGTGTCATGTCATGTCCCGAGAAAATCATGTCATGTCATGTTGCGAGAAATTCATGTCATATCCCGTGAATTCATGACATGTCATGTTCTGAGAAACTCCTGTTATGTCATGTCCCAAGGAATCCATGTCATATCCCGAGATTCAATGAAATATCATGTCCCGAGAAATTCATGTCATGTCATATCCCGAGAAATTCATGTCATGTCATATCCCCAGAAATTCATGTCATATCCCATGAAGTTATGACATGTCATGTCCCAAGATATTCATGTCACCTCTTGTCCTGTGAAATTCATGTCATGTCATGTCGCGCGAAATTCATGGCATATCCCGAGAATTCATGACTTGTCATTGCTCAGAAATTCATGTCATGTCATGTCCTGAGAGATTCTTGTCATGTCATGTCATGTGCAAAGAAGTTCATGTCAATTCTTGTCCCGAGAAATTCATGTCATTTCATGTCCCCATTTTATCATGACATGTCATGTCATGCCCCGAGAAATTCATGTCATGTCCCGAGAAATTAGTATGTCATGTCCCCAGAAATTTATGTCATGTCATGTCTTGTCATGTCCCGAGAAATTCATGTCATGTCATGTCCCGAGAAATTCATATGTCATATCCCCAGAAATTTATGTCATGTCATGTCTTGTCATGTCCCGGAAATTCATGTCATGTCATGTCATTTCCTGAGAAATTCATGTCATGTCATGTCCCGAGAAATTCATGTCATGTCGCGTGAAATTCATGTCATGTTATGTCATGTCATGTGTTGTCCCCTGAAATTCATGTCATATCCCGAGAATTCATGACGTGTCATGTCCAAAGAAAGTCATGTCATGTCATGCCCTGAGAAATTCATGTCATGTCACGTCGCGTGAAATTCATGTCATGTCCCGTGAATTCATGACGGGTCATTCCCGAGAAATTCATTAGTCGTGTCGGTTTGATTTCATGTCATGTTATGTCATGTCATGTATTGTCCCCTGAAAATCATGTCATATCCCGAGAAATTCATGTCATGTCATGTCCCGAGAAATTCATGTCATATCCCATGAAGTTATGACATGTCATGTCCCAAGATATTCATGTCACCTCTTGTCCTGTGAAATTCATGTCATGTCATGTCGCGTGAAATTCATGGCATATCCCGAGAATTCATGACGTGTCATTGCTCAGAAATTCATGTCATGTCATGTCCTGAGAGATTCTTGTCATGTCATGTCATGTGCCAAGAAATTCATGTCATGTCTTGTCCCGAGAAATTCATGTCATGTCATGTCCCCATTTATTATGTCATGTCATGTCATGTCCCGAGAAATTCATGTCATGTCATGTCCCGAGAAATTCATATGTCATGTCCTGAGAAATTTATGTCATGTCATGTCTTGTCATGTCCCGAGAAATTCATGTCATCTCAGGACATGTCCCGAGAAATTCATGTCATGTCATGTCCCGAGAAATTCATATGTCATGTCCCGAGAAATTTATGTCATGTCATGTCATGTCCTGAGAAAGTCATCTCATGTCATGTCTTGTCCAGAAAAAGTCATTTCATCTCATGTACCCATTAATTTATGTCATGTCATGTCCCTAGAAATTCATGTCATTTCATGTCATGTCCCAAGAAATTTATGTCATATCATTTCCAAAGATATTCATGTCATATCAATTCATGCCCCGGGAAATTCAAATGGTGTCATGTCATGTCCCGAGAAAATCATGTCATGTCATGTACCGAGAAACTCACGTCATATACCGTGAATTCATGACATGTCATCTTCTGAATAGTTCATGTCATGTCATGTCCCCAGACGTTCATGTCATATCCCGAGAATTCATGAAATGTCATGTCCACAGAAATTCATGTCATGTCATGTTCCCTGAAATCTATGTCATGTTCCCAGAAATCTATGTCATGTCATGTCATGTCCCAAGGAATTCATGTCATGTCATGTCCTGAGAAAATCATGTCATGTCCCCAGAAATCTATGTCATGTCATGTCATCTCCCAAGGAATTCATCTCATGTCATGTCTTGTCCAGAGAAATTTATGTCATGTCAATGCCACAGATATTCATGCCATGTCAATTCATGCTCTGGGAAATTCAGATGGTGTCATGTCATGTCCCGAGAAAATCATGTCATGTCATGTTGCAAGAAATTCATGTCATATCCCGTGAATTCATGACATGTCATGTTCTGAGAAACTCCTGTTATGTCATGTCACCAGGAATCCATGTCATATCCCGAGAATCAATGAAATATCATGTCCCGAGAAATTCATGTCATGTCATGTCCGGAGAAATTCATATGTCATATCCCCAGAAATTTATGTCATGTCATGTCTTGTCATGTCCCGAGAAATTCATGTCATGTAATGTCATTTCCCATGAAATTCATGTCATGTCATGTCCCGAGAAATTCATATGTCATGTTGCATGAAGTTCATGTCATGTTATGTCATGTCATGTGTTGTCCCCTGAAATTCATCTCGTATCCCAAGAATTCATGACGTGTCATGTCCAAAGAAAGTCATGTCATGTCATGTCCTGAGAAATTCATGTCATGTCATGTCGCGTGAAATTCATGTCATATCACCAGAAATTCATGTCATATCCCATGAAGTTATGACATGTCATGTCACAAGATATTCATGTCACGTCTTGTCCTGTGAAATTCATGTCATGTCATGTCGCGTGAAATTCATGGCATATCCCGAGAATTCATGACTTGTCATTGCTCAGAAATTCATGTCATGTCATGTCCTGAGAGATTCTTGTCATGTCATGTCATGTGCAAAGAAGTTCATGTCAATTCTTGTCCCGAGAAATTCATGTCATTTCATGTCCCCATTTTATTATGACACGTCATGTCATGCCCCGAGAAATTCATGTCATGTCATGTCATGTCCTGAGAAAGTCATCTCATGTCATGTCTTGTCCAGAAAAAGTCATTTCATCTCATGTAGCCATTAATTTATGTCATGTCATGTCCCGAGAAATTCATGTCATTTCATGTCATGTCCCAAAAAATTTATGTCATATCATTTCCACAGATATTCATGTCATAACAATTCATGCCCCGGGAAATTCAGATGGTGTCATGTCATGTCCCGAGAAAATCATGTCATGTCATGTTGCGAGAAATTCATGTCATATCCCGTGAATTCATGACATGTCATGTTCTGAGAAACTCCTGTTATGTCATGTCCCAAGGAATCCATGTCATATCCCGAGATTCAATGAAATATCATGTCCCGAGAAATTCATGTCATGTCATATCCCGAGAAATTCATGTCATGTCATATCCCCAGAAATTCATGTCATATCCCATGAAGTTATGACATGTCATGTCCCAAGATATTCATGTCACCTCTTGTCCTGTGAAATTCATGTCATGTCATGTCGCGCGAAATTCATGGCATATCCCGAGAATTCATGACTTGTCATTGCTCAGAAATTCATGTCATGTCATGTCCTGAGAGATTCTTGTCATGTCATGTCATGTGCAAAGAAGTTCATGTCAATTCTTGTCCCGAGAAATTCATGTCATTTCATGTCCCCATTTTATTATGACATGTCATGTCATGCCCCGAGAAATTCATGTCATGTCCCGAGAAATTAGTATGTCATGTCCCCAGAAATTTATGTCATGTCATGTCTTGTCATGTCCCGAGAAATTCATGTCATATCATGTCCCGAGAAATTCATATGTCATATCCCCAGAAATTTATGTCATGTCATGTCTTGTCATGTCCCGAGAAATTCATGTCATGTCATGTCATTTCCCGAGAAATTCATGTCATGTCATGTCCCGAGAAATTCATGTCATGTCGCGTGAAATTCATGTCATGTTATGTCATGTCATGTGTTGTCCCCTGAAATTCATGTCATATCCCGAGAATTCATGACGTGTCATGTCCAAAGAAAGTCATGTCATGTCATGTCCTGAGAAATTCATGTCATGTCACGTCGCGTGAAATTCATGTCATGTCCCGTGAATTCATGACGGGTCATTCCGGAGAAATTCATTAGTCGTGTCGGTTTGATTTCATGTCATGTTATGTCATGTCATGTATTGTCCCCTGAAAATCATGTCATATCCCGAGAAATTCATGTCATGTCATGTCCCCAGAAATTCATGTCATATCCCATGAAGTTATGACATGTCGTGTCCCAAGATATTCATGTCACCTCTTGTCCTGTGAAATTCATGTCATGTCATGTCACGTGAAATTCAGGGCATATCCCGAGAATTCATGACGTGTCATTGCTCAGAAATTCATGTCATGTCATGTCCTGAGAGATTCTTGTCATGTCATGTCATGTGCCAAGAAATTCATGTCATGTCTTGTCCCGAGAAATTCATGTCATGTCATGTCCCCATTTATTATGTCATGTCATGTCATGTCCCGAGAAATTCATGTCATGTCATGTCCCGAGAAATTCATATGTCATGTCCCGAGAAATCTATGTCATGTCATGTCTTGTCATGTCCCGAGAAATTCATGTCATCTCAAGACATGTCCCGAGAAATTCATGTCATGTCATGTCCCGAGAAATTCATATGTCATGTCCCGAGAAGTTTATGTCATGTCATGTCATGTCCTGAGAAAGTCATCTCATGTCATGTCTTGTCCAGAAAAAGTCATTTCATCTCATGTACCCATTAATTTATGTCATGTCATGTCCCGAGAAATTCATGTCATTTCATGTCATGTCCCAAGAAATTTATGTCATATCATTTCCACAGATAATCATGTCATATCAATTCATGCCCCGGGAAATTCAGATGGTGTCATGTCATGTCCCGAGAAAATCATGTCATGTCATGTACCGAGAAACTCACGTCATATACCGTGAATTCATGACATGTCATCTTCTGAATAGTTCATGTCATGTCATGTCCCCAGACGTTCATGTCATATCCCGAGAATTCATGAAATATCATGTCCACAGAAATTCATGTCATGTCATGTCCCCTGAAATCTATGTCATGTCCCCAGAAATCTATGTCATGTCATGTCATGTCCCAAGGAATTCATGTCATGTCATGTCCCGAGAAATTCATGTCATGTCCCCAGAAATCTATGTCATGTCATGTCATCTCCCAAGGAATTCATCTCATGTCATGTCTTGTCCAGAGAAATTTATGTCATGTCATTGCCACAGATATTCATGCCATGTCAATTCATGCTCTGGGAAATTCAGATGGTGTCATGTCATGTCCCGAGAAAATCATGACATGTCATGTTGCGAGAAATTCATGTCATATCCCGTGAATTCATGACATGTCATGATCTGAGAATCTCCTGTTATGTCATGTCACCAGGAATCCATGTCATATCCCGAGAATCAATGAAATATCATGTCCCGAGAAATTCATGTCATGTCATGTCCGGAGAAATTCATATGTCATATCCCCAGAAATTTATGTCATGTCATGTCTTGTCATGTCCCGAGAAATTCATGTCATGTAATGTCATTTCCCGAGAAATTCATGTCATGTCATGTCCCGAGAAATTCATGTCATGTCATGTCCCGAGAAATTCATATGTCATGTCCCCAGAAATTTATGTCATGTCATGTCTTGTCATGTCCCAAGAAATTCATGCCATCTCAAGACATGTCCCGAGAAATTCATGTCATGTCATGTCCCGAGAAATTCATATGTCATGTCCCGAGAAATTTATGTCATGTCATGTCATGTCCTGAGAAAGTCATCTCATGTCATGTCTTGTCCAGAAAAAGTCATTTCATCTCATGTAGCCATTAATTTATGTCATGTCATGTCCCGAGAAATTCATGTCATTTCATGTCATGTCCCAAAAAATCTATGTCATATCATTTCCACAGATATTCATGTCATAACAATTCATGCCCCGGGAAATTCAGATGGTGTCATGTCATGTCCCGAGAAAATCATGTCATGTCATGTTGCGAGAAATTCATGTCATATCCCGTGAATTCATGACATGTCATGTTCTGAGAAACTCCTGTTATGTCATGTCCCAAGGAATCCATGTCATATCCCGAGATTCAATGAAATATCATGTCCCGAGAAATTCATGTCATGTCATATCCCGAGAAATTCATGTCATGTCATATCCCCAGAAATTCATGTCATATCCCATGAAGTTATGACATGTCATGTCCCAAGATATTCATGTCACCTCTTGTCCTGTGAAATTCATGTCATGTCATGTCGCGCGAAATTCATGGCATATCCCGAGAATTCATGACTTGTCATTGCTCAGAAATTCATGTCATGTCATGTCCTGAGAGATTCTTGTCATGTCATGTCATGTGCAAAGAAGTTCATGTCAATTCTTGTCCCGAGAAATTCATGTCATTTCATGTCCCCATTTTATCATGACATGTCATGTCATGCCCCGAGAAATTCATGTCATGTCCCGAGAATTCATGACGTGTCATGTCCAAAGAAAGTCATGTCATGTCATGTCCTGAGAAATTCATGTCATGTCACATCGCGTGAAATTCATGTCATGTCCCGTGAATTCATGACGGGTCATTCCCGAGAAATTCATTAGTCGTGTCGGTTTGATTTCATGTCATGTTATGTCATGTCATGTATTGTCCCCTGAAAATCATGTCATATCCCGAGAAATTCATGTCATGTCATGTCCCGAGAAATTCATGTCATATCCCATGAAGTTATGACATGTCATGTCCCAAGATATTCATGTCACCTCTTGTCCTGTGAAATTCATGTCATGTCATGTCGCGTGAAATTCATGGCATATCCCGAGAATTCATGACGTGTCATTGCTCAGACATTCATGTCATGTCATGTCCTGAGAGATTCTTGTCATGTCATGTCATGTGCCAAGAAATTCATGTCATGTCTTGTCCCGAGATATTCATGTCATGTCATGTCCCCATTTATTATGTCATGTCATGTCATATCCCGAGAAATTCATGTCATGTCATGTCCCGAGAAATTCATATGTCATGTCCCGAGAAATTTATGTCATGTCATGTCTTGTCATGTCCCGAGAAATTCATGTCATCTCAGGACATGTCCCGAGATATTCATGTCATGTCATGTCCCGAGAAATTCATATGTCATGTCCCGAGAAATTTATGTCATGTCATGTCATGTCCTGAGAAAGTCATCTCATGTCATGTCTTGTCCAGAAAAAGTCATTTCATCTCATGTACCCATTAATTTATGTCATGTCATGTCCCTAGAAATTCATGTCATTTCATGTCATGTCCCAAGAAATTTATGTCATATCATTTCCAAAGATATTCATGTCATATCAATTCATGCCCCGGGAAATTCAAATGGTGTCATGTCATGTCCCGAGAAAATCATGTCATGTCATGTACCGAGAAACTCACGTCATATACCGTGAATTCATGACATGTCATCTTCTGAATAGTTCATGTCATGTCATGTCCCCAGACGTTCATGTCATATCCCGAGAATTCATGAAATGTCATGTCCACAGAAATTCATGTCATGTCATGTTCCCTGAAATCTATGTCATGTTCCCAGAAATCTATGTCATGTCATGTCATGTCCCAAGGAATTCATGTCATGTCATGTCCTGAGAAAATCATGTCATGTCCCCAGAAATCTATGTCATGTCATGTCATCTCCCAAGGAATTCATCTCATGTCATGTCTTGTCCAGAGAAATTTATGTCATGTCAATGCCACAGATATTCATGCCATGTCAATTCATGCTCTGGGAAATTCAGATGGTGTCATGTCATGTCCCGAGAAAATCATGTCATGTCATGTTGCAAGAAATTCATGTCATATCCCGTGAATTCATGACATGTCATGTTCTGAGAAACTCCTGTTATGTCATGTCACCAGGAATCCATGTCATATCCCGAGAATCAATGAAATATCATGTCCCGAGAAATTCATGTCATGTCATGTCCGGAGAAATTCATATGTCATATCCCCAGAAATTTATGTCATGTCATGTCTTGTCATGTCCCGAGAAATTCATGTCATGTAATGTCATTTCCCATGAAATTCATGTCATGTCATGTCCCGAGAAATTCATATGTCATGTTGCATGAAGTTCATGTCATGTTATGTCATGTCATGTGTTGTCCCCTGAAATTCATCTCGTATCCCAAGAATTCATGACGTGTCATGTCCAAAGAAAGTCATGTCATGTCATGTCCTGAGAAATTCATGTCATGTCATGTCGCGTGAAATTCATGTCATATCCCCAGAAATTCATGTCATATCCCATGAAGTTATGACATGTCATGTCACAAGATATTCATGTCACGTCTTGTCCTGTGAAATTCATGTCATGTCATGTCGCGTGAAATTCATGGCATATCCCGAGAATTCATGACTTGTCATTGCTCAGAAATTCATGTCATGTCATGTCCTGAGAGATTCTTGTCATGTCATGTCATGTGCAAAGAAGTTCATGTCAATTCTTGTCCCGAGAAATTCATGTCATTTCATGTCCCCATTTTATTATGACACGTCATGTCATGCCCCGAGAAATTTATGTCATGTCATGTCATGTCCTGAGAAAGTCATCTCATGTCATGTCTTGTCCAGAAAAAGTCATTTCATCTCATGTAGCCATTAATTTATGTCATGTCATGTCCCGAGAAATTCATGTCATTTCATGTCATGTCCCAAAAAATTTATGTCATATCATTTCCACAGATATTCATGTCATAACAATTCATGCCCCGGGAAATTCAGATGGTGTCATGTCATGTCCCGAGAAAATCATGTCATGTCATGTTGCGAGAAATTCATGTCATATCCCGTGAATTCATGACATGTCATGTTCTGAGAAACTCCTGTTATGTCATGTCCCAAGGAATCCATGTCATATCCCGAGATTCAATGAAATATCATGTCCCGAGAAATTCATGTCATGTCATATCCCGAGAAATTCATGTCATGTCATATCCCCAGAAATTCATGTCATATCCCATGAAGTTATGACATGTCATGTCCCAAGATATTCATGTCACCTCTTGTCCTGTGAAATTCATGTCATGTCATGTCGCGCGAAATTCATGGCATATCCCGAGAATTCATGACTTGTCATTGCTCAGAAATTCATGTCATGTCATGTCCTGAGAGATTCTTGTCATGTCATGTCATGTGCAAAGAAGTTCATGTCAATTCTTGTCCCGAGAAATTCATGTCATTTCATGTCCCCATTTTATTATGACATGTCATGTCATGCCCCGAGAAATTCATGTCATGTCCCGAGAAATTAGTATGTCATGTCCCCAGAAATTTATGTCATGTCATGTCTTGTCATGTCCCGAGAAATTCATGTCATATCATGTCCCGAGAAATTCATATGTCATATCCCCAGAAATTTATGTCATGTCATGTCTTGTCATGTCCCGAGAAATTCATGTCATGTCATGTCATTTCCCGAGAAATTCATGTCATGTCATGTCCCGAGAAATTCATGTCATGTCGCGTGAAATTCATGTCATGTTATGTCATGTCATGTGTTGTCCCCTGAAATTCATGTCATATCCCGAGAATTCATGACGTGTCATGTCCAAAGAAAGTCATGTCATGTCATGTCCTGAGAAATTCATGTCATGTCACGTCGCGTGAAATTCATGTCATGTCCCGTGAATTCATGACGGGTCATTCCGGAGAAATTCATTAGTCGTGTCGGTTTGATTTCATGTCATGTTATGTCATGTCATGTATTGTCCCCTGAAAATCATGTCATATCCCGAGAAATTCATGTCATGTCATGTCCCCAGAAATTCATGTCATATCCCATGAAGTTATGACATGTCGTGTCCCAAGATATTCATGTCACCTCTTGTCCTGTGAAATTCATGTCATGTCATGTCACGTGAAATTCAGGGCATATCCCGAGAATTCATGACGTGTCATTGCTCAGAAATTCATGTCATGTCATGTCCTGAGAGATTCTTGTCATGTCATGTCATGTGCCAAGAAATTCATGTCATGTCTTGTCCCGAGAAATTCATGTCATGTCATGTCCCCATTTATTATGTCATGTCATGTCATGTCCCGAGAAATTCATGTCATGTCATGTCCCGAGAAATTCATATGTCATGTCCCGAGAAATCTATGTCATGTCATGTCTTGTCATGTCCCGAGAAATTCATGTCATCTCAAGACATGTCCCGAGAAATTCATGTCATGTCATGTCCCGAGAAATTCATATGTCATGTCCCGAGAAGTTTATGTCATGTCATGTCATGTCCTGAGAAAGTCATCTCATGTCATGTCTTGTCCAGAAAAAGTCATTTCATCTCATGTACCCATTAATTTATGTCATGTCATGTCCCGAGAAATTCATGTCATTTCATGTCATGTCCCAAGAAATTTATGTCATATCATTTCCACAGATAATCATGTCATATCAATTCATGCCCCGGGAAATTCAGATGGTGTCATGTCATGTCCCGAGAAAATCATGTCATGTCATGTACCGAGAAACTCACGTCATATACCGTGAATTCATGACATGTCATCTTCTGAATAGTTCATGTCATGTCATGTCCCCAGACGTTCATGTCATATCCCGAGAATTCATGAAATATCATGTCCACAGAAATTCATGTCATGTCATGTCCCCTGAAATCTATGTCATGTCCCCAGAAATCTATGTCATGTCATGTCATGTCCCAAGGAATTCATGTCATGTCATGTCCCGAGAAATTCATGTCATGTCCCCAGAAATCTATGTCATGTCATGTCATCTCCCAAGGAATTCATCTCATGTCATGTCTTGTCCAGAGAAATTTATGTCATGTCATTGCCACAGATATTCATGCCATGTCAATTCATGCTCTGGGAAATTCAGATGGTGTCATGTCATGTCCCGAGAAAATCATGACATGTCATGTTGCGAGAAATTCATGTCATATCCCGTGAATTCATGACATGTCATGATCTGAGAATCTCCTGTTATGTCATGTCACCAGGAATCCATGTCATATCCCGAGAATCAATGAAATATCATGTCCCGAGAAATTCATGTCATGTCATGTCCGGAGAAATTCATATGTCATATCCCCAGAAATTTATGTCATGTCATGTCTTGTCATGTCCCGAGAAATTCATGTCATGTAATGTCATTTCCCGAGAAATTCATGTCATGTCATGTCCCGAGAAATTCATGTCATGTCATGTCCCGAGAAATTCATATGTCATGTCCCCAGAAATTTATGTCATGTCATGTCTTGTCATGTCCCAAGAAATTCATGCCATCTCAAGACATGTCCCGAGAAATTCATGTCATGTCATGTCCCGAGAAATTCATATGTCATGTCCCGAGAAATTTATGTCATGTCATGTCATGTCCTGAGAAAGTCATCTCATGTCATGTCTTGTCCAGAAAAAGTCATTTCATCTCATGTAGCCATTAATTTATGTCATGTCATGTCCCGAGAAATTCATGTCATTTCATGTCATGTCCCAAAAAATCTATGTCATATCATTTCCACAGATATTCATGTCATAACAATTCATGCCCCGGGAAATTCAGATGGTGTCATGTCATGTCCCGAGAAAATCATGTCATGTCATGTTGCGAGAAATTCATGTCATATCCCGTGAATTCATGACATGTCATGTTCTGAGAAACTCCTGTTATGTCATGTCCCAAGGAATCCATGTCATATCCCGAGATTCAATGAAATATCATGTCCCGAGAAATTCATGTCATGTCATATCCCGAGAAATTCATGTCATGTCATATCCCCAGAAATTCATGTCATATCCCATGAAGTTATGACATGTCATGTCCCAAGATATTCATGTCACCTCTTGTCCTGTGAAATTCATGTCATGTCATGTCGCGCGAAATTCATGGCATATCCCGAGAATTCATGACTTGTCATTGCTCAGAAATTCATGTCATGTCATGTCCTGAGAGATTCTTGTCATGTCATGTCATGTGCAAAGAAGTTCATGTCAATTCTTGTCCCGAGAAATTCATGTCATTTCATGTCCCCATTTTATCATGACATGTCATGTCATGCCCCGAGAAATTCATGTCATGTCCCGAGAATTCATGACGTGTCATGTCCAAAGAAAGTCATGTCATGTCATGTCCTGAGAAATTCATGTCATGTCACATCGCGTGAAATTCATGTCATGTCCCGTGAATTCATGACGGGTCATTCCCGAGAAATTCATTAGTCGTGTCGGTTTGATTTCATGTCATGTTATGTCATGTCATGTATTGTCCCCTGAAAATCATGTCATATCCCGAGAAATTCATGTCATGTCATGTCCCGAGAAATTCATGTCATATCCCATGAAGTTATGACATGTCATGTCCCAAGATATTCATGTCACCTCTTGTCCTGTGAAATTCATGTCATGTCATGTCGCGTGAAATTCATGGCATATCCCGAGAATTCATGACGTGTCATTGCTCAGACATTCATGTCATGTCATGTCCTGAGAGATTCTTGTCATGTCATGTCATGTGCCAAGAAATTCATGTCATGTCTTGTCCCGAGATATTCATGTCATGTCATGTCCCCATTTATTATGTCATGTCATGTCATATCCCGAGAAATTCATGTCATGTCATGTCCCGAGAAATTCATATGTCATGTCCCGAGAAATTTATGTCATGTCATGTCTTGTCATGTCCCGAGAAATTCATGTCATCTCAGGACATGTCCCGAGATATTCATGTCATGTCATGTCCCGAGAAATTCATATGTCATGTCCCGAGAAATTTATGTCATGTCATGTCATGTCCTGAGAAAGTCATCTCATGTCATGTCTTGTCCAGAAAAAGTCATTTCATCTCATGTACCCATTAATTTATGTCATGTCATGTCCCGAGAAATTCATGTCATTTCATGTCATGTCCCAAGAAATTTATGTCATATCATTTCCACAGATATTCATGTCATATCAATTCATGCCCCGGGAAATTCAAATGGTGTCATGTCATGTCCCGAGAAAATCATGTCATGTCATGTACCGAGAAACTCACGTCATATACCGTGAATTCATGACATGTCATCTTCTGAATAGTTCATGTCATGTCATGTCCCCAGACGTTCATGTCATATCCCGAGAATTCATGAAATATCATGTCCACAGAAATTCATGTCATGTCATGTCCCCTGAAATCTATGTCATGTTCCCAGAAATCTATGTCATGTCATGTCATGTCCCAAGGAATTCATGTCATGTCATGTCCTGAGAAAATCATGTCATGTCCCCAGAAATCTATGTCATGTCATGTCATCTCCCAAGGAATTCATCTCATGTCATGTCTTGTCCAGAGAAATTTATGTCATGTCAATGCCACAGATATTCATGCCATGTCAATTCATGCTCTGGGAAATTCAGATGGTGTCATGTCATGTCCCGAGAAAATCATGTCATGTCATGTTGCAAGAAATTCATGTCATATCCCGTGAATTCATGACATGTCATGTTCTGAGAAACTCCTGTTATGTCATGTCACCAGGAATCCATGTCATATCCCGAGAATCAATGAAATATCATGTCCCGAGAAATTCATGTCATGTCATGTCCGGAGAAATTCATATGTCATATCCCCAGAAATTTATGTCATGTCATGTCTTGTCATGTCCCGAGAAATTCATGTCATGTAATGTCATTTCCCACGAAATTCATGTCATGTCATGTCCCGAGAAATTCATACGTCATGTCGCATGAAGTTCATGTCATGTTATGTCATGTCATGTGTTGTCCCCTGAAATTCATCTCGTATCCCAAGAATTCATGACGTGTCATGTCCAAAGAAAGTCATGTCATGTCATGTCCTGAGAAATTCATGTCATGTCATGTCGCATGAAATTCATGTCATATCCCCAGAAATTCATGTCATATCCCATGAAGTTATGACATGTCATGTCACAAGATATTCATGTCACGTCTTGTCCTGTGAAATTCATGTCATGTCATGTCGCGTGAAATTCATGGCATATCCCGAGAATTCATGACTTGTCATTGCTCAGAAATTCATGTCATGTCATGTCCTGAGAGATTCTTGTCATGTCATGTCATGTGCAAAGAAGTTCATGTCAATTCTTGTCCCGAGAAATTCATGTCATTTCATGTCCCCATTTTATTATGACACGTCATGTCATGCCCCGAGAAATTCATGTCATGTCATGTCATGTCCTGAGAAAGTCATCTCATGTCATGTCTTGTCCAGAAAAAGTCATTTCATCTCATGTAGCCATTAATTTATGTCATGTCATGTCCCGAGAAATTCATGTCATTTCATGTCATGTCCCAAAAAATTTATGTCATATCATTTCCACAGATATTCATGTCATAACAATTCATGCCCCGGGAAATTCAGATGGTGTCATGTCATGTCCCGAGAAAATCATGTCATGTCATGTTGCGAGAAATTCATGTCATATCCCGTGAATTCATGACATGTCATGTTCTGAGAAACTCCTGTTATGTCATGTCCCAAGGAATCCATGTCATATCCCGAGATTCAATGAAATATCATGTCCCGAGAAATTCATGTCATGTCATATCCCGAGAAATTCATGTCATGTCATATCCCCAGAAATTCATGTCATATCCCATGAAGTTATGACATGTCATGTCCCAAGATATTCATGTCACCTCTTGTCCTGTGAAATTCATGTCATGTCATGTCGCGCGAAATTCATGGCATATCCCGAGAATTCATGACTTGTCATTGCTCAGAAATTCATGTCATGTCATGTCCTGAGAGATTCTTGTCATGTCATGTCATGTGCAAAGAAGTTCATGTCAATTCTTGTCCCGAGAAATTCATGTCATTTCATGTCCCCATTTTATTATGACATGTCATGTCATGCCCCGAGAAATTCATGTCATGTCCCGAGAAATTAGTATGTCATGTCCCCAGAAATTTATGTCATGTCATGTCTTGTCATGTCCCGAGAAATTCATGTCATATCATGTCCCGAGAAATTCATATGTCATATCCCCAGAAATTTATGTCATGTCATGTCTTGTCATGTCCCGAGAAATTCATGTCATGTCATGTCATTTCCCGAGAAATTCATGTCATGTCATGTCCCGAGAAATTCATGTCATGTCGCGTGAAATTCATGTCATGTTATGTCATGTCATGTGTTGTCCCCTGAAATTCATGTCATATCCCGAGAATTCATGACGTGTCATGTCCAAAGAAAGTCATGTCATGTCATGTCCTGAGAAATTCATGTCATGTCACGTCGCGTGAAATTCATGTCATGTCCCGTGAATTCATGACGGGTCATTCCGGAGAAATTCATTAGTCGTGTCGGTTTGATTTCATGTCATGTTATGTCATGTCATGTATTGTCCCCTGAAAATCATGTCATATCCCGAGAAATTCATGTCATGTCATGTCCCCAGAAATTCATGTCATATCCCATGAAGTTATGACATGTCGTGTCCCAAGATATTCATGTCACCTCTTGTCCTGTGAAATTCATGTCATGTCATGTCACGTGAAATTCAGGGCATATCCCGAGAATTCATGACGTGTCATTGCTCAGAAATTCATGTCATGTCATGTCCTGAGAGATTCTTGTCATGTCATGTCATGTGCCAAGAAATTCATGTCATGTCTTGTCCCGAGAAATTCATGTCATGTCATGTCCCCATTTATTATGTCATGTCATGTCATGTCCCGAGAAATTCATGTCATGTCATGTCCCGAGAAATTCATATGTCATGTCCCGAGAAATCTATGTCATGTCATGTCTTGTCATGTCCCGAGAAATTCATGTCATCTCAAGACATGTCCCGAGAAATTCATGTCATGTCATGTCCCGAGAAATTCATATGTCATGTCCCGAGAAGTTTATGTCATGTCATGTCATGTCCTGAGAAAGTCATCTCATGTCATGTCTTGTCCAGAAAAAGTCATTTCATCTCATGTACCCATTAATTTATGTCATGTCATGTCCCGAGAAATTCATGTCATTTCATGTCATGTCCCAAGAAATTTATGTCATATCATTTCCACAGATAATCATGTCATATCAATTCATGCCCCGGGAAATTCAGATGGTGTCATGTCATGTCCCGAGAAAATCATGTCATGTCATGTACCGAGAAACTCACGTCATATACCGTGAATTCATGACATGTCATCTTCTGAATAGTTCATGTCATGTCATGTCCCCAGACGTTCATGTCATATCCCGAGAATTCATGAAATATCATGTCCACAGAAATTCATGTCATGTCATGTCCCCTGAAATCTATGTCATGTCCCCAGAAATCTATGTCATGTCATGTCATGTCCCAAGGAATTCATGTCATGTCATGTCCCGAGAAATTCATGTCATGTCCCCAGAAATCTATGTCATGTCATGTCATCTCCCAAGGAATTCATCTCATGTCATGTCTTGTCCAGAGAAATTTATGTCATGTCATTGCCACAGATATTCATGCCATGTCAATTCATGCTCTGGGAAATTCAGATGGTGTCATGTCATGTCCCGAGAAAATCATGACATGTCATGTTGCGAGAAATTCATGTCATATCCCGTGAATTCATGACATGTCATGATCTGAGAATCTCCTGTTATGTCATGTCACCAGGAATCCATGTCATATCCCGAGAATCAATGAAATATCATGTCCCGAGAAATTCATGTCATGTCATGTCCGGAGAAATTCATATGTCATATCCCCAGAAATTTATGTCATGTCATGTCTTGTCATGTCCCGAGAAATTCATGTCATGTAATGTCATTTCCCGAGAAATTCATGTCATGTCATGTCCCGAGAAATTCATGTCATGTCATGTCCCGAGAAATTCATATGTCATGTCCCCAGAAATTTATGTCATGTCATGTCTTGTCATGTCCCAAGAAATTCATGCCATCTCAAGACATGTCCCGAGAAATTCATGTCATGTCATGTCCCGAGAAATTCATATGTCATGTCCCGAGAAATTTATGTCATGTCATGTCATGTCCTGAGAAAGTCATCTCATGTCATGTCTTGTCCAGAAAAAGTCATTTCATCTCATGTAGCCATTAATTTATGTCATGTCATGTCCCGAGAAATTCATGTCATTTCATGTCATGTCCCAAAAAAATCTATGTCATATCATTTCCACAGATATTCATGTCATAACAATTCATGCCCCGGGAAATTCAGATGGTGTCATGTCATGTCCCGAGAAAATCATGTCATGTCATGTTGCGAGAAATTCATGTCATATCCCGTGAATTCATGACATGTCATGTTCTGAGAAACTCCTGTTATGTCATGTCCCAAGGAATCCATGTCATATCCCGAGATTCAATGAAATATCATGTCCCGAGAAATTCATGTCATGTCATATCCCGAGAAATTCATGTCATGTCATATCCCCAGAAATTCATGTCATATCCCATGAAGTTATGACATGTCATGTCCCAAGATATTCATGTCACCTCTTGTCCTGTGAAATTCATGTCATGTCATGTCGCGCGAAATTCATGGCATATCCCGAGAATTCATGACTTGTCATTGCTCAGAAATTCATGTCATGTCATGTCCTGAGAGATTCTTGTCATGTCATGTCATGTGCAAAGAAGTTCATGTCAATTCTTGTCCCGAGAAATTCATGTCATTTCATGTCCCCATTTTATCATGACATGTCATGTCATGCCCCGAGAAATTCATGTCATGTCCCCGAGAATTCATGACGTGTCATGTCCAAAGAAAGTCATGTCAT